>OY997266.1:238013220-239440554 GCA_963921465.1 Triticum timopheevii | reverse complement strand
GCGCTCTCTCACATACTATGGTTTGCCGTCCGCTGGCTAGCGACAAAGGACTTTGCTGTCCGGGATCTTTGCCTTTGCCGTCCACCATGGCGGATGGCAAAGAAGCTGATTCCAGTAGTGGGAGTTTGATTTTCTTTAGGTTGTCCCATAGGAAGAGATTGCTTGGGCTGATGGTGAAGAGATCCCACCTCCTCTAGATGGTCATAGTAGTATCACTACCACTGTTTCACTGTCAGAAGGTGTTTCATCACATGCCAGTGAAGAAGTGAACCAAAATCTCCCTTAGCAGCAGGTTTTTGGAAATGGACTGGAACTTTTGATGCATGATTACTAGGAGGATGAACAACAAGATGTGCCTGCTCCTCCAGCTCCCATCCTTGTTGCTCCCTAAGAGCTTGAGCCTATGATCATAGAAAATCTTGCTCCTGCAGTTGACCTACTTGAGCCAAAAATTCAACCAGCCATTGAAGAGGATCCTACAAGTGTGCAAAATGCTCTGTCAGTGAATCTGTCTGTGGCAAAGGCTGGTCCCAGTTCTGGCTCACAAGATGGACTGCGTACTGCTCCCTCTGTAGCTCTACTGAGCTCTGACAATGTTTAGGTCTCTGAAAAGGAGGCAGTTGGTCAAGTTAATAATCTTGAAGTGGATTCTGACCCTGCTCAGTTATTTGGTGGCCCACATGTCAACACTTCAAGGGGCAGCCCACAACCTGTAGCAAAACCTAGGATGCATGGTCCTCAAAATAAAGGTAAATGGATTGAACAAATTGAAGAGAACTTTGAATTTGCTCGCTCTCTCCTGGGCCTAAAATCTATACAGCTAAGGGCTATGGCTAATAAATAAACTGTTTTGTCAGAAGAAGGGCTAGTTATTTGGAAGGAGAACTTTGCACAAAAGCCTTTGGAGGGTACCCCTCCCTCTCTGTCAAGATTCCAATAAGTTGGTTTAACTTTATAGTTCATTTCCTAATGACACTAGCCAAGTTTAATTGGACTATCCATATGCTCAAATCTCCTTTATGGGAATTACTTGCTGAAGTTGAGGGTACTGAGGACTCTATTCTTTTCCACATACCTGATAAATGTTCAACAACACAGGCTCCAATCTGCCAACAGGGCTTGGTTAATCCTGAGAAACAGGACACAAACAAAGAAAATGCTGGGGATTCTTCAAACCAGCAGGACCTGGACCTTCTCCAACCTTTTGGGGCAAAAAACTCCAAGAAGAGAAGGGGGGAAAGACACCTCTAGTGGAAACTGAGGTAAGAAGGAGTGAAAGAATTAAAAAAGATAATGCGGGATTTAAAAGAGGATCATGCTCTAATAATAAATGTCTTCCTTGTAATGTTGTCACCCCAATTGCTCAGAAATCTGTGGTTAAAAATCTCACTACCTCCTTTTGCAAGGTGGCTGATCAAGAGCTGGCGAAAAGATTTCTAAGAAGCCCAAGAGGAGGGGAGAAGGAGATTTGGCTGGGGTGCTCCTAGCCAAAGAAAATAGGAAGGACTCATCTAGAGTTTAGATGGAAAAGATCTATGTTATAATAGTAGAGAGGGAGGGAGTTGAGAACTAGGCATGTTTCTCTCTGGTTTCTTTTGGATGTACTAGCCAGTTATGTGTCATGTGGACCTGTTTTGTTACCTCATGCTGTCATGCATGTACTCCTTGCTACCTTATTGCTTTTAAGAAGACTGCTTCCAATGCAATCTTGTGGTTGATGTTGTTGTTGTGTTTGCTGAGGGTGCATGTTTTGCTATGTTGCCTGTCCTGGTTACTGTGGATTGGCCAAGTGATGGTGCTTGGCCTATTAACCTACATGCAAATTCCTTTCCATGAATAATCAAAACAGAAGCTGGAATATTTTGAACTGGAACATCCGAGGGATCAACTCACCTAACAAATGGCTTGCTCTAGGACAAAAAATAGAGGAAAGTGCTTGTGCCATTTTATGCTTACAAGAAACAAAGAGGGAAGATTTTGATGCTGCTTACATCAGAAATTTCTATCCTAAAAGGCTAAACAAATTTGCTTTTCTTCCTTCAATTGGGGCCTCTTGAGGTCTCTTAATCACCTGGAATGGATAGGGGAGGTCATTTTTTAAAATAGATTCCCCTATCAATAAATTTCACAAGCCTCCTGTCAAACCAATCATGGATTCTCACTAACATTTATGGTCCTTGTGAACAAGCAGGCAAAATTGAGTTCATCAACTGGTTTTCCAACATTCATATGCTCCTGGACACTAATTGTATTTTAGTTGGGGATTTCAACTTCATTAAAGCTCCTACTGATAGGAACAGGCTTGGTGGAGATGTCAATGAGATGCTTCTTTTTAATGAAGCTATCAGTAATCTTGGAGTGATAGAACTCCCACTTCATGGCAGAAAATTCAGTTGGATTAATATGCAAGAGAGCCCTTTGTCAGAAAAAATTGGATTGGTTTTTTACTTCTGCTTCTTGGATGACCACTTTCCTTGATACAGTTGCAATGTCACTCTCCAGGCCCATATCAGACCACCTCCCTTGTGTCATCAAGATTTGTACTGCTATTCCAAAGGCAAAGGTTTTTAGATTTGAAAACTACTTGTTAAAACACTCTGATTTCAAAGATGTGGTCACTGCAGCTTGGAGCATACCTGTGGGTAATCTTGATGCAGCCAAAAGTTTAAATGCTAAGTTCAAAAACTAGAGAAGGGCTCTAAAGCAATGGGCTAGAAATCTTTCCTGCCTTAAAGAAAAATTTGCTGCAATCAATGAGGTGATTTTCCTGCTTGACTTGTTTGAGGAATTCAGGGACCTTGGAGATTTTGAATGGAACTGCAGACAGATTCTCAAAGAACATTTGCTCACTTTGGTTAAAAATCATAAGATATACTAGAAGCAGAGAGGAAAGATCAAAGGAATCAAATTTGGGGATGAAAACACAAAATTCTTCCATACAAAGGCCTCTACTAACTTCAGGCATAATCACATTGCAATGTTGAAAAATGAAGATCAGGTGGAAATTACTGACCATGAGGGAAAAGCAGCTCTTCTGTGGAATGCTTTCAAGAAAAGATTAGGTCGATCTGAGAAAACTACAATGCACATTGATCTGAATTATTATATCATCATCAAGCCGAACCCTCAGACTTTGAACAATTGGAAATTCCTTTCACTGAAGAAGAAATTAATGAGGTGGTCAAGCACTTACCTTCAAACAAGTCTCCTGGGCCTGATGGATTTAACAATGAATTCTTCAAAAATTGTTGGGACATCATAAAACCTGATGTAATTAGATTGATTCATCAGTTCTATGCAGGGCAAACTTCTCTAGAGAGTATCAACACTTCCTTCATTACTTTAGTCCCAAAGGGACCCACTCCAACTAATGCAAATGATTTCAGGCCTATTTCCTTGCTAAACTGCTGTCTCAAGCTAATCACTGAACTTCTAGCTAATAGACTACAGAAGGTGATACTCAAAATGGTCCACATTAACCAGTACGGTTTCCTAAAGGAAAGAGCTATTCATGATTGTCTTGGCTGGGCATATGAGTACCTACACCAATGTCACAAATCAAAAGAAGAACTGGTTGTGTTGAAGTTGGACTTTGAAAAGGCTTTTGACTTAACTGAGCACACAACAATCATTGATATTCTCAAAGCAAAGGGATTTGGAGATAGATGGATTGGTTGGATTAAAATGTTATGCACTTCTACATCATCTCAAGTGCTTCTCAGTGGAATACCTGGAAAAAAGTTTTATTGTCTTAGAGGAGTAAGACAAGGGGACCCCCTTTCCCCCTAAGGGAGTCCTGGACTAGGGGGTGTCTGGATAGCCGAACTATCGTCATTGGCCGGACTCCAAGACTATGAAGATACAAGATTGAAGACTTCGTCCCATGTCTGGATGGGACTTTCCTTGGCGTGGAAGGCAAGCTTGGCAATACGGATATGTAGATCTCCTACCATTGTAACCGACTCTGTGTAACCCTAGCCCTCTCCGGTGTCTATATAAACCGGAGGGTTTTAGTCCGTAGGGCGAACAACAATCATACCATAGGCTAGCTTCTAGGGTTTAGCCTCCTTGATCTTGTGGTAGATCTACTCTTGTACTACCCATATCATCAATATCAATCAAGCAGGAGTAGGGTTTTACCTCCATCGAGAGGGCCCGAACCTGGGTAAAAACATTGTGTCCCTTGTCTCCTATTACCATCCGCCTAGACGCACAGTTCGGGACCCCCTACCCGAGATCCGCCGGGTTTGACACCGACATTGGTGCTTTCATTGAGAGTTCCTCCGTGTCGTCGCTCATAGGCCCGATGGCTCCTTCGATCATCAACAATGACGCGGTCCAGGGTGAGACTTTTCTCCCCGGACAGATCTTCATATTCAGCGGCTTTGCACTGCGGGCCAATTTGCTTGGCCATCTGGAGCAGATCGAAAGCTACGCCCCTGGTCATCAAGTCAGATTTGGAACTTTGAACTATACGGCCGACGTCCGCGAAGACTAGATCTTCGACGGATTCGAGCCACAGCCGAGCGCGCCGCACTGTCGCGATAGGCATGATTTAGCTCTGCTGCCGGACAGTGCCCTGGAGGCCGCACAAGAGTCCGCTCCGACCCTTAACCCGGAGCCGACTGCGCGGATCGAGGATGGGTGGCTAGACACCGCGGGGGCTGCTACCTCTACGGCGATGTAGCCAAATACCGACCCTGTCCCTTGCGAAGCTCGTGACTCCGAGGTGCCGGACTCCTCGCCGGCTCCGAACCTCCCGCGCCCCTTCCAATCGAATCTGATTGGGCACCGATCACAGAGTTCACCGCTGCGGACATCTTGTTGGGGAACGTAGCAGAAATTCAAAATTTTCCTACATGTCACCAAGATCTATCTATGGAGAAACCAGCAACGAGGGGAAGGAGAGTGGATCTACATACCCTTGTAGATCGCTAAGCGGAAGCGTTCAAGAGAACGGGGTTGAAGGAGTCGTACTCGTCGCGATCCAAATCACCGGAGATCCTAGTGCCGAACGGACGGCACCTCCGCGTTCTACACACGTACAGCCCGGTGACGTCTCCCATGCCTTGATCCAGCAAGGAGAGAGGGAGAGGTTGAGGAAAACTCCATCCTGCAGTAGCACAAAAGCGTGGTGGTGATGGAGGAGCGTGGTTATCCTGCAGGGCTTCGGCAAGCACCACGGGAGAGGAGGAGTAAGAGAGGTAGGGCAGCGCCAAGAGGGAGAGATTCTCGTGTGTTGGGCAGCCCCAAAACCCCCACTATTTATAGGAGGGGGGGGGGGCTGCGCCCCCGCTAGGGTTCCCTCCCCAGGGGTGGCGGCAGCCCCCAGATGCCATCTGGTGGCGGCTAGAAGGGGGAGAGGGGGGAGGCGCACCTAGGGTGGGCCTTAGGGCCCATCTGCCCTAGGGTTTGCCCCCTTCCCCACTTCCTTGCGCCTTGGGCCCTATGGGCGGGTGCACCAGCCCACCTGGGGCTGGTCCCCTCCCACACTTGGCCCATGCAGCCCTCCAGGGTTGGTGGCCCCACTTGGTGGACCCCTGGGACCCTCCCGGTGGTCCCGGTACGTTACCGAAAAACCCGAAACTTTTCCGGTGACCAAAACAGGACTTCCCATATATAAATCTTTACCTCCGGACCATTCCGGAACTCCTCGTGACGTTCGGGATCTCATCCAGGACTCCGAACAACATTCGGTAACCACATACAAACTTCCTTTATAACCCTAGCGTCATCGAACCTTAAGTGTGTAGACCCTACGGGTTCGGGAGACATGTAGACATGACCGATACGTTCTCCGGTCAATAACCAACAGCGGGATCTGGATACCCATGTTGGCTCCCACATGTTCCACGATGATCTCATCGGATGAACCACGATGTCAAGGACTCAGTCGATCCCGTATACAATTCCCTTTGTCTAGCGGTATTATACTTGCCCGAGATTCGATCGTCGGTATACCGATACCTTGTTCAATCTCATTACCGGCAAGTCTCTTTACTCGTTCCGTAACACATCATCCCGTGATCAACCCCTTGGTCACATTGTGCACATTATGATGATGTCCTACCGAGTGGGCCCAGAGATACCTCTCCGTTTACACGGAGTGACAAATCCCAGTCTTGATTCGTGCCGACCCAACAGACACATTCGGAGATACTTGTAGTGCACCTTTATAGCCACCCAGTTACGTTGTGACGTTTGGTACACCCAAAGCATTCCTACGGTATCCGGGAGTTGCACAATCTCATGGTCTAAGGAAAAGATACTTGACATTAGAAAAGCTTTAGCATACGAACTACAATCTTTGTGCTAGGCTTAGGATTTGGTCTTGTCCATCACATCATTCTCCTAATGATGTGATCGTGTTATCAATGACATTCAATGTCCATGGTCAGGAAACCATAACCATCTACTGATCAACGAGCTAGTCGACTAGAGGCTTACTAGGGACATGGTGTTGTCTATGTATCCACACATGTATCTGAGTTTCCTATCAATACAATTATAGCATGGATAATAAACGATTATCATGAACAAGGAAATATAATAATAACTAATTTATTATTGCCTCTAGGGCATATTTCCAACAGTCTCCCACTTGCACTAGAGTCAATAATCTAGTTCACATCGTCATGTGATTAACACTCACAGGTCACATCGCCATGTGACCAACATCCAAAGAGTTTACTAGTGTCACTAAACTAGTTCATATCATCATGTGATTAAGACTAATTGAGTTCTTGGGTTTGATCATGTTTTGCTTGCAAGAGAGGTTTTAGTCAACGGGTCTGCAACATTCAGATACGTATGTACTTAGCAAATCTCTAGGTCATATTGTAAATGCTGCTTCCACGCTCCACTTGGAGCTATTCCAAATGGTTGCTCCACTATATGTATCCGGTTTGCTACTCAGAGTCATTCGGATAGGTGTTAAAGCTTGCATCGACGTAACTCTT
The DNA here is from genome assembly GCA_963921465.1 of Triticum timopheevii. Lineage (NCBI taxonomy): Eukaryota > Viridiplantae > Streptophyta > Magnoliopsida > Poales > Poaceae > Triticum > Triticum timopheevii. Next base: position 239,433,595 of record OY997266.1, on the reverse strand, counting down.
TACGTCGAACTCTTTATCACCTCCATAACCGAGAAACATATCCTTATCCCTCTAAGGAAAATTTTGACCGCCATCTGGTGATCCACTCCTTGATCACCTTTGTACCCTCTTGCCAGACATGTGGCAAGGCACACATCAGGTGCAATACTTAGCATAGCATACTATAGAGCCTACGTCTAAAGCATAGGAGACGACCTTCGTCCTTTCTCTCTCTTCTGCCGTGGTCGAGCTTTAAGTCTTAACTCGTACCTTACATCTCAGGCAAGAACTCCTTCTTTGACTGATCCATCTTGAACACCTTCAAGATCATGTCAAGGTATATGCTCATTTGAAAGTACCATTAAGCGGTTTTGATCTATCCTCATAGATCTTGATGCTCAATGTTCAAGTAGCTTAATCCAGGTTTTCTATTGAAAAACACTATTCAAATAACCCTATACGCTTTCCAGAAATTCTACATCATTTCTGATCAACAATATGTTAACAACATATACTCATCAGAAATTCTATAGTGCTCCCACTCACTTCTTTGGAAATACAAGTTTCTCATAAACTTTGTATAAACCCAAAATCTTTGATCATCTTATCAAAGTACATATTCCAACTCCGAGATGCTTACTCCAGTCCTTAGAAGGATCGCTGGAGCTAGCATACCTTTTAATATCCTTAGGATTGACAAAACCTTTCTGATTGTATCACATACAACCTTTCCTTACGAAAACTGGTAAGGAAACTTGTTTTGACATCCATCTGCCAGATTTCATAAATGCAGCCAATGCTAACATGATTCCGACGGACTTAAGCATCGCTACGAATGAGAAAATCTCATTGTAGTCAACTCCTTGAACTTGTGAAAAAACTCTTTGCCACAAGTCGAGCTTCATAGACGGTGACATTACCATCCATGTCCGTATTCTTCTTAAAGATCCATTTATCTCAATGGCTTGCCGATCATCGGGCAACTCCACCAAAGTCCATGCTTTGTTCTGATACATGGATCCTATCTCGGATTTCATGGCTTCTAACCATTTGTCGGAATTTGGGCCCACCATTGCTTCTCCATAGCTCGTAGGTTCATTGTTGTCTAGCAACATGACCTTCAAGACAAGATTATTGTACAACTCTGAAGCAGTACGCATCCTTGTCACCCTATGAGGTACGGTAGTGACTTGATCCGAAGTTTCATGATCACTATCATAAGCTTCTACTTCAATTGGTGTAGGTGCCACAGGAACAACTTCCTGTGCCCTGCTACACACTAGTTGTAGTGACGGTTCAATAACCATATCAAGTCTCCACCATCCTCCCACTCAACTTTTCGAGACAAACTTTTCCTCGAGAAAGGACCCGATTCAAGAAACAATCCCTATTGCTTTCAGATCTGAATTAGGAGGTATACCCAACTGTTTTGGGTGTCCTATGAAGATGCATTTTATCCGCTCTGGGTTCGAGCTTATCAACCTGAAACTTTTTCACATAAGCGTCGCAGCCCCAAACCTTTAAGAAATGACAGCTTAGGTTTCTCTAAACCATAGTTCATATGGTGTCATCTCAACGGAATTACGTGGTGCCCTATTTAAAGTGAATGTGGTTGTCTCTAATGCCTAACCCATAAACGATAGTGGTAATTCGATAAGAGACATCATGGTACGCACCATATCCAATAGGGTGCAACTATGATGTTCGGACACACCATCAAACTATGGTGTTCCAGGCGGTATTAATTGTGAAACAATTTCCACAATGTCTTAATTGCGTGCCAAAGCTCGTAACTCAAATACTTATCTCTATGATCATATCATAGACATTTCATCCTCTTGTCACGATGATCTTCAACTTCACTCTGAAATTACTTGAACCATTCAATAATTCAGACTTGTGTTTCATCAAGTAAATATACTCTACATCTACTCGAATCATCTGTGAAGTAAGAACATAACGATATTCGCCGCATGCCTCAGCACTCATTGGACTGCACACATCAAAATGTGTTACTTCCAACAAGTTGCTATCTTGTTCCATTTTACTGAAAAACGAGGCTTTTTAGTCATCTTGCCCATGTGGTATGATTTGCATATCTCAAGTGATTCAAAATCAAGTGAGTCCAAACGATCCATCTGCATGGAGTTTCTTCATGCGTATACACCAATAGACATGGTTCGCATGTGTCAAACTTTTCAAAAACGAGTGAGTCCAAAGATCCATCAACATGGAGCTTCTTCATGCGTTTTACACCAATATGACTTACATGGCAGTGCCACAAGTAAGTGGTACTATCATTACTATCTTATATCTTTTTGGCATGAAAATGTGTATCACTACGATCGAGATTCAATAAACCATTCCTTTGGGTGCAAGACCATTGAAGGTATTATTCAAATAGATAGAGTAACCATTATTCTCCTTAAATGAATAACCGTATTGCGATAGACATAATCCAATCATGTCTACGCTCAACGCAAACACCAAATCTCGATGGTAGAGGGAGCGTGCGATGCTTGATCACATCAACCTTGGAAACACTTCCAACACATATCGTCAGCTCACCTTTAGCTTGTCTCCGTTTATTCCGTAGCTTTTATTTCGAGTTACTAACACTTAGCAACCGAACCGGTATCTAATACCCTGGTGCTACTAGGAGTACTAGTAAAGTACACATTAACATAATGTATATCCAATATACTTCTATCGACCTTGCCAGCCTTCTCATCTACCAAGTATCTAGGGCAATTCCGCTCTAGTGACTATTCCCCTTATCACAGAAGCACTTAGTCTCGGGTTTGGGTTCAACCTTGGGTTTCTTCACTGGAGCAGCAGCTGATTTGCCATTTCATGAAGTATCCCTTCTTGCCCTTGCCCTTCTTGAAACTAGTGGTTTCACCAACCATCAACAATTGATGCTTCTTCTTGATTTCTACTTTCGCGGTGTCAAACATCGTGAATACCTCAAGGATCATCATATCTATCCCTGATATGTTATAGTTCATCACGAAGCTCTAGCGGCTTGGTGGCAATGACTTTGGAGAAACATCACTATCTCATCTGGAAGATCAACTCCCACTCGATTCAAGTGATTGTTGCACTCAGACAATCTGAGCACAATCTCAATGATTGAGCTTTTCTCCCTTAGTTTGCAGGCTAAGAAAATCGTCGGAGGTCTCATACCTCTTAACGTGGGCACGATCCTGAAATCTCAATTTCAGCCCTTGAAACATCTCATATGTTCCGCGACATTCCGAAAACGTCTTTGGTGCCTCAACTTTAAACCGTTTAACTGAACTATCACATAGTTATCAAAACGTGTATGTCTGATGTTCGCAACATCCACAAACGACATTTGGGGTTCACCACACTGAGCGGTGCATTAAGGACATAAGCTTTCTACTGTCCGCATAATCGGTACTATCAACTTTCAACTATATTTTCTCTAGGAACATATCTAAACAGTGGAACTAAAGCGCGAGCTTACGACATAATTTGCAAAGATGTTTTGACTATGTTCAGGATAATTAAGTTCATCTTATGAACTCCCACTCAGATAGACATCCCTCTAGTCATCTAAGTGATTACATGATCCGAGTCAACTAGGCCGTGTCCGATCATCACGTGAGACGGACTAGTCATTATCGGTGAACATCTTCATGTTGATCGTATCCTCCATACGACTCATGCTCGACCTTTCGGTCTCTGTGTTCCGAGGCCATGTCTGTACATGCTAGGCTCGTAAGTTAACCCTAAGTGTTTTGCATGTGTAAAACTGTCTTACACCCGTTGTATGTGAACGTAAGGATCTATCACACCCGATCATCACGTGGTGCTTCGAAACGACGAACTTTAGCAACGGTGCACAGTTAGGGGAGAACACTTCTTGAAATTATTGTAAGGGATCATCTTATTTACTACCGTCGTTCTAAGTAAACAAGATGCATAACCATGATAAACATCACATGCAATCAAATAGTGACATGATATGGCCAATATCATTTTGCTCCTTTTGATCTCCATCTTCGGGGCTCCATGATCATCATCGTCACCGGCATGACACCATGATCTCCATCATCATGATCTCCATCATCGTGTCTCCATGAAGTTGTCTCGCCAACCTATTACTTCTACTACTATGGCTACCGGTTAGCAATAAAGTAAAGCAATTACATGGCGTTGTTCAATGACACGCAGGTCATACAATAAATAAAGACAACTCCTATGGCTCCTGCCGGTTGTCATACTCATCGACATGCAAGTCGTGATTCCTATTACAAGAACATGATCAATCTCATACATCACATATCATTCATCACATTCTTCTTGGCCATATCACATCACATAGCATACCCTGCAAAAACAAGTTAGACGTCCTCTAATTGTTGTTCCATGTTTTACGTGGCTGCTATGGGTTTCTAGCAAGAACGTTTCTTACCTACACAAAACCACAACGTGATATGCCAATTGCTATTTACCCTTCATAAGGACCCTTCTCATCGAATCCGTTCTGACTAAAGTGGGAGAGACTGGCACCCGCTAGCCACCTTATGCACCAAGTGCATGTCAATCGGTGGAACCTGTCTCACGTAAGAGTACGCATAAGGTCGGCCCGGGCCGCTTCATCCCACAATACCGTCGAAACAAGATTGGACTAGTAACGGTAAGCATATTGAACAAAATCAACGCCCACAACTACTTTGTGTTCTACTCGTGCAAAGAATCTACGCAATAAACCTGGCTCTGATACTACTGTTGGGGAACGTAGCAGAAATTCAAAATTTTCCTACGTGTCACCAAGACCTATCTATGGAGAAACCAGCAACGAGGGGAAGGAGAGTGCATCTACATACCCTTGTAGATCGCTAAGCGGAAGCGTTCAAGAGAACGGGGTTGAAGGAGTCGTACTCGTCGTGATCCAAATCACCGGAGATCCTAGTGCCGAACGGACGGCACCTCCGCGTTCAACACACGTACAGCCCGGTGACGTCTCCCACGCCTTGATCCAGCAAGGAGAGAGGGAGAGGTTAAGGAAGACTCCATCCAGCAGTAGCACAACGGCGTGGTGGTGATGGAGGAGCGTGATTATCCTGCAGGGCTTCGCCGAGCACCACGGGAGAGGAGGAGTAAGAGAGGTAGGGCTGCACCAAGAGGGAGAGATTCTCATGTGTTGGGCAGCCCCAAAACCCCCACTATTTATAGGAGGAGGGGAGGGGGCTGCGCCACCTCTAGGGTTCCCTCCCCAGGGGTGGCGGCAGCCCCCAGATGCCATCTGGTGGTGGCCAGAAGGGGGAGGGGGGAGGCGCACCTAGGGTGGGCCTTAGGGCCCATCTGCCCTAGGGTTTGCCCCCTTCCCCACTTCCCTGCGCCTTGGGCCCTGTGGGGGGGGGGCGCACCAGCCCACCTGGGGCTGGTCCCCTCCCACACTTGTCCCATGCAGCCCTCCAGGGTTGGTGGCCCCACTTGGTGGACCCCCGGGACCCTCCCGGTGGTCCCGGTACGTTACCGAAAAACCCGAAACTTTTCCGGTGACCAAAACAGGACTTCCCATATATAAATCTTTACCTCCGGACAATTCCGGAACTCCTCGTGATGTCCGGGATCTGATCCGGGACTCCAAACAACATTCGGTAACAACATACAAACTTCCTTTATAACCCTAGCGTCATCGAACCTTAAGTGTGTAGACCCTACGGGTTCGGGAGACATGTAGACATGACCGAGACGTTCTCCGGCCAATAACCAAAAGCGGGATCTGGATACCCATGTTGGATCCCACATGTTCCACGATGATCTCATCGGATGAACCATGATGTCAAGGACTCAGTCGATCCCGTATACAATTCCCTTTGTCTAGCGGTATTATACTTGTCCGAGATTCGATCGTCGGTATACCGATACCTTGTTCAGTCTCGTTACCGGCAAGTCTCTTTGCTCATTCCGTAACACATCATCCCGTGATCAACCCCTTGGTTAAATTGTACACATTATGATGATGTCCTACCAAGTGGGCCCAGAGGTACCTCTCCGTTTACACGGAGTGACAAATCCCAGTCTCGATTCGTGCCAACCCAACCGACACTTTCGGAGATACCTGTAGTGCACCTTTATAGCCACCCAGTTACGTTGTGACGTTTGGTACACCCAAAGCATTCCTACGGTATCCAGGAGTTGCACAATCTCATGGTCTAAGGAAAAGATACTTGACATTAGAAAATCTTTAGCATACGAACTACGATCTTTGTGCTAGGCTTAGGATTGGGTCTGTCCATCACATCATTCTCCTAATGATGTGATCCCGTTATCAATGACATTCAATGTCCATGGTCAGGAAACGATAACCATCTATTGATCAACGAGCTAGTCGACTAGAGGCTTACTAGGGACATGGTGTTGTCTATGTATCCACACATGTATCTGAGTTTCCTATCAATACAATTATAGCATGGATAATAAACGATTATCATGAACAAGGAAATATAATAATAACTAATTTATTATTGCCTCTAGGGCATATTTCCAATACATCTTTCAGCACTCGCCCTTTGGCGACATCCTGAACTCGCTGAAGTATCTCTCTTTATCAAGAGAGCCCTGACCGGATTATGGCCAGGACGGTTGGGATGTGGACGACGAAGAAATTCAAAACCCACCCACCACCCACTTTGTAGCCACTGTCGATGACCTAACCGACATGCTAGACTTCGACTCCGAAGACATCGACGGTATGGACGACGATGCCGGAGACGGCCAAGAACCAGCGCCTACGGGGCACTGGAAACCCACCTCGTCATACGACATATACATGGTGGACATCCCAAAGGATGGGAATGGCGATGGAACAGCGGAGGATGACCCCTCCAAGAAATAGCCTAAGCGCCGGCATCAGCGGCGCCGCTCTAAATCCCGCCACAGCAAGAATGGAGATTCCGGCACCGGAGACAATAACACCCCGGACAGTGCCGAAGAGAACCCCCTCCAGCAAGATTCAGCACAGGTGGATGGAGAAGCCAGCCCTCATGAGAGAGCGGCAGACAAAGAAGTAGAGGACGATAATTACATGCCTCCCTCCGGAGACGAGGCAGACCTCGACGACGACGAATTCGTCGTGCCTGAGGACCCCGTCGAAGAAGAGCGTTTTAAACGCAGGCTCATGGCCGCGACAAGCACCCTCAAGAAAAAGCAGCAACAACTTAGAGCTGATCAAGATTTGCTAGCCGACAGATGGACCGAAGTCCTTGCGGCCGAAGAGTACGAACTCGAGCGCCCCTCCAAAAGCTACCCCAAACGCAAGCTGCTGCCCCGATTAGAGGAGGAAGCATATAAACCTACATCACCAGCGCACAATACGGCCGACCGGCCACCTCGTGGCCGCGACAGAGAGGCCTCTAGGCCTTGGACTAAAGCCATAACCTGGCATCGCCCGAAAAGTACAAAGCCACGGGGGAATGCGCCGGACTTGCGAGACATATTGGAGGATAACGCAAGACAATCAAGATCGATCTATGGATCGCATGGGCGCCCCACGATACGCGACGACAACCGTCATGCCGGATACAGGAATTCCGGCCGGGCTGAACACAGTAGACAAAGCTCGCTTGAGCTACGTCGTGATATAGCCCAATACAGAGGCGCCGCACACCCACTATGCTTCACAGATGAAGTAATGGATCATCAAATCCCAGAAGGGTTCAAACCCGTAAACATTGAATCCTACGATAGCACAACAGACCCCGCGGTTTGGATCGAAGACTATCTCCTTCATATCCACATGGCCCGCAGGGATGATCTTCACGCCATCAAATACCTCCCACTCAAGCTTAAAGGCCCAGCTCGGCATTGGCTTAACAGCTTGGCAGCAGAATCAATTGGGTGCTGGGAGGACCTGGAAGACGCATTCCTTGACAACTTCCAGGGCACATATGTGCGACCACCAGACGCTGATGACCTAAGCCACATAATTCAGCAGCCAGACGAGTCGGCCAGACAATTCTGGACTCGATTCTTAACCAAGAAAAATCAAATCATCGATTTTCCGGATGCAGAGGCCCTTGCAACCTTCAAACATAATATCCGCGACGACTGGCTTGCCCGGCACCTAGGACAGGAAAAGCCGAAATCCATGGCAGCCCTCACATCACTCATGACCCGCTTTTGTGCGGGAGAGGACAGCTGGCTAGCCCGCAGTAACAACCTCACCAAAAAATCTGGTAGTCCGGATATCAAGGACAGCAATAGCAGGTCGCGTTGCAATAAGCACAAGCGTCGCATTAACGGCGATAATACTAAAGATACGGCAGTCAACGCCAGATTCAGAGGCTCCAAACCCGGTCATCGGAAAAAGCCATTAAAAAGAACCACTCCGGGTCCGTCCAATTTGGACCGGATACTCGATCGCTCGTGCTAGATACACGGCACCCCCGAAAAGCCAGCTAATCACACCAATAGGGACGGTTGGGTATTCAAGCAGGCAGGCAAGTTAATTGCCGAAAACAATGACAAGGGGCAGCATAGAGATGACGAGGAAGAGACCCGGCCGCCGAACAATAGAGGACAAAAGGGTTTCCCCCCACAAGTACGGACGGTGAACATGATATACGCAACCCACATACCCAAAAGAGAGCGGAAGCGTGCGCTCAGGGACGTATACGCAATGGAGCCAGTCGCCCCAAAGTTCAATCCGTGGTCCTCCTACCCGATCACTTTTGATCGAAGGGACCATCCCACTAGCATCCGCCATGGCGGATTCGCCGCATTGGTTTTAGACCCAATCGTCGATGGGTTTCACCTCACTAGCTTCCTGATGGACGGCGGCAGCAGCCTGAACCTGCTTTATCAGGATATAGTGCGCAAGATGGGCATAGACCCCTCAAGGATTAAACCCACAAAGACGACCTTCAAAGGCGTCATACCAGGTGTAGAGGCCAATTGTACAGGCTCAGTCACACTTGAAGTGGTCTTCGGATCCCCGGATAAATTCCAAAGCGAGGAGTTAATCTTCGACATAGTCCCGTTCTACAGCGGCTATCATGCACTGCTCGGACGAACCGCGTTTGCAAAATTCAATGCGGTGCCGCACTACGCATACCTCAAGCTCAAGATACCAGGCCCTAGAGGAGTCATAACGGTCAACCGAAACACCGAATGCTCTCTCCGAACGGACGAGCATACAGCGGCCCTCGCGGCGGAGGTTCAGAATAGCCTCTTAAGGCAATTCTCGAGTCCGGCTGCTAAGCGACCGGACACCGTCAAGCGCGCCCGGAGTAACCTACAACAAGACCACCTGGCACGTTCCGAGCACGCGTAGCAATGCGGCCCCAATCCCAGCCGTTGCAAAATTGCAAAACCATTACTCCGTGTACATCACTACACTCTGGAAATACCATGGGCAAAGGGGGAGGGCCACGACCACGGCAGGCCCAGAGTGCGGCTCAACCACACCAGGGGCTCCCAAATGTGTCATCCTTTTCCTTTCTTTTCTTTTTTCTCTTTTCTTTCTTATCCTCAGGACTCCGTTTTCCAGAAGCCCTGTCCGGCAGTAGACCCTCCGAACTCACGATACAACAGCCAGGGAAGCAGAAAAGCTACGACGAGTATCCAGGTGGTCTCCATTACGAGCATTATACCTATTTTATACATCATTCCTCAGCCTACCCCTGAAGGGAGACATGTTAAATAGTCCCACCCCCTACTTATCGCACTATTTGTATCGTTCTGCATTCATGGCAGTATTTTTTGAATAAACAATGCACCGCTTTTTGCCTCCTATTGCATTCCTTTCTTACACATATGTTCACTTAGGGCATGTTGTATCCGTACACTTTTGGTACGGTTAAATACACCAGGGGCTTAAGTTCCCCATATTATGGTGTGATAAGTCCGAACACTTTCACAAGTGCGGCACCCAAACTTATAGCATTATATGCATCGGCTCCGAATCATGTCTTGGGTCAATATTTGGGTTTGCCCGGCTCCCATGTTTTGGTACCTTACGTTCCGTTATATCAGCTAAGGTAGCGCTGGGAGAACCACTGTGATTGTGCCCCAGTTGAGCTGGGTGAGTGAGGGAGTCCTGGACTAGGGGGTGTCCGGATAGCCGAACTATCATCATTGGCCGGACTCCAAGACTATGAAGATAGAAGATTGAAGACTTCGTCCCGTGTCCGGATGGGACTTTCCTTGGCGTGGTAGGCAAGCTTGGCAATACGGATATGTAGATCTCCTACAATTGTAACCGACTTTGTGTAACCCTAGCCCTCTCCGGTGTCTATATAAACCGGTGGGTTTTAGTCCATAGGACGAACAACAATCATACCATAGGCTAGCTTCTAGGGTTTAGCCTCCTTGATCTAGTGGTAGATCCACTGTTGTACTACCCATATCATCAATATCAATCAAGAAGGAGTAGGGTTTTACCTCCATCGAGAGAGCCCGAACCTGGGTAAAAACATCGTGTCCCTTGTCTCCTGTTACCATCCGCCTAGACGCACAGTTCGGGACCCCTTACCCGAGATCCGCCGGTTTTGACACCGACATTGGTGCTTTCATTGAGAGTTCCTCTATGCTGTCGCAATCAGGAAGGATGCCTCTTCCCGTATTTAAATACGGTACCATTGCCAAGGGAGCTTTGGCCACCGGCCAAACTATCCGGCTAGGTGGTTTTCTTATGACCGCCTGTTCGGCCGCCACTCCAACAATGACCTCTCGGGATCTTCATGTCAACTCGGAATTCGCCGAGCAGCTGGATCCGATGGAGCTCTCTTCCGTAAACGAGCTCTTGGATCGCATCGCCGCCCTGGGAGTCACTACAGACTACGATCAGATTGGGCTTAAAACCGATCCGAGAGAGATTAACTCTCCCCAGGCTACCCACCACGTTGTTGTGGTAGAGGAACAACACGGCGACTCTTCTTCTATATTAAAGACCAGTTATGTCCGTATTCCTGATCCCTCCATGCCGGATTCCCGTGGAGGGACGGATGCCAATCAAGTACTGAACCTAAAGTCAGGCAGCAGACCAGATTCGTTGGACAACATCCAGCAATCCAAGCTTCCAAATTCGGAAACTTCTCGGCCCTTAAGCCTCAGATTGGGCGGGGTTCCGAATTTAATTCCACCCGCCCACCCAAACACAAGCGATCTATCTAAAATCTGGCAAGAGCCCACTGAAATAGTACATCATTACTAGGCCAGATTCCTCCTGGTTATGGACAGGATAAAGGACTGTCGTGAGGAAAGCGCAATCTCAATTTTCTACAATAATTGCACGGACAAGGGAATCATGAACGCCATAAGTCGTCGCGAAATTACACGCTTCGCCGACCTGGCATCCATAGTACGAAAGTACTGTGCGATGTAGAGTGCCTGGAAAACCGAAACTAAGTTTTTGGGACAATCCGGCTCCGAACACAACCCTAGTCCGAAACAAAAGCGTGCATCATGCTCAGGCACCTAGGACAAAAACCAAAAAGCAAAAAACCCCTAAAGGGCACGGAACCGTACTGGAGGGATGGCTCAGCAGACCCTGTAAAATCCATAGTACAGAGGGCGCCACTCCAACACATAGCCTTCGAGCATGTTGGATACTACTACAGGTGGCCAAAAGTGGAGAAGAGCTTCTAGCCCCGGAGAACCAGCCCAACAGTACCAGTAAGGTATTAACAGTCTTCGAGACTTTGGCATCAAATAATATGCGGAAACGAACACTCCGCAGCCTCGCCGAAGTCTACCAAGTAGCAACAATAAATCCATGGAGCGACGCGGCTATCACCTTCAATGCCAGTGACGAACCTAAATTCCGAACAGCCCGAGCACCAGCCGCATTGGTCCTCAGTCCAATAGTGGACGGCTTTCGTCTTACCAAGGTACTCATGGATGGCGGCAGCGGATTAAACCTCATCTACGAGGAAACCCTCCGAAAAATGGAAATAGACTGGAGCCGCATTGAGCAAAGCAGCACAACCTTTAGAGGAATAATCCCTAGTCGGGAAGCACGCTGCACAGGAAAAATTACACTAGATGTGGTGTTCGGCTCGCCGGACAATTACAGGTCCGAGGAGGTCACGTTCCAAGTGGCCCCGTTCAGCAGCGGATACCACGCTTTATTAGGGCGAGAGGCATTCACAATTTTTCAAGCTATACCCCATTACGGGGTACATGAAACTTAAAATGCCCGGGCCCAATGGAATCATCACTCTTGTCAGTGATCCGGACATAGCACTCCGCGCCGAAAATAAGACAGCCGCACTAGCCCTAGAGGCACTATCCGAAGCCCTAGCGGCAAAGGAACTCACTGCGCTGCGCTCCACGGTGAACAGGGATGATGTGAGACTCGATAAGGGATCCAAGTCCACCTCTTTTAAACCAGCGGATGAAATAGTCAAATTCCAAGTCCATCCAACGGACCCCACAAAGACAGCCTCCATTGGGGCACAATTAAACCCTGATGTAGACACCGCACTACGAGAATTCCTTCGAGAAAATTGGGACATCTTTGCCTGGCACCCTTCAGATATGCCAGGAATCCCACGTAGGTTGGCAGAACATAGCCTAAACATCCTAAAAGGATTCAAGCCAGTCAAACAGGCTCTTCGGCGATTTTCCGAACCCAAAAGACAGGCAATGGTAGAGGAGCTAGCCAAACTATTAGAAGACGGATTCATCAGAGATACAAAACATCCGGACTAGCTAGCGAACCTGGTAATGGTACCAAAAAAGGACAAATCCTGGCGCCTGTGCGTCGATTTTAAAGACCTTAACAAGGCTTGTCCAAAGGATCCTTTCCCCCTTCCCCGCATCGATCAAATCATCGATGCTACCACAGGGCACAATTCATTGTGCTTCCTCGACGCATACTCCGGATACCATCAAATCAAGATGGCGGAGAGAGACCAAGCCTCAACGGCATTCATTACTCCATACAGACCATTCAGCTTTAACACAATGCCCTTCGGGCTCAAAAACGCCGGCGCAACATATCAGTGCATGATTCAGACATGTCTGGCAACCCAGATCGGCAAAACAGTGGAGGCATACGTAGACGATGTGGTCGTCAAGACCAAACACGTCGAAACTCTAGTAGACGATTTGAGGCTCACATTCAACAACCTCCGAGCATATGACATTAAGCTCAACCCGGAAAAATGCATTTTCGGTGTACCAGCCAGAAAGCTCTTGGGCTTCATTGTATCCGGTAGAGGAATTGAAGCAAACCCAGCCAAGATCCGAGCTCTGTCACAGTTGGATATCCCAAAAGACGTCAAACAAATACAAAAATTGACTGGATGCGTGGCGGCTCTAAGCCGCTTCATCTCCCGCTTGGGAGAAAAGGCATTGCCCCTCTATCGCCTCCTTCGGCGCACCGAACACTTCGAATGGACAGATGCTGCCACGGCCGGACTCGAAGAAATAAAGGCCATATTGGCAACAAATCCGGTCCTGGCCGCGCCCAACTTGGGCGAACCAATGTTATTATATATCGCGGCAACACATCAAGTTGTGAGCGCGGTGCTCGTCGTCGAACGAGAAACAGACGGACACAAATTCCCTCTTCAAAAACCAGTGTACTATGTATCCACTGTCTTAACTCCATGCAAGTCCCGGTATCCACATTATCAAAAGATAGCGCACGCGGTGTTCATGGCATCCCGGAAGCTGCGACACTACTTTCAAGTGTGTTAGATAACAGTGGCCTCCGAAGTACCTCTCAACGACATTATAAACAACCGCGACGCAACGGGCAGGATTGCAAAATGGGCCATTGAGATCCTACCATTCGACATAACCTACAAACCACGGTGAGCTATAAAGTCGCAAGTTTTGGCCGACTTCATCGCTGAATGGACCGAAGCCGAACTCCCTAAAGAGTACGGCGCATACTCCAATTGGATCATGCATTTCGACGGCTCCAAAATGTTGGCCGGCTTGGGGGCTGGCGTCGTCTTGACGTCCCCAACCGGAGACACAGTCCAATACATACTTCAGATAATGTACACGGACTCCAACAATGCAGCCGAATACGAGGCCCTTCTACATGGTCTCGGGATGGCAATCTCCATGGGCATTCAACGCCTAGAGGTCCGTGGGGATTCAAACCTTGCAATATCCCAAGTAAATGGAGACTTTGACACCAAGGATCTGAAAATGGCAGCCTACCGTAACGCCATCTTAAAAATGTCAGCTCGGTTCGAAGGACTTGAATTCCACCATGTATCCCGGGATAATAACCAGGCGGCCGACGTGTTGGCACGCATCGGCGCAAAGCGCGACGCCGTCCCTCCAAACATCTTCCTGGAGCGGCTTTTTAAGCCATCCGTATTATGGGAAGAGGAGTCCGGAAACAACAACTCGGAACCAACCGCACCACCCAACACTGAACATTCTGACACAATCGGTGGCTCAGCCAATGAAATAACACCTTCAGCCCACGAAATAATGGCAGTCATTGCCCAATGGACGGAACCATTCCTAGCCTACTTAATTAGGCAGGAACTTCTCGAAGACCAAAACGAGGCCCGCTGCATAGTATGGCGATCTAAAGCCTACAAGGTCCATGAGGGAGAGCTTTATATGAAAAGCACAACCGGAGTCCTTCAAAGGTGCATCTCCGAAGAGGAAGGGCGAAATCTTCTGGCTGAAATTCACGCCGGACTCGGCGGGCACCACGCTGCAGCCCGGGCCCTTGTAGGCAAGGCCTTCCATACAGGATTTTATTGGCCGACGGCCCAGGCAGACGCTCAGGACTTAGTCCAATGATGCGTCGGTTGCCAGCTCTTTGCTAATCAAAGCGACATGCCACCCACCGCCCTCAAAACTATACCCATCACCTGGCCGTTCGCGGTCTGGGGGCTTGACATGGTTGGACCCCTTTGTGACGACCGGATAATTAAGCTACAGTAATCCCACGCTAATGATGCCACGTCGCCACGGTTACTGTTGCTAACCTCGCAATGATTCGAAACCGTTTCAAAATTTAAATTCTAAATATGTCAAACAATAAAAGTTTTCAAAAATTGAAACAAAAATGTTCGGGGGGTGCCAAATATTGCGTAGGTAATTATGGTGAAGTGAACACATTTTTAGAAAATGCCTAAATACTTTAAAATGAAATAAAACAGAAAAGAAAAATAAAGAAAGAAAGAAAGAAAGAAAAAGGGGACCCCCCGGCCAACTGGGCCAACAGGCCAAGCTGGCCACCCACGCGACCCAGCCGACCCAAGTAGCCGGCCCATTCGGCCACAGGCCCAGCCGGCCTCCCTTAACCCCCACCCCAAACCGGAACCCTAGCGGTTCCCTCACCACTCGCCCCCCGCACGATCCATCCCCACTTCCCCACGTCGCCACCTTCCCCCTCCCGATCCAATCTGGGATCGAGGCAAACCCCCCCCCCCCACTCACTCCTCTCGCCTAGCCGTGATCCCTCCCCTGCCCCGACCGGAAGTCGCCTCCACCGCGACCCCCTGCCCGTCGCCGTGCTCCCTCACCGCACCGGCGCCCGGAGCTCGCCCCCCCCCACGCAAGGACGCCGCCGCCTCGTCCTCGATTCACCGCCGCCCAGAGCTCCACGCCGACGTGGCTCGCCACCTCGACGCGCTGGACCTCGTCACCGGATCGTCGCAGCCGTCCCCGACTCCTCCTCGCCGGACGCCGCTCGCCCACTCGCCGGAACGCCTCCTCCCCGACCCGGCCTCTCCACGCTTCGTCGTCCTTCTCTCTCCAACGATGTGAGCGAGCCCCCCCTCTCCTCTCTGCCCCACTCAATGCGTCGTCACTGTCGCCACTCGCACGTCCGCCCGCGCCCTGCCCGTGGCCCCCGCGCTGGCCATGCCCAGTGCGCGCATCCGGCCCTGCAACCGCTCGCGCCTGATCTCGCCCCGGCCTCGCGCAGCCCCGTGCTCGCCCGCCTCTGAGTCCCGCAGGACTGCGGCACCGGACGTCGCCCGCAACTGCCGCTGGGCGTTGTCGTCCTCGACGCGCTCGGCAACCCCCGTGGCTCCCCTCACGCTCGCCGTTCCGCCTTCCCCCGCTCTTCCCTGTGGCCGCCGCCTCCCGTGCGTGGCTCCGGCCACCTGGCCGGCACCGTCGGCGCCCCCGCACCCGCTCGAGTGCCCAGCCGGGCTTCGCCCGTTAACCCGGCGCCCAGCGCCCACACCCGTCTGCCCACGCGCCCGCTAAGACGCCCCCGGTGACAATGACAGATGGGGCCCACGCCCCAGAACAAAATATAATAATAATAATAATAATTAAATTGATAAAAAAATGGAAAAAAATAAATAATAAAAATAATTAAATAAATAATAATAATTAAATTAATTAATTAAGGAATTAATTAAGTTAATTAATCATAATTAGATTAACCTAATTAACTAATTAGTTTAATTAAACAGTAGTTAGATTAGTTAAACAGTGATTAGCCTAAACAGTCTATGACCAGTGGGTCCCACACGTCAGATTGACCAGTCAACACACCTGTTGACTGCTGACGCCATGCCGATGTCATGCTGACGTCAGCAAACACTATTCTGGATAATGTTAATTTAAATAATTAATTAAAATCAGAAAATGATTTAAATCTTTAGAAAATCATATCTTTTAATCCGTAACTCGGATGAAAATACTTTCTACATGAAAGTTGCTCAGAACGACGAGACGAATCCGGATACGCAAACCGTTCGTCCGCCACACACCCCTAACATATCAAACTCGCAAATTTCCCCCTCCGGCTCCTCTGCCTGAAAATGCAAAACATCGGGGATACTTTCCCGGATGTTTCCCCCTTCACCGGTATCACCTCATACCGCGTTAGGGCACCTCTAACGCCGTTACTTGTCATGTCATGCATCACTATGCATCTGCTTGCTTAAATATTTATTGTTTCTCCCCCCTCTTCTCTCGATAGACACCGAGACCGACGCTGCTGCTACCCAGTACGACTACGGAGTTGACGATCCCTCTCTCTTGCCAGATCAACCAGGCAAGCCCCCCCCCCTGATCACCAGATATCGCCTATTCTTCTCTATACTGCTTGCATTAGAGTAGTGTAGCATGTTACTGCTTTCCGTTATTCCTATCCTGATGCATAGCCTGTCCTTGTTACTACTGTTGTTACCATTACCTGCTATCCTACTGCTTAGTATAGGATGCTAGTGTTCCATCAGTGGCCCTACACTCTTGTCCGTCTGCCATGCTATACTACTGGGCCGTGATCACTTCGGGAGGTGATCACGGGCATATACGATATATTTTACACAGTTACATTACCTGTGATACTGTTCGGAGATGGGGGCTGAAAGGACAGGTGGCTCCATCCCGGTAGAGGTGGGCCTGGGTTCCCGACGGCCCCCGACTGTTACTTTGTGGCGGAGCGACAGGGCAGGTTGAGACCACCTAGGAGACAGGTGGGCCTGGCCCTCGTCGGCGTTCGCGGATACTTAACACGCTTAACGAGATCTTGGTATTTGATCTGAGTTGGCTACGAGCCTATACGCACTAACCATCTACGCGGGAGTAGTTATGGGTATCCCGGCGTCGTGGTATCAGCCGAAGCCTTCGTGACGTCAGCGACTGAGTGGCGCGCGCCGGATTGGACTGGAACGCCACTAGGCTAGGTCTTCTTCCGGCCGCGTTCGCAACGTGCAGGTGTGCAAAGGGCGATGGGCCCAGACCCCTGCGCCATAGGAGTTAGACCGGCGTGCTGACCTCTCTGTTGTGCCTAGGTGGGGCTGCGACGTGTTGATCTTCCGAGGTCGGGCATGACCCAGGAAAGTGTGTCCGGCCAAATGGGATCAAGCGTGTTGGGTAAGTTGGTGCACCCCTGCAGGGAAGTTAATCTATTTGAATAGCCGTGATCTTCGGTAACAGGACGACTTGGAGTTGTACCTTGACCTTATGACAACTAGAACCGGTAATAAAACACACCCTTCCAAGTGCCAGATATAACCCGGTGATCGCTCTCTAACAGGGCGACGAGGAGAGGATCGCCGGGTAGGATTATGCTATGCGATGCTACTGGAGATGCTACTTGGAGTTGCTACTTGGAGATGCTAGGTGGAGGACTTCAGACTACCCTCTTCTACTTGTTGCAAGACGACGGTGACCAGAAGCGTAGTCTTCGATAAGACTAGCTATCCCCCTCTTATTCTGGCATTCTGCAGTTCAGTCCACTGATATGGCCCTTTACACATATATCCATGCATATGTAGTGTAGTTCCTTGCTTGCGAGTACTTTGGATGAGTACTCACGGTTGCTTTCTTCCCCCTTTCCCCCCCCCTTTCCTTTCTCTCTGGTTGTCGCAACCAGATGCTGGAGCCCAGGAGCCAGACGACATCGTCGATGACGACTACTACACTGGAGGTGCCTACTACTACGTGCAGCCCGCTGACGACGACCAGGAGTAGTTTAGGAGGATCCCAGGCAGGAGGCCTGCGCCTCTTTCGATCTGTATCCCAGTTTGTGCTAGCCTTCTTAAGGCAAACTTGTTTAACTTATGTCTGTACTCAGATATTGTTGCTTCCACTGACTCGTCTATGATCGAGCTCTTGTATTCGAGCCCTCGAGGCCCCTGGCTTGTAATATGATGCTTGTATGACTTATTTTATTTGTAGAGTTGTGTTGTGATATCTTCCCGTGAGTCCCTGATCTTGATCGTACACGTTTGCATGTATGATTAGTGTACGATTGAATCGGGGGCGTCACAAGTTGGTATCAGAGCCGACTGCCTGTAGGAATCCCCCTTTCACACTCCTTGGCCGAAGTTGAGTCTAGTCATTACAAAACCTTTACTAACATGGCTGTGTGGCCTATGGGCCCACGTCGCCATTGGGTGGTATTAGAATCTTTTACTCCTCGATCCTTACCCTGGGATTCTGACTCTCTCCTACTCGGGTTAAATGATTTTACTAAACATGACTCTAGGTTCTCGTAACTACTTTCTCCCGGAGAGCCCCTTATCACAGATGATCGCATGCTGCACCAGAAGATTTCAAAGATACTCTCCAATGTTCTCTTGAGACTTTGTGCCCGCCGCCTTTGCAATTCCCTACCACCGAATTATCCCTATGGATAAATAGGTACACCAGTCGTCCTTACCTTTATTCCTAGCTGATCTTGTTATTACAAGATACCCCGAAATTCTCTCTATTGTTCCGAGAATACTTTGTGCCTACCACCTTGCAGTTCTTTGCCGCCTGATGTCCCTATGGATAAATTCTCGCACCTACCGAGTATCCGCTCATCCCCAGTTGTTCATGTGTTTCACAATGGTCATCGATATACTATTCGATCCTCCAAAAATCCTTAGTAGCTTATTACTCTACAATACTTGCCTGCTTGCATGATGGATGCTTTCCATATGTCTGGCAATATTCGTTAGTATCCTTAGACACCGTCATTTTGATCCTATTGATTCAACATGAGTGCGAATGCACGCAATCATCAGTTGATCCTTTTCAATTATCTTTATGGCTCAGACGTCATTTGTGAACATGAGCTGGTTCTCATTAAATCCAATTGCCGTCGATTGTACCCCTAAGGCTATTCAACTTATCCATCCCTAATCAGAACATTGCTTCTGATCCCTTGATTTGAAAATCATAATTCCTTTGCATTTGAGCTCTGTATTAGTCAGTTGTCTCCATAATCCAATGCCTTTGCATTGTTACTTCCTCTGGTTGTGTGCCGATGCTCACATCAGCTCTGTTAAGGACCGGCAGACCCTTTAATGGATTTTATCCGACAGTGTCCTTCATATTCAATAACCTTGTGAACCTTCCCTTGGATACATAATGCTTTTGGTAAATTATATCATCTACTTTCTCAACCTGGCTCTACTTTCGAGCTTGTGATATTTACTCTTGAAGCTTGTGGTATATGTTTCTAAGAAGCCCCTATGGGTTGAACATATGCCTTCTCTAAACTGTGGGAACTCAAAAGTTTTCATGAGTCATACACTTCTGGTATCTTGCCAGATAAAATTTCAACACTACAACTTCCTTGAAAGTGAGAAGTGAGAAAGGGTATGCATTGGAGAAGTGGGAGTCGACCTTGAATTTTGTGTTCATGCCCATGGACACGATGTAGATCTTATCATTAAAGCTTCTCTTAAATTAATTATTCCTTTGGTATAAGTTCAGCTTATATCTGGGATCTGGCCTTTGGCAATCGTGGTTCCGACCATGATCTCCTTTAAATACCATTTCTCGTGCAAGTTTAAGCAACTGTCTTCTATAGAGCAATACCCCAGTCCAACCTCTACTTTGATCTGTCGTCGAGTATTACCCCCCTGGTACCTCGAGATTGTCATGGAACTGCATAGCTTCTTATGAGTTCCTCATCAAGTGCTACATTCCCACTGATTCCAAGTTTTCACAGGCTCTGAGTCATTAAACACTCAAAAATACCGATAATTGAACCGAGTCTGCACTATGGTTCAACGACACTTGATAATCTTCTTTAAGTACGAGTTTGTACCCGACCACGCCATTCCTAGCCTGTATGGCTATATCATTGTCGTGGTGATTTTAACTGTGCTACCTGGTCCTTATTCTCAGAGCACCACTTCGACGATGAGCTAAACTTACGTCGATTTTCCTTGTCATATCATTTCACCTTGAAAAGCAAGCTTGATTTCGAGTTTGTGTCGTATCTGTGCTTCCATTGACCTCTTACTTCATCATTCCTTTGACTTGATGTCATCGCTGATCGATTACATCCTCATGAAACCTCTCGACAAATGTGTCGTGATCATCATCAACATTTTGACCCCTTCCAGGATATCAATTGAATTCATGATGAGAAGTACCCTCCTTGCCCTCGATGATTTGTGATTATCATCGACCACTTTATTGCCTTCCGTTCAACACAAACTTGTTCGTGTTTCTAGCAACCCTATTGCTTTCAAGTTAATGGTCGATAATTCATTCTTAGACTATTGGTTGTTGAATCACCTTTCTAACATTGGTCATGCTACCTAAGGCCATATTTTGGGTGCACTTTTCAACCAATGCTTATTGTGTATGTTTTCCTCGAGCATACATCCTTATATCATTTTATCCGACAAATGTTATCTCCTTGTTCACATAAGTGTGGAAATCCATCTTTTGAAAATCTCAATGAATTGTCACTGAGTTCATCAGCCATATCTTCATCCTCTCCTTGGTTTTAATGATGAACTCTTGTTTCGAAACTCGCTACCATAGTACATTTCCCGAGAATCTTACAATGTCATCTCGACAATTTACATTGCACTTTCTTCTCAGGCATCCTGAGTCTGACGTATCCTAACACCGATTAGATCTAAATCTCGGTCAGATATGATGGTTGGAACATATTTCCATGAGATATAACATGGGCCTTTGTATGACCCGGTAAGGTGATGGCATGTCCAGCACACCTGGCCGGAGGATCTATTGTTATAGTTTCCTTTTTGGCAAGGTTAGTCATTCTTCCGTGTGGAAATTGTAAGACTTATTTTATAAGTTGTTCCTGATGAATCCTTTGCATATGCAAAGACTGACCTTTGCTTGAAGACCATGTCAATGCTATCTCGAAGCATGTATGTGGTACTCCTTTCATCAATAAGAACATTTGAAGCACAGTGCTAAATTTTCCTTATCAGTTATCCAAACACCGTTGTATGGGTACATATCATGATTCTTCTTATCCCTTTTATCTGAATGGTCATGCCTTTGGTCTCATGTCATGGATATCATTCTCTACTTTTCCTTGGTAAGGATATATCCTTGAAATATGTGTTTAAACACATTTTCCCTTTCCATTGTTCTGTGTAAACCTGATAATCACTTTTCCTTTCCATGGGTTTGTTTGACCTCTCTTGTGATCTATATAATCTAAGCAGTAATGATTCACTGCTTATGTAAACACCTCGGTGCACAATTCCGTCAGCAAAACCCTATTACTATTGTTGATAACATTTTGATAGCCACCGATGGACGAGAACCTTGCCTATTGGCCCGCCTCGTTAAACGAGCAGGAAAATGGTTCTCTTCGTCCCTCGCCCTTGGTACCGATGTTGTTGCCGACATAACTGACAGACTACCCTCTGACATGCCTTGCTAACATGATCGTGTAAGACGTCATCGTCTTCCTACTCTTAACCGATATGGTGGGCCCATAACCCACAGATCCACAGGATCGAAACCTGACTCTCCTGTACACCCTGTTGTCAAAGTTATTCCTCGAGCTTGACTTCGTATGTAATTCACGGGCCACCTTCCTAGTGTTCTATTCTAGTAACAGACGCAAACCTTACTGTCGTTGCTCTGAACCCCTTTCTCACCCTGGTTCAGACCTCGAGCAACTATCTATCCGCTAGGAACCTCTTATTGTACCTTCGTACCTTACTCTCGATGTATTTTATATGTTCAACTCGAGAGATACTCTTATGCTCATTCTTGGGTTAACCCCAGATTGTTTCGTCATAAGCATTTTTGTCGTAGCCGAGCTGCCCTTATTGATTCGTTAGTACATTGGAGATCCTGAATAAAGGATGACGGCTCCATCATGATGACCTGGAGCAGAGAAATGAAGACTTCAACGTAATGGATCCACCTCTTCGAGAAGAGCAACCAAAGACGAGAAGATTCGTTAGGATTTCGTAACCAGACCTTTCCCCCTAGCCCCCCTTAAATCTCGGGACGAGATTTCTTGTAGTGGAGGAGATTTGTGACGACCGGATAATTAAGCTACAGTAATCCCACGCTAATGATGCCACATCACCACGGTTACTGTTGCTAACCTCGCAATGATTCGAAACCGTTTCAAAATTTAAATTCTAAATATGTCAAACAATAAAAGTTTTCAAAAATTGAAACAAAAATGTTCGGGGGGTGCCAAATATTGCGTAGGTAATTATGGTGAAGTGAACACATTTTTAGAAAATGCCTAAATACTTTAAAATGAAATAAAACAGAAAAGAAAAATAAAGAAAGAAAGAAAGAAAGAAAAAGGGGACCCCCCGGCCAACTGGGCCAACAGGCCAAGCTGGCCACCCACGCGACCCAGCCGACCCAAGTAGCCGGCCCATTCGGCCACAGGCCCAGCCGGCCTCCCTTAACCCCCACCCCAAACCGGAACCCTAGCGGTTCCCTCACCACTCGCCCCCCGCACGATCCATCCCCACTTCCCCACGTCGCCACCTTCCCCCTCCCGATCCAATCTGGGATCGAGGCAAACCCCCCCCCCCCACTCACTCCTCTCGCCTAGCCGTGATCCCTCCCCTGCCCCGACCGGAAGTCGCCTCCACCGCGACCCCCTGCCCGTCGCCGTGCTCCCTCACCGCACCGGCGCCCGGAGCTCGCCCCCCCCCCACGCAAGGACGCCGCCGCCTCGTCCTCGATTCACCGCCGCCCAGAGCTCCACGCCGACGTGGCTCGCCACCTCGACGCGCTGGACCTCGTCACCGGATCGTCGCAGCCGTCCCCGACTCCTCCTCGCCGGACGCCGCTCGCCCACTCGCCGGAACGCCTCCTCCCCGACCCGGCCTCTCCACGCTTCGTCGTCCTCCTCTCTCCAACGATGTGAGCGAGCCCCCCCTCTCCTCTCTGCCCCACTCAATGCGTCGTCACTGTCGCCACTCGCACGTCCGCCCGCGCCCTGCCCGTGGCCCCCGCGCTGGCCATGCCCAGTGCGCGCATCCGGCCCTGCAACCGCTCGCGCCTGATCTCGCCCCGGCCTCGCGCAGCCCCGTGCTCGCCCGCCTCTGAGTCCCGCAGGACTGCGGCACCGGACGTCGCCCGCAACTGCCGCTGGGCGTTGTCGTCCTCGACGCGCTCGGCAACCCCCGTGGCTCCCCTCACGCTCGCCGTTCCGCCTTCCCCCGCTCTTCGCTGTGGCCGCCGCCTCCCGTGCGTGGCTCCGGCCACCTGGCCGGCACCGTCGGCGCCCCCGCACCCGCTCGAGTGCCCAGCCGGGCTTCGCCCGTTAACCCGGCGCCCAGCACCCACACCCGTCTGCCCACGCGCCCGCTAAGACCCCCTCGGTGACAATGACAGATGGGGCCCACGCCCCAGAACAAAATATAATAATAATAATAATAATAATTAAATTGATAAAAAAAATGGAAAAAATAAATAATAAAAATAATTAAATAAATAATAATAATTAAATTAATTAATTAAGGAATTAATTAAGTTAATTAATCATAATTAGATTAACCTAATTAACTAATTAGTTTAATTAAACAGTAGTTAGATTAGTTAAACAGTGATTAGCCTAAACAGTCTATGACCAGTGGGTCCCACACGTCAGATTGACCAGTCAACACACCTGTTGACTGCTGACGCGATGCCGATGTCATGCTGACGTCAGCAAACACTATTCTGGATAATGTTAATTTAAATAATTAATTAAAATCAAAAAATGATTTAAATCTTTAGAAAATCTTATCTTTTAATCCGTAACTCGGATGAAAATACTTTCTACATGAAAGTTGCTCAGAACGACGAGACGAATCCGGATACGCAAACCGTTCGTCCGCCACACACCCCTAACATATCAAACTCGCAAGTTTCCCCCTCCGGCTCCTCTGCCCGAAAACGCAAAACATCGGGGATACTTTCCCGGATGTTTCCCCCTTCACCGGTATCACCTCATACCGCGTTAGGGCACCTCTAACGCCGTTACTTGTCATGTCATGCATCACTATGCATCTGCTTGCTTAAATATTTATTGTTTCTCCCCCCTCTTCTCTCGATAGACACCGAGACCGACGCTGCTGCTACCCAGTACGACTACGGAGTTGACGACCCCTCTCTCTTGCCAGATCAACCAGGCAAGCCCCCCCCCTTGATCACCAGATATCGCCTATTCTTCTCTATAATGCTTGCATTAGAGTAGTGTAGCATGTTACTGCTTTCCGTTATTCCTATCCTGATGCATAGCCTGTCCTTGTTACTACTGTTGTTACCATTACCTGCTATCCTACTGCTTAGTATAGGATGCTAGTGTTCCATCAGTGGCCCTACACTCTTGTCCGTCTGCCATGCTATACTACTGGGCCGTGATCACTTCGGGAGGTGATCACGGGCATATACGATATATTTTACACAGTTACATTACCTGTGATACTGTACGGAGATGGGGGCTGAAAGGACAGGTGGCTCCATCCCGGTAGAGGTGGGCCTGGGTTCCCGACGGCCCCCGACTGTTACTTTGTGGCGGGGCGACAGGGCAGGTTGAGACCACCTAGGAGACAGGTGGGCCTGGCCCTCGTCGGCATTCGCGGATACTTAACACGCTTAACGAGATCTTGGTATTTGATCTGAGTTGGCTACGAGCCTATACGCACTAACCATCTACGCGGGAGTAGTTATGGGTATCCCGGCGTCGTGGTATCAGCCGAAGCCTTCGTGACGTCAGCGACTGAGTGGCGCGCGCCGGATTGGACTGGAACGCCACTAGGCTAGGTCTGCTTCCGGCCGCGTTCGCAACGTGCAGGTGTGCAAAGGGTGATGGGCCCAGACCCCTGCGCCATAGGAGTTAGACCGGCGTGCTGACCTCTCTGTTGTGCCTAGGTGGGGCTGCGACGTGTTGATCTTCCGAGGTCGGGCATGACCCAGGAAAGTGTGTCCGGCCAAATGGGATCAAGCGTGTTGGGTAAGTTGGTGCACCCCTGCAGGGAAGTTAATCTATTCGAATAGCCGTGATCTTCGGTAACAGGACGACTTGGAGTTGTACCTTGACCTTATGACAACTAGAACCGGATACTTAATAAAACACACCCTTCCAAGTGCCAGATATAACCCGGTGATCGCTCTCTAACAGGGCGACGAGGAGAGGATCGCGGGTAGGATTATGCTATGCGATGCTACTGGAGATGCTACTTGGAGTTGCTACTTGGAGATGCTAGTTGGAGGACTTCAGACTACCCTCTTCTACTTGTTGCAAGACGACGGTGACCAGAAGCGTAGTCTTCGATAAGACTAGCTATCCCCCTCTTATTCTGGCATTCTGCAGTTCAGTCCACTGATATGGCCCTTTACACATATATCCATGCATATGTAGTGTAGTTCCTTGCTTGCGAGTACTTTGGATGAGTACTCACGGTTGCTTTCTTCCCCCTTTTCGCCCCCTTTCCTTTCTCTCTGGTTGTCGCAACCAGATGCTGGAGCCCAGGAGCCAGACGACATCGTCGATGACGACTACTACACCGGAGGTGCCTACTACTACGTGCAGCCCGCTGACGACGACCAGGAGTAGTTTAGGAGGATCCCAGGCAGGAGGCCTGCGCCTCTTTCGATCTGTATCCCAGTTTGTGCTAGCCTTCTTAAGGCAAACTTGTTTAACTTATGTCTGTACTCAGATATTGTTGCTTCCGCTGACTCGTCTATGATCGAGCTCTTGTATTCGAGCCCTCGAGGCCCCTGGCTTGTAATATGATGCGTGTATGACTTATTTTATTTGTAGAGTTGTGTTGTGATATCTTCCCGTGAGTCCCTGATCTTGATCGTACACGTTTGCGTGTATGACTAGTGTACGATTGAATCGGGGGCGTCACACCCTTAAAGGGGGAAGCCACAAGCAAAAATACCTATTGGTCATGGTGGACAAATTCACCAAATGGATAGAGGCCAAGCCAGTTAAAATGGCAGAATCCGGACCTGTGATAGACTTCATATCTGGGGTAGTACACCGTTATGGCATCCCCCACAGCATCATCACTGATAACGGCACGAACTTCACGGCCGACGAGGTTAAACTCTGGTGCAAAAATATGGGCATCAAGCTCGACTACGCTTCAGTCTATCACCCTCAAACTAACGGTCAAGTCGAATGAGCAAATGGTCTAATCATGAGCGGCATCAAACCCAGGGTAGTGCGGTCCCTCATGGAATCTAACACGCACTGGGTGGAGGAGCTTGACTCCGTACTCTGGGGACTGCGGACCACGCCAAACCACACTACCGGATTCACACCATTCTTCATGGTATAGGCGCAGAGGCAGTCTTGCCCTACGATATAATTCATGACTCACCTCGCGTGCGCATGTACGAGGAAAGAGAGGCCGAGTTAGATCGACAGGACAGTTTGGACGCCTTGGAGGAGGAGCACGACGTGGCGAAAGCTCGTTCCGCATTCTATCAGCAGCAGGCTCGAAGATATCAAAGCAGAGAAGTACGGGCCAAAACTTACAGTATTGGCGAACTAGTTCTACGCCTGCCGGACAAGAAAAAGGACAAACTCAAGCCCAAATGGGAAGGTCCCTTCATCATCGACCAAGTCCTGAACGGTGGAGCATACCATCTACGAAACGCATCAGACAACCGGCTCGAGCCGAACCCATGGAACGCAGCCCGTCTCCGAAGATTCTACGCCTAGCGCCGGACTCAGAGTTCGTCTCCTTCCTCCGTCCACATTTTATACTTTAGCTGTCTTTTGTTTCTCTCTTTTCCCCCCCTTTTTCGTAAAGCCTTTGAGGGCTGATCTACGCATTGTTCGCACACACTTGACGTGCTACTCGCACTCATTATACCTGGGGGCTTCTTTAACAGAAGCTTATTTATACGGGCTTCATGCCCAACACATGTGTCACACTTCCGGATGTACCTTTTATTCACCATTATATGCATCGATATGACTTAAGTTTTGGCCAAGCTGGGTTGCCTGGCTCATGTGCTTACCCCTACGTTCCTGATTGTTCGGCTAGGAGGTAAAGGGATCACCTCTATGATTGTTACCGCCGGGTCAGCCGGATGTGTATCTCAGACTGGGTGAAGCCGAAAGCTAGCGTTCTTAAGGGAATATTCGGTCGGTGACTTGAAAGATGATTTCTTACTTATTTATTTATCTGCCCCCAGATGCTTTTCTGCTCTTTTCGCAGTCCGGACATGCACTTTAGGGCATGCCTCCCAGGGAAAGGAACCCCTAACGGAACTATTCTCCCTGGAAGATGTTTCTTACTAACCATGTAATATAACATAACTAGTTGGGCACTTGTCTGATAAAGCACTAATGACCCCTACGCCTGGTCTCCATGCATGCCCCGGTTTTTATATAACCGTGAGGGTATTCGGACACACTCCGGACTGTTGGGTCCCGAGGTTGAAGCGAAAAGGTCCGCAAAGACAAACGATCTACAATACGGCTAGAAGGCATTTTACATGTCATTTTAAATTACATCGTCAAATTGACTGATTGTACTCCTCTTCAATCCCATCTAACAGGCTGTCTAGTTTATAGTCCCGTTGGGAATACTTTGCGGCCAACTCTACTTGGCCGTACATTAAGCTCACAGGGATCTCCTTCCCATCGGGCCCCACAGGTCCGACCTCGGCCATGTGATTTGGATCAGCCTTCGTGTACCGCGTCTTCACCATGGCCCAGGCCTCCCTGGCACCTTGACGGCAGGCTGATATCTTCCATAGACGGAAGCGCTGCCGTGCTCCCTGAAGCTTCTCCGCAAGCCCTCCAAGACCCTCGGGTAGGAATACGGACGGCCATAAAGCCTCGACGACGCCGCTCATCGCCTGCCAAACACGTTCGTGCAGTTGCAGCAGCTCGGGAAGTAGGTCACCCGTGGAACCGGGCATTTCCTCCGCAGGATGACCTGTGAGCACACCTACAGACACATTTTTGTCAATCGACTTCCTCGCCGAACTCTTCTTTTCAAAAGAGTTTGCTCAAGCACTTACTGCAAATGTCACGACGAAGCCGCCGATTCTCCTTTATGGAGTCAGACAGCTGGACCCAAACATCTTTTAGTTCTTCGCCCAGCTGGGTGTTGGCATCTTGGAGTTTGTTCCTCTCCTGTTGCACCCTCATGAGCATCTTCCCGCCAGCCTTCAGCTGGCGCAGTAGATGTTGCTTGTCCGGATCTAGTCCGGCACCATCTGTAATATTATTGTCAGACTTATACAGACGCCGCACTTCATAAACTACTTATCTTTTCGAAGTATGTATTACCAGAGGGGGTCTCTGTGGCTCCCCTTGCGGCGGCTAGTGCAGCCTCAAGTTGGGCCTTGCACTCTTGAAGCACCTGGGACAGGTGGGTATTCTTCTCCGTAAGGTCCTGCATAACATATGATCCTTAAATCAGTTATTCTAACAATTTTAAGTCTCGGGGGCAACTGGCATATATAACTATTAAAATTCCTCACCCGTATGTCTTTCACATACTGCTCCGTGTCTCTGGTTAAACCATCTCGAGCGGCACGGAGGTGCGCGTCTCCTGTATTAAAGGTATTCAACGCCTCCGGGTAGAAATACATGTCACGAAGAACTGTCCGGTGGCGCCTGTGATTCATGGCACTCTCCACCTCAGACCTGGTGGCGGACAGCCTGTCGGCATCCTCCGTTGGAGGAGCATCCGGCTCACGCCTTGTGTTCGCCTCCCCCCTCCGGACCAGGCGTTGGAGCCTGGCTGGCGGAGGCTTGATTGGCAACCTCTCCGGGCACAGTCCGGCGAGCGCTCTTTCTCCTGGAAAAATCATGAGCGTTAACATACCTCCCAGGAATCTTTCCCTTAAATACGGTGGTGCGCCATACCGTTGCGGTGACGTTTCGATTCGTGTCGCACTCCTCTTCCGCCTGCTGGGCCGAACTGACCCTTGTTGGTCAGCCGCCGCGGGTTCGGCTTCCCGCCTTAAAGGCACCTCCTGCGGGGCACCGTTGGTATACGGTGGTCATAAATAAGCATGGATGAGTAATAATGTCAGGACTCCGGTCATAGTTACCTGGGAAGCCGGAGATAAACTGGGGTAGTCGGCCGTAATGGCGACCAAAGCATTGTCCATGCTAAGTTGGTGGAACAGCCCATCGATCAGCTCCACCTCTATGTCTGGATCCTCTTCAGAGGCCGGATCAAGGGATCGTCCCGGATCCTCGGGTTGTGGAGTCAGGCTGTGTATGCCCTCTACGTCCGGCGCAGTTCCTGCGTCGAAATCACAAAGTAAGACACTTAACTTTGGAAATATGGATCGGACAGATAAACGTCCGCTTACCCAGCTCCGAGGGTTATTCATGGAGAATCCATTCAATGGACTCGCGCGGAGGAAGTCCTCTTTCTCCCCCTTGTACAAGCCGGACAAGATCTTCACCAGATCGGCAACCGATCCCGGCCCCTTGTGGCCATGACGGGTGGCGTCATCCTCCCCTTTGAAATACCACATGGGGTGGCCCCTATATTGGAGCGGCTGCACCCCTCGCATGATGCACGTGGCCATGACTCCAAACATGGTCAATCCGGAATGAGCCAGTAACATTATCCGGCCCATCAGGTATTGGACGCTCCTATCATTCTCCCGTTGAGGGCTGTCTTTAGAGGAGCGTTTCTTTAGAGGAGCGTTGCTGAACTCCGGGAGGCCGATCCGAACTGGGTCCAGAAGTGGGGCGTCTTCCATATAAAACCATTCCGAAGGCCAGTCTTCGAACGCCTTCTTCGGGGTTCCGGATAGGTATCCGGTCCCGGCGATGCGCCATATTTCGGCTCCGCCCACTGGATATATCGACCTCTCGTGAGAACGGGGTACGAGGCAAAACAATCTCTTCCACAGCGCGAAATGGGCCTCGATGCCCAAGAACAGCTCGCAAAGGGCAACAAAGCCCGCGATGTGCAAGATGGAGGCAGGTGTAAGGTGGTGAAGCTGGAGCCCATAGAACTCCAGGAGCCCCCGGAGAAACGGATGTATGGGAAATCCGAGTCCCCTTATTAGATAAGGGACGAAGCATACCCGCTCTCCTTTGGAGGGATTGGGGGCGCTCTCCGCCTGCTTTCCACCTTTGTAGGTGGCCAGTCCGGCTCGAACCGGAACCATGAAGGCTGGGGGAAGGTATCCCTCCGCTTGGAGCGTCACTAGCTCACTGTGCGGGTCTGAACATCTCCTCCAATCTCCTGGCTGAGGGCTGGGAGCGTGAGAGGAGGAGTCGCGTCGACTGTCCATGATGGAGTGGATTTTTGTCAGAGGCGCTTTGATGAGTACTCGCGGAAGGAGGATGGTGTGATTCGGATCTAGATCCTTGCCTCTCTTATAGGCAGCTTATTCGCGCAGCTAGGGGGTAAAACGTAAAAATACCCTGGCTTTTCGCATTCATACGACACGTGGAAGAGGGCCATTATTGGACGTGGAAGCCAAGGAGCGCAACATTTATAAGGAAGCCGGACACTATTCGGCAAGCGCATGGAATTTGGAGGAGAACCCGCCTTGCAAAGCCGAAGACAATATATGCGCCGGACTCATCGTCATTGAAGCCTGGTTCGGGGGCTACTGAGGGAGTCCTGGACTAGGGGGTGTCCGGATAGCTGAACTATCATCATTGGTCGGACTCCAAGACTATGAAGATACAAGATTGAAGACTTCGTCCCGTGTCCGGATGGGACTTTCCTTGGCGTGGAAGGCAAGCTTGGCAATACGGATATGTAGATCTCCTACCATTGTAACCGACTCTGTGTAACCCTAGCCCTCTCCGGTGTCTATATAAACCGGAGGGTTTTAGTCCATAGGACGAACAACAATCATACCATAGGCTAGCTTCTAGGGTTTAGCCTCCTTGATCTCGTGGTAGATCCACTCTTGTACTACCCATATCATCAATATCAATCAAGCAGGAGTAGGGTTTTACCTCCATCGAGAGGGCCCGAACCCGGGTAAAAACATCGTGTCCCTTGTCTCCTGTTACCATCCGCCTAGACGCACAGTTTGGGACCCCCTACCCGAGATCCGCCGGTTTTGACACCGACAGTGAGCACCTCAGTGGAGAAAGCTAAAACCGACAGTGAGCACCTCGGCGTCGTCAGCATCACGGGGGGAGGAGGCGGTCGGAAGTGAAGCGCTATTCACATCCGATGAACCCAAGGACCCGCTCGACGAAGCAGGGAGATCATCCTTGGGCGGACTACAGGGTTGTATGCGGCGTTAGAAGATGCAATGCGACAAAAAGAAAAAATTATGAGTTATCCAGGGGTCCGGACACTTACGATCTCCCCAGGGGCTTGGCCCTTGAGGGCCACTCCTCGTCGCCGTCGTCGGCGTTGGTGGAACAGTCCGGGGGAAGGGTCCTTCCCTTCTCGGACCCTTCGGCCTCCCCTGTTGGGGAAGCCTTACTCTTCTTCTCTCCCCCCGCTGGGGGAGAGGCCTCTTTCTCCTCCTCCTCGTCCTCGTGGGAGGAGTCCGCCTCGGAGTCATCGGACGATGAATCCGATAACACCTAACGTCGGGAACTCCTCCGAGTTCCCGTGGCCTTCTTCTTGGCCTTCTTCTCCGGCACCACGTAAGGCGCCGGGACCAGCAGCCCTGTCAAACGGGCATCCGCTGGGTCTTCTGGAAGGGGAGCCGGACAGTTAACCTGTCCGAACGTCTTCTGCCAGGCCTGTTTAAGGTATCGGGAGTTTAGATCCCGCATAGAGTCAAACTATGAGAAACAAGTGTCCCATAAAGGATAACATAGCTTACCTCGCCAGCCGGACGCTACGAGCTGAATCCGCGGTCTTCGGTAGCGGATGCGGGAGCCTCGGCACCCTTGAACAGCACCCTCCAGGCCTCTTCGTACGTAGTGTCGAGGAGCCCGCTCAAAGTCTGGTGCTGTGCCGGATCGAACTCCCATAAGTTGAAGTCCCGCTGTTGGCAGGGGAGAATCCGGCGGATGAGCTTGACCTGGATTATGTTGACAAGCTTGAGCTTCTTGTTCACAAGGTTTTGGAGACAGGATTGGAGTCCGGTCAGCTCTTCCGAATCGCCCCACGGCAGGCCCTTCTCTTTCCAGGAGGTGAGCCGCGTGGGGATGCCAGATCTGAATTCGGGGGCCGCTACCCATTCGGGGTCACGCGGCTCGGTGATGTAGAACCACCCCGATTGCCCACCTTTGATGGTTTCCACGAAGGCGCCCTCGAGCCAGGTGACGTTGGGCATCTTGCCCACCATGGCGCCTCCGCACTCCGCTTGGATGCCCTTCACAACCTTCGGCTTGACATTAAAGGTCTTTAGCCATAAGCCGAAGTGGGGCTGGATGCAGAGGAAGGCCTTGCACACGACGATAAATGCCAAGATGTTGAGGATAAAATTCGGGGCCATATCATGGAAATCCAGGCCATTGTAGAACATGAGCCGCCGGCCAAAGGGTTGAAGTGGGAAGCCCAGTCCGTGGAGGAAATGGGGAAGGAATACCACCCTCTCATGGGGCCCGGGGGT
Source organism: Triticum timopheevii (assembly GCA_963921465.1). Lineage (NCBI taxonomy): Eukaryota > Viridiplantae > Streptophyta > Magnoliopsida > Poales > Poaceae > Triticum > Triticum timopheevii. The sequence goes on along the minus strand of OY997266.1, from coordinate 239,400,475 downwards.
GGGGATGAGCTTCCCCTCGTCGGGGAGCCGGTGCGCGATATTGCTGGACAAATATCCGGCTTTGCGCAGCTTCTTGATGTGCCCTTCCGTAATGGAGCAGGCCATCCACTTGCCTCCCGCTCTGGACATGGTTGGAGAAGGTTGAGGTGAGATATGCGGACTTGGGCGCTGGAGCTCGAGTGGATGGATATGGATAAGCTAAGGAGGAAGAAGTCGTAGGTAAAAAAGGTGGATCCTTATCCCTTTATATATGGGCGGACGAAACTGCGCGCCCCCACCAGCCCGGTAAAACTCGCTTATCTCCCAAGCGCCGCAATCAATGGCGCGGTTGGGTTACCCACGTCCGTATTGATGAGAATCCCGGAATAAGGGGACACGAACTCTGCTTCGACAAGACGTGCCAAGGAAAACGGTTCCTAAACACGCTGAGGTGGAATAATAAAAACGATTCGAGTAAATGCTTGTCCGTGGTGTGACATCATGCCACGAAATACGTCAGCAGATTGAACCTATGTGTATATTATTCTCTCTACGGTGGTACGTGGAATTTATTTTGCAGAGCCAGACACTATCCTGGTGTTCACAAATCTTCTATAAATTATTCGGAGGAGGAACCCGCCTTGCAATGCCGAAGACAATATGCGCGCCGGACTTGTCGTCATTGAAGCCTGGTTCAGGGGCTACTGAGGGAGTCCTGGACTAGGCGGTGTCCGGATAGCCGAACTATCATCATTGGCCGGACTCCAAGACTATGAAGATACAAGATTGAAGACTTCGTCCCGTGTCCAGATGGGACTTTCCTTGGCGTGGAAGGCAAGCTTGGCAATACGCATATGTAGATCTCCTACCATTGTAACCGACTCTGTGTAACCCTAGCCCTCTCCGGTGTCTATATAAACCGTAGGGTTTTAGTCCGTAGGACGAACAACAATCATACCATAGGCTAGCTTCTAGGGTTTATCCTCCTTGATCTCGTGGTAGATCTACTCTTGTACTACCCATATCATCAATATCAATCAAGCAGGAGTAGGGTTTTACCTACATCGAGAGGGCCCGAACCTGGGTAAAAACATCGTGTCCCTTGTCTCCTGTTACCATCCGCCTGACGCACAGTTCGCGACCCCCTACCCGAGATCCGCCGGTTTTGACACCGACACCCCCCTTCTCTTTGTACTTGTTGCTGATCTTCTCCAGTCAATAATGAATAAAACAATGAACTTGGGTCTTCTCACACCACCTTTGCAAGTGCACTCATGTCCAGACTTTCCCATAGTGCAATATGCTTATGACACATTGATTCTCATGCAAGCTGATGCCACACAGCTCCACTGTCTCAAAGCTTTGCTCAATACTTTTGCTGATCCAACTGGTTTAAAGGTCAATTACAACAAATCAAACCTCGTCTCCATAAATGTGAATGATGAAAAGATGGAAATCTTGACCAGCACTCTGAACTGCAAGAAGGGCTCATTCCCATTTTACTATCTTGGCATGCCACTAGGTCTTTTCAAACCAACCGTGGAGCAATGTACACCTTTGGGGAGCAAAGTTGCTAAAAAATTGGTGGGTCTTTCTTCATTTATGACTCTTGCTGGCAAGCCACTATTGGTCAAGTCAGTTCTCAACTCCCTTATTATCTATTTCATGGGTTGTCTTGATGTACCTATGACTATCAAAAATCAGGTTATCAAATACCTCAGGCATTGTCTTTGGAGAGGACCAGATTTAGAAGATCAAAGGCCTGCTATGGTAGCTTGGTCCACTGTCTGCAGACCAAAGAGGCAGGGTGGCCTTGGAGTGATGAACATTTTTGTGCAAAATCAAGTTTTGCTTCTCAAGAACCTTCACAAATTTTACAATAGGGAAAACATCCCCTGGGTTAACCTCATTTGAGAAACTTACTATGATAATGGCATACTCCCAGGGCAAAAATGGGAAGGATCTTTCTGGTGGAAGTGCAATCTGAGACTCATTGACAATTTTAAATTCATGGCAATATGCTCAATAGGAGATGGTAAAAATGCCTTTTTTGGTCAGATCTCTGGCATTCAGCATGTCTGCTTCAATCCTTCCCTCATCTTTACTCCTTTGCAAAAGACCAGCAACTTTCAGTGCAGAGGGTAGTGCAGTATGAATACTTGGAAGACTTGTTTCACCTACCACTTACTGAGGAAGCTTTCATGGAATTTGAATTGATGGAAGAGAATTGTGACAACTTAAGAAGATCTGAGTTCAGAGATCATTTGGATTCATGGAGTTACGTATGGGGTAATGATACATTCTCTATGGCCAAGGCTTACAAAATCTTGATAGGAGTTAAAGTAGTGCCAGCCCAATTTAATTGGATTTGGAAGAGTTCTTTCCAGCAAAAGCACAAGGTATTTTTTTGGAGACTACTCCATGATAGATTGAATACCAAGAATCTTCTCAGGAGGAAAACATTTCATTTAGATAACTACAATTGTGCTACCCTTAATTGCCAGGAGGAAGAAACAATCCAACACCTTTTTTGGACTTGTCCTTTTGCTTCAAAATGTGGGACATCATCTGTCCAGCCAGACAAAGAAATTTAACCATCATGGAAGCACTTGCAGACCTAAGGGGTAATTTGCAGCAACCATTCTCCATGGAGATCATAATCATTGCATCATGGGCCATCTGGTTGGTCAGAAATGATAAAATTTTCAAAAACATCCCTCCTAGCATCAATAGATGGAAATTCATCTTCCACTTAGAGACCTACCTACTTAAGTTCAGAATCAAGGAAAAATATGCTGCTTCCTTCAATACTTGGCTGGACAATCTTCTCCTGTAATTTACTTATGCTTATCTTTAGTAGATTAGTGTAGTTTTCTTTTTTCTTTTATTTTCTGGCTTACCTCAAGCCTTGTAGTATTTGTACTATTTGCTCTTCATAATTATATAAAAATTGCAGTGGGGTTTTGCCCTACTGTGTATAATCAAAAAATGGAAAAGAAACGCGAGGGCCATAGGTTTCACTAGTGGCTTCTCTGAAGATAGCAAATATTACGGTGGGTGAACAAATTACTGCCGAGCAATTGAAAGAAAATTGCATAGTTATGACGATATCTAAGGCAATGATCATGAACATAGGCATCATGTCTGTGTCAAGTACACCGACTCCTTCTTGCATCTACTACTGTTACTCCATACATCGACCGCTATCCAGCATGCATCTAGAGTATTAAGTTCATAAAGAATGGAGTAACATATTAAGCAAGATGACATGATGTAGAGGAATTAACTCAAGCAATCTGATGAAAACCTCATCTTTTTATCCTCGATGGCAACAATACAACATGTGCCTTGCTGCCCCTACTGTCACCGGGAAATGACACCGCAAGATTGAACCCAAAGCTAAGCACTTCTCCCATTGCAAGAAAGATCAATCTAGTAGGCCAAACCAAACTGATAATTCGAAGAGACTTCCAAAGATATCAAATCATGCATATAAGAATTCAGAGAAGAACCAAATAATATTCATAGATAATCTTGATCATAAATCCACAATTCATCGGATCTCGGCAAACGCATCGCAAAAGAATATTATATCGAATAGATCTCCAAGAACATCGAGGAAAACATGGTATTGAGAATCAAAGACAGAGTATAAGCCATCTAGCTAATAACTATGGACCCGAAGGTCCGTGGTAAACTACTCACGCTTCATCGGAGAGGTAATGGTGTTGATGTAGAAGCCCTCCATGATGGAATCCCCCTCCGGGAGGACACCAGAAAAGGTCCCTAGATGGGATCTCATGGGTATAGAAGGTTGTGGTGGTGGAAAAGTGGTTTTGTGGCGCTCCTGGATGTTTTCAAGGTATAAGAGTATATATAGGCAAAGGAACTAGGTCAGGGGAGCTACAAGGGGCCCACGAGGGTGGGGAGCATGCCCTCCTGCCTCGTGGCCACCTCGTTGCGTCTCCAACTTCATCTCCTGGTTTTCTTTCGGTCCAAGAAAGATCATCGCGAAGGTTTCGTTCCATTTGGACTCCATTTAGTATTCCTTTTCTGCAGAACTCTAAAATAGGCAAAAAAAACATGAACTGGCACTGGCCCTCGGTTAATAGGTTAGTCCCAAAAATAATATAAAATAGCATATAAATGCCTATTAAACATCCAAAACAGATAATATAATAGCGTGGAACAATCAAAAATTATAGATACATTGGAGAAGTATCAAGCATCCCCAAGCTTAACTCCTGCTCGTCCTCGAGTAGGTAAATGATAAAAACAGAATTTTTGATGTGGAATGCTACCTAACATATTTATCAATGTAATTTCCTTTATTGTGGCATGAATTTTTAGATCCGGAAGATTCAAAACAGAAGTTTAATATTTACATAAAAATAATAATACTTCATGCATACTAACAAAGCAATTATGTCTTCTCAAAATAACATAGCCAAAGAAAGCTCATCCCTATAAAATCATATAGTTTGGCTATGCTCCATCTTCGTCAAACAAAATATTCAAATCATGCACAACCTCGGTTTCAGCCAAGCAATTGTTTCATACTTTAGTATTCTAAAACTTTTTCAACTTTCACGCAATACATGAGCGTGAGCCATGGACATAGCACTATAGGTGGAATAGAATGGTGGTTGTGGAGGAGACAAAAAGAGGGAGATAGACTCACATCAACTAGGCGTATCAATGGGCTATGGAGATGCCCATCAATAGATATCAATGTGAGTGAGTAGGGATTGCCATGCAACGGATGCACTACAGCTATAAGTGTATGAAAGCTCAAAACCAAACTAAGTGGTTGTGCATCCAACTTGCTTGCTCATGAAGACCTAGGGCATTTGAGGAAGCCCATCATTGGAATATACAAGCCAAATTCTATAATGAAAAAATCCCACTAGTATATGAAAGTGACAAAATAAGAGACTCTCTATCATGAAGATCTTGGTGCTACTTTGAAGCACAAGTGTGGTAAAAGGATAGTAACATTGTCCCTTCTCTCTTTTTCTCTCATTTTTTTGATTGGCTTCTTTGGCCTCTTTTTTTTATTTCCTCACACGGGACAATGCTCTAATAATGATGATCATCACACTTCTATTTACTTAAAACTCAAGAATTACAACTCGATACTTAGAACAAAATATGACTCTATGTGAATGCCTCCGGCGGTGTACCGAGATGTGCAATGAATCAAGAGTGACATGTATGAAAGAATTATGAAAGGTGGCTTTGCCACAAATACGATGTCAACTACATGATCATGCAAAGCACTATGACAATAATGAACCGTGACATAATAAATGGAACGGTGGAAAGTTGCATGGAAATATATCTCGGAATGGCTATGGAAATGTCATATTAGGTAGGTATGGTGGCAGTTTGGAGGAAGGTAAATGGTGGGTGTACGGTACTGGCGAAAGTTGTGCGGCACAAGAGAGGGTAGCAATGCTAGAAGGGTGAGAGTGCGTATAATCCATGGACTCAACATTAGTCAGAAAGAACTCACATACTTATTGCAAAAATTTACAGGTCATCAAAACCAAGCACTACACACATGCTCCTAGGGGAAGGGTTGGTAGGAGTTAACCATCGCGTGATCCCGACCTCCACACATAAGGAGGACAATCAAAGAGATAACTCATGCTTCAAATTTGTTACACAATGGTTACCATGCGTGCATGCTACGGGACTCAAAAACCTCAACACAAGTATTTCTCAAATTCACAATTACACCACTAGCATGACTCTATTATCACCATCTTCATATCTCAAAACAATCAGAAGGAATCAAACTGTTGGTGTACAAAAGTATGGGTACTTTTGTACCCCTTACTTGTGCACGGACGGTCGCAACCACACCTACAGCAGGGCTACGCAAAGCAGAGGAAGACGGTAGGAGGCAAGACATGAACAAAGGATGAAAAACAAACGCTCAAGGCAACAATTAGCAAGAGGCGAGCAGGGCCACACCCAGTAACAAGCCTTGCCGAGGCAACCTGCGGAGCCCCCCGCAAGCTCCTTGCCGGGGCAGCTTGCAAAAGAGACCAGCAGGGCCACCACCCTCCGGGTTGAGAGCTCTGACACCATTGACAATGTTAAGACCAAGATTTGGAGAGCGCATGCTTGGTAGCATGCAGCCCCTCACAAAGATTGGCAACCCACGAACCCACATGGGATCAGGAGACGAAGACCCCTGGCAAGGCCCTTGCCGGGGATGACTCCAAGGCCCCCGGCAAACCTTACCGGGGACAATCACCAGGCCGCGGCCAGACCCTTGCCTGGCAAGGTTTCGCCACTTCACCACCACTCCAGCGCAACGATAAGCATGCCAACTAAGCAGTTGCATGTGTGGTAGCATGCAGATCTTCATGGAAGCCTACCACTTCGCCAACACAGCAGCTGGTTGGCCAGCGTGGCGATGCATGCCTTGTCGGCCCGGACGCGTGGCGAGGCGAGGTGGCCTCTGTTGTCGTCCTGAATAAAGCGTGAGGACACGTAGGCAACACATGAAATGCGCTTGTCCTACATTGATCGAGCGATAAGCTCGTACCACTATTGCTTGCCACCTCCTGTGTGCCATTGTGGCAACCCCTTTGTGCATAAAAGGAGGCCCGAGGCACACAGAGAGAGGATTCGGACTTTTGGACAAAGCACGCATCGTAGCTAGTTCAAAATCTCAAGAACACACATATAACCAAATAAAGCAGGACTAGGGTATTACACATCTTCGCGACCTGAACTTGGATAAAAATCCTCTGTGTACTAATGGCTCGACCTGCTCTTCATGCAACTAATCCCCCGCCGAACGTAGAAGGGATCCTTGTGACCCCATAGGTGATCTGTTTCCATACATCCTTGGCGCGCCAGGTAGGGGGCGTTAGTTGTGAGAATATGGTCTGTTGGTTAGGGCAGCAGTTTCTTCGTCACCATGGCTCCAAAGAAGAAGTTGGCCGCAGCGGCCAGCCCGGTCGAGGCTATCCACGCAATCCTGGTGCGAAGGGCCAGGCGAGCGGCGGCGTCTACGGCTGCAACGGCGATTTACACAGCAAGAAAAAACTAAGTTATCTTAACTTTGAGTAATTCTTCTTTTTTATAAGGTTATCAGCCGTCAAGTTCTTCAAGGGGCTAAACTGTCGTTTTGGTGTGAAAAATAGGGTCGTCACCGACAACGGCACGCAGTTCACAAGCCGCACCTTCATGCAGTACATCCAAGACCACGGTAGCAAAGACAAAGACTTTGGACAAGCTACACAAGTGCGGAAGACGCTAGATTGATGAGTTGCCGGTGCTTCTTTGGTCAATCAGAATGATGCCAAATCGAGCCAGCGGCTAGACATCCTTCTCCCTCGTATACGGGGCAGAGGCAGTTCTCCCCCGGAACTCATATACGGGTCACCTCGAGTGCTCGCTTATGACGAGCTTGAGCAAGAGTGGTTGCGGCAAGATGACGCAACGCTCCTTGAGGAAGATCATCTCCGGGCGGCTGTGCGAGCTGCACGCTACCATCAAGCCTTGCGCCTCTACCATAGCCGCAAGGTTCATGCCCGAAGCTTTGAGGAAGGCGACCTTGTTCTTCGGCATGTTCAGTCGGCCAAGAATTCCAACAAGTTGACGCCGAAGTGGGAAGGCCCTTATCAGGTCATACGAGTCACCAGGCCCAGGGCAGTCCGCTTGGAGACCGAAGATGGTATTCCGGTGAGCAACTCCTGCAACATCGAACATCTTCGCAACTTTACCCATAAGGCGCGGTTGTCGGGCCCCTCAGCAGACCACTTTTTGTACAAGCCTTGCCAGTAAGGCATGTAACCCTTTGTACAAAGCCAGGCGCAGACCCTGAGCAACAGATAAATAAATGAAGCGCTAGTGCCCTAAGTTTGAGCATGCATGCTAGGTCGAGTTTCTCTCTCTCTCTCTCTGTGTGTGTGTGTGTGTGTGTGTCTCTCTCTCTCTAGGGTTGATAGTGCTTAGCAGCGACTAACCAATAGCACAGAGGTTGAGTGCGCGTCTCTCTGTCCCTTCTGGTCCTTTTTGGTTCGCAGGCTGCCCAGGCGTTTCTGCCAAACCCTTTGAAGGAAAGGAGACAGACCGGCGTCCCGACCCCAGCAAGCCAAGGTTGCCGGGGGCTGCAAATTCAAGCATCCAACCATAGCAAGCCAAGGTTGCCGGGGGCTACAGACTTAGATAAGTCTTTTTTTCCCATGCTATGTACTTCCGTATGGAACTTGGACGTACGAAACTTCGTTTATTCCTGTACCACCGTGCCCCCTCTCTCCCGTGCCCAAAAACCCTTCTTTGGACCGGAACTTTGTTGTAGTGCAATGGGAAGGAAACAAACGAAGGGCCTAATCCTACTCCGCCCCTACCTCTGCCAAGGGCATGAGCGTGGACGAGCTATGGAGCGGGAGGACGGCAAGGTCTGTTGTCGGGTGACGATGTTTATCTTAAGATAACAAGGACTCGTTCGTTGGTGTGAGCCTCGCTCGCGCACAAAAGAACCCAGCAAGCACCCTTTTCTTCATTAATATGTTGTTAACAAGTACAATTCATACGGAATGTAAACATAAGCAAGGGATTGCAAAGTCTAAATTCGACAAGTGCCCGCAGGCTTAAGATTTAAAAAAAAGATAAGGTGCCCATAATCCCTTTCTTGTCCCTCTCCTTAGGAAGCGGACCGGGATAGCAGGAAGGCAAAAAGAGTGCCTAGGCGAGGTACGAGCAGCAGAAGACACCAAGAGAACCTCCCGGTGGCCGTCCAGAAGAGGGCTGGTGGTGACGGTGCCGGGAAAGAAGCTGGAAGATGAGGCAATGATCTGCCAATACGAGACGAAGGCGTCGATGCCATCGTACTACGACTTGACGACCCGCCACCCGCCTACTTCATCTTCTTCGGCCCTCCAGCGCCAGCCACCAAAAGCGGCAACCCCGAGAAGTTCAAGGAGCTGGCTTGGGAAGCCACTGTCAAGAACTACACCCCGGAAAATCTCTTTGCCGGGAAGGAGGCCAGGTGTAGACGATGGTGATGCCGGCATCACCTGGGGACAGTGTATCTAACACCTAGTCGGACCCATCATCCTCCCGCACGCTACCCCTGTCGTCTTTGTCGCTTTCCTCCTCGCCGCTGTCGCTCGAGGAGGAGCTCTCGTCGTCGATCAAGCTCTCCGCACAGCACACTAACCTTTGTCCCGAGCGCCCAAAAACCTTGATGGAGAGCAGGTCGCTCTCCACTAGTTTGAAGTGGAGAACGTGCCCCTTCATTAAGCAGTGGGCACGTGTGAAGGTTTTCCAACCCCGGCGAAGGAGCATTACATCATGGACAGGGAACCTTGTGTTCGCCCACATGTCGCCATTGCAACACCCCTTCATGTGAAGCCTCAGCCTCGGCGGCTGGTCGATCTCCATCACCCTTGCAAACGCCTCGGGAAGGCGGAGGTGGCTACGCGGCGGCTTGCGCAACTACAAGATGAACTCCAACGCCGTTTCTCCGACATGGCCGCTCAACGAGGCAGGAGGAGATGGACGCGGAGAAGGTGGCGCCACGGATGGACCTTCCACGCCCACATCTGCCTCGACCACCTCGCCGACCGCGGCCCCGTCCGGCGCCTCTGCCTTGAGCGTCTGGCTCTTCCATAACCGTCGCGGCTTTCTAGTGGGAAGTAGATCTAGTTGCCTCTACAGACTGATGACCACGACCGCACCCTCTGGGTATGGTGATGGATCGAGGATGGGGAAAGGAGAAGACGCGAGAGGATGCCTCTCCTCCTCCTTCTGGACCCCTTTTTATAGACAAACCAAGGATACTGAAGGTTGGCTTTGCGCCTCTAAAGAGCCTTTCAAATCCTGCTCATTAAAGCCACTGACAATGAGCGAGGCCATCGACCGTCCTCCCCGCGCCAATCAAAGGCGCATGGGTATCGGCCATGGAACGCCTTCCCATATCCCATGCATTCGTCACCTACCCTGCACCATGCATGCGGAGTATGTGGCGGAAAAGGCGGGCGTGGTTCGAAACGTGGAACGGAGGCTCCGAGATTGAGGAAGGCAAGGAGAGTAAATAAGCAGCGGCCCCGCGATTTCCCCCTCTTTTTGAGGCAGGTGCAGGCCGCCTCTTTACTATTCACCATGGGGTGACGCAAGCATGCTATGATCATTCCACGCATGACCCCCACGTCACGCGCTTGACGCGAGTTGTTGGGAAGCGCAACTGCAGAAAGACCGTGGCGGTTCACCTCTGCCACGCTCGCCCACGCACTGCTTTAGGCCTGGCCCAACTACGCCTTCCGCTTATGTGAGGCCCAGGCCCGGGGGCTCCTATCGGTGTACAAAAGTGTGGGTACTTCTGTACCCCTTACTTGTGCACGGACGGTCGCAGCCACACGTACAACAGGGCTTGGCGAAGCAGAGGAGGACGACAGGAGGCAAGACAGGAACAAAGGATGACAAAACAGACGGTCAAGGAAACAAGAAGCAAGAGGCGAGCAGGGCCACACCCGGTAACAAGCCTTGCCGAGGCAACCCGCCAAGCCCCCCGGCAAGCTCCTTGCCAGGGCAGCTTGCAAAAGAGACCAGCAAGGCTACCACCCTCGGGGTTGAGAGCTCTGACACCATCGACAATGTTAAGACCAAGATTTGGAGAGCGCATGCCTGGCAGCATGCAGCCCCTCACAAAGATTGGCAACCCACGAACCCACGTGGGATCAGGAGACGAAGACCCCCGGCAAGGCCCTTGTCGGGGATGACTCAAAGGCCCTCGGCAAGCCTTGCTGGGGCCAATCACCAGGCCGTGTCCAGACCCATGCCCGACAAGGTTTCGCCACTTCACCACCACTCCAGCGCAACGATAAGCATGCCAGCTAAGGAGTTGCCTATGTGGCAGCATGCAGATCTTCATGGAAGCCTACCACTTCGCCAACACAGCAGCTAGTTGGCCAGCGTGGCGCTGCATGCCTTGTCGGCCCGGATGCTTGGCGAGGCGAGGAGGAGCAGCAAAGGATGAGATGGCCTCTGTTCTTGTCCCCAATAAAGTGAGAGGACACGTAGGCAACGCATTAAATGCGCTTGTCCTACGTTGATCGCGCGATAAGCTCATACCACTATAGCTTGCCACCTCCTATGTGCCACTGCGGCAACCCCCTTTGTGTATAAAAGGAGGCCCGGGGTGCACAGAGAGAGGATTCGGACTTTTGGACAAAGCACGCATCGTAGCTAGTTCAAAAGCTCAAGGACACACATATAACCAGATAAAGCAGGACTAAGGTATTACTGTCGCCGTCCTGGATTCGGGGGTATCCAGCCCTACCTACCTGCAACCCACCATGTGGCTTCATCGACGGCCTGGTACGGCCTAGCTTCAATATCAACAACACAAGAGCCTCGCGAGGGGCCAAGCACCGCGACGAAACGACGCCAAGACCCCCGAAGGTATTGATACGTCTCCAATTTATCTATAATTTTTTATTGTTCGATGTTATTATATTATCTGTTTTGGATGTTTAATGGGCTTTATTATACACTTTTATATTATTTTTGGGACTAACCTATTAACCGGTGGTGCAGTCCAAATTGCTATTTTTTTCCTATTTCAGTGTTTCGCAGAAAAGGAATATCAAACGGAGTCCAAACGGAATGAAACCTCGGGAGAGTCGTTTTTGGAACAATTGCAATCCAGGAGACTTGGAGTGGACTTCAAGGAAGCAACGAGGCGGCCACGAGGCAGGGAGGCGCGCCCCCACCCTCGTGGGCCCCTCGTGGCTCCCCTGACCGACTTACTTCACCTATATATACTCATATACCCTGAAAACATCAGAGAGCACCACGAAACCCTATTTCCACCGCCGCAACCTTCTGTACCCGTGAGATCCCATCTTGGGGCCTTTTCCGGTGCTCCGCCGGAGGGGGAATCGATCATGGAGGGCATCTACATCAACACCATAGCCTCTCCGATGATGTGTGAGTAGTTTACCTCAGACCTTCGGGTCCATAGTTATTAGCTAGATGACTTCTTCTCTCTCTTTGGATCTCAATACAAAGTTCTCCTCGATCTTCTTGGAGATCTATTCAATGTAATTCTTTTTGTGGTGTGTTTGTCGAGATTCGATGAATTGTGGGTTTATGATCAAGATTATCTATGAACACTATTTGAATCTCCTCTGAATTCTTTTATGTATGATTTGTTATCTTTGCAAGTCTCTTCGAATTATCAGTTTGGTTTGGCCTACTAGATTGATCTTTCTTGCAATGGGAGAAGTGCTTAGCTTTGGGTTCAATCTAGCGGTGTCCTTTCCCAGTGACAACAGGGGAAGCAAGGCACGTATTCTATTGTTGCCATCGAGGATAAAAAGATGGGGTTTATATCATATTGCTTGAGTTTATCCCTCTACATCATGTCATCTTGCCTAATGTGTTACTCTGTTCTTATGAACTTAATACTCTAGATGGATGCTGGATAGCGGTCAATGTGTGGAGTAATAGTAGTAGATGCAGAATTGTTTCGATCTACTTGTCGCGGACGTGATGCCTATATACATGGTCATGCCTAGATATTCTCATAACTATGCACTTTTCTATCAGTTGCTCGACAGTAATTTGTTCACCCACCGTAATACTTATTCTATCTTGAGAGAAGCCACTAATGAAACCTATGGCCCCCAGGTCTATTTTCCATCATATAAGTTTCCGATCTATTTCATTTTGCAATCTTTACTTTCCAATCAATATCATAAAAATACCAAAAATGTTTATCTTATTATCTCTATCAGATCTCACTTTTGCAAGTGGCCATGAAGGGATTGACAACCCCTTTATCGCATTGGTTGCAAGGTTCTTATTTGTTTGTGCAGGTATGAGGGATTTGCGTGTAGCCTCCTACTGGATTGATACCTTGGTTCTCAAAAACTGAGGGAAATACTTACGCTACTTTGCTACATCACCCTTTCCTCTTCAAGGGAAAACCAACGCATGCTTAAGTGGTAGCAAGAAGGATTTCTGGCACCGTTACCAGGGAGTCTACGCACAAGTCAAGACATGCCAAGTACCCATCACAAACTCTTATCCCTTGCATTACATTATTTGTCATTTGCCTCTCGTTTTACTCTCCCCCACTTCACCCGTGCCGTTTTATTCGCCCTTTGTCAGGACCCCGACTCAATGCCACATCGATCTAGCATGTAACACCTCATATCACTTTGCGGCCTCACGCACGGTATTCCCACGGGTGTCGCCTTACCTTTCCCCAGGACCGTTTCGACGTCTGCTGCAACCGCCGTGATCCACCGAACCTTTTCCCCCTCTCCGTTCTCGCTCTCATGCGCCGTAGCCGCCGCACCTTGCTCGCCCGCACGCGCCGCCGCCTGTAACCGCCGCCGACGAGCCTCCGGCCACCTAGCGGTCCGGCCGTCGTGCTCAACTCCCTTCCCGCGCTACGTAGAGCACATAGGTGCCCCGCACGAGCCCCCCCGGTCACCGTAGCGTCGACCCCGAACTCACCCGAGCTCCGGCGACCGCCAAGGTCGACACCGGCGACAACTCCGACCACCCCAGCCTCCACCACCACCACGGTTGGATGCGGACAAGCGTCCGCATCCCGTAGCTGAGCTTCGCGTGCCAAACGGCGCTCTGTAGGCGAATCCCGCAGTGCACCACCGCGCCTGGACTCGCCGGCGGCTAAACGCCGGCGACCGCTGACCCGTTGACCGGCGTGGTTTGACCCCACTGCCCGGTTTGACTTCCCCCTCTCTCTCACTGACTTGCGGGCCTTGCCCGACTAATTACTCTAGTTAGCACTAATTAACTAGCTAGATTAGTATTAGTTTAACGTAACTAAACTTAGTTAGTTTAACTGACACTGACAGATGGGACCTACAGGTCAGGGTTGACCTGGACCGTCTCAGTTGACCGATGACGTCACACTGACGCCAGGCTGACGCAGTAAATCCTTTTCTGGATTTATTCTTATATAGGAAATTCCAGAAAATAGTGCTAACTTCTAAAATTCATAGTAATTCAACCGTAACTCCAAATGAAATAATTTATATATGAAAAATGATCAGAAAAATACAATCTATCTATCTGTACCAGTTTCATGCATGTTTAAACAAGTTAACTTGCTGTTTAGTGCAAAACATGATAAAGCACTATTTAAGATCACAAATGTGTTTGAACTTTGAATCTTTGGTTCAAAATAGCTCAAACCCATCTGGTTGTAGTTGCATTAGCCCAACACACTTATTTTACCATGTCATGATCATGCATCATATTGTGCATTGCATTGATTGTGTTTCTTCTCTGTTGCCGGTATTTGTCCCCTCTCGATAGACGTGGTTTCGACGATGAGATCGATGACACCGATGAAGAGCTATAATATCTTCAGAAGTGCCAGGCAAGCAAAACCCCCTTGTTCATTCCGATACAATCCTACTCTCTTGCTCCTGCTCTGTTTTACTGCATTAGGACAACATGGATTCATCTGTTACTTGCTGCGGTAGCTGAACCCCTTTATCCTCTACATGACCTGTCATTCCACAGTAAATAGATGAAACCCACTAGTATGAGTAGGAGTTGTTTGAGCCCTGTTGTGCCTACTCATTCATGCTTGTTTGTCATGCCTTCTACTGCTTAGAGTTGAGTCAGGTCTGATTCATCGAGGATGAATCAGAGGTGTGTGAACATGTCCTACTATGTGTGTGAGCTAAGTGTGTGAACACGATTTGGTAAAGGTAGCGGTGAGAGGCCATGTAGGAGTACATGGTGGGTTGTCTCATTGCAGCCGTCCTCAAGAACTGAGTTCTGTGTTTGTGATCCATGATTCAGCTACTACCACGCATTGCGCTCGAAACCAATGGACCCTCTCGGCTTCTTAATCACCCTTGTCCTCTGTCCAGGAGTTGCAAGTAGTTTCTGGTGTTTGTAGTATGCTGGAGGCCGTGGGCAGCGCTGACCGGAGGGGTGGGCTGTGATGCGGTAGGCACGTGGCACGGTGTACCGGGCGCCCGTTTGGTGTCTCGGGAACCCTGCTCACATCGTTTGGGGATGTGAGTGAAACTCCGGCCAGATCTCCTCATGGATGGAACCCGAATAGGCGATAAACCTGGACTAGGGACTTGAGTGTTTAGGTAGGCCATGGCCGACACCCACGTTGGGCTTCCGCTTGAAGGTTGCCAAGTACATGTCGTGTAAACGGCGGTAAGTGGTGAGAGCGTGTGTGAAGAAGTACACCCCTGCAGGGTTAACATCATCTATTTGAATAGCCGTGTCCGCGGTAAAGGAGTTTTGGGTTGCCTGTACAGTTCATAGACAAGTAAAAGTGGATACTCTAAAATACGCAAGATAAGCGTGAGTGCTATGGATGGCGTTCTCGTAGGGAGACGGGAGCAGATCCATAGTGGTGTATTGATATGGTGAATATGTGGACTCGTGTGCGCCACCTCAAAAGAGTTACTTGTAGTCGTAGTTTAGGATAGCCACCAAGTCAAAGCTGGCTTGCTGCAGTTAAAACCCACCATCCCCTTTGTTGATAATGATGCATATGTAGCTAGTTCTGATGTAAGTCTTGCTGGGTACATTTGTACTCACGTTTGCCTATTTTATGTTTTTGCAGAGAGACTTCAGTCTCGCTAGTAGTTCCACGTGGACTTCGATGTTTAGCTTGTTACCTCAGCTACGATCTTGTGCCCTTGGCAGGATCTGGTAGATAGTCAGGCTTTCAAGCCTTTTTAATTTGTAGATGTCTGTACTCAGACATGTTAAGCTTCCGCTTGTGCTTGACTTGTATGCTCTGAATGTTGGGTCGTGAGACCCATGTTTGTAATATCTCGCTCCTCGGAGCCTAATGAATAAATACTTGAGTCGTAGAGTCATGTTGTGATGCCATGTTGTATTTGCACATATCGAGCATATTGTGTGTATGTTATTGAAATGCTTGGTATGTGTGGGGTCTGACTATCTAGTTGTTTATCCTTAGTAGCCTCTCTTACTGGGAAATGTCTCCTAGTGTTTCCACTGAGCCATGGTAGCTTGCTACTGCTCCGGAACACTTAGGCTGGCCGGCATGTGTCCTTCTTCGTTCCTGTGTCTGTCCCTTCGGGGAAATGTCACGCGATGAATACCAGAGTCCTATTAGCCCGCTACAGACCGGTTCACCGGAGTCCTGCTAGCCTAGTGCTATAGCCTGGATTCACTCGCTGATGACCGACACGTTCGATGCTGGGTCATGGATGCATGTCCCTGTAAGTTTGTGCCACTTTGGGTTTACGACTAGCCATGTCAGCCCGGGCTCCTTATCATATGGATGCTAGCGACACTATCATATACGTGTGCCAAAAGGCGCAAACGGTCCCGGGCAAAGGTAAGGCGACACCTGTGGGAATACCGTGCGTGAGGCCGCAAAGTGATATGAGGTGTTACATGCTAGATCGATGTGGCATTGAGTCGGGGTCCTGACACCCTTTTTCCGTTTGTCTCTTCGTTTGCCTTGATGTCTTACTTGGCTCGTTTGCTCGCTTGGTTGGAATAGTTCTGTATTTATTGCTAAATAGAGAACCTAAGGTCTATGGATCCTCATCCGCTTGCTAATATTTTTAAGAGATCCAATTATGATGAACCAATTTCTAGTGATTTGAGTGCACTAGAATATCTTTATGAGGTTTTCATCGAAATTCATGAATCTAAAAATTGTGATGAAGAAATTTATGAAGAGATTCACAATAGATGCTTGAATAAAAAGCATGATTGCAATGATTTTATTATAAATTCTATTAATGTCAATTGTGTTAATGATATGCAAAACCCTAAGCATGGGGATGTTAGTTTTGCTATGTCCACTACTTGTTGCAATGATCATGATTGGGCTGATTCTTCTTATAATCTTGAAATTTTATTTAAGCCCCATGACGAATATGAGATTGATAATAATGTTTGCAATAATACTGAAAGTGGGTTTGGAAGAGTGTAAACTTTAGATCCCACATATTTGAATAATGTTCAATCTTATGAAGTTTTTGATAAAAGTGGGTTTGGAGAGGTCATGACTTTAGTTAATAATAATCCCACTATTTTGAAAGAGTGTCACCTTTGCATGCATGTGGATCGTGTTGAAAATATTTTATGTGATAGCTATTTTGTTGAATTTTCTTACGATCCCACATGTAATTATTATGAGAGAGGAAAATATGATTGTAGAAATTTTCATGTTACAAAATTTCCTTTCGTTATGTTGAGATTGCTATTGTTCCTTTCTTCTTCCTTGCATATGTTAGTTTCTGTTTTCCTTGATAATTTGTTTGCTTATAAAATATCTATGCATAGGAAGTATGTTAGACTTAAGTGTGTTTGTCACATGTTTTATGATGCTCTCTTTGTGCTTCAATTCTTGTCTTTCATGTGAGCATCATTGAAATCTCAATGCCTAGCTAAAAAGGCTTTAAAGAAAAGCGCTTGTTGGGAGAAAACACAATATTTTTTCTTACTATTTAGTAATAAATAATTCATCTAGCCTCTGGTTAGATGTGGTTTTATGTTTTAATTAGTGTTTGTGCCAAGTAAAACCTATATGATCTTCTTGGGTGATAGTTAATTTGATCTTGCTGAAAAACAGAAACTTTTGCGCGCATGAGAATAATTTTCATAAATCACAGAAACGTGATTTTCAGCTGATCCATTTTGCAGAAGATTAATAAACAATTATCTAGGACTTCCTATTTTTGTAGAATTTTTGGAGTTCCAGAAGTATTCGAAAGTTACAGATTGCTACAGACTGTTCTGTTTTTGTCAGATTCTGTTTTTCGTGTGTTGTTTGCTTATTTTGATGAATCTATGGCTAGTATCGGGGGGGTATGAACCTTAGAGAAGTTGGAATACAGTAGGTTTGACACCAATATAAAGAAATAATGAGTTCATTGAAGTACCTTAAAGTGGTGGTTTGTTTTATGTCGCTAACCAAGCTCATGATATTTTCTGTTGAGTTTTGAGTTGTGAAGTTTTCAAGTTTTTTGGTAAATACTTGATGGATTATGGAATAAGAAGTGGCAAGAGCCTAAGCGTCGGTGTCCTGGACTTGGGGGTATCCAGTCCTGCCTGCCTGCGGCCCACCACGTGGCTCCATCGACGGCCTGGTATGGCCCAGCTTCAACACCAACACCACAAGCCCCTCGTGAGGGGTCAAGCCTCGCGAGGTGGACGACGCCAAGAGCTCTGAAGGGAGTGGCCTCCTTAGGAGGGCTCATGAGGTGCGGAGAGTTCTATAAAGCTACGTCATGAGGCTCAGCTAACTTGAGCCATGACGACCATGGCCAGGCGGGCGCCAGGCGAGTGCAGAGCGCAGGTTTCCTCTTTGGTGCAAGGGAGGCAAGCCACAGGCGCGGAGTCCCGAGGAATTAGCCAAAGGTTTCCATTCTGGTGCAACAAGACCAAGACCGCCAGGACGGCAGGACGGAGGTCATCAGCGAGCCCACCACAGCGTCACGACTAGAGGCTTTTCGCAGGCGAAGACTACTTTTGTCAGGATAGACTGTACTACTTGTCCCCTTTCAAATCCCGCCGTTGTGGAATCCCTTCCCGCTCATATTTGGGAAGAGGAACAAGGCCACTATATATAGGACTTAGCCACCACCATAGAGGAGAACCGAAAAAACAGAACAAGTAGAACACCACACCAGCTCAAGAACACCTCACCTCCTGAGGCTTGTTCATCCTTTGTACTAGTTCATCCATAGACCCGCGAGGCAATCCACCACACCACACTGAATTAGGGTATTACACCACAACGGTGGACCGAACCAATATAAATCTCTGTGTCTTTGTGTCTCTTTGAGCTCGACGCGCTAGGCTAGGGAGGATCGTGAGTAGGCAGGGTGGGTAGGTTGAGATCTCCACACACACCCCAGAGTTCAAACTGTCGTCGTTCTAGGAACGGGGGTCCCCAGACTTGCCTGCCTGCGGCCTGCAATGTGGCTCACCAGTGGCCCAGTATGGCCCGTCTTCATCGACCCAAGTTCAAGAACCTCGCGAGGAGCCAAGCCTCGCGGGGCGGATGACACAATGCCTCCTCAGGGGCGGCCTCAGCAGGCAGGCTCGCGAGGAGGCGGAGAGATCAAGGTGAGGGGTACCTCGCGAGGTGCTCATGATGCAAGCCATGACGATCAAGACCAGGCGGGCGTCAGGCGGGTGCCAGCCTGCGAAGTGTCCTCGTTTCCTCTTTGGTGCAAAGGGGGCAAGCGCAGGCGTGGGGTACCGAGGCATCAGGAAAAGGTTTCCATATTGGTGCAACGAGACAAAGACCAGCAGGACGGTAGGACAGAGGTCACCGTGGAGCCCAAGACTGCGTCATCGCTAGTGCCTTTGGCAGCCGAAGACCACCTTTAGTCAGGATAGTTTGTACTAGCTGTCCCCTTTTGAAATGGCCGTTGTTGGCTCCCTTGCCACTCAATATTTGGGAAGAGGACCAGGGCCTCTCTATATAGGGCTAGCCACCACTGTAGAGGGAGGAGTTATGTTCATCCGCACACCACCACAAGAACACCTCACCTCGCGAGGTTGTTCTTCCTATGTACTGTTCATCCTCAGCCCAAGAGGCAATCCACCACACCACACACTGGATTAGGGTATTACACCACAACGGTGGCCCGAACCAGTATAAACCTCGTGTCTCTTGTGTTGTTCATCTCGCTAGCTTAGAATCGTGGCGAGGTTGAGGGCATGTTTCGGTAGGGAGAAGATCTTCGCGCGCACCCCAGAGTTCGAACCTTAAGGGTTTTGCTGGAACCCGATATCCGACATTTGGCGCGCCAGGTAGGGGTGCACCAAAATCTTCTTTCCGCTGATCCGTGTTCCACCGCTTCGTCGCATCCATGTCCGGTGACCCAACGACCAACGCTGACCACTGGGCGGCATGGCCGGCCCATGCCGTGCCGCCTGCCCAAGGTGACCTCAACCCCGCACCTCAGGTGGCCCGTGCTCTGCAGAACGCTGCAGGGCGCGGGCAATGCGGTCAAGCGCTGCCTGCCCTCACTCCGCGGCAGGTGCGATCAACCGCAAGGGCCTCAAACCACGCCACGGCCATGGCACTGCATACCCGAAGGGAACAAGCGAACATGAGGGCCGCGCTCATTGTAGCTCGAGAGTTGTTGCGGTGCAGGTTGCAGGAGAGCGGCCGAGACGTCCTGCTGGAGCACGTTGCCGAGCTCCTGGATGCTGCAGCTTCGGGGGGGCCTCCCTTCTGCACCCAGCTTCCACCCCAGGCCCCGGGCGGATCGCGCGGCAGGCCTATCCGCGCCCGTGCGCCCTCAGGCACACCCCAAGGCTTCATCGACACCAGCTCAACCATTGGCGCCGGGCGTCAAGCCGCACCACCACCACCACCGGTGAGCGAGGGCATGCGCATCGCCGCCTATGGTCTGGGCAGGCTGCCGCCCTATCATCCCCAAGACGGTGCGTCGGGCCAAGCCGCATGAGCGTGGGGAACTAAGGCGAAGTCTTCGGGGCAGCGGCCTCGGAGGCCTATGTGCGCCACATGGTGGATCGGGAGTACGCGCTGGAAGACGACCCTGGATCATTTCTAGAGTCAGGCTAGGAGGAAGAGACGCCAGAAGCCGATCCTTTTCAGGAGCCCCAAGGAAGCCTCACCAACCGCACTAGCAACAACAACTATCGGGTACCGCTAATTCCTCAGGAGCAAGCTTATGCTAACCATGGGCCGCAGGAAGTTCAGGTCACCGCAGCAGAAGGCTGCCCCAGCTCAGCGGCCTCCCTCCCGCCAGGAGGAGCGCACTTGGGGCTGCAGGAGAGGTGCCGGGAGCCAGGCCCCTCCCCGCAGCGCATGGAGCAAGGTGTTTCCCGGAGGTAGGCCCTCTGCTGGGGAGGTGCTGCAAAGCCTGCCCCCGGCAGAGGGCCCGTGGTTGCCGGGGGAACCACTGGCATCCCCTTTACCCCATTGACGTCGTCCTTGGTTTCCGGTCGCCGTCAATGGTGGTCAAGGGTGGCGCAAGGCGGGGCCCTCGTCGGACGATATGAAGCAAGGCCAGTACCTGTGAAGAAGGCCCAGTGCCTGTGACGCTTGTCGCTCGTGACGCTCTCATGTAATAATGAGTTGGGGCTGTACACGCCCCGAAGTCTCCGGAGAGCCGCCCTCGGGCCTCACGGGATCCCTCCCACGCCCAATGGCAGCACATAGCTCCGCGCTGGTGAGAAGATGTCGAAGACTAGATTAGGTGCCGGACGCGCCCTTTTTGCTTTCTTGCCCCCCTTTCTGTGGTCAAGCTTCCATGCTTCGGATTTAAGCTGAAATTGAATTTGTGTTTGCATATGCGGGGAGGGGTGTCTTGTCTCATTCGTGTGTTCCCTCCCGTTCTGGTTTCTGCCCTAGTCTGGAGTTTGCACTAGCTGCCTCCCCCTTGTGAGCCTCTCACGGGCGGGGCTGGGCTAAGCACACGCGCGCATGCTGTCCCGCGGCCAGCACTCGCTCTCGCGAGGCTCTCACCACGTGGTCAGCAGGTCCCCCAGAGGACCCTCGGAGGATCACGGCCTCGCAAGCCTACTCAAGGCTTGTCCGGGCTAAAGGTAAACCACAACAACTAACCCATCGCAGGGCCAGTAACATCATGCAGGCGTACATTCAGCATCGCTCCTAAAAGCATGTGGACACCAATCTTTTCACATGAGGGGCTTCCCCTCCCAAAATGCTCTTACAACCTTCAGGGCCACGCCCGAGCATTTTCTGTGTAGGATAGACAGCAGGGGGATACAAGATCAGTTAGACATATCGCTCACCGCATCCTCTTGGTCGCCTCCAGGGGTATCCCTGGCGCCGCTGTCACTATCACTGGCGTCACCATCGTCGTTAATGGCGCAGTCTTCACCGTCGTTGACCACGTCGCCTTCATCTGCGGCAACTATCACCCCGTCATTGTAAGAAACAAAGGCCCTATCGAGCGCATCCACGTTGTCCTCCACCCACCGCGCAAGGTCGCCTCGAATGGCCTCGGGCACCGGGGCAATGGCGGTGTTGAAGTCGAAGTGGAGATCTGCGTTCTGAAGATGGCTGAAGACGCGAGAGAATGAACACCCAAGCGGGCTGCGGCTCCTCTCCTCGACAAGCTAGTGAGCCCTCTCGGAGCAGTTCTCCAGGTGCGTCACCATATCAATGAAGAATTGGAGATGGCCGACATAGTTGGTCATGTGAGGATGCGGAGCATCCGCATCGCATATATTGCCCAGGGCCGTGTTGGCCCTGTTCCTGAGCTGTTGGAGCATGTGGCCGTGCATGTGCTCCAGCATCTGCCGTTAAAGAATTTCTTCTCTGTTTTGCCGCGCAATGGACTCGGCATCATCGACCCGCTATTGAAGAAGAAGCAGCTCGGCACGGGTGGAGGCCAACTCAGTCTGCACCAAGACCAGGGCGGCCACGGCGGCCTCCACGCATTGCCCCGTTTCAGTCAGCTTGCACCTGAGGGCGGCAGTCCTACCCATAGCCTCGGCTTCAATCAGCTCCAGCCTCTAGTTGTACCTGCGCTCAAGATCTGCACGAGCTTCTGCCATAGGTCGGTCGACCTCCTCCTGGATTCGAGCCTCGCGCGTGCCAACCTCGTCCTCTGCCTGGGTAACCTGGCGCTCCCTCATCTCCAACCGCTCAAGGTCAAGGTTGCGCTCAGCGGCCTCCAGCGTCACCACTTCCTCGCGCCTCCGAAGCTCCTCCTCCTCAACATGCGTCCTCTTCAGCGATGCAAGGGCAGCCTGACCCAGCTCCACCTGCTGCTCCAAGGAAGCGCTCCAGTCTTGGAGCTCCCACGCGCGCTTCTCCGCAATCTCGCGTCGATGGTATGCTTCTCAGGCCTCCTCTATAGCTCGGGAGAAGGCTTTTCGCGAGGCCGAAAGGGATGCTTCGGCCTTCGCTTGTCAAGCTCGCGCTGATGACGCGTGAGATTGACTGCCACCTTCAGCTTGCATCGCTCCTCAACCAGCCGCAAGCCTTCAGCTTCAAGACACACAGCCACGTCCGTGAGCTCTCCACCAAGCTGGCTCATCGCGTCCATCGCCTTCCTGAGGAACTCTTGGCGAACGACGCTTCACTCCCGCGCTCGCCTGAGCATGTCGTTGATGTCGTCCTCCGTTCCCGGTGCTATCGACGGGCCTTGAAGCAGTTCGCCCCCTCTTGGCAGGGCGCTGGGGGCTGGCGCCCCCACGATCACCGGACTGGTTCCGCAAGGAGCCCGGAGTGGCGCAGGTTCATCCCTCGAAGAGGAGCCATGGACCGACTTCAACCATTCGCTGTCCATGATCAGAGGAGGATCCCTGGGCAGGCTGGTCACGCCCCAGGCAAGGTTGCGAAGGAAAGGCGGCAGGGGCACAGGCTCAAGACACCCTGCGGGCAGCCTTGCTTCTCCAGCTGCCCCCACATTAGGGGTGGCGCACAAGCTCGGGACGCTCAAGGCCAGCGATGAAGGTGAAGCCTGAGGGAGTTTCTTCTTGGGAGACTCCGCCGGCTTAGCAGGAGGGACCCTGAAAAGTCACAGTCAGGATGTTGGAGGATTTGCAAGAATGACGTATTACTCATCTATGGCAAAGTACTTCCTGTGCTTCAACGGTCGAAAGGGGCGCCCACTGCCACTCGAAGACTCCTTCCTCTTGTGGAGGGTGGCGAAGTCCACGCAGAACCGACCTAGCCGTTCAACATGCGGACCAGCGTGAGGCGCGGATGGAGAAGCACCCAAGCGGCCAACCTCAGGGGCGCCAAGCTGGGAAGAGCGATCAGGCACCACTTCCTGATGGCCTGTCGAGGCCTCAGGGGCTCCGGCCTCGGGAGCCGCGGGTCGCGTCCCCCCATTGAAGACCGCCTTAGGGCGGGCTTCACAAGCTCCGGAGGATGACGCTTCGGGAGCCCCGTGCGGCATCAGCACCACGACACCAGAGCCTCCAGCCCCAAGCGATGCTTGCCTCCCAGCACCCGCTCCTAGGCCAAGATCGGTGCTGGCAACAGGGAAGGGAGTCATGGTGACAGGATTCTCGCAAGGCTCCGCAAGGCCAGCCGGGCGCAATCCCCATTCGTCGAAGTGAGGCATCTGTCTCGCGGACTCAGCCCAGCCCGAGCAGAGATACAGGAGGCTGCCCTCGTGCCGAATATCGCCCGGCGATGGGTCGCTAGTCAAGACCTCAAGCACCTTCTTCAGTGTTTTGGGCGCCAGCTCCGTCTCCTGGAGCCTCATGCGGTCCTGGTATCTGGTCAGAGCCCACATCGATCGGGAGAGGCGCTGGAGAGGAGCAATGGGACACTGGAGGAACTCCTTCACCACCCGGGGCGCAGTCGCGGCGAGCTCTCTCAACCTCCCTAGTCGGTGCAAAATGAAGGAGAGACGGGGGCTCGTGAGTCTCTCGTGGTCCCAGCCCGGATAGGGGACAGTAGGCAGCGTTGGAGGCGAGAGTAGGGGCTAGGCACTCTGACATCCACGTACAACCACCGCATCCGGAACCCACTTGTGGAAGGCGGGAGGCCAAAATCGTTCCCCGAGGCGGCCGTCTCTGCCACGGCCTAGAAGCTCACGCACCCCGAGCACTGCAAGGAGTCGGTCAGGCGCAACGAGAAGAAGTGGTGCAGGAGGGCGACGGAAGGAGCGATACCCACCATGGCTTCACAAACAAAGGCGAAGACGGTGAGGAGAGTAATGGATTGAGGATCAAGATGCATCATATGGATCTAATAATGGGAGAGCACCGCATTGAAGAAGGCGGAGAAAGGGGGAACCAAGCCAGCCCACAAGGCATCGACAAAGAATCAAACCTCCGTGATGGTCCTGTCGACGGAGGCATGGGACATAGGCCAAGCCATCATCTTCCGGCACTCGTTGAAGCTGGAGGCGAGCGTGGAGCGGACCTTTCCCAAGGCTTCCAGATTGAGCACCAGCGATCGGAGGACGACCGGCTTGATTGCCGGAGGCGAGCTGGATGAGGGCACAGGCTTCTTCCCCTTCTCCTTGCTAGTCGGCGCCATGACAATGGTGGGAGCAGAACTCAAATAAGATTGGGGGCGGAAAACAGAGGCTCGAGGAAGAAAGGGGAACAGGAAGCACGCGGGCAGCAAAGAGGGAATAGCTGTGTAAAGCTCCGTAGCCGCCTAGCTAGGCGGATATTGGGGGAGCGTGGGGAAGCAGAGGCGCCCACGTCCAATCAGGCACCATGCGTCAACAAAGGCCGCAGGCTTTTGGGGCCCGAGTTGCTTCGCACTTGCCCTTTGGCTTTGCTGCTAAGCCAAGTTCGAGCACGCCTTGGGCCCGGGGGCTACTGTCGGCGTTCTGGGAATGGGGGTCCCCAGACTTGCTTGCCTGTGGCCTGCAGTGTGGCTCACCAGTGGCCCAGTACGGCCCATCTTCATCGACCCAAGTTCAAGACCCTCGCGAGGGGCCAAGCCTCGCAGGGTGGATGACACAAGGCCTCCTCATGGGCGGCCTCACCAGGCAGGCTCGCGAGAAGGCAGAGAGATCAAGGCGAGGGGTACCTCGCGAGGTGCTCATGACGCAAGCCATGACGATCAAGACCAGACGGGCGCCAGACTGCGAAGTGCCCTTGTTTCCTCTTTCGGTGCAAAGGGGGCAAGCGTAGGTGCGGTGTACCGAGGCATCATGCAAAGGTTTCCATATCGGTGGAACGATATCAAGACCAGCACGACGGCAGGACGAAGGTCACCGTGGAGCCCAAGACGGCGTCATCACCAGTGCCTTTGGCAGATGAAGACCACCTTTAGTCAGGATAGCTTGTACTAGCTGTAATGGTTGTTGTTGGCTCCCTTCCCGCTCAATATTTGGGAAGAGGACCAGGGCCTCTATATATAGGGCGCCAGCACTGTAGAGGGAGGAGTTACGTTCATCCGCACACCACCACAAGAACACCTCACCTCGCGAGGCTTTTCTTCCTCTGTACTGTTCATCCTCAGCCCAAGAGGCAATCCACCACACCACACACTGGATTAGGGTGTTACACCAGAACGGTGGCCCGAACCAGTATAAACCTCGTGTCTCTTGTGTTGTTCATCTTGCTAGCTTAGAATCGCGGCGAGTTTGAGGGTGTGTTGCGCTAGGGAGAAGATCTTCGTGCGCACCCCAGAGTTCGAACCCTAAGGGTTTTGCCGTAACCCGATATCCGACACGAACCTCTCAAGGGTTGACGGATCCCGAAATCCGACATTTGGCACACCAGATAGGGGTGTGTCGGATCCTCTCTTCCGTCGTTCGATCCGTCTCTGCTTCGACATCTCCATGGCTGACACACGCAGGGCTCGCACCGAGCGACGGGCTGCGGTCACCGCCCGCGTTGCTCAGACGGCTCCGCTGGGTGACGGCTGTGCCTGCTGCGCTCCTTCTCCGGTTGCCAACGCCGCCACGGGCCCTGCAGGCCATGAGCAGCAAGCTTCACCATTGCACCCGTCGTTGCGCCGTGACGGGCACGCCACTACTGCGTCACTGACCCCAGCAGCTTCGTCCTCCCACGCGCACCGCAGCCAGGTGGACGCGCAGGCCACTCTGCTCACGGCACAGGAGCTTCTTCGCTACCATCCTGTGGGTGATCTCTACGAGGAATGGCTCGAGCGTATCGCCGAGCTCATCAGCGTCGCGCACGGGGGCTCTGACAGGCCTTCTCGCTCGCTGCTTTAGCAACCACCTGCAGCGGGTGACATCGCGCATGGGGCTCATCCTCCGCCTCCGGCCCGGGGCGCCATCATCGAGCCAAGGCGTATGGCTCCGCGGCACGACCCGCAGCGCCCGGCGCCGGCTCCGGACGACGTTAGATGCCAGATGGTGCAACGTCCCCAAGGAGAAGCATGCGTGCTTCCAGCACCCCAGCACCAGGTTCACGACCCGCCATAGGAGGTGGCGGAGCGCGTGCACCAGGACCACGTTCTACCCCCTCGATGACCTCCGGTGGCCACGACAGGATGCCGCATGTTCACTGCAGAGCTCCGCAATGTCGTCTGGCCGAGCAAGCTCAAGCCTGACCTGCCTCCACGCTACAACGGCACCGCAGACCCCGCCGAGTTCCTACAGCTCTACGAGCTAAGCATCGAGGCGGCCAACAGCGATGAGAAGATCATGCCAAACTGGTTCCCGATGGCCCTCAAGGATGGCGCGCATTCTTGGCTCCTAAACCTAACTGAGGGATTGGTTTCTTCCTGGGAGGAGATGCGCAGCCGCTTCATCGCCAACTTCCAGGGCACCCGCGACCGCCCGCCGGCCACGGGCGACCTACGCCGTGTCAAGCAGCAATCTGGAGATACCCTGCATAAGTATATCCAGCGCTTCATCAACGTCCGCCTCAAGATTCCCAAGGTGTTTGACGAGGCTATCATCTCCGCGTTCACCGATGGCGTCCGTGATGTCAAGATGAAGGAGGAGCTAGCAATTCACGAGGACTTCTGCACCGCTCTGGAGATGTTCAACATGGCGAACAAGTGTGCAAGGGCTAAGGAGGGACGCCTCTCCCTCCTCGAGCTCCCTGACGCTAATCCAAAAGACAAGAAGACCAAGACCAAGGACACGAAGCGCAAGGGGCCAACCGTGCTTGCGGCCGAGCCAGAGACCAAGCGCGGCTGTGACCACCCTGAGTCATCCAAGGGCAAGTGGTCGTTCTGCGCCTTCGACAATGTCTACAGCCACAACACCAGCGACTGCCAGGAGCTCAGGGCTCTCCATGACGGGCGCCTCGGTCGATGCCCCGAGTGCAACGATCGAGGCTATGATCGCAGAGGTGGCCGAGGTGGAGGACGCTGGGATGGACGCAACCGCCGTCAAGAGTGGCGCGACCAGCCTCATGAGGACCACTGGCAGGACCAGCCTCGCGAGGGCAACTGGAGGGAGCAGCCTCATGAGGACTACCCTTAGGGCAATGCAGCTTTGCCTCCTCTGCCTCCACCGCCGATAAGGAACGAAGATCACCACCAAGACGAGGGTGCTGGGGGCTTCCAGGAGCCACGAGCCATTACCTGCATCTTGGGCGGCTCACAGGCCCCGGCTTCCCATCGTGTCTTCAAGCAGTTTGCGAGCAAGGTGAATGCAGCGCTCCCCAAGCTTGAAGCAAGTCGCCCTCTAAAGTGGTCCAAGTGCGCCATCACCTTCGACTCCACAGACCAGCTCAAGTGCGCGACCACAGTTGGCGTGCTCCCCATGCTCTGCTCCCCCGTCATTAGCAATGTGACCGTCACCAAGACTCTCATCGATGGCGCAGCAGGGCTCAATGTTCTCTCCGTCCAGACGTTCGATAGACTCCAGGTGCAATACTACCAGCTGCACCCCACCAAGCCATTCTCAAGAGTGACCGACGGATCGACACACCCAATCGGGTAGGTTCGCCTCCCAGTCACCTTCGGCAAGCACAACAACTACCGCACCAAGCTCATTGACTTCGACGTCGCTGACATCCGCCTGCCCTACAACGCCATGCTAGGGTACCCAGCACTGGCCAAGTTCATGGCGGCCACACACCACAGCTACAACGTCCTCCAGATGCCAGGGAGCAGCGGCATCATCACGGACGCCTGCCAAGAGAAGGATGAAGTGTGCTCCCTTGAGCGTGCCTTCCAAGCTGCAGCAGTTGAGAACACAGAAGACGAAGATGGCGCCCTCCCTCCTGAGGTCGCCCTCAAGACGAAGAAGTGGCAGCTGGGCCAGGGGTCTCATGAGGGAGCATCAGTCGAGGATGCAGCGCTAAGTCTCGCGTCCCTGGACGCGGCACCTTCACCCATCACATAGGAAGGTGCACGCGACGCCCCTCTCAGGCTGGGCTCGGGGGCTCTCTTTTGGAGGGCCTCAAATCTAGCCAATGTCGTGAGAGCGGCGCTCGGGCACCATGTGGAAGCGCTCTTCAGAGCATGCTTCCTAGGAGAAGGCAGCAGGCATGGGGCACCAGGTGTTCAGGAGTTCGTCAGCATGGCAATGGAGGAGATTCAGGAAGGAAGGGTTCCGCAAGGCGATCATCGCCTGCCGCAAGGCGGAGCTCACTGCCCTAGCAAGGGTAAAGAGTTCTGCGTCTGCATTGACATCCCTGGGCTCAATAGGGCCGCGTCTTGGCAACTCATGTGGCTATCTCGTGTCGGCCAATGCAAGGGTCCGCCTCACATCTACGTCTGCATGCCTTTTGGCCTGGCGGGCGTGGCTGAGGCATTCCAGCGCTGCGTGAGGGATGCTCAAGCGGCCTGCGAGGCCAGGCACTAGGCGATCCTGGCGGAGATGGAGGAGCAACTTCAGGAGCCTTCTGGTCCCTCTGAGCCTCCCGAGGCTCGGCATCGGAGCAGCTCATGAGGAGTGGCTTCAGCGGCGCGCGTTTTTTGGCTAGTTCAACAAATCTTCAGCAACGGTATCACGTGACATCTCCCTAGTTCGTTCAGTTTGGGGCGCCCCTCGGGCAGCACTATCCCCAGGCCATGTGGGTCCATCCCTAAGGCATCACTATCCCTAAGGCCATGTGTGTCCCTTCTGCATCTATCAGAGCCAGTTACAATAATTTCCGAGCTACTTTAGAATTATTGACTGCCTGACCGGCGCTTCGTCGCTAAGCATGTCTCGCGCCCTTGCAAGCCCTCCCATGACCGCCTCATGATTAAGGACTAGCACGATGTATGTGCTCGGGTCCGTCCCTGCAGCGTCGCTAAACCCAAGTAGCTGAGCACTGGCTCACGGGCCAGCCCCGTGTACGTCACCTCCACTGGATCTTGGTGCCTTGTTCTCGCATGACCTAACCACGGGTGGACGAGTAGGGGCGTGCGACCTCGTGCCCTGTGGCCACGGGAACCGCGCACCGGCTGTTTTTATTCAGGATCTTTGCATGAGAAGATTGGGTAACGCGTCTGTGCTCGGGTCCGTCCCTACAGCATCGATAAATCCAGCGGCTGAGCTCTGTCTGGCAGGCCGGCCCCATTCACGTCACCTCTTGGGGTCGTTGGTGTCTAGACTTCTGATGCAATAACCACAGGAAACTCACTCGGTGCAGGCTGCCTAACCATCTCGCAGGACCAATTCAAGCATCTCCAATCAAGATCAAGCGCAACCCGCCTGGAGGTAGGGCCTCGTGAGTCCCGTGCTATCTCACGGGTGCCCATATACACCTCCTCCAGCCCTGCCGTGCAAGCCACATGTCAGGGCGGGGCTGTACACGCCCCGGGGGCTCTCCTCAGTGGGAGCCCCCCCACGCACCAGTGGAAGCACCATGCTCCGTGCTAGCCGTCGACACTGCCGAGGAGAGGCTATGCCCGTGCAAGAGCAAAAGCGCTATGCTCCGCGCTAGTTTAAAGAACTGGGGGCGGCCTCATGGCTGCATTAACCTCAGGGAGCCTCCGGGCTCAATGACTAGCCTCACCGCGCTGATCTCCCTCGGGAAGGTAGCGCGAGGGGGCTAGGCACGGGGGCTACGCTCAGGTCAAGCCTGGCGTACCCGACCTCACCAGGCCTCACGGGCCTGGTCTTCGCGCACCCCTCCCAAGCGAGAGCTCGGCAAAGGAAAGGTAGGATGTTTTGTTCGTACGTCAAGGGGGACTCCTGAGCATCGCGTCTCGGGAGGCTAACTGGTCACATAGCACCTCACCTCTTGGGCTCTTCCTGGTGATCCGGACGACTCAACAACGGCTGAGGTATGCGCGGGGCCAGGCCCTGCCAATGCAGAATGCCAAAAGCTGGCTGTCACCCTTCTCCTTCAAGCCATTTGTACGTCAAGGGGGACTCCTAAGCATCGCGATTCAGGAGCCTAACTTGTCCTGTAGCCCCTCACCTATTGGGCTCGTCCTGGTGATCCGGACGACTCAACGACGGTTGAGGTATGCCCGTGGCCGGGCCCTGCCGACGCAGAACACCAAGGCTTGCCACTGCATCTTTTCCTAGGTTGTTCGCACGTCAAGGAGGACTCCTGAGCATCAAGGCTCAGCAGCCTAACTGGTCACGTAGCCCCTCACCTCTTGGGCTCGTCCTAGTGATCTGGACAACCCAATGATGGCTGAGGTACGCGCGGCGCTGGGCTCTGCCAATGCAGAGCAACAAAGCAGGAAAAGCTGAAGGAGCATAATTTAGTTATTACAAGACATATTGTTCCAAGCAAATAATTTTAAACGCCTTCCCGAGGCATGTCGCATGATGCAGGAGAAACAAGCAAAGACAGAATATCCGGGCCACCTCTTCAGACTTGGGCGTCACCACTACAGGCCAGTAGAGCCTCGTCGCCAGGAGCTTTGTCTGTTGCACCGGGTTCGGTTCGAGGACCAATGACCAGGTACTTGCTTAGCATGGCGTCCACGGAGTTCTTCATGGCAGCGGCAGCAGCATCCTCGGAGTTGGCGTCCATCGGAGTGAGGAAGGAGGAGAGGTTGAAGCTGGCATCCCGGAGATAAAGATTGCTGAAGACGCATGTCAGAGCCGAGGAAGAAAGTAAGCGTGCCTTGCCTTCCACAAAGGACGCAAACCCGTTGACAGCATCTTCGAGCATCGCCACAACTTCAGGAAGCAGAGCAGCAGGGCTCTCCCTCGGGGTCGTCACCACCACCTTTCTCGAGGGATCATCTATAAAGAGCGCCTTCTGGGCCTTGTGGAAGCATGCCTTGAGGGAGGAAAGGGTGTCGCGCTCCATGGCAGCCGCCTTCTTAGCCTCGGTCAGGGCTGCTTGGGCTGCCTTCGCTTCCTCCTTCAGCTTCACCAGGCGGTCGCGCTCGCCGGCCTACTCCAAGGCCATCTTCTTCACCTTGGTGTCTCAACTGGCAATGGCAGCTTCCTGGGCCTTCAGCTTCTCCTCACGCTCCTGGAGCTGGCTCGCCTGGGCGGCCTGCTGGTCCTAGAGAACCTTCAGATCAGCCTCCGCCACGCGGCACCAGTTCTTAGCTTCTGTGGCCTCCTGCGTAGGGCCCCAGGCCGCGCGGATAGACGCCTCAGCCTTGAGCCAACCAGAGATCAGCCCCAGGTGTCCCTGCGCCGAATGACAATCCGGGCCCTGAAGTTCACCCTGGAGGAGGTCTAGCACCGACCTTGCCTCTTCCAGAGTCCCGGAGGGAGCGGGAGCACCATGACTCGGCCACGCGCTAGGCAAGGGAGGAGACGCCCTCAGCGCCAGGGCAGAAGAACCCTGAGCCTGAGGAAGGACCAGGGGCTCCAGAGACTAGTTGCCCTCAGCAGCCGCGACAAGGCTGGGTGCCGGAGGAGTTAGGCCTATCGAAGGCACCGGCACCTCCTGAGGACGGGCATCCATGTCCTACGGAGATGGCGTCACCTCTGGGGCCACGGGGCAGCGAAACTCTTCTTCCCCAGGGCTATGGTGACCGCTTCATCGCTCGCGGCCGCGGCAACATCTGTACCCTCCTTCTGCTTCTTCGACAACTGCTGCCTAATGACAGGAGAATACGCTCAGCACCACATCAAGAACCGACAGGCAAGGATAAGGGAGAAACTTACTAGTCGACAAAGGTGTAGTGCCTCTTCATGCTCAGCAGCGGGCGCTGGGGCGGAGCAGCTGGCGCCGAGCTCTTGGGAGCAGGAGAGCTTGCAGTTGGCGCCACCTGGGGCGGCGTCGGCGAAGGTGGGCTACTGCCCGGAGAAATCAGCATGGTCCTGCTTTTCTTTACAACCGCTCGCTTGGGCTGCTTCAAGGAGGCCACCCCAGACCTCGTCGTGACTCCTGGAGGGCGCTGTCAGTGTCAAAACTGGCGAATCTCGGGTAGGGGGTCCCGAACTGTGCGTCTAAGGCTAATGGTAATAGGAGGCGGGGGACACAATGTTTACCCGGGTTCGGGCCCTTCCGTTGGAGGTAATACCCTACTTCCTGCTTGATTGATCTTGATGATATGAGTATTACAAGAGTTGATCTACCACGAGATCGTAGAGGCTAAACCCTAGAAGGTAGCCTATGATTAAGATTGTTGTCGTCCTATGGACTAAACCCTCCGGTTTATATAGACACCGGAGGGGGCTAGGGTTACACAGAGTCGGTTACAGAGAAAGGAATCTTCATATCCGAGTCGCCAAGCTTGACTTCCACGCAAAGGAGAGTCCTATCCAGACACGGGACGAAGTCTTCTATCTTGTATCTTCATAGTCCAACAGTTCGACATATGCATATAGTCCGGCTGTCCGAGGAACCCTTAATCCAGGACTCCCTTAGTAGCCCCCGAACCAGGCTTCAATGACGACGAGTCCGGTGCGCAGATTGTCTTAGGCATTGCAAGGCGGGTTCCTTCTCCGAACTCTTCAAAGTACCTGTTGTAAATAGCGGCGTGTGGCTTCCCATTTAATGTTACACTCATCGGCTTCTGCACCTTAATGGTCTCAGCCTCCACGTGTCAAACGAATGCGAGAAGTCGGGGCATTTTTACACTTACCACCCTAACCATGTAAAAAATTGTCTATTAAAGAGACGGGGATCTTCAGATCCAATCCACACCATCTTCCCCAAGTGAGGAATCATCTGAGCGCGCCCGAAAAATCACTCCAACAAGGCTGGCGCTCACAGCTCTTCCTCCCGCTCTCGCAACACCAAGCCGGGCGATTGCGAGAAGTGTACCATATCCCACGGCCAATTAGTGAAGTTACAGACCCAGGGGTTTCTACCTCCTGCATATCTAGTCCCCATTCAAGATGGATTGGCTTTCTTCGATGGCGGGGAGCAAGAGGAGAACTTTGCCAACGCATCCAGGGGAGCGAGTATGCCTTGTCTCCTACTTACTGAGCGACTATGCTTCTGGAGTTCTACGGCCTCTTGCTGCACAACTTCACACCTGCCTCAATCCTGCACATCACAGGTTACGTCGCTCTTTGCGATCTATTTCTGGGTTGCGAAGCCCATTTCGAGCTATGGAAGAAGTTGTTCTGCCTTGTCCCCTGTAATCAAGGGGGATCAATATTCCAAGTGGGAGAAGCCGAGATATGGCGCATCACCGAGACCGGATACTTATCCGGCACACCGAAGAAGGCATCCGAAGAATGGCCTTCCGAGTGGTTTTCTATTGAGGATGTCTCCCTCCCCAACCCAATCCGAATGGGTCCTCTTGAGTTTACAAACGCTCCGCTGAGAAAATGCCTCAACTGGCGTCCCCGAAGCATCAGACAGGAAGATAGCAGGGAGGTCCTTCAGTTAATGAGCAAGATAAGAATGCTCTCTCAGTCCAGATTATCAATAATCGAGGTTATGGCGATATACATAATGCGGGGGGTTTAGCCACTCTAATACCGAGGGCATCCCATGTGGCACTTCAATGGAGAAGAAGATGCCACCCGCTGCGGTCGGAAGGGTCCGGACTCCACCACCGCTCTGGTGGAAATACTGTCTGATTTCTAAAGGGAGAAAGAGAGGAGTTCATCCGCATTAAGCCACGGGATGGATTTTCCATGTACAACCCTCCCAGCTAGGTGAGCCGCCATCCATCACTCTACTCAACTCATTTCCTGAGTCTCATTTTTCATAAATATTTACTCCGTCCACTTATAACAGGAATGGCGGAAAATAACTAGGGAGTTCCATAGCCCGGCACCACAGCCAGAGGACCGTAACCGGGCCCTTAACCTCGGATTTGAAGAGGATCCGAATATATTGATGGAACTCATGGAAGGGGTGTTTCACCAGGGGAGCTGTGATGGCACAAAAGTGGCCATCATTGCTGACTATCCCGGCCTCCTCCCCGCATCGCATGTAAGTAAACAAGATACTTATCTTTCAAAAAGGATTTACTTTCTCCGTCTTACCCACCGCACAATTCTTATGCTCTAAAGGGAAAACGATCGGCACGCCAAGCCGAACCCGAGGCGACTCGCCAACAAGGGGCGCCTGTGCCGGGTAGGACTTCAAAAAGAAAGGCGAATAGAAACATGGCGGAGCCGTCAACAAGGAGGTATGGTTTTAAACATGCTCCGTGGTTGTCATCTTAAAGTATGACACTATCCGTTGTGTTTTAGCAGAAAGAACATCCGCCGGACTATGTCCGGGGATCCTACCAGCCGTGCCTCTACTAGCCGGATTCCAGCCCTGGTCTCGAGGACGGAGGCCAACACGGAAGTGACACTGGATTGTCCTCATCAGAGGATTCAGATAGAATGTCTGTTACAAATTCTGAAGTGGATTGCGCCACGAACCATCGGCGCCGGCGGGCCACACTCCGCGACCCTGGTTTTTCAGAAGAGGATTTTAATGCCTTCAACTCGGGTGATACGTACATCCGAGCCGCTCAGGATGGGCTTGCTAGAGCCACGGACCATTATTTGAAACATATATGGGTAAGTATAAAAATCTGATAATTATGTATATCAGTAGCCCCTGAGACTTGAAGCAATTGGTACAACTGCTTTAAGGATCACTGTATTAATAGGTTCTCTCGGAGAAGAACAACCTGTTGTCTCAAGAGCTGGAAGAGTGTCAAACCTAACTAACGGCCGCTATGGCTGAGCTGTCAAGATTCGTAAAGGCGTCAATTGATATGTATTCCCAAATTGAGAAAAAACCATATTGTATGTATAAACCAGTTACGATAACAATATCTGATGACCAAAATCCTCAGATAATCCGGAACGGAATCCGGGAATCCCACAAGCGGGTGAACAAGGAGTGCAAAGGCATGCAGCCGCTGGCGAGCGTGTACCTACACGGGTCATACAGGAGAAAAACAAACTCCGAGATGCCAATACCTAGCTGGGTGAAGAATTGAAAGATGTTTGGGCCCAACTGGCTGATTCCATAAAGGAATATAAGAGGCTTCAACGCGGCATTTTTAGTATGTTCTCAAACGAACATTTATATAGTTCGGCAAAGATTGGAACTGACAGAGTTATGTCTGTAGGTATGCTGACTGGCCGTCCCGAAGAGGAGATGCCCGAATCCTCGGGCGATCTACTACAAGAGCTTTCGCAACTGCACAAGCAAGTTTGACAAGTTTACCAGGAAGTATGGGGGAGCTTGTACAACTTTTCCAGGGAGCGCGGCGGCGTTTCCGACTATGGAAGATATCTGCCTGTCGAGAAGGAGCGAGGGAGGCTTGGGCCATGGTGAAAACACGGTATACCAAGCTCGATCCGAATCATATGGCCCAGGTCGGACCTGTAGGGTCAGATGGGAAAGAAATTCCCGTTAGTCTGTTATATGACCAGGTAGAATTAGCCGCAAAATATTCCCAACAGGATTGTAGGCTAGACAACCTGTTGGATGGCATAGAGGAAGAAACATTTGAGTCTAAGTGACTATGTACTTCAATTGACATATTTGTCCCTAGCCTGATTGTAAAACATTTGTCATCGCAGACCTTTTTGCTTCGGCCTCTGGACCCAACAGTGCGGAGTGTTTCTGAATACCCGCTCGGTAATATAGACCGAGCTATGCATGGAAACCAGGTGTAGGGGTCATAATTGCTTGAACAGACAAGTACCCAACTAGCTATGTTTATATTACATGGATAGTAAGAAACATCTTCCAGAGAGAATAGTTCTGTTAAGGGATCCTTTCCATGGGTACGCATGCATTAACGTGCATGTCCGAACTGCGATCAAAAAGCACAGCATATTTAACATCTGGGGGGTTTATGTTGTGATAGGTAAAAACATCTTTAGTCCACCGACCGAATATTCCCTTAAGAACGCTAGCTTTCGGCTTCACTCAGTCTGAGGTACACGCCCGGAGTACCCGACAGTAACAATCGCACAGGTGCTCCCTTTATGCCCTAGCCAAACTAACGGGAACGTAGGGCATAAGCACAGGAGCCAGGCAACCCAGCTTGGCCAAAACTTAAGTCATATCGATGCATATAATGGCGAAGAAAAGGTACATATGGAAAAAGGACACATATGCAGTGGGCTTGATACCCGAAAGATAATTATATTAAGCTTCTATATAAGAAGCCCCCAGGTATAATGAGCACACATATTTGAAGAATAGTGTGTCACAAGTGTGTAGTCTAGCCACACTAAGGCTTTAGATCTTTTCAAAAGAAAAGGCGGGAAGAGAGCTGAAAAGGAAATGAAAAAGAATGGAGGGAAGGAGACGAACAGGGAGTTCGGTGCTAGGCGTAAAATCTTCGGAGTTTGGCCGCGTTCCATGGGTTTGGCTCGAGGTGATTATCAGATGCATCACGCAGTCGGTACGCTCCTCAGGTGAGAACTTTGTCAATGATGAAGGGACCCTCCCACTTGCGCTTGAGTTTGTCCTTTTTCTTCTCCGGTAGACGTAGAACAAGTTCGCCAATATTATAAGTCTTGGCCTATACTTCTCTGCTTTGATACCTGTGAGCCTTTTACTGATAGAATGCGGAACGGGCTTTTGCGACGTCATGCTCCTCTTCGAGGGCATCTAAATTGTCCTGCCAATCGAGCTCGGCCTCTCTCTCTTCGTACATGCGCACTCGAGGTGAGTCATGAATAATATCGCAGGGCAGCACAGCCTCTATGCCGTACACCATGAAGAAGGGGGTGTATCCGATAGTGCGATTGGGCGTCGTCCGCAGCCCCCAGAGTACGGAGTCAAGCTCCTCAACCCAATGCATGTCTAATTCTTTTAAGGATAGCACTAGTCTAGATTTAATGCCGCTCATAATAAGACCATTGGCTCGTTCGACTTGAGCTTTTGTTTGGGGGTGATAGACGGAGGCGTAATCGAGCTTGATGCCCATGTTGCCGCACCAAGTTTTCACCTCATCGGCTGTGAAATTTGAGCCGTTGTTGGTGATGATGTTGTGGGGGACACCATAACGGTGCACAACACCCGATATGAAGTCTATCATGGGTCTGGATTCGGCTGTTTTAACTGGTTTGGCTTCTATCCATTAGGTGAATTTATCCTCCTTTAAGGGGTCCAACCATATCAAGCCCATAGACCGCAAAAGGCCAAGTTATGGAGATTGTTTGTAGGGTGTTGGGTGGCATGTGGCTTCGGTTGGCGAAAAGCTGGCATCCGACGCAATGTTGGACAAGGTCTTGTGCGTCTGCTCGGGCCGTCGGCCAGTAGAAATTTGTACCGAAGGCCTTGCTTACAAGGGCCCGAGCTGCGGCGTGGTGACCGCCGAGGCCGGCATGAATTTCAGCCAAGAGCTGCCGCCCTTCCTCCTCGGAGATACATCTTTGAAGTACCCCGGTGGCGCTTTTGTTATAAAGCTCTCCCTCATGGACTTTGTAGGCTTTAGAGCGCCGCACAATGCAGCGTGCCTCATTTTGATCCTCGGGGAGTTCGTGCCTATTAAGGTAGGCCAAGAAGGGTTCGGTCCATGGGGTGATAATAGCCATGATGAAATGGGCCGAAGGTGTTATTTCGGTGGCAGAGCCCCCGAATATGTCAATGTGTTCGAAATCTGGGGTTGTGGTCGGATCCGGACTGATGTTGCCCGTCTCCCCTTGGCACACCACGGATGGCTTGAAGAGCCTTTCCAGAAAGATGTTAGGTGGGACAGGGTCATATTTAGCGCCGATGCGGGCGTGGACATCCGACGCTTGATTATTTTCTCGAGCCACATGATGAAATTCGAGCCCCTCGAACTGAGCTGACATCTTAAGGACAACATTACGATAGGCCGCCATTTTCGGATCTTTGGCATTGAAGTCTCCATTTATCTGAGATATTGCAAGGTTTCAATCCCCACGCACTTCTAGGCGTTGAATGCCCATGGAGAGGGTCATCTGAAGACCATGCAACAAAGCCTCGTATTCGGCTGCATTGTTGGAGTCTGTGTATAATATTTGGACTACGTATTGGACTGTATCTCCAGTGGGGGATGTTAGGACAACACCTGCCCCCAGACCTGCCAGCATTTTAGAGCCGTCGAAGTGCATGATCCAATTGGAGTCTACGCCGTACTTTGTTGGGAGTTCGGCCTCTGTCCATTCGGCGACGAAGTCTGCCAGTACTTGGTATTTAATGGCTCGCCGTGGTTTATATGTGATGTCGAATGGGAGGAGCTCGATGGCCCACATGGCAATCCGGACCGTGGCATCGCGGTTGTTCATTATATCATTGAGTGGTACTTCAGAGGCCACCGTGATTGAACACTCTTCAAAGTAGTGTCGTAGTTTCCGTGATGCCATGAAGACCGCATATGCTATTTTTTGATAATGTGGGTACCGGGATTTGCATGGTGTGAGGACAGTAGATACGTAGTATACCGGCTTTTGAACCAGAAATTTTTGTCCGTCCTCCTCTCGTTCGACGACGAACACCGCACTCACAACATGGTGTGTCGCAGCTATGTATAACAACATGGGTTCACCAACGTTCGGCGTGGCCAGGATTGGGTTGCTTGCTAAAAGAGCCTTTATTTCCTCCAGTCCGGCCATCACCGCGTTCGTCTAATTGAAGTGTTCGGTTCGTCGAAGAAGGCGATAAAGTGGCAATGCCTTTTCTCCTAATCTGGAGATAAAGTGGATTAAAGCTGCCACACATCCAGTTAGCTTCTGGATTTGTTTTAGATCTGTTGGGGTAGCCAACTGTGACAAAGCTCGGATTTTAGGTGGGTTTGCTTCAATTCCTCTATTGGAAACGATGAAGCCCAGCAGCTTTCCAGCGGGAACCTCGAAAACACATTTTTCCGGATTGAGCTTAATGTCATATGTTCGTAGGTTGTCGAACGTGAGCCTTAGATCATCTATTAAAGATTCGGCATGTCATGTCTTGATGACTACTCATCGACATATGCTTCAACTATTTTGCCGATTTGTTTCTCTAGGCGTGTTTGAATCATGCGTTGGTAGGTGGCACCTGCGTTTTTAAGCCCGAAAGGCACAGTGTTGAAGCAGAAAGGCCCGTATGGGGTGATAAATGCTGTTGCGGCTTGATCGGACTCCGTCGTCTTGATTTGATGGTATCCGTAGTATGCATCGAGGAAATACAATGAGTCGTGTCCCGCGGTAGCATCGATAATCTGATCGATGCGTGGGAGAGGGAAGGGGTCCTTAGGGCAAGCCTTGTTGAGCTCTTTGAAATTGACACATAGGCACCAGGATTTAGCCTTCTTTGGTACCATCACCAGATTTGCTGGCCAATTCGGGTGTTTTATTTCTTTGATGAATCCGGCCTCGAGTAACTTGGCTTGTTCCTCTCCCATAACTTGTCATTTGGGTTCTGAAAAGCATCGTAGTGTTTGTTTGACCGGTTTATATCCGTTCAGTATATTGAGACTGTGTTCGGCCAGCCCGCGTGGGATCCCCGACATATCAGAAGGGTGCCAGGCAAAGATATCCCAGTTCTTGCATAGGAATGCCCGTGGTGCGGCGTCGATTGTGGGGTCCAGCTATGCCCCGATGGATGTTGTCTTTGTGGAGTCCGTTGGGTGGACTTGGAATTTTACTATTTCGTCCGCTAGTTTAAAGGAGGTGGACTTGGATCATTTATCGAGTATCACGTCGTCCTTATCCACTGTGGAGTGTAATGCAGTTAATTCTTCGGCCGCGGGGGCTTCAGACAATGCTTTGAGAGCCAAGGCGGCAATTTTGCTTTCGGCGCGGAGTGCTGTGTCCGGATCACTGGCAAGAGTGATAATTCCATTGGGCCCGGGCATCTTGATCTTCATGTAGCCGTAATGGGGTATAGCTTGAAAGATTGCAAACGCATTCTGCCCCAACAAGGCATGATATCCACTAGTGAAAGGGGCCACCTGAAAGGTTATCTCTTCGGACCGTTAGTTCTCCGGCGTGCCAAATACCACATCGAGTGTGATTTTTCCCGCACATCGTGCCTCTCAGCTGGGAATAATTCCTCGGAAGGTTGTACTGCTTTGCTCAATGCGGCTCCTGTCTATTTCCATTTTGTTGAGGGTTTCTTCGAAAATTAGGTTTAGTCTGCTACCGCCATCCATGAGCACTTTGGTAAGCCGGAAGCCGTCCACGATTGGACTGAAACCAAAGAGGTTGGTGCCTGGACTATTCTGAATTGTTGTTCGTCACTGGCAGTGAAAGTTATGGTCGTGTCGCTCCAGGGGTTTATTGTTGTGACTTGGCAGACTTCGGCGAGGTCGAGTGCTCTCTTGCGCCTGTTGCCCGAGGCAAAAGTCTCGAAGGTTGTCAATACTATAGTGATATGTTATGTGGGATGTTGCTCTGCGGTGTTTTTTATGAGGAGATACTCGCCGCTCTTGGCCACCTGCCGAAGTATCCAACATGTTCTAAGGTTGTGTGTTGGTACAGTATCCGCTGTGGTGTGTATTTTGCATGGCCTATCAAGCCACCCCTCCCAAACAGTTGCGTGCCCTGTAGTGGGCTTCGATTTCTTCGTGACTGGATCGGGCGACCTACGAGGGTAGACCCTTTTTGTTCGGACGAGGAGTTTAGCGAGAGCCAGTGGATCCCAAAAGGCTGCCTGAGTTTCCCAGGTGCTTTCCATCGTGCAGTACTTCTGTACTATGAATCTCAAGTCATCGAAGCGTGATACATGACAGCAATTTATGGCGTTAAGGAGTCCCTTGTCCGTGCAATTTTTGCAGAATAATGAGATTGCGTCTTCATGACAACAGTCTTTGACCTTGTCCTTGACAAGGAGAAATCTGGCCCAAAAGTGATGTACCGTCTCTTGGGACTGTTGTCTGATGCGGGAAAGATCGCTTGAGTCTAGGTGGGTGGGTGGATTGAAGTCCGAACCCTCATCCGATATGTGACCCAGAGCTTGAGGGGTTTCCAAACTTAATAGTTTGGGTTCCAGGATGTCAACCATTTTTTCTGGCCCACAGTCCGATTCTAAGTTCGTAGTTCGGGGCATGTCTTCCCGCGGGCAGGTATCCGGCTTGGTGAGCTCGGAAATCCGAACAAATTTCGTCCTCAATATTGGGGAAGAGTTGTTGCATTGCTCCTCCACCACCGCTATCTGATAGGTGATCGGTGAAGATTCAATCTCTCTCTGGTCGGGTTTAAACCCAACCTGATTGTAGTCCGAAGCGACTCCCATAGCGGCGATGCGATCCAGGAGCCCGTTTAGAGACGATAACTCTGTTGGATCCATCTGCTCGGCGTATTCCGAGCTGACGTGGATACAATTTTCAATAACCCGAGAAGTCATTGTCGGCCCGACGGACAAAGGGGCGATCATGACGAAGCCGCCCAGCTGGAGTGTTTGGCCTGAGGCCAGGGTTCCCCCGGAGGTGATGTTGTCCTTGATAACAAGGCGAGCCATCAACCCTATCTTCAACGTCACAGTGGAACTCTCAATGAAAGCACCAATGTCGGTGTCAAAACCGGTGGATCTCGGGTAGGGGGTCCTGAACTGTGCGTCTAAGGCTAATGGTAACATGAGGCGGGGGACACAATGTTTACCCAGGTTCGGGCCCTCTCGATGGAGGTAATACCCTACTTCCTGCTTGATTGATCTTGATGATATGAGTATTACAAGAGTTGATCTACCACGAGATCGTAGAGGCTAAACCCTGGAAGCTAGCCTATGATTATGATTGTTGTCGTACTATGGACTAAACCCTCTAGTTTATATAGACACCGGAGGGGGCTAGGGTTACACAGAGTCGGTTACAGATAAAGGAATCTTCATACCCAAATCACCAAGCTTGACTTCCATGCAAAGGAGAGTCCCATCTAGACACGGGACGAAGTCTTCTATCTGGTATCTTCATAGTCCAACAGTCCGGCATATGCATATAGTCCAGCTGTCTGAGGACCTCTTAATCCGAGACTCCCTCAGGCGCGGCACATCCACCACCGGGGGCTCATCGTCATCATCGTCGTCCGGAAGGTCGCTCAGGAGCTCCCTTTGCTCCGGGGCAGAGGATTCATCCACAACCTCATCCTCGGTGGCCTCGGAGGATTGGCCATCGGAGGAGAGAAGCACCAAGGAGGTAGGCGGCAAGGAAGACCCCAGCCGCATGAACCCGAGCTCGTCAAAGACAGGCATGGCGGAGACAACCTCCTCGGCATCGTCACGGCAGTACAGCGGAAGCCAGTCCTCCGGAGGGTCGCTCGGATCCTTCCTCGTTAGCTGGAGGAGCACTTTGTTTGGCTCCTCCTCGGGAAGGGGATCTCGGTGCCGGCGGATCTTGTCGTCATCACGACCAAGCTTCCACAAGGGGTAGTGCAATGCGCTGCTTCAGGGACTCCCTGATGAGCATGGCCCCCGTCAGCTTCGCGCTCTTTAGCTCCTTATCCATCTTCCTCATGAACAGCGTCAGGGAAGGGTCGGTGATCTTTTTAGAATGCCACCACTTCTTGGATACGGGGAATGCAGTCGGTAGCACCAGCGAGCTCTGGGAGCTCTTGGCATCCATCAGGATCCACCTCTTCACAGCATCCTCCACCTTCTTCCCGGCGTGGGAGATGGCGTTGCCACCCCGCGCCGCAACAAAGCCAATGTGCCCAATCGGGTTGTCGCCGATCTTGCGAAGGTAGAAGAAATGGCGGAACAGGGCAACGGAGGGCATCGCCCCCATGAACGCCTCACAATAGAAGGCGAAAAGGGACATAAGGAAGATGGAGTTGGCGTGGATGTGGAGCGCGTGCAGACCATAGTGGTGAAGGATGGCGAAGAACAAGGGGGAGAATGGAGGTACTAGCCCTGAAAATATGATGTGCATGAAGAAGGGGAAGAGGTTGCTGCCCGCGGGCTTTGGTACAGCGGTGCCAAACCAGAGTGTGGTCTTCTTCCACTCGTTGTCGTCGCTCGCCGTCAGGAGGAGCATGGTCTGGAGCTTCTCCCCGGTCACGCAGGGCGCCAGCAACCCTGGCTCGTACCAGGTTGAGCCGGCAACCGAGGAAGAAGTTGTGGTATTCTTGGCGGCCATCAAGCTGGAGATTTTGTGGAGAATCGGCAGATCTGGTGATCTCTTCCGCTGTAGGGAGAAAGGGATCTGGAGCAAGACGAAGAAGGAGCCATGAAAGCCTGTTAGCAGGCGGCACCCTTTTTGTCAGACAGGAGCAGTTGCCGAGGCGGCGTGGGGAAACGGATTCGTCCACGTCCAATCAATCGCCACGCGTCATCTAGGCCGCAGGTGGTTAGGGCCCGCGGCGCTCCGCACTTGCACTTTGGCTTCGCCAAGAAGCCAAGTCCAAGTGCTCCTTGGGCCCGGGGGCTACTGTCGGCGTCCTGGACTTGGGGGTATCCAGTCCTGCCTCCCTGCGGCCCACCAAGTGGCTCCATCGATGGCCTGGTACGGCCCAGATTCTATACCAACACCACAAGACCCTCGTGAGGGGCCAAGCCTCGCGAGGCAGACGACGCCAAGACCCCTGAAGGGAGTGGCCTCCTCAGTTGGGCTCCTGAGGGGTGGAGAGTTCTATGCAACTACCTCATGAGGCTCAGCTGACGTGAGCCATGACGACCATGGCCAGGCAGGCGCCAGGCGGGCGCCAGGCGGGTGCAGAGTGCAGGTTTCCTCTTTGGTGCAAGGGAGGCAAGCCACAGGCACGGAGTCCCAAGGAATCAGCCAAAGGTTTCCATTCTGGTGCAACAAGACCAAGACCGCCAGGACGGGAGGACGGAGGTCATCACCGAGCCCACCGCAGCGTCACGACCAGAGGCTTTTCGCAGGCAAAGACTACTTTTGTCAGGATAGACTGTACTACTTGTCGTTGTGGAATCCCTTCCCACTCATTCTTGGGAAGAGGACCAAGGCCACTATATATAGGACTTAGCCACCACCATAGAGGAGGACCGAAAAACCAGAACAAGTAGAACACCACACTAGCTCAAGAACAACTCACCTACTGAGGCTGGTTCATCCTTTGTACTAGTTCATCCATAGCCCCTCGAGGCAGTCCACCACACCACACTGGATTAGGGTATTACACCGCAACGGTGGCCCGAACCAGTATAAATCTCTGTGTCTTTGTGTTTCTTTGAGCTCGACGCGCTAGGCTAGGGAGGATCGCGAGTAGGCAGGCTAGGCAGGTTGAGATCTCTGCAGGCACCACAGAGTTCGAACCTTTCAAGGGTTGCCGGATCCCAAAATCCGGCACTAAGCTTGGG
This sequence comes from Triticum timopheevii, assembly GCA_963921465.1. Classification (NCBI taxonomy): domain Eukaryota; kingdom Viridiplantae; phylum Streptophyta; class Magnoliopsida; order Poales; family Poaceae; genus Triticum; species Triticum timopheevii. The sequence goes on along the minus strand of OY997266.1, from coordinate 239,355,631 downwards.
GATGCCCAAGGCACCCCAAGGTAAAATTCAAGGACAACCAAAAGCCTAAGCTTGGGGATGCCCCAGAAGGCATCCCCTGTTTCGTCTTTGTCCATCGGTAACTTTACTTGATGCTATATTTTTATTCACCACATGATATGTGTTTTGCTTGGAGAGTCTTGTATGATTTGAGTCTTTGATTTTTAGTTTACCACAATCATCCTTGCTGTACACACCTTTTGAGAGAGACACACATGAATCGGAATTTATTAGAATACTCTATGTGCTTCACTTATATCTTTTGAGCTAGATAATTTTGCTCTCGTACTTCACTTATATCTTTTTAGAGCACGGCGGTGGTTTTATTTTATAGAAATTATTGATCTCTCATGCTTCACTTATATTATTTTGAGAGTCCTTTAGAACAGCATGGTAATTGCTTTCGTTAAAATTTTAGTCCTAATATGATGAGCATCCAAGATAGGTATAATAAAAACTATCATATAAAGTGCATTGAATACTATGAGAAGTTTGATACTTGATGATTGTTTTGAGATATGAGGATGGTAATATTAGAGTCATGATAGTTGAGTAGTTGTGAATTTGAGGAATACTTGTGTTAAAAGTTTGTGATTCCCGTAGCATGCACGTATGGTGAACCGTTATGTGATGAAGTTGGAGCATGATTTATTTATTGATTGTCTTCCTTATGTATGGAGGTCGGGATTGCACGATGGTTAACTCCTACCAACCCTTCCCCTAGGAGCATGCATGTAGTACTTTGTTTTGATAACTTGTAGATTTATGCAATAAGTATGTGAGTTCTTCATGACTAATGTTGAGTCCATGGATTATACGCACTCTCACGCTTCCACCATTGCTAGCCTCTCTTGTGCGTCGCAACTTCCGCCGGTATCATACACCCACCATATACCTTCCTCAAAATAGCCACCATACCTACCTATTATGGCATTTCCACAGCCATTCCGAGATATATTGCCATGAAACCTTCCACCGTTATGTTTATTATCACACGCTCCACCTTTGTCATATTGATTTGAATGATCATGTAGTTGACATCGTATTTGTGGCAAAGCCACCATTCATAATTCTTTCATACGTTTCAATCTTGATTCGTTATCCCGGTACACCGCCGGAGGCATCCATAGAGAGTCATTTTGTTCTAAGATTCTTGAGTTGTAAGTTGATAAAAGTGTGACGATCTTCATTATTAGAGAATTGTCCCATGTGAGGAAAGGATGATGGAAGCAATGATTCCCTCACAAGTTGGGATGAGTCTCCGGACTTTATGAAAAATAAAATAGGCCAAAGAAGCCCAAATAAAAAAGAGGCCAAAGAAGCCCACCAAAAAATGAGAGAAAAAGAGAGAAGGGACAATGTTACTATCCTTTTACCACACTTGTGCTTCGAAGTAGCACCGTGATCTTCATGATAGAGATTTTCCTATGTTGTCACCTTCATATGCTAGTGGGAGTTTTTCATTATAGAACCTGGCTTGTATATTCCAATGATGGGCTTCCTCAAATTGCCCTAGGTCTTCGTGAGAAAGCAAGTTGGATGCACACCCACTTAGTTTCTATTTATGAGCTTTCATACACTTATAGCTCTAGTGCATCTATTGCATGGCAATCCCTACTCACTCACATTGATATCTATTAATGGGCATCTCCATAGCCTGTTGATATTCCTAGTTGATGTGAGACTATCTTCTCCTTTCTTGTCTTCTCCACAACCAGCATCATATTCCACTTATAGTGCAATGTCCATGGCTCACGCTCATGTATTGCATGAAGATTGAAAAAGTTTGAGAATACTAAAGTATGAAACAATTGCTTGGCCAAATCCGGGGTTGTGCATGATTTAAATATTTTGTGTGATGAAGATAGAGCATAGCCAGTCTATATGATTTTGTAGGGATAACATTCTTTGGCCATGTTATTTTGTGAAGACATGATTACTTTGTTAGTATGCTTGAAGTATTATTACTCTTATGTCAATATTAGACTTTTGTCATGAATCTTTCGGATCTGAACATTCATGCCACAATAAATAAAATTACATTGAGAATTATGCTAGGTAGCATTCCACATCAAAAATTATGTTTTTATCATTTATCTACTCAAGTGACAGCAGGGGGAGCAAGGCACGTAATGTATTGTTGCCATCGAGGATAAAAAGATGGGGTTTGTATCATATTGCTTGAGTTCATCCCTCTACATAATGTCATCTTGCCTAATGCGTTACTCTGTTCTCATGAACTTAATATCTAGATGCATGCTGGACAGTGGTCGATGTGTGGAGTAATAGTAGTAGATGGAGAATCGTTTCGATCTACTTGTCGCGAACGTGATGTCTATATACATGATCATGCCTAGATATTCTCATAACTATGCACTTTTCTATCAATTGCTCGACAGTAATTTGTTCACCCACCGTAATACTTATGCTATCTTGAGAGAATCCACTAGTGAAACCTATGGTCCCCGGGTCTATTTTCCATCATATAAGTTTCCGATCTATTTTATTTTGCAACCTTTACTTTCCAATCTATATCATAATAATACCAAAAATATTTATCTTATTATCTCTATCAGATCTCACTTTTGCAAGTGGCTGTGAAGGGATTGACAACCCCTTTATCGCGTTGGTTGCAAGGTTCTTATTTGTTTGTGTACGTACGAGGGATTTGAGTGTAGCCTCCAACTGGATTGATACCTTGGTTCTCAAAAACTGAGGGAAATACTAACGCTACTTTGCTGCATGACCCTTTCCTCTTCAAGGGAAAACCAACGCATGCTTAAGAGGTAGCAGGGATCAGCCTCCTCAGGCTGGCTCCTAAGGGGCGGAGTGTTCTATGCATACTACCTCACGAGGCTCAGCTGACGTGTGCCATGACGACCAAGGCCAGGCAGGCGCAGAGCGCGGGTTTCCTCTTCGGTGCAAAGGAAGCAGGACACAGGCGCGGAGTCCCGAGGAATCAGACAAAGGTTTCCATTCTGGTGCAAGGAGACCAAGACCGCCAGGATGGCAGGACAGAGGTCATCGACGAGCCCACCACAGCGTCACGACCAGAGGCTTTCCACAGGCGAAGATAACTTTTGTCAGGATGGATTGTACTACTTGTCCCCTTTCAAATCTGGCCATTGTGGAATCCCTTCCCGCTCATATTTGGGAAGAGGACCAAGGCCACTATAAATAGGACTAGCCACCACCATAGGAGGGGCCGAGATCAGAACAAGTAGAGCTAGCATACACCACACCAGCCCAAGAACACCTCACCTCTTGAGGCTTGTTCATCCACTATACTAGTTCATCCTCAGCCCTCCGAGGCAATCCACCACACCACACTGGATTAGGGTATTACACCACAACGGTGGCCCAAACCAGTATAAACCATTGTGTCCCTTTGAGCTTGACGCGCTAGGCTTAGGAGGATCGCGAGTAGGCAGGCTGGGTAGGTTGAGATCTCTGCACGCACCCCAGAGTTCGAACCTCTCAAGGGTTTTCGGATCCCACAATCCGACATTTGGCACGCCAGGTAGGCATGCGTCGGATCCTCTCTTCCGTCAATCGATCCACCGCACTCCGACACCTGCATAGCCGATGCGCGCCGGGCTCGTGCCAAGCGTCGGGCAGTAGTCGCCGCCCGTGTCGCTCAGACGGCTTCAGCGGGTGACGGTTGTGCCCGTCGCGCTCCTTCTTCGGTGGCCAGCCCCGCCAGGGGCCCTGCCGGCCACGAGCAGCAATCTTCATCCCTGCACCCGTCGGTGCACCGCGATGGCCGCACCGCTACTCCGTCACTGACCCCAGGAGCTTCGTCATCCCATGCGCGTCGCAACCAGGTGGATGCGCAGGCCGCTCTGCTCATGGCGCGGGAGCTCCTTCACTACCGTCCGGTCGGCGACCTCTACGAGGAGTGGCTTGAGCGAATTGCTGAGCTTGTCAGCGTTGCGCATGGGGTCTCCGCTGAGCCGGCTCGCTCGCTGCCTCAGCAACCACCTGCAGCGAGCGATGTGGCGCACGTGGCTCCTCCACCACCTCTGGCCCAAGGCGCCATCGTCGGGCCAAGGCGCGTGGCTCCGTGGCGCGAACTGCCGCGCCCTGCGCCAGCTCGGGATGACGTGAGCTTCCAGGTGGTGCAGCGGCCACAGGGGGAAGCGCGCTTGCTTCCGACACCCCAGCACCAGGCCCACGTACCGCCGCAGGAGGTGGCGGTGCGCGTGCACCAGGATTAGTTTCCACCCCCTTGAAGACCTTCGGTGGCCACGACAGGATGCCGCGCATTCACTCCGTAGCTCCGCAACGCTGTCTGACCAAGCAAGTTCAAGCCTGACCTGCCTCCGCGCTACGATGGCACCGCCGACCCCGCCGAGTTCCCGCAGCTCTACGAGCTGAGCATCAAGGCAGCCAGCGGTGACGTGAAGATCATGGCAAACTGGTTCCCGATGTCCCTAAAGGACGGCGCGCGTTCTTGGATCCTGAACCTGACCGAGGGGTCGGTTTCTTCTCGGGAGGAGATGCGTAGCCGCTTCATCGCCAGCTTCCAGGGTACTCGCGACCATCTGTCGGCCGCGGGAGACCTGCGTGATAACACACAAGTGTAGGGGATCGCAATAGTTTTCGAGGGTAGAGTATTCAACCCAAATTTATTGATTCCACACAAGGGGAGCCAAAGAATATTCTCAAGTATTAGCAGTTGAGTTGTCAATTGAACCACACCTGAATAACTTAATATCTGCAGCAAAGTGTCTAGTAGCAAAGTAGTATGGAAGTAACGGTAACGGTAGCAAAAGTAACAGTAGCAGTTTTGTAGTAACGGTAACAGTGACAATGGTAAAGTAACTAAGCAAAGTTCAATATGTGAAAAGCTCGTGGGCATTGGATCAGTGATGGATAATTATGTCGGATGTGATTCCTCATGCAACAGTTATAACATAGGGTGACACAGAACTAGCTCCAATTCATCAATGTAATGTAGGCATGTATTCCGAATATAGTCATACGTGCTTATGGAAAAGAACTTGCATGACATCTTTTGTCCTACCCTCCCGTGGCAGTGGGGTCCTATTGCAAACTAAGGGATATTAAGGCCTCCTTTTAATAGAGTACCGAACCAAAGCATTAACACTTAGTGAATACATGAACTCCTCAAACTACGGTCATCACAGAGAGTGGTCCCGATTATTGTCACTTCGGAGTTGTCGGGTCATAACACATAATAGGTGACTATAGACTTGCAAGATAGGATCAAGAACTCACATATATTCATGAAAACATAATAGGTTCAGATTTGAAATCATGGCACTCGGGCACTAATGACAAGCATTAAGCATAGCAAAGTCATAGCAACAACAATCTCAGAACATAGTGGATACTAGGGATCAAACCCTAACAAAACTAACTCGATTACATGGTAAATCTCATCCAACCCATCACCGTCCAGCAAGCCTACGATGGAATTGCTCACACACGGCGGTGAGCACCATGAAATTGGTGATGGAGGATGGTTGATGATGACGACGGCGATGGATTCCCCTCTCCGGAGCCCCAAACGGACTCCACATCAACCCTCCAAGAGAGTTTAGGGCTTGCCGGCGGCTCTGTATCATAAAACAAGATGAATCCTTCTCCCTGATTTTTTTCTCCCCAAACGTGAATATATGGAGTTGGAGTTGAGGTCGGTGGAGCACCAGGGGGCCCACGAGGCAATGGGGCGCGCCGAGGGGGGTATGGCGCGCCCCCTACCCTCATGGATAGGGTGTGGGCCCCTGGCCATGATTCTTTCGCCAATATTTTTTATTAATTCCAAAAATAACTTCCGTGGAGTTTCAGGTCATTCCGAGAACTTTTATTTCTACACAAAAATAACACCATGGCAGTTCTGCTGAAAACAGCGTAAGTCCGGGTTAGTTCCATTCAAAACTTGCAAGTTAGAGTCCAAAACAAGGGCAAAAGTGTTTGGAAAAGTAGATACAGTGGAGACGTATCAACTCCCCCAAGCTTAAATCTTTGCTTGTCCTCAAGCAATTCAGTTGACAAACTGAAAGTGATAAAGAAAAACTTTTACAAACTCTGCTTGCTCCTATTGTTGTAAATATGTAAAGGCAGCATTCAAGTTTTCAGCAAAGATTATGAACTAACCATATTCAAAATAACACTTAGGTCTCATGTTTACCCATATCAATGGCATAATCAACTAGCGAGCAATAATAATAAATCTCGGATGACAACACTTTCTCAAAACAATCATAATATGATATAACAAGAAGGTATCTCGCTAGCCCTTTTTGAGAGCGTAAAACATAAATGTAGAGCACCCCTAAAGATCAAGGACTGACTAAACATTGTAATTCATGGTAAAAGAGATCCATTCATAGTCATACTCAATATAAATTAATAGTAATGCATGCAAATGACAGCGGTGCTCTCCAACTGGTGCTTTTTAATAAGAGGATGATGACTCAACATAAAAGTAAATAGATAGGCCCTTCGCAGAGGGAAGGAGGGATTTGTAGAGGTGCGAGAGCTCGATTTTGAAACAGAGATAAATAATATTTTGAGAGGCATACTTTCATTGTCAACATAACAACCAAGAGATCTCGATATCTTCCATGCTACACACATTATAGGCGGTTCCCAAACAGAATGGTAAAGTTTATACTCCCCCTCCACCAACAGTCATCAGTCCATGGCTTTCCCGAAACAACGGGTGCCTCCAACTAACATCAATCCTGGGGGAGTTTTGTTTGCAATTATTTTGATTTGATTTGAGCATGGGACTGGGCATCCCGGTTACCGACCATTTTTCTCGTGAGTGAGGAGCGAAGTCCACTCCTCGTGAGAATTACCTACCTAGCATGGAAGATATAGACAGTTGTAACGCCCAGGTTTCGATGCGCCAGGTGTCTTCCAGTTATTCGTTGTTGTTACCATGTCATTTGCTTGCGTGTTGCATTTTTCCATGTCATCATGTGCATTTCATTTTGCATACGTGTTCGTCTCATGCATCCGAGCATTTTCCCCGTTGTCCATTTTGCAATCCGGCACTCCTATGTCCTCCGGCGTTCCCCTTTTGTCTCTTGTTGTGAGCGGGTGTTAAACGTTCCCGGAATGGACCGAGGTTTGCCAAGCGGCCTTGGTACACCACCGGTAGACCGCCTGTCAAGTTTCGTGCCATTTGGAGTCCGTTTGATACTCCAACGGTTAACCGGGTATCCGTAAAGGCCTCTTTCGTGTGCAGACCAACACCCCTCCAAAGTGGCCCAACAACCCATCCAAATACCTCCATGCTCTCGGCCGTTCGATGAAGATCGTGTGGGAGAAAACCGCTCCTCATTTGGACTCTCCTAGCTCCCTCTACCTATAAATATGCCCTCCCCGTCCAAATTCACGGATGAATTCTCCTAACCCTAGCCTCCTTCTTCCTCCGCGCCCGGACACGTCCGCCCCCGCGCCAGACAAAAACCCGCGCCGCCGCCCAGTCCAATCCCGCAGCGCCACGTGGCCCAGCCACCGCGCGCCGCCCGCAGCCCGCCAGGCCTGCCGCCGGCCTCCGCGGCCCAGCTCCCGTGGGCGCCGCCCCGCGCCTCCCGCCGGCGCCTGGCTCCGCCCAGCAGCCTCCCGCCGCCGCCGCCGTGCTCCACCGACTCGCCGCCCTTCACTCGCCGCCGTGCCTCCCACCGCCAGCCATCGCCCCGTCGCCGCCCCTTGCCGGTCCGGCCTCCGCCGCCTTCGACGCGTCCCTCCGCACCGACCCGGCGCCCTCGAGCCGCCTCGAACCTCGCCGGCCCTTGGCTCCGGCGCCGCCTGCCGCCCTCCGCGTCCACCGCCGCCCGGAGTTCACATCGCCGCGCCGCCTCCCCGCGCCTCCCCGTCGCCGTCACGCCTCTCCCCGGGCCGGATCCGGCGAGATCCGCCCGGAGCGCCCCGTCCCCGACTCGCCAGACCTCTCCTCGGCCAACTCCGGCGAGCTCCCCAGTGAACCTCGAAGTCCGTGCCAACCGGGACCAGATCCACCAGGCCCACCAACCAAATGCTCCTGCGTGCCTGGATCTGCTCCGTCACGGGTTGACTTTTCGCGAGGGTATATTTCTGCCAAGTCCCAGTTTTCTAACATTCTGGTGCTATCTTTGACATGCCATAACTCCATGTGTGCTGCTCCGTTTCATGCATATGATATATCGAAATGTTCACAATGATGTGATCTTCATTTTTTCCCATTGTGCCATGCTTGTTTGAGTCGATCTTGATGCCCTAATCATCGTTGCAAGAGTGCTAAATGATGTTAACTGCTGTCTATTAACAGAACTTGGTGATTTGTCTTTTTCATTGTATTTTGTGTGTGCATCCTATGAGCTTGATGTCTACATGAGTTTTGAGCTACATCATGCCATATTTACAGTAGTGCCATCCTTGAATATTTGTGAGTCTTGTAGTGAGTGCATTGAGCTCATGAAGTAGGGTACTTGCTGTTGCTGTTTTGCTAGGCTGAATCTGCTATATCATGATGCTATGTAAACCTGCTGCTACAAGTCATTCCATGCATAATCTGGAGATGTTCACTAAGGATGTTTTGTTATGCATGTCATGCTCTATCCATTCATGGCCATGGTTGAATTTATAGCCTGCTGTAGCTTGTTGCAAAGTTGCTCCAAACTTGCTAAATAATGTTGCTGTCAGCCTGTTAACATTAAGTTCAATGTTGCCATGATTGTTGTTAGTGATCCAATGATGCCATGAACTTGATCTTGCCATGTTTGGCTTAATAAATATTCCATATTACTGTTGGTTGCCTTATCATGCCATGTAATGCTATGTGGTGAGTGTTACAAGCTCACAAACATGCCTACCTATTGTTGTTCCTGCCATGTCTGAATCTGTCATATCATTTGCCATGTTTGCATGGATGCTACCATCTTTTCTGTTGATCTTTGGAATAAGTTCAGTAAGGGAGTTTTGTTCTTGGTCTTTATTAATAGCATGCCATGCCTTTTTTTTCCATGATAAGTTCTTGTAGGATGTTGTTTGATAGCTCTGAACATTGCAACCTGATGTTATTCCTGTTAAGTCTGAAACTGTTATTATTTGCAATATTGCCATGTCCTTTTGACCATGTTATAGTGTTTTATGGAGATAGCACAGTGTTCATGTTTTGACATGATTTACGTATACTTCATGACCATGCCTTTTGTTCTCATGTTGGGGTCCTGTAGCTTAATGTTTTGATGCTTGCAAGATGCCTAGTTGCTCTTTTGCACAGCTTGTCCTTTAAACTTGTATAGTGTATGTGTTGAACCGTTGCTCCGTTTTGAGTGTGCTCTATATGAAACTTGCTTGGTTTTGCATGAAGTTTCATATTATCATGTTACATCCTTGTTTTGAGGTGTTTGCTTGATGTTTGGATGCCTTTTGCATCAATGCCATGTTTAACTTGTTTTGCTGACATCTTCTAGGCCGTAGCTCCGAATTAAATGAACTTTATATGTAACTTGACTAGAATCTCGTGTAGATCATCTTGGTGCATCTTAACTTGCTGTTTAACAACTTGAACATAAGGTTTATTCATTTCTTCACCAATTTCTAAATTTGCATATGAGGACTTACAGTAATTGTTATATGTCGTTTCCGGCCTCATTTAAACTTGCCTTGATGTGTTGCTCTTGTTTGCATCATCTCTTGCCATGAGTAGATTCATGTAGCCTTGGTCATGCATAATAATTGGTTGAGCATCATGTCATGTATATGTGTGGTGTGTTTACCATGTTGTGTGCTTCTTCTCGATAGTTCCCGTTTCGTTGCAATCGTGATGATTCGTTCGTCTATGCTTGGTTCGTCTTCGTGGCTTCATCTTCTTCATGGACTCGTTCTTCTTCCTAGCGGGATTTCAGGCAATATGACCGTCACCTTGGATCTCACTACTATCATTGCTATGCTAGTTGCTTCGTTCTATCACTTTGCTACGCTTCCTATCATTTGCTCTTCAAGCCTGCAAATTGCCATGTCAGCCTCTAACCTTTTCACCCTTCCTAGAAAACCATTGTTTGGCTACGTTACCGCTTTTGCTCAGCCCCTCTTATAGCGTTGCTAGTTTTAGGTGAAGATGAAGATTGCTCCATGTTGGATTATGTTTATGTTGGGATATCACAATATCTCTTATATTATTAATGCATCTATATACTTGGTAAAGGGTGGAAGGCTCGGCCTTATGCCTGGTGTTTTGTTCCACTCTTTCCGCCCTAGTTTCCGTCATATCGGTATTATGTTCCCGGATTTTGCGTCCCTAACGCGGTTGGGTGATTTATGGGACCCCCTTGACAGTTCGCCTTGAATAAAACTCCTCCAGCATGGCCCAACCTTGGTTTTACCATTTGCCTACCACCTATACCTTTCCCTTGGGAGTAATTAACACAAGGGTCATCTTTATTTTAGCCCTCCCGGGCCAATGCTTGTCTAAGTGTTGGTCCAAACTAGAGCACCGTGCGGGACCATCCCTTGGCAACTTGGGTTACGTCGGTACCTATACACTTAGCTTTTCGGGTGTGCCCTGAGAACGAGATACGTGCGACTCCTATCGGGATTGTCGACACATCGAGCGGTCTTGCTGGTCTTGTTTTACCATTGTCAAAATGTCTTGTAACTGAGATTCCGAGACTGATTGGGTCTTCCTGGGAGAAGGAATATCCTTCGTTGATCGCGAGAGCTTATCATGGGCTAAGTTGGGACACCCCTGCAGGGTATAAACTTTTGAGAGCCGTGCCCGCGGTTATGTGGCAGATGGGAATTTGTTAATGTCGAGTTGTAGATAACTAGACACCAAATTCGAATTAAAATGCAGCAAACGCGTGTGTAGCCGTGATGGTCTCTTCTCAGTGGAGTCCAGGAAGTGAACACGGTTTTGGGTTATGTTTGACATATGTAGGAGTTCAGGATCACCTCTTGATCATTGATAGCTTCACGACCATTCCGTTGCTTCTCTTCTTGCTCTTGTTTGCATATGTTAGCCACCATACTTGCTTAGTCGCTGCTGCAACCTCAGCATTTGACCCCTTCCTTTCCCATTAAGCTTTGCTAGTCTTGATACCCATCGTAATGGGATTGCTGAGTCCTCGTGGCTCACAGATTACTACAACAACAGTTGCAGGTACAGGTTATGCGATGATCTTGATGCAAGAGCGATGTTTGCTTGTTTTGGAGTTCTTCTTCTGCTTCTTCTTCGATCAGGGGATAGGTTCCAAGTCGGCAGCCTGGGCTAGCTGGGTGGATGTTGTTTGAGTTTCTGTTTGTGTTTCATCCGTAGTCGGATGGTGCTCTTATGTAAGATGATGTTGTATTCGTGTGGCATTGTATGCCTGTTGTATGTATCCCCATCTATCATGTAATGTTGATGTAATGATATCCACCTTGCAAAAGCGTATCAATATGCGGTTCTATACCCATGCCCCTTCGTTCTTTGTCTAAATTCTTTCCAGCGATTCGTTCTCTTCTCTTCGTTCGTTTACATTTTCACGGTGGGTCGTTGAAGATTCCTTTTCCGTTCTTATCATATTAATCCATTCGTTCTTTCGAATCCTACCGGTGGTTCAGTAAGACCTTCTCAAGTTTGCGCTATATCTCTTCTCAATCCTTTTCAAGAAGAATAAGTAGTATGCAAAATCCATTGCTTGTCATCAATTTAATTTGATGAAGGATAAGCATACACTAAATCTTATTCTTATTTCCTCAAAGTGATTAGTCCCTTCCTTTGGAGTTTGTTCGTGATGAATAAATTCTAGTTCCTAGTGTTTTCATCTTTTCTTTTCCTGAGTTCAAATTTCCTCGGCCATTTCGTTGGAACCTCCATCTAAATCACCGCCAGGCTCATCTTATTCTTTCATCCTTCATTCTATCTCATCATCCTTTTTGTTACCGGAGTTCTTCATGGTGGTTCTTCATGATTTAATTCATTCTTCAAGAGTTCAGCAAGACTTTGTTGGAGAAATTCAAGTATCTTTTCCTATCGCGTCTCGAAGTGCAATTAATTCTCTGTATATTTTGAAGTGGAGTTTTGCATTTCTTCGTTCTTCTCAGCTATCCAATTATTTCCGTTTGTGGCCAGTTATCACCTTATGATCTTGAGATGTTACCTCTAAGACCACAACAAGCTATTCTTCTGTTGTTGATTTCTCAACAACTTCGTTCAATCTTTTCTTTGTAAGGATACTTTTCAAACTCATTCGTGCTAGAAGTTGTCTTCTTCTTCGTTCCTTTTCATTCCACTATTTCAATTCTTCCGGAGGTATTGTGCCGTTCCTCTCGGCAAGTATCATTCCATCTTCTCAAGTTCATGTTCTATTCTTTCCATGTTCAGTCAGAGTTCTGCCTAAATCCTTTTCAGTCTTATTCGCTTCTTATCTCGTTCTAATCGGAGTGGTTTCATAGTCTATCTGATTCCGTGAGCTTTCGATTCTCGTCATTCTCGTCGTTCCTCTCTTCTTCTCGAGTGCTCTCGATTCTTTGCTTCTTCTCTTGCTTTCTTGGTTCACCTCATCCTCTTTTCCTCCCCGTCTCGGTCCTAAGATCTGAGGATGAGATCTCTTGTTAGTGGAGGAGTGTTGTAACGCCCAGGTTTCAATGCGCCAGGTGTCTTCCAGTTATTCGTCGTTGTTGCCATGTCATTTGCTTGTGTGTTGCATTTTGCCATGTCATCGTGTGCATTTCATTTTTCATACGTGTTCGTCTCGTGCATTCAAGCATTTTCCCCGTTGTCCGTTTTGCAATATGGCACTCCTATGTCCTCTGGCATTCCCCTTTTGTCTCTTGTTGTGAGCGGGTGTTAAACGTTCCCGAAATGGACCGAGGTTTGCCAAGCGGCCTTGGTACACCACCGGTAGACCGCCTGTCAAGTTTCGTGCCATTTGGAGTCCGTTTGATACTCCAACGGTTAACCGGGTATCCGTAAAGGCCTCTTTCGTGTGTAGCCCAACACCCCTCCAAAGTGGCCCAACAACAAATCCAAACCCCTCCATGCTCTCGGCCGTTCGATCACAATCGTGTGGGCAAAAACCTCTCCTCATTTGGACTCTCCTAGCTCCCTCTACCTATAAATATGCCCTCCCCATCCAAATTCGCGGATGAATTCGCCTAACCCTAGCCTCCTTCTTCTTCCGCGCCCGGAGACGTCCGCCCCCGCGCCGGACAAAAACCCACGCCGCTGCCCGGTCCAATCCCGCAGCGCCACGTGGCCCGGCCACCGCACGCTGCCCGCAGCCCGCCAGGCCCGCCGCCGGCCTCCACGGCTCAGCTCCCGCAGGCGCCGCCCCGCGCCTCCTGCCGGCGCGTGGCTCCGCCCGACCGCCTCCCGCCGCCGCCGCCGTGCTCCGCCGCCTCGCCGCCCTTCGCTCGCCGCCGCCGGCCATTGCCCCGTCGCCGCCCCTTGCTGGTCCGGTCTTCGCCGCCTTTGACGCGGGACGCCGCTGCCGCGTCCCTCCGCTCCGACCCGGCGCCCCCAAGCCGCGTCGGACCTCGCCGGCCCCTGGCTCCGGCGCCGCCCGCTGCCCTCCGCGTCCGCCGCCACCCGCGAAGGACTCCGCCGCCGCCCGCCGTTGAAGCTCCCGCCGCCGCCCGGAGTTCACATCGCCGCGCCGCCACCCCGTGCCTCCCCGTCGCCGTCACGCCTCGCCCCGGGCCGGATCCGGCGAGATCCACCCGAAGCACCCCGTCCCCGCCTCGCCGGACCTCTCCTCGGCCAACTCCGGCGAGCTCCCTGGCGAACCTCGATGTCTGTGCCAACTGGGACCAGATCCACCAGGCCCGCCAACCAAACGCTCCCGCGCGCCTGGATCCGCTCCGTCCCGGGATCTCCTCGTCCCGGGTTGACTTTTACGAGGGTATATTTTTGCTAAGTCCCTGTTTTCTAACATTCTGGTGCTAACTTTGACGTGCCATAACTCCATTTGTGCTGCTCCGTTTCATGCATATGATATATCAAAATGTTCATCATGATGTGCTCTTCATTTTGTTCCATTGTGCCATGCTTGTTTGAGTCCATCTTGATGCCCTAATCATCATTGCAAAAGTGCTAAATGATGTTAACTGTTGTATGTTAACAGAACTTGGTGATTTGTCTTTTTCATTGTATTTTCTGTGTGCATCCTATGAGCTTGATGTCTACATAACTTTTGAGCTACATCATGCCATGTTCACAGTGGTGCCATCCATGTCTTTTTGTGAGTCTTGTAGTGAGTGCATTGAGCTCGTGAAGTAGGGTACTTGTTGTTGCTGTTTTGCTAGGCTGAATCTGCTATATCATGATGCTATGTAAACCTGCTGCTACAAGTCATTCCATGCATAATCTGGAGATGTTCACAAAGGATGTTTTGTTATACATGTCATGCTCTATCCATTCATGGCCCTGTATATAGCCTGCTATAGCTTGTTGTAATCTTGCTCCAAACCTGCTAAATAATGTTGCCGTCAGCCTGTTAACATTAAGTTCAATGTTGACATGATTGTTGTTAGTGATCCAAGCACTCTATGAACTTGCTCTTGCCATGTTTAGCTTCATAAATATTCCATATTACTGTTGATTGCCTTATCATACCATGTAATGCTATGTAGTGAGCGGTACAAGCTCCCCAGCATGCCTACTTATTGTTGTTCCTGCCATGTCTGAATCTGTCATATCATTTGCCATGTTTGCATGGATGCTACCATCTTTTCTGTTGATCTCTGGAATAAGTTGAGTAAGGGAGTTTTGTTCTTTGTATTTATTACTAGCATGCCATGCCTTTTTTGCCATGATCAGTTCTTGTAGCATGTTGTTTGATAGCTCTAAACATTGCAACCTGATGTTATTCCTGTTAAGTCTGAAACTGTTATTATTTGTAAGGTTGTCATGTCCTTTTGAGCATGTTATTGTGTTTTCTAGAGATAGCTCAGTGTTCATGTTTTGACATGATTTACCTATACTTTGTGCCCATGCCTTTTGTTCTCATTTTGGGGTCTTGTAGCTTAATGTTTTGATGCTTGCAAGATGCCTAGTCGTTGTTTTGGACAGCTTGTCCTTTAAACTTGTATAGTGTATGTGTTGAACCGTTGCTCCGTTTTGAGTGTGCTCTATATGAAACTTGCTTGGTTTTGCATGAAGATTCATATTTTCTTGTTTCATCCTTGTTTTTAGGTGTTTGCTTGATGTTTGGATGCCTTTTGCATCAATGCCATGTTTTACTTGTTTTGCACAAATCTTCTAGGCCGTAGCTCCGAATTAAATGAACTTTATATGTAACTTGACTAGAATCTCGTGTATATCATCTTGGTGCATCTTAACTTGCTGTTTAACAACTTGAAAATAAGGTTTATTCATTCCTGGACCAATTTCTAAATTTGTATATGAGGACTTACGTAATTGTTATATGTCATTTCCGGCCTCATTTAAACTTGCCTTAATGTGTTGCTCTTGTTTGCATCATCTCTTGCCATGAGTAGCTTCATGTAGCATTTGTTATGCATCATACTTAGTTGAGCATCATGTCATGTATATGTGTGGTGTGTTTACCATGTTGTGTGCTTCTTCTCGATAGTTCCCGTTTCGTTGCGATCGTGAGGATTCGTTCGTCTACGCTTGGTTCGTCTTTGTGGCTTCATCTTCTTCATGGACTCGTTCTTCTTCCTAGCGGGATTTTAGGAAAGATGACCATCACCTTGGATATCACTACTATCATTGCTATGCTAGTTGCTTCGTTCTATCGCTTTGCTGCGCTTCTTATCATTTCCTCTTCAAGCCTCCCAAATTGCCATGTCAGCCTCTAACCCTTTCACCCTTCCTAGCAAACCATTGTTTGGCTATGTTACCGCTTTTGCTCAGCCCCTCTTATAACGTTGCTAGTTTCAGGTTAAGATGAAGATTGCTCCATGTTGGATTATGTTTATGTTGGGATATCACAATATCTCTTATATTATTAATGCATCTATATACTTGGTAAAGGGTGGAAGGCTCGGCCTTATGCCTGGTGTTCTGTTCCACTCTTGCCGCCCTAGTTTCCATCATATCGGTATTATGTTCTCGGATTTTGCGTCCCTAACGCGGTTGGGTGATTTATGGGACCCCCTTGACAATTCGCCTTGAATAAAACTCCTCCAGCAAGGCCCAACCTTGGTTTTACCATTTGCCTACCACCTATACCTTTCCCTTGGGAGTAATTAACCAAAGGGTCATCTTTATTTTAGCCCCCCGAGCCAATGCTTCTCTAAGTGTTGGTCCAAACTAGAGCACCGTGTGGGACCATCCCTTGGAAACTTGGGTTACGTCGGTACCTGTACGCTTAGCTTATCTGGTGTGTCCTGAGAACGAGATACGTGCGACTCCTATCGGGATTGTCGACACATCGGGCGGTCTTGCTGGTCTTGTTTTACCATTGTCGAAATGTCTTGTAACCGGGATTCCAAGACTGATCGGGTCTTCCTGGGAGAAGGAATATCCTTCATTCATCGCGAGAGCTTATCATGGGCTAAGTTGGGAGACCCCTGCAGGGTATAAACTTTCGAGAGCCGTGCCCGCAGTTATGTGGCAGATGGGAATTTGTTAACGTCCGGTTGTAGATAACTTGACACCAGATTCGAATTAAAATGCATCAACCACGTGTGTAGACGTGATGGTCTCTTCTCGACGGAGTCCGGGAAGTGAACACGGTTTTGGGTTATGTTTGACGTAAGTAGGAGTTCGGGATCACCTCTTGATCATTGATAGCTTCACGACCGTTCCGTTGCTTATCTTCTCGCTCTTGTTTGCGTATGTTAGCCACCATACTTGCTTAGTCGCTGCTGCAACCTCACAATTTTACCCCTTTCTTTCCCATTAACCTTTGCTAGTCTTGATACCCATCGTAGTGGGATTGCTGAGTCCTCGTGGCTCACGGATTACTACAACAACAGTTGTAGGTACATGTTATGCGATGATCTTGACGCGAGAGTGATGTTTGCTTGTTTTGGAGTTCTTCTTCTGCTTCTTCTTCGATCAGGGGATAGGTTCCAGGTCGGCAGCCTGGGCTAGCAGGGTGGATGTCGTTTGAGTTTCTGTTTGTGTTTCATCCATAGTCAGATGGTGCTCTTATGTAAGATGATGTTGTATTCGTGTGGCATTGTATGCTTGTTGTATGTATCCCCATCTATTATGTAATGTTGATGTAATGATATCCACCTTGCAAATGTGTATCAATATGCGGTTCTATCCTTGGTGGGACCTTCGAGTCTCTTTAGGATAGTATCGCATATTGGGCGTGACAACAGCCCTAGTTGATACATGAGCTGTTCGAGCATACAAAACAGAATTTCATTTGAAGGTTTAGAGTTTAGCACATACAAATTTACTTGCAATGGCAGGTAGATATAGCATATAGGAAGGTATGGTGGACTCATATGGAATAACTTTGGGGTTTATGGAAGTGGATGCACAAGTAGTATTCCCGCTTAGTACAAGTGAAGGCTAGAAAAAGACTGGGAAGCGACCAACTAGAGAGCGACAACAGTCATGAACATGCATTAAAACTAATCAACACTAAGTGCAAGCATGAGTAGGATATAATACACCATGAACATAAATATCGTGAAGGCTATGTTGATTTTGTTTCAACTACATGCATGAACATGTGCCAAGTCAAGTCACTCGAATCGTTCAAAGGAGGATACCACCCTATCATACCACATCATAACCATTTTAATAGCATGTTGGCACACAAGCTAAACCATTATAAACTCCTATCTAATTAAGCATGGCATAAGCAACTATAATCTCTAATTGTCATTGCAAACATGTTTATTCATAATACGCTGAATCAGGAATGATGAACTAATCATATTTACAAAAGCAAGATAGGTCGAGTTCATACCAGCTTCTCTTATCTCAATCAGTCCATCATATATCGTCATTATTGCCTTTCACTTGCACGACCGAACGATGTGGATAATAATAATAGTGCATGTGCATTGGACTAAGCTGGAATCTGCAAGCATTCAATTCAAGGAAGAAGACAAGGTAATATGGGCTCTTGGTTAAATCAAAAATATGCATATGAGAGCCACTCAACATTTTCATCATGGTCTTCTCCTCTTGACCCCCAAAGAAAACAAAAGAAATAGAACTATTTACGCGGGAAAGCTCCCAACAAGCAAAAGAAGAACAAGAAATCTTTTTGAGTTTTCTTTTAATTACTACTACTACAGGCATGGAAAGTAAACTAGCTAAAAGCTATAACTAATTTTTTTTGGTTTTTCTTAAGGTTTTTCAAACACACAAGAAGAAAGCAAGAAAAGGAAATAAACTAGCATGGATAGTATGATGAAAAAGTATGAGCATCGACAACTAGCATGAGTGTGTGAACATGAATGTAATGTTGGTGAGAAATACGTACTCCCCCTGTAACATCCCAAAATTCTAAATTTTGGAATGTTATAATCAAATAGATAGATTGATTGTTTGTTTGATTGTTGTGTGATTGATTGAGTGAAATTTGAAACTTTTTGAAAGTTAAATGAGAGGGAACAAGAGGACTTTCCCAAACTTTCATTTTAGCTTTTATGATCTCCGTGAATTCAAATTCTTTTCACCACAAAACCCTGGAGAGAAGATGACATGACTTCTTCCATTTATTTAAATGACAAGGGGTGTTGAAAATATTTGAATTTCATTTGGAAAATATTTCCAATTCTGGACCTTTATGCAACTCAATGATTTTCACTAGCGAAGATAAAATGACTTCTTCAAAACATATGAAATATGAGTTGGGAGTTTCAAACAATTAAACTCAAAGTTATTTTGAATTTATTTTCAATTTGGAGTTATTTGGGTTTTATTCAAATTATTTTTCTCCAAAAATAAAATATACAAAAATTAGGGTAACATGATTCCCTACATCATAAAATTGGAGAGAAATAAATTTGAATTAATTTTGGTATTTTTAAAATGACTTTTACTGGATTTTATTAGAGCAGTAGCACTCTTTGAATTATCTTAATTTGTGATGATTTTATTTGAATTTATAAAAATGTCCATGTTGTAGAAAATCTTTTTCTGCAAATTTTGATATATTATATGCCTATATATTTTTTTTATTTTTCCTTTATTATTTTATTTGTCTGAAAAATGTTTCATTAAAAAAAAGAAATCCCCCGACTGGGCCGGCCCAGCCAACCGGCCAAGCCAAGGCCCAGCTCCACGCCGCCTTCCCCGTCGTGGCCCACCGGGACTCCACTGGAGTCCGGCGCCGACACGGCTCCGGCCGGCCCCTCGCCCACGCCATGGAGCCGCCTCCTCCCTCCCATAAATACGGAGCCCCGAGCCTCGTTTCTCTCGCTCCTCTCGCCGCGGCCGCATCTCGCCGCCGCCTGCCGCCGCATCTGCCGCTGCTGCTGCCCGTGCCGCACCGCCGCTCGCTGCTGCCGCCCACCACCACGCCGCCGCGTCGCTGCTGTCGCCCCGCGCCGTGCCCTCGCCGGAGTTAACCGCCGCCGCCGGAGATCCACGACGCCGCACCGCTCCGCCCCGCCACTCCCGACCGACGCCGCCCCCTCCACCCTCTCCACCATGCCGCGCCGAGCCCCCTCACACCCTCGCCGCCGCCGGAGAGCGACCGGAGCCGCCTCCCCGCTCGCACCCGACGCCGCCGCCGCCGTCTTCCTCGCTGGAGAACGCCGTCACCGCCGCCGCCGGTTTCCCCCTCCCGAACCGGTATAACCCGAGAAAACCGCCCGGTTTTTATTTTAAATCGGTTTTTCTGAAAACCCTAGACTAGATCTGTTTTCTTCTGGTTTTATTAAATAGCGAACGTCCACTGTTTAGAGCTTATAAACGAACGTTCGTTATTTAGTTCTTTTCTTTCATTTTCATTTTCGGCCAGGGACCCGTCCGTGAATATTTTATTTACAGATTAGCCCCTGGACTTCAAACACTCACATCTTTTTACTCGTTTGTCCAAATTCAACGAAACCAACGCCCACTTCTTCGTTATGATCCCCTTTATCCAGATAAACAACTTAAACATGTTTTTGACAATTTGAAAATTGAGTTTAGTTCAGATTAGTATTCAATCTTGTTTCGTATGTAACTTGAGTTTTATAACTCCGATTTAGTTGATTCTTTTTGCAAGTCGAAGCTCTTGACCTAAACTTTCTGATAAGGCCAAATTCACATAATTTTGGTACTGTTAGAAATTGTTTTATGCTGCAAGAGTTATTTGCTTGGTTTTGATGTTTTCCGAGTTGTTCTCTTCGTTCTTTCCGATCTTTTGAGTGATTGCTTATGTGTTGTTACTATTGCTTGCTCACGATAGATTGACCGGAGTGTGACGAATAGAACTATCAAGAGTTTTGAGTGCGAATCATCTTCATCAACATTGCAGGCAAGTTCACACTTTGACCATACTTTTCTACTACCCAGTTTTTATGCATTAGATCAATCCTCAAACATTGCATGATTAGGATCTAATTAAATTGTGGGATGGGAAGTAGATGAGGTACTACCTATTACCTGTTTTACTTATGAAACTATTGGGAGTTACCTCTGCGTTTGCTTGTTATGCCATGCTATGCTAGTAGACGTGGATTGGGTGAGTGATATCCATGACAGATGTGAGTTTGTTAATTAATGGTTTATCTAAGGTGGCAACTTAAATACACATCTGGGTGGATTGAGGCACCTGGGGTTTCCAGGACTTGCCTGTTTTTCTTTTGGACCGCCACCCAGGCTCAAAGGGATCATAAGATAATTCATGCTAGTATCTTCCGTGTGCAGCCACAAGCCATTATGGGCTCTGGCATAGTTGACTAAGTCGTGCGAACTCTTATAGTTGTAGACTAGCAGATGTAGGGGGTGTAGGTGTACAGGTCTACCCATCGTAAGGTGCTAGCGCTTCTGAAAGACTATGTCTCGGTCATCCGTTTCTCAAACACCATGTAGTGCGAGAAACCAAACGGAGGCGATCGAGTCTTGTGGGGAAAAGTGCGCAAACCTCTGCAGAGTGTATAAACTAATCATGATTAGCCGTGTCCCCAGTTATGGACATCTTGAGTATCTAGCACTTGAATATCATGTGAATCTCAACATGTTACTCTAATTTAATATTGTTGGGTTTGTTAATGATTACTTTTATTTGGGATTGAGGATGCTGTCAACCATTCTCAATGTTTAACAACCACCATGATAGTTAAATAAATTTATTCCTTTGCAGTAGGGAAAAATTGGCTTTTCGCAAAAACATTATAACCGTAGAGCTTTTCCACCAGCCAAATATGCATGTAGTGATAGCCTTTATTCATCATTACTCTATGGTGTGAATTTGCCAGTACATTCAATGTACTGACCCTCTGTGGCTGCAACGTCTCATGTTGCAGGATCTTACGACGAGAAAGTGATACGTTAGGGTTATGATTTCCTATACTCAACTTTGCCGTTGGTGTTGATGGGAATCCACAACCTTGTTGCTTCCGCTATTTTGGATTGAGGTAATGGTATTTACGTTACTTTATACATGTGATTTACCTCTGTTATAAATCCTCGAGTACTGTGTGTGTCAGCATACCGATCCAGGGATGACACGTAAGCACAGAGACTTGACCGTCTGAGGTCGGGTCGCTACACCCCCAAGCTTAGGCTTTTGGCCTAAGTCAGTCTATGCCCATGGATCAAAGTTGTAGCTGGGGTTGTACTGAGATACAGCAGCTATTGCTTCATGAGCTGCAACTTGGAGGCGAGTTGCCTCCGTCCTCCTCTCATACTCATTCGCCACCACCCTAGTTATAAAGTATCTCCTTTTTTCCTGAAAATCAAAGAAACTAGGAGCAGGGAGAGCAACATGGACAATGCAACGTCTGTCAAAGATTAGTCGGTACTGGAGGAACTGTTCATTCCTCTCAAGAAACTGATGGGTAACCATGGCATTATAATCTAGATAAGCAGGAGGCAACTCCATGTCACTTCCATGTATGGGTATACCAAGATAATTAGCTACACGAGTTGCATAAATCCCACCAAACAAATCTCCATTTAAACTATTATTATGCAACCTATGTGCAACAATGGCCCCCAAGTTATATTGTTTATCTCCTAGCACAGCACTCTTGAGAACACTAAGATCTAGAACACACATGCGACATGCCTCGTCCTTGCCATTTATGCATCTACCTATAAAGAAAGCAAAATAATGTATAGCAGGAGAATGAATGTTCCCTATGGTAGCTTGTGCTATTTCTCTAGATTCCCCCACAGTGATACTAGCAAGAAAATCTTTAAATTCAGATTTGTGAGGTTCACTGGCACTACCCCATTGCGGGGAGTTTACAAGTAGTATTAAAATCTTATAAGTCCATAGTATAAGATTTATCATAAAGATCAAATAGGACATTGTGAGAATTGCACAAAGATGTAAATTTAAACCTTCTCACAAAGGAATCGGTTAAGTGGTAATGCTGAGGGCACTTATCTAGCATGAAGCCCTCGAGTTCAGCATTACACACATATGCGTCAAATTCATCCTTGATGTCTGCTTGGACCATAAACTCCTCTGACGGCCATTCACAGGGCGGCACTTGAGCTTCCCTCGGTGGTTCATCGTCCTGCTCACGTATTGCGGGCCTGGGTCCTTGCTTCCTTAAAGAACCACCTTGGTACATTTTCCTATACATATTTCTTCCTCTGAAAAATTTCTGAAAATTTTAGTAACTCAAAATAAAAGTGAACCAAACTCAACAAAATTGATAGCAACTACTCCCACAAGTGCCTAGAGGCTATATCATGCACTAGAACTACTTGGGACCATATAAATTTGACATGCAAGCTCAAGAAAAGGGTCACCTAGGCAGTAAAAATTTGCAAATGAATAAAGCATGAGAACAAAAACTAATTGGACATTGGAGGAGTCACATACCAAAGAACAATCCCCCAAACTAGTTTTGTGAGTGGAGCTTTGAGCAAGAAGATTGAAAATGGCAGCAAGATGAGCTAGAACTCGTGCTTGACGTGGTTGGTGATTTTTTTGGGGGAGGAAGGAGTGTGTGGGTGCAGGAATGAGTGGAGGGGGGCCACCAGGGGCCCATGAGGTAGGGGGCGCGCCCTGGACCCTCGTGGCCAGGTGGTTGCCCCCTCTGGTGTGTTCTCAGTGCCAAATATTCTCAAATATTCTAGAAAAAATCATATTTCATTTTCAGGGCAGTTGGAGAACTTTTATTTTTGGGGTATTTTTTATTGCAAGGATAAATCAGAAAGCAGACAGAAAAATACTATTTTGCTTTATTTATTACAAATAACAGAAAGTAAAAGGAGGGTACATAAGGTTGTGCCTTCTAACTTCATACATCTCATGCTCATCAAATGGAATCCACTAACAAGGTTGATCAAGTCTTGTTAACAAACTCATTCCGAATCGCATGAAACTGGAGAATTTTCAAATTGCACTAGGTTACCTCAACGGGGATATGTACATCCCCAATAATAAGAATATCATATTTCTTCTTGACAGTAGGAAGAGGAAATTCAAAACCTCCAATAATAATCGATGGAATTTTTACAATAGAATTGATACTGTGAACTTGAGGTTGTTTCCTCGGAAAGTGTACCGTATGCTCATTACCATTAATATGAAAAAGTGACATTGCCTTTGTTGCAATCAATAACAGCCCCTGCAGTATTCAAAAAGGGTCTACCAAGGATAATCGACATACTATCGTCCTCGGGAATATCAAGAATAACAAAATCCGTTAAAATAGTAACATTTGCAACCACAACAGGCACATCCTCACAAATGCCGACAGGTATAGCAGTTGATTTATCGGCCATTTGCAAAGATATTTTAGTAGTTGTCAACTTATTCAATTCAAGTCTATGATATAAAGAGAGAGGCATAACACTAACATTGGCTCCAAGATCACATAAAGCAGTTTTAACACAGTTTCTTTTAATGGAGCATGGTATAGTTGGTACTCATGGATCTCCAAGTTTCTTAGGTATTGCACCCTTAAAAGTATAATTAGCAAGCATGGTGGAAATTTCAGATTCCGGTATCTTTCTTTTATTTGTAAAAATATCTTTCATGTACTTATCATAAGGATTCATTTTAAGCATATCAGTCAAACGCATACGCAAAAAGATAGGTCTAATCATTTCAGTAAAGCGCTCAAAATCCTAATCATCTGTCGGGGGTTGGGTGCGACATATGCCAAAGGATGGCTTATCATGGTGGGGGCGAGTAGAACATTGTCGGTGCCTGGAAACGGGATGAGGCGAAGGCATGCACGCCGGCGGATCTTACCTAGCTTCGGGGCTCTCCGTGGAGATAACACCCCTACTGCTGCTCTGCGGGGTATCCGCATGATCACTAAGGCAAAGTGAGTACAAGGTTGCTCCTTGAGCTGTTTCTGGAGGTAGGAGAAGGCAAGGCTAGCTCTCTCCTTCCTATATGGTCTGTCTAGTGCTAATGGATTCGAACCCTTTGCATGGGTGCCCTAGGGGGTTTATATAGGCCTACCCCCCAGGGGTACAATGGTAAAACAGGCTGGGTGCGGGTCCCAGCGGTCTGTCTCTCAGGCCGCCGTCTTCTCCACCGACTACTGGGGCCCGCTGACTGGTGGGTCCCACCGACTTGCCTGGTACTGGGCCGACAGCCCTTGTCTGCCGCGGACGGGTCTTGCCGGCTGCAGATTACTGTAGCCGTGCTTCTAGTGACACTGGCTCGGTCATGGGGTCATGGCAACAGTGCCGTCGACTGACGGGCGATCACTATTGCCATTCCCCGTCGTGTCTGGTCAATGGCGTGTGGGGCCCGTGGGAGGGGCCGGCTGACTCCTGGGGGCCGACTCCCAACGGGTCCGTCTCTTGGCGCTCTTGCCGTCTTCGGTGCTCCCGCTGACTGGTGGGCCCCGCTGTCTCCGGGCCGTACAGACAGGCCGTCGTGGTCACAGGGCTCCGCCCCCAAGGGCTGATGTCAGGGCCAGCATGGCAACAGTGCCGCGCAGGACGAAGATCTTCGTGGGTACGGCGCACTGTGGCCATGCATGTCCTTAATTAATAGGGTGGTTGGAGTCGCAGGCCGACTCCCTATAGCCGGCCTCACCGGAAGTCGCTGGACAGGAGTCGGCTCATCTTCGAGTCGCCTCCGGGACTCGGCTTGCTTGGAGTCGCCTCTGGGACTCGGCTTGCTTGGAGTCACCTCTGGGACTTGGCTTGTCTTGGAGTCGCCTCTGGGACTCGGCTTGTCTTGGAGTCGCATCTGGGACTCGGCTTGTCTTGGAGTCTCATCTGGGACTCGAGGGGCGCGGCCTGCCCCGATGTCTTGAAAGGTTCTGGGGTTCGGGTTAGCCTACCCGTGGCCCATTACTCCGACAGTAGTCCCCGAAGCTGGTGAGGCTCCGAGGGTGACATGTCGGGGGCCTCAACAGTTTCATTCTTTGGTGATGGAGTTTGGGCCTTGCTTGCCGTCTTCCTTCAAACCGACTATCTGGAGTCGGACTTGCAGTGGGCCGTCTTGCCCCCTGAGGAGTTTGAACGGCACGGCGGGAGCCAGGCGGCGTGCCTAACACACTTCCCCGCAGCCGCCTGCCGCGGACCCGTCGCGCGGCGCCACACGGCAGGGGCAGTCTGCTCACCCACGTGCGCGACGGGATAGGCCGTCAGGCGGGGCCCGCCACTACTGCGCCTCGGCCCGTGAACGGATCCGTTGCGGCCGGGCGGACAGTTGGGTTTCCCACGTCGTTACTGCGTGCAGTAACTTCGTGGGGTAAATTATGGGAGGCGTGGGGTCCCATGCAAAGTTAATCCCACGCCCGCCCCATCGGCTTGTCAGCCTATGTGCCTATAAGTAGGCGGGGGTAGCGGGACGGCGAAACATGCGTGCCCATTCCTCCCTGCTCCCCCGCTTCCTCTTGCCTCTTCTTCTTCTTGCCATCGTCGCACCAAACCGTGCCACCGCCGCTGCCGCGATGAGTTCTTCCTCCGCTACCGCGGCTCCTGCCGTGCGCTCCGGCGTGTGGGACGGCTCTGAGGTGGACGACGACCTCATCGAGCTCCTCCGCAAGATGCGTCGGCTCCCAGGCGCGAACCTGGTGCGAGCCCGTGCCGCGCCGGCGGGGGAAATAAGGCCAGCGCTGGAGGAGGGCGAGCGGGTCATATTCCGCTCGCACCTCATGCGCGGCCTGGGGCTGCCGGCGAGCGGCTTCTTCCGCTCCTTCTTGGAGTTCAACGGGCTCCAGCTGCACCACCTCACTCCGAACACGGTGGTGCTGCTGGCCGCCTTCGCCACCATGTGCGAGGGCTTTCTTGGCGTTCTCCCCACCATCGAGTTGTGGGGAGAGTTCTTCCAATCCAAACTCGGCACGCACGTCGCCGGCATACCGGCTCGGTGCGGCGCCTTCATTGCTATGCGAAGGTCGACCGCCGACAATCCATTCCCCTCCATCGCGCTGATCAACTCGGTGAAGATGTGGCAGCGGTCGTACTTCTATGTGAACAACGTCGCCCCGGAAGGCGACTTGGTCAACCTGCCGCCCCACGAAGCCGGCGCGCCGGCTGGGAGGCTTCCCAGCTGGTTCCATCGGGCCAAGACGCCGACTCCCACAGGCGCCGCCGCCGTCGCGTGACTCCGAGTGCTGACGCAGTCGAAAGGCTTGGTTGGGGCCGACTTGCTGGCCGCCTTCGTGGCGCGCCGAGTCCTCCCGCTCCAAGGCTGACCTCATCTGATCTGTCAGATGAGCGACCACCGGGACCCGAGTCGGATGTGCACCAGGGACATGCCCTGCGCGGAGGTGGCGAACATGATGAACCACATCGCGAACTGCAAGCTCGCGGCGAACTGGCAGTTTGGCAAAGAGCCGTACTCGCGCGCCAACCCCCCGCCAGTGGTAAGTTGTATACTTTGCTCTTCTATTTTTCTTCTTCAGCCGAATCCGACTTCTGATCCTTCTGGTTTCTTCGAATCAGAACCCCCTCATCCAGCCTGCAGCCGGCGCCACGGGATTGCCCCGCGAGTTCGCTCTAGATCGAGCAGAGAGCGATGTTGACGACCCCGACTTGGGGGCGGCTGCGATGGAGGCCGATGCCAAAGGCGAAGGAGAAGGAGCGGAAGGCGGCTTGAGGCCCTCGGCCACCTTCGCCGACTGGCCGGAAGACGACGCGGAAGGGAAAGTCGCCCTGCGCGGCCAGTCGAGAGCCGGCCACCTAGGCGCGAGTTCCTCCGCCGGCGTGGCCGGTCAAGTCGGCGCGAAGAAGCGTCGGGCCGTGCCGAGTTCGCTCGGCGGTCGGCCAAAGAAGTTCAAGGGGGCGGCCGCCGCGACCAAGTGGGAGGAGGCGGTCGCGAAGGCCAACCGCTTCCGCAAGGAAGTGAAGAAGCCGCCACTAGTCTCTGTGTAAGTGCTCTCCGCCTTCGTCTTGTTTTCTTTGATGAATCTTTTACGAGTCTTTTATACTCCTTCTTTGCTTCAGGGCCCCCTTTTCCGTTGAGAAGGTCGCCGTCCCCTCCGTCATGGGGTCAGCTGAGACGTCGGCCAACACTCGGCGGATTGACCCCGCCGCCGATCTCCGGGAGGCGACGGAGCGAAACGCGCAGGAGAAGCGCGACGAGGAGGAGGCCGGCCGTCTGGAGAAGGCGGAGGCCGAAAAAGCGGCAGCCTCCGCCCAGAAGAAACTGGAGGAGGCCGAAGCTGCAGTCGCAACAAGACGGCGAGCTGAGGAGACCACGCAGCGCCAGTCGGCGTTGCTCGTCATCCCGCTGAGCTCCGCACCTCCACCCCCGGAGTTCACGGGGCAGACTGGAGAAGCCGGCAGGGAGAACCCCATCGTGAAGAAGGACGGTGGCGAAGCCTCCGCGTCGGGCACGTCCACGCCACCACCGTCGCCTCGGGCGCCGTTGGGGAGCACGCATGGTAAGCAGCCGGCAGGCCCGCCAGTGCCGCCGACTGAAGACGAGGCGGTGGCGAGGCTGCTCCTTCAAGTCGCCTCACCAGCGCGCCGCCGCCTTAAGAAGGCGATTTCGGCGCCACGCCCCTTGGAGGCCGGCGCCTCCAGCTCGGCCATCCCACATGCGGAGGCGACAAGTGCCACGCCTACTTGGTGGGTGCGAGGAGGCGGCGACGGTCCACTGAACCAGGCGCTCCTGGACGTCCAGGCGAAACTGCGAGCTGAGGGCGAGTCCATCCACGGCTGCACCAAGGCGCATCTGGCGTCGCGAGCAGCTATCCGGGTATGCTTTCTTTTTTTCTTTGACGTTGTTTTTTTCTCGTTCTTCTCTGTGGGGGCGCGCCAGCGCACCCACTGGGTGTAGTCCCCAAGTTTCGGGCTGGCTACTAAGCAGGCGGCCCGGAACTCCATCTGGCGAGTTCCAGATATTCACCTTTGTCTGATTGTTTATCACAGGAGTATCACAACCTCCGCGTCACTGCCTTCAACCACAACGTTGAGCAGCTGGGGAAGCGGACTGCCGACTTGTCGGAGAGCCGGAGTAAGTTCTTCTATCTTTTGCGGGGGCGCGCTGGCGCACCCGCGGGCTGTAGTCCCCGAGATTCGGGCCGACTGCTGAGCAGTCGAGCCGGATCTTTCCGGCGACCTTCTTTGTTGATGACTTAACGTCCTTTTCCCTTTTGGTTCTTCAGAGGCCAATGCCGCTCTTCAGGAACGGTTGGGCGGAGTCAGCACTGCCCTACGCGCCATGGAGGAGGAGTGCGGCAAGCTCGCCACAGAGCGCGACCTGCTGGCCGCGCAGCTGGCGGAGCAGAAGGAGCTGCTCAAGAAGGCGCAGGACGAGGCAGAGAAGAAAGAGACCGCTCTCCTGGCCGAGTTCGAGAGCGAGCGCTCGTCCTGGGCCGACAAGGAGGCGATGCTGACCTCCGGCTTCCATGAGATCAAAGACATCGTCGATGGTGAGTTTCTTTTGCTTTCTTTCTTTGGGCCGCCGACTGTAAGTTAGGCCGACTCCTGACTCTTTCTCTTGCTTCTTTGTTGTTTGGCAGACTTCTTCCCTGGCCAGCCGCAGGCGGTCAATCGAGCCATTGAGGCTGATCACGAGGCGCGGAGGGAAAATGGCGCGGAGATAGCCGCCAACGCCCCCCTGACCATCCATGAGCAGCTCCTGAGCATCGAGACTCATCTGCGTCCGGCCCATCAGTTGCTGCGCCGGCTCCAATGTGCCGGGGCCCAGGCGATTGCCGCCCTGTGGCCAGATATGCCGGTTCTGCGCACTCCCAGTCGGACTGCCGACTGGCTGGAGGTCACAGCTGGCCGTCTTGAGGCTTTAAAGGGTTCCTCAGCCTGGGCTGGAGCGCGCCGGGCCATGGAATTCGTCAAGGCTTGGTATCCAGGGCTGGACCTGGACCGGCTGGTCGCGTTTCGGTCAGAGGCCCAGGCAGAGCTGGTGGCTGTGGAAGGCGCCCTTGTCGAACGTGCGGCGGCGATTGCCGACTACATCGACACCAGCGTCTTCGTTCCTGAGCGGGCCGCGAACAGCGAGGAGGTGCCGCCAGAGTGGTTCGGGATGAACCCGGACTACGACGAGGACTCGGCGGAGGTGATCAGCTCCAGTGCCGAGGAGGGAGACGAGGCGGAGGACGGAGGCGAGATGGAGGCGCCAGAAGATGGAGCGGGCGACCAGCCTCAGCTCGACCACACCTCCAGCAATGAGCCGCGTCCGATCGAGCTGGCTGCCACCGGAGGCGATCAAGCCGAGACTGCCCAGCCGGCCGCCCCAGCGCCTGACACCGCCGTCTCCTCCGACCCTCCGAACCCGTCTGCCGCTTCTTAGGCTGCCATCTTGTCTTTATTTTATCTGCTTTCATAGTCTTTGAAGAACTTGTTAATTTGCACAATTCCACCCGCGGGGTGTATATTGAACTTGGCCAGGGGCCTATGCTATGTAAATATCTATCCGAGTTCTATCTTTCCTTGCTTATTGCTTTTTTGGATTTTTCCTTTGCCGCCTTTCCACAGTCGCCACTTTGCTAGACGGACAACCGCTCTGTGGACTACCGCTGGGTCAAATGCTTGGCTACCTTAGGGAAGGCAAGTACTTGGCCTTTTTTAGAGTCTTTTAACAAGTTGGATAGAAGGCGGCAAGCCGACTATTCGAGAGTCGGCTCTGCAATGAGAGGCTGGAAGCCATCTTGGGCTATGCTTATGCTTTGAGTCCTTAGCCATTTTTTCATGTGGGCACTCATTCTTGCTTACCCTCTGTCTACCAACAGTCGCTTCGCGAGCTGCGGCTTCTGACAGGAGATGGCTTAAGCGCCGCACACTACTTGTCCGACTGCAGGAAACATTTCATAGCACAAGACGGCGAGTCCCCGGGCCGACTAGTCGAACCCGGTGCCAAGTGGCATAACAAAGAGTAGCATGCTCGAAGGCATAATTCTTATCATACAGATGACAAAAAAGGGCAGTCCCCGAGCTCGTCTCGGGGGGCCCAAAGTCTCGGTATTTTAATACAAAGGATAGTGTGGTACATACTACATCAACTGTAAAATCTTCTTAGAAGATTTGCGTTCCATGGCCATTCCGACTCTTTGCTGGAGTCGTCCCTCTTGCGTGCTCGGGGCTTCTGGGCGTCGATTAGGTAGTAGGAGTCGTTGCCCAGCACTTTGCTGATGATGAAGGGGCCTTCCCAAGGCACCGACAACTTGTGCTGGCCGGCTGTTTGCTGGATAAGTCGGAGCACAAGGTCGCCATCTTGGAAAGATCTCGCCTGACCTTCCTGTTGTAGTATCGGCGCAGACTCTGCTGGTAGATGCTGGACCGGCTGAGTGCCAACAGCCGGCCCTCTTCTAGCAGATCGACACCGTCTTAATGTGCTTCTTCTGCTTCCTCTTCGGTGTACATGGTGACTCGCGGAGAGTCGAATTCTATGTCCGTCGGGATGACGGCTTCGGCACCGTAGATGAGGAAGAAAGGCGTGAAGCCGGTTGAATTGTTTGGAGTCGTGCGCAGACTCCAGAGGACGGCTGGCAGCTCCTCAAGCCAACAGTCGGCCGAACGCTCGAGTGGTTCGACCAGTCGAGGCTTGATGCCAGATAGGATGAGGCCGTTTGCTCGCTCCACTTGGCCGTTTGACTGCGGATGGGCAATGGACGCTAAGTCTAGTCGGATGCCCTGCATCGCGCAGAAACGGGCCAAGGCGCCTTTGGCAAAATTTGTGCCATTGTCGGTGATGATGCTGTGCGGTATGCTGTACCGAACCGTGATGTCGGCGATGAAAGTCACCGCAGTCGGACCGTTCAACTTCTTGATGGGCTTTGCTTCTATCCACTTGGTGAACTTGTCCACTGCGACGAGTATGTGAGTTAGGCCGCCTCGGGCCGTCTTGAACGGTCCCACCATGTCCAGGGCCCAAACTGCAAAGGGCCAGGCGATGGGGATTGTCTTCAGTGCAGAAGCCGGCTGAAGCATCTTGGAGCGGAACTTCTGGCACCCCTTGCATTTTTGGACTAATTCCTTGGCCTCTTCCAGGGCAGTTGGCCAGAAGAAACCGTGCCGAAAGGCTTTGGCGACGAGTGCTCTTGAGGCCGCATGGTGGCCGCACTCGCCTTGATGGATGTCTCTGAGAATTGCTTGGCCTTGCTCTGGCACAACGCAGCGCTGGTAGACACCAGTGATGCTGCGCCTGACCAGCTCTCTGTTGATTATGGAATAGACTGCCGCTCGGCGTTGCACTTGCCGAGCCAAGACTTCATCAGTTGGCAGCTCTTTGTTTACTAGAAACTTGAGGATGGGCTGCGCCCATGAGGGTGCTGCTATTTCTTCAACCGCCACCACTGCGACTTGGACAAGGGCGGCTGGGCTGGGAGGCGGCAAGCTGGAGTCTGCGGCCTCTTGTTGGATTGACGAAGTCCCCGGGCCAACTGGCGCAGTCCCTGGGCCGACTGGCGCAGTCCCCGGGCCGAGTTCTGAAGTCTTTGGGCGGTTGCCGCAGTCCCTAGGCCGTGTTCCGAAGTCCCCGGGCCGGCTTCGACTGCGATTTTCTTGGTGCCGTCTGCTGGGCTCTTGAGTCGGATCCGACTTCTTCGAGGGGAGCCGGCACAAAGATGGAGTCTGATTCTGGTGAAGGCTTGATAGACGGCTTGAGGAGGCGCTGAAGAGCGACGCCGGACGGTATCGCTTGGCGGGTGGAGCCGACTCGTGCCAAGGCGTCTGCTTGGTCGTTGTCATTTCTTGGTACGTGAAGGAACTCGCACCCCTCGAAGTATCCGCTGAGTTGGTGCACCAGGAAGCGGTAGCTCTCCATGTTTGCATCTTTGGCGTCCCAGTCGCTAGATGACTGCTGGACCACCAAATTGGAGTCGCCATAGCACAGGATCCGGCGAATGCCGAGTTCTTTGGCAAGCCGGAGCCCGTGAATGAGCGCCTCGTATTCGGTGACGTTGTCGGAGGCGGCAAAGTGGATCTGCAGCGCATACTTGAGCTTGTCGCCTTTAGGGAAGGTGAGGACGACGTCGGCTCCCAAGCCGGTGCGCATCTTGGAGCCGTCAAAATGCATCCGCCAATGGGTGGAGTCGGGCGTTGGCGGCAGGTACTGGGTCTCGGCCCAGTCGACGAGGAAGTCGGCCAGCGCTTGCGACTTGATGGTGGTGCGGGGCTGGTAGTAGATGGTGTAGGGAGCCAACTCTATGGCCCATTTGGCCACTCGGCCAGAAGCGTCTCGGCTCCCGATGATCTCGGCCAGCGGGGCTGTGCACACCACCGTAATTGGATGCTCTTGAAAGTAAGGCTTCAACTTCTTGGCGGCAAAGTGCACGCCGTAGCACATCTTCTGGTAGTGGGGGTAGTTCTGCTTGGAGGTCGACAGTACCTCGCTCAGGTAATACACCGGTCTCTGGACAGGGAGCGCCTTGCCTTCCTCTTTGCGCTCGACTACAATGACTGTGCTGACTACTCGGCTGGTGGCGGCAATGTATGGGAGCATGGGCTCTTTAGGAGTCGGAGCCACCAGCAGAGGGGGAATAGTCAACATCTTCTTCAGTTGGAGAAATGCTTCATCCGCCTTGTGGTTCCACTCAAAAAAGGTAGTCTTCTTCATCAGTTGGTACAAAGGGAGAGCTTTCTCGCCTAGCCGACCGATGAATCGGCTGATGGACGCCAAACAACTGGTGAACTTCTGCACATCTAACAGTCGGCTGGGTACCTCCATCCTCTCGATGGCCTTGATCTTCACAGGGTTGCACTCTATGCCGGGTTCAGAGACCAGGAAGCCAAGGAGTTGGTCGGCTGGTACTCCGAAGACGCACTTCTCAGGGTTGAGCTTGATCTGGAATCAGCGCAGGTTCTTGAAGGTTTCTTTGAGGTCTTCCATCAGTGTCCCACACTTTTCCGTCTTCACCACTACATCATCTACGTAGACGTGGGCGTTTCTGCCGAGTTGCTTGAGGAGGCACTTCTGCATGCAACGCTGAAAGGTGGCGCCGGCATTCCTTAAGCCGAACGTCATGGTCAGGTAGCAGAAGGCTCCGAATGGCGTGATGAAGGCGGTCTTTAGTCTGTCTGCTGGGCTCAGTTTGATCTGGTGATACCCTGAGTATGCATCTAAGAAGCTCAACAGCTCGCATCCAGCTGTGGAGTCTATCACCTGATCAATTCTTGGCAGAGCAAACGGGTCCTTGGGGCAGGCTTTGTTGAGGCTTGTGTAGTCAATACACATACGCCACTGTTTGTTCTTCTTTAGCACCAAGACCAGGTTTGCCAACCACTCTGGAAAAAACACCTCCATAATGAAACCGGCCGCAAGGAGCCGGGCTATATCTTCTCCTACGGCTCTTCTCTTCTCTTCTGACAGTCGGTGCAAAGGCTGCCTGACAGGCTTCACATCATGTCGGACGTGTAACTTGTGCTCGGCGAATTCCGTCGGTACACCTGGCATGTCTTTAGGGGACCATGCAAAGATGTCCCGATTCTCACGGAGGAAATCGACGAGCTCGCCTTCCTCTTTGCTGTCAAGGTTCGCACCTATGACAGCGTACCTCTCTGGGTGCTCCGGGTCCAAGGGTATCTTCTTGGTCTCTTTGGCCGGCTTGAACGAGCCCTCAACTTCCGACTCCTTGGGGTCGGGCGACATCTCTGGCTTCTTGCCGACCATCGCCACAACCCGATCAAGAAGCTGCTTCTCAGCTGCGATCACCAGGGACTCTGCCAGCCGACTGCTCTCAGCTGCACAAGCGGACGACTTCCTGTAGTCGCCGGCTACGGTCAGAATTCCCTTGGAACTTGGCATCTTCATCTTGAGGTAGGCGTAGTGGGGGACCACCATGAACTTGGCCAAAGCAGGTCGGCTAATTAACGCATGGTATGGGCTTTCGAGGTCCACCATTTCAAACCAAACTGGCTCTCGGCGGAAATGATCTTTGTCTCTAAAGAGGACGTCTATCAGGATCTTGCCGATTGGTGAGCAAGAAAGGCCAGGTACAATGCCATGGAACACAGTCCGGCTGCTCTGCAGCTGTCTTTGCTTGATTCCTAACTTTTCCATGGTGTCCTTGTACAGGATGTTGATGCTACTGCCTCCGTCTATCAGCACTGGCGAGAAGCGAGCGGCCCGCCTATCAGTGGCCAAGGTGGCACTCAGGACCAGGGCATAAGAGCCCGGATTCGGCATCACCTCTAGGTGATCTGCCCTGCTCCAACTGATAGGCTTCTCGGACCAATGCATAAACTCTGGAGTATCTGATGCTACTGCATTCACCTCTTGCTGCTGCAGCCGCCTGCTGCGTCGATCGTCAGCCACACTGGTGAACACCACATAGGCTCCGTGCTCTTCTGGGTACTCATCCCGTACTGCGTCGACTGGCCTGGCAGCCGGCTGCTGGGGCGGCGGTGGAGGCGGCGGCCCAGCAGGCGGGGGGGAAGAAGGAGGCCGTCTCCCTTGGCGATTCTTGTAAGCCAGTGGCACTTTCAGGTGGTATGGTTTGACGGCTTCGCGCCGCTGTGGAACTTGCAGGGACCGTCTAGAGTCTGCTTGTAAGAGAAGGCCGGCAACCAGTTGGACTTGTCACCTTTCTGTCGCTTGGTCGGAGGCTGCCCCTCCGGCTGTTGATCTTCGACTATTGCAACCAGCCGACTGCTGGAAGTCGGCTGTGGGGCCTTGCGCTTGTTGTCGTTCTGTTGTTGTCGCCGACTGGCGTCTCCAGCTGGAGTTCTGGGAGCCTGAGGGGCCACTTTGCCAGCCGCGTTAACTTGAATTTCCGTCTTCATGGAGGAGTCGGCTGTGGCGTACTTGTCTGCTATGATCAGCAGCTCGTCGAGGGTTTCCGGCTCGTCGCAGAGGAGCTTGTGCTTGAGGAGGGTGCCTTCTCGGCACCCGGCGGTGAAGTACTCAATAGCCTGCACCTCGTGCACGCCCTCGCAGGAGTTCCGAAGCTCGCCCCAGCGCGTGAGGTAGTCGCGTGTTGACTCGTGAGGGCCTTGCACGCACAAGGAGAGCTGGCGCGGCTTGGGAGGTCGCTTGTACGTGCTCGTGAAGTTGCGGATGAAGTCCTCGGTGATGTCGACCCAGCTGTTGATGCTGCGGGGCTTCAGGCTGTTCAACCATGTCCGGGCCGTGCCCTGGAGCATGAGTGGAACATACTTTACGGCAACGCACTTGTTGCCGTTCGCTATGCTGACGGCTGTGGAGTAGTCAACTAGCCAGTCTTCCGGCTTCACGGAGCCGGTATACTTGGGCGTGTCTCGGGGGAGTGTGAACCCTTTGGGAAAGGGCTCGTCTCGGATGCGGGGTCCAAAGCAAGGCGGACCCAACTCGTCCTCTTCTTCCAGCGCCAAGGATCGATGGAGTCGGTCGATCCGGTGGCGAGCGTCATTTTCTCTGACTCCCTCTCGGCGGCCAAGGTGGCCACCGAGAGTCAGATGCTCAAAAGCGGTGGGGAAACTCGCTGTTCTCTTCTCGGTGGGGGAGGCAGATAGTCGCCCTGCCGTTCCACTGCTCTCGGGCGGTCGTCTTGGTCATGCTCGATGGTGATGCGAGTCCGACTGTGACTGACAGCTGGCTCTTTGTCTTTTCTTCCACGGACTCCACCAGTCGGCGTCCGAGACGTCGCGCCTTGATCTCGGCGGGGAGGCAAGTCGTCGTCTGGCCGACGCGGCGCCTCTGTGCGGCAGTCGGCTGCATTTTGCGCGGCAACCGCGTCGAGGAGCTGCTGGACTGGCTCCGTCATCATGCGGCGCTCTTCGCCTTCAAAGTTCTTCAGTTCGTCAGTCGCCGCCTGGGCGGCGCGGATGTTCTCTGCAGGCGTGGTGTATACAGGGCGATTGGCCCCGAACAGGCTGGCGATGGTCGCGCCGCGCTGCTAGACCGCGCCTAGGCGGCTAGGCCCAGTCGGAGCCGGCGAGCCGCCCACAGCGCGATCCATCTCACGCTGGTAGGCTTCTGACAAGCACCTCATGCTTGCCAGCTTCTTGGCGCCTTCGATGATCTGAAGGCAGCGTGTCTCCAGCATCTCAGTGTCTGCGTCTTCTGGAATAGGCGCAGTCAGGTCTTGTAGAGCCGTGTCGAGTGGGTCATGAGCTCCCTCGCCGGAACGCTCATCATGACTAATCATGAGCACCTCCGTGACGGCGCTTCCGCCGCTCTCCTCATGAGGGAGTGGCTCGTCGTAGACCACCATGTTGGTGGGGAAAGCGTCAAGCGACGCGGCGTCGGAGTCGACCAACATCGAGTCGGTGGAGCCTACGGACTCCAAGTCCACGGCAGGCTCGCCGGTGACGTGGAGTTGGTCGAGGAGGCCCGCGAGGAGGTTCTCGGGGCCGCCCGTGCCTACGTCGGATGCAGGCTCGTCGGAGAGGCGAACCTCGCCGACAAGTTCGGCGAGGCAGCTCACTGCGCAGGCGGCCTCAGCGCCGCGCAGCGCGTCGACGCAGACTCCATCTGGCAATCCTGGCTGGCTACGCTCGCCAGGGAGGAAAAGGGTTCCCATCCAGAACAGATCTCCGGATGACGGTGCACCTTGCCCCATGGTGGGCGCCAAATGTCGGGGGTTGGGTGCGACATATGCCAAAGGATGGCTTATCATGGTGGGGGCGAGTAGAACATCACCGGTGCCTGGAAACGGGATGAGGCGAAGGCATGCACGCCGGCGGATCTTACCTAGATTCGGGGCTCTCCGTGGAGATAACACCCCTACTGCTGCTCTGCAGGGTCTCCGCATGATCACTAAGACAAAGTGAGTACAAGGTTGCTCCTTGAGTTGTTTCTGGAGGTAGGAGAAGGCAAGGCTAGCTCTCTCCTTCCTATATGGTTTGTCTAGTGCTAATGGATTCGAACCCTTTGCATCGGTGCCCTGGGGGGTTTATATAGGCCTACCCCCAGGGGTACAATGGTAAAACAGGCTGGGTGCGGGTCCCAGCCGTCTGTCTCTCAGGCCACCGTCTTCTCCGTCGACTACTGGGGCCCGCCTATTGGTGGGTCCCACCGACTTGCCTGGTACGGGGCCGACAGCCCTTGTCCACCACGGGCGGGTCTTGCCGGTTGCAGATTACTGTAGCCATGCTTCTAATGATGCTGGCTCGGTCATGAGGTCATGGCAACAATGCCGATGCCTGACGGGCGATCATTGTTGCCATTCCCCGTTGTGTCTGGTTAATGGCGTGTGGGGCCCGTGGGAGGGGCCGGCCGACTCCTGGGGGCCGACTCCCAACGGGTCCGTCTCTTGGCGCTCTTGCTGTCTTTGGTGCTCCCGCTGACTGGTGGGCCCCGCCGTCTCCGGGCCGTACAGACAGGCCGTCGTGGGCATAGGGCTCCGCCCCCAAGGGCTGATGTCATGGCCGGCATGGAAATAGTGCCGCGTCGAACGATGATCTTCATGGGTACGGCGCACTGTGGCCATGCCTGTCCTTAATTAACAGGGTGGTTGGAGTCGCAGGCCGACTCCCTATAGTCGGCCTCACAGGAAGTCGCTGGACAGGAGTCAGCTCATCTTGGAGTAGCCTCCGGGACTCGTCTTGCTTGGAGTCGCATATGGGACTCGGCTTGCTTGGAGTCGCCTCTGGGACTCAGCTTGTCTTGGAGTCGCCTCTGGGACTCGGCTTGTCTTGGAGTCGCATCTGGGACTCGAGGGGCGCGGCCTGCCCCGATGTCTTGAAAGGTTCTGGGGTTCGGGTTAGCCTACCCGTGGCCCATTACTCCGACATCATCCTTTTTCTTGGTTGGTTTAGTAGGAAAAGGCATGGGTTTCTGAACCCATGGTTCTCTTTCTTTACCGTGCTTCCTAGCAACAAAATCTCTCTTATCATAATGTTGATTATTCGATTGTGGGTTATCAAGATCAACAGTAGGTTCAACCTCTACATCATTATTATTGCTAGGTTGAGCATCAACATGAACATTATCATTAACATTATCGCTAGGTTCATGTTCATCACCAGATTGTGTTTCAGCATCAGAAATAGAAATATCATTTGGATTCTCAGGTGTGTCTGCAACAAGTTCACTAGAAGCATGCAAAGTCCTATCATTTTTCTTCTTCTTTTTAGAAGGACTAGGTGCATCAACATTAGTTCTCTGAGAATCTTGCTCAATTCTCTTAGGGTGGCCCTCAGTATACAAAGGTTCCTGAGTTATTTTACCCCCTCTAGTCATAACTCTTACAACATTATCATTACTCTTACTACTTAATTCATTGAGCAAATCATTTTGAGCCTTAAGCACTTGTTCTACTTGAGTGGTAACCATAGAAGCATGTTTACTAATAAGTTTAAGTTCACCTTTAACTCTAGACATATAATCACTCAAGTGTTCAATCATATAAGCATTATGTTTCAATTATCTACCAACATAAGCATTGAAGTTTTCTTGTTTAGCCATAAAGTCATCAAGCTCATCCAAGCATTGGCTGGCAAACTTAGTAGACGAGATTTCAACTTTATCATATCTATAGAGAGAATTGACCTTTACTACCTATGTCGGGTTATCAAGAGCATGTATTTCTTCAATAGGTGGTATAATAAGGCCATGTATTTCTTCATCAGGAGCTAAATTCTAAACATCTTCAGCTTTAATACCCTTTTCTTTCATAGATTTATTTGCCTCTTGCATATCTTCAGGACTGAGAAATAGAACACCTCTTTTCTTTGGAGTTGGCTTAGAAGTTGGTTCAGGAAGTGTCCAATTATTTTCATTAGTCAACATATTATTCAATAGCACTTCAGCTTGATCGATAGTTCTTTCCCTGAAAACACAACCAGCACAACTATCCAGGTGGTCTCTGGAAGCATCAGTTAGTCCATTATAAAAGATGTCAAGTATTTCATTTTTATTGAGAGGATGATCACACAAAGCATTAAGTAACTAGAGAAGCCTCCCCCAAGATTTGTGGGAGACTCTCTTCTTCAATTTGAACAAAATTATATATTTCCCTTAAAGCAGCTTGTTTCTTATGAGCAGGGAAATATTTAGCAGAGAAGTAATAAATCATATCCTGGGGACTACGCACACAACCAGGATCAAGAGATATAAACCATATTTTAGCATCACCCTTTAATGAGAACGGAAATAACTTAAGGATATAGTAGTAGCAAGTTTTCTCATCATTAGTGAATTGGGTGGTGTCGGTGTCAAAACCGGCGGATCTTGTGTAGGGGGTCCCGAACTGTGCGTCTAGGCGGATGGTAACAGTAGACAAGGGACACGATGTTTTTACCCAGGTTCGGGCACTCTTGATGGAGGTAAAACCCTACTCCTGCTTGATTGATATTGATGATATGGGTAGTACAAGAGTAGATCTACCACGAGATCAAGGAGGCTAAACCCTAGAAGCTAGCCTATGGTATGATTGTTGTTCGTCCTACGGACTAAAACCCTCCGGTTTATATAGACACCGGAGAGGGCAAGGGTTACACAGAGTCGGTTACAATGGTAGGAGATCTACATATCCGTATTGCCAAGCATGCCTTCCACGCCAAGGGAAGTCCCATCCGGACATAGGACGAAGTATTCAATCTTGTATCTTCAAAGTCTTGGAGTCCGGCCAATGATGATAGTTCGGTTATCCGGACACCCCCACGTCCAGGACTCCCTGAGTAGCCCCTGAACCAGGCTTCAATGACGACGTGTCCGGCGCGCATATTGTCTTTGGCATTGCAAGGCGGGTTCCTCCTCCGAATAATTCATAGAAGATTTGTGAACACCAGGATAGTGTCCGGCTCTGCAAAATAAATTCCACGTACCACCGTAGAGAGAATAATATACACAAAGGTTCAATCTGCTGACGTATTTCGTGGCGTGACGTCACACCACAGCCAAGCCTTTACTCGAATCGTTTTTATTATTCCACCTCAGCACGTTTAGCGAAGCGGTTTCCTTGGCACGTCTTGTCGAAGCAGAGATCGTGTCCCCTTATTCCGGGATTCTCATCAATACGGACATGGGTAACCCAACCGCGCCATTGATTGCGGCGCTTGGGAGATAAGCGAGTTTTACCGGGCTGGTGGGGGCGCGCAGTTTCGTCCGCCCATATATAAAGGGATAAGGATCCACCTTTTTTACCTACGCCTTCTTCCTCCTTAGCTTATCCATCTCCGCGCACTCGAGCTCCAGCGCCCAAGTCCGCATATCTCACCTCAACCTTCTCCAACCATGTCCGGAGCGGGAGGCAAGTGGATGGCCTCCTCCGTTACGGAGGGGCACATCAAGAAGCTGCGCAAAGCCGGATATTTGTCCAGCGATATCGCGCACTGGCTCCCCGACGAGGGGCAGCTCATCCCCACCCTGGGCCCCATGAGAGGGTGGTATTCCTTCCCCATTTCCTCCGCGGACTGGGCTTCCCACTCCACCCCTTTGTCCGGGGGCTCATGTTCTAATATGGCCTGGATTTCCATGATCTGGCCCCGAATTTTATCCTCAACATCTCGGGGTGCCTTTGTGGAAACCATCAAAGGGTGGCAATCGGGATGGTTCTACATCACCGAGCCGCGTGACCCCGAATGGGTAGCGGCCCCAGAATTCAGATCTGGCATCCCCACGCGGCTCACCTCCTGGAAAGAGAAGGGCCTGCCGTGGGGCGATTCGGAAGAGCTGACCGGACTCCAATCATGTCTCCAAACCCTGGTGAACAAGGAGCTCAACCTTGTTAGCGTAATCCAGGTCATGCTCATCCGCCGGATTCTCCCCTGCCAACAGTGGGACTTCAACTTGTGGGAGTTCGATCCGGCACAGCACCAGACTTTGAGCGGGCTCTTCAACACTATGTACGAAGAGGCTTGGAGGGTGCTGTTCAAGGGTGCCGAGGCTCCCGCATCCGCTACCGAAGACCGCGGATTCAGCTCGCAGCTTCCGGCTGGCGAGGTAAGCTATGTTATCCTTTATGGGACTCTTGCTTCTCATAGTTTGACTCAATGCGGGATCTAAACTCCCGACACCTTTAACAGGCCTGCCAGAAGTCGTCCGGACAGGTTAACTGTCCGGCTCCCCTTCCAGAAGACCCAGCGGATGCCCGTTTGACAGGGCTGCTGGTCCCGGCGCCCTACGTGGTGCCGGAGAAGAAGGCCAAGAAGAAGGCCACGGGAACCCGGAGGAGTTCCGGGCGTGAGGTGTTATCGGATTCATCGTCCGATGACTCCGAGGCGGACTCCTCCCATGAGGACGAGGAGGAGAAGAAAGAGGCCTCTCCCCCAGCCGAGGGAGAGAAGAAGAGGAAGGCTTCCCCAACGGGGGAGGCCGAAGTGTCCAAGAAGGGAAGGACCCTTCCCTCGGACAGTTCCACCAATGCCAACGACGGTGACGAGGAGTGGCCCTCAAGGGCCAAGCCCCTGGCGAGATCGTAAGTGTCCGGACCCCAGGATAACTCATAATTTTTTTCTTTTTGTCGCATTGCGTCTTCTAACACCGCATACAACCCTGTAGTCGGCCCAAGGATGATCTCCCTGCTTCGTCGAGCGGGTCCTTGGGTTCGTCGGATGTGAATAGCGCTTCACTTCCAACCGCCACCTCCCCCCGTGACGCCGACGACGCTGAGGTGGGATCCCAGAAGGGGACCCACCAGGAGGTGGAGGCCCCGGAGATGCCGCAGGGCAACCTCCCGGACCATGGACCGGACTCCGCACTGGAACCTTCAGTGGTTCCGGAGTCCGGCGAGCGTGCCCTTCGTAAGAAGGGCAAGACTGTGACGCCGGCAGCCTCCGTCCAACCGGAGGCGCCGGATACCTTGCTAGAGGCGCTCAACGGCGCTTCCATCAATGAGGAACACCACACTATCATGAGTGCGGTGATTCAGAAGGTGCAGCTCGCCAAAAGCGGGCTGACCGAAGCTTGCAGCAGCCTTCTAACAGGCTTTGAGCTAAGAATTTTTAAGATATGTAAAATAGTACCGCATAGACAGTAGCCCCTGATGCTTGGTTCGGTGTTCGGACAGAAAAGCCGGACTGAGGATCTAAAAAGATATACGCATGAGTCTAATAAAAATATGTCAATGTGGGAATGCAGGCTGCGCTGCTGACCTCTGCCGCACTTAATGCGGAGGTCAATTCCTTGAAGCAGAGCCTCGAGCGATCCGAGATCGAGCTCGGCCGTGCCAAGAAGCAGCTCGAGGAGAAGGAAGGCGAGTAACACCTTATTAAAGTTGTACCTTATAGAAAAGGATTTGGTTGCAAGAAAAATGACAAGAATAGCATGGGTACTCTAGGGGCTACGAACGAGGTAGCGACCCTGAAGGAGGCGGTGTCTGCGGCCGAATGCAATGCGGCCGCGGAATGCGCCGAGCGAGAGAAGCAGGAGGCGCGGGTGGCGGAGGTGCGGCAAGAGCTTCAGGCTCTCGTGGAAAAGCACGAGAGTTTGGAGCGTGACTCGAAGACTCGAGAGTCCGAGCTTGCGTCGGCTCTTGAGAGTGCCAAAGCCGCTAAGGCCGAAGCCCAAAAGGCCCTCCTAGAGATCGAGGCAGTAAAGAAGATAGCGGCGGGTAAGGCATTCTTCATGCAAAGCAAGCATGTACAAGTGAATTACCTGTTACTTACCCGAATTCGGAGCTCTCCAGGAGCGTTCGCAGATCTGCCCCGTAGCGTGTCCGATGCAGCCGCGTTCTACAGAGCCGAGGAGGGGAGCTCGACGGAGAAGGTGTTCTGGTCTCAGTATGCTGAGGCCGAACATCCGGTGCCCCTGAGCGACCAGCTGAAGCAGCTGGTCGAGCTCCACAAGGTGGCCGAACAGGCCATGAAGGGCCTCATAGTTCGGCTATGGCCCAAAGAAGCCATGCCTGGGAGCTACTTCGGTCTGGTGCGGCGGCTGGTGGACGCCTGTCCATGGGTCGACGTCATCAAGCATTCCTCCTGCATTGAAGGTGCCCGTCGGGCCCTCGCCCGCGCTAAGGTGCACTGGGGCAGGATGGACGCCGAGAAGCTTGTGATAGACGCGCCACCGCCTGGCAAGGAGTATCGCATGCCCGAGATGTATTATAAGGGTGTCCTGAAGGGTGCCCGCATTATTGCGGGTGAATGCTCCAAAGATGTAATTTTTGAGTAGACTCGCATTTTGTTATCCTGTGCGCTGAAAACTTTGTTCATATGCGGTAAGCAACATTTTTTTAATTTAAAATATTACCTTCTGTGCGGCCTTTTATCAAATCAGAGAGATGGCAAGTCGTTGGCTTCAGCCCCCATGCCACGAGTGCTGGGGTGTTCGGGATAAACTTGAGTGCTCTTGTTCCCATTTTTGGGTCCTTCTAGGGAGGCGCTCAACACAGCGAACGAGGCAACCAGACTTATAATGCTTGCACACTCTCACTTAGCCATAGAATTCTATAATTTTAAATTTCGGCGAAGCCCCTAGTTTTCAGATGGCCGAATTCGGGGCGCTATCCACGCCTGGGCCGGACAAAGCCGGTTCTTCGCTCTAAGCGGTGTATGTCTTTAGGGACTCGAAAAAACCTCTCGAACAGCAAACGGCTCGCCCTATCATGACGGTCAGTTTTAGCTTTCTCCACTGAGGTGCTCACCCAGCTCAACTGGGGCACAATCGCAGTGGTTCTCCCAGCGCTACCTTAGCCGATATAACAGAACGTAAGGTACCAAAACATGGGAGCTGGGCAAACCCAACTATTGACCCAAGACATGATTCGGAGCCGATGCATATAATGCTATAAGTTCGGGGTGCCGCACTTGTGGAAGTGTTTGGACTTATCACACCATAATATGGGGAACTTAAGCCCCTGGTGTATTTAACCGTACCAAAAGTGTACGGATACAACATGCCATAAGTGAACATATGTGTAA
This sequence comes from Triticum timopheevii, assembly GCA_963921465.1. Classification (NCBI taxonomy): domain Eukaryota; kingdom Viridiplantae; phylum Streptophyta; class Magnoliopsida; order Poales; family Poaceae; genus Triticum; species Triticum timopheevii. Next base: position 239,311,455 of record OY997266.1, on the reverse strand, counting down.
GAAAGGAATGCAATAGTAGGCAAAAAGCGGTGCATTGTCTATTCAAAAAATACTGCCATGAATGCAGAACGATACAAATAGTGTGATAAGTAGGGGGTGGGACTATTTAACATGTCCCCCTTCAGGGGTAGGCTGCGGAATGATGTATAAAACAGGTATAGTGCTCGTAATGGAGACCACCTGGATACTCGTCGTAGCTTTTCTGCTTCCCTGGCTGTAGTATCGTGAGCTCGGCGGGTCTACTGCCGGATAGGGCTTCTGGAAAACGGAGTCCTGAGGATAAGAAAGAAAAGATAAAAAAGAAAAGAACGGAAAAGGATGACACATTTGGGAGCCCCTGGTGTGGTTGAGCCGCACTCTGGGCCTGCCGTGGTCGTGGCCCTCCCCCTTTGCCCATGGTATTTCTAGAGCGTAGTGATGTACGCGGAGTACTGGTTTTGCAATTTTGCGAGGGCTGTGGTTGGGGCCGCATTGCTACGCGTGCTCGGAACGTGCCAGGTGGTCTTGTTGTAGGTTACTTCGGGCGCGCTTGACGGTGTCCGGTCGCTTAGCAGCCGGACTCGAGAATTGCCTTAAGAGGCTATTCTGAACCTCCGCCGCAAGGGCCGCTGTATGCTCCTCCGTTCGGAGAGAGCGTTCAGTGTTTCCGTTGACCGTGATGACTTCTCTAGGGCCTGGCATCTTAAGCTTGAGGTATGCGTAGTGCGGCACCGCATTGAATTTTGCAAACGCGGTTCGTCCGAGCAGTGCATGATAGCCGCTGCGGAACGGGACTATGTCGAAGATTAACTCCTCGCTTCGGAAGTTATCCGGGGATCCGAAGACCACTTCAAGTGTGACCGAGCCTGTACAATTGGCCTCTACTCCTGGTATGACGCCTTTGAAGATCGTCTTTGTGGGTTTAATCCTTGAGGGGTCTATGCCCATCTTGTGCACTGTATCCTGATAAAGCAGGTTCAGGCTACTGCCGCCGTCCATCAGGACTCTAGTGAGGTGAAACCCATCGACAATTGGGTCTAAAACCAATGCGGCGAATCCGCCATGGCGGATGCTAGTGGGATGCTCCCTTCGATCAAAAGTGATCGGGCAGGAAGACCACGGATTGAACTTTGGGGCGACTGGCTCCATTGCGTATACGTCCCTGAGCGCACGCTTCCGCTCTCTTTTGGGTATGTGGGTTGCGTATATCATGTTCATCGTCCGTACTTGTGAGGGGAAACCCTTCTGTCCTCTATTGTTCGGCAGCCGGGTCTCTTCCTCGTCGTCACTATGCAGCCCCTTGTCATTGTTTTCGGCAAATACCTTGCCTGCCTGCTTGAATACCCAACAGTCCCTGTTGGTGTGATTAGCTGGCTTTTTGGGGGTGCCGTGTATCTGGCACGAGCGATCGAGTATCCGGTCCAAATTCGACGGACCCGGAGTGGTTCTTTTGAATGGCCTTTTCTGCTGACCGGGTTTGGAGCCTCTGAATCCGGCGTTGACTGCCGTATCTTCAGTATTATCGCCGTTAATGCGGCGCTTGTGCTTATTGCGATGCGACCTGCTATTGCTGTCCTTGATATCCGGACTACCTGATTTTTTGGTGAGGTTGTTACTGCGGGCTAGCCAGCTGTCCTCTCCCGCACAGAAGCGGGTCATGAGTGATGTGAGGGCTGCCATGGATTTCGGCTTTTCCTGTCCTAGGTGCTGGGCAAGCCACTCGTCGCGGATATTATGTTTGAAGGCTGCAAGGGCCTCTGCATCAGGACAATCGACGATTTGATTTTTCTTGGTTAAGAATCGAGTCCAGAATTGTCTGGCCGACTCGTCTGCCTGCTGAATTATGTGGCTTAGGTTATCAGCATCTGGTGGTCGCACATATGTGCCCTGGAAGTTGTCAAGGAATGCGGCTTCCAGGTCCTCCCAGCACCCAATTGATTCTGCTGGCAAGCTGTTAAGCCAATGCCGAGCTGGGCCTTTAAGCTTGAGTGGGAGGTATTTGATGGCATGAAGATCATCCCCGCGGGCCATGTGGATATGAAGGAGATAGTCTTCGATCCAAACCGCAGGGTCTGTTGTGCCATCGTAGGATTCAATGTTTATGGGTTTTAACCCTTCTGGGATTTGATGATCCATTACTTCATCTGTGAAGCATAGTGGGTGTGCGGCGCCTCTGTATTGGGCTATATCACGACGTAGCTCAAGCGAGCTTTGTCTACTGTGTTCAGCCCGGCCAAAATTGATGTATCCGGCACGATGGTTGTCGTTGTGTATCGTAGGGCGCCCACGCGATCCGTAGATCGATCTTGATTGTCTTGCCTTATGCTCCAATATGTCTCGCAAGTCCGGCGCATTCCCCCGTGGCTTTGTACTTTTCGGGCGATGCCAGGGTACGGCTTTAGTGGAAGGCCTAGAGGCCTCTCTGTCGCGGCCACGAGGTGGCCGGTCGGCCGTATTGTGCGCTGGTGTTGTAGGTTTATATGCTTCCTCCTCTAATCGGGGCAACAGCTTGCGTTTGGGGTAGCTTTTGGAGGGGCGTTCAAGTTCGTCCTCTTCGGCCGCAAGGAGTTCAGTCCATCTGTCGGCTAGCAAATCTTGATCAGCTCTAAGCTGTTGATGCTTTTTTTGAGGCTGCTTGCTGTGGCCATGAGCCTGCGTTTAAAACGCTCTTGTTCGACGGGATCCTCAGGCATGACGAATTTGTCGCCGTCGAGGCTTGCCTCGTCTCCGGAGGGAGGCATGTAATTATCGTCCTCTACCTCTTTGTCTGCCGCTCTCTCATGAGGGCTGGCTTCTCCATCTTCCTGTGCTGAATCTTGCTGGAGGGGGTTCTCTTCAGCACTGTCCGGGGTGTTATTGTCTCCGGTGCCAGAATCTCCATTCTTGTTGTGGCGGGATTTAGAGCGGCGCCGCTGACGCCGGCGCTTAGGCTGTTTCTTGGAGGGGTCATCCTCTGCTGTTCCATCGCCATTCCCATCCTTTGGGATGTCCACCATGTATATGTCGTATGACGAGGTGGCTTTCCAGTGCCCCGTAGGCGCTGGTTCTTTGTCGTCTCCGGCATCGTCGTCCATACCATCGATGTCTTCGGAGTCGAAGTCTAGCATGTCGGTTAGGTCGTCGACAGTGGCTACAAAGTGGGTGGTGGGTGGGTTTTGAATTTCTTCGTCGTCCGCATCCCAACCATCCTAGCCATAATCCGGCCAGGGCTCTCCTGATAAAGAGAGATACTTCAGCGAGTTCAGGATGTCGCCAAAGGGCGAGTGCTGAAAGATGTCCGCAGCGGTGAACTCCGTGATCGGTGCCCAATCGGATTCGATTGGAAGGGGCCTGGGAGGTTCGGAGTCCGGTGAGGAGTCCGGCACCTCGGAGTCACGAGCTCCGCGAGGGACAGGGTCGGTATTTGGCTCCATCGCCGTAGAGGTAGCAGCCCCCGAGGCGGTGTCTAGCCACCCATCCTCGATCGACGCAGTCGGCTCCGGGTTAAGGGTTGGAGCGGACTCTCGTGCGGCCTCCAGGGCACTGTCCAGCAGCAGAGCTAAATCGTGCCCATCGCGATAGTGCAGCGCGCTCGGCTGTGGCTCGAATCCGTCGAAGATCAAGTCTCCGCGGACGTCGGCCGTATAGTTCAAACTTCCAAATCTGACCTGATGGCCAGGGGCGTAACTTTCGATCTGCTCCAGATGGCCAAGCGAATTGGCCCACAGTGCAAAGCCGCCGAATACGAAGATCTATCCGGCGAGAAAAGTCTCACCCTGGACCGCATCATTGTTGATGATCGAAGGAGCCATCGGGCCTATGAGCGACGACACAGAGGAACTCTCAATGAAAGCACCAATGTCGGTGTCAAAACCGGCGGATCTCGGGTAGGGGGTCCTGAACTGTGCATCTAGGCGGATGGTAACAGGAGACAAGGGACACAATGTTTTTACCCAGGTTCGGGCCCTCTCGATGGAGGTAAAACCCTACTCCTACTTGATTGATATTGATGATATGGGTAGTACATGATTAGATCTACCAAGAGATCAAGGAGGCTAAACCCTAGAAGCTAGCCTATGGTATGATTGTTGTTCGTCCTACGGACTAAAACCCTCCGGTTTATATAGACACCGGAGAGGGCTAGGGTTACACAGAGTCGGTTACAATGGTAGGAGATCTACATATCAGTATTGCCAAGCTTGCCTTCCACGCCAAGGAAAGTCCCATCCGGACACGGGACGAAGTCTTCAATCTTGTATCTTCATAGTCTTGGAGTCCGGCCAATGATGATAGTTCGGCTATCCGGACACCCCCTAGTCCAGGACTCCCTCAGGTGGCTATATCATTTAGTTTAGTAAGATGTGCCACAACAGTTTCAGATTCATAGCCATAAAAGGATCAGATTCAACCAAAGTAATTATCTCACGATCGATAGAGAAATCATAATCCTTATCAGTAACACGGATAGGTGAAGTAGCAAAAGCAGGGTCATGTTTTATTCTAGCATTCAGAGACTTTTCTTTAAGCTTATCTAATAACTTCTTAAGATCGGATCTATTATTGCAAGCAAGAAAATCTCTAGCATTTTCTTCATCCATAACATAACCCTCAGGCACAACAGGCAATTCATATCTAGGGGGAGAACCTTCATCATCACCTTCATCAATATTATTGGTTTCAATAATTTCATTCTCTCTAGCCCTATCAAGTTGTTCATCAAGAATTCACCTAATGGCACAGTAGTATCAAGGATAGAAGTAGTTTCATCATAAGCATCACGCATAGCACAAGTGGCATCATCAATAACATGTGACATATCAAAATTAATAGCAGAAGCAGGTTTAGGTGTCGCAAGCTTACTCAAAACATATGGTGAATCAAGTGCAGAGCTAGATGGTAGTTCCTTACATCCCCTCGTAGTTGAGGGAAAATCTTAGTTCTTTCGTCTTTCAAGTTCCTCACAGTGATCAGCAGATATAAATTCCAAGTGACTCAAAGAATAGAGCATGCTCCTCAGCAACAGCGCCAGAAAATAGTCTTGATAACCCACAAGTGTAGGGGATCGCAACAGTTTTCGAGCGTAGAGTATTCAACCCAAATTTATTGATTCGACACAAGGGGAGCCAAACAATATTCTCAAGTATTAGCAGTTGAGTTGTCAGTTCAACCACACCTGGCTAACTTAATATCTGCAGCAAAGTATTTAGTAGCAAAGTTGTGTGGAAGTAACGGTAACAGTAGCAAAAGTAAAAGTAGAAGTTTTGTAGTAATGGTAACAGTGATAACGGTAAAGTAACTAAGCAAAGATCGATATGTGAAAATCTCATAAGCATTGGATCAGTGATGGATAATTATGTGGGATGTGATTCCTCATGCAACAGTTATAACATAGGGTGACACAGAACTAGCTCCAATTCATCAATGTAATGTTGGCATGTGTTCCGAATATAGTCATACGCGCTTATGGAAAAGAACTTGCATGACATCTTTTGTCCTACCCTCCCATGGCAGCGGGGTCCTATTGGAAACTGAGGGATATTAAGGCCTCCTTTTAATAGAGTACCGGACCAAGGCATTAACACTTAGTGAATACATGAACTCCTCAAACTATGGTCATCACCAAGAGTGGTCCCGGTTATTGTCACTTTGGGTTTGTCGGATCATAACACATAATAGGTGACTATAGACTTGCAAGATAGGATCAAGAACTCACATATATTCATGAAAACATAATAGGTTCAGATCTGAAATCATGGCACTCGGGCCCTAGTGACAAGCATTAAGCATAGCAAATTCATAGCAACATCAATCTCAGAACATAGTGGATACTAGGGATCAAACCCTAACAAAACTAACTCGATTACATGGTAAATCTCATCCAACCCGTCACCGTCCAGTAAGCCTACGATGGAATTACTCACGCATGGCGGTGAGCATCACGAAATTGGTGATGGAGGATGGTTGATGATGACAACGGCGACGGATTCCCCTCTCCGGAGCCCCGAACGGACTCCAGATCATCCCTCCCGAGACACTTTAGGGCTTGGCGGCGGCTTCGTATCGTAAAACGCAATGAATCCTTCTCTTTGATTTTTTCTCCCCGAACGTGAATATATGGAGTTGGAGTTGTGGTCGGTGGAGCATCAGGGGGCCCACGAGGTAGGGGGCGCGCCTAGGGGGGTAGGGCGCGCCCCTACCCTCGTGGACAGGGTGTGGGCCCCCTGGCCTTGATTCTTTCTCTAATATTTTCTATTAATTCCAAAAATAACTTCCGTGGAGTTTCAGGTCATTCTGAGAACTTTTATTTCTGCACAAAAATAACACCATGGCAGTTCTGCTGAAAACAGCGTCAGGCCGGGTTAGTTCCATTCAAATCATGCAAGTTAGAGTCCAAAACAAGGGTAAATGTGTTTGGAAATGTAGATACGATGGAGATGTATCACTGCGCCGCATCAAGCAGCAACCTGGAGAGACCCTGGAGAAGTATATCCAGCACTTCAACAACGTTCGCCTCAAGATCCCAAGGTGTCGGACGAGGCCATCATCTCCGTGTTCACCGACGGTGTCTGCGATGTCAAGATGAAGGAGGAGCTCGCCATCCACGAGGATCTCTCCACCGCTCTGGAGATGTTCAACAAGGCGAACAAGTGTGCAAGGACTAAGGAGGGATGCCTCTCCCTCCTCGAGCTCCCCGAAGCTAAGCCAGAAGACAAGAAGGCCAAGACCAAGGACGTGAAGCGCAAGGGGCCAACCGTGCTTGCGGCCGAGCCAGAGACGAAGCACGGCTGTGACCACCCCGAGTCATCTAAGAGAACCGGCCATTCTGCGTCTTCCACAACATTCACAACCACAACACCAACGATTGCCAGGAGCTCAGGGCCCTCCGCGACAGGCGCCTCGGTCGACGCCCTGAGCGCAACAATCGAGGTTATGGTCGTGGAGGCGGCCGAGGTGGAGGACGCTGGGACGACTGCAACCATCGTTAGGAGTGGCGTGACCGGCCTCGTGAGGACCGCTGGCAGGGCCAGCCTCGCAACGGCAACTGGAGGGAGCAGCCTCGTGAGGATTACCCTCAAGGAAACGCAGCTTTGCCTCCTCTGCCTCCACCGCCAAGAAGGAATGAAGATCACCACCAGGACGAGGGGGCCGGGGGCTTCTAGGAGCCTCTGGCCATTGCCTACATCTTGGACGGCTCACAGGCCCCGGCTTCCCACCGCGTCTTCAAGCAGTTCGCGCGCGAGGTGAATGTAGCACTCCCCAAGCCTGACGCAACTCGCCCTCTCAAGTGGTCCAAAGTGCGCCATCACCTTCGACTCCTCAGACCGGCTCAAGTGTGCGGCCACTGATGGCGCGCTCCCCATGCTCTGTTCCCCCATCATCAGCAATGTGGTCGTCATGAAAACTCTCATCGATGGCGAAGCACGGCTCAATGTCCTATATGTTTAGACGTTTGACAAGCTCCAGGTGCCATACTACCAGCTTCACCCCACCAAGCCATTCTCGGGAGTGACCGACGGTTCGACACACCCGATCGGGCAGGTTCGCCTCCCTGTCACCTTCGGCGAGCGCAACAACTACCGCACTAAGCTCATCGACTTCGACGTTGTCGACATCCGCCTACCCTACAACGCCATCCTAGGGTACCCAGCACTGGCCAAGTTCATGGCGGCCACGCACCATGGCTACAACATCCTCAAGATGCCAGGAAGTGGCGGCGTCATCACGGTCTCCTGTCAAGAGAAGGATGCGTTGTGCTCCCTCGAGCGTGCTTTCTAGGCTGCAGCAGTCGAGAACCCCGAAAACAAGGACGACACCCTCCCTCCTGAGGTCGCCCCCAAGATGAAGAAGCTGCAGCTGGGATAGGGGTCTCATCAGGAAGCATCACTTGAGGACGCAGCACTGAGCCTCACGTCTCCGGACACGGTACCTTCACCCATCGCATAGGAAGGCGCGCCCGACGCTCCTCTTAGGCTGGGCTCGGGTGCTCTCCATTGTAGGGCCTCAGATCTAGCCAATGTTGCGAGAGGGATGCTCGGGCACCATGTGGAGGCGCTCTTCAGAGCATGCTTCCCAGGAGAAGGCGGCGGGCGTGTGGCACCGGGCGTTCAGGAGTTCATCAGCAAGGCAATCGAGGAGATTCAGGAAGGAAGGGTTCTGCAAGGCGATCGTCGCCTACCGCGTGGGGGAACTTACTGCCCTAGCGAGGGTAAGGAGTTCCGCATCTGCATCGACATCCCCGAGCTCAACAGGGCCGCGTCTCGGCAGCTCATGTGGCCGTCTCCTGTCGGCCGATGCGAGGGCCCACCTCACAGCTACGTCTGCATGCCTTTCGGCTTGGCGGGCGCGGCAGAGGCGTTCCAGTGCTGCATGAGGGACGCCCAGAAGGCCTACAATGCTAGGCACCAGGCGGCCCTGGCGGAGATGGATGAGCACCTTCATGAGCCTCTCGGTCCCTCCGAGCCCCCCGAGGCTCGGCATCGGAGCGGCTCATGAGGAACGGCTCCAGCGGCGTGCATTGTTGTCTACTTCAACAACTCTTCAGCAATGGTACCAAGGTGACATCTCTCCAGTTCATTCCGTTTTGGGGGCGCCCCTCGGGCTGTATCATCCCTAGGCCGTCTAGGTCCGTCCCTACGGCATGTATCCCTTTCGCGTCTATCAGAGCCAGCTACAATCCTTTGCAAGCTACTTTTGAATTATTGATCGCCTGACCGGCGCTTCGTCGCTAAGAATGTCTCGCGCCCTTGCAAGCCCTCCCGCGACCGCCTCAGGATTAAGGACTGGCACGGCGTCTGTGCTCGGGTCTGTCCCTACAGCGTCGCTAAACCCAAGTGGCTGAACTCTGGCTCACGGGCTAGCCCCCGTGTATGTCACCTCCCATCACTCTTGGTGCCTTGTTCTCGCATGAGCTAATCGTGGGTGGATGAGTGAGGGCACGTGACCTGGTGCCCCCGTGGCCACGGGAACCATGCGCAGGTTGTTTTTCTTCAGGATCTTTGCATGAGAAGACTGGGGACGACATCTGTGCTCGGGTCCGTCCCTGCAGTATCGATAAACCCAACGGCTGAGCTCTGTCTGGTGGGCCGGTCCCGTTCACGTCACCTCCTGGGGTCGTTGGTGTCCGGCCTTCTCATGCAATAACCTCAGGAGACTCACTCAGTGCAACCTGCCTAACCATCTTGCAGGACTAACTCAAGCATCCCCCATCAAGGCCAGGCGAACCTCGCCTTGAGGTAGGGCCTCATGAGGCCCCGCGCTGGCTCACGGGTGCTCATACACCCCCCCTTCAGCCCTACCGTGCAAGCCCCGTGTCAGGGCGGGGCTGTACACGCCCCGGGGGCTCTCCTCAGAGGGAGCTCCCTCCCACGCACTAGTGGAAGCACCATGCTCCGCGCTGGCTGTCGACACTACCTAGGAGCGGCTATGTGCGTGCAAGTGCGGAAGCGCCATGCTCCGCGCTGGTGATAAACAACTGGGGGTGGCCTCACGGCCGCATTAACCTCAAGGAGCCTCTGGGCTCAGTGGCTAGCCTCACCGCGCTGCTCTCCCTCGGGAGGGTAGCGCGAGGGGGCTAGGCACGAGGGCTACGCTCAGGTCACGCCTAGCGTACCCCACCTCGCTAGGCCTCACGGGCCTAGTCTTTGCACACCCCTCCCAAGCGAGAGCCGTGCGAGGAAAAGGTATGATGCTCTGTTCGTACGTCAAGGGGGACTCCTGAGCATCGTGTTTCACGAGACTAAATGGCCACATAGCCCCTCACCTCTTGGGCTTGTCCTGGTGACCCGGACGACCCAACGGCGGCTGAGGCACGCGCGGGGCCGGGCCCTGCCGATGTAGAACGCCAAGACCTGGCTTTCACCCTTCTTTTTTCAAGTTGTTTGCACGTCAAGGGGGACTCCTAAGCAGCGCGCCTCAGGAGCCTAACTGGTCACGTAGCTCCTCACCTCGTGTGCTCATCCTGGTGATCCAGACGACTCAACGACGGCTGAGTCATGCACGGGACTGGGCCCTACCAACGTAGAACACCAAGGCTTGCCCCTGCACCTTTTCCTAAGTTGTTCGCACATCAAGGAGGACTCCTAAGCATCGTGTCTCAGGAGCCTAACTGGTCGCGTGGCCCCTCGCCCCTTGGGCTCGTCCTGGTGATCCGGACGATCCAACGGCGGATGAGGAACGCGTGAGGCCAGGCTCTGCCGACGCAGAAAACGAAGCAAACGGAAAAGTTGAAGGAGCATAATCTAGTTATTACAAGACATATTGTTCCAAGAAAATAGTTTTAAACGCCACCCCGAGACATGTTGCATGATACAGGACAGACAGGGAAAAGCAAAATCACCGGGCCACCTCTTCAGACTTGGGCGTCACCACTGCCCGCCAGCAGAGCCTCGTGACTAGGCGCGTCCCCCGCTCCATCGACTTCGGTCGGAGGAACAACGTCCAGGAACTTGCTCAGCATGGCATCCATGGAGCTCTTCACGGCGGCAGCAGCAGCATCCTGGGAGTCAGAGTCCACTAGAGTAAGGAAGGAGGAGAAGTCGAAGCCGGCATCCTGGAGATAAAGATGACTGAAGACGCACGTCAGGGCCGAGGAAGAAAGTGAGCGCGCCTCGCTTTCCACCAGAGAGGCAAACCCGTCGACAGCATCTTGACGCACCACCGCGACTTCAGGAAGCAAAGCAGCAGGGCTCTCCCTCGGGGTCATCACCACAGCCTTCTTCGAGGAATCATCCCCAAAGAGCAACTTCTGGGCCTTGTGGAAACGTGCCTCGAGGGAGGTAAGGGTGTTGGACTCCATGGCGGCCAAGTTCTTGGCCTCGGCGAGGGCCGCTTGGGCTGCCTCCGCCTCCTCCTTTAGCTTCGTCAGGCGGTCGCGCTCCTCAGCCTGCTCCAAGGCCGCCTTCTTCACCTCGGCGTCTCAATTGGCGACGGCAGCTTTCTGGGCCTTCGGATTCTCCTCACGCTCCTAGAGCTGGATGGCCTGGGTGGCCTGCCGATCCCGAAGAGCCTTCAGCTCAACCTCCCGCGCGGCACCGGTCCTCGACTTCTGCGGCCTCCTTCTGCGCCAAGTCACGCTCAGTGGTGGTCACCCCGAGCACCTTCTGGGATTCCTGCGCAAAGCCCCAGGCCGCGTGAACAGACACATCAGCCTTGAGCCAACCAGAGATCAGCCCTAGGCGTCCCTGCACTGAACGACGATCTGGGCCCTGAAGTTCACCCTGGAGGAGGTCCTGCGCTGCCCTTTCCTCTACCAGGGCCCCGGAGGTACCAGGAGCACCATAACTCGTCCATGCGCTGGGCAAGGGAGGAGACGCCCTCGGCGCCAGGACAGAAGAAACTTCAGCCTTAGGAAGGACCGGGGGCTCCAGAGGTTGGATGACCTCAGCAGCCGCGGCAAGGCAGTGCGCCAGAGGGGTCAGGCCTGCTGAGGGAACCGGCACCTCTTGAGGACGGGCATCCACATCCTCGGGAGATGACATCACCTCTGGGGCTGCGGAGGCAGTAGCATCCTCCTTCACCAGGGTTGCGGTGGCCACTTCAGCGCCTGCGGCTGCACAACCTCCACGCCCTCCTTCTGCTTCTTCGATGGCTGCTGCGTAATAATAGATGAAGGAGCTAAACATCACATCAAGAACCAACAAACAAGCTTAAGGGAGAGACTTATTGGCCGGCGAAGGCATAGCTCCTCTTCATGCTCAGCAGCGGGCGCAGAGGCGGAGCAGCTGGAGCCGAGCTCTTGGGAGCAGGAGAACATGCGGTTGGAGCCGCTCGGGACGACGTCGGCCAGGCCGGGCTGCTGCCCGGAGGAATCAGCACGAACATGCTCTTCTTTGTTGCCGCCCGCTTGGGCTGCTTCGAAGAAGATACCCCAGATCTCGTCGTGACTCCAGAGGGCGCGACACCTCCACCACCGTAGACTCATCATCATCATCGTCAGGAAGGTCGCGCAGGAGCTCCCTTTGCTGTAGGGCAGAGGATTCTTCCACAACCCGACCTCGGTGGCCTCGGAGGATTGGTCATCGGAGGATAGGTGCACCAGAGCAGTAGGTGGCGGGGAAGGCCCTACCCGCACAAGCCTGAACTCGTCAAAGACCGGCATGGCAGAAACAACCTTCTTGCTGTCATCCCGGCAGTACAGCGGGAGCCAATCTTCTGGAGGGTCGCTCGGGTCCTTCCCTGTCAAGTAGAGCAACACCTTGCTCAGCTCCTCCTCGGGAAGGGCGTTTGGGCGCAGGTGGATCTTGTTGTCAGCACCGCCAAGCTTCCATAAGGGGTGGGAGTGGTCTTGGAGCGGCGCTATGCGCTGACTCAGGAACTCCTTGATGAACATGGCCCCCGTCAGCTTCTTGCTCTTCAGGTCCTTCTCCATCTTCTTCACCAACGGTGTCAGGCGGGGGTCGGTGATCTTCTCAGAATACCACCCCTTCTCGGAGACGGGGAGGACGATTGGTAGCTTCAGCGAGCTCTGGGAGCATCTGGCATCCATCAGAACCCACCTCTTCACAACATCTCCACCTTCTTCCCGACACCGGAGATTGAGTTACCGCCCCGCGCTGCAACAAATTAGATGCACCCAACCGAGTTTTCGCCGGTCATGCGAAGGAAGAAGAAATGCCGGAGCAGGGTAACGGAAGGCATCACCCCCACGAACGCTTCACAATAGAAGGCAAAAATGGACAGGAGGAGGATCGAGTTGGCATGGATGTGGAGCGCGTGAAGGCCATAGTGGTGAAGGACGGCAAAGAAGAAGCGGGAGAATGGAGGTACCAGCCCCGAGTAGACGTTGTGCATGAAGAAGGGGAAGAAGGTGCTGCCCGCGGGCTCCGGTGCAGCGGTAGCGACCCGGAGCGATGTCTCCTTCCACTCGTTGTCGTCGCTCGCCGTCAGGAGGAGCGAGGTCTAGAGCTTCTCCCCGGCCACACAGGGCGCCAGCAGCCCTGGCTCGTACCAGGCGGGGCCGGCAGCCGGGGCCGGAGCCACGGTCTTCTCAGCGGCCATCGATCAGAAGATTTGGGAGAAAACGGCAGATCTCGTGAGTTCTTCCACTGCAGGCAGAAAGGGATCTGGAGCAAGACAAAGAAGGGGCAATGAAATCCTAGCGGCAGGCAGCACCCATTTTGTCAGATGGAAACAATTGACGAGGCAGCATGGGGAAGCGAAGTCGCCGTTGTCCCGTCAATCGCCATGCGTCATCAAGGCCACAGGCAGTTAGGGCCCGTGGCGCTCTGCACTTGCCCTTAGGCTTCGCCTAGAAGCCAAGTCCAAGCGTTCCTTGGGCCCAAGGGCTATTGTCGACGTCCTGGATTTAGGGGTATCCAGCCCTGCCTGCCTACGGCCCACCACGTGGCTTCATCGATGGCCTAGTACGGCCCAGCTTCAACATCAGCAACACAAGACCCTCGCGAGGGGCCAAGCCTTGTGAGGCGGACGACACCAACAACCCCGAGGGGATCAGCCTCCTCAGGCTGGCTCCTGAGGGGCGGAGAGTTCTTTGCAAGATACCTCACGAGGCTCAGTTTATGTGAGCCAGAACGACCAAGGCCAGGTGGGCGCCAGGCGGGCACAGAGCGCAGGTTTCCGTTTCGGTGCAAAGGAAGCAGAACACAGGCGCGGAGTCCCGAGGAATCAGACAAGGGTTTCCATTCTGGTGCAACGAGACCAAGACCGCCAAGACAGGTGGACGGAGGTCATCTACGAGCCCACTACAGCGTCAAGACCAGAGGCTTTCCGTAGGCGAAGACTACTTTTGTCAGGATAGATAGTACTATTTGTCCCCTTTCAAATCCGGCCATTGTGGAATCCCTTCCCGCTCATATTTGGGAAGAGGACCAAGGCCACCATAAATAGGACTAGCCACCACGAGAGGAAGGCGCGAGATCAGAACAAGTAGAGCTAGCATACACCATACCAGCCCAAGAACACCTCACCTCCTAAGGCTTGTTCATCCACTGTACTAGTTCATCCTCAGCCCTCCAAGGCAATCCACCACACCACACTAGATTAGGGTATTACACCACTACGGTGGCCCGAACCAGTATAAACCACTGTGTCCCTTTTCCCCTTTGAGCTTGACGCGCTAGGCTTAGGAGGATCGCGAGTACGCAGGCTAGGTAGGTTGAGATCTCCACACGCACCCCAGATTTCGAACCTCTCAAGGGTTTGCGGATCCCACAATCTGACAATTACGCATCTTCGCGGTCCAAACCTGGATAAATATCATCTATGTACTAAAGGCTCGACCTGTTGTTCGTGCAACGAATCCCTAGCCGAACGTAGAAGGGATCCTTGTTACCCCATAGGTGATCGGTTTCCTCGACACAAACTTCTCATAGTATTCAATGCACTTTATATGAAAGTGTTTATTATATCCATCTTGGATGCCCATCATATTAGGACTAGTTTTATAACCCAAGCAAATTACCATGATGTTCTAAAAGACCCTCAAAATAATATAAGTGAAGCATGAGAGTTTAACAATTTCTATAAAATAAAGCCACCGCCGTCCTCGAAAAAGATATAAGTGAAGCACTAGAGCAATATTGTCTAGCTCAAAAGATATAAGTGAAGCATATAGAGTATTCTAATAAATCACGATTCATGCGTGTCTCTCCAAAAATGTGTGTATAGCAAGGATGGTTGTGGTAAACTAAACAGGAAAGACTCAAATCCTACAAGACGCTCCAAGCAAAACACATATCATGTGGTGAATAAAAATATAGCCTCAAGTAAAGTTACCGATAGACGAAGACGAAAGAGGGGGTGCCTTCCGGGGCATCCCTAAGATTAGGCTTTTGGTTGTCCTTGAATATTACCTTGGGGTGCCTTGGGCATCCCCAAGCTTAAGCTCTTGCCACTCCTTATTCCATAGTCCATCAAATCCTTACCCAAAACTTGAAAACTTCACAACACAAAACTCAACAGAAAATCTCATTAGCTCCGTTAGTATAAGAAAATAAATCACCACTTTAAGGTACTGTTGAAAACTCATTCTTTATTTATATTGGTGTAATATATACTGTATTCCAACTTCTCCATGGTTCATACCCCCTGATACTACCCATAGATCATCAAAATAAGCAAACAACACGCGAAAAACAGAATCTGTCAAAAACAGAATAGTCTGTAGTAATCTGTAACTCTCGAATACTTCTGTAACTCCAAAAATTATGAAATAAATTGGTAGACGTGAGGAATTTGTCTATTAATATTATGCAAAATAATCAACTCAAAATCACTCTTCTGTAAAAAATGGCAACTAATCTCATGAGCGGAAAGTTTCTGTTTTTTTTCAGCAAGATCAAATCAACTTTCACCCAAGTCTTCCCAAAGGTTCTGCTTGGCACAAACACTAATTAAAACTTAAAACCACATCTAACGAGAGACTAGATGAATTAATTATTACTAAACAGGAGCAAAAAGCAAAGAACAAAAATAAAATTGGGTTGCCTCCCAACAAGCGCTATCGTTTAACGCCCCTAGCTAGGCATTGAGATTTCGATGATGCTCACATGAAAGACAAGAATTGAAGTGCAAAGAGAGCATCATGAAACACGTGACAAACACATCTAAGTCTAACATACTGCCTATGCATAGGCATTGTCGGTGTCAAAACCGGCGGATCTTAGGTAGGGGGTCCCGAACTGTGCGTCTAGGCGGATGGTAACAGGAGACAAGGGACACGATGTTTTTACCCAGGTTCGGGCCCTCTCGGTGGAGGTAAAACCCTACTCCTGCTTGATTAATATTGATGATATGGTTAGTACAAGAGTTGATCTACCACGAGATCAAGGAGGCTAAACCCTAGAAGCTAGCCTATGGTATGATTATTGTTCGTCCTACTGACTGAAACCCTCCGGTTTATATAGACACCAAAGAGGGCTAGGGTTACACAGAGTCGGTTACAATGGTAGGAGATCTACATATCCGTATTGCCAAGCTTGCCTCCACGCCAAGGAAAGTCCCATCCGGACACGGGAAGAAGTCTTCAATCTTGTATCTTCATAGTCTTGGAGTCCGGCCAATGATGATAGTTCGGCTATCCGGACACCCCCTAGTCCAGGACTCCCTCAGTAGCCCCTGAACCAGGCTTCAATGACGACGAGTCCGGCGCGCATATTGTCTTCGGCATTGCAAGGCGGGTTCCTCCTCTGAATAATTCATAGAAGATTGTGAACACCAGTATAGTGTCCGGCTCTGCAAAAATAAATTCCACATACCACCGTAGATAGAATAATATTTACACAAGTTCAATCTGCTGAGGTATTTCGTGGCATGACGTCACACCACGGCCAAGCCTTTACTCGAATCGTTTTTATTGTTCCACCTCAGCGCGTTTAGCGAAGCTGTTTGCTTGGCACGTCTTGTCAAAGCAGAGATCGTGTCCCCTTATTCCAGGATTCTCATCAATACGGACGTGGGTAACCCAACCACGCCATTGACCGCGGAGCTTGGGAGATAAGCGAGTTTTACCGGGATGGTGGGGACGCATAGTTTCGTCCGCCCATATATAAGGGGATAAGGATCCACCTTTTCACCTACGCCTTCTTCCTCCTTTGCTTATCCATCTCCGCGCACTCGACCTCCAGCGCTCAAGTCCGCACATCTCACCTCAACCTTCTCCAACCATGTCCGGAGCAGGAGGCAAGTGGACGGCCTCCTCCGTCACGGAGGGGCACATCAAGAAGCTGCGCAAAGCCGGATATTTTTCCGGTGATATCGCGCACTGGCTCCCCGACGAGGGGTAGCTCATCCTCACCCCCGGGCCCCATGAGAGGGTGGTGTTCCTTCCCCATTTCCTCCGCGGAATGGGCTTCCCACTCCACCCATTTGTCCGGGGGCTCATGTTTTACTATGGCCTGGATTTCCATGATCTGGCCCCAAATTTTATCCTCAACATCTCGGCATTTATCGTCGTGTGCGAGGCCTTCCTCTGCATCCATCCCCACTTCGGCTTATGGCTAAAGACATTCAATGTCAAGCCGAAGGTAGTGGGCGGCCGTCAAGCGGAATCCGGAGGCGCCATGATGGGCAAGATGCCCAACGTCACCTGGCTCGAGGACGCCTTCGTGGAAACCATCAAAGGGTGGCAATCGGGGTGGTTCTACATCACCGAGCCGCATGACCCTGAATGGTCAGCGGCCCCTGAATTCAGATCTGGCATCCGCACACGGCTCACCTCCTAGAAAGAGAAGGGACTATCGTGGGGCGATTCGGAGGAGCTGACCGGACTCCAATCCTGTCTCCAAACCCTTGTGAACAAGAAGCTCAAGCTTGTCAACGTAGTCCAGGTCATGCTCATCTGCCGGATTCTCCCGTGCCAACAGCGGGATTTCAACCTGTGGGAGTTCGATCCGGCACAGCACCAGACCTTGAGCAGGCTCTGCGACACTACATACGAAGAGGCCTGGAGGGTGCTGTTCAAGGGCGCCGAGGCGCCCGCATCCGCTACTGAAGATCGCGGATTCAGCTCGCAGCGTCCGGCTGGCGAGGTAAGCTATATTACCCTTTTACAGGATACTTGTTTTCCATCGTTTGACTCTATGCGGGATCTAAACTCCCGTTACATTTAACAGGCCTGGCAGAAGACATCCGGGCAGGTTAACTATCCGGCGCCCCTTCCAGAAGACCCAGCGGACGCCCGTTTGACGGGGCTGCTGGTCCCGGCGCCCTACGTGGTGCCGGAGAAGAAGGCCAAGAAGAAGGCCACAGGAACCCGGAGGAGTTCCCGGGGCCAGGTGTGATCGGACTCATCGTTCGATGACTCCAAGGCGGACTCCTCCCACGAAGATGAGGAAGAGAAGAAAGAGGCCTCTCCCCCAGCGGGGGGAGAGAAGAATAGGAAGGCTTCCCCAACGGGGGAGGCCGAACGGTCCAAGAAGGGAAGGACCATTCCTCCGGACTGTTCCCCCAACGCCAACGACGGCGAAGAGGAGTGGCCCTCGAGGGCCAAGCCCCTGGCAAGATCGTAAGTGTCCGGATTCCAGAATAGCTTATAATGTTTCCTTCGTCGCATAGTGTCTTCTAACGCCGCATACAACCATGTAGTCCGCCTAAGGACGATCTCCACGCTTCGTCGACCGGGTCCTTGGGTTCGTCGGATGTGAATAGCGCTTCGCTTCCGACCGCCTCCTCCCCTCGTGACGCAGACGATGCCGAGGTGGGGTCCCAGAAGGGGACCTGCCAGGAGGAGGATGCCCCGGAGGTGCCGCAGGGCAACCTCCCGGACTTTGGACCGGACTCCGCACCGGAACCTTTGGTGGTTCCGGAGTCCGGCGGGCGGCCCCTTCGTAAGAAGGGCGAGACTGCAACGCCGGTAACCTCCGTCCAACTGGAGGCGCCGGATAATTTGCTGGAGGCACTCAACGGCGCTTCCATCGACGAGGAGCACCGCACTGTTATGAGTGCGGTGATTCAGAAAGTTTGGTCCGCCAAGAGTGGGCTGACTGAAGCCTGCACCAGCCTTCTAACAGGCTTTGAGGTAAGGGTTTTAAGATATGTAAAATAGTACCGCATAGACAGTAGCCCCTGATGCTCAGTTCGGTGTTCGGAAAGAAAAGCCGAACTGAGGATCTAAAAAGATATACGCAGGAGTCTAACATAAATATGTCAATAAGCGAATGCAGGCAGCGCTACTGACCTCGGCTGCACTGACTGCAGAGGTCAATGCCTTGAAGCAGAGCCTCGAGCGGTCCGAGATCGAGCTCGGCCGTGCCAAGAAGCAGCTCGAGGACAAGGAATGTAAGTAATACCTTATTAAAGTTGCACCTTATAGAAAATGGTTTTGGTTGCAAAAAATGACGGGAATAACGTGGGTGCTCCAGGGGCTACAAACGAGGTGGTGACCCTGAAGGACGCGGTGTCCGCGGCCGAACGTAATGCGGCCGCGAAGCGCACCAAGTGAGAGAAGCAGGAGGCGCGGGTGGCGGAGGTACGGCAAGAGCTCCAGCCTCTCGTGGAAAAACACGAGAGTTTGGAGTGTGACTTGAAGACTCGAGAGTCTGAGCTCGCGTCGACTCTTGAGAGTGCCAAAGCGCTAAGGCCGAAGCCCAAAAGGCCCTCCAGGAAATCGAGGCAGTAAAGAAGATAGCGGCGGGTAAGGCATTCTTCATGCAAAGCAAGCATGTAAAAGTGAATTACCTGTTACTTACCCTGATTCGGAGCTCTCCAGGAGCATTCGTAGATCTGCCCCACAGCGTGTCCGATGCTGCCGCGTTCTATAGAGCCGAGGAGGGGAGCTCAACGGAAAAGGTGTTCTGGTCTTAGTATGCTGAGGCTGGACATCCGGTGCCCCTGAGCGACCAGCTGAAGCAGCTGGTCGAGCTCCACAAGGTGGCCGAACTGGCCATGAAGGGCATCATAGTTCAGCTGTGGCCCAAAGAAGCCATGCCTGGGAGCTACTTCGGTCTGGTGCGGCGGCTGGTGGACGCCTGTCCATGGGTTGACGTCATCAAGCACTCCGCCTGCATTGAAGGTGCCCGTCGGGCCCTTGCCTGCTCTAAGGTGCACTGGGGCAAGATGGACGCCGAGAAGCTTGTGACGGACGCACCACCGCCGGGCAAGGAGTATCGCACGCCCGAGATGTATTATAAGGGTGTCCAGAAGGGTGCCCGCATTATTGCGGGTGAATGCTCCAAAGATGTAATTTTTGAGTAGACTCGCATTTTGTTATCCTCTGCGCTGAGAACTTTGTTCATATGCGCTAAGCAATGCTTGTTAATTTAAAATATTACCTTCTGCGCGGCCGTTTATCAAATCTGAGAGATGGCAAGTCATTGGCTTCAGCCCCTAAGCTACGAGTGCTGGGGTGTTCGGGATAAACTTGAGCGCTCTTGTTCCCATTTTTGGGTCCTTCTAGGGAGGCGCTCAACACAACGAACGAGGCAACCGGACTTATAGTGCTTGAACACTCTCACTTAGCCATAGAATTCTATAATTTGAAATTTCGGCGAAGCCCCTAGTGTTCGGAAGGCCGAATTCGGGGCGCTATCCACGCCTGGGGCCGGACAAATCCGGCTCCTCGCTCTAAGCGGCATAAGTCTTTAGGGACTCGAAAGGACCTCGCGAACAGCGACCAGCTCTCGCCTTATCATGACGGTCAGTTTTAGCTTTCTCCACTGAGGTGCTCGACCCAGCTCAACTGGGGCACAATCGCAGTGGTTCTCCCAGCGCTACCTTAGCCGATATAACGGAACGTAAGGTACCAAAACATGGGAGCCGGGCAAACCCAACTATTGACCCAAGACATGATTCAGAGCCGATGCATATAATGCTATAAGTTCGGGGTGCCGCACTTGTGAAAGTGTTGGGACTTATCACACCATAACTTGGGGAACTTAAGCCCCCGGTGTATTTGGCCGTACCAAAGCATACGGGTGTGACATGTCATAAGTGAACATATATAAAAAGGAATGCAATGATAGGCAAAAAGCGATGCATCATTTATTCAAAAAAAATACTGCAATGGAGGCAGAACGATACAAATAGTGCTATATGCAAGGGGTGGGACTATTAAAAATGTCCCACTCCAGGGGTAGGCTGCGGAATGGTATGTAAAACAAGTATAATGCTTGTAATGGAGACCACCTGGATACTCGTCGTAGCCTTTCTGCTTCCCTGGCTGTTGCATCGTGAGTGCGGCAGATCTACTGGCGAACACGGCTTCTGGAAAACGGAGTCCTGAGAATAAGAAGAAGAAAAAAAGGATGACACAGTTGGGAGCCCCTGGTGTGGTTGAGCCGCACTCTGGGCATGCCGTGGGCGTGCCCCTCCCCCTATGCCCATGGTATCTCCAGAGCGTAGTGATGTACACGTGGTACTGGTCTCGCAATTTTGCGAGGGCTGGGGTTGGGGCTGCATTACTACGCGTGCTCGGAACATGCCAGGTGGTCTTGTTGTAGGTTACTCCAGACGCGCTTGACGGTGTCCGGTCGCTTAACGGCCGGACTCGATAATTGCCTTAAGAGGCTGCTCTGCACTTCCACCGCGAGAGCCGCTGTATGCTCCTCCGTTCGGAGAGAGCGTTCAGTGTTTCCGTTGACAGTGATGACTCCTCGAGGGCCTGGTATCTTGATCTTGAGGTATGCATAGTGCGGCACCGCATTGAACTTTAAAAATGCGGTTCGTCCGAGAAGTGCATGATAGCCGCTACGGAACGGGACTATGCCGAAGATTAACTCCTCGCTTCGGAAGTTATCCGGGGATCCGAAGACCACTTCAAGTGTGACTGAGCCAGTACAATTGGCCTCTACACCTGGTATGACGCCTTTGAAGGTCGTTTTTGTGGGTTTAATACGTGAGGGGTCTATGCCCATCTTGCGCACTGTATCCTGATAAAGCAGGTTCAGGCTGCTGCCGCCATCCATCAGGACTCTAGTGAGGTCAAATCCGTCGACGATTGGGTCTAGAACCAATGCGGCGAATCCGCCGTGGCGGATACTGGTGGGGTGGTCCCTTCGATCAAAAGTGATCGGGCAGGAGGACCATGGATTGAACTTTGGGGCGACTGGCTCCATCGCGTATACGTCCCTGAGCGCATGCTTCCGCTCCCTTTTGGGTATGTGGGTTGCGTATATCATGTTCACCCTCCGCACTTGTGGGGGAAACCCTTCTGTCCTCTATTGTTCGGCGGCCGTGTCTCCTCCTCGTCATCGCTATGCAGCCCCTTGTCATTGCTTTCGGCGATTAACTTTCCTGGCTGCTTGAACACCCAACAATCTCTGTTGGTGTGATTAGCTGGCTTTTCGGGGGTGTCGTGTATCTGGCACAAGCGATCGAGTATCCTGTCCAAATTGAACGGGCCCGGAGTAGTTCTTTTGAAGGCTTTCTTCGCTGACCGGGTTTAGAGCCTCTGAATCCGGCGTTGACTGTCGTATCTTCAGTATTATCGCCGTTAATGCGGCGCCTATGCTTATTGCGACGCGACCTACCATTGCTATCTTTGGTATCCGAACTACCAGAGTTTTTGGTTAGGTTGTTACTGCGGGCTAGCCAGCTGTCTTCTCCCGCATAGAAGCAGGTCATGAGCGATGTGAGGGCTGCCATTGATTTCGGCTTCCCTGTCCTAGGTGCCGGGCAAGCCATTCGTCGGATGTTGTGTTTGAAGGCTACAAGGGCCTCTGCATCCGGACAGTCGATGATTTGATTTTTCTTGGTTAAGAATCGTGTCCAGAATTGTCTGGCCGATTCGTCTGGCTGCTGAATTATGTGGCTTAGGTCATCGGTGTCTGGTGGTCGCACATATGTGCCCTGGAAGTTATCAAGGAATGCGGCTTCCAGGTCCTCCCAACACCCAATTGATTCTGCTGGCAAGCTGTTGAGCCAATGCCGAGCTGGTCCTTTAAGCTTGAGTGGGAGGTATTTGATGGCGTGAAGATCATCACCGCGGGCCATGTGGATATGAAGGAGATAGTCTTTGATCCAAACCGCAGGATCTGTTGTGCCATCGTAGTATTCAATGTTCACGGGTTTGAACCCTTCGGGGATTTGATGATCCATTACTTCATCTGTGAAGCATAGTGAGTGTGCGGCGCCTCTGTATTGGGCTATATCACGACGCAGCTCAAGCGAGCTTTGTCTACTATGTTCGGCCCGGCCGGAATTGCTATATCTGGCGTGGCGGTTGTCCTTGCGTATTGTGGGGCGCCCACGCGATCCGTAGATCAGTCTTGTTTGTCTTGCCTTATCCTCCAATATGTCTCGCAAGTCCGGCGCATTCCCCTGTGGCTTTGTACTTTTCGAGCGATGCCGGGGTGCGTCTTTAGTGGAGGGCCTAGAGGCCTCTCTGTTGCGGCCACGAGGTGGCCAGTCGGCTGTATTGTGCGCTGGTGATGTAGGTTTATCTGCTTACTCCTCTAATCGGGGCAGCAGCTTGCGTTTGGGGTAGCTTTTGGAGGGGTGTTCGAGTTCATACTCTTCGGCCGCAAGGACTTCAGTCCATCTGTCGGCTAGCAAATCTTGATCAGCTCTAAGTTGTTGCTGCTTTTTCTTGAGGCTGCTTGCTGTGGCCATAAGCCTGCGTTTGAAACGCTCTTGTTCGACGGGATCCTCAGGCACGACAAATTCGTCGTCGTCGAGGCTTGCCTCGTCTCCGGAGGGAGGCATGTAATTATCGTCCTCTACCTCTTTGTCTGCCGCTCTCTCACGAGGGCTGGCTTCTCCATCCTCCTGTGCTGAATCTTGCTGGAGGGGGTTGTCTTCGGCACTATCCGGGGTTTTATTGTCTCCGGAGCAGGAATCTCCATTTTTGTTGTGGCGGGATTTAGAGCGGCGCCGCTGATGCCGGCACTTAGGCTGTTTCTTGGAGGGGTCATCCTCCGCTGTTTCATCGCCATTCCCAGCCTTTGGGATGTCCACCATGTATATGTCGTATGACGAGGTGGCTTTCCAGTGCCCCGTAGGTGCTGGTTCTTGGTCGTCTCTGGCATCGTCGTCCATACCGTCGATGTCTTCGGAGTCGAAGTCTAGCATGTCGGTTAAGTCGGCGACAGTGGCTACAAAGTGGGTGGTGGGTGGGCTTTGAATTTCTTCGTCGTCCGCATCCCAACCGTCCTGACCGTAATCCGGCCAGGGCTCTCCTGATAAAGAGAGATACTTTAGCGAATTCAGGATGTCGCCAAAAGGCGAGTGCTGAAAGATGTCCGCAGCGGTGAACTCCATGATCGGCGCCCAATCAGATTCGATTGGCAGGAACGCGGAGGGTTCGGGGTCCGGAGAGGAGTCCGGCACCTTGGAGTCATGAGCTTCACAAGGGATAGGGTCGGTGTTCGGCTCTATCACCGTAGAGGTAACAGCCCCCGAGGCGGTGTCTAGCCACACATCCTCGATTGGCGCAGTCGGCTCCGAGCTGAGGGTCGGAGCGGACTCTGGTGCGGCCTCCAGGGTACTGTCCGGCAGCAGAGCTAAATCATGCCCATCGTGACAGTGCGGCGCGCTTGGCTGTGGCTCGAATCCATCGAAGATCAAGTCTCCACGGATGTTGGCCGTATAGTTCAAACTTCCAAATCTGACCTGATGGCCAAGGGCGTAGCTTTCGATCTGCTCCAGATGGCCAAGCGAATTGGTCTGCAGTGCAAAGCCGCCAAATACGAAGATCTATCCGGGGAGAAAAGTCTCGCCCTGGACCATGTCGTTGTTGATGATCGAAGGAGCCATCGGTCCTATGGGTGACGACACAGAGGAACTCTCAATGAAAGCACCAATGTCAATGTCAAAACCGGCGGATCTTGGGTAGGGGGGCCCGAACCTGGGTAAAAACATCATGTCCCTTGTCTCCTGTTACCATCCGCCTAGACACACAGTTCGGGACCCCCTACCCGAGATCCACCGGTTTTGACACCGACAGGCATCTTATAGGCAAACAAATTACCATAGCAAGCAAAAACTAGCATATGCAAGGAAGTGGAAAGAAACAATAGCAATCTCAACATAACGAGAGGTAATTTAGTAACATGAAAATTTCTACAACCATATTTTCCTATATCATAATAATTACATGTGGGATCATAAGCAAATTCAACAAAATATTTATCACATAAAATATTTTCAACACGATCCACATGCATGCGAAGTTGACACTCTTCCTAAATAGTGGGATCAACATTAACTAAAGTCATGACCTCTCCAAACCCACTTTTATCAAAAATTTGATAAGATTGAACATTCTCCAAATATGTGGGATCTAAAGTTGACACTCTTCCAAACCCACTTTCAATAATATTGCAAACACTATTATCAATCTCATATTCATCATGGGGCTTAATTAAATTTGCAAGATCATAGAAAGAATCACCCCAATCATGATCATTGCAACAAATAGTAGACATAGCAAAATTAGCATCCCCGAGCTTAGGGTTTTGCATATTACTAGCACAGTTGACATTAATAGAATTTATAATAACATCATTGCAATCATGCTTTTCATTGAAGGAACTAGCAAGTATGGGTGCAATAGCAACAATCTCATGTTTAACATAAGGGACTATAGCAAATTCATCTCCATAAATATTGGCATCATGGCCACAAGAATAGCAAGCATCATGTTCATCAAGGGATATTTCAATCAAATCATCGGAATCATAATTATCTATAGATTCATGCATCTCATTATTTTCTCCCAAAGCGACTGTCATTCTTTCAATAAATTCTTTGACATAGACATTATGAGCATAGTTTTCATAGCAATATTTAAGTATGTCAAAATTTTCAGATTTGTAGAGAGTAATATCATACTTTTCAATCAAAGAAGCAACTTCATAAGCACACTTAAAAGCAACAAATTCTTCTATTTGTTCGATATCATAATAACTATAAACACCCTTTGCATAAGAAGATAAGATTTCATTATCATTGAACTCACATAGGTAGGGAAAGTGTTTTTTAGGGTTCTTAGAACAACAAGTAAAATCATAAATTTCACAAAAATTCCAAGCATAACACAACAAACTATTTTTATTTGATTCCATAAGAGTCTCCCTTTTTCAAAACGGTGACGCACAAAATAAGCATGCTCATCTAAAGATTTTCCCTCAACTAAACTAGTGTGTGTTTCAGCACGAGCACATATAGATTGAAGATGATCCAAGTAGAACACCTTAAGTGGATCCATATCAATAGATTTTTGTACTCTAGACTTATTGGTGGTGTCCCTTCTAATAGATTTTCTAGCATTTGGCGTTCTCGTGTTCCTCCAAAAATCAAAATCTTTCTCTGGCAGGCCTTTAGAGGCCGTCTCCCCGCGGCTGACCAAATCCGTAAAAGGAATGGTCCGGGCTCAGAGTTTTGTGCTCACTGTGGTGCCTTGGAGGACACGAATCATATTTTTTTCCGTTGTGTGCTTGCTAAACTGGTATGGAGTTGTGTCAGATCTTGGCTCCAGGTTACTTGGAATCCCTCCTCCTTTATCGAGCTGAGAAGCCTTGCCAATTCGTTGGCTGGTGTGACAAAGAGGGTCTTCTGGGTTGGTCTAGGTGCTATATGCTGGACGCTTTGGACTATTAGGAACAAATTTACGATTGAACATGTCTTTCCTACTGAAGCTGCTGACTGCATATTTAAATCCTATATCTTCTTGCAGCAGTGGAGATCATTGACTAAGGTGGATGATCGGGAAGCTCTTGATCTGCTCATATCTAAAATTCGGGCCTTGACGTCGTCTCTTACTGGGTAGGATCCTGATGTCTGATCTCGCATTTTGGTGACACGTCGACTTAGTTGCTGGCTTTGTCTTTCCTTACTTATCTGGCCTGCATACCATGTCTGGCAAGGTGCCATGTATTCGGCATAATTTCGTGCTCGTCGTTGCTTGCCCGTGTTTGGGTGAACTGGTGGTGGCTTCGTCCCTGTGTTGCTGTGTTGGCTCTGTGACTCTGCCGTGTGGCTTTATTTCTAAAGTCGGGCTTAGGCCTTTTCTCTAAAAAATATCAATAGATTTTTAGCAAGTAGAGATAAAAGCAAATTGAAGGAACATGGAAACACAAAAAAGACATACGGGAAGAAGGCGAAGAAAAGGCCAATCTTTTCAAAAATCGATTTAGAAGTGGGGGAGAGGAAAACGAGAGGCAATGGCCAATAATGTAATGCAAGGGAGAAGAGTTTGTGATGGGTACTTGGTATGTCTTGACTTGACATAGATCTCGCCAGCAACGGCGCTAGAAATCCTTCTTGCTACCTCTTGAGCTTGCGTTGGTTTTCCCTTGAATAGGAAAGGGTGATGTAGCACGGTTGTATAAGTATTTCCCTCTGTTTTGAGAACCAAGGTATCAATCCATTAGGAGATAATGCAAAAGTCACCGAATACCTGCAAAACAATCAACAATTTGAACCCAACGCGATAAAGGGGTTGTCAATCCCTTCACGGTCACTTGCAAAAGTGAGATCTAATAGAGATAGATACACGGTAAAGTAAATATTTTTGGTATTTTTTGGTTTATAGATGGGAAAGTAAAGATTGCAAAATAATAGACCGGAAACTAGCAAGATGTTAAAGAGATTCAATATAATGGAAAAGAGACCCGGGGGCCATAAGTTTCACTAGTCGCTTCTCTCAAGATAGCAAATATTACGGTGGGTGAACAAATCACTGCCGAGCAACTGATAGAAAAGTGCATAGTTATGACGATATCTAAGGCAATGATCATGAACATAGGCATCATGTGGGGACCCCGACTGATAAGTTGTGATCACCGAATGCACGTGTACAGTGATCCCAGAGATCAATGCTCACTGAACACACAGAAGCTGAATAACAAGAGTCTTACATCCATACATACCGTATTGCACAAGTAGGACCATTATGGTCAAGTCTTGAGTATAACATTGCAGTGGAAATCTTCGTCGATAACGTGGACCCATGCCATCTGCCTTAACCCTACAGGCATTCGAACTGGGAAGCGTCCTAGCTCGCATGTTCGTCATCGAAGTATTCTTCATCATACCCTGTTCTTTCAAGCCTGGCCAATAAAATAACCAGTGGCAAGCCAATGAGTACTTTGAATGTACTCGCAAGCAACCCAAGAGTGATAGCAAAATAATTATGCAAAGCTCTACTACTTAATTGGTATTGTTGCGGAAAGCTAGTTTTTCTCATGCAAGTATGATCAACATTTATCAAGGACAGGAATGCGTCTGCAACAAGCATCAGGAGGTTACAGACATCAACATCGAGAAAGAGTTATGAACAACTCATGCTCAAGCTCATTGTGACTTCCTCACGAGTCACATCATCAATATCACCAAACGGTGTTGTTTGTCAGAAACATATGGACATAGTCTAAGCAGCACCGCCCAACTGTCCTTGACCATGGACACGGCTATTCGAATCGTTTTAGACTCTGCAGAGGTTGCACACTGTACCCACAAGATCCGGGGAACTTCCGTGTCTTCCACGACCCGCGATACCTCAAGTACCCGGGGTAAGCACCCGATCACTACCTTTCCCTAGACGACACAAACATGGAGTCCACTCGATTGGCAGTAACCCCCGTGCCCAACATTTCACATAACACTTTCATGGAGCCTTGCTCCCATAATCATCACATATCACTGGCACGGGGTACCAACGGTGTGTCCGATGCCCTGTGAAAACAGTCATGGCCGCCCTACCTGGCACGACCCCGTCCCGAGAGAGAGCACCAACTCTCCCCCGTCACTAGTAATGCGGGCTCCAAGCTAGTATCGGCCTAGGTAATCAATAATGCCATTTCCCGTATAAGGGTAGAGTGGTTGCGCATGTAAGGTTGGGACAGTCATCAAATCTTAAATCTAATCCGTTTTTGTAAACAACACTTTTATCAAGCCTCGGTACACTACTTCTCCACCAAGTAGTGACCTAGTTCATCGTCATCTCCCAGGGGCATCAGTGGCACCCCCTGGGGCTGTTTGCAAGTATGTCAAACCACACTTGTTTCCTTCCATGCATAACCCTGGCCCACTTTGCGTAGCAACTATTTTTGCATCCTATCTACTCCCACCGGCATAACCCTCATAGGAAGGTAGGGTCATGCACAATGCAAGTATCAACGAGGAAGTAACAGGGGCAACCAACCAACGTGGTCTACCATCTCATCATGATTCCGTTGCAACAACAATATGGTGCTATATGACATGCATAAAAAGTGTTTCATAGACATGGTCAAAGGGCTGCTTGCCTGGTTCATCAGAGTCTTCGATGTCTTCAAATATCTCTGGTCCAACTCCGAGCATTTCGTCTACTTCGTCAACTATCGTTGAAAGCAACCATAATAAGCAACACAACAAGGCAGGAAATAAAAGTGCTCTAAAAATATGAGTTGGACTTTTCTGGGATACCTCTGGTCATATGAGGGATGACCAAAGTGGTTTCATTAGGATTTGATCAATGGACATCTCTGAACATTTCAATATGATGGAATCAAGGGGTTGATGGATTTGCAAGAAGTGTACAGAAATATATTTTTGGAAAGTGAGCAATGATACCCATTTAACAAAGGATGATTTTAGAAGCATCTATGATTTGGTTTCACTGGATTTGGAGTTCAAATGAATTTCTTATGAATTTGCAAAGTTGACAAATATGAAGAAATGGCTCATTATATTGTGTGGCACAGAAAGTATTAAGAAAAATGTTCATAAACTAAGTTATGAACTTAGAAGCATCTAGGAATTTGAATCATGGCATTTGGACCAATTTTGAGCTCTCTGTGATTTTCTAAAGTTCATCACAGAAATAGGAAAAATAGGATTTGGTAAATATTTGTGAAGAAAAGGTCTCTGGAAAAATGTGCATGTTGCATCACCAGGTAGACCATGATTTATAGAGTCACTAGAAATTTGAATCATCAAATTTGGAGCTAATTTGATTTGTTTATGGATTTTACAAACTTTACAGAAAAGAAAAAGGAAAAGATTTTTAACCAAACGGGTTGGATCTGGGCGGTGGCGGCGCGCACTCGGCGAGGCATAGCGGGGTAGCTTACTGGGCCTGGCCCAGCCTCTCGCGCGCGCCCGCTGGGAGGCCACGTCGAAGGCGGCTTCGCGGGGGTACGCCTTCGCGCAGGGGAGGCGGATCCGGCTGAAGCCGTTTCCACTTAAACGGCGGGGCCCGCTCACCGGGTCGCTGACGAGTGGGGCCCGGTGCTCAGGCCGTCTCCTACCTCCTGCTCGAACAGAGCAGAGGCAGGGGGGCGAGGCCGAGCGGGCACCGGCGCTCCCCCGGGCGGCACGGGCCACCTCCGGCGGTGCCCGGCACACCGGCGGACTCAGCGCGCCGCAGCACACCCATCCAGGTGCTTCACGCCCGCGGGGGAGCCCGGGAAGAGGAGGAGCTTCGGGTGTGGCGGACCGGGGCTGACAGCGGGGTTCGTCAAGGCGAGGAAGGCACGAGGATGAGGGGATGAAGTGCGGGGCGACTCGGTGGTGGTGGTGAGGGGGCACTGGAGTGGCTAGGGAGAGAGGAGAGGCTCGGGATAGCCGGAATTTAGGCGGAGCCCGACGGCGGCACTCCGGCCATGGAGGGAGAAGGAGGGCACGAGGGGAGGTGTGGGTTGGTCCAAGGGATGCATGGGAAGGAGAGAGAGCCAAAGGAGTGGAGAAGGGGCTCAGGGGTGACCTTAAATATAAGGGGGCGAGGTGCACCGCGGGGCCGTGCGCCGGCGAGGCTGTTGCCATCGCTGCAAGCCACGGGGGCTCGTGTGGGCGTGTCTAGGGTGTTCCTGGACGTCGACTACGTCGGGAGAGGTAGAGAGAGGGAGTGGGGAGAGGTCAGAGGCGCGCGGGTGTAAGCCGCGCCATTGGCGCGCTCGGGCGGCCGATGTTTGCTAGCGCGGAGGCGCGGGGAGGAGAGAGGAAGGGGACAGCGCCGTGTCGTGATGCGGATATCGAGGGCCGTTGGTTGGCGCGAGGGGGAGGCTTGAGGTGGTCGGGGGACGACGCGTCAACGGTCGGGAGCACGCTGACGTGCTCCAGAGCGCGTCTTTGGCCGGCATGACATGCCTTTTTGCGGAATGGGCGCGACCACTTGTGTATGGAAGCTGCAGGGGGAGTAAACAATGGGAAAGTGGCATTGGATGCCCTGTAACATGCCAGGAGTGAGAGAGAGATGAGAAAGGGAGGAAAAAGTGGCTGTCCAGAGAAGAAAAATGGATCCCTGCCCCCCTTCATCATTGCCTCTCGGGCAGGGAAGCACACCAGAGGTAGAGGGCGACTAGTAGGGGCTGTGGTAAAAAGGAGAACTCTTGGAGATTAGTGGAAAGGGTTAAAACATGAACTTTGAGATTCTGCCAGGAGGTGTTTGATGTTGGTTTGGGCAAGAAGATGATTTCCATTTGTCATGAGGCTCCACAGGGTGAAATGGCACACATAATTAGGGCCTTCCACCCATTTTGAGCTCATTTGAGCAAAGTTGACAATGCAACTCTTGTGAACCCTAGAAATGAACAGAAATGGATTTTCCAGGGTTTAGTCATGCAAATCTATTCTCCTTGATGCACCACTTGGTGTAGTGTCATCATTAGAGGCTATGAACATGTCCACAAAAGTTGAGATCAAAAGGAGAAAGTTGCCAATGTAGAGTTGTTCAAATTTGGTTCTTGTCAGAGAGGGTTTTGGGGCACTTTGATCAAGTTAACTTGTTCTCCAACCTGTGCCATTTGGTCTAGATGAATTATTAGACCATTTGAGCATGTTCAAAAGGTTTGAGAACATTTGGACATGTTTGGCAATGTAAAGTTGCTCAAACTTCAAAATGGACAGAAATGGTCTTGAGGGGATTTCATGGAGTTATACTATTCTCCATGACTCGATACTTGTCAAGATCATCAAACATGTCATATGTGACATGATAGAATTTTCATGGAATTTTTGTAGAATATTTCCCTCGTAAATATTTCAAAAGCTTGAAATATCCAGAAAGGGTTCTTGAGGGTCTTGAGCAATATTTTGAACATGACCATGTGTTGAAACTCTTATATATGGACAATATATGTCCACTGAGTTTCCCTAGATTTTCCCAAATATTTTTAAAGCATTAAAATGATTTTAGCCTATTAAAGACCATTTCTGTCCTTAAGAAAAAGCTTTTAAATAAAATAGGAAAATAACTTTTAAAATTATATTTTTGTGGTTTCTGGGTAACCTATATCTAATAGGAGTCAAAAGTATTTTTGGAAATATTTTTACTGCCCTTAATTAAGTACTTGCAGTGCAAAATCTCAATTCAAGGGTTTTTGGAAAACTAATTTTAGAAAATACTTTTTGGCCAAATTATTTTTGTAAGAAATTATTTTTATGTCCTATACACATGGCATGATCATTGGTTCAAGAGTTTGGAGCAAGGAGATGAAGTATAGGAGTTGGAGGATTTATTTGATTTTTAGAGCTCTTGCAAACAACACACAAAATCCAATCAAGGCAAGGTCCAAAACACTCAAAAGTTTTTGTCAAACCACATTTTATCCTAATTTATTAGCCTAAGTGTTGTGGCATGAAAATCAGGGTGTGATAGACCTACCCCCCTTACAAGAATCTCGTCCCCGAGATTCCCAGACTAGGCGCGGAAAGGAGTATGGAAACTTGGATCTGGGGTAGTCTTCACATCCGCATACAGCTTCTTCTTCCGTGTGGTGCTCCATTGAACCTTGAATTACTTGATGATGTGGCTTCGTGTATAATGTTCTACTTGATCCAGGTTGCTAAGGGGTTTCTCAGGTTGGGTTGGGGATCGATGGCTCGGTTATCGATGTTCTTGTAGAGGTCGGGCTAGTTAGGAAGTTGGAAACGTTTCCGGAGTGGTGTCGTGTGGAAAAACGTTGTGCACAGTGGGTGACTCAGGTGATAACTCTAGCTGGTAGCCGTCTATTCTTCGTCTTGAAGTGATCTCAAGGGGGGGGGGGAGTTGTTGAACCCTGGAGTGATCTCGAAGAGGGTCGATGAATATTGGTGTGGGTCTCCTTGTCATGGAAATGCTTGGCTCCTTAGAGAGGAGTGGTTTGTAGATACGCACGGTCTCAACGAGGAAGTTCACTTCTTGGTGATGGCGGTTGACATAGTTCTTCCTCCTAGACATGACGATCTTCAGATGTTCCTTGACCAGCTCAACGATTCTTCTTCTGTCTTCGGGTAGACAAGTATGTCATCAAAGAAAGATGACAACTAACTTGTCCAAGCACTCCATGAAGTCTATGGGGTACGTAAAGTGGGCTGAGGCATTGGTGGTGGTCACGGTTGAGTGTGGGCCAAGGTGGTTCTAGATCTAGTGTCAAGGCCCTAAGGTGCTGATCTGACCATGTTGTAGCTTGGTAGGGCTTAAGGGTTTCAAGGATTCTAGTGTGCGAGTGAACATCTAACATCTTATCTTTAAGCACGGTTTCTGAGATGCCAATAGTCTATCTAGTCCTTTAAACAAATCACATCATATCACCGATAGCATCATTTTGCATAGGTCAACTCCAATCATCACTCATGTGATTCAAATCCTCATGGCTCCCGAGAGGATGTCTAACAAAATCATACATGTCTATGATCTCCAAACTCATGTGTGTGGCTACCCCTAAAAATCCATGGGTAGAGCATACAAGCTTGGATTTAATATCCACCATCCAAGTGCTCAGTCTATTGACCCAAGGTCCAAGATAGTGCATCTCTATCCTAAGGAAACACGTCATATGCCACTCCAAAATCGTGTTTCCTTTTCTACGAATTAACTCCAACAACCCGTTAACTTCTATCAATCACTACATGATCCATTAACTCTACAAATCCAATGCCTATGCTGGTGTCCCACATGATCTCCTGAAGTCCTTATAATCCCCAATACTTGAAAGGGCTGCCTTACTATAGTCAGTCCACCAATCCCCGTTATTGTGATCTAGTAATACTCCAAGGTCAAGCCCACAAAGATGCCTAAATAAACTCTGATAATTAGTCCAATCTCCTAGTTTATCATCCATCGAGAATCATGGTATCATGATCGAGATCATCAGTCTAAATCCAATTTACTCCGAACCATGTAGACATACTCAGCATCTATATTCAACTAGAATCACCTACTAAAATCCAAATCTCTTGTCCAACGAGAATTCCTACATGTTCCCCCAAGTCATTTACGTAATCTCAACTCTCTCCTACCAATATCCCATGGCTAAGTTAAATCCAAATACTTACAATTATCCTACTAAATCCAATTTACTCAGGGGCAATGAAAGCTATGCTAATCTATACTCATGATCCCACCAAGTTCATCTACCAACATCAAAGCCTCATAATCCACCAAGTAGTCTCATATAATTCCTCAAGTCATATATAAACTCATCAAGTCATTTGCCTTCTATTCCTATATCCTCAGATTGGTCCTCCCTATGGCATCGTCAGTTCTGGTGCTACCTTAGGATGGTAATGTGCTAGTTCACTATGTTCACTAGTCCCATGATGGACCCATGGTTGTGCAAGGTTACAGAGGCTTAACTGATGCTTTAGCAATTTTGTGGGTTAAGCACATGGTTCAGGACTTGAGCTGGGGTATCTCGTGGAGTCTCGAAGGGTCTAGGGATGGGGCTCTAGTCTTGAGGTGTAAACATATGGGGTTGTACTTGGTCGAGGAGGTTGTAGCAAAAGTCTTCAGTGCTTGTTGGTTGCCAAAGTAGAATCCTTGGTGTATCTTGTCTTGCTTGTCTTCAGTTGAGGAGAGAGATGAGAGGGGAAAGTAGCATAGAGGAGGGGAACGCCTAAAGGGGGTTCTATAGTGCAAGTGCAAATGAACAAGTGCTAAAAAGGGCCAAACACAAACAACAAAATAAGGCAGGTGATATAGTCGCGTACTTGTTGCCTAGGACAAAAGGGCGACTGATATCAAAACATAAACAAATAAAAACAAGCAACACACAATCATGGTTCTATTCGAACTATCATACGGACTCGACTGCGCATAGGGGGTACACGACTCATCCTACCATAGGGGTTCTCGGAATCAGTAGTCGTGCCTTGTGCCTCATGCAGTCTTCTGAGTTTTCCTCAGGTGTTGCTACTTCTCTTGTAGTTGTTCGATGAAACAATTCGGGTTGAGCCTGAAGATTCTTTAACGACTTCTCGCCTGTTGAAGTGATGGGGTGAAGGTGGCTCCTCGTAACTGGCATTGACTTGGTCTTCTATTGTCTTCTTAATCACGACGATCCCTTTTTGTCTTCTAAGCCGTCGATGGTACCAGGTAGGTAATCCTTTATGCAATGACATTATCAAGGCGTAATAGAGGTCCATCATGTCGGTTACGTTGATGAAAACTTCGACACCAAGAGCGGGGGATGAGGAGAACCGTTTTCCTGCTCACTATGGTGAGGCGGACCAAATGGCTAGGTTCTCATCCATCGGTGGTTGCTGATACAACAACGGTAGTGACATGGTTACTCTATTGGCGATGTATATCATGATCTTGCATATTCTAGGCCCTGATCATCATAGGCTAAGGTTGCATCATCTTGGGGTAGTGTGAAGGGTGTCACCATCTCCTGGGTCTTCAGGTCCTCATTCCTCGAGGATGTATCTTCTGTTGGTATCATCTTGTTGTGATGTCGCCAATCTTGTGTTCAGGAGATGTGGGTGAATGTCTGGCAAGGCATCTTCCTTCTAGATTATCCACGAGGATTACAAGGAATCTAGTGGTCAGGGGCATAAGGGTTCTAGCGACCAAAGATTTTGAAGGGGAAGAGATCAATAAGGAAAGTATACCTTAGTTTTCGAATAACTGAGAAGGGAAGAGAAGTACAGATAGTTTTGAAAGCTAGTAGTAGTTTTGGAAATAGTTTTACCCTAACTAACGACCATGCTAACTAAGGCTTCCTACAGTCAGGATGGCTCTCATACCAGCTCTGTGGGGACCCCGACTCATAAGTCATGATCACCGAATGCACGTGTACAGTGATCCCAGAGATCAATGCTCACTGAACACACAGAAGCTGAATAACAAGAGTCTTACATCCATACATACCGTATTACACAAGTAGGACCATTATGGTCAAGTCTTGAGTATAACATTACATCGGAAATCTTCGTCGATAACTTGGGCCCATGCCATCTGCCTTAACCCTACAGGCATTCTAACTGGGAAGCGTCCTAGCTCGCATGTTCGTCATCGAAGTATTCTTCATCATACCCTGTTCTTTCAAGCCTGGCCAATAAAATAACCAGTGGCAAGCCAATGAGTACTTTGAATGTACTCGCAAGCAACCCAAGAGTGATAGCAAAATAATTATGCAAAGCTCTACTACTTAATTGGCATTGTTGCGGAAAGCTAGTTTTTCTCATGCAAGTATGATCAACATTTATCAAGGACAGGAATGCGTCTGCAACAAGCATCAGGAGGTTACAGACATCAACATCGAGAAAGAGTTATGAACAACTCATGCTCAAGCTCATCGTGACTTCCTCACGAGTCACATCATCAATATCACCAAACGGTGTTGTTTGTCAGAAACATATGGACATAGTCTAAGCAGCACCGCCCAACTGTCCTTGACCGTGGACACGGCTATTCGAATAGTTTTACACTCTGCAGAGGTTGCACACTGTACCCACAAGATTCGGGGAACTTCTGTGTCTTCCACGACCCGTGATACCTCAAGTACCCGGGGTAAGCACCCGATCACTACCTTTCCCTAGACGACACTAACATGGAGTCCACTCGATTGGCAGTAACCCCCGTGCCCAACATTTCACATAACACTTTCATGGAGCCTTGCTCCCATAATCATCACATATCACTGGCACGGGGTACCATCGGTGTGTCCGGTGCCCTGTGAAAACAGTCATGGCCACCCTACCTGGCACGACCCCGTCCCGAGAGAGAGCACCAACTCTCCCCCGTCACTAGTAATGTGGGCTCCAAGCTAGTATCGGCCTAGGTAATCAATAATGCCCTTTCCCGTATAAGGGTAGAGTGGTTGCGCATGTAAGGTTGGGACAGTCATCAAATCTTAAATCTAATCCGTTTTTGTAAACAACACTTTTATCAAGCCTCGGTACACTACTTCTCCACCAAGTAGTGACCTAGTTCATCATCATCTCCCAGGGGCATCAGTGGCACCCCCTGGGGCTGTTTGCAAGTATGTCAAACCACACTTGTTTCCTTCCATGCATAACCCTGACCCACTTTGCGTAGCAACTATTTTTGCATCCTATCTACTCCCACCGGCATAACCCTCATAGGAAGGTAGGGTCATGCACAATGCAAGTATCAACGAGGAAGTAACAGGGGCAACCAACCAACATGGTCTACCATCTCATCATGATTCCGTTGCAACAACAATATGGTGCTATATGACATGCATAAAAAGTGTTTCATAGACATGGTCAAAGGGCTGCTTGCCTGTTTCATCAGAGTCTTCGAGGTCTTCAAATATCTCTGGTCCAACTCCGAGCATTTCGTCTACTTCGTCAACTATCGTTGAAAGCAACCATAATAAGCAACACAACAAGGCAGGAAATAAAAGTGCTCTAAAAATATGAGTTGGACTTTTCTGGGATACCTCTGGTCATATGAGGGATGACCAAAGTGGTTTCATTAGGATTTGATCAATGGACATCTCTGAACATTTCAATATGATGGAATCAAGGGGTTTATGGATTTGCAAGAAGTGTACAGAAATATATTTTTGGAAAGTGAGCAAAGATACCCATTTAACAAAGGATGATTTTAGAAGCATCTAGGATTTGGTTTCACTGGATTTGGAGTTCAAATGAATTTCTTATGAATTTGCAAAGTTGAAAAATATGAAGAAATGGCTCATTATATTGTGTGGCACAGAAAGTATTAAGAAAAATGTTCATAAACTAAGTTATGACCTTAGAAGCATCTAGGAATTTGAATCATGGCATTTGGACCAATTTTGAGCTCTCTGTGATTTTCTAAAGTTCATCACAGAAATAGGAAAAATATGATTTGGTAAATATTTGTGAAGAAAAGGTCTCTGGAAAAATGTGCATGTTGCATCACCAGGTAGACCATGATTTATAGAGTCACTAGAAATTTGAATCATCAAATTTGGAGCTAATTTGATTTGTTTATGGATAATACAAACTTTACAGAAAAGAAAAAGGAAAAGATTTTTACCCAAACGGGTTGGATCTGGGCGGCGGCGGCGCGCACTGGGCGAGGCATAGCGGGGCAGCACACTGGGCCTGGCCCAGCCTCTCGCGCGCGCCCGCTGGGAGGCCACGTCGAAGGCGGCTTCGCGGGGGTACGCCTTCGCGCAGGGGAGGCCGAT
Organism: Triticum timopheevii; assembly: GCA_963921465.1. Lineage (NCBI taxonomy): Eukaryota > Viridiplantae > Streptophyta > Magnoliopsida > Poales > Poaceae > Triticum > Triticum timopheevii. The sequence continues at coordinate 239,273,776 of OY997266.1, read as the reverse complement.
CCGGCTGAAGCCGTTTCCACTTAAACGGCGGGGCCCGCCCACCGGGTCGCTGACGAGCGGGGCCCGGTGCTCAGGCCGTCTCCTACCTCCCGCTCGAACAAAGCAGAGGCAGGGGGCGAGACCGAGCGGGCGCCAGCGCTCCCCCGGGCAGCACGGGCCACCTCCGGCGGTGCCCGGCACACCGGCGGACTCAGCGCGCCGCGGCGCACCCATCCAGGTGCTTCACGCCCGCGGGGGAGCCCGGGAAGAGGAGGAGCTTCGGGTGTGGCGGACCGGGGCTGACGGCGGGGTTTGGCAAGGCGAGGAAGGCACGAGGATGAGGGGATGAAGTGCGGGGCGAGTCAGTGGTGGTGGTGAGGGGGCACTGGAGTGGCTAGGGAGAGAGGAGAGGCTCGGGATAGCCGAAATTTAGGCGGAGCCTGACGGCGGCACTCTGGCCATGGAGGGAGCAGGAGGGCACGAGGGGAGGTGTGGGTTGGTCCAAGGGATGCACGGGAGGGAGAGAGAGCCAAAGGAGTGGAGAAGGGGCTCGAGGGTGACCTTAAATATAAGGGGGCAAGGTGCACCGCGGGGCTGTGCGCCGGCGAGGCTGTTGCCATCGCTGCAAGCCACGTGAGCTCGTGTGGGCGTGTCTGGGGTGTTCCTGGACGTCGACTACGTCGGGAGAGGTAGAGAGAAGGAGTGGGGAGAGGTCAGAGGCGCGCGCGTGTGAGCCGCGCCATTGGCGCGCTCGGGCGGCCGATGTTTGCTAGCGCGGAGGCGCAGGGAGGAGGAGAGAGGAAGGGGACAGCGCCGTGTCATGATGCGGACGTCGAGGGGCGTTGGTTGGCGCGAGGGGGAGGCTCGAGGTGGTCGGGGGACGACGCGTCAACGGTCGGGAGCATGCTGACGTGCTCCAGAGCGCGTCTTTGGCCGGCATGACATGCCTTTTTGCGGAATGGGCGCAGCCACTTGTGTCTCGAAGCTGCAGGGGGGAGTAAACAATGGGAAAGTGGCATTGGATGCCCTGTAACATGCCAGGAGTGAGAGAGAGATGAGAAAGGGAGGAAAAAGTGGCTGTCCAGAGAAGAAAAATGGATCCCTGCCCCCCTTCATCATTGCCTCTCGGGCAGGGAAGCACACCAGAGGTAGAGGGGGACTAGTAGGGGCTGTGGTAAAAAGGAGAACTCTTTTAGATTAGTGGAAAGGGTTAAAACATGAATTTTGAGATTCTGCCAGGAGGTGTTTGATGTTGGTTTGGGCAAGAAGATGATTTCCATTTGTCATGAGGCTCCACAGGGTGAAATGGCACACATAATTAGGGCCTTCCACCCATTTTGAGCTCATTTGAGCAAAGTTGACAATGCAACTCTTGTGAACCCTAGAAATGAACAGAAATGGATTTTCCAAGGTTTAGTCATGCAAATCTATTCTCCTTGATGCACCACTTGGTGTAGTGTCATCATTAGAGGCTATGAACATCTCCACAAAAGTTGAGATCAAAAGGAGAAAGTTGCCAATGTAGAGTTGTTCAAATTTTGTTCTTGTCAGAGAGGGTTTTGGGGCACTTTGATCAAGTTAACTTGTTCTCCAACCTGTGCCATTTGGTCTAGATGAATTATTAGACCATTTGAGCATGTTCAAAAGGTTTGAGAACATTTGGACATGTTTGGCAATGTAAAGTTGCTCAAACTTCAAAATGGACAGAAATGGTCTTGAGGGGATTTCATGGAGTTATACTATTCTCCATGACTCGATACTTGTCAAGATCATCAAACATGTCATATGTGACATGATAGAATTTTCATGGAATTTTTTTAGAATATTTCCCTCGTAAATATTTCAAAAGCTTGAAATATCCAGAAAGGGTTCTTGAGGGTCTTGACCAATATTTTGAACATGACCATGTGTTGAAACTCTTATATATGGACAATATATGTCCACTGAGTTTCCCTAGATTTTCCCAAACATTTTTGAAGCATTAAAATGATTTTAGCCTATTAAAGACCATTTCTGTCCTTAAGAAAAAGCTTTTAAATAAAATAGGAAAATAACTTTTAAAATTATATTTTTGTGGTTTCTGGGTAACCTATATCTAATAGGAGTCAAAAGTATTTTTGGAAAGATTTTTATTTCCCTTAATTAAGTACTTGCAGTGCAAAATCTCAATTCAAGGGTTTTTGGAAAACTAATTTTAGAAAATACTTTTTGGCCAAATTATTTTTGTAAGAAATTATTTTTATGTCCTATACACATGGCATGATCATTGGTTTAAGAGTTTGGAGCAAGGAGATGAAGTATAGGAGTTGGAGGATTTATTTGATTTTTAGAGCACTTGCAAACAACACACAAAATCCAATCAAGGCAAGGTCCAAAACACTCAAAAGTTTTTGTCAAACCACATTTTATCCTGGTTTATTAGCCTAAGTGTTGTATCATGAAAATCAGGGTGTGACACATCACATCCGTGTCAAGTAGACCGACACTTGCCTGCATCTACTACTATTACACCAGACATTGACCACTATCCAGCATGCATCTAGAGTATTAAGTTCATAAAGAACGAAGTAACACATTAAGCAGGATGACATGATGTAGAGGAATTAACTCAAGCAATATGATGAAAACCCCATCTTTTTTATCCTCGATGGCAACAATACAATACGTGCCTTGCTGCCCCTACTGTCACTGGGAAATAACACCGCAAGATTGAACCCAAAGCTAAGCACTTCTCCCATTGCAAGAAAGATCAATCTAGTAGGCCAAACTAAATCGATAATTCAAAGAGACTTGCAAAGATATCAAATCATGCATATAAGAATTCAGAGAAGAAACAAATAATCTTCATAGATAATCTTGATCATAAATCTACAATTCACCGGATCTCTGCAAACACACCACAAAAGAATATTACATCGAATAGATCTCCAAGAACATCGAGGAGAACATGGTATTGAGAATTAAAGTGAGAGACGAAGCCATCTAGCTAATAACTTTGGACCCGAAGGTCTGTGGTAAACTACTCACACTTCATCGGAGAGGTAATGGTGTTGATGTAGAAGCCCTCTATGATCGAATCCCCCTCCGGCAGGACGCCGGAAAATGTCCCTACACGGGATCTCACGGGTACAGAAGGTTGCGGCGGTGGAAAAGTGGTTTTGTGGCTCTCCTGGATGTTTTCAGGGTATAAGAGTATATATAGGTGAGGGAACTAGGTTAGGGGAGCTACGAGGGGCCCACGAGGGTGGGGACGCACCCTCCTACCTTGTGGATGCCTCGTTGCGTCTCTGACTTCATCTCCAAGTCTCCTGGTTTGCTTTCGGTCCAAGAAAGATCATCGCAAAGGTTTCATTCCGTTTGGTATTCCTTTTCTGCAAAACTCTAAAATAGGCAAAAAAAATAGAAACTAGCACTCGGCCCTCGGTTAATAGGTTAGTCCCAAAATAATATAAAATAGCATATAAATGCCTATTAAACATCCAAAACAGATAATATAATAGGATGGAACAATGAAAAATTATAGATACGTTGGAGATGTATCACCTATATAATGATCATTGCCTAAATAGCATATAAATTGCCCAACAGTAATTTGTTTACCCACCGTATGCTATTTTTCTCAAGAGAAGCCACTTGTGAAATCTATGGCCCCTGGGCCTCTTCTTAATCATATTTGCCTTCAAGACCTATTTTTATTTGCTTTTATTTTCAGATCTATTAAACCAAAAATACAAAAATAGCTTGCTGCAATTTTTAGTAATTTATTTTATCTCGCGTTCCCGCGAGATCTATTTATACAATCTACTACGATTTTATCTATCTTTTTACCCGTGAGGGATTGACAGCCCCTCTCTTACGTCAGGTGGCAAGTATTTGTTCTTTGTGTGCAGGAGTTGTTTACATGGTGTTGCGTGGTTCACCTACTAGTTTGATAACCTTGGTCTCATCAGTGAGGGAAATACCTACCGTTGTTGTGCTGCATCATCCCTTCCTCTTTGGGGAAATACCGACATAGTTCAAGCCAACATCACTGCTTTATCTCTGTTGTATGGGCGGCTTAAATGATATTTTGTAACCCGCCAAGTACCAACCAGATCATTTATGAACTTTTTAAATTGCCAGTGTTTATCCAATGTCGACATTACCCGGCTATGCCTTGCCGATTTAACCATGCCTCTAATTGTCCTCTTCTATAGCAATCAATCTTTGCCCGTAACTAATTCTGCATAATGAACTTGCTCTCTTTTACCATTGGGCGGCTTACCATCATGAATTTAACCCGCCAATATTTCCTTCTTAGACTAAACATGACTAAGACTGTCACCTCGTGCAATTGGGTCGCTTCAACTGTTACGGAGCAAACTCTTAATGAGTATGTTCAGATGGGCGTCGTAGCCACCAAAGAGGTCATCCAGTGGCGAGTTCCAAGGACAGAAGTTAGAACTCAGCCAAAATAAGGCGAAGTCATAGTCTTTGCCGACCAAATAAACCGTTGGTTCTCACCGTCCGGGTCAAAATCATTCGTGATGTATTGAACATCTTTCAACTTCACCCTCAAGACATTGGACCCAACTCTGTTTCCAACATCTGCAACTTTCAAGTGTTTTGTGAAGTATACCTTCAAGAAGAGCCTAGTGTTGATATATTTAGAGAGTTTTATTATTTAAACCGCGAGACTGAATTTACAGACAGACCCAACTTAGAACTTTGCGGAATCTCGATTCAAAGGCGAAGAGATGTTATTTTCCCTACAACCGCACTTCCCAGTCACCCTAAAAACTGGAATCAGAACTATTTTTACTGCCAAGACACATCTCCATGTGATGAAAATCCTCTGCTAGGTTTCCGCGACTGACGGCTTAACCCAAACCTTCCACTTCCGGACCGGATCAACACCACCGAACGGGCTAAGTATATGCCCACATTTTCAAAGGTAAGAGCCTTGCTGGCTAACGGGTTAACCGGAGTTGATTTGGTCCAGTGCTGGGTTGCTTGGAGGGTCATACCTTTGAGCTGCCGACCCGGCTTAATGTGCAAAATACACTTGTGATGTTAAAGATCCTCAGCGTCACTGCCAAGTGCATCTGGATGATAAAGCAATCAATGAGATGACCAAAACACTACTTGGGGAAAGCTTAGAAAGCTGCAGCAAGACGGGGTTGAATCCCTTCTGTGCTCTTAACCCGACTCTAGATGGAAGTGTTCAAGCCCATTTACTTTATTCATTATTCACTTAAATTGCATGCTCCTTATCATCATTTTCTTTCTACAGGCCGACTCTTCTTTTTGGAGCAAGTAACTTCAGGATAAACCGGCCAAAAAGGTCAGGGCTAAGACCAAGGCTTCCAAGAAAAACAAGAAGAAATTAGACACATCAGAGCTATTTGCCCTAGATAATGAGTCGGAGGTAGAACTCGATTCTCTTAGTTCCTTTTTTATGCATCTTATTGACGCTGACTACTCTCAGGATGATGCGGAGACCAGCCAAGCAAAAGTTGAAGAGGTAACTATTATTTCCTCTGACTCGGAGCCTTTGCCAAGACAGAAAGTTACCCAAATAGTAAGATTTTTTTCACCCTTTAGCTTACTTGGATCCAAACTTTATTTTGAAGAAACAATAGCATGAAGCCCGACACACAACCCGAAATAGTGGAGGCGGAGACCTTTCTGTCGGCTTACCCAACACGCCAGTCCCTTGCAAACGTCGAAAAGAGGTGCCTCAGAGTTCAATCCCATTCTTTCGAAAGGAGGGTCTTATTCGTCAACCACTTAATCCTTCCGACTCAAATTATCAGGGAACTTCTCATTCATCCTCTGGCGACTCTACTGGGACTCAGATGCCTCCCTTCAAGATTTCCCCTGGGTAAGAACATTTGATTTCTTTGCTTTAGCAATTGTAAACTGGAATATTCACATCCTCATCCGTCTTATTTTCGGTGGTATAGCCAAACCAAGTAAGAAATTGAAGATAAACAGGCCGGCCGAAGATCCCAAGGTCAATGAACCGGAGAAACAAGCCAGCATCAGGAACTTCAAACTAGAATCCTGAAGACACTACAAGTGACCCGCCACCAGAAACTCATGACAGCCCTGGGTGTTGACCCGTCAAGTGCTAAGCTGCCAAGCCCCATCAAGCCTGCCGAAGAAGATATTGAGGATGTCTTGGTCACCGACACTGGTTATGTAGAACCGGGGAATCCCACAGTTTTGGCTAAACATTCTGCCAAGGAGGAACTGCTTGCTTGTGAGAAGGGCAAAACCAAATTTGACATTGCGAGCTACTCAAACTTGGATGTCAATGAGCTATATTCTGGCTATCTGAGCCGTATGCGTACCAGTCGTGATTTTGAAGTTGATTTAGTGAAGAGAATACAACAGAAATACGAGGTATAAACATCTGCCTCCTACACATATATATTCCTCTAGCCCCCAAGTCTTATCCATAGGAAAGAACATGTTGAGTATGGTTAAGACTTTTTATGAATATGTCATTGCAAATTTCCTGTCATAGCCCCTCTAGGCCGGCTTATTTGACAAAGATTAGCCAGATCACCTTTAGTACCCTGAAAAGATAAATTCACTTCCTAGCCCTCACAGGCCGGCTTATCTGATAAAGATGAATCGGGTCTTTAGTAATACAATTTGAAAAAACTTCCTCATACATTAGCACCCAAGTGCCAGGTACTTTGCCTGCAATGTGCTTGGAATTTGTATGTAAATCGTGTCCTGACAAACATGTTTATAACCTTTTGATTCTTACTTGTAGGATGCCTTCAACTTGACTGAGTCCCAACTGGTGGATGTGAAGAACAGGCTTGAACACCAAGAAGCTGAAACACGCAAAGCTGACTCCAAATTTAAGTTTAGCATGGATGAAAATGAGAAGCTCAAAGCCGGATTTTCCATGGAGAGAACCGCCCGGGAGGAAGAAAAGGCCGCCTTGTTACAAGGGGTAGAAGCTGTTGAATCTTCCCTGAAGGAGACCACTGTAGAGCTGGCCGGCTTAAAATGCCATATTTCACAGATGACATCTGCTATCTTTGGTAAGTAATTTGAAATGTTTTAACCTTTCCCAATTTTAAATTTTAAGTTGCCTGGCGACTCATCTACTTGCTTACTCAATAGGCCCCATGAGCTCCAATCTTGGCCAAGACATGCTGCTGAAGTTGAAAGCGGTTTATACTCTGGTGGAACAGTTATATACCAGCACACAACGCACTCTAGTGGCTATCTCCAATGGAAAACAACCGCCTACCCTCCTGAGGGAGGTTCTAGATAAGATGTATGTAATGCCCAACAAACTAGAAGAAATAAAGCAATCAACCGCCCGTGCTGGTGCCATTACAACTCTGACCCGGGCCAACGCATGGCAAGCAGAATTAGACCCAGCAGAGATGGCCACCAGTTGTCCAAGCCTTAAAGAAGATGGGTCTCCTTTCGATCAGGCAGACTTTGCTAAGTGTGTAAAGGAGATGCGTCCCTTGGCATGCAAACTGGCCGAGGAAGCCGACTTATCCAGGTACCAGACAACTTACACCATGGAAAATGTGAAGGTGAAAGCGCCGGCTTATGACATCGTGGATCTCACCCTCCAACTTGTAAGCATTCTTTTGCTACTGATGTTGATCCGTCCCCAAAGATGAAGCTATATTCGAAGCCTTAACCGGCATCTACTGGACGTCTCCTGACCCCCAGACCGACGAAGAAGAAGAGCCGGAGCAGGATAACCCGGAGGCATCAACCCACCGTGACGAAGGCCATTGATACCAGACGGCTCTCAGATTAGAGCATGATCAGAATGTGCTGAAAACACTTAAGTCCCTTTTTGTAGGTCCACTATGGCCTTGTAGTACCCTAGGTTTACAAACCATGATCTATTATGCCATCATGCATATTTTAGCCGTTTGACTTTTGAACCGCCAGTATAATCATTTGATGTTTCGCCAATGCTCCTTTTCATAGTATCATCATCCATGTGGGACAGATCGATGTCCGCATATCTTCTGCATACAAGGTAAACAGTGTATGCCCCTCACGGTTTAAGCCAAGGCGGGTAGCAAATCCTGATATAATAATCTTTGAAATATTGTATAGAAAGAGTATAATAATGGCTATTTAAGCTGAAAATATGTCGGTGACTTAAAGTCGAAAATCAGGGTGGTTTAGCAAACCCTAAATATTCATATCATCATGGAAAAACATACCTGTAGACTGATATCATGGTAATTCCTTTGATAATGATAAGTCATAAACATGAAATATCCTGATGTTGATTCCTCAAGGCAAATATCCTGGCGACTTATGATCTGCTATCAGGGCGGGTTATGAAACCCAAAGATGCTGAAATATGAGACATAGTCAGGGCTGCCTGGGCCTAATTGTGAAAACCATATGGTAAACAGAAAAGTTTTAAACCCAAAATACTCAGAAAAACCATAAATTCAAAGAAAACGAGGCTTTCATAGGCCGCTAAGCCCAAATCCCAAATTCAAATCTTACTTCAATGAAACTAGCATGATAGCCACTGGTTTATCCTCGCTTTCCATTAGTCAGCTCTCACATGACCCAATCGATGTTTAAACCTAGAAAAGTTTAGGGTCTTATTTATAAGATTGACTTATCAAGAGTACACGGGGTTCGGAGTAGCATCTTGCAAGCAGGCAGGTTTAACCAAGTTCCAATGAAGGCAACTTAATAGCCTTGGGTCATCCTTGCTATCCGTAGGCCGGCCCTCACATGACAAATGGGCATTTTAACCTTAACGAGTTCAGGGTCTTATTTCAAATATTAGCTTTTAAGAGTACGGCGGGTCATTCAAGATTACCTAGTGGAGAAGCATCTTCCATACAGGCACGATAACCCGGAATTCGGCATTTTATGCCTGGCCACGAGGGTAAGAAAGCTAAACCCATTGGGTTGGAAGCCCCCAAGTAACCTTATGAACAAATAATAAAGACTCAGATGCTTTTGAAATGAAACGACAGAGGCTCTGAATTATCAAGGTGTGCCGGCTTATTAATTTGAACATAATATATACATTGATGTATGTATGTACAAAACACGAGCTGATGGCTTATGTGTAATAAGGCCGAAGATGAGCAATGTTCCAAGGCCGACGGGTCTCTTCCTTTGATGTACGTGAATACTTGTGTTCTCGAATATCAATGAGGTAGTATGACTCGTTGTTCAGGTTTTTGCTAAACACCAAAGGTCCTTCCCAGGGTGGGGATAGCTTATGCATATCTGCTTGATCTTGGATCAACCAGAGTACCAAATCACCTTCTTGAAAGGTCTGGATCCTAACCCGACGGCTATGATAGCATCTCAGATCTTACCGGTATATCGCCGAACGAGCTGCCGCAAGGTCACGCTCCTCATCCAACATATCAAGTGCATCCATACGTGCTTTTTCATTAACAGCTTCAACATAAGCCGCCACACAAGGCGAGTCATGACGGATATCTCTTGGAAGAACCGCCTCTGTCCCGTAGACCATGAGGAAGGGCGTATATCCTGTTGACCCGTTGGGAGTAGTATTGATGCTCCAAATTACTGAGGCTAACTCCTCAACCCAACAACCCAGCATTCTCTGCAATGGAACCATAAGCCGGGGCTTTATACCTCTCAAGATTTCCTGATTGGCCCTCTCAGCTTGACCATTGGACTATGGTGAGCTACTGATGAAACATCAAGACGAATATGCTCCTTTTGACAGAATTCTCTCATAACACCTTTGGATAGATTGGTACCATTATCAGTTATGATACTATGAGGAAAACCAAAACGGAAGATTACTTTCAACCACCGTTGCCGCATCACACTTGCTGACTAGCTCTGCCTCAACCCACTTGGTAAATTTGTCAACCACCACCAAGAGGCAGGTTTTCTTGTCTTTAGACCTCTTGAAAGGCCCAACCATATCAAGCCCCCGGACTAAAAATGGCCAAGTGATTGGAATCATCCTCAATTCTTGAGCCGGCACATGAGCTCGGCGAGAAAATTTCTGATAGCCATCACACTTACTAACAAGGTCCTTTGCATCAGCATGAGCCATCAACCAATAAAATCCATGACGAAAAGCTTTAGCTACAATATATTTAGAGCCAGCGTGATGACCACAATCACCTTCATGGATTTCCCTTAGAATCTCATGGCCTTCTTCAGGAGAAACGCAACGCTAGAACACGCATGTGACATTGCGTCGGTGTAACTTGCCATTGACAATGGTCATGGACTTAGACTGTAGGGTTATCTGCCTGGCCAAAGTTTCGTCCTCAGGCAACTCGCCCCGGGTCATATAAGCCAAATATGGAACTGTCCAATCAGGGATTGCATGGAGATCCGCCACCAGTTGTGCCTCCGCGTCAGGAATAGCAAGATCCTCTTCTGATGGCAATTTGACTGAAGGATTATGGAACACGTCAAGGAAAACATTAGGGGGTATCGGCTTACGTTGAGACCCAAGCCATCTCAAAGCATCTGTCACCTCATTTTTCCTTCGATCAAGATGCTCCACCTGATAGCCTTTGAAGTGACCAACGATATTATTAACTGCCCGGTGATAAGCTGCCATGAGTGGGTCTTTAGAATCCCAAGTGCCTGAAACTTGCCGAGCCACCAAATCTGAGTCCCCAAAACACCTGACTCATCTTAAGTTCATCTCTTTAGCCATCCTGAGGCTATGAAGCAAAACCTTGTAGTCAGCTGCATTGTTAGTACAAGGAAACATCAGCCTTAAGACATAACAAAACTTCTCACCTCATGGGGAAGTCAAAATAACTCCAGCCCCCGAGCCTTCCAATTGCCTAGGCCCATCAAAATGAATAGTCCAATATGTGTTATCAGGCTTCTCTTCAGGCATCTGCAGCTCTGTCTAGTCGTTTATAAAGTCCACTAGTGCCTGAGACTTGATAGCTATTCTTTGCACATATCTTAAGCCATGAGATCCAAGCTCTATTGCCCATTTGGCAACCCAGCTAGTGGCCTCTCTATTTTGAACAATATCTCCTAAAGGAGCAGAACTGACCCCAGTAATAGGATGGCCTAGAAAGTATCGCTTTAGCTTACGACTTGCCATGAATACTCTGTAAACCAGCTTCTGCCAATGTGGGTATCTCTGCTTAGATTCAATTAACACCTCACTGACATAGTAAACCGGCCGTCGAACTGGGTACTCCTTTCCTGCTTCCTTGCGCTCCACAAAAATTGCCACACTGACAGCCTTACTGTTAGCATCCACACATAGCAGCAATGGCTCTTTCTCAATAGGAGCTGAAAGAACCGGTGGCTCGGCTAACTATTTTTTAAGTGCCTCAAATGCCTCATTAGCAACATCACTCCAGACAAAATGATCTGTTTTCTTCATCATCTGGTACAGAGGAATAGCCTTCTCTCCCAGGCGGCTTATAAACCTTCTTAAAGCTACAATACGACCCACTAAACGTTGGACATCATTGACACACGTCGGCTCAGCCAATGAAGTGATATCTTTGATTTTCTCCGGGTTAGCTTCAATACCTCTTTCAGAAACCAAAAAACCCAAGAGCTCGCCGGCAGGCACACCAAATACATATTTGGCCGGGTTAAGCATCATTTTGTAGATCCGGAGATTATCAAAGGTCTCTTTCAGATCATCCAACGGAGTCTCCTTCTTCCTAGACTTCACAACAATATCATCCACATAAGCATGAACATTACATCCAATCTGATTATGAAAACAATTCTAGACACAATGCTGATAAGTCGCCTGGGCACTATTGAGGCCAAAAGGCATAGACAAATAGCAGAAAGCTCCAAAAGGTGTGATAAAAGCCATCTTCTATTGGTCTTTGACTGCCATCTTGATCTAATGATAACCAGAATAAGCATCCAGGAAACACAAATTCTCACAACCCGTCATGGCATCTATGATCTGATCAATACGGGGAAGAGCAAAAGGATCAGCTGGACAAGTGATACGTCTCCAATGTATCTATATTTTTTGATTGTTCCATGCTATTATATTACCCGTTTTGGATGTTTATGGGCTTTACTTTACACGTTTATATCATCTTTGGGACTAACCTACTAACTGGAGGCCCAGCCCATATTGTTGTTTTTTTGCCTATTTCAGTATTTCGAAGAAAAGGAATATCAAACAGAGTCCAAACGGAATGAAACCTTCGGGAGCATGATTTTTGGAACGAACGTGATCCAGAGGACTTGGAGTGCAAGTCAAGAAGCAGTCAAAGCAGCCACGAGGGTGGAGGGCACGCCCGCCCCTACAGGGCGCGCCCCCTATCTCGTGGGCCCCTCGGGCGGCCACCGACCTACTTCTTCCTCCTATATATACCCACGTACCCCGAGAACATCCAGGGAGCCAACGAAAAACTATTTCCACCGTCGTAACCTTCTGTATCCGCAAGATCCCATCTTGGAGCCTTCGCCGGTGCTCCGCCGGAGGGGGAATCGACCACAAAGGGCTTCTACATCAACACCATTGCCCCTCCGATGAGTTGTGAGTAGCTTACCACAGACCTTCGGGTCCATAGTTATTAGCTAGATGGCTTCTTATCTCTTTTTGGATCTCAATACCATGTTCTCCTCAATCTTCTTGGAGATCTATTCGATGTAACTCTTTTTGTGGTGTGTTTGTCGAGATCCGATGAATTGTGGGTTTATGATCAAGTTTATCTATGAGAAATATTTGAATCTCCTCTGAATTCTTTTATGTATGATTGAGTTATCTTTGCAAGTCTCTTTGAATTATCAGTTTGGTTTGGCCTACTAGATTGATCTTTCTTGCAATGGGAGAAGTGCTTAGCTTTGGGTTCATTCTTGTAGTGTCCTTTCCCAGTGACAGCATGGGTAGCAAGGCACGTATTGTATTGTTGCCATCGAGGATAAAAAGATGGGGTTTATATCATATTGCATGAGTTTATCCCTCTACATCATGTCATATTTCTTAATGTGTTACTCTGTTCTTATGAACTTAATACTCTAGATGCATGCCGGATAGCGGTCGATGTGTGGAGTAATAGTAGTAGATGCAGGCAGGAGTCGGTCTACTTGTCACGGATGTGATGCCTATATACATGATCATGCCTAGATAATCTCATAATTATTCGCTTTTCTATCAATTGCTCGACAGTAATTTGTTCACCCACCGTAATACTTATGCTATCTTGAGAGAAGCCACTAGTGAAACCTATGGCCCCGGGTCTATCTTTTATCATATAAACTTTCAATCTACTTTTATTTGCATCTTTACTTTTCCAATCTATATTATAAAATACCAAAAATATATTTATCTTATCATACTATCTCTATCAGATCTCACTTTTGCAAGTGGCCGTGTAGGGATTGACAACCCCTTTATTGCGTTGGTTGCGAGCTCTTTGTTTGTTTGTGTAGGTGCATGGGACTTTTGAGCAGCCTCCTACTAGATTGATACCTTGGTTCTCAAAAACTGAGGGGAAATACTTACGCTACTATTGCTGCATCACCCTTTCCTCTTCAAGGAAAACCAATGCAAGCTCAAGACGTAGCAACAAGCTTTGTTGAGGTCTGTATAATCCACACACATACGCCAAGTGCCATTTTTTCTTAAGTACCAGCACCGGATTAGCCAACCCGTCAGGGTGAAAAACTTCAATGATGAACCCGGCCTCCAAGAGCCAGGCCACCTCTTCTCCAATGGCTTTACGTCTATCTTCATTAAAACAACGAAGGGATTGCTTGACCGGCTTAAATTTAGGATCAATATTGAGAGTGTGCTCAGCACGTTCTCTCGGTACACCCGGCATGTCTGAAAGCTTCCATGCAAAGATGTCTAGGTTCTCACGGATGAACCTGATGAGCGCACTTTCCTATTTCGGATTCATATTAACACCAATAGTGAACTGTTGAGATGAGTCGCCAAGGACAAAGTCGACCTGTTTGGTATCATCTGCCGATTTAAACTTCAAAAAAGGGTCTTGCTCTGTGGTTAGCTTCTTCAACGGAGTCATGTTAGCCGGGTCAACATTATCCTTATAAAACTTAAATTCCTTTGTAGCACAAGCAGACTCAGCATAAGTCGCATCACCTTCCTCGCACTCCAAAGCAAATCTTTCTATTACCATGAACCGTAAGGGTACCTTTATGTCCTGGTATCTTAAGCTGTAGATACACATAACAAGGTCGTGCCATAAATTTGCCATAAGCCGACCATCCAAACAAAGCATGACAAGGGCTCTTAATTTTGACCACCTCAAACCATAGTGTCTCTACCCTATAATCATGGTCATCACCAAAAGCCAACTCCAATGAAATCTTACCAACTGGGTATGCTGATTTACCAGGTACCAAGCCGTGAAATACTGTAGAAGACTGAAAGCACAAGTGCTCCCTCGATGATTTTGGTAATTAATGTCAACATATATCTTGTTGGACTAATACTTATACCTAGTATACTTCAGATGAGTTCAACATTGGAGTGGCATGGTCATGGACAAGAGGATGTGGAACCCCTTCAAGATGCTAAAGACAAACATTGGCAAAAGCTCAAGACTCTACATTTTTCATTTTAGTGATCCAAGATTGTCACATCCCTAGTTCTGGTATGCTCTGAGCTAGCTAGTCATGTGTTGCATCATGTTTATTTCCTCATAAACTTGAAATGAGGAAAGTGAAAGCCTCAGAAATCAATTTAAAAGAAGGGCAAAAACCCTTAAAATTGCATTCATTGTTTCCAACATGCCTTCATAAATGTTTGATAATTTTGGCAAGGCTTTGAAGACCAAACTAAAAATAGTGAACATTTATGTGGAATATTTTGGGCACTGAATTTAAATCATTATTGTATTTGAATCTAGAATTATATTCATAATATATGGGATATATTTTCAGATAACTTGAAATGTTTTATGTGCTGTTGGAAAAGTCCTTCTAGCAACATAAATTATTCAGAGGATATTTGGCACTGTTTTGAATTTGTTTAAATTTGAAAACAGTGGCAAAGTAAAAAAACAGTAGAAATAAAACAGAGACAGAAACTTACCTAACCTCACCTGCGGCCCAGCTTCTGTGTAGCCCAACCAGCCCAACACTATTGGTCCAGCCCACCTTCTCCCCTTGTCTTCTTCCAGCTCGCGCCAGAAGGATTGGGCGCGTGGTCGCCGCGCGCCCGGCCACCTCCTCCCTCCCTGCCTACCTGGCTACTCCTCGACGCGCCCGGACGACGCCACGCACCCCCTGCACTGCTTCCCTCTCCCCATGCCCCTCTCCCCTCTCTCCCCCGAACGCTCTCCCCCTCCTCTGTTCTCCTCACCGAACGCGCCCGCCGCCACCGACGAGAACCACCGTGGCCACCGGCCACCCCTCGCCCTGTCGATAAGCCCAGAAGAACCGCCATCGTCTCCTGCATCGTCTACGCCAACCCGTTCGACTGCGGGAGCTCTGCAACGTCTTCCCCGACCTCGTCTTTGTTGTTCGGCCGCCGAGATCGCCGGCGACCTTCCGTCTCCATCAGCCCCTCCCCGAGCTCGTCAACCCGCTTTTCGTGCTCGCTGTAAGCCACTGACCGTCCCCACCCGCTTCGTTCTCTCTGCCACACGCCGTAGCTGCCGCGCCACCGCACCCGCACGCGCCGCCACCTCTGCACGCCACCGTCGTGGCCACAGCCACGCGGGCTCGAACCCGAACGCGTCACTGCATTCGCCATAGCCCCAGGAGCCGAACACAACCGCCTGCAGCCCCTACCGTGCCCCGTAGCAACAAACCCGCACGCCACCGAACTCCGGTCGCCGCTGCTGATGTCGCCGTCATCGCTACCGCCCACCTCAGGCCTCCCCGCGACCACCGTCGGACGCGCCGCGATGCCAGCTTCCCGTAGAGACCAACCGCGGTTCAAACCGCAGCCCGTAGGCGAAACCCGAGCCATTGCAGTGTGCCTCCGCCGCGTTTCTGGTCGCCGCCGGCGTATCTCCGGTGAGGCTAACATGGCCTCGTTAGTTAGGCTAATCCCGGATTAGTTTAGCCACTAACCTCTACCCCGAGTCACTGACGTGTGGGCCCCAGGCCACTAACTAAACCAAGTTAGTATTAGTTTAACGCTAACTAAACTTAGTTAGTTTAACTAACTACTGACAGACGGGACCTACTGGTCAGTTTGACTGGACCGGCCCCGTTGACCGCTGACGTCACAGTGACGTAGTACTGACGCAGTAACTCTTTTTCTGGATTTATTCTTATACAGGAAATTCCGGAAAATACCCAAAACTTCTAAAATTCATATAAATTCAACCGTAACTCCAAATGAAATAATTTATATATGAAAAATGATCAGAAAAATCCAATCTATCCATCTGTACCATTTTCATGCATGATAGAACAACTTATGGCTGCTGTTTAGGACAAATAATATGAATGGCATTTGATTAATCACATATGGAGTTTGAATTTGAATCTTGGATTCAAACCAACTCCATTTAACTTGCTGCTAGTTGCACTCGCTCAAATCACATCATATTGCCATGTCACATTCATGCATCATATTGTCGCATTGCATTGATTGTGTTCTTTCTTGTTTGCCGGTAATTGTTCCCTCTCGATAGACGTGTACCGGCGATGTGATCGATGACACCGATGAAGAACTATACTATCTTCAGAAGTGCCAGGCAAGAAAAAACCCCTTGTTCATTCCGATATAATCCTACTCTCTCGCTCCTGCTCTCTTTTACTGCATTAGGACAACAACGATTCATCTCTTACTTGCTGCGGTAGCTGAACCCCTTTATCCTCTGCATGACCTGTCATTGCCACAGTAAATAGATGAAACCCACTAGCATGAGTAGGAGTTGTTTGATCCCTGATGTGCCTACTCATTCATGCTTGTTTTTCATGCCTGCTATTGCTTAGAGTTGTGTCAGCTCTGATTCATCGGGGATGAATTGGAATGTGGTGAACATGTCCTACTGTTGAGAGCTAAGTGTGTGAACACGATTTGGTAAAGGTAGCGGTGAGAGGCCATGTAGGAGTACATGGTGGGTTGTCCCATTGTAGCCGTCCTCAGGAACTGAGTTCTGTGTTTGTGATCCATGAACAGTTACTACCACACATTGGGCTCCGGGCGCTCCAAGCTCTCTCGACTTATTAATCAACCTGATCTCTGTCCAGGAGTTGCAACTAGTTTCTGGTGTTTGTAGGTAGTGTTAGTAGTCTACCAAGTGGTACCCAGTACAGGTGGGCTTGGGACAGACTAGGCACCGTGGCACGGTGTACCAAGCGTAGATCCACCCATCGAGGTGGGCTTGGGAACCCTGCTCACATCGTTTGGGGCCGTGAGCGACACCCCGGCCGGATCTCCTTGCGGATGGAACCCGAATAGGCGATAAACCTGGACTAGAGACTTGTGTGGTTAGTCAGGTCGTGGACGACTCCCTCGCCGGGCTTCCGCTTGAAGGTTGCCGAGATACATGACGTGTACATGGCGGTAAGTGGCGAGAGCGTGTGTGAAGAAGTACACCCCTGCAGGGTTAATATGATCTATTCGAATAGCCGTGTCCGCGAAAAAGGACTTCTGGGTTGCCTGTACAGTTCATAGACAAGTGAAAGTGGATACTCTAAAATACGCAAGATAAGCGTGAGTGCTATGGACGGCGTTCTCGTAGGGAGACGGAAGCGGATCCATAGTGGTGTATTGATATGGTGAATATGTGGACTCGTGTGCGCCACCTCAAAAGAGTTACTTGCAGTCGTAGTTTAGGATAGCCACCGAGTCAAAGCTGGCTTGCTGCAGTCAAACTCCACAACCCCCCTTTGTTGATAATGGTGCATATGTAGTTAGTTCTGATGTAAGTCTTGCTGGGTACATTTGTACTCACGTTTGCCTATTTTATGTTTTTGCAGAGAGACTTCCGTCTCACTAGTAGTTCCGCGTGGACTTCGACGTTTATCTTGTTACCTCAGCTACGATCTTGTGCCCTCAGCAGGATCTGGTAGATAGTCAGGCTTCTCAGCCTTTTTCATTTGTAGATGTCTGTACTCAGACATGCTATGCTTTCGCTTGTGCTTGACTTGTGTGCTCTGAATGTTGGGTCATGAGACCCATGTTTGTAATATCTCGCTCCTCGGAGCCTATTGAATAAAATACTTGAGTTGTAGAGTCATGTTGTGATGCCATGTTGTATTTGCACATATCGAGCATATTGTGTGTATGTTATTGAAATGCTTGGTATGTGTGGGATCTGACTATCTAGTTGTTTATCCTTAGTAGCCTCTCTTACCGGGAAATGTCTCCTAGTGCTTCCACTGAGCCATGGTAGCTTGCTACTGCTTCGGAACACTTAGGCTGGCCGGCATGTGTCCTTCTTCGTTCCTGTGTCTGTCCCTTCGGGGAAATGTCACGGGATGAATACCGGAGTCATGTTAGCCCGCTACAGCCCGGTTCACTGGAGTTCTGCTAGCCCAGTGCTACAGCCTGGATTCACACGCTGATGACCGACACGTTCGATGCTGGGTCATGGATGCCTGTCCCTGTAAGTTTGTGCCACTTTGGGTTTACGACTAGCCATGTCAGCCCGGGCTCCTTATCATATGGATGCTAGCGACACTATCATATACGTGTGCCAAAAGGCGCAAACGGTCCCGGGCAAAGGTAAGGCGACACCCGTGGGAATACCGTGCGTGAGGCCGCAAAGTGATATGAGGTGTTACATGCTAGATCAATGTGGCATTGAGTCGGGGTCCTGACAGCTTTGGTATCAGAGCCTGACTGCCTGTAGGATTACCAAGCCAAACTGGTCGAAGTTGAGTCTAGAAATGCTTTAGTTATATGTAGGGGAATTGATTGTGGGATGGAACATAAGGCTCTTTTTACTCCTTATACCTCATGGCCTTCTGATCTGAGTCATCCTCTTCTCTTCTACGGGGTTTAGGAACTAGGCTTCTCATCTATCTACTAGGATGACGAGTTACTATGTTAGAGACTTATAGGATTGATAGTTTCAAGCCTCAATTCAATTTCTACTACTTTTAGTATGCTCTCAGTTGAACCAGAACCTTGATATGATGTTGTTAAGTGACTATGCAAATCCTTGTGAATGTCTCAAATCTTTTCTGAGCATTTACAGCCGTTATGCTGTCTGAGTCATCCCAGGTTTCTGAATAGACTGATGCATTTGCAAATCCTTTCTTTCCATTCCCGATGTCCTTTATGGTCAGAATAAGCACACTAACCGGTGCATTGAGGTAATTGATTGCCTTGACATATATGTTGGAGCTATTATTATGACCCTAGGTGTTTTAGGGAGTCACCTAGTAATTTAGCCATGTTATGTATTCCCAGTGTGATGATTCTGGCCTTTATTCTCGAAAGCATCCCGTGATGCCACTTAGTAGTAGGTATTCTACTTCTGGGTTTTGAACCCGAGATTCACCCCACTTACCTCATGTTGATAGTGTTTGCTAGTTCCTTTAGGTTATTAGTAACCTTGCGATAGTCCTCGAGGTTTGTGGTATTTCCTTCTTCCAAATACTATGAACCGTTTATGGCAGAAGTTCTTTGAACCAAAAGATCACAACCAGAGTGCTCTTGATGAGTTCTTCTCTCTATATTGTGACTCTGCCAGTTCAACCATTCTGCATGGGTTATCTGGAAGAAATATGTTAAACTCGTTCGACATGCTATTCCATGCATCCACAACTCAGAAAATCATATGTTCTCTTGGGTTGTCCCTCTTTAATTATATTCCGACCCTCGTCTATCAATTGATAGTCAAGAGTATGTGTGCATTTGTTCATCGGTGCCTACTATTCTTGTGGTCTGTCAAGCCGTTCTATTCCAGAATGAATAGGAGAAACAAACTCCAGAACCTCATCCATATCTAGGATTGGGTCAAAGCAATTGTATTCCGCAGATCAAATACTAATCCAGCTTTTGTTCTGCTCCACCTTGGAGTATTACCCCCTTTATGTCAGGATTTTCATGAGAATTGCACCAGCTCTTGTGAATTCTTCACGCAGTGATACTTCTCACCATCATTATTCATTCCTCGGTTCCGTGTTGTTGCAACCGGAATGCCGACAAGTGAATCGTGATGTGTGAAATCTATACTCCAAGCAACTAGTTGCTTGGTAGTTAAAAAATCGACAATATTCTCATTCTTAGCGTGTTGGTTATTGAATCATCACCCTAAGGTTGATTGTGCTACCTAGTCCCTATTTCCGGAGTACTCTTCGGTCTATGAGTTAGGATTATTTCAAATCCCTTACTCTCTTGATCATATCATCTTGCCCTGAAAAGCAAGATTGTTTTCGAGCTTAGTTCCATATCGGTGGTTCGTGATTTTCTGAATGTCTTCTCGGAAGTATCACCAGGTTGTCACCTGACCGCTATGTTGAGCTCGTGATCAAGTTGGTTTTCTTATAAACCACCCTTTCTCCAAGAATCTGTGTGGGATACCCTGAGCTAGTTGGTTAAGCTAAATAACAACTTGGAGAGTTGGAAGATAAAAGCTTACCTGACTTAGTTCACCCCAAAGGGATATCTTGTGTGTGTGTTAGTTGAAGAAAGATGATATCTTCATCGATTGGTCCCTGTGATCAGTTGTTGGACCTATTGCCTTATAAAAACTTTGATTTGAGTATGGGCTATCGTCAAATCAAATCAGAACCAATGATGTTCGTAATGTTGTCTTACTCGTGGTTATCCCTCGAGCATACACCATTACATCTTTTGGGTCTGGCCGATGCTATCACTGTGTTCACTTAATTGTGGAATTCCATCTATATGGAAGCTTGGATGGTTTGTTGTTGAGCCCATTGACAACATTTTCATCTTGTCCATGATCCATGTTGAACATCTAAGTTAGCGTTGGAAACTTTCGAAAACATTTCTTCATGCTAGCTCATGAAGCATATGTTCGGATGAAAGAAGTGACTTCCTCTAATTCATGTGCATTTGATGCAAGTTGCCGCTGTGAATACGAGAAAGTCAATGTTGCTTACTTTGGAATCATTCCAAATCAGTCATGCACACGTGCGAAGAATTCTGTGGTTTGAAGACTTGCAACCTTCAATCTATATGTATCCCTAGCACACCAAGCCACTGAGTGATTTGTTCTAGGAGAAGAAGCTCCTTCTTAAGACCCGGGGCTTATACAAGGACTTCGATATCCTCGATGATGGTTCCCCACCTGAACTCGGTAGTGTTTTGTTATAAGACTACCATGTGGACATGCTTGTCTGGGACAGCATGCTCACATGCGTTTAGCAGAACCAGCTCATGTTTTGGAGCTTACTATCGTAGTTCATTTCCCGAGAATCTCGCAACGTCATCTCGTCGATTGTGTTGCAAACTTTCTTTTCAAACATGTTGAGTCTGAAGTATCCTATCACCAATCAGATCTGAATCTCAGGCAGATATGATGGTTGGAACATTCCCTACAGTTGCATTTTGTTCCTAGTTTGCATCGCCATTGTGCCAATTTCCATGGGCTGCCCCTCTCAGCAATTGTTGTTCAGGATCATCTTCAGAGGTGGTCCTACCATGGGTCCCATCCATTTCCGATGATAGGCAAAAAAATCATCCATTGCGTTGTCTTCAACAAGGTAGTCCACATCATCCATCCTAGTCCGAGTATGTCATTCCTTCGAACACCTTCCAATGATCGATTGTGATTTGCCTTAGGCTGGTATAAAGAATCTCAATGATCTCTATATCAAAAGTAATTCTTTTTGCCACTTAAGGGAATATTTCTGCGGGTCACCTTCCTTAAGATGTCTCGTTATGGTATCATGGCAACTCAACTCCTCGTTACGTGGACATCCGTTCACCACTCTCTTAAGGCGGGATTGTTGTCTACCTAGTGAACCCTCACCATCTGTTCCACTCCATCTCTCTAGATGTATGCTTCGTGTCTCAGCCCGGGAGATGTTCAATATCTCATTCCGCGAGTTGATCGTCGGTTGTTCGCTCTTCGAGAAGATCGATTCTTCTAGAGTTTTCCTTTCCTCTTCTTGTCATGTTAGTTGGAATTCTCAGAGAAAGACATCAAGCCAAAGATGGTGATCGTGTCAACGTTCTTATGAAGTGCAACCTGGATCGTGAAGATTGTGTCAGCTGTGTGTTCCCTCTGACTTCCTACCTCACATCTTGAATCTCGGGACGAGATTCTTGCTTAGTGGGGGTGAGTTGTCACATCCCTAGTTCTGGTATGCTCTGAGCTAGCTAGTCATGTGTTGCATCATGTTTATTTCCTTTTAAACTTGAAATGAGGAAAGTGAAAGCCTCAGAAATCAATTTAAAAGAAGGGCAAGAACCCTTAAAATTGCATTCATTGTTTCCAACATGCCTTCATAAATGTTTGATAATTTTGGCAAGGCTTTGAAGACCAAACCAAAAATAGTGAACATTTATGTGGAATATTTTGGGCACTGAATTTAAATCATTATTGTATTTGAATCTGGAATTATATTCCTAATATATGGGATATATTTTCAGATAACTTTAAATGTTTTATGTGCTGTTGGAAAAGTCCTTCTAGCAACATAAATTATTCAGAGGATATTTGGCACTGTTTTGAATTTGTTTAAATTTCAAAATAGTGGCAAAGTAAAAAAACAGTAGAAATAAAACAGAGACAGAAACTTACCTAACCTCACCTGCGGCCCAGCTTCTGTGTAGCCCAACCAGCCCAACACTATTGGTCCAGCCCACCTTCTCCCCTTGTCTTCTTCCAGCTCGCGCCAGAAGGATTGGGCGCGTGGTCGCCGCGCGCCCGGCCACCTTCTCCCTCCCTGCCTGCCTGGCTACTCCTCGACGCGCCCGGACGACGCCACGCACCCCCTGCACCGCTTCCCTCTCCCCATGCCCCTCTCCCCTCTCTCCCCCGAATGCTCTCCCCCTCCTCTGTTCTCCTCACCGAACGCGCCCGCCGCCGCCGACGAGAACCACCGTGGCCACCGGCCACCCCTCGCCCTGTCGATAAGCCCAGAAGAACCGCCATCGTCTCCTGCATCGTCTACGCCAACCCGTTCGACAGCGGGAGCTCTGCAACGTCGTCCCCGACCTCGTCTTTGTTGTTCGGCCGCCGAGATCACCGGCGACCTTCCGTCTCCATCAGCCCCTCCCCGAGCTCGTCAACCCGCTTTTCGTGCTCGCTGTAAGCCACTGACCGTCCCCACCCTCTTCATTCTCTTTGCCACACGCCGTAGCCGCCGCGCCACCGCACCCGCACACACCGCCGCCTCTGCACGCCACCGTCGTGGCCAGAGCCACGCGGGCTTGAACCCGAATACGTCACCGCATTCGCCACAGCCCCAGGAGCCGAACACAACCGCCTGCAGCCCCTACCGTGCCCCGTAGCAACAAACCCGCATGCCACCGAACTCCGGTCGCCGCTTCTGATGTCGCCGTCATCGCTACCGCCCACCTCAGGCCTCCCCGCGACCACTGTCGGACGCGCCGCGATGCCAGCTTCCCATAGAGACCAACCGCGGTTCAAACCGCGGCCCGTAGGCGAAACCCGAGCCGTTGCAGTGTGCCTCCGCCACGTTTCTGGTCGCCGCCGGCGTATCTCCGGTGAGGCTGACGTGGCCTCATTAGTTAGGCTAATCCCGAATTAGTTTAGCCACTAACCTCTACCCCGAGTCACTGACGTGTGGGCCCCAGGCCACTAACTAAACCAAGTTAGTATTAGTTTAACGCTAACTAAACTTAGTTAGTTTAACTAACTATTGACAGACGGGACCCACTGGTCAGTTTGACTGGACCAGCCCCGTTGACCGCTGACGTCATAGTGACGTAGTACTGACGCAGTAACTCTTTTTCTGGATTTATTCTTATACAGGAAATTCCGGAAAATACCCAAAACTTCTAAAATTCATATAAATTCAACCGTAACTCCAAATGAAATAATTTATATATGAAAAATGATCAGAAAAATCCAATCTATCCATCTGTACCATTTTCATGCATGATAGAACAACTTATGGCTGCTGTTTAGGACAAATCATATGAATGGCATTTGATTAATCACATATGGAGTTTGAATTTGAATCTTGGATTCAAACCAACTCCATTTAACTTGCTGCTAGTTGCACTCGCTCAAATCACATCATATTGCCATGTCACATTCATGCATCATATTGTCGCATTGCATTGATTGTGTTCTTTCTTGTTTGCCGGTAATTGTTCCCTCTCGATAGACGTGTACCGGCGATGTGATCGATGACACCGATGAAGAACTATACTATCTTCAGAAGTGCCAGGCAAGAAAAACCCCCTTGTTCATTCCGATATAATCCTACTCTCTCGCTCCTGCTCTCTTTTACTGCATTAGGACAACAACGATTCATCTCTTACTTGCTGCGGTAGCTGAACCCCTTTATCCTCTGCATGACCTGTCATTGCCACAGTAAATAGATGAAACCCACTAGCATGAGTAGGAGTTGTTTGATCCCTGATGTGCCTACTCATTCATGCTTGTTTGTCATGCCTGCTATTGCTTAGAGTTGTGTCAGCTCTGATTCATCGGGGATGAATTGGAATGTGGTGAACATGTCCTACTGTTGAGAGCTAAGTGTGTGAACACGATTTGGTAAAGGTAGCGGTGAGAGGCCATGTAGGAGTACATGGTGGGTTGTCCCATTGTAGCCGTCCTCAGGAACTGAGTTCTGTGTTTGTGATCCATGAACAGTTACTACCACACATTGGGCTCCGGGCGCTCCAAGCTCTCTCGACTTATTAATCAACCTGATCTCTGTCCAGGAGTTGCAACTAGTTTCTGGTGTTTGTAGGTAGTGTTAGTAGTCTACCAAGTGGTACCCGGTACAGGTGGGCTTGGGACAGACTAGGCACCGTGGCACGATGTACCAAGCGTAGATCCACCCATCGAGGTGGGCTTGGGAACCCTGCTCACATTGTTTGGGGCCGTGAGCGACACCCCGGCCGGATCTCCTTGCGGATGGAACCCGAATAGGCAATAAACCTGGACTAGAGACTTGTGTGGTTAGTCAGGTCGTGGCCGACTCCCTCGCCAGGCTTCCGCTTGAAGGTTGCCGAGGTACATGACGTGTACATGGCGGTAAGTGGCGAGAGCGTGTGTGAAGAAGTACACCCCTGCAGGGTTAATATGATCTATTCGAATAGCCGTGTCCGCGGAAAAGGACTTCTGGGTTGCCTGTACAGTTCATAGACAAGTGAAAGTGGATACTCTAAAATACGCAAGATAAGCGTGAGTGCTATGGATGGCGTTCTCGTAGGGAGACAGGAGCGGATCCATAGTGGTGTATTGATATGGTGAATATGTGGACTCGTGTGCGCCACCTCAAAAGAGTTACTTGCAGTCGTAGTTTAGGATAGCCACCGAGTCAAAGCTGGCTTGCTGCAGTCAAACTCCACAACCCCCCTTTGTTGATAATGGTGCATATGTAGTTAGTTCTGATGTAAGTCTTGCTGGGTACATTTTGTACTCACATTTGCCTATTTTATGTTTTTGCAGAGAGACTTCCGTCTCACTAGTAGTTCCGCGTGGACTTCGACGTTTAGCTTGTTACCTCAGCTACGATCTTGTGCCCTCAGCAGGATCTGGTAGATAGTCAGGCTTCTCAGCCTTTTTCATTTGTAGATGTCTGTACTCAGACATGCTATGCTTTCGCTTGTGCTTGACTTGTGTGCTCTGAATGTTGGGTCATGAGACCCATGTTTGTAATATCTCGCTCCTCGGAGCCTATTGAATAAAATACTTGAGTTGTAGAGTCATGTTGTGATGCCATGTTGTATTTGCACATATCGAGCATATTGTGTGTATGTTATTGAAATGCTTGGTATGTGTGGGATCTGACTATCTAGTTGTTTATCCTTAGTAGCCTCTCTTACCGGGAAATGTCTCCTAGTGCTTCCACTGAGCCATGGTAGCTTGCTACTGCTCCGGAACACTTAGGCTGGCCGGCATGTGTCCTTCTTCGTTCCTGTGTCTGTCCCTTCGGGGAAATGTCACGGGATGAATACCGGAGTCATGTTAGCCCGCTACAGCCCGGTTCACCGGAGTTCTGCTAGCCCAGTGCTACAGCCTGGATTCACACGCTGATGACCGACACGTTCGATGCTGGGTCATGGATGCCTGTCCCTGTAAGTTTGTGCCACTTTGGGTTTACGACTAGCCATGTCAGCCCGGGCTCCTTATCATATGGATGCTAGCGACACTATCATATACGTGTGCCAAAAGGCGCAAATGGTCCCGGGCAAAGGAAAGGCGACACCCGTGGGAATACCGTGCGTGAGGCCGCAAAGTGATATGAGGTGTTACATGCTAGATCGATGTGGCATTGAGTCGGGGTCCTGACAAAGATCACATTTAGTCCATAGGAAAGCCAATACAATTAAAAGGAATGAGGTGTTACTTAATGGTTTGCTTGCTCAAAGTGCTTAGTGATATGCTCCAAAGCCCTCAACCACTTTCTCATATACACATATGTCCTAAACCTATAAGTCAAACTCGGCCCCACCGATTTGATCTATCCGGCGCCACCGAGTTCATTTGACATAGCCACTGTCAAACCCTAATTAGTTCGGTCTCACCGATGGGATCTCGGTCTCACCGAGATGGGCTTGCAAAATCTCTGTGACTTGTTGCAACAATTTTGGTCTCACCGAGTTTGTGCAATCGGTCTCACCGAGTTTGCTTGACCAATTCTTTGTCTGCCTTTTACCAAAATCGGTCTCACCGAGTTTGTGTAATCGGTCAAACCGAGTTGAGGTTTTACCCTAACCATTGCACATTGGTCCCAACGAGTTCACCTTGTCGGTCCCACCGAAAACTCAAACATTCACATTTTTACCTAAATCGGTCTGACCGAGTTTTACCATTTAGTCTCACCGAGTTTGGGAATCTATGTGTAACGGCTAGATTTTGTGTGGAGGCTATAGATACCCCTCCACCCATTCTTCATTCGTGAGGGGAGCCATCAGAACGTGCTTACACTTCCACTACTCATTTTTTGGGAGAGACCAAGATATTACAATCCCGCCACAAGAATCGTGATCTCTAGCCTTCCCCAAGTTGCTTTCCACTCAAATCATCTTCCCACCATAGCCAAATCTGTGAGAGAGAGTTGAGTGTTGGGGAGACTATTATTTGAAGCACAAGAGCAAGGAGTTCATCATCAACACACCATCTATTACCTTTTCAAGAGTGGTGTGTCCTAGATTGATTAGGTGTCACTTCAGAGTCTTCGTCAAGATTGTGGAGTTGAACCAAGGAGTTTGTAAGGGCAAGGAGATCACCTACTTCGTGAAGATCTACCCAGGTGAGGCAAGTCCTTTGTGGGCAACGGACATGGTGGGATAGACAAGGTTGCTTCTTCGTGGACCCTTCGTGGGTGGAGCCCTCCAGGGACTCGCACAACCGTTACCCTTCATGGGTTTAAGTCTCCACCAACGTGGATGTACGATAGCAACACCTATCGGAACCACGCCGAAAATCTCCGTGTCTCCAATTGCGTTTGCACACTCCAATCCCATCCCTTTATTTCCTTGCAAGATGCATGATTTACTTTCTGATGCTCATATACTCTTTGCATGCTTGCTTGAATTGTATTGTGAATGCTTGAAATTGTGCTAATTTCCAACCTCAACTTGAAAAACTTAAAAACTGCTATCTTTGCTTGTTAAGGGTCTAATCACCCCCCTCTAGACACCTCTTCTTGATCCTTTCAATTGGTATCAAAGCTTTGATCTCCATTGCTTTGGTTTAATCACCATTGGAGGAAGATGGATGAGTCTACATTGGGGAGTCTTAGATGTAGACTGCCTATGCTTGATGGAGAGTTCTTTAGTGAGTGGAAAAATGAGATGCTTGGAATTTTTCATGAATATCACTTGAACAAGTACATTACTACTCCTTGTTAACCCCTTGTTAACCCCTTGCATCCTACCCATGATGAGTCTCTTAACATGATTCACAATCTTAGAACTATCAATCTTATGACTAGGGGTTTGCCTAGAAACTTGATTGTTCACTTGCCAACTCTTGATTGTGCTTATACTATATGGAGATTTCTTGAGGAACGTTTTCCAGACTATTACTTGAAAAAAATAGATGATATTCTTCATAAGTCTATTACTTAAATATGATGCTAAGTTTGGAGATTTTTTATTTGAGCTTCGTGACCTTATGCCTGCCAAAGGAGATGTTGGAATTATTAGTAATATCATTTCTGAAGCTATTATAATTCATAGAGATGAACATTTGTTAAAATCATATATCTAATGAATCACTCTCTCTAGAAAATTATCATTTGCAAGACGATGTTGAACATGGATACTATGATGAGGATGATGATAGTGATCATGATCTTGAAGAGTCTATGAGACACTCTGGTCTTATGGCTAACCTTCACGGCTACATGGCTGGAGGAAAGGAATGAGTCCTTGATAGTGGATGTACCGATCACATGACCGGAGACAAAGATATGTTTTGTGAGCTTGCTGAAAACGACGGCCCTCGAAAGTATGCCACTTTTGGTGATAACTCAAAAGGTAAGGTGGTTGGCGTCGGTAAGGTGGCCATCTCACATGACAGCTCCATACAAAATGTTATGCTCGTTGAATCTCTTGGCTATAGTCTACTTTCTGTATCTAGACTAGTTGACTTTGGATTCTGTCAGGACCCCGACTCAATGCCACATCGATCTAGCATGTAACACCTCATATCACTTTGCGCCCTCACGCACGGTATTCCCACGGGTGTCGCCTTACCTTTGCCCGGGACCGTTTGCGCCTTTTGGCACACGTATATGACAGTGTCGCTAGCATCCATGTGATAAGGAGCCCAGGCTGACATGGCTAGTCGTAAACCCAAAGTGGCACAAACTTACAGGGACAGGCATCCATGACCCAGCATCGAACGTGTCGGTCATCAAAGAGTGAATCCAGGCTGTAGCACTGGGCTAGCAGGACTCCGGTGAACCGGGCTGTAGCGGGCTAACAGGACTCCAGTATTCATCGCGTGACATTTCCCCGAAGGGACAGACACAGGAACGAAGAAGGACACATGCTGGCCAGCCTAAGTGTCCCGGAGCAATAGCGAGCTACCATGGCTCAGTGGAAGCACTAGGAGACATTTCCCGGTAAGAGAGGCTACTAAGGATAAACAACTAGATAGTCAGATCCCACACATACCAAGCATTTCAATAACATACACACGATATGCTCGATATGTGCAAATACAACATGGCATCACAACATGACTCTACATCTCAAGTATTTTATTCAATAGGCTCCAAGGAGCGAGATATTACAAACATGGGTCTCGT
Source organism: Triticum timopheevii (assembly GCA_963921465.1). Classification (NCBI taxonomy): domain Eukaryota; kingdom Viridiplantae; phylum Streptophyta; class Magnoliopsida; order Poales; family Poaceae; genus Triticum; species Triticum timopheevii. Next base: position 239,244,520 of record OY997266.1, on the reverse strand, counting down.
GACCCAACATTCAGAGCATACAAGTCAAAGCACACGCGGAAGCTTAACATGTCTGAGTATAGACAACTATAAATGAAAAGGCTGAGAAGCCTGACTAACTACCAGATCCATCCGAGGGCACAAGATCGTAGCTGAGGTAACAAGCTAAACGTCGAAGTCCAAGCGGAACTACTAGCGAGACTGAAGTCTCTCTGCAAAAACATAAAATAGGCAAACGTGAGTACAAATGTACCCAGCAAGACTTACATCAGAACTATCTACATATGCATCATTATCAACAAAGGGGATGGTGGAGTTTGACTGCAGCAAGCCAGCTTTGACTCGGTGGCTATCCTAAACTACGACTGCAAGTAACTCTTTTGAGGTGGCGCACACGAGTCCACATATTCACCATATCAATACACCACTATGGATCCGCTCCCGTCTCCCTACGAGAACGCCATCCATAGCACTCATGCTTATCTTGCGCATTTTAGAGTATCCACTTTCACTTGTCTATGAACTATGCAAGGGGTCCAAGTTTCCATATCCGAGGAATCCGACTATTCGAATAGATAATGATAACCCTGCAGGGGTGTACTTCTTCACACACGCTCTCACCACTTATCGCCCTGTACACGTCATGTACCTCGGCAACCTTCAAGCGGAAGCCAGGCGAGGGAGTCAGCCACGACCTGACTAACCACACAAGTCTCTCGTCCAGGTTTATCGCCTATTCGGGTTCCATCCGCAAGGAGATCCGGCCGGGGTGTCGCTCATGGCCCCAAACGATGTGAGCAGGGTTCCCAAGCCCACCATCCGGGTGCCACTTGGTACACCGTGCCACTGTGCCTAGTCTGTCCCAAGCCCACCTGTACTGGGTGCCACTTGGTAGACTACTAACACTACCTACAAACACCAGAAACTAGTTGCAACTCCTGGACAGAGATCATGTTGATTAATAAGTCGAGAGGGGTCGAGTTACCGGAACCCAATGTGTGGTAGTAACTATTCATGGATCACAAACACAGAACTCAGTTCCTGAGGACGGCTGCAATGAGACAACCCACCATGTACTCCTACATGGCCTCTCACCGCTACCTTTACCAAATTGTGTTCACACACTTAGCTCACACACAGTAGGACATGTTCACACACCTCCGATTCATAGCCGATGAATCAGACCTGACACAACTCTAAGCAATAGCAAGCATGACAAACAAGCATGAATGAGTAGGCACATCAGGGCTCAAACAACTCCTACTCATGCTAGTGGGTTTCATCTATTTGCTGTGGCAATGACAGGTCATGCAGAGGATAAAGGGGTTCAACTACCGCAGCAAGTAATAGTTCTATCGTTGTTGTCCTAATGTAGTAAAAGAGAGCAGGAGCGAGAGAGTGGGATTGTATTGGAATGAACAAGGGGGTTTTGCTTGCCTGGCACTTCCGAAGATAATATAGCTCTTCATCAGTGTCATCGATCACGTCGTCGGTAACAACGTCTACTCTGGGGGAATAGGTACCGGCAACAGAGAGAAGGCACAATCAATGCAATGCGACAATATGATGCATGCTCATGACATGGCAATATGATGTGATTTGAGCTAATGCAACTAGCAGCAGGTTAAATGAAGTTGGTTTGAACCCAAGATTCAAATTCCAACTCCACATGTGATTATTTAAATGCCTTTATTTGATTTGACCTAAACAGTGAACTAAAGTTGTTCTAACATGCATGAAAATGGTACAGATGGATTTCTTGAATTTTTCTGATAATTTTTCATATATAATTTATTTAATTTGGAGTTACGGTTGAATTTCTATGAATTTTAGAAGTTTAGGCAATTTTTCTGGATTTCCTGAATAAAAATAAATAGAGAAAAAGATTAGCTGCGTCAGCATGACGTCGGGGTGACGTCATCAGGTCAAAGGCGCCAGCCCAGGTCAAACCTGACGGCTGGGGCCCACATGTCAGTGTAGCAGCTAACTAACAGGGTTAGTTAGTGTTACATTAGCACTAATCTAGGTTAATTAGGGCCTGGGCCCACTGGTTAGTGACTAAACTAACTGTCAGGGTTAATTAACACTAATCTACATCTAACTAAAGGTTAATAGAGATGGACCCGCACGTCAGTGACCATGGGGGGTCAAACTGGCCCCACACAGTCAATTGTCAACGGGGTCAACCCCACCGGCGACTTGACGCCGGCAAGGCCAGCCGCGGCGGCAAGCCTCGGGTTGCGTCTCCGGCGACCAAACGGCCGGCGGAGCGCATCTACGTGACGCTGGTGGACTCGCGCGTCGAGTGGTGCAGGCGGTGGGTGCGGGGGTGGCCGGAGTTGAGTGCGGCGTCGATCTCGGCGGTGGCCGAAGTTCGAGCGCACTCGGGAACGGGGCTGCGGTGGCCGTGGAGTGGCGTGCTTAGCTCCTGCGGTACCTATGCAGTGCGGTGAGCACGTGGGTGTGCTCGGTTGGGAGCTACGACAACTGTGGCCTTGGCGGCGAGAAGCTCAGGCGGCGGCGCGGTTCGGTCTCCGGCGAAGCGACGGCTACGGGGCATAATCGAGCTCAGGAAGAGGGGGGTTAGACGCAGGAGCTCACAGCGCTTCGGACGGGAGGCTCGAGGGCTCAGGGAAGGCCTGCAGACGGCGGAGCGGCGATGGAGTTCGTCGGAGCTCGAGGAAGAAGACCAAGCCGATGCCGGCGATGCAGCGCGTACGGGCTCGAGCGCGTCATCTTGGAGACGTCGGGCGTTGCAGAGAAGCTTCTGGATGCGTCGAGGGGGCGAGGGGATGGCAGTGGGCGCAGCAACAGCGAGCGGCGGCGGCGGCTGTGTTCGGTGCGTGCGAGGAAGAGAGCCAGGGGAGGGGATGGGGACGAGAGAGAGCGAGAGAGAGTCGGGGCTGGCGCGTGGCATCTCCCAGAGATGTCCGGGCAAGCAGGCAGAGAGGAGGTGGCCAGGGCGCGTGCCTGCGCGCGGCGACCACACGCGCGTCCTCCTGGCAGAGGAGGAAGGCGACAGGGGAGTTGGCGGTGGTGGGCTGGGCTGTACAGTGTTGGGCCAGCATAGGAGCTGGGCCGGTTGGTGGGCGCTAGGTAAGTTTCTGCTTCTCCTTCTATTTATATTTTCTGTTATTTTGTTTTGACTTAGTTTGAGAACTAAATCATTTTAAAACTTTCTGTAAATTTTTGTGTGAGCTCAGAGAGATAGTCCAAGGCCACATGCAAATTTACAAAAATATTTGAACATTATTTCTTATATAGCAGAAATAATTCCAACCCAAATATGTTATTGATTTAAATCAAAGGCCCAAAATAAATTATTTCTGTGATTCCCAAATATTGGTTTGAATTTTACCTCTTGCCAATATTTTCGCAGAATAACATGAACATTTTCTTGGACTCATTTGATGAGATTTAAATGTTGGTTATTTTTTAGAGGTTTTTCTGAGGCTTTTGAAAATTTCTCAATTCAAGTTTCATTTGAATTTAAACATGATGCTCACATGGAAACTAGCCTAGGTCAGACCATAATTAGGGATGTGACAGATTCACTGTCCTATTTACTGAAATAGATTGCCAAGTGTTTCGAATAGATAATCATAAATGGTCTTTACCGGCAGAAGTAGAGGTGATCTATACATTGTTGATTTCACTAAAAAGGCTCAACCTAGAACTTGCTTAATTGCTAAATCTTATAAAGGCTGGTTGTGGCATAGACGGTTAAGTCATGTGGGCATGCAAAACCTTGACAAGCTTATTAAAGGTGATCATATTCTTGGTGTTAAAGATGTCATATTTGACATGGATAGACTTCACAGTGCTTGCCAAGAAGGAAAACAGGTTGGAGGAAGCCACCCCGTGAAGAACATCATAACCACGAGGAGACCGCTCGAGCTACTTCACATGGATCTTTTCGGTCCCAACGCCTACAAGAGTATCGGTGGTAACTCGTTTGGAGTAGTCATTGTTGATGATTTTTCAAGATTTACGTGAGTGTTCTTTCTTGATGATAAATCGCAGGTCCAAAAGATCTTCAAAAACTTCGCTAGGAAGGCCCAAAACCAATTTGAAGTGAAGATCAAGAAGGTTCGCAGCGACAACGGAACGGAGTTCAAGAACACCAATGTGGACACCTTTCTTGACGAAGAAGAGATTTCACATGAGTTCTCGGCTACGTACACACCTCAACAAAATGGAGTTGTTGAGAGGAAGAACCGGTCGCTCATCGAAATGGCGAGAACGATGCTTGATGAGTACAAGATGCGAAAACACTTTTGGGCGGAAGCGGCTGAGACAGCTTGTCATGCAACAAATCGTCTATATCTTCACAAGATACTCGACAAGACGGCATACGAGCTTCTCACCTGTATGAAACCCCAAGTTGGATACTTTCGAGTATTCAGCTCAAAGTGTTACATTCTTGATAAGCATCATCATTCTAAATTTGCTCCTAAATCTCATGAAGGTTTCCTACTCGGTTATGGCTCAAACTCTCACACTTATCGTGTCTACAACAATTTCACCTGAAAGGTTGAAGAGATGGTAGATGTGAAGTTTGATGAATCTAACGGCTCACAAGTAGAGCAATTTCCAATCGGTGTAGGTGACAAAGATCCGTCGGAAGCAATCCAAGACTTGTCTATTGGCAAGATTCGCCCAATGGAGGTAAAGGAGAGTACATCGTCCGTCCAAGTGGAAGCCTCAATTTCACGCCAAGGTGAACCACAAGTTGACTTGGAGGCATCCACGAGTGGGACACATCAAGACGACGAAAATGAGAATGTACAACAAGATGAACCTCGACAACCTCCTTCTCCACCTCCACGGGAGAACAACAACGCAACAACAACGTAGGAAGTCAAGAGGAAGAACAAGACAATGAAGAGGATGTTCCACCCTGACCAAACAAAAGCTCTCACGAGTTCGAGCAAGAGTCTTAAGAGATCATCCTGTCGAACAAATCTTTGATGACATTCAAACCGGGAGAATTACTCGCTCTAAAACTTGTTTGGCTAACTTTTGTGAACATTACTCACTGATTTCTAGCCTTGAACCTATGAAGGTTGAAGAAGCATTGGAAGATCCAGATTGAATAAATGCCATGCACGAAGAGCTTCACAACTTTGAGAGGAACCAATTGTGGATGTTGGTTGAAAAGCCCCATGAGAAACACAATGTCATTGGAACCAAATGGGTGTTTTGGAACAAGGAAGATGAAGATGGACAAGTTGTACGCAACAAGGCTCGTCTCGTTGCTCAAGGCTACACTGAAGTCGAAGGTATGGACTATGGTAAGACTTATGCCCCCGTTGCTAGACTTGATTCCATTCGCATCTTACTTGCATATGCTAATCATCATGACATTACCTTATATCAAATGGACATCAAAAGTGCTTTTCTTAATGGTTAAATTGAGGAGGAAGTTTATGTTAAACAACCTCCCGGCTTTGTTAATCCCAAGAAACTCAACCATGTTTACAAACTCCACAAAACTCTTTATGGTCTTAAGCAAGCTCCTAGAGCTTGATACCAATGCTTGACTAAGTTTCTTCTTGAAAAAGGGTTTGAAATTGGTAAAATTGATTCTACACTCTTTACTATAAGGGTTAATGGAGAATTATTTGTGTGCCAAATTTATGTTTATGATATCATATTTGGTTCAACTAACCCTAATTTTAGTGAAAAGTTTGGAAAGCTTATGTCGGAGAAGTTTGAGATGTCTATGATGAGTGAACTCAAGTTCTTTCTTGGTTTGCAAATCAAGCAAACGAAGGAGGGAACCTTTATCTCTCAAGCAAAGTATACCAAGGACTTACTCAAGAAGTTCAACATGCAAGAATGCAAAGGTATGAATACCCCCATGCCTACTAGTGGACATCTTGACTTGACAAAGGATGGCGAACTGGTTGACCAAAAGGTTTACCGCTCTATGATTGGTTAATTTTTATATCTATGTGCCTCCCGTCCCGATATCATGCTAAGTATGTGCATGTGTGCACGATATCAAGCGTCCCCCAAAGAATGTCATCTTAAGGTTGTGCAAAGGATAGTGAGATACTTAATACATACACCAAATTTTGGCATTTGGTATCCTAAGAGGTCTTCTTTTAATCTTGTTGGCTACTCCGATTCAGACTATGCCGGTGACAAGGTTGATAGAAAGTCCACTTAGGGTACTTGTCAATTTCTTGTTAGATCTCTTGTGTCTTGGTCCTCCAAGAAACAAAACTTGGTATCCGTATCCACCGCCGAAGCGGGATACATTGTCGTCGGTTCATGTTGTGCTCAATTACTTTGGATGACCCAAACTCTTAAAGATTATGGGATATATGTGAAACATGTTCCATTGCTTTGTGACAATAAGAGTGCTATTAAGATTGCTCATAATCCCGTGCAACATTCTCGAACTAAGCATATTGAAGTTCGTCATCATTTCATTCGAGATCATGTTGCTAAGGGAGATATCAAACTTAAGCATGTTCGTACCGATAAGAAATTGGCGGATATATTCACAAACCACTTAATGAGAAAGTGTTTTGCGGGTTGAGAGGTGAATTGAACATCACTGATGCCTCAAACATGGAGTAGAACTCCATGTGGATGCATGCAAGGCCTGAGCCTTACTATGACTAATCCTTGATATTTCTCTTATGATGATGATCATATGTCTTGGATATTGTTGTACTCTTGCATGCTATCTAACCCTTGTAGGTACTTGGATGAGCCCAACTCTATGAGATTGCAACTCAATCACATTCTAAGCAATATCTACATCTCCAAGTCTCTACAAAGTGGTGGTTGAAGACAAGGAAGCACGAATCCATTCAATATATCCTTTAACAAACTCCCTATATCAAATTTCATTTGGTATCAAATTTCATGATTGTCATTTGGATACACAAGTGCTCTTCCTTGCAAGACTAACCCATGTAGGAAGATGAACTTCAACTACAAGTAGTGCTCCCAACTCTTGATGATCTACATCAAATTGAGCGCCCTACACAAGTTCAACTACATGACCAAGTTCAACACCACCACCCAAGGTATGTCATTCCATCTTAGAGAAGTTTTACCCCAAGACATGGGTCAAAGAAACTCAACAAGATGTGAATACATCAAAATGATTGAACGAAAAATGGAAACCCCATTTTGAGCTTAAATGATGAGTATGACCTATGATCAAGTGTCTTCACTTGGCTCCTAAGTCAATATACTCTAACATAGGTGACTTTGTCACTGACCAATTCTAGATGAAGTTCTCTGTTGTTTCTCCATGTTCTTGCATTTGTCTCTTGCATGATTGTTCCCCTTTCAGAAAAACTTCATCTAAATTTCTTTTCTTTTCTATGTTATTTTCTGCATTTCCCTGCATCCAATTCATTGCAAATCCTTCAGTTAATTCCTTGCATATCCTTGTGAGATCTTAATTGCCTAAGTGAGCTGAGGTGACAAGCATTTTCTCTCTGGATTGAAATCGGCCTTACCAGATTGTTTTCTTCGGCCTAACCGAACCATCTCGGTGCCACCAAAAGTAACAACTCGGTGCTATCGATTTCAATACTGAGATAAAAATTGTGTCACTTGCATCCTGCATAATTGTCCCAGCTCCACTCAATGAAACATGTCCTCTACAAGCATCCTATACTACAAAAAAAGACACATCCGTGACATTTTGGGCCGAATGAAACTTTTTCTGTCATACATAATACACTTCTATGACGATAATTGTGACAAAACCCGGTATCATCATATATGTGGTGGGATCCTACTTCTATGACAAAAAATCATGACAGAAAATGGGCTTTTTGTCCTGGGCGGGCCAGAGACGCAGCTGCATGACATTCTTTGGGCCGTCCATGATGGAAAAAACCGTGGTAGAAGCGAGGGCGAGGAAAATTTCGGGGAGTTCCCGGTTACGGTGGGCGGTCGGGGACCGAGCGATGCGCGTTTCTCTCGTACACGTACGTGCGTGTGTGCGAGGCGTTGGCTCTAAATGAACCCGAGCGAGGCGTTGGGCTCTAACTGAACCCGAGCGATTGCACTGCAGGCTACGCGTTACTGAACCCAAGCGATCGATCGATGGCTGTTAACTGAACCCGATCGAGCGATTCCTTCGCTACTGCTGCTAACTGAAGCTGATCGATGCTGCCTCTCTAGATGAACAGTGAGCGTTGCGGGCGGGTTGGATGAACAGTGAGCGGTGGCGTTGCCTGTGGATGAACAGGACCCCATGGTGTGGAGGGCTGGATGAACATGACGATCCCGTGGAGGGCTGGATGAACAATAGACGGTGGAGGGGTGCCCGTGGAGGGGTGGTTGAACAGTAGCCGGTGGAGTAGCGCGCGGTGGAGGCTGGATGAACAGGAGCCCGTGGAGGCTAGAGGAGGTCAATGGTAGCTCGTGGAGGCTGGAGGAGGTCGACGATGGAGATGAACAGTATCCCGTGGAGTCCCGTTTTGTGGTACGCACACCCCTTCCGATGAACAGGATCCCCGTTTCGACTGTAGCGCTCCGAGACAAGTCCGTTTCGTCCGTTTTGCGGTACGCCACACCCCTCCCAATCAACAGGACCCCCATTTCGACCATAGGAGGTCCGTTTCCTATGTTTTACGGTACGCTAGACCCCTCCTGATGAACAGGATACCGTTTCGAACGTAGCCGGTCGAACACAAGGCCGTTTCCTCCATTCTGCGGTACGCCAGGCCTCGTTTCCATCGCCTATTCCGTCCAAGCCGGTTGGCTCCCACGCGTTCCGTTGCCTCCCGATGAACATGACGCATTCTGTTTCCTCCCCATGAACACGACGCATTCCGTTGCGTCCCCATGAACACGACGACGACGCTATTTCTCCGTTCCGACCCAGCCATGTACATGAGCCCTAGCCGTATGTATGCGCGAGTAGGCGTTCGAGACCCCGCCCGTATGTACACATACATGGTTGTATTTTCTTTCTTGCACACTAGCCGTTGTACGTACGTGTACATGCTACGTGCACGCCTCTACTACGACACGTACGCGCCTCTACTACAACACGTGCGCGCCTCTACATCGACCAGTATATATGTACGTACATGTTCGCGACCAGAATGACAATGCTACGTACACTTCGACCAGGTGGGTCCCGACTGTCAGGGACTTCCTTGCGTGCGAAGATGTAGCTGGTGGGTCCCAGCAGTCACGGGGGTGAATCAATTTTTTTTGCCGGACGCACTTGTGTGCGAAGGTGTAGCTGGTGGGTCCCAGCAGTCAGGGGGAACTTTTTTTAGCGAAATACGGTGGCCCGTCTGGTGGGTCCCTACTGTCAGGTGGAGGAATCATTATTTTCCGCGTAATAAGGAGGCACTTCTTTCCTGCGGCCGTGGACCCAGCTGTCAGCCTCTCCACGTACAATCCACGTCCGATGGAAGTCGTTCCTTGACCACATTGACCACGCCGCGCCGAGAGCACCAGGGCGGTGGACGACGGCGAGGCCTAGGAAGGGGACGACGGGGAGCCGGGGAAGACGCGGCAGTGGAAGCCCGTGCAGAGAGGAGTACGAGGGTTCACTAGTCGGTTGCGGTGTGAGGCTGCCGTCGCCGCAGGGCCTGGCCAGCGGTGGGAATAGTAGGGGCGGTGAGGCCTCCGCGGCAGCATAGCCAGCCACGGGAGGTAGGAGCACGCGGCACGCCGGCGCTGCTTTGGGCGGCTGGAGCAAGAAGACCAGAGGTTGAAGAAGCACTACGGTCGTTGGATGGACATTGTACGGTCACTGGAGCTAGAATCGTTTATATTGACTAAGTTGACAAAGCGCTCCATCCCCGTCAACTTAGTAGGCCCACAAGTCAGCCTCCCACCAAGGTGGGTCCCACCAAGAAGGGGGTATTCATTTTTTGTGCGTAATAAGGAGGCACTTCCGGTGGGTCCGAGCTGACAGCGGGGGGAACGTTTTTCGTGAAATACGGTGGCCCGTCCGGTGGGTCCCAGCAGTCAGGGGCAAACATTTTTTTCGCGAAATACTGGTGGCCCGTCTGGTGGGTCCCTGCTATCAGGTGGAGGAATAATTATTTTCCGCGTAATAAGGAGGCACTTCCTTGCGGCTGTCGTGGACCCAGCTGTCAGACTCTCCACGTACAGTACTCTTCCGATGGAATTCGGTCATTGACCACATTGACCACGCTGTGCCGAGAGCACCACGCCGGTGGACGACGGCGAGGCCTAGGAAGGGGACGATGCGGAGCCGGAGAAGACGCGACAGTGGATGCCCACGCAGAGAGGAGTACGACAGTTCACTGGTTCGGCTGCGCTGCTGTCGCCGCAGAATAACAGGGGGTGTGGATGAGTGGAGTGGAGGGATGACCTGGCCAGTGGTGGGAGTAGTATGGGGGTGGTGAGGCCTCCACGGCAGCACAGCCGGCCATGGGAGGAAGGAGCAGGCGGCACGACCGGCGCTGCTTTGGGCGGCTGGAGCAAGAAGACCAGAGGTTGAAGAAGCACTACAGCTGTTGGATGGACATCGTACGGTCAGTCGAGCTAGAATCGTGCATATTGACTAAGTTGACAAAGTCCTTCATCCCTGTCAACTTAGTAGGCCCACTATACTGGGTCCCAGCTAGCAGGGGAGTATTCATTTTTTGTGCGTAATAAGGAGGCACTTCCTTGCATGCGAAGATATAGCTGGTGGGTCCGAGCTGTCAGCGGCGGTAACGTTTTTTTCGCGAAATACAGAGGCCCTTTCGGTGGGTCCCAGTTGTCAGGTGGAAGGATCATTATTTTGCGCATAATAAGGAGGCATTTCCTTGCATGCGGCCGTGGACCCAGCTGTCAGCCTCTCCACGTACAGTCCACTTCAGATGCATGTCGGTCGTTGACCACGTGATCACACCACGCCGAGAGCATCAGGGCGGTGGACGACAGCGAGGCCTAGGAAGGAAACGACACAGAGCCAGGGAAGACTCGGTAGTTGTTTCCCACGCGGAGGGGAGTACGACTATACGAGGGTTTACTGGTTCGTCTGCCGTCGCCGGAGAATAACAGCAGGTGTGAGACTGTGGGTGAGTAGAGGGATGGCTAGGCCAGCGATGGGAGTACGGTGGGGTGGTGAGTCCTGCGCGGCAGCACAGCCAACCATGGGGAGGAGGGAGCAGGCAGTCCCGTCGGCGCTTGTTTGAGCGGCTGGAGTAGGAAGAGCAGAGATTGAAGAAGCACGACGGCCGTTGGATGGACATCCAACAGTCACTGCTTGTGCGTCAACCTTTTTTTAGGAAAGCCTCAGTTCTGTGGAAAACAGCATACAGGCCATCTGCCATTATTTCAAATAATTTATAGCCCATTCGCTAATTCTTACGGGTTTTTTTGGAGCCAATATTATTTTTCTTAGCATTACAGCCCATATTATGGCCACGGTTAAAAAATTATACGAAATTTTGCATATGTCGGTGCAGTCTGAACTATTTTTAATTCCGAAATTTTGAGTCACATTCACACTGATTTTAAAAATAAATGTATATCAATATAAAATCCAATAAATTGTCCACGCATAAAAATCAATGCAATTTAAAATCTCGAAATGAAAAAATATATTTGAAATTAATTGCCGGTTTGATGTGTTTTAAAAATGTACAACCCATTTCTCATTACTGATAGGCCATTTTCTCGGCCAGCTGAATGAAGCTCTCCTCGTCTTGAAAGATTTGCAACCCAACAGGCCTGATAAAGCGACTTACTTGACAAATCACAAAAAAAACTAGGCTAGCTATTTTCAGAAAGAAAAAAAAACTACTGGGCTGGTCTGTGGTAAACATAAAAGAAAAGGCTATCTAGACAGGCCAGAGTGTCCCGCACAGCCCAGTTGACACCCTGCTTCCGTCTCAAAAACAAATTAGATAAATTCCACTCCAATTTTATGGCGATTCATAAAAATGCCACTGCAATTTCCAAACTTTGAAAAATGCCACTGCAATTTTTGCAAACTTTGAAAAACGCCACTGCAGTTTGCAAACTTTGAAAAACGCCACTCTAGACTTCGAAAAATGCCACTAGAAATGGCATGAAATGGCATTTTTCAACATTTGGAAATTGCAGTGGAATTTCTCGGATACACCAGATTTGCAGTGGCATTTATCAAATGAACCCAAAACAAAACTAACTGGGCAAGCTGCTGGGTCCCTGGTGTCAGCCGCTCGTTGTGCAATTCTTTCGTTTATTAACTACGTTGACAATGGCATGGGACCCAGATGTCAGAAATCCACTAGGAGGAGCCTTTTTTTATTGGATTGAAATAAGGAGGCACTTGCTTGCCTACTGCCATGACCTTGGCGGGTCCCTGCTGTCATCCTCTCCACGTACAATCATCTCCTGATTGTGTACGCGTCAACTTGGTAGGCCCACAAGTCAGCCTCTAAACCCGTGGAGGACAAATACAACCCATTTAAAAAATAATAGCCATCCATACGTTCAAACGGAAAGTTTAGCATTCAGAGCAAAGTAACAGGTCTGATCCACATATAGAGTACTGAACTTCCACGTTGACAACCATCATAACCAAGTTAACTATCTACTCCCACTAATACTCTAATAGCATACAGGTACTAACTTACTCTTAGCTAACTAGACGATGCCGGCCGCCATCTGTAGTACACGCTAAACACCGGCACCGGCGTCCTGCTCCTCGCCTCAGGCTTGCAAGAGGTGCGATAGGGCGCGTTGCTCGCACGCGTTGGCCCTTTCCATGCCGACATGGTCCACCGAAGCTTCGGCTTCCAAGCGGGAAACCCACTTGACGAGCTAGTAGTAAATATCGGCGTCGCGAACGCGTGCGTGCCCGACAGCCTCTAGGGCTATTTGCTGGGCGCCGGCCTCCACGTACTCGGCCCAGTTGCGGGCGCTCTTCTCGCGACTTAGAGCGTCGGTGCGCTGCTGCTCCATGTCCGCTGGCGGCGCAAATCGGCGATACGCTGCACCTTTGCCAGGCGGTCACGCTCCAACAACTCCTGCTCCTCCGCCAGGCGGTCAAGCTCCAACAACTCCTCGATCTCCGCATTGCCATCTAAAGACAGATAGAATGCCTCCTCCCTCCGTATGCCTTCCGGTGAAAAACCGAACACTAGTTCCGGCTGTGACCGCCTCCGGCGTCGCCTCCCACGGACGGGCCGGGGCATGGCGGACGTGGCAAGCGACGTCGGGCCGGTGGGGGCTTATGATGATATGGCGAGTTGGGTCACAGTGCCACCGGAGAAGGCCAGGAAACAGTACTTATAGGCGGAAGGTAGCGCGACGGTCATCGGAATTCAATGCATAATGGCTTAGCGCGCCAGCTTGCCGTGGAAAACTAGAGAAACTGAAATTATGATTGTGTCGTCCCGTCCCGTCTGGGTCGCACGCCGGCATGGCAGTCAAACGAGTGCACTCGAATCATCTCCCTCCTTGTCAATAATGATTCCATGGATTTAAAAAGCCCGCAACACTTAAAGCGCATATTTTTCGCATCAGTTAGCTGCCTTAATTATGGTCGGCTGCATGCCGGCACTCAGAATCGCTCGCAGCCAGTACGCGGAGCAGCAGGCAATGAGTCGCAGCCGAGGGCACGCATGCAGCCACTTAAATCGCTGGAATTAATTAGGCTTAAACTTCTGCATGCCGTTAATTATTGCCATGCCTTGGTCTTGCTGCTTTGCTCACGGGACTAATAAACCCGGACGGAGGGAGTACCTTGGTTGGTGAGAGGTTTGAATTAAGCCCTGCAAACCGGAAAAGAGGTACTAGTACGTGTGTGATCCGCTATTTATTCGTGTAGGATCGAGTAGGTCGTTTCTTGAATTGAGCCCTACAAACCGGAAAGGAGGTAGTACGTGCGTGATCCGCTATTTATCCGTGTAGGATCGAGTAGGTAGGATAGTGTAGCTTGTCAGTTTCTTCAGAAGTAGGCATTTTTATTCAAAAAACTGCCACTTTGTATCTTGCGTCACAAATAAAACTGCTAGGAGCGCATTAGTAGGCTAGCTAGTGATCGATCAGTAACTTGTAAACACTAAGCGGACAGAAATAAGTAACTGTTAATGCATCTCAATGATTCACAGATCATATACAAATATGTAGCTCCAAAAGCAAAGATCAGCCACTTCGGATCTTGCGTCGCAACTAAAACTAACTAGTACGATTCCCATACATAATATCAACATGTTAATGCATCTCAATGATTCACAGATCATATACAAATATGTAGCTCCAAAAGCAAAGATCTAGAAAAAACATTTGTTCTTCCTACTAACATGGATGCTTCTCTTGGCCAACATTTAGTACAGACTGAAAGACAAATTTGTTTGTGAAATCTACAATTCCTCTTACAAACGTAAGTGGTTTCACCAACAGCTGGAACCATGAGAATGAACCACACATGATGGAGGAACATCCACTGCAATATGATTTGGTCTTCTCTCGATCACACCGCGAGACTATTTTCTGAATACAAACTTTAACTTAGGCAAAATGATGCCCATTGTATAATCAGACCAAAGCAATGAAGCACCTAGTGTTGGCCAATAAATAGTACAGCACTACTTTTCTGCAGTCCATGAAGTGACTATCCAATCTTTCTGTGTCTATTTTCAAATGGCACTGCATGCAGTGACTATACTATTCTCTTGTGCAGTTCAACCAAAATTGCGGACACTTTGTTTGTTTGCCAAATAGCAACGGGCAGACATCTCTGTCTGCACAGATATCAAGCAGCTAGTAAACATATACCACACGATGTATTTTTGGTTTAAACATGTCTCTTCCGCTTAGCATCTGTCATGTTCTGCACTGGACAATCTGATACAGTTATGTTTTGCCCTGGACAATTTCATACTGAATTGATTTGCTGGTTCAGAGTAGAAATATAGCGCCTATTCTTCATCAGACCAAGGATATCCATGTTCGCAGTGATGGAAGAGGTGAAATGGATACAACCGAAATTGAGCATCCAATCATTGAATCCTGTCCTGCACCTCCAATGTTGGTCCACCCTGCCAATAAATTCACATGCAAACCACTAGTATTACTATCTAATCACAGTGCAAAAAGAGTATCAAGATAGTAGCAAACCATGTACCTTCGTAATGAACAGCTCATAGTGCCACCAATTGGATATAAAGGTTTGGAAAAAACATGCTCCTAATGATGAACCAGTTGGACTTTTTGTGCAGTTTCACTAAAATCGAGCATCCCTGTTTTCATAGATATTGAAAGTGTGATTACTATAAAAGTGACACTAGTTGAAGCATAGACTCACAAATATAAGCATTCCAATTTCTTAATGGGAAAAGGTAGCAGGACTGTTTTTAACCACCTGTTTGAAGGAATAAATAAAGCAACAGCGGCTGATGTCAGGAAGGCATACATAGTTTTTTCCGAAAAATTGAGCCATTCCTGACCTTTCCTCTTCTTTTAAGCATATTTTGTGCAGTTCAACTAAAATAAAATGCCATCACCGCCTTGACAATTCAGTGACACTGTACAAAAGGAAATGACTTAACATTACATCATGATGTCAGGTATGTAGTCGACAGGCATTAGAGACAAACATACAGACCTCCTCGGATAACATAATGAACACTAATGTTAACAAAGGTGTGACTAGCTTTACCGGGATAATTTGAGTGAACTCTACACCCTCTGTTCCTTAATATAAGACGTTTTTGCGGTTCAAAAGTACCCAAACGTCTAGTATTTAGAAAAACAGGTAATAGTTTTCTTGAGCACATATCTGGGAAAGCTTGCCACACTTTATTTATGTCCATACGCTAATGCAACACCATTCGAATACTAGAAATATACACTAATCCAGTGGCTAGTGCAATAGTAGAGTGATTAGTTTATTATAGGGTACAGTACAATGGTTTTACTGGACAGATTTCAATAAACTCTAGCACTGGAAGATTTCTATAAGAATTAACAATACAAAATGTAAAGGTAACAAGTTTCAGCATTGGTATACTAGTTGTGCATGAGCATTAAACCATATACAAAAGTCTGAAGGTAACTAGCATTATTAACTAATGATAGTATAAAAAATTTGCAAACCATGTACCTCCAAGGTAAATATCATTTCGAACTTGGGGGGGCCTTAAAAATTGCTATCCCAATCTTGATAATCAATCAAACATAAAAACTTGATCGAACGAATCAAGAGAACAGCCGGAGGAGGAGGTGCCCACTCTTGACCTTTCCTCTTGTCTTCATAATTTTTTGTGCAGTTTAACCAAAATAAAATGACATCAGCGCCTTGGCATTTTGGTGACACTGCACAAAAAAATTAACTTATCTCATGAAAGTGAGGTATGTAATCTATAAGCATTAACAGTGCAAAAATCTGAAGGTAGTAACAAGTTTCATCGTTGGTATACTAGTTGTGCAACAGCATTAGAATGCCTTAGCTGAAATATCTTTAATACATCCACAAGCAACAGCTAACCCTAAAATAATACAGTGACATTAAATAGCATTGCTTAAATTTATCGGTGGCATTAGACTGAGAGCGGCATTAGTTAAATGTGGCATCACTTTAGCACTAGCATTGCTTGACTTGACTGCTGGCGTTATACTAACAGCAAAAAAAGTGGCAATAAGAGCATGGGAATCCCATTGGGACAGTGGGCGCACCAGTACGATGTACCTCCACGGACGCAGAGTGGTGAGGGAGGTATGGTTGCCCAGAGCAACAAATATCCAGGCAGCACATGTGGATTACGTCCCATTTTTGTTCTCTTTAGCCACCTTTTTCCTATGTGAGGACAAAAAACCGATCGACCTGGTCATTCTCTATTGCGTTGTCATGCCTTTCTACCCTTCTTCAACCAAGAGACACGAGACTCATTCCTTAGCTACTGATTTTCCCCTTTTCAACCTAGATGTGGGTTCGATGCCTACTCTCTTGGATAGTACAGTCTCCCTTCCTTTCCTTATTCAACCCAGACATGGATTAGTCTGCATGAAGTAGGGTTTCCTTTAATAGTGCAAATTATGGTTTTCGTCTGCGTGGCCAGCAGAGCAGAGGATAGAAAATTGGGAAGATGGTGGAGTGGAAAAAGATCCACATGCAATGACGTGGCAGATGGGGCAATAGAACAAGGGTATGTTTCAAAAAGAGGTAGCATACCTGAGGGTCGGTGGGAAGTGGCTTCGCTCGTGGTCGTCGTCCTCCGCACACACTACGGCAGCGAGCTTGGGGATGGAGACCATCTCGCACGGGCGCTAGGTCTGAGAGGACGGCCTTGTCGTCAGTGCGTGACCTCGCTCAACGACGACGAGTGCGTCAACGCTGCACGTCCTTTTCTTCCCTGGCGGATCTGTGACCACCGGTGAGGAGGGAGAGAGAGGCCGTATGTTTTAGATCAGGAGAGAGGTTGGTAGTGTGAGAAGCAAGTGGGCAGCCCTTAGCAAGAAAGCGCTAAAGCTCCAGCCTATATATCTTTTTTATATTACTAGTACTGGAGGTGGAGTAGTGGTAGAGTATTTTATATTTTCTCTGCGTACAGTACCAATTAGTCATGCTTCAAAACTAAACAGCACGTCATTAAAAAAATAAAGGTCGATAACTAATGTGGCACCTCGGGCCAACGCGGCCAGATCACATTTTGCACGAGAAATTACACACCATGTTTCATTGACATGTGGTCCCGTTCCAACATATCAGTGAGACGACGGCGAGTCCTTTTCTACTAGTAGTATTTACGAACGGACGTGTAGGCCGGGGCGCCTCTTCGTGAACCATGGCAAACTGGCAACCGTCCACCGACTCTCCGCCTTTCCCTCTTCATTTGGAACTGTTGTCGCACGCTCTTCCTCTCCCTCCTCCATTTTCCTTCAGCCCTTCACCCTTTCTTCTGCCATTGTTCGATCATCTTCTCCATGGAGGGACAGGCCAGAAACGACCCCGTTATTCTTGCCCCGATCTGAAAGATGACATGGTGGAGGAACTCATTGATCGGTGCGACGTCATCACCTCGGCTAGCATGGCAAGTTCGTTCAAGCCCATTCTCGACTCAACTAATAACATCATTACAAGGAACTCAACAGTCAAGGAGCGATTTGATCTCCCCTATCTTCTTTGTCGTGACCCTGATGACTGGCGCGGGGACAACGGAGGCCTCGCCTTGTGCAAGTTGATGCCGCTTGATAATGATACCTATGATTTATAAGATGCCATCGCTTGAGGGTAAAGCTTGGGCGGGCGTAAATGGAGATTGGGTTGTTTACATTGGGTCCAACTGCGAGTGGGAACTTGTGAATGTGTACATTCGTGACTGGGTTCCACTTCCAAAAATCTCAGCATACTTCCTAGAGGTTGAGCACACCGGTATTGTACGCACGTTCAAAAACGATCATGGTGATTGTCTTCTACGGAAGATAGCAATTTGTCGAGTTCCCAACCGCTCTAGGAATTACAACAACTATGAAGTTGTTGCTATCTTCGACAAGCTTGTTGTCGTCCTTCGTGGTTTGACTGGATGGATATTGCTCAAAAATCAGTTTCTGTACATGGATGAGTACTGTGATGCAATTCAATACGAGGGCCTTGTGTTTGCTGCCACCACTCGTGGCACTGTTTTTGCATGGAATCCTTATGATTCCGGTATGTTTGTCTTCCACCGTAATTATAATTGTTTCATCCACATGCATGCGGGTTAGCAAGTTTCCCTTTACTAATTAACCTTCTTCTTGTGTTTCCAAGGTCCTGTGAACATTCCACCACCTATACTTGAAAAATTTTATAACCAAGGGGAAGATGACGATGGTGATGATCACGAGCATGAGGACGAGTAGCACCCATATACTCTATGGCGCGTGGCAACTAATTCTGATGGATCACCTCTTCTTGTGTGTATACAGCCCACTGATGATGTTACTACTAAGGAAGCAGGTGTAGTCTCCCATGGTCGCACTCTTCGACCTATTCCAACACCCGTTGCATGGTATTCGGGATGGATACTAGTGTGCTAGCGCCAACTCCTTCTCCCTGGTACAGAATTGATAGTCTTGGAGAAAACTTGCTCTTCCTTGGACAAAACTATCCAATGATGGTGAAAGGCGATCCAACTGTTGTTGACACAACATTACTACCATTTATGAGAAGCAACTGTGTCTATACCTCGGACATTTGGGTGGTTCCCTACCCTGGTACTGATATAGTAGGCCGATTCAGCCTGTATGATCAGTCCTGCGTTGGTCTCCAGATCGACAATGGACGGCCCGTCCTAGAGAATCACTTGTGGTTCAAAGCAAGTGTTTCCAACGCTGAGGAATGGTTGAGTTGAAGTTCATCTCATTGCTTGTTCTTTGTTGTGTGGTGAAAACTTTAGTATTTATAATGTATCCTCGTTATCGATGTGGGTTGATGACCTGTTTTATGTAATAAAATGATATGCCTGTGATAAACTTACTAAATTTATGAATGGCTTTCGAGTCGCTTCTCTGAGTGAGTGGTGCGATCAGGCAAAAAAATATTTTCCGAATACATTATTGTACGTGCATTGCAACAGGTTATCGGATGAGGCCAATCAACAATAGTAGTACACTATTTGTACTAGCTTCACATGCTTCACGCGTCGGGCGGGTGTTTTTACTGTAGCCATATGTTAATGTGTTTGCTGTATGTAACCAGCACCTCGAATCCTCGATACTAGTACTATATAGTAAGTAGTAGGAGTAGTAGGGTGGCATGGGCCAGAACAAGTATTCACGTCCAGGAGTACGGCACACGCCACCACCACGACATCCATCTGACACCATATTATTTCTTGGAGCTTGTGCTAGAGCAATCTCTTCAACCTCGTTGTTTCTCTAACTTCAGCCATCGTGCAGCGGGCGAGGTGGGGGTTTGCCGATAGTCGGTTTCCTCAAGTGCGGTCCCACTTGTAAGGCCAACTCCAACGCACGAACCCAAACGGACCACCGTTTTGCACGAACTCCAACGATAATTTTGACTAAAAAAGCAAGACCAAAAAAACAAGAACTGTCGGATTTCCGGTTCCGCAGACCCTTGAGGTTTGAACACTGGGGTGCGTGCGGAGATTCAACCCTCTACCGGCTCGCTCCTCGCCGAATCGCTAGGACCTAGACTACCAAACTGAACAGCACAAGAGACACAAGATTTATACTGGTTCAGGCCACCATTGTGGTGTAATACCCTACTCCAATGTGTGGTGTGGTGGATTGCCTCTTGGGCTGATGAGGAACAATACAAAGGGAGAACAGCCTCGCGAGGGTCTGTTCTTGGCTGGCGCGATGAACTGCTAGGGGAGTTCAGTCGCCTCTCTCTCTCTCTCTGTGTGTGTCTTCCTATGCTAGTTCTCTCGATGCCTCTACCTTGCGGGTGGCTAGTCCTATTTATAGGAAAAGGCCCTGGGCCTCTTCCCAAATATTGAGCAGGAAGGGCGCCAACAATTGGCCATTTTGAAGGGGAACAGCGGGTACACTTATCCTGACTAAAGTTGGTCCTCGCCTGTCAAAGGCTCTGGTGATGACGCCGGCTCGGGCTCCACAATGACTTCCTTCTGTCCGTTGGGCTGGTCTTGGTCTTGTTGCACCGAAATGGACGCCTTTGCAGGATGCTCTCGCCTACGCTTGCTCCCTTTGCACCAAAGAGGAAAGGGGGACACTGCGTGGGCTGGCGCCCGACTGGCGCCCTTGGTCGTCATGGCTTGCGTCATGGGCACCTCGCGAGGTACCCCGCCTTGAACTCTCCGCCTCCTCATGAGCCAGCCTGACGAGGCCATGCCTAAGGAAGCTCCTTGTCATCCACCCCATGAGGCGTGGCCCCTCGCGAGGGTCTTGAGCTTGCGTTGATGAAGATGGGCTGTGCTGGGCCTCCTTTGAGCCATGCCGCAGGCCGCAGGCAGGCAAGTCTAGGGACCCCCGTTCCCAGAACGCCGACAGTAGCTCCCAGGCCCACGGAGCGCCCGAACTTGGCTGAGCAGAGAGGCGAAAGGGCAAGTGCGAAATGTCGCGGGCCCTAACAGCCTGCGGCCTTGGGCGCCGCGTGGCAGTTGATTGGACGTGGGCGCCTCTGCAACCGCGTGAGTTGATAACAGAGCGGCATCTCCCTTGCCTCCTTTATTTCCTCCAGTTGCTGCTTAGATCCCCTTTCTTGCGCCTCTCCTCCCTGCTTCCAAAATCTTCAGATCTACTCCGCCTGCGTGCCCTAGCCAGTCATGGCGCCTCGCTAAGCCCCGGCCGGAGCTTGGTACTCGCCGGCCTTGGACCCGCCAAATGTGTCAGGGGCGAGCCTTGCCCTGGTGCGCCAGATGGCAGAGGCACAGGGCATCGACGGGGCGAAGGCATTCAAGGCCGGCTCTGCCATCCCTGAAGGTCGAGGGAGAACCTTCTATCCGCTCTTCGTGAGTGCCATCGTCGCCGGTCTGGTGCCTCCCTTTTCTGAGTTCTTCTTCTCTGTCCTCCGCCACTACAATATTCAAGCTCTGCACCTCCATCCCAACTCCGTCCTTCTTCTGGCGATCTTCGCCTACTATTATGAGGCTCACGTAGGGGTGAAGCCCTCGGTGGCCTTGCTACGCCACTACTTCTCCCTCTGGACCTCCCGTGATTTCGCCTCGGCGTGCGCGAGCTTCGTCGCGTACGGCGGCTCCATCGCCATTTCAAACCCTGGGAAGAGGATTGAGGGCTTCAGGAGAAAGTGGGTCTTGGTGGACGCTAGGCGCATCCACCCTCGGCTGATCCTGCCCACGGAGCACCCCGCGAGCTCCGACGAATGGTCCCGAGTGGAGCTTCTGGATCCCTGCGCGAAGCTGGTGTTGGAGAAGATGGACGCAGATCTGAGGCCAGCCAGCGTGGCGGCGGCGAAGCTGACCGGTGCGTCGCTGCTGACGGAGTTCCTGGAGCATCAACTGGCTCTGCTCCGTCAGTACTCGCTTCTGATGTGGAGGCCTCACTCGAGCCCCGTGGTCTTGGCCGATGAGGATCTGGCTGCGGTCCTCCAGTCCTTGGTTGGGGGCGACGTGGCGAGGCTGGAGGGCGCTCCTACGCCCCTGTTCCTTCACAAGGATTGGGAGCAGGTAGTGGGGTCCATGCCTGTCTTCAACGGGGACGGGCCCATGCCCGTGGAGGCTCCAGAGGACCTGGTGGACGTGTCCTCCGATGACTCCAGCGAAGAGAAGGAAGAAGGGGAGCAAGAAGAGGGGGTTGACTCAGAGGCGGAGTCAAGAGATCCTCCCCTTCGGCGCAGGTCCCGCACTCTCCGCCTCCCCCAGAGTGACGACGATGAGGATGAGGATGAGCAGGGCGGCGGGAGCCTGCCTCCGATCCCGAAGAAGGACCGGACTGGGCTGGTCCCCCGCGGGTCTGCCCCGGCCCCGGGGCGATCCGCAGGCGCGCCTCCTGCTCCCGAGCCCCTTGAAGCCGACCCTTGCAGCCGGCTCTCGGGCTTTAAGTACGGCCGGAGGCTGCTCGAGTCCACCAGCGATGACCTGTAAGTGCCTGCTTCCCGTCTTGATTATTGCTCTGTCGCCGAGACCTGATGCCCCTATCATTTGGCCAGGCTGGCGCCCGCGGCAAAGAAGCTGAAAGGAGCTCCTGAGGTCCCATCCGTGGCAGTGCCTCTGCCCGAGAAAGAAGGTGATCGTGACGTGCAGGCCTCTCCTGCCCGGGCGTCCTCACGAGGCCAGGCTGAGCCCGCTGGGGCGAGCTCAGCCCCCTTGACCCAGGCGACTCCTGAGGTGCCCTTGCTTGACGCTGCCTCCACTGCTGTCGTGGCGCAGCTGGTTCCGCCTCAAGGTACTGTGGTCATGCTGCCGTCTTCTCCTCCTACTCCACCGACTGCTGCTTCCCCGAATACTGTTCTAGATCACGCCATTGCCGGACTGGACCGTCTGCGGCAGGATCTTCTGGGCGCCGACCCTCGTCTGGTGGCCGGGCGCTTGGAGCTAGCTTCTGGCTGGATTCGCTCCGATGCTTCGATACGGGCAGCGCTGGTCCAGGCCTCAACGGCTTGCGACGAGAAGAAAGAGGTTGTCCATGAGGCGAAGGTTGCCCGCGATGCTGCCCTGGGGGAGGCAGCTAGCATCCAAGGTCGCTGTGAGACGCTGGAGAGCGAGCTGAAGGGCCTGCAGAACCAGCTTGCCGAGGAGGCCCGCCTTCGCCAAGAGCAGGAGGAAAACATGAAGGCTCGCGAGGCGGCCGTCAAGGACCTGGAGGCCAAGCTCAAGAGGCGCCGTGGCCGCCTAGGCGTGCTGGAGCAAGAGCTGGAGGCGAGGAAGGTTGAGCTGGACGGCAAGGCCCGGATTCTCACCGAGGATCGCGTGGCCTTCGTGGATATGGAAGAGAAGGCTCGCTCTTCGCTGAAGACGCTTTATGACAGCGACCTTGAGAGCCCGCTGGCCGGCGAGGAGGATGGCCCCGCCAAGCTGCTTCCCTTCCTGGTTCGCACCCTTCAAGACGTCACCCTTGGCCTTGGCCTTACGGCTGAGGCCGAGGCACGCGTCTTGTCTTCTGCAGCGCTGACGCGGGTCTTCACCCACATCTATCTTCGTGACCCCGACATCGAACTCGACAGCCTGCTGGAGCCAGTGAGCGGCGAGCGTGCCGCTGCCGCTGCTAAGGCCGTGAAGGGTCATGAGGAGGCTCTGCTGGGAAAGTTCCGGTCCTTCAGTACCAAGCCGAAGCGGAGCGCTGCTAGCCCTGCTGCTCCACAAGGCGATCCTGCTCCGCGCGGCTCGCCCGCCGGCAAGTGACTCTGTCGTGGCTCTCGTCCTGTTTTTAATTCCTGCGCATGTACCATGCCTCGAGGAGGCATTAAAACTTATGTTTGATGCTGTGATAACAGCATGGACTGTAATATTTGCTTTTGAATTCCCTGAAATTTGCATTATTCTTTCCTACTTGCTTATGTTCTACGCCGGCAGAGCCCGGCCCCGCGCATACCTCAGCCGCCATTGGCCCCGACCGGAAACCAGGACGGGACCAAGGAGTGAGGGGCTACGTGACAAGTTAGGCTCCTGAGTCGTGATGCTCAAGAGTCCCCCTTGGCGCTCAAACAGCAAGTAGGAAGGTGAGGTGTAGGTGGATTTGCCGTTCTACGTCTGCAGGGCCCGGCCCCGCGCATACCTCAACCGCAGTTAGCCTTTCGGAACTAAGGAGTGAGGGGCTACGTGACCAGTTAGGCTCCTGAGTCGCGATGCTTAGGAGTCCCCCTTGATGCTCAAACAGCCTTCGTACCTTGGCTCCGCTCGGGGAGGGACGTGCGATAAACCAGGCCTGGGGAGGCCTGGCCGGGTGGCGTGCGTCCGGGCGTGACCCAGGCGCAGCCCCCGTGCCCAGCCCCTTCACGCGGCACTCCCGAGGGGAGGCGTTGCGACAAGGACAAACACTGAGCTCCGGCTCCCTGAGGTTGATGCGGCCTGGAGGCCACCCTCAGTTGTTTATCACCAGCGTGGAGCATAGCACTTTCGTATGCGTACGGGCATAGCCGCTCCTCGGCAGCGTCGTCAGCCAGCACGGAGCATGGTGCTTCCACTGGTACGTGGGAGGGGGCTCCCCTCTGGGAGGAGCCCCTGGGGCGTATACAGCCCCACCCTGACACGTGGCCGGCACGGTAGGGCTTGGCGAGGTGTATCTGGGCACCTGCAAGCCAGCGCAGGACTCACGGGGCCCTACCTCAAGGCGGGTTGCGCCTGGCTCTGGGCCTTATCTTGGAGTGTGTTCCTGCAAGTTTGGCCAGATGCCGGTGCTCTACGTCTTCGGGTCCCGGCTCTCGGGCTGGTCTCAGCCGTCGCTGGCATGCCAGGTCGCGATGCCATGGACAAGACCAGAGGGTGAGGGCCGAAGAGCCGGTAGGAGCCCTGAGTCACGATGCTCAGGCACCCCCCCCCCCTTTAACGTGCAAGCTGGGTTAGATGATGAAACTCTACGTCCTCGGGTCCCGGCTCTCGGGCTGGTCTCAGCCGTCGCTGGCATGCCAGGTCGCGATGCCATGGACAAGACCAGAGGGTGAGGGCCGGAGAGCCGGTAGGAACCCTGAGTCGCGATGCTCAAGCACCCCCCCTTTAACGTGCAAGATTCCGACACCCAGGAGAAAAAGGCACCAAATAACAAGCATAGTGGATCGAAAGCATAGCCCTAAGATAAACGCAAGAAGGATACATGCCGCTGGGACAGGACCGAGCGGCTTGGGGATGATGCAGCCCGAGGGGCGCCCCCAATAAGATAAGCTAAGGACATGAAGTAAAAGGGATACATGCCGCAGGGACGGACCCACGCGGCCTGGGAATAATGTGGCCCTGAAGGCGCTCCCAGCCAGAAACGAAACTTAAAAGATGTCACCTGATGATGTTGGGGACGAAGGGGTGTTGGTGTAGCAGACTCGGTGGGCTGCGAGAGCCGATCCTCACGAGCCCCCAGGCCCAGGGGCCTATGGAGGCTCTAGAGGCGCTGGCGGCTCCTCGCGGGCCATCTCCTTCTCCGCCAGGGCTGCGGCACGCCTGACCTCTTGAGCCTCCAAGATGGCCCTCATGAGACGCTGGTGCGCAGCAGCCGCATTCGGCAGGCCGTAAGGCATGCGCACGTAGCTGTGGGGCGGACCCTCGCAACGTCCCACTCGCGAGGGCCAGAGGCGCTCTTCAGACGCGGCTCGGTTGAGCCCTGGTATGTCGATGCAGACGCGCAGCCCACTATCCTCGCTTGGATGGGGGGCCACAGCGGGTAGGCGACGGCTGCCCCTCATGACCCATGACTCCTGTAACTCTTGCATGGCCTTGCTGACGAACTCCTGATGGTTTGGCCCTCCTTCCCTTGCTCGTTCCTGAGGGAAACGTGCTTCGAAGCACGCCTCCACGTGGTGCCCAAGCGCCTCCCCCGTGACCTTGGCGAGGTCGGCGGCCCTCCAGGGGAGAGCCCCCGAGCCCTGCCTGAGGAGGGCGCCGGGGGCGCTTCCCTATGCGATGGAAGGAGGCTCCCCTGAACAGGCGCAGGCCCTGAGGGGCCTGCCTCCTAAGGGGCCGGGCCGGACGATGTCTTCTTCTTCTTGGGTGCAGCCTCGGGAGGTCTCCTACTGCTGCGGTCTGGGTCTTCCAGTGATGCGTCCTGAAACGCTCGCTCCAGGGAGCACACTGCGTCCCTCTCTTTGCAGGGCACCGTGATGACCCCGCCGCTTCCTGGCATCTTGACGACGTTGTAGCCATGGTGGGTCACGGCCATGAACTTGGCCAGCGTCGGGTACCCGAGGATGGTGTTGTACGGCAGGAGAATGTGGGCGACGTCGAAGTCGATGAGCTCGGTGCGGTAGTTGTCGCGTGCCCCGAAGGTGACAGGAAGGCGGACCTGCCCGATCGGGACCGTGGAGCCGTCGGTGACTCCGGAGAAGGGCTTGGTTGGCTGAAGCTTACTGTAGGGCACTTGAAGATTGTTGAATGTTTCTCCGGACAGGACATTGAGCCCTGCCCCACCGTCGATGAGGGTCTTGGTGACTAGCACGTTGCTGATGATTGGGGAACAAAGCATCGGGAGGACTCCGGCTGTGGCCGCGCACTTGAGCTGGTCCGCTGAGCTGAATGTGATGGCGCATGCCGACCACCTGAGAGGGTGCGTGGCCTCGAGCTTGGGGAGGACTGCATTCACTTCACGGGAGAACTGCTTGAAGATGCGCTGAGAGGCTGGGGCTTGAACTCCGCCCAGGATGCAGGCGATTGCGCGTGGTTCCTGGAAGCCCCCAGCCCCCTCGTCCTGATGACGGTCTTCATTTCTCCTTGGCTGCGGCGGCAGCGGAGGGAGGCCTGCGTTCCCTTGCGGGCGATCCTCGCGAGGCTGATCCCTCCAGCCTCCCTCGCGAGGCGGGTCCTGCCAGCGATCCTCGCGAGGTTGGTCGCGCCACCCTTGGCGCGGGCCACGGTCTTCCCAGCGTCCTGCATTCCTTCCTCCTCCTCGGCCGTAGCCCCGGTCGCTGCGGTCGGGGCGTCTGCCGACCCTTCCCTCACGCACGGCCCGGAGCTCTTGGCATTCATTTGTGTTGTGGGTGTGGAGGTCGTGGTACAGGCAGTACCGACTGCCCTTGGAGGATTCGGGCTGATCTCTCCCCCGCTTGGTGTCTGGCTCGGCCGCGAGCACGGCAGCCCCCTTGCACTTCACGTCCTTGGCCTTGGGCTTCTTCTCTTCGGGGTCCGCGGCAGGCAGCTCGAGGAGGGAGAGGCGCCCCTCCTCAGCCCTGGTGCACTTGGTCGCCAAGTTGAACAGCTCCAAGGAGGTGCACGGGTCTTCATGCATCGCCAGCTCCTCCTTCATCTTGACGTCGCGCACACCGTCGGAGAAGGCAGAGATGATGGCCTCCTCCGTTACCTTGGGGATCTTGAGGCGCACGTTGTTGAAGCGCTGGTTGTACTTCTGCAGGGTTTCCCCTGGTTGCTGCTTGATACGGCGCATATCGCTCACGGCGGGTGGCCGGTCGCCAGTACCCTGGAAGTTGGCGATGAAGCGGGTGCGCATCTCGTCCCAGGAAGAGATCGTGCCTGGGGCCAGATTCAGGAGCCAGGTGCAGGCTCCGTCCTTGAGCGCCATGGGAAACCAGTTCGCCACGACCTTTTCATCTCCGTTGGCAGCCTCGATGCCCAACTCGTAGAGTTGGAGGAACTCCGCAGGGTCAGCCGTGCCGTCGTAGCCAGGAGGCAAGTCTGGCTTGAACTTGCCGGGCCACGTGACGCTGCGCAGCTCGGAGGTGAAGGCGCGGCAGCCCGCCGTGGCCGCAGGGAGCCTTGGGCGACGGAGAGCTTGGTCCTGCGGGTCCCCATGCGCCGCGGTTGGGGGCAGCGCAGGGTCTTGACGTGCTAGAGCAGGGAGCGCTCGGGCAGCTTCTCGTGGGCGAGGGACTTCTTGGCAGCTCTGCTCTTGCTGCGCTGGCGCCTGACGGAGCGGGTTCCGCCCAGGGTCGTGCGCCTTGGGGCCAGGGCGCCATCTTGAGGAGGAGGCGGCTGAGGCGCCCCAGGAGCTTCATTGCCCGCATAGGGCGGGGTGCAGTGCAGTGAGAAGGACGGTGCGGGGCCGCCTCCAGTGGCGCGGACGAGCTCGGCGACTCGGTCGAGCCATTCTTCGTAGACGTCGTCGATGGGGCGGTAGCGCAGGAGCTCGTTCGCCGTGATGAGTGCAGCTCGGGCCTCCATGGCCGCGTGGGGCGCGCGTGACGAAGAACCAGCGGGGGTGAGCGAGGGCGTGGCGGTGCGGCCGTTGTCGGTGTACTAAAGTAGGGGTACCTTAGTATCCCGAAGTTGTGCACGGGCAGTAGCAGCATCCCGCGGCAAGGCTTGTCGGGCGTCCGCCAAGATCCTCTGCCATTCCTATTGATGCCATTCAAGAACAAAGTGTTTAACTGGGAAGACAGAGCCCCGGCAAGAGGAGCTTGCCGGGAAGGACAAGACCCCGGCAAGCGGAGCTTGCCGGGAAGGCCAACCAAGGCATTTCAAGAGACTTGCTGCGATGCACCGCGCGTCCCGGCGAGACCCGGCGAGCGACAAGCTTGCGGGTGCGACAAGACAGCGACCGCGGCAAGGCGCTTGCCGCGGCGAAGCCACCACTCTGCGCCCACGCTCCAGCGCGTCTGACGACGTGTAGCCACAGGATCATTCCTGGTGCACGTGGCGAGTAGCTGTGCAGCCAAGCGGTGCAAGGTGGCAAGTGGAGATGACGAGAATACCATCGTGGCGATCGGTGGCGCCCCTAACGGTCGTTTCCTGCACTGTTTAGGCGACCAGATGGGCATTAAATGCCCTTGTCCCCTGCCGTCAGAGTTAGGTAGGGGGCACTGTTGATAGCGGTTGTACCAACCCCTATTTTTACTTTTTTACCCCTCTCTGCGTTGCCACCTGTCGGTGACCCCTTTAACCTATAAAAGGAGGCCCATGCGCACGTAGAGGGGGTTCGACTCATTCGAAACTACAACACACCCACGCTCTCGAGCAAGAACAGAATATAAACACAAAGCAGCAGTAGGAGTTTTATCTCTCCGGAGAGCTCCGAAGCTGGGTAAAATCCCTCGTGCGCCTCGCCTCGATCTGTTCTTCGTGCGCCCTCCGCTCCCTGCCGGACCAAAAAGGGGCCCTACCCCATAGGTGTTCATTTCCCACGACATCTTTGGCGCTCCAGGTAGGGGGACGTCGAGGTTGTGCGAACCTGATCCGGTCTTCGCGCGCGCTACATTAACATCTTCATCGACATGCCACCGAATAAGAAGGCTTCGGAGGTGGCCGCTCCGTCCACGTCGATCCCACTGCCAACGGAGCAAACGGGCGGTGGGACAGACGCTGGCAAAAGAACAGGCGCCGATGTGGGAGCTCACATTGTCACTAGATCCAAGGACAAGGCCCTGCAAGCTTCGGCGTCCGTACATGCACCGCACCCCTCTCAGGAGGCGCGAGATCGACAATGCCATGGTGCCCCAGGCACCATACTCGCGTTGGAACAAGGCCAAGCTGGTGGGTCTCGGGGCGTTCAAGACCAGCATACACGCCAACATGCTGGCACGAGCGAGGTACGGTCGCCTGGACGGGGTACTGCTCCTACCAACCCAGTTGGAAGTCCGAGCATATCCCGCTCCTCGCGCCGCTCGCCACCGCCGCCGAAGACCCCAGAAGAAGCGTTGGCTCGAGCCCAACTGCTACTAGACTACCCTCCAGCGCCAGACAAGATCGACGACTGGAGGATCACCATCCAGAGCCTCATCGGCTTTGCCAATGGCGACAAGCCCCGGCAACCAAGCATGTCGAAGCCGCGGCAAGACGCCCAGGCGGAAGCCGGTGGCGACAATACTGGTGGGGCTGCCTCCACCGTGCACTCCCCGCCCCGAAGGCCGAGATCGCCGACTCGCTGGGCTAACCTCGACACCGACTCCACCGCGTCATCGGACCCGCGAGCTCATCGCGATCAGCGCCAAGTTCTCCAAGAATGACGACACGAAGACGCTCGTACTCGCATCGAGCACCGAAGAGAAGCGCGGCGTCAGTCAGACCAGCGCGCTGGGCCCACTGTTGATATGCATGCGCCAGGGGAACCAGGCGACTTGCCATACGCGGTAGGTTGCCCTGCTTCATCCGTGAGCTGCGGCAGGTCCAGTGGCCCAGTACCAAGAACTTCAAGCCAAACGTACCCGAGAAGTACGATGGCAGGATACATCTGTCGGAGTTCCTCAGCGTCTACACCATCGCACTGCAGGCTGCCGGGGGACGCGACGAGAAGATCCTCGCCAACTACTTCCCGCTGGTGCTCAAGCCCAACGTCAGATCTTGGCTCATGCACTTGCCGGACAACTCCATCTCTTCGTGGGCGGACCTGTACCATCAGTTTGTCGGCGCCTTCACGGGCGGCCAAAAACCCCATGGCCAGGAGAGCGATCTTCATCTGATCGCCCAGAAAGAAGGAGAACCCCTGCGCAAGTACATACAGAGATTCAGCCAGGTGCAGCGCAACATCCCAGACGTCCACCCTGCCGCGGTTATCAGCGTGTTCCATCAGAACATAGGTAACCGCAGGATGAGGGAGGAGATGGCGATGTGCAAAATCAGAGATGTCAGCGAGCTATATGCTCTGGCCGACAAGTGTGCACGCGCTGAGGAGGGGAGGAAACTCCCCGGAGAGAACGCAGGAGCAGAAGGGTCTGACAGTGAGGATGCCGCCCCGACAAAGAAGAACCGGAGGCGGAATAATAGAAAAAGGAAAGCCAAGGATGTGCTAGTCATTGAGCAGTCCGGCAACGGAGGTGGTGCCGAGAAGGCCAAAGCTGGTGACTCCGGCGAGGCTGTGGTGGCCGCCGACAAGCAGGACGGCTCCGGCAAGCAGTACTGCAAGATCCACCGCACCAAGGGCCATGACCTCCAGGCCTGCAAGAAGGTTGAGCGGCTTGTAGACCCACAGAAAGCTGAGTACGAGCGCCGCGACAAGGAGAAGGCCCAAGAAGGTGGTGGAGGACCCGGCAAGAAGCGTCCCGCCCGGGGAGGACGCCGCGGCAAGGCTAAACAGCGGCAAGGAGACAGTCCTCCCCGCGGCCGCGACAAGGATGAAGACGAGGACGAAGATGAAGAGATGGATGAGGATGAGGCTGACGAGCAGGAGTTTCAGAAGGCAACAGAGGTTTTGTGCGTTGACGGCGGTGCCTCTCTGCATACCTCGCACCGCCAACTCAAACAGTGGGTGCGGGAAGTAAATGCAGCGGAACCGTCCGTTGAGTCGCGCAAGCCCCTAAAGTGGTCCAGCATGCCCATCATCTTTGATGTTGAGGATCACCCTGATCGCATAACTGCGGTCGGGTGCTTGCCGATGTTGGTTTTGCCAACAATCCACAACCTCAAGGTCACGAAGATGCTGGTTGACGGCGGGGCCGGCCTGAATCTGATCTCTTCCGCGGTGCTCAAGAAGCTCCAGATCCCCGACAGCGAGCTCGAAGAGACTGGTACCTTTCAAGGAATAAATCCGGGAAGGAGCAAGCCGAAGGGGAAGATTACACTGCTAGTGACATTTGGCAGCGAGCTGAACTTCAGGACAGAGAAGGTCACCTTTGACGTGGCTGATTTCCCATTGCCACACAATGGGATACTTGGCCGTCCAGCGCTCGCCAAGTTCATGGCAGCCTCTCACTACGCCTATAACATGCTCAAGATGCCTGGTCCGATAAGTGTTATTTCTGTCCCTGGCGACAAGAAAGATGCACTTATCTGTACCGACAAGATCTACCGGGAAGCAGCAGCTGCAGCAGAACGCAAACCACTTGCCGCTGAAGCTCCCGGGGGGAAGAAGAAGACCAAGTCCGGCAAGAGTAGCTCTGATGCCCACTCCGGCAAGCGCACCTCTTCGGAGTGCTGCGCTACCGTCGAGGACGCACCATCAAGCTCCACCGGCAAGTGCAAGAAGGCAAAGACAGCTTCACCAGAGACCAAGAAAGTGGCCGCCAAGGAGGACGGCACTGGTGGTACCTTCACCATCAGTGCCACGCTTGACCCTAAATAGGAAAGCGCGCTCCTTGCTTTCCTGCGGGAGAATGTCGATGTGTTTGCATGGCAACCATCTGACATCCCCGGTGTTCCCAGGAAAGTAATTGAGCACCACCTTGCCGTCTGCCCTCGCGCGCGGCCCGTCAAGCAGAGAGTCAGGAAGCAAGCGGTGGAACGTCAAGAGTTCATTGCAGAAGAGATCAAGAAGTTGGAAGCAGCAGGCCAGGTCCGAGGAGTACTCCATCCAACGTGGTTAGCTAATCCAGTAGTCGTGCGCAAGGCCAATGGGAAGTGGAGGCTTTGTATTGACTTCACTGATGTTAATAGAGCTTGTCCCAAAGATCCATTTCCCTTGTCGCGCATTGACCAGATTGTCGACTCCACAGCAGGATGTGATTTGCTTTCATTTCTTGACGCATACTCAGGATATCATCAGATCTTCATGGCAGAAGAAGATGAAGAGAAGATAGCATTCATTACTCCATGTGGCATGTACTGCTTTGTACGGATGCCTTTCGGACTAAAGAATGCTGGTTCAACATTTGCAAGAGTAGTCAGTCATGCTTTTGAGCCACAGTTGCACAGAAATGTAGAAGCTTACATGGATGACATAGTGGTCAAGAGCAAGGACAAAGAAACTTTGATCCAAGATTTAGACGAAACCTTCACAAATCTGCGCAAGATCAATCTCAAGTTGAACCCCGAGAAGTGCGTGTTCGGAGTTCCTTCCGGCAAGCTTCTTGGGTTCTTTGTATCTCAGCGGGGGATCGAAACCAATCCCGACAAGATCAAGGCCATTGAACAGATCGAAGCACCGAAGCGCGTCAAGG
The DNA here is from genome assembly GCA_963921465.1 of Triticum timopheevii. Lineage (NCBI taxonomy): Eukaryota > Viridiplantae > Streptophyta > Magnoliopsida > Poales > Poaceae > Triticum > Triticum timopheevii. Next base: position 239,211,774 of record OY997266.1, on the reverse strand, counting down.
ATGTGCGAAGGCTTGCCGGCTGTGTTGCTGCTCTTAGTAGGTTCATCTCTAAGTCTGCTGAGCACGCCCTGCCATTTTTCAAAATTTTGAAAAAGGTGGGACCAATGAAATGGACTCCGGAAGCGGAGGCTGCGCTGCAAGACTTGAAGAGATACCTGTCCTCCACTCCAATACTTGTCGCACCTAGGCCACAAGAGAAGTTGCTGCTGTATCTGGCGGCAACCAATCAAGTGGTTAGTGCTGCGTTAGTAGCGGAAAGGGAGGCGGATGATGAGCCAGCAACCACGGCAAGCGAGTCCAGCGAAAAGCAGGGGGGCTTCTCCGGCAAGCTCTGGTCCCAACAAGGATGGATCTGTGCAGCCGCAGAAAGAGAAACAAAAGAAGATGGTGCAGTGCCCAGTTTATTTTGTCAGCTCCCTTCTGTAGGGGGCTAGATCAAGATACTCTGGGGTGCAGAAGTTGCTCTTCGGCCTTCTCATGGCCTCGAGGAAGCTGCGCCATTACTTTCAGGCACATGAGATCACGGTCGTCACTCGCTTTCCGTTGAAGAGGATACTGCAGAATCCAGAAGCAACCGGCAGGATTGACGAGTGGGCGCTGGAATTGTCAAGCTTTGGCCTCAAGTTTGAGAGTACCTCAACTATTCAGAGCCGAGCATTGGCAGAATTCATAGCGGAATGGACACCAACACCTGATGAAGAAACTCCAGAGACGAGCATCCCCGTCAAGGAGGCAAGCAAAGAATGGATCATGTACTTTGATGGTGCCTTCTCGCTGCAAGGCGCCGGTGCGGGAGTACTACTTGTTGCACCCACCGGAGAACACATCAAGTACGTGGTCCAGATGCACTTTCCCAAGGAGAAAGCAACAAACAATACTGCAGAGTATGAAGGCTTTCTTGCCGGACTCAGGATCGCCGCGGACCATGGGATCAAGAAGCTCATTGTCAGGGGTGACTCGCAGCTTGTCGTCCGTCAAGTAAACAAAGATTATCAAAGTCCGTTGATGGAAGCCTACATTCATGAAGTGAGGAAGCTAAAAGAACATTTTGACGGCCTGCAGATGGAACACGTCCCGAGAGCTCAAAACGACATTGCAGACGGCCTGTCAAAGTGCACCGCACTCAAGTTACCTGTGGAACCAGGAATTTTTGTGCTCAAGCTGACTCAACCATCTGTAACACCATCAACTGGACAGAGCAAGAAGAGGAAGTTGGTTACTGGCGACTACTTTCCGGCAGAGCTCCCCCAAGCCGCCGTCAAGAAGGTCCCCAAGATCAACACAAAGAGTGCTGAGGAGCAGTCTGCTCCGACAAGCTCTAGGGTTTGTTTCGTTGAAGCAAACGCTCCCGACAAGTTGTGTCCCGACACGCTTGCCGGGGAGCATCACGCTCCAGCTGAATCGCAGATTCTTGCCGTGGAAGCAGATGTTACCGCAGCAGCATTTGTGCCTTTAGTCCTTGTCGTTGAGCCACAAGCTCCGGCATGGGCACAGCAGATCGTCCATTTCCTTCAAACAGGAGAACTTCCCGAAGAACAAGAAGAAGCGGAGAGAGTAGCCCGGCAATCAAGTATGTACCAGTTTGTCGATGACATACTGTACAGAAGAAGATTCAACGGAGTGAAATTGAAGTGCATTTCCCGGGAAGAAGGACAGGAGCTGTTGGCGGAGATACACGGAGGCATATGTGGTCACCACATTGGCGCAAGAGCACTTGCCGGCAAAGCCTTCCGGCAAGGTTTGTTTTGGCCGACAGCCCTCCAGGATGCAACTGCACAAGTAACCAAGTGTGAAGCGTGCCAGTTCCACTCCAAGCAGATACATCAACCAGCTCAAGCTCTACAGACGATCCCTTTATCCTGGCCATTTTCGGTCTGGGGGCTCGACATCCTCGGCCCTTTTCCCCGAGCTGTCGGGGGCTTTGAGTACTTGTACGTGGCAATCGACAAGTTCACAAAGTGGCCGGAAGTGGAAGCAGTGAGGAAGGTGACAGCACAGTCAGCAGTCAAGTTCTTCAGGTCGATTGTTTGCCGTTTCGGAGTCCCTAATAGGATCATCACCGACAACGGCACACAATTCACGAGCCGCACCTTCATGCAGTACGTCCAAGATCTTGGCACCAAGATCTGCTTCGCTTCTGTTTCTCATTCGAGAAGCAACGGTCAAGCGGAGAGGGCAAACGCTGAAGTGCTGCACGGACTCAAGACCAGGACTTTCGACAGGCTGCACAAGTGCGGAAGAAACTGGATCGAGGATCTACCGGTGGTTCTTTGGTCGATCAGGACGACGCCGAATCGAGCCACTGGCCAGACACCTTTTGCTCTCGTCTACGGAGCGGAGGCAGTTCTCCCCGTGGAACTCGTATACGGATCGCCTCGAGTGCTCGCTTATGATGAGCTTGAGCAAGAGCAGTTGCGGCAAGATGACGCGCTGCTCCTCGAGGAAGATCGTCTTCAGGCTGTTGTACGAGCTGCTCGCTACCAGCAAGCTTTGCGTCGCTACCATAGCCGCAAAGTTAATGCCAGAAGCTTCGAGGAAGGCGACCTTGTTCTTCGGCGCGTTCAATCCGCCAAGAATTCCAACAAGTTGACGCTGAAGTGGGAAGGCCCTTATCGGGTGAAACGAGTCACTAGGCCTGGCGCTGTCCGCCTTGAGACCAAAGATGGCTTTCCGGTGAGCAACTCCTGGAACATAGAGCATCTTCGTAAGTTTTACCCCTAAGGCGCGGTTGCCGGAACCTGCTGTTCCGGCAACCACCTTTTGTACAAGCCTTGCCGCCGTTGCATGTAACCCTTTGTACAAAGCCGGGCGCAGATCCCGTGCATAAATAAAGATCGTATGCTCAGCACATGTTGTCAAATTTCATGCCTTTTTCTTTTTTGCATGTATTGTCTCACACTTTGTGCAGCACTTGCCCCCGGTAAGCAGTAACGAGCCTTAAGGCTCCATATCATTATTTTCTCTTCTTTCTTTTTTTTCTCAAAAGGAAGGTTCCTTTGCCCACAAGTTCACGGGGGGGGGGGGAGGAGAGGATAAAGGTGTGGACCAGACGTCGTTCAAAGAAGTATAGCCTTACCGGGACACAGACGACAGAAAAGCTAAGTTGCCAAAGTCTAAGCATGATCAGTTTTTAAAATTTTAAGCTATCTTCCTTGAACGACCGTGCTTTGTATGGAAAACCTGTGCGCGGAGGAACCTCCTCGTAGCTAGTTGCGCCCTTACTTTGTTTTGAGTCCGCTCAACAACTTAAGTGTGCTACAACTAGTTGCGGCAAGGTTTCTTGCCGGAGCCGGCACCGCCAGTGGGCTGCTGACGTTCCGCACTCAGCACTTGCGGCAAGCGTGCCCGCGCCGGCAAGTTCCCTAAAAGCGTAGGGTAAAAACACACAAAGAAAGGAATCAAGTAAAGGAGATAGCATAGCAAGCATTGCCCAGAATAAAGTTATATTACAAAGGTAACTTGCTGCGGCACTAAATTGTTTTCATAACTTAAAATAACAACGACAAGGAAAGGAGAAGAAGGGTGGCCTAATCCACGCGCTCGCCGTCGATCCTCCTGACTTCATTCACCTTGTCCACAATGGGTGCGACAATGGCTTTGAGCTCTTCAAGATCAGCACCCGCCGGCAGTTTCTTGAGGACGCGGGTGAGGTCGAGGCCCGGATTGCGGAAGAGTATCTTCACCAACACCTTCTCCAAGACCTTGGCACAGATTGCGCGCGACTCGTCCGCCAGCTTCTTTGGGATCCTTTCTCGGAGTTGCTGGAGGGTCGTCGCCACACCCTTGAAGAAAAGAGTAAGCTTGGCGCTGGGCTGGAGATTCTCGTCAGTGGAGTACCCGAAGCCCGCCAAGTCCAGTTGCGCCAACTCCTCATTGATGGTTGCAGCGATGTTGACGAGGCCCTCCGTCCAGAGCTCCACCGTAGCCCTAAAGGTGTTCTGAGTCTCGGCGGCCCTCGTCAGCAGCTCCTCATTGCCCTTGATCTCTTTCTTCAAGTCATCCTCGCGCTTCTTGGCGCCATCCAGCATCTTTGTTAGTGTGGCCAGCTTCAGCTCCAGATCAGCGCTTGAGTCCTTGGCGGCGTTCAGTTCCTTGACCTTGTCGGCAAGTTGAACTTGCAGATCGCCATGGGCAAGGGCATCCTTCTCACGTTCGTGCTGGAGGGCGGCAAGCTCCTCATTCTTCCCTTTCGTGTCAGCCTCCAGTAGCGTCACCTTCACTTCCAATTCCTTCTTGGCGGCCTCGGCAGCCGCGGTGGCATCCTTCGCCTCCTTAAGCACCCCGCCAAGTGATTGCTCCCGAATGGCAAGCTCCTCCTCGTGGCTGTCCAGGTTAACCTTTTTCTGCGTCAGTTCACCTTCCCGCCTGGACAACTCCTCGGCAGCGAGCCTCTGCTGCTCCTCGGCTTCAGCCTTTTCTAGGATGAACGCTTTCTTCGCCTCCACAAGTTGCTCCCTCTCCTCCACAATAGACCGGAGGGCCTCTTGGTTGCGGCTCTGGAGCTCCTCCGCATGCTTCTCTATGTCAACTCCCGCCCGTGTGACAAGCGCTTCCCGGGACTCTAGCTTCGCTTGCCGGGCGCGGTAGAGTGACACCAACTTCCGGAGCAACTGCTCCTCCTCGGACTCGCCGCTGCTGCTGCTTGGCGCGTCAACCACTGCCAGCCCAGCAGAGGCGAGTACTTCCCCGTCAAACTCCTCTCCTTCGACCGGCGCCCTGGAGCTCGACGCCCAGGGAAGCTTGATGTAGACACCCTCGCCGGCCTTCAAGTAGGCGCCTGGCTGGGGCTCCTCGGAGCCCGGCGCTGCATCAGCGGACGAGGGGTCGGCGGTCGGTGTAGCGCCTTGCGCTCCTGCACCCTCGGGGTCGTCAGTGCGATTGCCGGACCCCTCACCAGCTCCTGCGCTAGCAGCCTTGGCGGCTTCTTCGTCGGCGGGTTCATCAGCGTCGGCCTCTTCCTCGTCGGCGGCGGCGTCTTCAGTGTTGCCGGGTGCGTCTTCCTCGCCGGTGGCCTCAGTCTCCATCGGGTCTGTGAGAGGGGGATCTGAGGACAGGAAGAGAAAGGAAAAGTCAAGCAAAGATCCAAAAAGAAGATCAGAAGAAGAACCCAAGGGAAGATTTCCGACAAGAAGGGTTACCTGTGCTGGGCTCCGTGACCATGGGCTCCACCACTGAAGGCTCACTGGTTCCGTCTCTTGCCGGGGACCTCTCCCTTGCTGGGGAGCGCTCCCTTGTCGGGGAATCGCCCCTTGGCGGCGTAGTCGAAGCAGACAGCACCTCCGGGGCGGCTTCTGCTTGCTCCTGATGGGCCTGTTCTGCTCCTACACAAATAAATCAACAATCAAGATGAGCAAAAGAAAAAGCACCCATGCGCGCCCCACAACAGGAAGTGAACCAAACACTTACACTGGGGGCTGTGCTGGGGGCTGCTTCGAGGAGATGGTATCGGGTCCGTCAAGGTAGTCTCGGACGTGTCCTCTGCCATCACAGCAGGATCGTCCTCAATGAAAACCACGGGGGCCTTGGCCCTCTTCGCCGCTCTCTCGGGCAGAGTCCTGAAATGGAACGAGGTTCAGAGGGAAGCAGGTCAGATGCAAGACAAGAAACAACAAAAATTGAAGAAATACAAGTACAGCAAGGAAAAAAGTCTTACTCCTCCTCCTCCTCTTCCTCCTCGTCGGAGCTCAGCGCGGAGAGGTCGAATTCTGGTACCCTTTCTGCGCGGTGTGGCGGAGGAGTAGGATCCCTCGGACGTTTGCCGAGGGCTGCGGCAGGATCAGGTGTGGCGGCTCGAGAAGACCCCGCCCCAGTTGCCGGCGCGGCATGAGATGCTCCCGCGGCAATGGTACTTGCCGCGGTGGAGTGTGTCCCGCGGCGCTGCGGCTGTTGGCCCGTCTGCCGCCCTACTGTGTCTCCGGCCCTGCGAAGGCGCCTCCTTGTTTGGGCTGGGGGCTGCGCTGAGGGCCCCGTCTGCGGCAAGCTACTTGAAGATGGTTGTCCACTTGCGCCCCTGGCAGGCTCGCTTGCCTAGGCTTCGGGCTCCCCCTCGCCAGCGACCTCCCCGCCAAGGTCCTCTCGGTCAGCAAGGCTTGCCGCCTCGGCCGCCTCTACCTCCTCCAACGTGAAGCCAAACTCGCCCGCGGCGGCGGCTGCCGCCGCCTCTTCGGCCCTGGTGGCGATGTACCGCATCTCATCGTCGGTGGTGTCGCGGGTGAGGAGCCTCTGCTCGTCGGCGCGGACTGCTACCTCCGCCAAGCCGTCAAAGAATTGCCGCACGACATCATCGGCGGGCTCCATCCAAGTTGGGATAATCCCGTGCGAGTCGCACTCCGGCATCATTGCACGGATGCGATCACGCTGGGAGTTGTTGCACAGTGGGATGACGCCCTGCGGCAGCCTGAACCACTCCGGATGGTTGGCGCCATGCTTGAACAGCTCCTTGAGCATCCCATCAAGCTCCAGAACTGTGAAGTTGAAGTTGAGGCCTGGACGTAGCCTCATGATATCCGCCGGGCCGCCAAACAGCCAAGCGGGCCTCCTCCTCTCCTGCAGAGGGGCGATGCGATGGCGAAGGAAATCCGCGCCAACGACCCCTACTGTGAGCCCGGCAAGCCTGAGCCGCAGGATTCGGGTGGTGGCGATCTTCAGCTTGGCATCGTCCGGCGACAGAGCGCTCCAGTCGCCGCCGCGCACTACCTGGGTCTGGCGCAAGTTGGTGAATGGCTGCGGATTGGCGTCAACAACCCAACACCACTCCGCCCTCCACTCGTCCCATTTGCTGCGGAGCTCCCCCTCCAGATACACCTCCTTCATGCCGACTCGTGAGATCCAGGCGATCCCGCCAGCCAAGGGCTCTCCTTTCTCGGCTCGGGGGATGAAATAGTGGCGAAAAAGAGCAACATTTGGGTGGATGCCAACGAAGTTCTCGCAGAGGTGTGCGAAAACCGCCATTGTCAGAACGGCGTTGGGGGTGAAGTCAAGAAGATGAAACCCGTAGGTATTCATGATATCACAGAAGAAATCAGAAAAAGGTGGGCAGAGCCCGGAGTAGAAGAACACTTGTCGTGGCGGACTAGGAGGCCACGAGCACCTATGGGGCAGCAGGGCCCCTTTCTCGTTCGGCAGGGGAGCGGAGGGCGCGCGCAGAGCAGATCGAGGCGAGGGAGCGCGCGGGGGATTTTTACCCAGCTTCGGAGCTCTCCGGAGAGATAAAACTCCTACTGCTGCTTTGTGTGTTGTATTTGTTCTTGCTCGAGAGAGAAGGCGTGGCGTAGCTGTGGAACCGAAAATCCGAACCCCTTCTACATGCGCATGGGCCTCCTTTTTATAGGCTAAAGGGGTCACCGACAGGTGGCAGCGTAGAAAGAGGGGTAGAAAGGTAAAAACGCGGGTTGGTACAACTGCTACCAACAGTGTCCCCTACCTAACTCTGATGGCAGGGGACAGGGGCATTTAATGCCCGTCCGGTCACCCCAACAGTGCAAGGAAACGACCGTTAGAGGCGCCACCGATCGCCACGATGGCCTCCTTGTCAGCTCCTTTTGCCACCTTGCACCGCATGGCTGCACAGCGCCTTGCCACGTGCTCCTGGGATAGTCCTGGGGTGACACATCGTTGGATGCGCTGGAGCTCGGGTGCAAGGTGGCAGCCTTGCCACGGCAAGCGCCTCGCCGCGGCCCTTATCTTGTCGCACCAGCAAGCTTGCCGCTCGCCGGGCCTTGCCGGGACGCGCGGGGCGTCGCGGCAAGTTTACTTGGAATGCCTTGAGTGGCCTTCCCGGCAAGATCCTCTTGCCGGGGTCTCTTCTTCTTCCCGGCAAGCTCCTCTTGCCGGGGCCTTGGTTGGCCTTCCCGGCAAGCTCCTCTTGCTGGGGCCTTGGTTGGCCTTCCCGGCAAGCTCCTCTTGCCGGGGCCTTGGTAGGCTTTCCCAGCAAGCTCCTCTTGCCGAGGCTTTTAGCTTGAGTACTTTGTTCTTGAATGGCATCTAAGCAGCCGTCGAGGATCTTGGCGGATGCCCGGCAAGCCCTGCCGCGGGTCGCTGCGACTGCCCGTGCACAAGTTCGGGGTACTAAGGTACCCCCTACTTTAGTACACCGACAGGAGCCCCCGGGCCTGGGCCATACACGGTGCCGAGCGCTGTTGGGCCAGGCCCAAAATAGTGCACGGGCACGCGCAGCCTGGGTCCACACTAAATCTGACTCCGCATCCACCGCGCTCCCTTGCAACGGCACGCGTCAATCGCGGCGTAGTGGGAGACGTGGGTGGCGTGTGCGATTTTCGAGGCGTCCACCCCCCCACCCCGCCCGTGACCGCGGGGAGAGGCGAGGTCACCTCATCTGTCGCCTTGGCTCTGCATCCCCGCCACGCGGCTCCCATGCACTCGGGGTTGCGGACGGTGGAAGTGGGAAACCGAGCCGTCACGGGCGGAGGCAGCGGGTCGGCTCCGATTCCCTGCTCCTCCTGTGCCCTGATTCGCCGAGCGGGGTGGCCGAGCCCCCACCTCGCTCCTTTAAGAAGGGCAAGAGGGGAGCGCAGAAACCCGCACTTTCTCATCTCCTCCTTTCTTCAACTTCTGCTTCCCTTCCCCTCATCCGCCATGGAGGAAGGGAACCCTGGCCCTTCATCGGTAGCGGCGAGGGTCGCCGCCAGACAGCGCATCACTCCCTATCCCGCGCCCGTGGTGGCGGAGCCAACCACAAGGGGAAGAGGGAGGGGGCGCGGTCGTGGACGAGGCCGAGGATGAGGTCGAGGCGCTCGGGGAAGAGGTGGTCGGGGCGACGCGGCGTCCCCGCCTCCGCCGGCGGTTCCTCCCCTCGCTGCGGTCCATACGGGGGACGACCCTTGCGAGTTCTTCGTCAGGCTGTGCCGGGCGCCTCGTCGTCGTCTTCGGCTCCCAGCTCCGTTTGCGAGCGCGATGGAGCCGGAACCGCCCGAGACGTTGAGATTGCACATGAGGGGCTGTGGGATCAGCGGCACGCGAGTCCACATTGTATCTCCAGCCCCTGATGTGATGTATCTTGATCGTGGGTGGAAGACGTTCGCCCGCATCCACAGCCTGACGGCGGGGTTTACCCTCCATTTTAAGTTAATGGAGGGTGACCTCCTCTCCATCAAGGTCTTCGGGGACTCCGGCATCCGGGCGCGGTGCTGCGTGGATAGCTCCTCCGATAGCGAAGACTCCCCCTCGAGCAAGAGTGACGAGGAGGAGAGCGACAGCGACGACGAGGGTAACGGGCGGCGGAGTAGCGGGTCCGAGTAGGTGTCGGGCGCCGCTCCGAGCGTCGCCGGCGACCCCATCATCCGCGTCGCCGGCTCCTCGAACTCCCCGGGGCCGTCTCCTTGGGCGGCTGGCGCAGGGAGGCTGCGGAAGGGGAAGAGGGCCGGCAAGGCCGTCAGGTCGGAGTACGAGGGCGTGGTGCCCTCGACAGCGTGCTGACGTCCTGCCGCCCCGTCCTCGAGCCCCGCTTCCAGCGCTGCCATCACCGTTCAGCCTTCGGACAGCCCCCGGGCTGTTCTCTTGGTGTCTTTTGGCACCCGTAGTTCGCCTAGGCGCCCCTTTTGCCCTCCTCGGCTCCTTGATCTATCTCGTGAAGAGAGGGACAGGAAAAGGATTACGGGCATCTTATCTTTTTAATTTGTAAGCCTTCGGGCCTTAGCTGCATTTAAAACTTGTAATCCTCTCTTTCATGTTTTTCATCCTCTATGGACTGTACCCGAGTGGGATGTTTTTTTTAATGAAAAAAAAGGGGGAGCTTGCAATGCCGTATCCTTTACTTGACTCTATGCCATGTATGTTTTTACCCTACGCTTTTAGGGAACTTGCCGGCACGGGCACGCTTGCCGCGAGTGCTGAGTGTGGAACATCAGCAGCTTGCCGGCGGTGCCAGAGCACGCTTGCCGCAGGCGCTGAGTGTGGGACATCAGCAGCCTGCTGGCGGCACCGGTCCCGGCAAGAAACCTTGCCGCAACCAGTTGCAGCGCACTTAAGTTGTTGAGCGGGCTCGGAAACAACGTAAGGGCGCTTAGCGGCTCTCTCAAATAGATGAGCGGACTTGAAGCAAAGTAAGGGCGCTTAGCAGCTCACTCAAGTTGTTGAGCCGACTCGAAACGAAGTAAGGGCGCAACTAGCTGCGAGGAGGTTCCTCCGCGCACAAGTTTTTTATACAAGGCACAGTCGTTGAAGGACGCGGCTTCGCGATCCTCAGTCCATAAGAGGATGCATGACGAGGGATGAAAAACTTATCTGATATCGCAGCCCCCGGCAACTTTAGCTTGCCGCAGATGAAACTTGGTATTCACGGCCCCCGGCAACGCTGGCTTGCCGGGGTCCAGGTGCCGGTGCGCCCTTCTTCTCCTTTCTGGTCGCTGTCATTTTAGTTATGGGACAATTTAGTCAGTGCCGCAACAAGTTACTTTTGCAATATCCCTCTATTCTGGGCACTATCTGCTATGTCACTTCCTTTACTTGATTCCGCCCCTTGTATGTTTTCACCCTACGCTTTGAGGGAAACTTGCCGGCGCAAGCACACTTGCTGAGTGCGGGACATCAGCAGCCCGCTGGCGGTGTTGCATCCGGCAAGAAACCTTGTCGGGGCTAGTTGCAGCGTGCTTGTATTGTTGAGCGGACTCGAAACAAATCAAGGGCGCAACTCAGCCACGAGCCGGTTCCTCCGCGCACAGGTTTTACACACAAGGCACGGTCGTTCAAGGAATATAACTTTGTCCTGGGCGACGCTTGCTATGTTATATCCTTTACTCTGTCACGTCCCTTGTATGTTTTCACCCTATGCTTTGAGGGAAACTTGCCGGCGCAAGCACACTTGCTGAGTGCGGAACATCAGCAGCCCGCTGGCGGTGCTGCATCCGGCAAGAAACCTTGTCGGGGCTAGTTGCAGCGCGCTTGTATTGTTGAGCGGACTCGAAACAAATCAAGGGTGCAATTTAGCCACGAGTCAATTCCTCCGCACACAGGCTTTCCATACAAGGCACGGACATTCAAGGAATATAACTTAGAAATTTAAAACTTGATCATGCTCAAACTTTGGCAACTTATCTTTTCTGTCGCCTGTGTTCCGGCGAGGCCATGCTCCTTTGAACGACACCCGGCCCACACCTCTATCCTCTCCTCCTCGGAGCTTCTGGCGTTAGCTTTGCGGCTATGGTAGCGGCGCAAAGCTTGCCGGTAGCGAGCAGCTCGAACCGCATCCTGAAGACGATCTTCCTCGAGGAGCAGCGCATCATCTTTCCGCGGCTGCTCTTGCTCGAGCTCACCGTAGGGGAGCACTCGAGGAGATCCGTACACGAGGGGAAAGGGGTCGAGAATGTCGAGCCCCCAGCCCGAAAATGGCCAGGGTAAAGGGATTGTTTGGGGAGCTTGAGCTGGCTGATGAATCTGTTTGGAGTGGAACTGGCACGCTTCACACTTGGTTACTTGTGCAGTTGCATCCTGGAGGGCTGTCGGCCAGAAGAAACCTTGCCGGAAGGCTTTGCCGGCAAGTGCTCTTGCACCAATGTGGTGACCACATATGCCTCCATGTATTTCTGCCAACAGCTCCTGTCCATCTTCCCGGGAAATGCACTTCAATTTCACTCCGTTGAACCTTTTTCTGTACAGTATGTCATCGACAAACTGGTACATACTTGATTGCCGGGCTACTTTCTCCGCTTCTTCTTGTTCCTCGGGAAGTTCTCCTGTCTGAAGGAAATGGACGATCTGCTGTTCCCATGCCGGAGCCTGAGGCTCGACGACAAGGACTAAAGGCGCGAATGCTGCTGCGGGAACATCCGCTTCTATGGCAAGAATCTGGGATCCTGCCGGAGCGTGATGCTCCCCGGCAAGCGTGTCGGGACACAGCTTGTCGGGAGCGACTGCTTCAACAAAACAAGCCCTGGGGCTTGTCGGAGCAGTCTGCTCCTCAGCACTCTCTGTGTTGATCCCGGGGACCCTCTTGGCGGCGGCTCCGGGGAGCTCTCCCGGAAAGTAATCGCCGGTAACCAACTTTCTTTTCTTGTTCTGTCCAGTTGATGGTGTCACAGATGGCTGAGTCAGCTTGAGCACAAGAATCCCTGGTTCCACAGGCAACTTGAGTGCGGCGCACTTTGACAGTCCATCTGCAATGTCGTTCTGAGCTCTCGGAACATGCTCCATTTGCAGGCCGTCAAAATGCTCTTCTAGCTTCCTCACTTCATCGATCTAAGCTTCCATCAACGGACTCCGATAATCTTTGTTAACTTGGCGGACGACAAGCTGTGAGTCACCCCTGACAATAAGCTTCTTGATCCCAAGGTCTGCCGCGATCCTGAGTCTGGCAAGCAAGCCTTCATACTCTGCAGTGTTATTTGTTGCTTGCTCCTTGGGAAAGTGCATCTGGACCACGTACTTGAGGTGCTCTCCGGTGGGTGCGACAAGTAGTACGCCCGCACCGGCGCCTTGCAGCGAGAAGGCACCATCGAAGTACATGATCCATTCCTTGCTTGCTTCCTTGACGGGGATGCTCCTCTCCGGAGTTTCTTCATCAGGCGTTGGCGTCCATTCCGCTATAAATTCTGCCAATGCTCGGCTCTGGATAGTTGAGGTACTCTCGAACTTGAGGCCAAAGCTTGACAATTCCAGTGCCCACTCGACAATCCTGCCTGTTGCCTCTGGATTCTGCAATATCCTCTTCAACGGAAAGCGGGTGACCACTGTGATCTCATGTGCTTGAAAGTAATGGCGCAGCTTCCTTGAGGCCCTTAGGAGGCCGAAAAGCAACTTCTGCACACCAGAGTACCTTGATCTAGCCCCTTGCAGAAGGTAACTGACAAAGTAAACTGGGCGCTGCACCATCTTCTTCTGTTTCTCTTCTTGTGGCTGCGCAGATCCATCTTTGCCGGAACCGGAACTTGCCGGATCAGGGCTTGTCGGGCCAGAGCTTGCCGGAGAAGCCCCCTGCTTATCGCTGGGCTCGCTTGCCACGGTCGCTGGCTCATCATCTGCCTCCCTCTCCGCTACTAACGCAGCACTAACCACTTGATTGGTTGCCGCCAGATATAGCAGCAACTTCTCTTGTGGCTTAGGTGCGACAAGTGTTGGAGTAGAGGATAGGTATCTCTTCAGGTCATGCAGCGCAGCCTCCGCTTCCGGAGTCCATTTCATTGGACCTGCCTTTTTCAAAATTTTGAAAAAGGGCAGGGCGCGCTCAGCAGACTTAGAGATGAACCTACTGAGAGCAGCAACACAGCCGGCAAGCCTTCGCACATCTTTAACGCACTTTGGTGCTTCGATTTGCTCGATGGCCTTGATCTTGTCGGGATTAGCCTCAATCCCCCTCTGGGACACAAAGAATCCGAGAAGCTTGCCGGAGGAAACTCCAAACACAGACTTCTCGGGATTCAACTTGAGGTTGATCCTGCGCAGATTTGCAAAAGTCTCGTCCAAGTCTTGGATCAAGGTCTCTTTGTCCTTGCTCTTGACCACTATGTCATCCATGTAAGCTTCTACATTCCTGTGCAACTGTGGCTCAAAAGCATGACTGACTACTCTTGCAAATGTCGAACCAGCATTCTTTAGTCCGAAGGGCATTCGTACGAAGCAGTACGTGCCACATGGAGTAATGAATGCTGTTTTCTCTTCATCCTCTTCTGCCATGAAGATCTGATGATATCCTGAATATGCATCAAGAAATGAAAGCAGATCACATCCTGCTGTGGAGTCGACAATCTGGTCAATGCACGGCAAGGGAAATGGATCCTTGGGACAAGCTTTATTAACATCAGTGAAGTCAATACAAAGCCTCCACTTCCCGTTTGCTTTGCGCACGACTACTGGATTGGCTAACCACGTCGGATGGAGTACTCCTCAGACCAGGCCCGCTGCTTCCAACTTCCTGATCTCTTCTGAAATGAATTCTTGATGCTCTACAGCTTGCTTTCTAACTCTCTGCTTGACGGGCCGCGCGTGAGGACAGACGGCAAGGTAGTGCTCAATTACTTTCCTGGGAACACCAGGGATGTCAGATGGTTGCCATGCAAATACATCGACATTCGCCCGCAGGAAAGCAACGAGCGCGCTTTCCTATTTAGGATCAAGCGTGGCACTGATGGTGAAGGTGCCACCAGTGCCGTCCTCCTTGGCGGCCACTTTCTTGGTCTCTGGTGAAGCTATCTTTGCCTTCTTGCACTTGCCAGTGGAGCTCGATGGTGCGTCCTCGACGGTAGCGCAGCACTCCGAAGAGCACTCCGAAGAGGTGCGCTTGCCGGAGTAGGCATCAGAGCTACTCTTGCCGGACTTGGTCTTCTTCTTCCCCCCGGGAGCTTCAGCGGCAAGTGGTTTGCATTCTGCCGCGGCTGCTGCTTCCCGGTAGATCTTGTCGATACAGATGAGTGCATCCTTCTTGTCGCCTTGGACAGAAATGACACTTATCGGACCAGGCATCTTGAGCACATTGTAGGCATAGTGAGAGGCTGCCATGAACTTAGCGAGCGCTGGACGGCCAAGTATCCCATTGTAGGGCAATGGGAAATCAGCAACGTCAAATGTGACTCTCTCTCTGTCCTCAAATTCAGCTCGCTGCCAAATGTCACTGGCAGTGTGATCTTCCCCTTCGGCTTGCTCCTTCCCGGGTTTATTCCTTGAAAGGTACAAGTCTCTTCGAGCTCGCTGTTGGGGATCTGGAGCTTCTTGAGCACTGTGGAGGAGATTAGATTCAGGCCGGCCCCGCCGTCAACCAGCATCTTCGTGACCCTGAGGTTGCGGATTGTTGGCGAAACCAACATCGGCAAGCACCCGACCGCAGTGATGCGATCAGGGTGATCTTCAATGTCGAAGATGATGGGCGTGCTGGACCACTTCAGGGGCTTGCGCGACTCAACGGACGGTTCTGCTGCGTTCACTTCCCGGACCCACTGTTTGAGTTGTCGGTGCGAGGTGTGCAGAGAAGCACCGCCGTCAATGCACAACACCTATGTTGCCTTCTGGAACTCCTGCTCGTCAGTCTCATCTTCCTCCATCTCATCATCCTCATCTTCATCTTTGTCTTTGTCGCGGCCACGGGGAGGCCTGTCTCCTTGCCGCGGCTTGCCCTTGCCGCGGCGCCCTCCCCGGGCGGGATACTACTTGCCGGATCCTCTGCCACCTTGCCGGGCCTTCTCCTTGTCGCGGCGCTCGTATTCAGCTTTCTGTAGCTCCGCCATCTGCTCAACTTTCTTGCAGGCTTGGAGGTCATGGCCCTTGGTGCGGTGGATCTTGCAATACTGCTTGCCGGAGCCGTCCTGCTTGTCGGCGGCCACCACAGCCTCGCCGGAGTTACCAGCTCTAGCCTTCTCGGAACCGCCTCCGCTGCTGGATTGCTCAACAACTAGCACGTCCTTAACCTTCCTCTTTCTGTTATTCCGCCTCCGTTTCCTCCTCGCCAGAGGGGCGTCCTCGCTATCAGATCCCTCTGCTCCTGCATTCTCTCCGGGGAGCCTCCTCCCCTCTTCAGCCCGTGCACACTTGTCGGCCAGAGCGTATAGCTCGCTGACATCTCTGATTTTGCACATTGCCATCTCCTCCCTCATCCTGCGGTTACGCACGTTCTGATGGAAAGCGCAGATAACCGCGGCAGGGTGGACATCTGGGATGTTGCGCTGCACCTGACTGAATCTCTATATATACTTGTGCAGGGGTTCTCCTTCTTTCTGGGCGAGCAGGTGAAGATCACTCTCCTGGCCATGGGGTTTGTGGCCGCCTGTGAAGGCGCCAACAAACTGATGGCACAGGTCCGCCCACGAAGAGATGGAGTTGTCCGGCAAGTGCATGAGCCAAGATCTAACATTGGGCTTGAGCACCAGCGGGAAGTAGTTGGCGAGGATCTTCTCGTCGCGCCCCCCAGCAGCCTGTACCGCGATGGTGTAGATGCTAAGGAACTCTGACGGATGTATCCTGCCATCGTCCTTCTTGGGCACTTCTGGCTTGAAGTTCTTGGTACTGGGCCACTGGACCTGCCGCAGCTCATGAGTGAACGCAGGGCAACCTACCGCGTACGGCAAGTCGCCTGGCTCCCCTGGCGCATGCATGTCAACAGCGGGCCCAGCGCGCCGGTCAGATTGACGTCGCGCTTCTCTTCGACGCTCGATGCGAGTGCGAGCGTCTTCGTGTCGTCGTTCTTGGAGAACTTGGCGTTGATCGCGGCAAGCTCGCGGGTCCGACGACGCGGTGGAGTCGGTGTCGAGGTTGGCCCGGCGAGTCGGCGATCTTGGCCTTCGGGGCGGGGAGTGCGCGGTGGTGGCACCCCCAACAGTCTTGTCGGCTTCGGCTTGCGCCTGGGCGCCTTGCCGGGGCCTCGAGGTTCTCGGCCGCCGGGGCTTGTCGCCGTTGGCGAAGCCGATGAGGCTATAAATGGCTGCCCTCCAGTCGTCGATCTTGTTCGGCGCTGGAGGGTAATCTAGAAGCAGCTCGGCTCGGGCCAGCGCTTCCTCTGGAGTCTTGGGTGGCGGTGGCGAGCGACACGAGGTGTGAGACATGCTCAAACTTCTAACATTGTTAGAAGGAGTAACATCTCGCCAAGGTGACCGCACCGCGCTCGCGCCAGCGTGTTGACGTGCGTGCTGGCCTTGAGCATCCCGTGACCCACCAGCTCGGCCTTGTTCCAACGCGAGTACGGTGCTAGGAGCATCGTGGCATTGTCGATCCTGCACCTCCTGGGAGGGGTGCGGTGGATATGTAGAAGTTGAACCCTGCGGGGCCTTGTCCTTGGACCGGGTGACGATGCGCGTCCCCCTGCCGGCGCCCGCTCCTCCGCCGGTGTCCGCCCCACCGACCGCTTGCTCCGGTGGCGGTAGGGAAGTCGCAGACGGAGCGGCCACCTCCGAAGTCTTCTTCTTCGGTGGCATGTCGATGAAGATGTTGATGTAGCGCGCGTAGACGCCGGATCAGATACGCACGACCTCGACGCCCCCCTACCTGGCGCGCCAGAGATGTCGTGGCGGACTGGGAGGCCACGAGCACCTATGGGGCAGGAGGGCCCCTTTCTCGTTCGGCAGGGGAGCGGAGGGCGCGCGCAGAGCAGATCGAGGCGAGGGAGCGCGCGGGGGATTTTTACCCAGCTTCGGAGCTCTCCGGAGAGATAAAACTCATACTGCTGCTTTGTGTGTTGTATTTGTTCTTGCTCGAGAGAGTGGGCGTGGCGTAGCTGTGGAACCGAAAATCCGAACCCCTTCTACGTGCGCATGGGCCTCCTTTTTATAGGCTAAAGGGGTCACCGACAGGTGGCAGCGTAGAAAGAGGGGTAGAAAGGTAAAAACGCGGGTTGGTACAACTGCTACCAACAGTGTCCCCTACCTAACTCTGATGGCAGGGGATAGGGGCATTTAATGCCCGTCCTGTCGCCCCAACAGTGCAAGGAAACGACCGTTAGAGGCGCCACCGATCGCCACGATGGCCTCCTTGTCACCTCCTTTTGCCACCTTGCACCGCATGGCTGCACAGCGCCTTGCCACGTGCTCCTGGGATAGTCCTGGGGTGACACGTCGTTGGATGCGCTGGAGCTCGGGTGCAGGGTGGCAGCCTTGCTGCGGCAAGCGCCTCGCCGCGGCCCTTATCTTGTCGCACCAGCAAGCTTGCCGCTCGCCGGGCCTTGCCGGGACGCGCGGGGCATCGCGGCAAGTTTACTTGGAATGCCTTGAGTGGCCTTCCCGGCAAGATCCTCTTGCCAGGGTCTCTTCTTCTTCCCGGCAAGCTCCTCTTGCCGGGGCCTTGGTTGGCCTTCCCGGCAAGCTCCTCTTGCCGGGGCCTTGGTAGGCTTTCCCGGCAAGCTCCTCTTGCCGGGGCTTTTAGCTTTAGTACTCTGTTCTTGAATGGCATCTAAGCAGCCGTCCAGGATCTTGGCGGATGCCCGGCAAGCCCTGCCGCGGGTCGCTGCGACTGCCCGTGCACAAGTTCGGGGTACTAAGGTACCCCCTACTTTAGTACACCGACAACACTGGAAAGAAATGGTACCCTTTTGGGCACCGCTTCGAAGTAGAAGCTTCGGCGGAGAGCACCGGCGTGCGCGGATGCGCCCGCGTCTCCGTCGACCAGAAGAGGTAAAACTCCTCCCGCAGCGCCTTCGGGGTGAGCTCGGGGGGGAAAAGCACTCGCTCCTTGCGCAGCGCCTCAAGCCGCAACGCCTCGGCCGACTTCGTGCTCTTGCCGGTCTTCGGAGCCATGGCAGAAGCGGCGGGGGAGCGCGGAAGTGTTGGGGGCGACGGCGGCGATGGGCGGCGGAACGCTGCTCTCTTTCGGCTTGGGAAGCGGAGGGGAGCGGCGGAGCTTTCTGAGAAAGAAACCGCAAGTAGCGAAGGTGGGGGAACGGCCCCTGTTTCCTCTGCTTATAAAGGGGAGAGGCGAACGTTACGCCTTTCCTGATTTAAGAATTGCCCACGACCTCTCCCACGACGCCGCGTTTGACGCGTGCCGTTACGGGAGGGCGCGGCGGATACGGAGTTAGATTTGGTGTGGACCCAGGCCGCGTGTGCACGTGCCCTGTTTTGGGCCTGGCCCAACAGCGCTCGGCACCGTGTATGGCCCAGGCCCGGGGGCTCCTGTCGGTGTACTAAAGTAGGGGTACCTTAGTATCCCGAACTTGTGCACGGGCAATCGCAGCGTCCCGTGGCATGGCTTGCCGGGCGTCCGCCAAGATCCTCTGCCATTCCTATTGATGCCATTCAAGAACAAAGTGTTTAACTGGGAAGACAGAGCCCCGGCAAGAGGAGCTTGCCGGGAAGGACAAGACCCCAGCAAGCGGAGCTTGCCGGGAAGGCCAACCAAGGCATTTCAAGAGACTTGCCGCGACGCACCGCGCGTCCCGGCGAGACCCGGCGAGCGACAAGCTTGCGGGTGCGACAAGACATCGACTGCGGCAAGGCGCTTGCCGCGGTGAAGCCACCACTTTGCGCCCATGCTCCAGCGCGTCCGACGACGTGTCGCCACAGGATCGTTCCTGGTGCACGTGGCGAGTAGCTGTGCAGCCAAGCGGTGCGAGGTGGCAAGTGGAGATGACGAGAAGACCATTGTGGCGATCGGTGGCGCCCCTAACGGTCGTTTCCTGCACTGTTTAGGCGACCGGAAGGGCATTAAATGCCCTTGTCCCCTGCCATCAAAGTTAGGTAGGGGGCACTGTTGATAGTGGTTGTACCAACCCCTATTTTTACTTTTTTACCCCTCTCTGCATTGCCACCTACCGGTGACCCCTTTAACCTATAAAAGGAGGCCCATGCGCACGTAGAGGGGGTTCGACTCATTCGAAACTACAACACACCCACGCTCTCGAGCAAGAATAGAATATAAACACAAAGCAGCAGTAGGAGTTTTATCTCTCCGGAGAGCTCCGAAGCTGGGTAAAATCCCTCGCGCGCCTCGCCTCGATCTGCTCTTCGTGCGCCCTCCGCTCCCTGCCGGACCGAAAAGGGGCCCTGCCCCATAGGTGTTCGTTTCCCACGACAGCCGTCCCGCCTCACGGACGGATGCTGGGACGATGCTTGCTGCTCGTTCCCCGCCGGGCCGGTGGCGGCGCTGACGGCAGGTGACGGGGAACGACGAGGGCGCCGTCGATGGGAGCCGTCTGGGCGACATGGGAGGCGAGGGCGGCTCGGCGCTCGGCGCGAGCCCGACGAGCGTCAGACATGGTTGCGGTGGTCGGGGAAGAACGAGACGACGGAAGGAAGATTCCGGCGCACCCCTACCTGGCGCGCCAAATGTCGGATTTTGGGTTCCGGCAGACCCTTGAGGTTCAAACACTCGGGTGCGCGCGGAGATTCAACCCTCTACCGGCTTGCTCCTCGCCGAATCGCTAGGACCTACACTACCAAACTGAACAGCACAAGAGACACAAGATTTATACTGGTTCAGGCCACCATTGTGGTGTAATACCCTACTCCAGTGTGTGGTGTGGTGGATTGCCTCTTGGGCTGATGAGGAACAATACAAAGGGAGAATAGCCTTGCGAGGGTCTGTTCTTGGCTGGCGCGATGAACTGCTAGGGGGAGTTCAGTCGCCTCTCTCTCTCTTTGTGTCTTCCTATCCTTGTTCCCTCGATGCCTCTACCTTGCGGGTGGCTAGTCCTATTTATAGGCAAAGGCCCTGGGCCTCTTCCCAAATATTGAGCAGGAAGGGCGCCAACAATTGGCCATTTTGAAGGGGAATAGCGGGTACACTTATCCTGACTAAAGTTGGTCCTCGCCTGTCAAAGGCTCTGGTGGTGACGCCGGCTCGGGCTCCACAATGACTTCCTTCTGTCCGTTGGGCTGGTCTTGGTCTTGTTGCACCGAAATGGACGCTTTTGCTTGATGCTCTCACCTGCGCTTGCTCCCTTTGCACCAAAGAGAAAAGGGGGACACTGCGCGGGCTGGCGCCCGACTGGCGCCCTTGGTCGTCATGGCTTGCATCATGGGCACCTCGCGAGGTACCCTGCCTTGAACTCTCCACCTCCTCATGAGCCAGCCTGACGAGGCCGTGCCTGAGGAAGCTCCTTCTCGTCCGCCCCGCGAGCCTTGGCCCCTCGCGAGGGTCTTGAGCTTGCGTTGATGAAGATGGGCTGTGCTGGGCCTCCTTTGAGCCATGCTGCAGGCCGCAGGCAGGCAAGTCTGGGGACCCCCGTTCCCAGAATGCCGACAAGAACCACAAGAATACATTTTACTACTCTAGAAGATATCCAACTTCCATAACTGCTCCTGTAAGTTGGATTAGTGCCTTCTCGATGCATTCATTGTTGATCTGCGGAGGCTCGATCTTGTGTGCTTCTTTCTTCTTCGAGTGTAAAGAAGTAGATGTTGCTTCCTCGCATCTAGTCTCATGTCTAGCCTCTATTCTAGTAGGAGTATCAACAAGTGCACTAGTCTCATCTCTAGCCTCTATGCTAGCTAAAAGTGCTAGAACATCTACTAAATTGCGCTCTATCAATATATCGATGTACTCTTCTTCCCAATACAAAAAATTGCATCCATTCTACTCCCTCCGTTGCAAAATACATGCCTTCTATTTGTCAAAATATATATGTATCTAGACATGTTTTAGTATATAGGTACATCCATCTTTGGACAAAGGGAAGTCAAGTATTTTGGAACGGAGGGAGTACACAATTAAAATTTTAAGTTAGCACAACTAGTCTAATCCGAGAGCAAAACCGAAGATTTGGTTGGGTTCTTCCTCCTTTTGCCGACACGTGGGACATCCAGCATTCAGGTCGTGTCATGCAAGAAAATAGAGTGGTAGTTGAAGCCACGTGATGTGCATCTTGGGTTAAACTGTAAGTAGAATTTTACTACTCTTGAGTAACTCCTAAAGCGGCTACCGAAGATCTTTATTGGATTTTTTTTCATCACCAGCACGTCAAGGTGAAAGATGTGCAGGTTCAGTGGGTCCTCTTGCATTTTCACTGACATGTGGGACCGCATGTGAGCAAACAGACGATGGGCTCTGCGCGTCCGCTGGCTGGCTGAGAAGAGAGATAGAGGAGGCTGAGCATGGACTCCAGGAAATTTGTTCTATGTACCTCGATATAGGCTCGATATAGTGGGGTGGCATGGGCCATAACTAGCATTCACGTCTAGCAGTACGGCACAAGCCACCCACACGAGTCCCATCCGACACCAATTTTCTTGGAGTTCGTGCTACAGTCATCTCTTCTCCCTCCTGTTTTCTCAGCCATCGCGCGGTGGGCGGGGTGGGGGTTTGCCGATTGTCGGTTTGCTCAACTGCGGTCCCACTTGTAAGTGAAAAGGCAACACCGCACGCATTCCCGCTTGAGAGGCGTGCCGGACCAACCGTGTGGGGGTGCGACGTGAACATGGCAGGCTTTTCCTATTGAACTCTTAACTTGTAAAATTTGGTTCTGCTCCATGGCGCGACCGATAGATAGAAAATAACAATTTTTCCTAGATTAATGAGAAGTTTGGTTCTAGCGCCGTTCATGCATGGACTACGTACGAAAATTATGAAGTTGATGTGAAATGTAAGATAATTACTAGTAGTATCATATACTACTACATGGATTTGACGGGAAGATAAAAATACATACGGATCCATCAACGACATCCTCACGCCCTAGTGCGCCGGGTCACCAACCGACGTGTGAGGAGCAGCGGCCTTGGCGGCGAGCTCAACGTGCTTCTGAACAATGCCGTCCAAGGTTGCCCTGCGGTCCAAGAAGGCCAGCATCCTATCGTCCTCCTCTTGCATGTAGTAGTCCTTGTGGACGATTTGCGCATAGACGTGGGTGATTATGTTGATGGTGTCTTGCTGCGCCAGGTGCTACGCGGCGAGCGCGACCTTGAGGTGGACATTCTCCGGCGCGACGGCGGGCAGTCGCAAGGCCACCAGTGTGTCGAAGAGGTTGTCACCATAGTGGCTGTTGAGGGTGGCGGGCATCGCAGAGCCTGGGCGCGTTGGCTGGACGCATACGTCAATGTCATCCGCGAGCTTCTTGACGATGGTGAAATTGTCAAGGAAACCGACGAGGACCTCATCGAACAAGGAGACTAAGCTGTTGTCCAAGCGGCCCCTCGCCCTGGCGGCCTCAAGTAATACTACCTGGAAATGTTCCTCGGTGACGGGATGCAGGCCGGCATCGTGGACCATCTGGCACAGCCGGCTGATGCTCGCGCTCATTGCCTCCATGGGTCTAGCTTAGCTTCTAGTCAACTGATCTTGCGATTCGAGTGATCACTCTTGCCCTTGGTATTTTGTACTACTCCTCGGCCCTCTACTACACCTTCCTTTGGATGTATGATAGGTGGGCCAGCCACCCCTTGGGCCCACGTGTCATTCACCCAAAGGCAGTTGCGGTAAGTCAATGAAGTTCCATCCCCCTCCGTGCCGGTACAGTATAGTAATCTCACCGGACCTCTAGTTGGGGCCAAACGAGAGAAGTTTGATGTTTACTGGTTTATTGGTCCCCTTTGCAATTTGCGCCAAGTTTTGACCTTTGATTTAACTAATAAAATGTTAATGCATGTAAACAAAAATGTTGTGTAAGTCACCTTACGAAAACTAAATAATCCCAAAACACTTAGGCACGGTGCATTAACTCCCTCCTTGTTTCTTATTTCGTGACATATCAACCAATGAGAGATGTGGGCCGTGCATGCTTTCAATGACTTGAGACTACCAAACATGACATGCAGTGTTTAGTTCATTGCATGTAATCCTATTAGTACTCTAGTTAGCAAAAAGACATTAAGTTCTCTCGCCGATAGGAATAAAACACCATGTATTTATTTACAGAGGGAGTAGTACATTTTTTGTGACATGCATTACTAGATATTGCTAGTCAAATACTAAAATCCAGGTGGACGTGGTAGTACTCCTAAATCCATACGGTGGTGCTACTAGTACTAGTAGTAGTACTACCAATGTAGTAGGAGTACTAGCACTGTACTACCCGTTGCTCAAATTATTAAGTGCTACTCCTCACAGTGAAGTGACAAGACCCTGCGCCGAAGATGACACCTGAGTATAGGCGCCATGTTCGGCATACCATAGTCGGCCTCACTGTCTGCAGTCACTATCATCATGGCTGTAGAGCAAGCTTGCTTACAACTAGCCCTGTTCGACATAATTTCTCGTGTGTAGATGCCCGTGCATTGCAGGGAACACCAAGATTGGGGATGGATGGCGCCGGCAGCGGCCATCGCACCAGATTTTTCCATGGCCTTCTACATGTGGTGGGGAGGAGATAAGGTTGATTGTGAGAGACAAGGAGTTGTTTGTAAATAGGGAACAAGTGCGGGCATCTTTTTGCAAAAATGGAGAAGCTTGGTTTGTATGCGTCAGATCTAGATCCGACGGCTATTGGTGAAAGATGGGAGGCACAACATCATCGCCAACTCAGGACCTGTTTGATTCGCAGGATTTTGAAAAAGTAGGAATAGGACACGGCAATATTACAAGTTTCAAACTGATATTACAAATGTTAGGAGTAATGCTGCACCTACGAAGAGGGAATTACTAGGAAGTTTACGTAAGAACTTTCGTTACTTTATGTGGATGCAGCATTATCGTACAAACTAAAATCCACTGCCCTGACAAGTCACTAATGGGCAAATAAGTTTTCGAGTCTCTGGCCACTTGATGTGATTTAGGCTTAGACGCTTGCGGTGATCAGCACGCCATTCATTGTTGCGCCAAAGAATGCCAAACCTCATTACCTTGAGCACACTTGCCTCCAGAACAAAGAACCTGGCCAATTTAATCTCAGATGTGCTGCCTCGGTAGTCGATCAAATAAATTTCTATAAGATGGAGATCAAGGCATTCGAGGAGATTGTTATAGTGCAGCACATTTTTCACTTTCGGGTCTTTTTTTATCTGCAAAAGAAGAGAACATATTAGAGCAGCTGGCTGTATAAGATTGCCGTGTCATCAAGAGGTACCAATATCATTCGCTCATACGATAGGGTTGGCTGGCTAGTGATATTTTTTCACTCTCTCTCTCTCACTCTTTCTGTTTCCTCTGATTCAACTAGGAGTACGTGAAGAAATTGGGCATTTGTTGCCTTCCACTATGTGGTCGGTGCCATACTTCGCAAAAGTATGCCACATAATACGCATCGATGTCAAATCAAAATATTTTGGCACCGCTCTCGCGATGAGAGAGAGTTGGCACCGCTGTGCACACAGACCCACATGTATAAATAAATCAATCAAACCAACTACACCAGCCTCTCACTCTCCCAAACAAGTGTTTTTTTATTTCCTCAGTCCTCTCTCTCTCTCCCATGCAGTTTTTTTTCATTGCGTGAGTTAATTTGGCACCGGAGCAAAGTAGGTGATCCAGATTGGGGCACCAGGTGAGCAATGGAGGGGCATCGATGCCAAATGCATCACACGTAAATTTGGCACATGTTTTGGCCTACATAGCCCAATTTTGTACTCCCTTCGTCCCAAAATTGTTGTCTTAAATTTATCTAAATACGGATATATCTAGTTACATTTTAGTGTTAGATACATCCGTATCTAAACAAATGTAAGACAAGAATTTTGGGACGGAGGGAATACTACCTCGTATTTAGTATAAAATTTTGACCATAGATTTACCTAAGAAAATGCCAATGCATGTCACTAAAAATTACACCATTTGGAATTATGTTCAAATACGAATCCAACGATATAGTTCTTATTGACATGCATTGACATTTTGTCAGTTAAATCTATGGTCAAATTTTGATACTACAAAATTGGAAGAGTAAACCAGGATGGAGGTAGTACTTGCTCTTAGGGTAACCATAGAGTTACTGGAGTAGTCTAAGTTACTTTCCACTATGACTAGCCTAGTCTACTATAGTAGTACAACATAAAAATGATGCAGGTGATCACGTGAGAAAAAATACTAAAAACATTTCTTACGGTGCAGTGCGTAGATGCAGTTTTGAACACTACACTTGTCATCGTAATTTGCGAAAATTACGAAAAAATTGAGCTACGTTGTGATTATCGTTTACTTATAGGAAAGAAGTTTCACCTCGATGAGTAGCTTCTCTGTGCACGGAAAGCATGTAAGGAATCCAACAACTTGATCCAGATTGGGACCGATAGATTTTAGTGCTAAGATCTTCACTGTGCGCATGGACTGTGTCAAGCTTGTGGGGATCATTTTCTGGAAGACGGTCGTAAATACATCAAGAAGAAATTTAAAAATGTGAATTTCAAGAAGACGGAGAAGCAGATAAGTGATGTACCTGAACGATTACGGATCCAATAAATAGTTCGGAGAATTTGGCAGACGAGTACACCAACGCTGTCAATTTCGACGCGTCAATGACCCTGGATTTTGTTGGACCTTCTAGATCCGATACAAGCAATCTCTCAAGGAAAGGCGCATTCTCAATGACCATAACGTGGAACAGCTGGAGTGATCTCTTCCCAATTAATGTCTTGTTGCGGTGCCAGCAAGACACATAAATCCATCGGAGATTCGTCGAGGCGATGTGGAGGCTAATGAACCCGTGGATCTGCTCAAGACGAAGGTACTCGAGCGCAGTACAGCTGCGGAGCAGGTGCTCCATAGCTTTCTTCGAGATGACAACATCGAAGAGGTCGAGCTGCTTGAGTTGAGGGAGAAGAAGGGCAGGTGCGGCATTAATCTGGGGAAGATAGCAGGAGCTGAAGCTGGCGCGGCGCAGCGTTGGCGTGAGATGGAGCGCGGACGGTGGTAGAGAGCGACATCGTCCAGCTTCAAAGCTGAGCTCCTCGAGCTAATATAGGGCGGGGGATAAGAACCACTCATCAAAATTGGGTTGGACCTTGCAGTTGGTACTGGACATGCGGACGTCAAGGTGTCTGGCTGGCCCATGGTGCGATGAAAGGATCTTGGAGACTGCGGCCATGCGTTTGCAATCCCCGTCGCAGAGGCAGCTGTCGACGGTGAGGTTGAGGGGGGCGCAGCGCCAGAGGGGGCGCCACCATTGGGAGAGCAGGGCGGTCCGCACGGCAGATTTGGTGGGGAGGAGGCCGATAATGACGAGCAGCATGTCATCGGGGAGGCTACTGATGAAGTCCAGGCTCGCCGGATGCGGTTTTGGCTCGAGCCACCTCCGCTTGTTGGCTGCCTCGCCGTCCATCTCAACCGGCAGCAACGCCGGTGTACACGTGTGCTGGTGTGTGTTGTGTGCTAGGTGTGCGCCAGTGCGTCCTTCTGTGCATGCCACCGCGCAGTGGTGAATTGTGCGTGAGTGCGTCCTTCACGCGCTAGAAGTGTGTCCTCAATGCGCCCTCAATTTACTAGCATGTGGGGTGCTACCCCGAGTGGTTTCAACTTTGTTTACTTCACCGCATGTCAGATGGGCCTCTAGTTTACTTATTTTCACCCACTGCCACATGGGCCAGCACACAAAGATACAGAACACGAGCCGACAAGGCAGCATGTGGATTGGTTGACCGGTCAACTAAACAATATACGGAGCTATATGCTCACAAAGTGAGCGTATAATCTGTCGGTATAGAGAGTTCGAGTGAGAGGGGAGGCCCGTGAGAGATAGCAGAGAGAGAGAGAAAGAGCTGCTCCCTCCATTCGATAATGTAGTTCCAACATTTTTTTAAAGTCAAACTTTTGAAACTTTGACCAAGTTTATAAAGAAATTACTTATATCTACAATACCAAAGATAAATGATAGTATGAAGTAAGTACATATTGTGATGAATCTAATGATCGTTCCAGATGTAAATGTTTTTCTCCACATATACCTGGTCAAACTTTTCTGAGGTTTGACTTTTCAAAACATCCATATGCTTATGGACGTGATAGAGTCCCTAACTAGAGAGAGAGAGAGATAGAAAGAGTGAGTGAAAAAGTGTGTGTGCGTGTGTGAAAGAGACATGGACAACACACGATAAAAGTAGAGAAAAAGCGTGCATGTCTTATGCAAACATATCACACATGCATCTTCGACAATGGAGGCAAGGTGAGGAGATAGTGTTTGGTTGTTTGGAACCGAGAGAGCAAGACCCCTAGCACCTAGCCAAGAGGGGTCTGACAAACAAGGGAGAGAGGTCGAGAGAGACGTACGGAGAAAATGCAGACATGGGGAGGAGAGAGTGTACGTTTGTCATAGAGAGATCCCCTGGAGATCGTGATGGGACTACATGGGTGGGAGATCGAGTGACTAGGTGTGTGCGCGATAGAAGATGCCCCGAGAGATATCGAGATAGACGTATGGATGGAAGGAGACAATACGCGTGTTCCTGACGGCTAGTAAGAGATAATCATACTTAGGAGTGCTTGCGCCTATGATGGAGTGAGGGATTTTGGTACTTAGGGATGTGCATGTCACATGGAGAGAGAACAAGGGCGGAGAATGTTGGATGGGTCTATATGTATAGCGCGAGCGAGACATGTGTATGTGTGAACCAAGGAGATATAAGGTCAGTTTGCCTTGCGTCCTGAGCATCTTTTGCCTGGCCTGGGGTTGTGGCTGGATTTCATGCACGCTTGTTTGGTTGCTACCCTGTGAAAAAGAAAGCCTGCCTGGCATGGGTTCCCTTACACTTTAATTAGCCTGGCTGGACTCCAGACACTGCAAGTAGCCTGGCCCAGGTGACCGATTTCGAACGCCTGGTCGTGCCTGGTCGTGCGGCCACGAGGCTAACAGCAACATGGATGGATATTAGCATTAAATAATTGTTGCATGGATTGATTGATGGGACGTTGATGCTTTGCCTGGCCCAGGCATGAACCAAACGCTTCAGCACCACACAAGCCTCGCCAGGCAGAAATATTTTACATCTCACGTCCACACTAGGTAGTACTGGCCATCAAGGCATGAGGGTCAGGTCGCGAACCAAACTGACCAATAAATTTTGAGAGAGATTGAGGATCCCCGATAAGGCTAAGTGGTGCGTCAGATAGCTGAGAGGGGGAAAGAGATATTCCATCCGCTCGATAATGCAGTGCATGTAAAATTTTTAGAAGTCAAATTTTAGAAACTTTGATCAGGTTTACGCAAATGTTATTTATATCCACAATACCAAAGATACATCATACAAAACTACATCTCATGGTGAATCTAATGGTATATGTTTGTCGTACTAGATGTAATTGTTTTTCTCCACGTACATGGTCAAACTTTGTGATGTTTGACTTTTCAATAAATCTATATGCAATGGACCGAGGAGAGTGCCTAAGTCAAGACAGATCAAGTGCGTGTGAAGGAGAATGAGTAAGTGTGCAAAAAGAGTATGTGTGTGAAAGAGAAAGTGACAACAAACGATAAATTAGAGAGAGTGTGTGTTTTTTCATTTCTTATGCGAACATATCACGCAAGCATCTCCGAGATGGAAAAGTGAGGCGAGGAGATACACGAAGATAGCTAGTGTGTGATTGTTTGCAACAGAGAGACACCCCTATAGCACATGTCCAATAGAGGTCTGGCCAACAAGGAACAAAGGTCGAGAGGGACACATGGATGGCATGGATGCATGGGGAGGGAGAGAGGGTGTGTTTGTGATAGAGAGATCCCCTCGAGATCGTGAGGGGACTATATGGGTGGGAGATCAAGGGAGGTGTGTGCGCAATAGAAAGATGCCCCGAGAGAAATCGAGATAGACCATGCACATGTTTGTGATGGAGACTAAGATTAGCTAGTCATATACATATAGGGGGGACTGCGTGTGCCTACAATTGAGTGAGAGACCATCATACTTGGCTAGCTAGGCATGAGATTGTGTGTGTGTGTGCGTGTGAGATGGAGAGAGAACGAGAGAGAGAGATAGAGTTTAAGATGGGCCTATCGAGTGAGATATGCATGTGTATGTGTGACCCAGGTGGATGGAGAGTTTGAGAGAGGGGGGAAGAGCTCCGAGACGACAGAGTGGTGCGTGAGAGAGTTACGGGGAAAGAGCCAAGGAATTTGTGTGTGTTACGATGAGTGCACCCAAGATATCTAGCTTGGACTAGCTAGAGTATCATACATAGTGTGCGAGAGAGACCTATAGATGGTGTATATATGCATGCAAACTAGAAAGACCCCCCCCACACACACACACAAAGAGAGAGAGAGAGAGAGAGATGGAGAGAAAGGGAGAGGGACCAACAAGGTTTTTGTGTCGGATGCGTGTGACAGAATTGAAGATTGTTGGAGAGAGAGAGAGAGAGAGAGAGAGAGAGAGAGAACAGGAGTCCGGGAGAGGGGAGCTCGCGTTTTATGCATCAAAGACTGGTATAAACCATGTTTCGATATAAACTTGCATTCAAATATTTAAATTGGAGAACATGTTATCTGCAATCCACACATGAATGGATATATGCGTATATCAAACAAGTTCATTAATTTGACTTTCAACATGTTCATGGAGTACTATAATACTGTACAACATGCTACTCGATTGAGGTGTTTAATTTTGGATTTAGTTCACTATTTTGACCTAGTGAACGAGCTATTTCATTGAATTGAGATATTTCATTTTGGGTTTGATTCGCGTTTTTTAGTGGGTCAACTATTTGTCATATAGTAAATTGCTAGCAACGAGCATGTAAAAACACATTACTCCTGAGCATCATCTCTCCATGTAAAAAAGAAGTGCCAAGCTCATATTTCAAAATTTGATTCGAATCGACTTGGTAAGGTAGACGTGGATGCTCGTTCTCCCAAAATTTGAATGAACCATTAAACATCCTCTCTACTCGGTGGAATTCGCCCGAGCAAATAAATGGGAGACGCAAAATTACCATCCTATGTGGGACACACATCAATTGGCCCGTTGTACATCGAGGGTAGGTTCGTAACTTCATCCAAGCGCGCCTTCTCCTCGGCCGAAATGACATGTGCCGAATAACTCATAAACCATGGTCGGCAAAACACGCTCTCCTCGCCCGAAATAGCTCGCGCCCACTATTTCAAAACACGCTCTCCTCGCCCGAAATCGCTCGCGCCCACTATAGTTCAAAACACGCCCTCCTTGCCCGAAATCGCTCCCGCCCACTATGGGCAAGGGTAGAACTATAACTCCCCCTCGGATTTCAGACAAATGCGTCCGTAAGACATGGTTCCACTCCCCTCCCAGTCCCCCCCCCCCCCCCCCCCCGCCCGCCCCCATTCATACCTCATGGGCGCTAAATCACCTTCTCCCCGGGAAGCTCCCTTCTCCCGAGCCACGAAACCTCAGCCCCACCTCCATGGCGCCCCCACCGCACCAATTTCACAGCCGCCCTCCTCCCTAATGTCGGAGACTCTGTCCATTTGCCATCATGCACTAGGCCGTGTGCCTCTTACTCCGTGCTGCTGGTGCTGCCTCAACGACGGCCGCGTGAACCATACCAGAGCCGATTCACCCCCGCCGTTGTTCACGGCGCCGGAGCGGCTCCAACTTCGGATCCGTCCAGAGTCCTAGCGCTGCTTCCCCATAGCCGTCAACCATCGCGACATCGCTCTTTCCCTACCGCCGGTCGCCACCGCAACCGCGCCGGCCTCACCAACTCGGCAACTGGACCTACCTACTTCACCATGCCGCCAGATAGGTCGCACCCTCATCTCAAATCACTTTATTTAGGCGTCAGTTGTCTGAATTTTTATTATGGGCCAATCGATTCCCAATGGGAAGCAGCACCCCTCGAGGCGGCAGAGCTCCTAGGCTGCCGGTTGGCTGGTGTCTAACATAAGGGTGCGGGGCCGCAAGTTCGCTGTGGAAGCAGCGCTTAGATGGCTATATTTTAGAGTTGTGTGGGTTGAAGGTACTGCCGCCGCTGGATCTGGATGACAGGGAGTCTTTGTGGATTGGCCCACTCGTGTTCTATCCTTTCCTTGTTCAGCCGAAGTGCTGTCTAAATCCTTTCAGTCTTATTCGTTTCTTTTCTCATTCTAACCACTCCGGTTAGAACGAGTCGTCTCATAGTCTATCTCATTCCGTGAGCTTTCAATTCTCATCATTCTCGCGTTCCTCTCTTCTTCTCGAGTGCTATCGATTCTTTGCTTCTTCTCTTGAGTTCTTGGTTCACCTCATTCTTTTTCCCTTCCGTCTCGGTCCTAAGATCTCGGGACGAGATCTCTTGTTAGTGGAGGAGTGTTGTAACGCCCCGGATTTGATGCGCCAGGTGTCTGCCAGTTATTCGCCGTCATTGCCATGTCATGTGCTTGCGTGTTGCACTTTTCCATGTCATCATATGCATTTCATATCATGTCATCATGTGCATTTCATCTTGCATACGTGTTCGTCTCATGCATCTGAGCATTTTCCCCGCTGTCCGTTTTGCGATCCGGCACTCCTATGTCATCCGGCGTTCCCATCTTCTCTCTTTTCGTGAGTGGGTGTTAAACGTTCTCGGAATGGCCCGAGGTTTGCCAAGAGGCCTTGGTATAGCACCGGTAGACCGCCTGTCAAGTTTCGTGCCATTTGGAGGTCGTTTGATACTCCAACAATTAACCGGGTAACCGTAAAGCCCTCTTTTGTTTGCAGCCCAACACCCCTTCCAAAGTGGCCCAAAACCCATCTAACTCCCCTCCATGCTCTCGGTCGTTATATCACGATCGCGTGGCCGAAAACCGCTCCTCATTTGGACTCTCCTAGCTCCCTCTACCTATAAATATAGCCCCTCCCCCGAAATTCGCGGTCTAATCCCCCCGAAACCCTAGCTTCTTCCTCCTCCAGCCGCCGGACGCGTCTGCACCGCAGCGGACATGTCCGCCCCGCCGCCGCGCCCAATCAGATCTTGCCATGTGGCATCTTCGCCGCAACCGCCGCCGCGGCCCGGCGAGCCCGGATCGGGCCCGCCCGGCCGGCTCGCCGCCGCCCGCGCCCCCGCGCGCCTGCCCCGCCGCCTGCGCTGGCCCCGGCCACCGCCGCCCGCCGCCGACCGCCGCGCCGTGCGCGTCCTCCGCCGCGCCGCCCGGCACCCGGCCTCCCGCCGCCCGAGGCGCCCGCCTCCGCGCGCCTCCGCCCGACCGCCGCCTTCGCCGGCCTCGCCCCGCGGCCACGCCGGAGTCGCCGCCGCCTTCGCGCCTTCCCGACCCCGCGGCCCGAGCTCCCCGCCTCGCCGGAGCTTCGCCGGCGCTGGAGCCGCGCCCGTGCCCCACCGTCCCCGGCCGGATCCGGGATGGGACCGGCCGGATCCGCCTCCCCGTCATCTCCGGCGAGCTCGCGCCGCCACCTCGTAATCCATGCAAATCTGGAGGTTGCCCCGAAATCCACTAAGTCCCAGTTTTCTTGCATAAACATGCCATGTTGATCGCATCACATCTCTGCATCCGTAGCTCCGTTTCATGCGTATAATATGTCAAATTGTTCGCCTCGACGAGTATTTCATTTCATTCCATTGCATCATTTTCATTTGATCTCATCTTGATGCCAGAAATGCTGTTGGAAGAGTGCATGTTGATGTTAACCTGCTGAAACTGTTATAACTTGCTCATTTGTCATTTTTGCCATGATTGATGTGTGCATCCTATGAGGTTGATGTCTACATGTGTTTTGATCTATGCCATGCCATCTTTCCAGGGGTGTATACCATGTATTTTTGTGAGTTGTGTGCTGAGTGTATCAAGCTTGCTAAGTAGGATAGTTGTTGTTGCTGTTTTCCTGACAGATTCTGTTATAGTTTGTTGCTATGTTAACATGCTTCTAGTAATCATTCTATGCATAATCTGGAGATGCTCTATAAACATGTTTTGATCTACATGTCTTGCTCTATCCATTCATGTCCTTGGTTGCCATTATAGCCTGCTAGAACATGTTCATATCTTGCTCCAAATTTGCTTGATAATGTTGCTATCAGCCTGTTAACATTAAGTTCAATGTTTCCATGATTGTTTCCTAGTGTTCCATGCATCCTATGACCTTGCTCTTGCCATTCTTAGCTTCATAAACATGCCTTCTTCCTGTTGGTTGCCTTGCCATGCCATGAATTGCTCTGTGGTGAGTGGTTCAAGCTCACGAACATGCCTACTTATCGTTGTTCCTGCCATGTATGAATCTGTAATATAACTTGCCATGTTTACATGGGTGCCATCATATTTTCTGTTTCTTTTTGGCTCATGGTCAGTAAGGGACTTTTGATCTATGCTTTTAGTAGATTCATGCCATGCCTTTGTTTGCCATGATAAGTTCCTGTAACATGTTGTTTGATAGCTCTAAACATTGCAACCTGATGTTATTTCTGCTAAAGTCTGAAACTGTTATTATTTGCAATATTACCATGTCTTTTTGAGCATGTTCTAGTTGTTTCTGGAGATAGCTCAGTGTTCATGTTTTGTTATGCTTTACCTGTACTTCATGCCCATGCCTTTTGTTATTATGTTGGGGTGCTGTAGCTTATTGTTTTGATGCTTGTAAGATGCCTAGTTGCTGTTATGGACAGATTGTTGCTATGACTTGTAGAGTGTATGTGTTGAACCGTTGTTCCGTTTTGAGTGTGCTCTATATGAAACTTGCTTGATTTTGCATGTAGATTCATATTACCATGTTGCATCCTTGTTTTGGTGTGTTTGCTTGATGTTTTTATGCATTTAGCATCAATGCCATGCTTAACTTGTTTTGCTCATATCTTCTAGCCCGTAGCTCCGAATCTAATGAACTTTATATGTAACTTGACTAGAATTTCGTGTAGATCATCTTGGTGCATCTTAACTTGCTGTTTAACAACTTGAACATAAGGTTTATTCAGTTCTGGACCAATTTCGAAATTTGCATATGAGGACTTACCGGAATTGTTATATGTTGTTTCCGGCCTCATTTAAACTTGCCTTGATGTGTTATTCTTGTTTGCATCATCTCTTGTCATGAGTAGCTTCATGTAGCTTTGCCATGCATCATGCTTGTTTTGCATCATGCCTTGTTCATGTGTGGTGTGTTTACCATGTTGTGTGCTTCTTCTTGTTAGTTCCTGTTTCGTTGCGATCGTGAGGATTCGTTCGTCTACGGTTGGTTCGGCTTCATCTGTTCGTCTTCTTCATGGACTCGTTCTTCTTATTTGCGGGATTTCAGGCAAGATGACCGCTACCCTGGATCTCACTACTATCATTGCTATGCTAGTTGCTTCGTTCTATTGCTATGCTGCGTTACCTATCATTTGCTCTTCAAGCCTCCCAAATTGCCATGAACCTCTAACCTTTGACACCATTCCTAGCAAACCATTAATTGGCTATGTTACCGCTTTGCTCAGCCCCTCTTATAGCGTTGCTAGTTGCAGGTGAAGTTGAAGATTTCTCCATGGTGGACAGGGTTTATGTTGGGATATCACAATATCTCTTATATTATTAATGCATCTATATATTAGGTAAAGGGTGGAAGGCTCGGCCTTATGCCTGGTGTTTTGTTCCACTCTTGCCGCCCTAGTTTCCGTCATACCGGTGTTATGTTCCCGGATTTTGCGTTCCTTACGCGGTCGGGTGATTTATGGGACCCCCTGACAGTTCGCTTTGAATAAAACTTGTCCAGCAAGGCCCAACCCTGGTTTTACCATTTGCCTCACCACCACCTACTTTTTCCCTTGGGAGTCGCTCTCTCGAGGGTCATCTTTATTACAGCCCCCCCCCCCCCCCGGGCCAATGCTTGTCTAAGTGTTGGTCCAAACTAGAGCACCGTGCGGGACCATCCCTTGGCAACTTGGGTTACATCGGTACCTGTACGCTTAGCTTATCTGGTGTTGCCCTGAGAACGAGATATGTGCAGCTCCTATCGGGATTGTCGGCGCATCCGGCGGTCTTGCTGGTCTTGTTTTACCATTGTCGAAATGTCTTGTAAACCGGGATTCCGAGACTGATCGGGTCTTCCTGGGAGAAGGTCTATTCCTTCGTTGATCGCGAGAGCTTGTCATGGGCTAAGTTGGGACACCCCTGCAGGGTTTAAACTTTCGAGAGCCGTGCCCGCAGTTATGTGGCAGATGGGAATTTGTTAATGTCCGGTTGTAGATAACTTGACACCTGATCCGAATTAAAACGCATCAACCGCGTGTGTAGCCATGATGGTCTCTTCTCGGCGGAGTCCGGGAAGTGAACACGGTTTTTGGGTTATGTTTGAAGTAAGTAGGTGTTCAGGATCACCTCTTGATCATTGCTAGCTTCACGACCGTTCCTTTGTCTCTCTTCTCGCTCTCATTTGCGTATGTTAGCCACCATACATTGCTTAGTCGCTGCTGCAACCTCACCACTTTACCCCTTCCTTTCCTATTAAGCTTTGCTAGTCTTGATACCCATGGTAATGGGATTGCTGAGTCCTCGTGGCTCACAGATTACTACAACAACAGTTGCAGGTACAGGTTATGCGATGATCATGACGCGAGAGCGATGCTTGCTTGCTTTGAGTTCTTCTTCTGCTTCTTCGATCAGGGGATAGGTTCCAGGTCGGCAGCCTGGGCTAGCAGGGTGGATGTTGTTTGAGTTTATGTTTATGATTCATCCGTAGTCGGATGTTGTTCTTGTATGTGGTATTGTTGTATTCTTGTGGCATTGTATGTATTGGATGTATCCCCATCTATTATGTAATGTTGATGTAATGATATCCACCTTGCAAAAGCGTCTCAATATGCGGGTCTATCCTTGGTGGGACCTTCGAGTTCCTTTTGGATAGGGTCGCATATTGGGCGTGACAATGATGGAACATGTAAAGGTAGTTCTTCAGACTTGCAGAAAGATGATGAATCCTCTTCACCCCACAAGGTCCTTGCTCTAACTTGGTCCGTGATATGGGTACAACATGCATATAATGTCCTGGAGTGTATCTACTCTGTTGCAATGCCATGTGCTTAGCATGCTGATCATGCATGTAAATATGTCATGCCTTCCTGTTTTTCAGTACCTATTCCATTTATGATAACATGTTTTCAAATTCAAGTACTGTCGGCAATGCCATCTGCTTAATTTGGACATCATGCTTCTGAATATCTTATGCATTGTTATTCATCAGTATGTACTTCATCTGTCTACCATACCATGTTTTTTTACATTGAAGTGTTGTTCTAGTGCTTTGTTGCAATGCCATCTTAGTTTCCCAATCATACACATGTATGTTGCCTTAGTTATTTCTATACGTATTTCGCTAGCATACAGTTTTACATTCAACTAGTGTTTTTTTGCTGTGTTGTCCTATCGTATCCCTAGCTCTTACACCATACTCCCTCCGTCTGGATTACATGTTGCCGAAATGGATAAAAAGGATGTATCTAGAACTGAAATACGCCTAGACCCATCCATTTTTTCCGGATGGAGGGAATACATGTCAATATGTCATGCCTTTCTATTCTTCAGTACCTATTCCATCTCTCTGTTGTCGCATGTTTTATAATTAAAGCACCATTCTTCTATACAAGGCATGCAAGGGGAAGACGACTATGTTAGAATCTGAAGGGTTACAAACAAGGCCTTTGCAAAAGATCCAAATGCCAGGAGATAATAAACCAACTCCAATTTTTATAGATACTGCTCCAGCACAGAGAAACCCAACTCCTACTAATAATAAGAAGATTCCAGTGGCCAAATAACTAGTCCGCTCCAGTCCAGCAAAAATATGTCAACTCCATTCTAAGAAGCGTGTGTGTATCCTTGCATCATGAAATTTTATAGCATGCTGATCATATTTTCTACATGTTTCTTACCCATCTCTCTTTTAGAAAATAAGCTTAACAGATAGAAGAATTTCTGCAATGGTATCGTTTATGAGGAAAGATTCTTGCAGGAATTCTCTATGCTCCAATGTAGATGTAAGTACCTGTTGTATATCACTATATTTTTACATCAGCATGTATTTTGTTAATCGACGTGAATCCAACCTTTATCTGATCTAAATTTAGTTGTAGCAAAATGTATGATTAAAGGCCACAATGTTGATTTTTGTATGGAAAACTGCCTGGTAGTTTTGCATCCTGAGCTGCATGAGTGTACTATCTCATATCAGTGGGTTTGAATACTTTGGTTCTACAGTGGGTTTTTCAGTGTTTTTTTAATGTGTTGTCATGTCGTATCCCTAGCTCTTACATCATACTTCCTCCGTCCGGATACATGTCATAGAAATGGATAAAACTGGATGTATATATAACTGAAATACGCCTAGACCCATCCATTTATTTACGGATGGAGGGAATACATGTCAATATGTCATGCCTTTCTATTCTTTAGTACCTATTCCATCTCTGCTGTAGCATGTTTTATAACTGAATCACCATTCTTCTATATAAGGCATGCAAGGGGAAGATGGCTATGTTAGAATCTGAAGGGTTACAAACCAGGTCTTTGCAAAAGATCCAGACGCCACAAGATAATAAACCAACTCCATTTTTCATAGATACTGCTCCAGCACAGAGAAACCCAACTCCCACTGATAATAAGCAGATTCCAGTGGCAAAAGAACTAGTCCGCTCCAGTCCAGCAAAGGAATGTCAACTCCATTCTAAGAAGCGTGTGCGTATCCTCGCATCATGAAATTTTATAGCATTCTAATCATATTTTCTACATGTTTCTTACCCATCTCTCTTTTATAAAATAAGGTTAAATGATAGAAGACTTCCTTCATTGGGATCGTATTCGAGGAAAATATCTCGCAGGAATTCTCTGTGCTCCAATGCTGATGTAAGTACCTGTTGTATATCACTATATTTTTACATCAGCATGTATTTTGTTAATCGGCGTGAATATAACCTTTATCTGATCTAAAATTAGTTGTAGCAAAATGTTAAAGGCACCAATGTTGATTTTTGTAAGGAAAACTACCTGGTAGTTTTGCATACTGAGCTGCATGAGTGTACTATCTCATATCACGCACATTACTGAATTGTAGTGCTTCTCTTGTTGCCCATTCATTCATTGTGTCAATGTTGCTTTTGTATTACCTTACCTAGCTGATGATAGCTATGCCATATTGTGTTAATTTGGTGTAGGCTAGTTGCCCAAACGTTCGTTGCGTCAATGTTGCTTTCCTATTATCTGACTTGGCCAATGATAACAATGCTAGTGTGTTAATTTTGTGCAGGCTGCTGAAGATAAGAAGACAAACTCTGAAAACAGCAAGGCAACCCCATTGTTCCTTTCCAGTAAATCTAGGCCAGGTAATATGGCAATAACTCATGATTAGTCTGTTTGGTTCCCGTCCTAATTTATGTTATGATGCAGTGGTCGAGACACTCTCCACTATCAATAATACAAGCCTGCCAAAATAGCCATCTGAATCTATTCAGTATCCTCTGTCTCGAATGCAATGGAATAAATGTATGTTTGTGAACCAATTAATGGCTGAAGCAATGATGGAAATGGTGGATGAATTAGAGGTGCAGAGTCGTGCGCCACAACAAATGATCAATGTTTTCAGAGATAGTGTAGCAAAGCAGCAAGAACTTGCCCACATGCTTATGGGTGTCATCTGTGCTGAGGTTGCAGATTGTGACGTTGTAGATGGTTAGGTTCTGCTCATTGATTTGCACTGGCATCAATCTTTGATTGCCAAGTGGATGTAATTTCTTGTAATATATGCTGGATGTGCAACGTTATTCCCTGTATGTCGTACCTTTGCTTGATCGGTTTTGGTCATGTGCGTAATTGGTCATCGTCATGGGCTCAAATTATCTAATTTGGCCTAAAGACATATATGAACTTTAGTGGGCCCATTAAGTTAATGGGCCATTACTAGGCCGAAAGTTAATGGTCGGCCCTCTTACCTCCCGGGTCGTTAACATGCCGACATTGAAGCGGGCAACAGGTGGGCCCAATTTATTTCACGGGCCGTTAACAGGCCGTTACTAAGTTTGGGCCATATATGGCCCAACTATACTGTAGGCCTTTAGCAGGCCGAAAGAGACAGCGGGCTTGTACTGGACCATGAAGAGCATGGGCCTCTAAGAGGCCGAAAGTCAGGTCATATTGTTAATGGCCCAACCGTGTTGTGGGCCTTTAGCAGGCCGAAAGAGAAACTGAGCTGGTATTGGACCATGAAGGGCATGGGCTGTTAAAAGACCAAAACTAAGGTCCGACTACAAATGGCCCAACTCATTTATGGTTCTTTAACAGGCCGAAAGGCACACAGGGCCGGGAATTGGCCCAACACTTAAATGGTTCGCTAAAAGGCCAAAACTCAGGTCCGACTACAAATGGCCCAACTGATTTATGGGCCGTCAACAGGCTGAAAGTGAAACCTGCCGGGAAATTGGCCCAACACTTAAATGGGCCACTAAAAGGCCAAAACTCAGGTCCGACTACAAATGGCCCAACAGATTTATGGGTCGTCAATAGGCTGAAAGACACACCGGACCGGAAATTAGCCCAACATTTAAATGGGTCGCAAAAAGGCCGAAAGATGTACATCCTAAAAATAGGCCCATCCATTGAATGGGCCGTTAACAGGCCGAAATCTCATCAGGACGATATTGAGCCTAAATATATAGCGGGCTGTTAACGGGCTCGAACTGACGATGAGCTACAATGGTGTCAAATCTTTAACGGGCCGTTGATGGGCCAAATTGGCACATCTCGTATGGGCCGTGGGCTTAAATGGACCTGACACAAGTAGGCCTTATATGGGCCGGCCTGCTAATTTTTACTGGGCCGGCCTTTTTCACTGGAATGGGTCACTGTTGGGCCATGCCACGTGTTGATCTATCATAGGCGCCTCCTGACCAATGAGTGGATGACATCTGTCCCAACGGTGAGCAACATGTGTTTCCTACGGCCAATGATGATTTTACACGTGGAAAATCCCCATTGGTCCGGGCTGTTAACGGGTTATCGAATCCAAAACCGGACCGGATAGCTTAAAGGCATTCCGTTACGGTGGATGCCACGTGTCGGTCACCCTTGATGAAATCACTTCTGTGACGCGCGATTTATCGTCATGGAAGTGGACACTTCCGTGATGATAATTTTGGTAATGTCATGGAACACTTCTACGACAGCACAGGTATGACTATCTTGATTCTGTCATAAAATCGTCATGGATGTACATGCATGACAAAAAACGCGACCTACTGTGACAAACACGTATCATCACGGAAGTGTATTTTTTTGTAGTGCTATTACATGTTGCTTTGTAATGTTACTCAAGGACCAAACCTACTTGACTCATGCTCCATAAGTCCCTTCTTGGAAATTGATGTCAAAGGGGGAGAGAGAGCACATCAAAGCTTATCACATAAGAGAGAATGCACTCCTAAAGCTTCTCCTGATGCTTCTTATTATTTAGAGGAAAGTTGCCTCATGTCTTCAAGAGGGGAAAGACATGATAGTATATGTTATGATTTTATCTTGCTCGGGTTATTTTCTTGTTTGCTCTGATTTTCTATTACCCTATCTTCTCCCATTATCCAATGTCAGATTCAGGGGGAGAGAGCTCAGTCCTAAGGGAAGAAATTCTTTGGAATTCATTGCATATCTTTATTCTTGGGGACATGTCTGTAACCATCTAGAGTACCTAGTACTCACTCTCTACATGTCATCCCAATCATGGTATTCTTGTGATCTCTTGTTCTTGCTCTGTCTAGTAGATGTTCTTGTGTTATCTAACCTTGTTTACCAAGGTACATCTCTTCTAAAGCCAGTTCAAGACCACAAGGTAAGTATATGCATCACACTCATGTGCATGAAGATCTCTTGATGTGGTATATATTGTTTGCAAGAGAGACTCATGAACATGAAGGTATATTTCCAGTATCTATACCATTTTCTCTAATGCATATAGCCAAGACACAT
This sequence comes from Triticum timopheevii, assembly GCA_963921465.1. Taxonomy (NCBI): domain Eukaryota; kingdom Viridiplantae; phylum Streptophyta; class Magnoliopsida; order Poales; family Poaceae; genus Triticum; species Triticum timopheevii. The sequence continues at coordinate 239,170,691 of OY997266.1, read as the reverse complement.
GTAACTTATTGCTTGCTTTGTCATGTCTATGCATTCTCATACTCTTATGATCTATCATCACATGATTTCATACATGTAGGGGAGCTAATGCATGTTGCATGTCCTTCCAAAGTTTTACTTGCTATTTTCTTCGGATCTTCATCTAAAGCTTTGATGTACATTGTCATCAATTACCAAGAAGGAGGAGATTGAAAGCACAAGTGCTCCCTGGGTGATTTTGGTAATTAATGTTAACATATCTCTTGTTGGACTAATACTTCTACCTAGTATACTTTAGATGAGTTCACCATTGGAGTGGCATGGACATGCAAAAGAGGATGTGGAACCCCATCAAGATGCTAAGGACAAACATTGGCAAAAGCTCAAGACTCTACATTTTTCATTTTAGTGATCCAAGATCACATTGAGTCCATAGGAAAGCCAATACTATTAGAAGGGGATGAGGTGTTGCTTAATGGTTGCTTGCTCAAAGTGCTTAGTGATATGCTCCAAAGCCCTCAACCACTTTCTCATATCCACATATGTCCTAACACTAGTACGCGTCGATGCTATACAAACGGTTTTAAACCCCTTTCCGCGACGACATTTGGAACCATCGCCAAGTGAGTGTGGGGGATAGTGGGTCCTTCCCACATGACCCAGAAACCGTCGGGCATATGGAGCCATGATCCAAAGACCTTGCAAAATGTAATCGTGTGCGATGTAGCACACACTAAATTCTTTCGCATGTGTAGGATCGGTGATTAAACATTTCTAATAACGCAGTGAAACCAAACGGTGTGTCGCAATGAACCTTTTGGGAAACAGAAGGCAAGGCACACGGGCCAACATATGAACTGTGTGTGATATGTGCCCTATCACACACGAGTTTTCTATGGAACCCATCTGCCATGCAAGACTCCATCACACACGTTCTCCCAACATTTACCGTCTGCGATAAGGTTCAATCACAAACAGTTCAGGAGCCCCTTCGCACACATACAAGTGCTGGGGACCGTTTGTGATTTGTTGTGTATCACCGACGGTTGCGGCTAGAGTGACATGTGCTTTTCGTTTGGGATCCCACACATTTCCTGAAAAAATTACGACTGGGATTATATTTTACATTGGGCACGGTTTACTCCAAGTTCCCGTGTGCGATAACTTGATATCACAAACGGTTCCGGAGAGCCTATGCACACGTAGTAGCGCTGAAAATCGTTTGCGATCTGCTGTGTATCACCGACGGTTCCGCTACGATTGACGTATGCTTTCCGATGTGGATCGCACACACTCATTTAATTGAACCGTGTGCGGAGCAATTTCCAGGTTAAAACAAAAAATTTCCATTTTGACTCGGCATGCAAAAAGCAAATTCACCACAATATTCAATTGAACAAATAAACAAAAATATCCCATTTTGAATCGGCACACATATAGCAAATTGGCCACAATATTCAATTGAACAAATAAACAAGAATATCCCATTTTGAATCGGCATGCAAAAACAATCGCCACAATATTCAATTGAAAAAAATAGTGTCCACAGGAAGAACATTCATCAGATTTCGCAACAATTGCAATTGAACATATGGTATCTAAATTCCAATGATTTGTCCACACATATATGCATTACATTTCATCATAGTGTACGAAATACGAAGACCTCATCAGATGGAAAACAATGGATCCATGTGTATATGTTTAGCGGTAACTCTTACTCAATGTTTCAGGAGAACGCATGCTGAAATCTTCATTATCACTAGTGGGATTGATGTAGTGATTCAAGAAGAAGTCACTGATAAATCTCAGCAAGTCACCAGCCGGGAGCGGTTCAGGGGTCCTCGGTTCTAAGATGAGCTGCAGTATTTTTAAGATCAGAATGTGCCATATGAGTGGAGTAGAAGATATTAATTAAGATATACTTACTAGTACTGATTCACAAGGATCATCACAACTATCAGCAGATTTGCAGATGGAGATCATGTGTCTGCAAAATTAGTATCCACAAAGGTTGGTCCCTACTTCTTGCTGAGGACACTGAAATTTTTTGTACAGAATTAGTCATGTATTTGTCCTGTTAGGAACAACCTAACCGGCGTTAGATGTATTAATTTTTTTTCTTTGGACAAAATAAAAAGAGGTTTAGTTAGAAGCTTGAACATTTGACTAGCGTAAGAAAAGGTATTTGCAGACTATTGGATAAATTTTCCGAAAATAACGGATTTCGATGTGTTATGGGAGAAACGATCTCGTGCTGCAGAGGTAGTTCCCTCTTGAACAAGCTCCCTGGTTTAGTTTTCCACAATGCGAGCACACTGCAAATGAAGATGAATTTTGACAACATCAATTATTGAACCAGATATGAATGCAAATTAATTTCAACATCATAGAATTTCCTATCCATGAATTGCTAAAGATGCGTCAGATCCTGATCGTTTGTTGACTCTTTGAGAGAATCGATGTAGTAAACTGTGTTCTTGTTTGGAACAATGAATACCAATATCCAGTGATGACTACATATTAAGAAATCCATGAACTTACAAATTATGTAGAAATCTGAAAGACAATCAGTGTATGCGTGGTTGTTTACTTGACTCACCTTTCATGATATGGCTAGAGAAATTATTCTGCATGGGATGTGTTTTCGAAGATACGGACGACCATGTTAACGGCCCAGTCCCGTTCGTCCTTTCCATGTAATGTTGTGCCATTTGCTAATGCAGGATCTATGAAATACACACTCTCCCTTTTTCTTCTCTGTGCGTTCAATCCCCTGAGAGGAATAAAATGCAGTTAGTTGTTTATCATTTACAGCCTTGTATGGATAAGTTGATCAGAGTTTGTTAAGTACCTACAAAATCAGGCATCTAAATAGAGTGGCATCAAGCTTGTTGAAGTTGAAGAAGATATGTAAGTCCTCGAAACTCACATCGAATGAACCAGCATTGTGTTGGAAATGATCTCTGTTGAACTGGACTAGCAAACCATGAAGACCTGTTGACATTTGATCCATGCAATATTCATGTAATTTGCGGCAACTGGAGCTGCACTCATCAAAGTATTCGCCAACAAGAAATGGCTGGCCATGGACGTAATTGCGTACTTCAAGTACGTCTGCTTTACTTTTAGCAAGCTCCAATTCTACTTCTTCATCATCCATCTCGTCAAAAATAATATTACTCCCTAATTCGAACAACCTGCTGTTAATTTGGTTCCGTACGATGAGTGCTTTAAGCAAGAGGCAATCATTCTCTTTCTTCTTCACTCTTCTGCCGAGCTTCGTTGCGTAGGCTTTTTGGCCACTTCCTTCTTGGTACTTGAAGCATTTCTGGCAGAACATCTGGTTGCCTGCAAGGTAGGCTGCCGAGCTGACGATGAAGCTTTGACAGACTCCTTAGCAGACGGTTTATCTTTGCCGGACCATTGAGGCTGCTATGACGGACTGCTGGGCTGTAGGAGCAGAGGCATCGGACTGTTGACCAAGCATTGAAGGTAAGTCTAGTTTCTACGCAGGTGGTGCCAACTTGTCGATGTGCTGAGGAGGCCGTGCCAACGCGTTGGTTTGCTGAGCAGGAAGTGCTGGCGCATTGGTATGCTGATCACGCGACTGCGGACCGACGGACTGATGAGTTGTCGGTTCTCGACCTACAGACTGCTTAGCAGGCGGTTCCGAAGCATCAGACTGCTTAGCAGTCCGTTCCACCAGGTTGGTCTGCTGAGCATGTGCTGCAGCTGGGTCTCCCCCCGCTGCTTCAGCGGCAGGCAGCTGAACCGGTGGTGCATCTTCGGCAGTTGTAGGCCTTGCCACTGGCTGCTTTGGGGCGGAGGATGACATGGCCTGTATGCCACAAAGTCGGGCCGGCTGATCACAAGTTGATGCATCAGCCGTCGGATTACGAGTATTAGGTTCTTTGGGGGAAGCACGCGAGAGCTGTTGTGGCAAGGAGAGCGTCACCGGTTAAGGGATGACATTGGTTGCTCTTGGCGGGGCTTTAGGGATCTCATCGATGAACTCTATTTCCTTTCGTGGCCACTGGATGTGATGTAACAGTGTTTCTCCCAAGGTCCTTCGCTCATGAAGGTCTCCTAGGACATTCTTGAGGGCAAATTCAGTGAATCTAGGCTTTACTTCAGTCATGTAGCACTTCACACAGCCCGACTTCAATGGCACATTGTCCGAAAAGAGGCCCTCTTCCAAGAAGGGTGGGCAAACCCAGGTTGTTGCACATTTTAATGTACCTTCATAATGTGTAAGCACGCCCTTTAGTCTGTCTTTCATTCCAGATAGATAGATATAGCATCATCACGAGCAGCTGCAGTCTCAATGTCGCTAGGGTCAGCTAATGCACAACTACTCTCGTGTTGTGTTGTTGTGCAATAAGCAGCATCCTCCATGCCCACCTCCCCTCCCATCTGCTGGCTATCTACCAGTGTTACAGTCTTCCCAATCATCATTGACTGCTCAAGAACCTTTCGAACGGCCGGATACATTTCCTTCCTGAACCTCTCATACAATTCATTCTTCTTCATTTCACTCTTTGCTTTTTTTTCATGCTGAGCCTCTTTTCTTTGTTGAGTGTGAAAGCCCTCTTGTGCGGGACATTAACACCTATACCCTTTGCACGGCCAGAGGCCTCTTTTGTTTCCAGAGCAATGGACAGAATGTCACATATCCCTGAGTTCCTGTAGAACCTTCCAGGGATCTTGGAAGCCTCTACCATCACTAGATACAGTTTTTCGTCACGTGAGTTTTTAAAGTAATAAGTTCCATCATCATGCCTCATTGCACGTGCCCACAAGTAGTCTCTGGCATGTTCGCCCCTAATTTCACTAAAGGCCGGTTCCCCGCCCGCCGCTACTGCTTCTTTGCCCTCATGATCCCATATCGGTTTCATGTCGTAGTATCCTGCCACACCCATATGGTGGCGGTGTGTGTTCTTCTTCTGAAGTTCCGATTGCTTGAAACTCTTCTCAGCAAACTCTTTAGTTGCCCTGACCCTTTTGAATTCTTCCCAGTCTGCCTTTGTAATTTGGGGGTATGCTGGGATTGGGTCCTTGACTTCACTCAAGTACTTCTTGTACAGCATGTGCTTCCAGTTTCTCCAAGCATCCCTAGCCTTCTTCAGTGCAGCGTGTTCCACCTGCATTCTCCACTGCTCTGGAACATTGAAGTGATCCATGAGCTCCTGGACTATTCGTCGCCGTGTTTTTGTGTCAGCCTTCCGAAACCCCGGCAGATTTATGTTGAGCCTTGCCCTGCAACCAAATCCACACACACACCTGAACCTCGTGTGTGGTTTATCTGGTTTAGTTGGAGCCCAAGACTCTATATCGATCTTAGTTACTTCATATACACCTTTAGGCTGGTGTGTGGGCTTCCTTGGAGCATACCTCCATGTCCTGACCGGAAGGGTAATTGCTACAGCTCTATCCCGTTCAAGATTACTTGATCCGTCACCATCTTCTGATGACATAGGGTTGTCGTAATCAGATGAAGATACATCGCCTGAAGCATGAGTGTTGTCGCTGCTATTCGGCATCTACAGAGAACACATGCGAAACTCAGGAAAGGAGGATAAGCATAAAACTAAAAACTTGGTATCAAGCTTTCTAAACATGTCATGCAATAATTTAGAAAATGTACGGCTAATTTGTTAAGTTTCTGTTACTCAGGCGCCCGCGATCTGTAAATCGGCAGTAACTTATTCGAACAAATACAGCTTATATGTACTAGTTAGGAAGGTAGGTAATTAACATATATATGCTCTCCATTATTTTATAGCCAATTTGGGAACATACGGAACAAAATAGGAATATGGATGGCGAGGAAATATGCCTCACCGCAATGGAGAGAAGTAACTAACAGGCTTCTTAATGCAAACCTGGCCGGACCATAGGAAAGGCGAGGATTACAGCGTCGATATGCTCAAGGGTGGTTGGCGAGCAAATGAAGATGGCGAGGCACGGGCAGCCACGTGTTGGGAACATTAGTGGAGGAAGGCTTGATGCCGAAGAGCGGGCACACGGCTGAGGTGAGCACGCCGGCGCCGGAGAGGGTTCTAATGTGGATCTGGGGGAGGGGGAGTTGGCGATGGAGATTGGGTGGACTAGTTGAGTGAAACGTGGGCGTGCCGTGGGGGGTGTTGGCGGCCTAGGTGAAAAGGGTGGAAAATATCCCCGGTCGCCGCGCGGAAAGGCCTATGCAAATGGTTGCCTCTAAGCGCTCGTGTGCACAAAGAGAAAATTTTCGTTTGAAATGGAGATGTACTAATTTTGAAATGAAGACGTGAGTTCATCGTTTTGCCTCTAAATTTTTCCCACGTTAAGCAATCACCATTATACCACGGGTTTATTTGCTGGCTCATTTCAGGTCTCGTGTGTTATATGTAAGATATTTTTTGGCATTTACCGTGCATTTTGGCATATAAATCAATTCCTACACGGACTGCATTTCCTGTTGAAAGGGATGAGGATTGCCATTCGATCTGGGAGCATCCAATGGTGCAGATGTATGATCCGTGGGGTTTGGGTTCTGGCCAATCAGAACGCACGACTCAGATTGTGCGCGCAGCAAGGAGGGCATCGGCCACGGTTTGGTAGGCACACAGCTTTCGTGAGTGAACTGTGTGCTATTTGAAAACATTTACATTAACTAACAGCGTAACCGGGTGGTGAAGGAGTCGTCCGAGGAGGAGGAACCGCATAAACAAGTGACAACCGGAACTCCATCTGCTGTCGAAAGGGATGAGGATCGTCGTTCGATCTGGCAGCATCCAATGGTGCAGACGTATGATCCGTGGGGTTTGGATTCTAGCCAATCAGAATGCACGACTCAGATCGCGCGTGTGGCAGGGGGGCATCGGCCACTGTTTAGTGGACACATGGCTTTTGTGAGTGAACCGTGTGCTATTTGAAAACATTTACATTAACTAACAGCTTTTTTGTTCGAATGAAAACATGAGTTCATCGTTTCACCTCCAAATTTTTTTCCCACGGTAATAAATCACAATTGTACCCTATGTTTCGATTTTCTGGTACATTTTACCAGGCGGCAGGCCTCGCTAGCAATATATATATATATATATATATATATATATATATATATATATATATATATATATATATATATATATATATATATATATATATATATATACACGGGATCAGAATAATATTCTGATCACAACTAGAACTTCCTGAGTTACACGCATGAACTTCCCTCTGTACGAACCCGGCCTTCGGGCTATCTTCATAACCGTGTCTCCCCGCGCGAATTTTCTGGTTAGTCATGTTCTATGTGATGTAAGTGTAATCCACAAACTGTTTCTAGCAACTAAATGCCCGTTTTAAATACGAATCTCGCTCGTTGGCGGATTTGCTCTCGGGTCGTGATGAAACATGCCTCTGTTGCAGTTTTACTACCCGAGTTGTTCGACCTGAACTTCCCCCCGTGCTAGATTGAACTTCCCCCAACATTGCCAAATGGGCTTGCGATATACCGTTGGAAAGCTATGGACATTGGTATCATGACGCAAGTTAAACTTTTGGCAAAAGCTACGCGGTTTAAGAGCGGTTTTGAAAACTATTTTTTCTTCATACAAAAAATGTGAATCGTATTTTTCATCACATTTCTATACCGTTTATCGGAATGAGGCAAATAATATGGCGTTGGAAAGCTGCTGTAAAACCGCTCCTTCCACATGTTGAAAGTTTCCTCTAATTCCTTGTGGATAAAGAGTAATTTGGAAATCGTAAAATTTCACAAACCAAATAGCCGAGTTCGTATTTTCGATATCATTTCTAAGCGGTTAATCCATTTGAGGCAAACGATATGGCCTCGGAAAACTTATGAAAATGCGCTACTTTTTAATGTTAAAAGTTTTTTATAATTTGCAACCGTTAAAAAGTAATTCCGAAAACAATACAAGTACCACCAAGTTTGTATTTTTGAGCTAATTTTTCAACGGTACGTCCAAATGCACCAAATGATATGGCGTTGGAAAGCTGAGGGGATGCGAAACTTTTTTGTATATATTGTTTCTCTCAATTCCTTACGGTTTTAAATAAAATTTTAAAATGGATAAAAACGTAATTTCGCCGTATTTTCTACAAACTTTTGTGACGTATTTTCGTTTGTAATTTTCCCATCCATTCGTCAGTGTTACACAAATGATATTCCTTTTGTACAAACCTCTCTCAAAATAATTTTCTTTAACTTTTCTCTGACGGAGGATTTGAACTTATAACAACAATAAAATTGGACCTTGCCTTTTAATTCATTTTTCTCATATTAAACAAACACCATGTCGTACATGAACTTTTTCCATTATTATAATTCGAATTTTTTATTTTATTTTTGAAATCAAATTGCTCCTAAATAATAACTGAACTTCTTTGTGGATTGAGAGAATTATTTTAAAACGCAAAAAAATAATTTCTTTTTTGTGTTTTCGAACATGAAAATACAAGGTGAATCTCTCTCGCAAGAATTTTTGAACTTCCCCGGACAGAGCACTTGAACTTCTTTCAACAAACCTTTTAAGCTTTTATTTTTCTATACTTTTACTCTCACCTGAAATGCATTCCTTGCAGTACTTGAACTTCTCATTGTTTTCACTATGAACTTCTGTCACATTTTTGTGTATACGTCGAATTACACCCAACTAAAGGTCACACGTCATTTTTTGCCATTTTAAAACATGTAATTGGAGGTCGGATGTCCCGCAATATAAATTCCAAACCATGCACGGAGGTGCACGTGAACTTTTTGCAACAAACCTTTTAAGCTTTTTGTTTTCTATTCTTATATTCTTATCTAAAACGAGTTGAACTTCCCGCTGTTTTCATCTTGTACTTCTGTCACATATTTTTGTTCAACCTCTCTCACAAAAAATTTGAACTCTCTCAGGCCGAGCACTTGAACTTCTAGCAACAAAACTTTTAGCTTTTGCTTTTTCATTCTTTTTTAATACAAATGCACACAGTGTAGTACGTGAACTTCTGGCAGTTATCAATCTGAATTTCTCTTGGTTATGTGAGAATATCTGAATTTTTTATGAATTTTAATCTGAATTTCTTAATCTCTTTTTTATGAATTTTGAAGCACTCTATTTTTAAAAGTTGAACTTCTTGTTATTTTGTTTTTGAACTTCTTGTTTCCATTCTTTAATAACGAGGAAAACCTGAGTTTTTCTATAATCATCGAATTTCTCCATCTTTTTAATATGGACTTCCTAGTTTTTTTCGTAATCTTTTTTATGAAATTAGACAAAAAATACATAGTCTCTCACAATAATTTTTGAGAAAAATATCAGTGTAGTAGTTGAACTTCCTGCTGTTTTCACGTTGAAAGACGTATTTTTCGTTTGTAATTTTCTCATCCATTTGTCAGTGTTACACAACTGATATTCCTTTTGTACAAACCTCTCTCACAATAATTTTTTTAACTTTCTCTGAATGAGGACTTGAACTTATAACAACATAATTTTAGTCTTTGCTTTTTCATTTTATTTTGATAATATTAAATGCACACCTTGTAGTACATGAACTTTTGGCAGTTATCAACCTGAACTTCTGAGATCATACGTTCTACCTTCATCGCAAACCAGAGTCTCTGAAAATGCCTTGCGTGAAGAGGTTGAACTTTTGGAGCAGTTCTGTTTGAACTTCGCTCCGTTTTTCAACCGTTTATGTTTAAATAGAGCATACGATATTCCCTTGGAAAGTTGTTGAATAGGAGAAACTTTTTTCACATAAAGCATTTTTATTTCAAATTGGTAACGGATTAATAGAATTATTTTAAAACATCAAAGACGTCATTTTTTGTGTGTGTTTTGAACATGTAAATACATGGGGAACCTCTCTCACAAGAAGATTTCTAACTTTCTCCCGCTAAGGACTTGAACTTCTAGCAACAATGTTTTTTGACTTTGCCTTTTTATTTATTTTTCTCATATGAAACACACACCATGTGGTATGTGAACTTCTGTGTTATTTTAAATTGAACTTTACATTGAATTGGTTTTGATTTTTAAATAAACATCGAATTTGACTTTTTTTATTTTTGAACTTCATGGTTAATGTTTAAATAACACTGAATATCTTAGTTTTTTTTAAAGGTAAAATCCTAGATTTTTTAATAAGCATAGAACCACTTCGCTATTTTATTTTGAACTTCTAGTTTTTTTAGAAGGGGGGAATTCTTTTAGATTTTTTTTGTTTTTTCTTCTATTTCAATTTGAATTTGCTCATTTTATTCTTTAGTAACGATCAAAAAATATGAGTTTTCTATAACCATTGAACTTCTCTCTTATTTAATTCTAACTTTCGAAAAAAAATATGGTTTTGAAATAAGTAAACAATTTTTAGAATTGAATATCGTACTTTTATTTTTCCTAGAAATGGAAAGAATTTAAATTTCCATATACATTGAACTACTCCGTTATTTGAATTTGAACTTCTTGATTTTATTTTTTTATTAAGAAGGAAAATCCGAGTTTTTTATAAATATCGAACCACTCCATTTTTGTAATTTGGACTTCATGGCTTATTTCTTTTAGTAACACAAAATACCGACTTTTGTCATAAATACTGAACTAGCCCGTTATTTAAATTTCAATTATTTTTATTGTTTGTAAATGAACATCAAACTACTCTCTTTTTTTAATTTGAACTTCTGAGTTTTATAAACATGAAATTGCTCTTTTAATAAACTTTGAACTTCTGTATTATTTTATTTTGGACTTCATTATCTTAATTTTGAGTTATGAATTTTTTGTGATTTAAAACCATGAAAATTTCATGATCAAACAGTCACATGCTTTAACTATAGACACACACACACCCACACACAAACTCATGTCTTGTTGCACAGGAGCGAGTACTGCAAGTAGTGGCAGGAGTACTTCTTAGTAGTACTGGTCAACAACAGTACTTGACACAAGAAGATTATTACGTACAGCCAGCTAATTCATTATGTTGGATAACTGAATGCAAACACAGGATAGCAATAACAATACTTGGTACTCTACCAGATCTTGCCTAATTAATTTAGTGGTGCATAGCAGTACCAAGTTAGAATGCCATCAGATCCATGCCTAATTAACAAACAACAGTAGTACTGAGTAGTAGGGTCTGGTGAGTTGTGTGCATACACCACTATAATTTCTGCAAGATTCATGGAAACTCGGGACAATATTTTTGACTGAAACCAACAATCTAAACTGGTGCAAGCCTGCAACAATCACAAACACAACATCTGGCATACTATTGTTTTTCTTCCTTCTTCTCTAATATACATTGAACTGCCGCAAAAAATAGAAGAATTGTACACTGATAGGCATCGGCGTGTTGGTTGCTGAAGCGCGGGAGCAGGTGGTCCAGACTGGCAGCGCCGTGTAAGGCATGGACCAGGCAGGCGACCCGGGATGGCAAGATGCAGCGGCAAGGTTCAAAATAATGAAGCTCTTCCATTTCACAGCAAAGTGAGAGAAGACGGCTAACCATTTTTTGATCTGCCTCTCGAACCATTTCTTGGATGTCTTTGGAGAGTGTACTTCTGAATATCAACATCTAAAATATTTCCCTGCAAGAGTCACGAGATGAATTAGACTTCACAATAATGTTCTTTTTACTTAGATGGTGCCTGCACCCCAATGTGGACTTCAGCGGCCACATGGAGCACTCTGGATTTTTGACTGCAGGTTGCACCCGCATGATTACTACGGAGATAGATTACATACGCGACGAAAGAGGGCTACCGGACGGCGCATGAGGTGGACGAGGATGGGCATGTCTCTGGACCAGGGAGTCGGTGGCGAGAGGCCATGTCAAGTGTGGTGAAAAAGCTCGTCGTCATTGTCGGCGACGAGCAGCGGGAGGGACGGCCTTCGATGGGAGCACTTGAGCTCGCCGGAGTGAGGGGCAACGAGTTTTTCCGAGCTTGCCAAGTGCTCCCTGAACTGCCCTTCGTACATCCTGAAGTCCAAAGCCACCTCGCTGTGAAGGAGGGGGGCGGCGGCATGCTCGGAGAAGGTTGGAGCAGTGGCATCGAGCCGGTAGTAGTTGGAGGCGGTGGCAGGCCAGGAGGAGGTAGGGCATGGCCTCACGCCGGAAGGAGTCAGGCACGGCGGCGCACCTGGACGAGGCGAGGGTGGCGGCGGCAGCGAGCCGGAAGGAGGCGGGGACGATGACGAGCTGGAAGGAGGTGGGGGCGGTGGCGATTCGGAAGGAGGCGGGGATGGGAGGCGTGCAAGAGCCGGGTGGGCGGTGGTTGGTGGGGGGCTGACGGGTTGTTCAGCGGGATCCGGGAGCTGGCACCGTTGGGTGGGGGGCTGTCGCGAGAGGAGAGTAGGTAGCCAGGTTACCGCAGGAGGCCGGCAAAGGGGCCGGGAGAGGAGACCGGTAGAGAGGCTGTCGGTGTACTAGAGTAGGGGTACCCTAGTATCCCGAACTTGTGCACGGGCAGTCGCAGCGCCCCGCGGAAAGGCTTGCCGGGTGACCGCCAAGGTCCTCCGTGGTTCCTTTGGAGCCATTCAAGAACAAAGTGTTTAAGCCAAGGAGACAAGACCCAAGCAAGAGGAGCTTGCCGGGAAGGCCAACCAAGGCATTTCAAGGAACTTGCCGCGACGCGCCACGCGTCCCGGCAAGGCCCGGTGAGCGACAAGCTTCCGGACGCGACAAGACAACGACCGCGGCAAGGCGCTTGCCGCGGCAAGCTACCACTCTGTACCGGCGCTCCAGCACATCCACCAACGTGTCGCCCTGGGGCCTTTCCAGGCGCGCGTGGCAAGAGGCTGTGCAGCCAGCGGTGCATGGTGGCATGCGGCACTGACAAGATTGCCATCGTGGCAAGCGGTGGCGCCCCTGACGGTCCCTTTTCGCACTGTTTGGGCGACGCAGACGGGCATTTAATGCCTTTGTCCCCTGCCATCAGGGTTAGGTATGATACACTGTACAAGTAGTTGTACCAACCGCAAGACTTTTCCATTTTTTTCCCTTGTCTACGTTGCCACCTGTCGGTGACCCCTTGAGCATATAAAGGAAGGCCCATGCGCAACGTAGAGGGGGGGGTTCGAGGCCAGAAAACACTCACGCTCGGTCTCGTTGGCAGCGGGTGTGTACTGTAGCACTCAGCGCTCCCGAGCAAGAACACAATACAATCAGACATGCAGTAGTAGGAGTATTATCTCTCCGGAGAGCTCCGAAGCTGGGTAAACCGCTCATGTGCTTTGCCTCGATCTGCTCTTCGTGCGATCTCCGCCCCCCGCCGAACCGAAAGGGGCCCGGTCCGCCGGCCCCATAGGTGTTCGTTCCCACGACAGAGGCCGTGGGAGGTGGAGGCGCGTCGGCGCTGAGATCCCTGGTGGCGGGCGGGGGAGGGGGTCGCCGTCGTGGTTGAATCAGTGGTGGACGGGGATGCCGTCGCGGTTGAAGCTGAAGGACGGCAGCGGCACACGCGGAAGGCGGGGTGGGGCAGCGGCGGCACGCCGAGGAGGCAAGGTGGGCGACTGGGGCGGCTGGATTGGGAGAGGTTGAGGGCAATGTGGGGAGGGAGGAGGTTGCGGGAGGGAGAGGATATGATTTTCTGTTTTTCCTCGGGAGTTCGGGAACGACCCGGTCGCTGCTATATAGGGCGCGTTGTGATCCAAATAGTTATTCTAATCCTGGGATTAGAATAGTTCTACTATATATATATATGCATGATATAGTATACGACACTCTCCACTATGAGTAGCCTAATTAATTAAGTATAGCCTAACTAAAACATCCACATGCAGTCGTAGTAGGGTTTTTGACTTTATATGCACTAAAATGCAAGAGGTAAGTGCAAAGAATGACTTAAACAGAGCAAACGACCTAAATGGGTCGGAAAATCAAACCAAGGGGTATATCCGCGATTGTTTACCATGATTTTTTTCCGAGGCGAAACGATGTAGAGTAAATGACGATTTGTAGCCGAAGTGTCGCGTCTCCTTTTTGGAAACTATGATCCTTCTTGTGAGATGCTCCGGTATGGAAGGTGCGAGCACCAAAACTTGTGCCAAACTTTACCAAATTTTTTCCTTGCGATCGTGAGGGGCGCACCACAGTGGCACAATGATTTTCATTATTTTCGGGACTCTATATGCATTTCCTGAAATTAAAATACCAACAAGGCCAACACCTCTTGTCGCACGCTGCGGCCGAACTATTTGAAATTTTTTCCCGTTTCTCGCACAATGAATGAAAACTCGCAAAGCGACACCCAAATGATCTTGTGCTAACACGCATGCGTATTTGCGACTATATATATATATATATATATATATTTGCGCTAGCAAGTGGTATCAGATTTCCAGGTTGCTCGGTGAGATTTTACAATTTTTCGTAGTGTAGATCGAGTCTGTTCTTCATACCTACAGTCCACGAAAAAGCCACACACAAAAAATTAGGGTTAGTTCATCATATGCGAACCAATTTGAGCCTTTGCATAATCTTTTTAGGGTTTTGCTTTGTTGAATTTGCGGTTGCATCGTCGTGTCTAGTTGCTGGTCTTAGCGTCTAGTCCTTTAGAGTTTTGAGTTCTATCATAGTTTGTCACGCTGCCGCCACACCAGCTTCATCGTTGTTGCCATATACCACCACCGCTGCCATATCCCACCAACGCTGCCTTCTACCACCACCGCTACCATATACCACCACCGCTGCCATATACCACCGATCCATATCCATATACCACCATCGCTATCATATACCACCACAGCTGCCATATCCTACCACCATATATCCACCACCAATCCGAGTTCTTTTCGTATTAGGTTTGTTTCCGAGATCCATCTAATTTCCGATTCGTGTTTCCTTGCCTGAGTAGGTTTCGAAAAAAACTATATATATGATCGTGTATTTGCGACTATATATATGATCGTGTATGACGATACTACCTTCAATTATAGCGCATAGTATAATACATAGAGTATATATATAGTATCATAGCTCCTATTTATTGCCATGCATGACACAAATTAGCATCGCATTTAACATTATATGGTGTCTACCTATATGTTACTCTAACGTTCTAACCCTCACTATATTTAATTCTTTGCCACATCAGTGTACTTGCTATTTTTCCGAGTGCAGCTATGATATATATATACCACCACTATGGGCAGCCTTTGTATAGTACGGAAGTATCATATATACTATAGTATCATGCATATGATACTATATAGTGTATGATACTACGTACGTACTTTCTTATAGTGCATATATATAGTATCATAGAGCTAGTATATATATATACCATAGATGACCATATTTATGGCTATGTGCATGACACAGAGTAGTATAACATTTATATTATATATGTTACAGTATCTATGTTACTACTTCTTTGCCACACATCATCATATTTGCTATTCTCAAGTGCATGATACTGGCTATGATACCCCCACTATGGACACCCCTAAGGTTGGTCGTAATGGGAGTAGCAAGCGGCATCATATCCATGCCAACCTGACTTTTTGAATGATGTGGCACATAGTTAAATGAGGAAAGAGAGGGTGTGGGTCGGGTATCATATCATGATATACTGTATCACATATTAAATGTTGTATTACTTTGTGTCATGCATGGCAATTAATAAGGCAACCTAAGATACTAAGACTAACCACAATGGGTAGTGTAACATGCCCATGTTACAACTCCAAGCTACTACATCTATAGTGGGGAGTAACATATGTGTGGTAACATGCGCAACACTTCATTTATTAAGCTATAGACTCATCTTGCCTTGATATGTGTGATGTTACTCATACTATTAGACTAGCCACAATGGGAGTAACTTCAGCAGTAACATCAAGTCCAACTAAGCAAATATGCTTATGTGGCAATGAGTTAACGAGGAGAGGTAGTTTGAGTAACTTAGCTAGTTACCGTAACATCACATGTCTCAATTGTTGGGGAACGCGGTAATTTCAAAAAAAAATCCTACAGTCACGCAAGATCTATCTAGGTGATGCATAGCAACGAGAGGGGAGAGTGTGTCCACGTACCCTCGTAGACCAAAAGCGGAAGCGTTAGTTAACGTGGTTGATATAGTCGAACGTCTTCGCGATCCAACCGACCCAAGTACCGAACGTACGGCACCTCCGTGTTCAGCACACATTCAGCTCGATGACGTCCCTCGTACTCTTGATCCAGTTGAGGCCGAGGGAGAGTTTCGTCAGCACGACGGCGTGGCGACGGTGATGATGAAGTTACCAGCGCAGGGCTTCGCCTAAGCACTATGACGATATGACCGAGGTGTGTAACTGTGGAGGGGGGCATCGCACATGGCTAAAAGATTAACTTGTGTGTTCTAGGGTGCCCCCCTGCCCCTGTATGTAAAGGAGGGAGAGGGAGAGGCAGCCGGCCCTAGGGGGGTGCCAAGGTGTGGAGTCCTACTAGGACTCCCTAGTCCTAGTAGGATTCCACCTCCCATATGGAGTAGGAAAGGGGGAAGGGAGAAGGAGAAGGAAAGGGGGGTCGGCCCCCATTTCCTAGTCCTAATCAGCATCCTGCCCATGGGGGCGCACTAGCCCTTGTGGGCTGGTGTGCTTCCCTCTTATGTCCCATAAGGCCCATAACTTCTCCTGGGGGCTTTCGGTAACCTCCCGGTACTTCGGAAAAAATGCCCGAACCACTCGGAACCATTTCGATGTCCAAATGCAACCTTCCAATATATGAATCTTTATGTCTCTACCATTTTGAGACTCCTCGTCATGTTTGTGATCTCATACGGGACTCCAAACAAACTTTAGTTCATCAAATCACATAATTCATAATATAAATCATCATCGAACGTTAAGCGTGCGGACCCAACGGGTTCGAGAACTATCTAGACATGACCGAGACACATATCTGGTCAATAACCAATAGCGGAACTTGGATGCTCATATTGGCTCCTACATATTCTACAAAGATCTTTATCGGTCAAACTGCATAACAACATACGTTGTTTCCTTTGTCATCAGTATGTTACTTGCCCGAGATTCGATCGTCGGTATCATCACACCTAGTTCAATCTCATTACCAGAAAGTCTCTTTACTCGTTCTATAATGCTTCATCCTGCAACTAACTCATTAGTCGCATTGCTTGCAAAGCTTATAGTGATGAGCATTACCGAGAGGGCCCAGAGATACCTCTCCAAAACACGGAGTGACAAATCCTAATCTCGATCTATGCCAACCCAAAAAACACCTCTAGATACACTCGTAGAGCACCTTTATAATCACCCATTTACGTTGTGACGTTTGGTAGCACACAAAGTGTTCCTCCGGTATTCGGGAGTTGCATAATCTCGTAGTCTGAGGAACATGTATAAGTCATGAAGAAAGCAGTAGGAATGAAACTGTAACAATCATAATGCTAAGCTAACGGATGGGTCATGTCCATCATATCATTCTCCTAATGATGTGATCCCGTTCATAAAATGACAACACATGTCTATGGTTAGGAAACATACCCATCTTTGATTAACGAGCTAGTCAAGTAGAGGCATACTAGGGAGACTATGTGTTTGTCTATGTATTCACACGTGTACTAAGTTTCCGGTTAATACAATTCTAGCATGAATAATAAACATTTATCATGATATAAGGAAATAAATAATAACTTTATTATTGCCTCTAGGGCATATTTCCTACAGTATCACAATTGCACTAGAGTCAATAATCTAGTTCACATCGCCATGTGATTTAACACCAATAGTTCACATCTATATGTGATTAACACCCATAGTTCACATCGCCATGTCACCAACACCCAAAGGGTTTACTAGAATCAATAATATAGTTCACATTGCTATGTGATTAACACCCAAAGAGTACTAAGGTGTGATCATGTTTTGCTCGTGAGAGAAGTTTAGTCGACGGGTCTGTCACTTTCAGAGCTGTATGCATTTTGCAAATATTCTATGTTTACAATGCTATGCATGGAACTACTCTAGCTAATTGCTCCCACTTTCAATATGTATGCAGTTTGAGACTTAGAGTCATCTAGATCGGTGTAAAAGCTTGCATCGATGTAACTCTTTACGATGAACTATTTACCACCTCCATAACCGAGAAATAATTCATTAGTCCTCATTAAGGATAATTTTGACCACTGTCCAGTGATATACTTCTTAGATCACTATTGTACCCCCTTACAAAACTCATGGAAAGGTGCACAATAGGTCTGGTACACAGCATAGCATACTTTATAGAATCTATGACTGTGGCATAGGAAATGATTTTCATTCTCTTTCTATCTTCTGCCGTGGTCGGGCGCTGAGTCTAACTCAACTTTACACCTAGTAATATAGGCAAGAACTTCTTCTTTGACTGATCTTTTTTGAACTCTTTCAAAAAACTTGTCAAGGTATGTATTCATTGAAAAATCTTATCAAGCGTCTTGATCTATCTCTATAGATCTTGATGCCCAATATATAAGCAACTTCACCGAGGTCTTTCTTTGAAAAATTCCTTTCAAACTCTCCTTTATGCTTTCCAGAAAATTCTACATTATTTTCGATACACATATACTTTTCAGAAAGGCTGTAGTGCTCCCACTCACTTTCTTGTAAATACAGGCTTCACCGCAAGTCTGTATAAAACTATATGCTTTGATCAACTCATCAAAGCGTATATTCCAACTCCGAGATGCTTGCACCAGTCCATAGATGGAACGCTGGAGCTTGCACACCTTGTTAATACCTTTAGGATTGACAAAACCTTCTGGTTGCATCATATACAACTCTTCTTTAAGAAATATCCATAGAAATATCCATCTAAGGAATGCAGTATTGACATCCATTTCCCAGATTTCATAAAATATGGCAACTGCTAACATGATTCAGACGGATTTAAGTATCGCTACAGTTGAGAAAATCTCATTGTAGTCAATACCTTGAACTTGTTGAAAACCTTTTTGCGACAAGTCGAGCTTTGTAGATAGTAACACTACTATCAGTGCCCGTCTTTGTAGCGACCAGACCTCAAACAGTCTAGTCTCTGTGCATCAGTGTCATCCCCGGCTCGGTAATGCTGATACGCTTACTTGAGGATTTATAACAGAGTTTCAATCACACACTTATTACATCAAAATGTCTCAAAAGATAACTTATTACAATAGTATGGCTTAAGGCCATCTAAAAGATAACAGCGGTTGACTTGGAAGATAAAGTGAGTCCATCAACTCCAACGGCATAGCTGAGTAAACAACAACGACCTATGGCACCTTACTCATCGTCTGAAAAGTCTGCAACATGATAAGTTGCAGCCCAAACCGGGTCAACACATGGAATATGCTAGCAATGTAACAAAAAGAGTAATGAACAGAATAAGTTCTATCACTACATGCATATATGGCTGGTGGAAAGCACTATGGTTAAAGTTTTGCATAAAGCCAATTTTTCCCTACAACAAAGGAATAAATTTTATTTAACTATCATGGTGGTTGTTAAACATTGAGAAGGTTTCTCCAACTCAATCCCAATTAAGCAATATCATTTAACCCAACAAATTAAATTTAGAGTGATGAGATCAACAAGATAATCCAAGAACCGGATACTAAAGATGTCCATAACCGGGGAGACGGCTAACCATGATTAGTTTGTACACTCTGTAGAGGTTTGCGCACTTTTCCCCACAAGACCCGATCTCCTCCGTTAGATTTCTCGCACTACATAGTGTTTGAGAAACGGATGACCGAGACACAGTCTTTCAGAAACATTAACTCTTTACTCTAGGTGGACAGTTACACCTACTTTCCCCTACATCTGCTAGCCCACCACTGAAAGAGGTCATGCAACATACTCAACTATGCTAGAGCCCATAATAGCTTGTGGCTGCACACGGAAGTTTCTAGCATGAATTATCTTATGGTCCCTTTGAGCCTGGCTGGAGAACCGTAGGATGATCACACGGGTACTCCGGGATATCCTAGGACAACACTGGATTCTCCAGGCGCCCTGACAACCACTGGGTGCTCCAGGGTGCCTCAACCAATCCACCCATATGTGTATTTAAGTAACCACCTTAATTTAACCATTAATTAACAATACTCACATCAGTCATGGATACACTCACCCAATCCACGTCTACGAGCATAGCATAGCAATCCTGAGCATAACGTATAAGTAACTCCCAAAGGTTTGATAATAAAAGGACAATAGGTTCTACCTCATCATCTAATTCCCAAACCCACATGTTAATCAGATCGTAACCATGCAATGTTTGAGGATTGGAACTAATGCATAAAAACTGGGTAATGAAGGGATATGATCAAAGTGTAACTTGCCTTGCTGATGATCCGCAAAACCTATAGACTCGTAGTAGCATGCTTCGCACTTCGGGAACTCTATCGCAAAAAAACCAATAACATACATAAGCACTCAAAGAAGAAGCACGGGTAAAAACTCAAATAGGAAGATCTAACCATAAACTTCAACTGAAGATCTTTGGTTTACAAAAAGAATCAAATCAAACGGAGCAACGAAACTCAAACTACGAACGAAACAAGAATTGTTTACTAATCTGGACTAAAGTCAAATTTAACAGTACCAGAATCATGCTCAAGTTGGTTAAACAAAAAGAGGACTTCGAGATGAAGAAATAGGTGCTGGTTTCATCTAATTTGGATAAATGAGCGAAAAGATATACTAGATCGAAGATCAGGGCAGAAATCGCGATCAAAAATAATCGCGGATAAACCGTGGAAAAATAAACGAGATGAACAGGCTAACGAATGAACGTTCGTTAATAGAACCTAATCAGTGAGCGACGTTCGTTAAAACGAACGATTGGACGAACGTCCGCTAAACAGCTAAACCGAAAAAAAACTGAACCGATCTATTTAAAAAATAGATCTAGGGTTTCAAAAAAACCGAACGATTAACCGAAAACAAAACGATGAACGGCAGCAGCGGCTACCTCTGGCGAGGCTTTGGCGGGGCAGGGCGGCGTCGGCGGGGCTTCGGGTGGCGGCGAGGGGCGGTGTCGGCGGCGCAGGGCGACGGCAGCGGCGGCGGCTACGGCGGCGCGGGCGGCAGCCACTCGCGGTGCAGGCGGCGGCGGCGGCTGCGGGTGCGGGGCAGTGGTTGGCGGGGCGAGAGGCGGTGGGACGGGCGGCTTATAAAGGGGGTCGGGGGGTTTCGACTTGTGGAAGGGGGCGGTCGGCGACGTGGCGTGAGCGGACTCCGACGAGTCCGGCTCGGGCACGGGAGGGAGGCGGCGGCGGCGACTTGGCCCGACCTGCTCGGCTGGGCTTCGGCATAGTCAGGCAGGGAAACCTTTTTTTTTTAAATAATCCGCCGAAAACAGAAAAATCCTAATAAAAAATTCTAGAAATGCCAAAAAACAATTTTCACCATCTAAATAAAATATTTAGAACAAAGTGAACATTTTTCTGGCCTAAAAATGCATTTTTGAAAACATGCAGTTTTTCTAATTAAAAAATAGCGATAAACTCCAAATAAAAATATAAATATGATTTTAACATTTTTCCTCCAATATTTCTTTTATTTTGGGGAAGTCATTTTATCCCCTCTCTTTTATTTCGTTGGAAATATTTTTCAAGAGGAAAAATAATTAAAACCAAAATGATCCTCTTTTCAATATTTGAGAAAATTCAAATATGAAAATAAATGAAACCCCCAACTCTCTCCGTGGGTCCTTGAGTTGCTTAGAGTTTCTAGGATCAACCAAAATGCAATAAAATATGATAAGCATATGATGTCCTATGTATAACATTCCAAATTAAAAATTTGGGATGTTACAAACCTACCCCCTTAAGATGAATCTCGCCCTCGAGATTCAGGTTGGCTAGAAAATAGGTGTGGGTGGTCCTTCCGTAGGTCTTCCTCTCGTTCCCAGGTGGCTTCCTCCTCGGTATGGTGGCTCCACTGAACTTTGCAAAACTTGATAACCTTGTTGCATGTGACTTGGCTGGCAAACTCGAGAATCTTCACTGGTTTCTCCTTGTAGGTCAAATCACTATCCAGCTGAATCACTTCCAGTGGCACTGTATCCCTCAGAGGAATATCGACCATCTTTGTGTGTCACTTCTTCAACTGGGAAACGTGAAACACATCGTGAACTCCTGACAATCCTTCTGGCAATTCCAGCTTGTAAGCAACTTCTCCCATACGTTCCAAAATTTTGTATGGTCCCACAAAACGTGGTGCTAACTTTCCCTTAACTCCAAAATGCTTAACCCCACGAAGTGGGGACACACGAAGATATACTCTGTCTCCGACTTCGTAAACTGTCTCCTTGCATTTAGAATCCGCATAACTCTTCTGCCTGGACTGGGCTACCTTGAGTCTATCCCGAATCAACTTAACCTTATCTTCAGACTCCTTAACCAAATATGGTCCAAACAACTGACGGTCTCCAACTTCGTCCCACAATAACGGTGTCCTGCACCTTCTTCCGTACAAAGCTTCGAAAGGGGCCATCTTCAAACTGGCTTGATAACTGTTGTGATAAGAGAACTCTGCATACGGCAAGTTGTCATCCCAACTAGATCCATAATCTAGCGCACAAGCTCTCAACATGTCCTCCAAAATCTGATTGACTCTCTCAGTCTATCCATCTGTCTGTGGATGAAAGGTTGTACTGAACTCTAGCCTGGTACCCAAAGTCTCGTGCAACTCATTCCAGAACTTTGAGGTGAACTGGGTTCCTCTATCTGATACAATGGTCCTCGGAACTCCATGCAGACATACGATCCTGGTCATATATATCTTTGCCAACTTCGCACTCGTATAGGTGGTATTCACTGGGATGAAATGAGCTACTTTCGTCAATCGATCGACTACAACCCATATCGAGTCATAGCCTGAACGAGTCCTGGGCAATCCCGTGATAAAATCCATGCCTAGCTTGTCCCACTTCCATTCGGGTGTCGGCAATGGCTGTAGCAATCCTGCTAGTTTTTGATGCTCTGCCTTCACTCTCTGACATACATCACATACTGCTACATACTCGACAATATCCTTCTTCATTCCGGTCCACCAGAAACTTTTCTTCAAATCCAGATACATCTTAGTGTTTCCTGGGTGAATCGAATAAGGTGAATCATTGGCCTCCTGCAGAATCACCTTCTTGATCTCGGGGTCATTAGGCACATATACGCGATCCTCAAACCATAAAGTATCGTTCTCATCCTGACGAAATCATTTAGCCTTTCCTTTGCTCATCCTTTCCTTTATCTCGGCAATCTCCTTGTCAGTCTTCTCGGCTTCTCTAATCTTAGCCATCAAGGTGGAATGAATTTCCAATGTTGCTACATAACCTCTCGGAACTATTTCCAAACATAGCTCGCGAAGATCCTCTGCTAACTCCTTGGGTAATCCTCCGGTCATGAGCATATTAGCATAACTCTTGCGGCTCAACACATCAGCTACTACATTAGCCTTTTCGGGATGATAGTGCAACTTCATATCATAATCCTTAATGAGCTCCAACCATCTCCTTTGCCTGAGATTCAGATCCTTCTGTGTGAAGATATATTTCAAACTCTTGTGATCCATGTATACCTCACAGTGATTTCCGATGAGGAAATGTCTCCATGTCTTCAACACATGCACTACGGCTGCTAACTCCAAATCATGAGTAGCATAATTTAGTTCATGGGGTTTAAGCTGGTGTGAGGCATATGAAACAACTCTTCCCTCCTGCATAAGAACTGCTCCAAGTCCTCGACGTGAAGCGTCTCAATACACCTGATAATCCTTACATTGGTCTGGAAGAATTAGCACTGGGGCTGTAACCAAACGCTTCTTCAACTCCTGAAAACTGGCTTCATACTCCTCGGTCCATTTGAACTTGGTGTCCTTCTTCAACAGCTCTGTCATGGGCTTTGCAATCCTGGAGGAATTCTCAATGCACCTCCGGTAATATCCTGCGAGTCCGAGAAAACTCCGGATCTCTCCAACTGATGTGGGTGCTACCCATTTAGTCACCGAAACAACCTTGGTGGAGTCTACTGCTATTCCTTCCCCGGATATGACGTGTCCGAGAAATCCAACTTCCTTCAACCAAAACTCACATTTGCTGAACTTGGCATACAACTGATGTTCCCTGAGCTTCTCGAGAACCAAACGCAAATGCTCCTTATGCTCCTCTTCAGTCTTCGAGTAGACCAATATATCATCAATGAACACCACGACGTACTTATCCAAAAACTCCATAAACACTTTGTTCATCATGTTCATGAAGTAGGTAGGCGCGTTAGTCAAACCAAATGACATAACTGTATACTCATATAGCCCATACCTTGTGGTAAAAGCTGTCTTATGTATATCCTGCTCTCGAATCTTCAGCTGATGGTATCCTGATCGCAGATCAATCTTGGAAAATACTTTAGCTCCTTGCAACTGGTTAAACAAATCATTGATCATCGACAGTGGGTACTTATTCTTGATCGTCACTTCATTCAACACACGATAATCAACAACCATCCTTAATGATCCACCCTTCTTCTCCACTAGAAGTACTAGGGTTCCCCAAGGTGAGGGACTTGGTCGAATGTATCCTTTATCCAGTAACTCCTTCATCTTCTTCTTAATTTCCTCCAAATCCTTTGCGGGCATCCGATACGTTCTCTTTGATATTGGCTCGGTGCCTGGCAAAAGCTCAATCAAAAACTTAATGTCTCTATCCGGTGGCATGCCTGGCAACTCCTCCGGAAATACGTCGGGTAATCCTTCACCACTGGTACCTCCTCTTATACAACTCCTGATAAGGAATTCACTTGAGTCTTCTTCGGCACATGCCAGGATACATACTTGATCCTTCTTCCTTCTGGGGTGGTGAGCATAATTGACTTACTGGCGCAATCAATGTTTCCTCCATACATCGATAGCCAATCCATACCCAAAATCACAACCAATCCTTGCGACTCCAGAATTATCAGGTCTGAGGGGAAAACATGCCTACCTATGGTCAATGGCATCTGAAAACATCCTTGGCTTGCCATATGCTCTGCTCCTGGCGAGCTTACTAACATAGGTGTCCTAAGAACTTTGGTGGGCAACTTATACTTATCCACAAATCCCCTTGATATGTATGAACGCGATGCACCAGTATCAAAAAGAACAATTGCAGTAAATGACTTAACCAAAAACTTACCTATAACTGCATCTGGCTGCTCTTCAACCTCCTCCACGCTAACGTGGTTCAATTGTCCCCTATTGAAAGGGTTGGGCTTCTTCCAAGAGCTTCCATTGCCATTTCCATTCTTTGCTTCAGAACACTCAGTGGCGTAATGTCCATTCTTCCCGCACTTGAAACAAGTAATGTGACTTAGATCCTTCTTGGCGGGCATTGCTGGGTTGGAACGGTTCTAGTTGTTGCTTCCTCCATTCCCATTCCCATTCTTGGGGCCACTATGGTTACGCGAACTTCCTCCATTGGAATTATGGCCTCCATGGTTATGGTGAATGTGTCCTCCCGAGTTCGGGGTAAAATGAGGTCTCTGCTGAGCTCCTGAATTGTACTTCCCATGTCCATACTTCCGCTTGCAGTTATCTATATGCTGCTGCTTCCCTTCAATCATAAGAGCTCTATCTACCAACTCCTGGTAGTTTTTGAAAGTTGCCACCATCAACTGCATGCTCAGATCATCATTCAGTCCTTCCAAAAACTTCTCCTGCTTAGTAGCATCTGTAGCTACATCATCAGGGGCATAGCGTGCTAACTTACTAAACTCATCCACATACTAGCCCACTGTGCGTCCTCCTTGGCGCAAGTTGCGAAACTCGCGCTTCTTCATGTTCATAGCTCCAGCTAAAACATGGGCAATGCGGAAAGCCTGCTGAAATTGATCCCATGTAACAGTTTCAATGGGGTAAGTGGCTGTGAAATTCTCCCACCATGATGTTGCGGGCCCATCAAGCTGATGTGCGGCAAAACGCACTCTTTCCACATCTATGCATCCTGCAGTTGTCAACTCCCTTCCAATCTTGCAGAGCCAATCATCTGCAACAATCGGCTCGGTGCTACTAGAGAACACCGGTGGATTCAGCCTTAGGAAACGGGCTAAGTGATCAACAGGTGGTGGTGGTGGTGGGTTGTTGTTGTTGTTGTTACCTTGGTTCTGATTCTGATCTAGTAGCTGCATCAAGGTATTCTGCTGCTGGATCAACTGAGTGAGCTTCGGTGAGAAAGCAAATCCATTGTCACGTCTCGGAGGCAACTGATGGGTTTAGAAAAGGTGAGAAAATAGAATAGAATGAGGTCTAAAGGGAAAACACTACCCATATGCACATGAGACAAACACAATCATATCACACCAATCAATTCAAACAAGGGCATACAATCGGACTAACTATCATTACAAAAGTGCTCGGACTACTCTATATACATGGGGGAATACTACTACTAATATGGTGGTTGACTAGAAGTTTTGATCAGTGGAAGACTCCATGATATCTGCTCCAGCTTCATCAACATAGTCATCATCGCTATCGTCAGGGTCTGAAACGGTGTTGTCGATGATGATGTAGTCCTCCGAGCGAATGTCCTTGGAATGGTCGTCATCTCCTCCTGGCGCGGGGTCTCCCATGAATACTCCTAGCTTCCTCGTCAGGTCGTCATTCTTTTCCACTAGTATCGTCATTTCCTCCTCATATCCGTCGTGTGTAGACTTGAGTTCCTCTTCTAGCACTGTAATCCTGGTCATTGCCTTCTTCAGATCTATCATGCTGGCGCACATCTAGTTCTCCTGGCGACAAATGTGCTGGTTTAACTCCTGGATGAAAGCTCTAATGGACCTGTCCCTCCTGGTGCTGATCATCTCCCATTGCTCATCTCGGCGCCCACATATCTGGTAGATAGTATCCTTAAGATCCTTGTGATAAACTTCTCCAATGCGTCCCATGGAGATGTGGGTTGCCATGCTCTTTCCTAGACTCCAGGTTGGTGCATTAAAGGAAAACTCTATGGGCTCAGTGACTGGCATGAACGTCCTTCCTGGAACTTGAACTCGAATCATCCAACGCTCCTCTTCTGGTAAAGTGGCGATGTAGGTCCCTATGAAGCTTGGTATTCCGATGTTCAGGTACCTAGTAACTTCCTTCAAGTGTCTTCCAAATGGAGTGTCTTCATCCGGTTGTGTAAACTTGTTCCTTGAGTCCGCCATCCTATAGAGTGGAAAAGGGAGAGGAGTCAGAAATGAGTAGCGAAGAGTCACCTATGATTTAACTTAGTGGTCGTGTCCTACAGTCAGCATGTGCTTTGATACCATCTTGTAGCGACCAGACCTCAAACAGTCTAGTCTCTGTGCATCAGTGTCATCCCTGGATCGGTAATGCTGACACGCACAGCACTTGAGAATTTATAACCGAGTTTCAATCACACACTTATTACATCGAAATGTCTCAAAAGATAACTTATTACAATAATATGGCTTAAGGCCATCTAAAAGATAACAACAGAAGTCTTGGAAGATACAGTGAGTCCATCAACTCCAACGGCATAGCTGAGTGAACGACAACGACCTATGGCACCTTACTAGTCATCTGAAAAGTCTGCAACATGATATGTTGCAGCCCGAACCGGGTCAGCACATGGAATATGCTGGCAATGTAACACAAAGAGTAATGAACAGAATAAATCCTATCACAGCATGCATATATTGCAGGTGGAAAGCTCTATGGTTAAAGTTTTGCATAAAGCCATTTTTTCCTACAACAGAGGAATAAATTTTATTTAACTATCATGGTGGTTGTTAAATATTGAGAAGGTTCCTCCAACTCAATCCCAATTAAGCAATATCATTTAACCCAATAAATTAAATTTAGAGTGATGAGATCAACATGATAATCCAAGAACCAGATACTCAAGATGTCCATAATCGGGGACACGGCTAACCATGATTAGTTTGTACACTCTGCAGAGGTTTGCGCACTTTTCCCCACAAGACCCGATCTCCTCCATTAGATTTCTCGCACTACATGGTGTTTGAGAAACGGATGACCGAGACACAGTCTTTCAGAAACATTAACTCTTTACTCTGGGTGGACAGTTACACCTACTTTCCCCTACATCTGCTAGTCCACCACTGAAAGAGGTCATGCAACATACTCAACTATGCTAGAGCCCCTAATAGCTTGTGGCTGCACAAGGAAGTTTCTAGCATGAAATATCTTATGATCCCTTTGAGCCTAGGTGGCGAACCGTAGGATGATCACACGGGTACTCCGGGATATCCTAGGACAACACTAGATTCTCCAAGTGCCCTGACAACCACTGGGTGCTCCAGGGTGCCTCAACCAATCCACCCATATGTGTATTTAAGTAGCCACCTTAAGTTAACCATTAATTAACAATACTCACTATGTCATGGATACACTCACCCAATCCACGTCTACGAGCATAGCATAGCAATCCTGAGCATAACATAGAAGTAACTCCCAAAGGTTTGATAATAAAAGGGCAATAGGTTCTACCTCATCATCTACTTCCCAAACCCACATGTTAATCAGATCCTAACCATGCAATGTTTGAGGATTGGAACTAAGGCATAAAAACTGGGTAATAACGGGATATGATCAAAGTGTTACTTGCCTTGCTGATGATCCGCAAAACCTAGAGACTCGTAGTAGCACGCTTAGCACTCCGGGAATTCTATCGCAAACAAACAATAACATACATAAGCACTCAAACAAGAAGCACGGGTAAAAACTCAAATAAGAAGATCTAACCAGAAAGTTCAACTGAAGAACTTCGGTTTGCAAAAAGAATCGAATCAAACGGAGCAACGAGACTCAAACTACGAACGAAACAAGAATTGTTTACTAATCTGGACTAAAGTCAAATTCTATAGTACCAAAATCATGTTCAAGTTGGTTAAACAGAAAGAGGACTTCAATACGAAGATTTAGGCCCTGGTTTCATCTAATTTGGATAAATGAGCGAAAAGATATACTAGATCAAAGATCAGGGCAGAAATCACGATCGAAAATAATTGCGGATAAACCCTAGAAAAATAAACGAGACGAACAGGCTAACAAACGAATATTCGTTAACAGAACCTAATCGGTGAACGGCATTCGCTAAAACGAACGAACGGACGAACGTCCACTAAACAGCTAAACCAAAAAAACCGAACCGATCTATTTTAAAAAATAGATCTAGGGTTTCAAAAAAACGAACGGTTAAACGAAAAAAAACGACGAACGGTGGTGGCGGCTACCTCCGGCGAGGTTCCAGCGGGGAAGGGCGGTGTCGGTGGGGCTCCGGGTGGTGGCGAGGAGCGATGGCGGCGGCGCAGGGCAACGGCGGCAGCGTCGGCTACGGTGGCGCGGGCGGCAGCGACTCGCGGCACGGGCGGCGGCGGCGGCGGGTGCGGGGCGGTGGTTGGTGGGGCGAGAGGCGGCGGGGCGGGCGGCTAATAAAGGGGGTCGGGGGGTTCCGACTTGGGGAAGGGGGCAGCCGGTGGCTTGGCGCAAGCGAACTCCAGCGAGTCCGGCTCGGGCACGGTAGGAAGGCGGCGACGGCGACTTGGCTCGGCCTGCTCGGCAGGGCTTCGGCCCAGTCGGGCGGGGAAACTTTTAAAAAAAATCCGCCAAAAACAGAAAAATCCTAATATAATAAAAAAACTAGAAATTCCAAAAAAACAATTTTCACCGTCTAAATAAAATATTTAGAACAAAGTGAACATTTTTCTGTCCTAAAAATGCAGTTTTGAAAACATGCAATTTTTCTAATTCAAGAAAATAGCGATAAACTCCAAATAAAAATATAAATTTGATTTTAACATTTTTCCTCCAATATTTCTTTTATTTTGGGGAAGTCGTTTTATCCCCTCTCTTTTATTTCATTGGAAATATTTTTGAATAGGAAAAATAATTAAAACCAAAATGATCCTCTTTTCAATATTTGAAAAAATTCAAATCTGAAAATAAATGAAACCCCCAACTCTCTCTGTGGGTCCTTGAGTTGCTTAGAGTTTATAGGATCAACCAAATGCAATAAAATATGATATGCATATGATGACCTATGTATAACATTCCAAATTGAAAAGTTGGGATGTTACAATCTTCCTCTTGAAGATCCATTTATTTAATATGGCTTGCCGATCATCGAGCAAGTCCACCAAAGTCCACACTTTGTTCTCATACATGGATCCCATCTCTGATTTCATGGCCTCTAGCCATTTCGCGGAATCTGGGCTCATCATCACTTCCTCATAGTTCGTAGGTTCATCATGGTCTAGTAACATGATTTCCAGAATAGGGTTACCGTACTACTCTGGTGCGGATCATACTTTGGTTGACCTACGAGGTTCGGTAGTAACTTGATCTGAAGTTTCATGATCATCATCATTAGCTTCCTCACTAATTGGTGTAGGAATCACTGGAACTGATTTCAGTGATGAACTACTTTCCAATTCAGGAGAAGGTACAAATACCTCATCAAGTTCTACTTTCCTCCCACTATCTTCTTTCGAGAGAAACTCCTTCTCTAGAAAGGATCCATTCTTAGCAACAAAGAGTTTTCCTTCGGATCTGTGATAGAAGGTGTACCCAACAGTTTCCTTTGGGTATCCTATGAAGAGGCATTTCTTCGACTTGGGTTCGAGCTTATCAGATTGAAGCTTTTTCACATAAGCATCCAGCCCCAAATCTTAAGAAACAACAACTTTGGTTTCTTGCCAAACCATAGTTCATAAGGCATCGTCTCAACGGATTTCAATGGTGCCCTGTTTAACGTGAATGCAGTTGTCTCTAATGCATAACCCCAAAACAATAGTGGTAAATCAGTAAGAGACATCATAGATCGCACCATATCTAATAAATTACGGTTATGACGTTCGGACACATCATTACGCTGTGGTATTCCAGGTGGCGTGACCTGTGAAGCTATTCCACATTGTCATAAATCAAGACCAAACTCGTAACTCAAATATTCTCCTCCACGATCAGATTGTAGAAACTTCATTTTCTTGTTACGATGATTCTCCACTTCACTCTGAAATTCTTTGAACTTTTCAAATGTTTCAGAATTGTGTTTCATCAAGTAGATATACCCATATCTGCTCAAATCATCTGTGAAGGTTAGAAAATAACGATACCCACCACGAGCATCAACACTCATTGGACCTCATACATCAGTATGTATTATTTCCAATAAGTCAGTAGCTCGTTCCATTGTTCCGGAGAATAAAGTTTTAGTCATCTTGCCCATGAGGCACAGTTTGAAAGCATCAAATGATTCATAATCAAGTGATCCCAAAATTCCATTTTTATGGGGTTTCTTTATGCGCTTTACACGATATGACCCAAACGGCAGTGCCACAAATAAGTTGCACTATCATTATCAACTTTGCATCTTTTGGCATCAATACTATGAATATGTGTATTACCACGATCGAGATTCAATAAACCATCAACATTGGGTGTATGACCATAGAAGGTTTTATTCATGTAAAAAGAATAACAATTATTCTCTATATTAAATGAATAATCGTATTGCAATTAACATGATCTAATCATATTCATGCTCAATGCCAACACCAAATAACATTTATTTAGGTTTAGCACTAATCCCGAAAGTATAGGGAGTCCTTGATGATGATCATATCAATCTTGGAACCACTTCCAACACACATCGTCACTTCCTCAGCTAGTCTCTATTTATTCTGCAACTCATGTTTCGAGTTACTAATCTTAGCAACCGAACAAGCATCAAATACCCAGGAATTGCTATGAGCACTAGTGAGGTACACATCAATAATATGTATATCAAATATACCTATGTTCACTTTGCCATCCTTCTTATCCACCAAATATTTGGGGCAGTTCCACTTCCAGTGACCATTTCCTTTGCAGTAGAAGCACTCAGTTTAAGGCTTAGGTCTAGCTTTGGGCTTCTTTCATGGGAGTGACAACTTGCTTTCCATTCTTCTTAAAGTTCCATTTCTTTCCCTTTGCCCTTTTCTTGAAACTAGTGGTCTTATTTAATCATCAACACTTGATGCTCTTTCTTGATTTCTACCTTCGTCGATTTCAGCATCACGAAGAGCTCGGGAATCGTTTTTGTCATCCCTTGCATACTATAGTTCATCACGAAGTTCCAGTAACTTGGTGATGGTGACTAGAGAACTCTGTCAATCACTATCTTATCTAGAACATTAACTCCCACTTGATTCAAGTGATTGTAGTACCCAGACATTCTGAGCACATGCTCACTAGTTGAGCAATTCTCCTCCATCTTTTAGGCAAAGTACTTGTCAGAGGTCTCATACCTCTTGACACGGCCATGAGTCTAAAATACCAATTTCAGAT
Source organism: Triticum timopheevii (assembly GCA_963921465.1). NCBI lineage: Eukaryota > Viridiplantae > Streptophyta > Magnoliopsida > Poales > Poaceae > Triticum > Triticum timopheevii. The sequence continues at coordinate 239,138,415 of OY997266.1, read as the reverse complement.
CTTGGAACATCTCATATGCTCCGTGAAGTTCCAAAAAATGTTTTGGAAGTCCCAATTCTAAGCCATAAAGCATGGTGCACAAAACTATCAAGTAGTCATCATATTGAGCTAGCCAAACGTTTATAATGTCTGCATCTGCTCCTGCAATAGATCTGCCACCTAGCAGCGCATTGCTACCTCTTGAGCACTGCGTTGATTTTCCCTTGAAGAGGAAAGGGTGATGCAGCAAAGTAGCGTAAGTATTTCCCTCAGTTTTTGAGAACCAAGGTATCAATCCGGTAGGAGGCTCCTCAAAAGTCCCTCGTACCTACACAAACAAACAAGAACCTCGCAACCAACACGATAAAGGGGTTGTCAATCCCTTCACGGTAACTTGCAAAAGTGAGATCTGATAGAGATAATAAGATAAGATAAATATTTTTGGTAATTTTATGATATAGATTGGAAAGTAAAGATACAAATAAAAGTAGATGGGAAACTTATATAATAAAACATAGACCCGGGGGCCATAGGTTTCACTAGTAGCTTCTCTCAAGATAGCATAATTATTACGATGGGTGAACAAATTACTGTCGAGCAACTGATAGAAAAGTGAATAGTTATGAGGATATCTAGGCATGATCATGTATATAGGCATCACGTCCACAACAATTAGATCGAAACGATTTTGCATCTACTACTATTACTCCACACATCGACCGACTCCTGCCTGCATCTAGAGTATTAAGTTCATAAGAACAAAGTAATGCATTAAGAAAGATGACATGATGTAGAGGGATAAACTCATGCAATATGATATAAACCCCATCTTTTTATCCTCAATGGCAACAATACAATACGTGCCTTGCTGCCCCTGCTGTCACTGGGGAAGGACACCGCAAGATTGAACCCAAAGCTAAGAACTTCTCCAATTGCAAGAAATATCAATCTAGTAGGCCAAACCAAACTGATAATTCGAAGAGACTTGCAAAGATAACCAATCACACATAAAAGAATTCAGAGAAGATTCAATTATTTCTCATAGATAAACTTGATCATAAACCCACAATTCCGGATCTCGACAAACACACCGCAAAAAGAGTTACATCGAATAGGTCTCCAAGATGATCGAGGAGAACTTGGTATTGAGATTTAAAGAGAGAGAGAAGAAGCCATCTAGATAATAACTATGGACCCGAAGGTCTATGGTAAACTACTCACAACTCATCGGAGAGGCCTTGGAGATGATGTAGAGGCCCTCCGTGGTCGATTCCCCCTCCGGGGGAGCGCCGACGAAGGCTCCAAGATGGGATCTCGCGGATACAGAAGGTTGCGGCGGTGGAATTAGGTTTCGTGGTGTTCCTGGATGTTCTTGGGGTACGTGGATATAAATAGGAGGAAGAAGTAGGTTGGTTGAGCCACGAGGGGCCCACGAGGGTGGGGGGCATGCCCACCCCCCTAGGGCGCGCCGGGCACCCTCGTGGCCGCCTCGTTTGCTCCTTGACATCCACTCCAAGTCTCGTGGTTTGCATTTGTTCCAGAAATATCACTCCTGAAGGTTTCATCCCGTTTGGACTCTGTTTGATATTCCTTTTCTTCGAAACACTGAAATAGGCAAAAAAAACAGCAATTCGGGCTGGGCCTCAGGTTAGTAGGTTAGTCCCAAAAATGATATAAAAGTGTAAAGTAAAGCCCATAAACATCCAAAACGGGTAATATAATAGCATGGAATAATCAAAAATTATAGATACGTTGGAGACGTATCAAGCATGCCCAAGCTTAATTCCTGCTCGTCCTCGAGTAGGTAAATGATAAAAATAGAATTTTTGATGTGGAATTCTACCTAGCATAATACTCAATGTAATTTTCTTTATTGTGGCATGAATGTTCAGATCCAAATGATTCAAAATAAAAGTTCATATTGACACAAAAACAATAATACTTCAAGCATACTAACAAAGCAATCATGTCTTCTCAAAACAACATGGCTAAAGAAAGCTATCCCTACAAAATCATATAGTCTGGCTATGCTCTATCTTCATCACACAAAGTATTTAATCATGCACAACCCCGATGACAAGCCAAGCAATTGTTTCATACTTTAGTATTCTCAAACTTTTTCAACTTTCACGCAATACATGAGCGTGAGCCATGGACATAGCACTATATGTGGAATAGAATGGTGGTTGTGGAGAAGACAAAAAAGGAGAAGATAGTCTCACATCAACTAGGCGTATCAACGGGCTATGGAGATGCCCATTAATAGATATCAATGTGAGTGAGTAGGGATTGCCATGCAACGGATGCACTAGAGCTATAAATGTATGAAAGCTCAACAAAAGAAACTAAGTGGGTGTGCATCCAACTTGCTTGCTCACGAAGACCTAGGGCGTTTTGAGGAAGCCCATCATTGGAATATGCAAGTCAAGTTCTATAATGAAAAATTCCCACTAGTATATGAAAGTGACAACATAGGAGACTCTCTATCATGAAGACCATGGTGCTACTTTGAAGCACAAGTGTGTTAAAAGGATAGTAACATTGTCCCTTCTCTCTTCTTCTCCCATTCATTCTTTTTTTTGGCATTTCTCTTTTTTTCCTTTTTTTGGCCTTTCTCTTTTTTTTATAAAGTCCGAAGTCTCATCCCGACTTGTGGGGGAATAATAGTCTCCATCATCCTTTCCTCACTTGGGACAATGCTCTAATAATGAAGATCATCACACTTTTATTTACTTACAACTCAATATTACAACTCGATACTTAGAACAAAATATAACTCTATATGAATGCCTCCGGTGGTGTACCAGGATATGCAATGAATCAAGAGTGACATGTATGGAAGAATTATGAAGGTGGCTTTGCCACAAATACGATGTCAACTGCATGATCATGCAAAAGCAATATGACAATGATGATGCGTGTCATAATAAACGGAACGGTGGAAAGTTGCATGGCAATATATCTTGGAATGGCTATGGAAATGCCATAATACGTAGGTATGGTGGCTATTTTGAGGAAGGTATATGGTGGGTGTATGGTACCAGCGAAGGTTGCGCAGCACAAGAGAAGCTAGCAATGGTGGAGGGGTGAGAGCACGTATAATCCATGGACTCAACATTAGTCATAAAGAACTCATATACTTATTGCAAAAATCTACAAGTCATTGAAAACAAAGTACTACGCGTAGGCTCCTAGGGGGATAGATTGGTAGGAAAAGACCATCGCTCGTCCCCGACCGCCACTCATCAGGAAGACAATCAATAAATTAATTATGCTTCAACTTCATCACAAAGCGGTTCACCATATGTGCATGCTACGGGAATCACAAACTTCAACACAAGTTGTGGGGACCCCGACTCATAAGTCGTGATCACCGAATGCACGTGTACAGTGATCCCAGAGATCAATGCTCACTGAACACACAGAAGCTGAATATCAAGAGTCTTACATCCATACATACCGTATTACACAAGTAGGACCATTATGGTCGAGTCTTGAGTATAGCATCGCAGCGGAAATCTTCGTCGATAACTTGGACCCATGCCATCTGCCTTAACCCTACAGGCATTCTGACTGGGAAGCGTCCTAGCTCGCATGTTCGTCACCGAAGTATTCCTCATCATATCCTGTCTTTTCATGCCTGGCCAATAAAATAACCAGTGGCAAGCCCATGAGTACTTTGAATGTACTCGCAAGCAACCCATGTTTTGGTTCAAGATACGACAATGCATGATATAGGTAAGTTTTTGCAGAAAGCTAGTTTTGAGTGCAATGACATGTTCAACAACTCGTAAGACATGCATCAAGAGTATTTAAGTAACCATGAGGACAGGTTACCGATATCAACATAAATAGAGTGGGCACCAACCCAACTCAATTATGTCAAGTCCTTTGACTTGACCCAAGTAGTTTTATCAACACACAGACACACGGTTGAAAACTATGGACGTAGTTTAAGCAGCACCGCCCAACCGTCCTTGACCGTGGACACGGCTATTCGAATAGTTTTACACTCTGCAGAGGTTGCACACTGTACCCACAAGATCCGGGGAACTTCCGTGTCATCAACGACCCGCGATACCTCAAGTACCCGGGGTAAGAACCCGATCACTACCTTTCCCTAGACGACACTAACATGGAGTCCACTCGATTGGTAGTAACCCCCGTGCCCAACATTTCACATCTTAAAATTGTGGAGCATCGCTCCGATATTCATCATATACCACAAGCACGGGGTACCAACGGTGTGTTCGGTGCCCTGTGAAAATAGTCATGGCCGCCCTACCTGGCACGACCCCGTCCCGAGAGAGCGCACCAACAACTCTCCCGTCACTAGTAATGCGGGCTCCAAGCTAGTATCGGTCTAGGTAATCAATAATGCCCTTTCCCATATAAGGGTAGAGTGGTTGCGCATGTAAGGTTGGGACAGTCGACAAATCTTAAATCTAATCCGTTTTCGAAAACCACACACACTTGCCTCGGTACACCACTTCGTCATCAAGTGGTTACCCATCTCATCATCTCCCTCGGGCATAAGTGGCACCCGACGGGGTTTTCGAAAAGTCTTTTGAAAATACTTTGCCTCATTCTCCATGCATATACCCGTCCCTTTTTGCGTAGCACTACCTTAGCATCCTATCTACTCCCACCGGCATAACCCTCATAGGAAGGTAGGGTCATGCACAATGCAAGTATCAACGAGGAAGTATGGTGGCAACCATCGAAGTGGTTATCACCTCATCATGATTCCGATGCAACAATAATAAAGAGCTATATGACATGCATAAAAAGGGTTTCATAGACATGGTCAAAGGGATGCTTGCCTGGTTCCTCAGAGTCTTCAAGTCTTCAAATATCTCTGGTCCAACTCCGAGCATTTCGTCTACTTAGTCAACTATCATCGAAAGCAACCATAATAAGCAACACAACAAGGCAGGAAATAAAAGTGCTCTAAAAATGTGAGTTGGACTTTTCTAGGATACCTCTGGTCATATGAGGGATGACCAAAGTGGTTTCATTAGGATTTGATCAATGGACATCTCTGAACATTTTGATATGGTGGAATCAAGGGGTTTATGGATTTGCAAGAAGTGTACAGAAATATATTTTTGAAAAATGAGCAAAGGCATCCATTTAACAAAGGATGATTTTAGAAGCATCTAGGAATTGGTTTCACTCGATTTGGAGTTGAGATGATTTTCCTATGAATTTGCAAAGTTGGCTATATATAAAGAAATAGACCATTTTTTGAGGTGATACATAAAGTACTAGCAAAAATGTTCAAAAACTAAGTTTTGAACTTATAGACATCTAGGATTTTGAATCATGGAATTTGGATCAAAAATGGGCTGTCTGTGATTTTCTAAAGTTCATCACAGAAATAGGAAAAGTAGGATTTGATAAATATTTGTGAAGAAAAGGTCTCTGGAAAAATGTGCAAATAGCACCATGTGATAGGGAATGATTTTAGAAACTACTAGAAATTTGAATCATTGGATTTGGAGCTCTATTGAATTATTTATGGATTTTTGAAGTTGACATGAAAAAGAAAAAAGGAAAATAAGGATTTAACCTTATCCTGCGCAGGAGGCGACAGATAGACCGTGGGCCGGCCCAGCGGCTCAGCTGCACGGGTGACAGGGCGACGCCGAAGACGTATTTGGGGAGTGCGCTTCCCTGCGGGGAAGGCGGTTTCGAGGGGATCCCGCCTCCACTTAAACGCCGGGGCCCGCTGGCTGAGTCGCTGACCCGCGGGGCCCACCCGCAGGGTCGTCCTCTTCCTCCCGCGCCCGCGACAGAGGGGATCGAGGCCGCGGGTGAGCGCCGGCTGTCGCCTGCCCCCGGCGGCACAGGCCACCCCTGGCCAAGCTCCGGCCACCGGAGGGGTCGCCGGGGAGAGGCGCATCAGGGGGAGCCCTTGGAGACGGCAGGGGATGGTCGGGGCACATCCGGCAATGGCAGAGGCGGGCGGAAGCCCGGGCGATGATGTGTAGGGAGCGCGGCGCCCCGGAAGCCTGGGAGACAGGGGGAGAAGGATCGCCGGACCTTGGCGGTTCTTCTGGTGTGGATAGGAGGAGGGTAGAAGCCCGCCCTTGCCCGAACCAGAGTGGAGGCCGGCGGCGGCATTCCGGCCATGGGGGGTGCTGGAGAGCACGAGAGGGAGGGGGATGCTGTCCAGGAGGTGCACGGGAGAGAGAGGGATCCAAACGAGGCAAGAGAGAGCTCGGGGGATGGATTAAATAGGCGTGGCCGCGGAGCACCGTGGGCAGCGTCCACGAACGCGCTCGGGTGAGGTCGTGGAGGGGAGAGGAGAGAGGTTTAGGAGGGGGCCGGCAGCCTGCCGTGTCCCAGATGCCGAGGCGGCCTCGTGAGACACGCCGGGGAGGCCCGAGGTGGCCGGAGGTGGTTGGAAGGGAGCGGCTACAGTGCGGGAGCGCACTGTAGCGTGCTCCAGAGCGCCCAAATGGCCGGCATGGCCATTCTTTTGGCAATGTGGGCGCGGCCACTAATGTCTGGTAGTGCTTGGGGGTAGTAAAGAAGTGTGGAGAGGCATTGGATGCCCTGGAGAGCCAGTAGGAGAGGAGAGAGGTTGATGGAGAGAGAGAAAGAGGCTGTCTAGAGAGAGAAAGTGAGAGTTTCACCACCAAATAATTGAGCTGAAATGCATCCATTGTTACTGGAGGTAGAGGAGGTCTAGGAGGGGCTGTGGTAAAAAGATAGAGTCATGGATATTAGTGGAAGTGGTCAAAAAGGTGGTTTAGGAAATTTTGCAGAAGGTGTTTGTTGTTGGTTTGGGCAAGAAAATTAATTCCACTTGCAATGAGAATTAACATGATGGTATGTCACATACAAGTAGGGTGTTACACCAAGTTTGAGCTCATTTGGGCAAAGTAGCCAATGCAACTTTGGTAAACCCTAGAAATCAGCAGAAATGGCTTTGCCAAGATTTAGTCATGCAAATCTATTCTCCTTGATGCACCACTTGGTGTAGTATCATCATTTGAGGATTTGAACATGTCCACAAAAATTCAGATCAAAAGGACACACTTGGCAATGTAGAGTTGTCCAAATTTGGTTCTGGACAGGAAGGGTTTTGGGGCACTTTGATCAAGTTAACTTGTTCTCCAACTTGTGCCATTTGGTCTAGATTAATTATTAGACCATTTGAGCATGTTCACAAGGTTTGAGAACATTTGGACATGTTTGGCAATTTAAAGTTGCTCAAACTTCAAAATGGACAAAAATGGTTTTGAGGGGATTTCATGGAATTTTACTATTCTCCATGACATGATACTTGTCAAGATCATCAAACATGTCATATGTGACATGCTAGAATTTTCTTGGAATTTTTGGAGAATATTTCCTTTGTAAATATTTCAAAAGCTTGAAATATACAGAAAGGGTTTTTGAGGGATTTGACCAATATTTTGAACATGACCATGTGTTGAAACTCTTATATATGGACAATATATGTCCTATGAGTTTCCCTAAATTTTGTCAAATATTTTTAAAAAAATAAAATAATTTTCCCTATTAAAGACCATTTCTGGCCTTAAGAAAAAGCTTTTAAATAAAATAGGAAAATAACCTTTAAAATTATATTTTTGTGGTTTCTGGGTACCCTATATCTAATAGGAGTCAAATATATTTTTAGAAAGATTTGTACTGCCCTTAATTAAGTACTTGCAGTGCAAACCTCAATTCAGGGGTTTTTGGAAAACTAATTTTAAAAAATGCTTTTTGGGCAAATTATTTTTGTAAGAAAATACTATATTGCTCTATACACATGGCATGATCATTGGGAAAAGGTTTTGGATCAAGGATATGAAGTATAGAAGTTGGAGGATTTATTTGATTTTTAGAGCACTTGCAAACAGCAGACAACATTCAATCAAAGCAAAGACAAAACACTCAAAAGTTTTTGTCAAACCACATTTTATCATGATTTATTAGCTTAAGTGTTGTGGCATGAAAATCAGGGTGTGACAGACCTACCCCCCTTACAAGAATCTTGTCCCCGAGATTCCCAAACTAGGCGCGGAAAGGGATACAGAAACTTGGATCTGGGGTAGTCTTCAAGTCCTCATGTTGCTTCTGCTTCCGTGTAGTGCTCTATTGAGCTTGAAGTACTTGATGGTGTGGCCTCGTGTATGACGTTCTTCTCGATCCAGGTTTCTAAGGGGTTGCTTGCGGTGGTCATATTGGGCTGGAGGTCGATGGCTCGGTGGTTAATGTCTTTGTTGAGACCGGGCTAGTTAGGAAGTTGGAAACACTTCCGGGGTTGTGATGCATGGAAAGCGTTGTGCACATCGGGTAACTCAGGTGGTAAATCTAGCTGGTAGTCGTCTACTCTTCGTCTTGGAGTGACTTCAGAGGGGGGTTGTTAAATCTTGGAGTGATCTCGAAGGGGGCCGATGAATCTTAGTGTGGGTCTCCTTGTCATGGAAATGCTTGGCTTCTTAGAGAGAAGTGGTTTGTAGATACGCATGGTCTTCGACGCGGATGTTTACTTCTTGATGATGGTGGTAGTTGTAGTTCTTCCTCCTTGGCATGGCGGTCTTCAAATGTTCCTGGACTAGCTGAACGGCTCTTCTTCCGTCTTCGGGTGGACAAGTAGGTCACCAGATGATGATGACAACTATCTTGTCTAAGCACTCCATGAAGACTTGTTCACGGGGTACATAAAGTAGGCTGGGGAATTAGTGGTGGTCTTGTTGAGTGTGGGCCAAGGTGGTTCTAGATCTAGTGTCAAGTCCCTAAGGTCCTGATCCGACCATGTTGTAGCTTGGTAGGGCTTAAGGGTTTCAAGGATTCTAGCGTGCGAGTGAACATCTATCATCTTATCTTTAAGCACGGTTTCTGAGATGCCAATAGTCTATCTAGTCCTTTAAACAAATCACATCATACCACCGATAGCATCATTTTGCATAAGTCAACTCCAATCATCACTCATGTGATTCATATCCTCATGGCTCCCGAGAGGAGGTCTAACAAAATCATACATGTCTACAATCCCCAAACTCATATGTATGTCTACCCCTAAAAATCCATGGGTAGAGCATATAAGCTGCTAAGCTTGAATTTAATCACCACAATCCAAGTGCTCAGTCTATTGATCCAAGGTCCATGATAAAGCATCTCTATCCTAAGGAAACACGTCCTAAGCCACTCCAAGATCTTGTTTCCTTCCTATGAATCAACTCCAATAGCCCATTAACTTCCATTAATCGCTACATAATCCATTAATTCTACAAATCCAATGTCTATGGTGTTCCACATGATCCCCTAAAGTCCTTATAATCCCCAATACTTGAAAGGGCTGCCTTACTATAGTCAGTCCACCAATTTCCATTATCATGGTCATGTAAACTCCAAGGTCAAGCTCATACAGATTCCCTAAATAAACTCCGACAATTAGTCCAATCTCCTAGTTTATGGTCCACCGAGAGACATGGTATTATGATCAAGATCATCAGTCTAAATCCAATTTACTCCGAACCATGTAAAATTACTCTGCATCCATACTCCACTAGGGTAACCTATTTAATCCAAATCTTATGTCACGCGAGAGTTTCCATACTTTCCCCCAAGTCATTATCGTAATATCAACTATCACCTATCAATATCCCCTGCCTAAGACAAATCCAAATACTTCCAAGAATTTCAGCTTGCGGTCATAATTGTCCTATTAAATCCAATTTACTCAGGGGGGTAATGAAAGCTATGCTACTCTATAATCATGATCCCACCAAGTTCATCTACCAATCATGGTAGCCTTATAATCCACCAAATAGTCTCATATAATTCCTCAAGTCATTGATATAAACTCATCAAGTCATTGATATAAACTCATCAAGTCATTTGTCCTCTATTCCTATATTCTTAAATTGGTCTACCCTATGGCATCGTCAGTTTTGGTGCTATCTTAGGATGACAATGTGCTTGTTCACTATGTCCACTAGTTCCATAATGAACCCTGTAATGTGCAAGGTTTACAGAGGCTTAACTGGTTCTCTCGCAATACTGTGGGTTAAGCACATGGTTAAGGACTGGGGTATCTCATGAAGTCTCGAAGGGTCTAGGAATGGGTTTCTAATCTTGAGGGGCAACCATAACTCTACGGGGTTTCACTTGGTCGAGGAGGCTGCAACAAAAAGTCTTCAGTGTTAGTTGGTCGCCGAAGCAGACTCCTTGGTGCATCTTGTCTTGCTGGTCTTCAGTTGAGGAGAGAGAGACGAGAGGGAAAAGTAGCATAGAGGAGGGGAATGCCTAAAGGGGGTTCTATAGTGATAGTGCAAACAAACAGGTGCAAAGAGGGCCAAACAAAAGAAACAAGGAAGGTGATATAGTCGCGTACTTGTTGCCTAGGGCAAAAGTGCGACTTATATCAAAACATAAACAAATAAAAACAAGCAACACACAATCATGGTTCTATTCGAACCATCATACGGACTCGACTGCGCATAGGGGGTACACGACTCATCCTACCCTAGGGGTTCTCGGACTCCATAGTCGTGCCTTGTGCCTCATGCAGTCTCCCGGGTTCCCTCAGGTGTTGCTATGTCTCTTGTAGTTGTTTGATGAAACGATCCCGGTTGAGCTTGAAGAGTCTTCAACAACTTCTTGCCTGTTGAAGTGATGGGGTGAAGGTGGCTCCTCGTATCTGGCATTGACTTGGTCTTCTATTGTCTTCTTACCACGACGATCCCTTTTTGTCTTCTAAGCTGTCGATGGTACCAGGTAGGTAATCCTTTATGCAATTACATTATCAAGGCGTAATAGAGGTCCATCATGTCGGTTACGTTGATGAAAACATCAACACCAAGAGCGGGGGATGAAGAGAACCGTTTTCCTGCTCACTATAGTGAGGCGGGCCAAATGGCGAGGTTCTCATCCACCAGTGGTTGCCGATACAACAACAGTAGTGACATGGTTACTCTATTAGCGATGTATATCATGATCTTGCATATTCTAGGCCCTGATCATCGTAGGCTAAGGTTGCATCATCTTGGGGCAGTGTCAAGGGTGTCACCATCTCCTGGGTCTTCAGGTCCTCATTCCTCGAGGATGTATCTTCTGTTGGTATCGTCTTGTTGTGATGTCGCCAATCTTGTGTTCAGGAGATGTGGGTGAATCTCTGGCAAGGCATCTTCCTTCTTGATTATCCATGAGGATTACAAGGTATCCAGTGGTTAGGGGCATAAGGGTTCTAGCGACCATTAAATTTTGAAGGGGAAGAGGAAAGTATATCTTAGTTTTCGAAAAACTCAGAAGGGGAAGAGAAGTATAGATAGTTTTGAAAACTAGTAGTAGTTTTGGAAATAGTTTTACCCTAACTCACGACCATGCTAACTAAGGCTTCCTACAGTCAAGATGGCTCTGATACCAGCTCTGTGGGGACCCCGACTCATAAGTCGTGATCACCGAATGCACGTGTACAGTGATCCCAAAGATCAATGCTCACTGAACACACAGAAGCTGAATATCAAGAGTCTTACATCCATACATACCGTATTACACAAGTAGGACCATTATGGTCGAGTCTTGAGTATAGCATCGCAGCGGAAATCTTCGTCGATAACTTGGACCCATGCCATCTGCCTTAACCCTATAGGCATTCTGACTGGGAAGCGTCCTAGCTCGCATGTTCGTCACCGAAGTATTCCTCATCATATCATGTCTTTTCATGCCTGGCCAATAAAATAACCAGTGGCAAGCCCATGAGTACTTTGAATGTACTCGCAAGCAACCCATGTTTTGGTTCAAGATACGACAATGCATGATATAGGTAAGTTTTTCCAGAAAGCTAGTTTTGAGTGCAATGACATGTTCAACAACTCGTAAGACATGCATCAAGAGTATTTAAGTAACCATGAGGACAGGTTACCGATATTAACATAAATAGAGTGGGCACCAACCCAACTCAATTATGTCAAGTCCTTCGACTTGACCCAAGTAGTTTTATCAACACACAGACACATGGTTGAAAACTCTGGACGTAGTTTAAGCAGCACCGCCCAACAATCCTTGACCGTGGACACGGCTATTCGAATAGTTTTACACTCTGCAGAGGTTGCACACTGTACCCACAAGATCCGGGGAACTTCCGTGTCATCCATGACCCGCGATACCTCAAGTACCCGGGGTAAGCACCCGATCACTACCTTTCCCTAGACGACACTAACATGGAGTCCACTCGATTGGTAGTAACCCCCGTGCCCAACATTTCACATCCTAAAATTGTGGAGCATCGCTCCGATATTCATCATATACCACAAGCACGGGGTACCAACGGTGTGTTCGGTGCCCTGTGAAAATAGTCATGGCCGCCCTACCTGGCACGACCCCGTCCCGAGAGAGCGCACCAACAACTCTCCCGTCACTAGTAATGCGGGCTCCAAGCTAGTATCGGTCTAGGTAATCAATAATGCCCTTTCCCATATAAGGGTAGAGTGGTTGCGCATGTAAGGTTGGGACAGTCGACAAATCTTAAATCTAATCCGTTTTCGAAAACCACACACACTTGCCTCGGTACACCACTTCGTCATCAAGTGGTTACCCATCTCATCATCTCCCTCGGGCATAAGTGGCACCCGACGGGGTTTTCGAAAAGTCTTTTGAAAATACTTTGCCTCATTCTCCATGCATATACCCGTCCCTTTTTACGTAGCACTACCTTAGCATCCTATCTACTCCCACCGGCATAACCCTCATGGGAAGGTAGGGTCATGCACAATGCAAGTATCAACGAGGAAGTATGGTGGCAACCATCGAAGTGGTTATCACCTCATCATGATTCCGATGCAACAATAATAAAGAGCTATATGACATGCATAAAAAGGGTTTCATAGACATGGTCAAAGGGATGCTTGTCTGGTTCCTCAGAGTCATAAAGTCTTCAAATATCTCTGGTCCAACTCCGAGCATTTCGTCTACTTCGTCAACTATCGTCGAAAGCAACCATAATAAGCAACACAACAAGGCAGGAAATAAAAGTGCTCTAAAAATGTGAGTTGGACTTTTCTAGGATACCTCTGGTCATATGAGGGATGACCAAAGTGGTTTCATTAGGATTTGATCAATGGACATCTCTGAACATTTTGATATGGTGGAATCAAGGGGTTTATGGATTTGCAAGAAGTGTACAGAAATATATTTTTGAAAAATGAGCAAAGGCATCCATTTAACAAAGGATGATTTTAGAAGCATCTAGGAATTGGTTTCACTGTATTTGGAGTTGAGATGATTTTCCTATGAATTTGCAAAGTTGGCTATATATAAAGAAATAGACCATTTTTTGAGGTGATACATAAAGTATTAGCAAAAATGTTCAAAAACTAAGTTTTGAACTTATAGACATCTAGGATGTTGAATCATGGAATTTGGATCAAAAATGGGCTGTCTGTGATTTTCTAAAGTTCATCACAGAAATAGGAAAAGTAGGATTTGATAAATATTTGTGAAGAAAACGTCTCTGGAAAAATGTGCAAATAGCACCATGTGATAGGGAATGATTTTAGAAACTACTAGAAATTTGAATCATTGGATTTGGAGCTCTGTTGAATTATTTATGGATTTTTGAAGTTGACATGAAAAAGAAAAAAAAGGAAAATAAGGATTTAACCTTATCCTGCGCAGGAGGCGACAGATAGACCGTGGGCCGGCCCAGCGGCTCAGCTGCGCGGGTGACAGGGCGACGCCGAAGGCGTATTTGGGGAGTGCGCTTCCCTGCGGGGAAGGCGGTTTCGAGGGGATCCCGCCTCCACTTAAAAGCCGGGGGCCGCCGGCTGAGTCGCTGACCCACGGGGCCCACCAGCAGGGTCTTCCCCTTCCTCCCGCGCCCGCGACAGAGGGGATCAAGGCCGCGGGTGAGCGCCGGCCGTCGCCTGCCCCCGGCGGCACAGGCCACCCCCGGCCAAGCTCCGGCCACCGGAGGGGTCGCCGGGGAGAGGCGCATCAGGGGGAGCCCTTGGAGACGGCAGGGGATGGTCGGGGCGCATCCGGCAATGGCAGAGGCGGGCGGAAGCCCGGGCGATGATGTGTAGGGAGCGCGGCGCCTCGGAAGCCTGGGAGACAGGGGGAGAAGGATCGCCGGACCTTGGCGGTTCTTCTGGTGTGGATAGGAGGAGGGTAGAAGCCCGCCCTTGCCCGAACCAGAGTGGAGGCCGGCGGCAGCATTCCGGCCATGGGGGTGCTGGAGAGCACGAGAGGGAGGGGGATGCTGTCCAGGAGGTCCACGGGAGAGAGAGGGATCCAAACGAGGCAAGAGAGAGCTCGGGGGATGGATTAAATAGGCGTGGCCGCGGAGCACCGTGGGCAGCGTCCACGAACGCGCTCGGGTGAGGTCATGGAGGGGAGAGGAGAGAGGTTTAGGAGGGGGCCGGCATCTTGCCGTGTCCCAGACGCCGAGGCGGCCTCGTGAGACAAGCCGGGGAGGCCCGAGGTGGCCGGAGGTGGTTGGAAGGGGGCGGCTACTGTGCGGGAGCGCACTGTAGCGTGCTCCAGAGCGCCCAAATGGCCGGCATGGCCATTCTTTTGGCAATGTGGGCGCGGCCACTAATGTCTGGTAGTGCTTGGGGGTAGTAAAGAAGTGTGGAGAGGCATTGGATGCCCTGGAGAGCCAGTAGGAGAGGAGAGAGGTTGATGGAGAGAGAGAAAGAGGTTGTCCAGAGAGAGAAAGTGAGAGTTTCACCACCAAATAATTGAGCTGAAATGCATCCATTGTTACTGGAGGTAGAGGAGGTCTAGGAGGGGCTGTGGTAAAAAGATAGAGTCACGGAGATTAGTGGAAGTGGTCAAAAAGGTGGTTTAGGAAATTTTGCAGAAGGTGTTTGTTGTTGGTTTGGGCAAGAAAATTAATTCCACTTGCAATGAGAATTAACAGGATGGTATGTCACATACAAGTAGGGTGTTACACCAAGTTTGAGCTCATTTGGGCAAAGTAGCCAATGCAACTTTGGTAAACCCTAGAAATCAGCAGAAATGGCTTTGCCAAGATTTAGTCATGCAAATCTATTCTCCTTGATGCACCACTTGGTGTAGTATCATCATTTGAGGATTTGAACATGTCCACAAAAATTCAGATCAAAAGGACACACTTGGCAATGTAGAGTTGTCCAAATTTGGTTCTGGACAGGAAGGGTTTTGGGGCACTTTGATCAAGTTAACTTGTTCTCCAACTTGTGCCATTTGGTCTAGATTAATTATTAGACCATTTGAGCATGTTCACAAGGTTTGAGAACATTTGGACATGTTTGGCAGTGTAAAGTTGCTCAAACTTCAAAATGGACAGAAATGGTTTTGAGGGGATTTCATGGAATTTTACTATTCTCCATGACATGATACTTGTCAAGATCATCAAACATGTCATATGTGACATGCTAGAATTTTCTTGGAATTTTTGGAGAATATTTCCTTTGTAAATATTTCAAAAGCTTGAAATATCCAGAAAGGGTTTTTGAGGGATTTGACCAATATTTTGAACATGACCATGTGTTGAAACTCTTATATATGGACAATATATGTCCTATGAGTTTCCCTAAATTTTGTCAAATATTTTTAAAACAATAAAATAATTTTTCCCTATTAAAGACCATTTCTGGCCTTAAGAAAAAGCTTTTAAATAAAATAGGAAAATAACCTTTAAAATTATATTTTTGTGGTTTCTGGGTACCCTATATCTAATATGAGTCAAATATATTTTTAGAAAGATTTTTACTGCCCTTAATTAAGTACTTGCAGTGCAAACCTCAATTCAGGGGTTTTTGGAAAACTAATTTTAAAAAATGCTTTTTGGGCAAATTATTTTTGTAAGAAAATACTATATTGCTCTATACACATGGCATGATCATTGGGAAAAGGTTTTGGATCAAGGATATGAAGTATAGAAGTTGGAGGATTTATTTGATTTTTAGAGCACTTGCAAACAGCAGACAACATTCAATCAAAGCAAAGACAAAACACTCAAAAGTTTTTGTCAAACCACATTTTATCATGATTTATTAGCTTAAGTGTTGTGGCATGAAAATCAGGGTGTGACACAAGTATTCCTCAAATTCATAATTAATTTAACTAGCATGACTCTAATATCACCATCCTCATATCTCAAAACAATTATCAACATTCAAATTGATCATAGCATCCAATTCACTTTCTATGATAGTTTTTACTATACCCAACTTGGATGCCCATCATTCTAGGACCAATTTTATAACCATAGCATATACCATGCTGTTCTATAATACTCTCAAAATAATATAATTTAAGCATGAGATATCAACAATTTCTAGAAAATAAAGCCACCGCCGTGCTCTAAAAGATATAAGTGAAGCACTAGAGCAAAATTATCTTGCTCAAAAGATATAAGTGAAGCACATAGAGTATTCTAATAAATTCCAAATCAAGTGTGTCTCTCCCAAAAGGTGTGTACAGCAAGGATGATTGTGGTAAACTAAAAAGCAAAGATTCATATCATACAAGATGCTCCAAGCAAAACACATATCATGTGGTGAATAAAAATATAGCTCCAAATAAAGTTACCGATAAACGAAGACGAAAGAGGGGATGCCTTCCGGGGCATCCCCAAGCTTAGGCTTTTGGTTGTCCTTGAATATCTTGGGGTGCCATGGGCATCCCCAAGCTTAGGCTCTTGCCACTCCTTATTCCATAGTCCATCAAATCTTTACCCAAAACTTGAAAACTTCACAACACAAAACTCAACAGGAAATCTCATAAGCTCCGTTAGTGCAAGAAAGAAAAACCACCACATAAGGTACTGTAATGAACTCATTCTTTATTTATATTGGTGTTAAACCTACTGTATTCCAACTTCTCTATGGTTCATACCCCCTGATACTAGCCATAGATGCATCAAAATAAGCAAACAACAGACGAAAAACAGAATCTGTCAAAAACAAAACAGTCTGTAGAAATCTGTAACATTCGAATACTTACGGAACTCTACAAATCCTACCAAAATAGGAAGTCCTGCGCAATTTGTCTATTTATCTTGTTCAAAAAGAATCAATGCAAAAGCGCGTCTCTGTGATTTATTAAAATTATTCTCGTGCGCGCAAAAGTTTCTGTTTTTCAGCAAGATCAAATTAACTTTCACCCAAGATGATCCTATAGGTTCTACTTGGCACAAACACTAATTAAAACATAAAACCATATCTAAACAGAGTCTAGATGAATTATTTATTGAATAACGGCAAGGAAAAATATTGGGTTGTCTCCCAACAAGCGCTTTTCTTTAAAGCCTTTTTAGCTAGGCATTGAGATTTCAATAATGCTCACATGAAAGACAAGAATTGAAGCATAAAGAGAGCATCATAAAACATGTCATAAACACATCTAAGTCTAACATACTTTCTATGCATAGGCATTTTATAAGCAAACAAATTATCAGGGCAAACAAAACCTAGCATATGCAAGGAAGGAGAAAGAGATGATAACAATCTCAACATAACGAGAGGAAATTTTGTAACATGAAAATTTCTACAATCATATTTTCCTCTCTCATAATAATTACATGTGGGATCATAAGCAAATTCAACAAAATAGCTATCACATAAAACATTTTCAACATGATCCGCATGCATGCAAAGTCGACACTCTTCCAAAATAGTGGGATTAACATTAACTAAAGTCATGACCTCTCCAACCCTCTTTTATCAAAAATTTCATAAGATTGAACATTCTCCAAATATGTGGGATCTAAAGTTGACAGTCTTCCAAACTCACTTTCAATAATATTTCAAACACTAATATCAATCTCATATTCATCATGGGCTTAAATAAATTTTCAAGATCAAAAGAAGAATCACCCCAATCATGATCATTGCAACAAATAGTAGTCACAGCAAAACTAGCATCCCCAAGCTTAGGGTTTTGCATATTATTAGCACAATTTACATCAATAGAATTTATAATAACATTATTGCAATCATGCTTTTCATCAAAGGAACTACCAAGTATGGGTGCAATAGCAACGATCTCATGTTTAACATCTATACCTACTAATAAAGCAAGGAGTGTTTCGTCAACTTTTCCATCCGTTCACCGCCGAAAAGAATTTTTTTTCTATTCGAGATGGTACTAAATTTTTATGCGTTTGTCTGCTACAAAAAGATTTTTCATATGTGGCTAACGTGTTGGGCCCATAGAACCCAGCCTACTTTTTTCGGCCCACGCAGCTGGAAAAATTCTATTTTCCACACTGAGCGACAAATAGTTGCAGTTTCGCACAGGACAGCCAATGATGGGCTGGCCCATTTTGCTTTTTTCTGTGTTGTTCCACTATTTTTATTATCCTTTTTTCCCTTTCAAATTTATTTTCTTTTAGCATTTAGTTCGTAAATATAAAGTCCCAAAAAACTTTCAGAAGAAAAAAAATTAAATTTTGGAAAATGTTCAGAATTTCAAAAATTTGGTTGCTATTTTAAAAAATATTCATAACTTGCAAAAAAAATCTCATTTTTTCTAAAAGAATATTCTTTTTCAAAAAAATTGAGATTTCTAAAAAGGAAGTGGCTTTTCAAAAAATGCTCCAAATTTGAAAAATATTTTTATTTTAGTGAAATTTTGAAAATTAAAAATAATATTCGTGTATAAAAGATACATATTTTCTAAAAATCTTTTGAATTTTCAACATATATTGCTATTTTCTAAAAATATTTACAAATTCAAATAATGTTCATGTTTTTATAAAAAAGTTGGTGTTTTCATAAAATGTTTGTGAATTTTAAAATATTTTCCTTTCATATTTTGTTCGTGTTTTTCGAAAGTGTACATAATTTACAAAAAATTGTTTGGGATTTAAAACATTGTTCATGTTTCCTAGAATATTCAAAAACTGCGTACCTTAAAAGCCCCTAGATTGAAAGGAAGAGTAGATTGAATAACTCATGGGCCTTCTCTGCCGTATGATGACTTAACAAACTCTTAAATGCCCTCGATCAATGAATGGAAAAATAGCGAATTGATTCCATCACACGCCGCGAAACCGAGAAGCTAAATGTTTATTTTCATGTGCACACAGTGTTTTACTTGCACATATAATTGTCACTGACTTAAACGCATACTATTTTATCTCCCGTTGCAACGCACGGGCATATGTGCTAGTAAGGAACAATAGCAAATTCATCTTCATAAATATTGGCATCATGGCCACAAGAATAGCAAGCATCATGTTCATCAAGGGATATTTCAATTAAATCATCGGAATCATTATCTATAGATTCATGCATATCATTATTTTCTTCCAAAGCAACAGTCATTCTCTCAATGAATTCTTTGACATAGACATTATGAGCATAGTTTTCATAGCAATATTTAAGTATGTCAAAAAATTTAGATTCGTAGAGAGTAATACCATACTTTTCAATCAAAGAAGCAACTTCATAAGCGCCCTTAAAAGCAACAAATTATTCAATTTGTTCGATATCATACTAACTATAAACACCCTTTGCATAAGAAGATAAGCTTTCATTTTCATTAAACTCACATAGGTAGGGAAGGTGTTTTTTAGGGTTCTTAGAGCAACAAGTAAAATCATAAATTTCACAAAGATTCCAATCATTACATAGCAATCTGTTTATTTGATCCCATAAGAGTCTCCCTTTTTCAGACAAACAGTGACGCACAAAATGAGCATGCTCATCTAAAGATTTCCCATCAACTAGGCTAGTTGGGGTTTCAGCACGAGAACATAAGGATCGAAGATGATCCAAGTAGAACACTTTAAGTGGATCCATATCAATAGATTTTTAGCAAGCAAAGATGCAAGCACAAAGAAGGCACATGGAGGCACAAGCAAACATAAGATCGAACGAAAGAAGGGCGAACAAAACGACAAGGGTGAAGTGGGGGAGGGGAAAACGAGAGGCAAATGGCAAATAATGTAATGCGAGGGAGATGAGCTTGTGATGGGTACTTGGTATGTCTTGACTTGAGCGAAGACCTCCCCGGCAACGGCGCCAGAAATCCTTATTGCAACCTCTTGAGCACTACGTTGGTTTTCCCTTGAAGAGAAAAGGGTGATGCAGCAAAGTAGCGTAAGTATTTCCCTCAGTTTTTGAGAGCCAAGGTATCAATCCAGTAGGAGGATCCTCAAAAGTCCCTCGTACCTACACAAACAAACAAGAACCTCGCAACTGTCACATCCCTAGTCTGGTATGACCTAGACTAGCTAGTCATTTGTGCATCATGTTTAAATTCCATTTAATTTTGAAATGAGGACTTGTGAAACCCTCAGAATCATCTCTGAAAATGACCCAAATAAAAATTGTTCCAAAAAGGTCCAAGGAAATGTTCATGTTGCTCTCTGAAAATATTGGTCAGAGGTAAAATTCAAACAAATATTTTAGGAGCTCATGGATATTTAATTTTGGCCATTTGGATTAATCCGATAATTATTTGCTTTGGATATATATTGTTATATATACAAAATATGGTCCAAAAATTATGCCACATGTTGAGGAGCTCTGGAATAATATAGTTAGCTCCTGCAAAAATTGGCATAAGATAATAAATTGATTTAGTATGTTAATTAAATCAAAACATATGTCCGTAAAATAGAAAAGGAAACAGAAATAAAAAGGTATACTTACCTGGGCCTCCTCCCGGTGCAGCCCAGCAGCAGCCAGCGCCGGCCCGGCCCACTGGCCCTCCTCTGTCGTCTTCGTCCTCGACAGGGGGATGGGCGCGTGCCCGACGCGCGCGCGCTCCACCGCGCCACGCCACCAGCCTCCCTGCCTGCCTGCCCTCTCCCCTCCTCGTCTGGATGCCCCGGAGATGCCACGCAGCCACCCCGACCTCTCTCGCACTCTCCCTCGCCCTCGTCCCCTCCTCTGTCACCCTTTCTCCCCACGCCCGACGCGCTGCCGCCGCCGCAGCTCATCGCCGACGCGCTCCCCGCCGTCCCCTCGCCCCTCCGTAGAGTCCACGAGCTCCGCCACGACTCCCTCGTCCTCTCCGCCAAGCCGCAAGACGCGGGAAGCCCTGGAGCGCCGCCATCGCCATCGTCTTCGTCACCGGCTGCCCGAGATCGCCGACGACGCTCCGGCCGCACCAGTGCTTCCCCGAGCTCGCTGACGCCTTCGCTGGATCCGCCGTGAGCTCTACTTCGTTTTCCCCTCCTCCCCGTGCTCGTTTGCCCCCTCTAGCTAGCACAACCACCGCGCCCGCAAGCTCTTCGCCGCCGGCCATGGCGCCATGCTGGCCAGAGCCCGAGCCAGCCACTCCCGCGCGCGTCACCGTGTTCCTGGTGACGCCAGGAGGCCGTAGAGCCTTTCCGCTCACTTCCCCGTGCCCCGCAGCACCCGCGCGCACTCGGCCGAACTCCGGCCGCCGCCCCGAGCTCCGCTCCGGTGAGCTCCGCCACCTCCGCCGCCTCTCGCTGGTTCCCCTGGATGCGCGGGAGCGCGGGCGACCTTCTGGTGCCCCCACCCGTCGCGCTCGTGGCCTCCAGCGGGGACTCCGCCGAGCCCCGTGGTCGCCGGCGGCTAAACGCCGGCGGGATTGATCGGGTCAACCCAGCTAACTAACCCCCCGGCTAATTAAGTTAGATTAGTGCTAATCACCGCTTAATTAACCCCCTGACACTGACAGTGGGCCCCAGCGCCACTAATCTTTTTAATTAGGATTAAACTAACCCTGTTTAACCCCCGGTCACTGACGTGTGGACCCCACACGTCAGGTTTGACCCCAGTCAGCCGTAGTTGACTTGCTGACGCAAGCATGACGCAGTGCTGACGCAATTAGTTATTTTCTGGATTTAAAATAAATCAGGAAATTCCAGAAAATGTTTTAAACTTCAAAAAATCATAGAAATTCAACCGTAGCTCAGATTGAAATAATTTATATATGAAAAATTATCAGAAAAATGCAACCTTTCCATCTGTACTAGTTTCATGCATGACAAACCAACTTATACATGCTGTATATGAGAAAACACATTATGGCATTTATTAGAGCCTACTTTGGAGATGCATTCGAGCTTCTGGTTCAAATGGACTTCAAACCAAATGAATACTAGTTGCATTAGCTCAAACAGCATCACATCGTCATGCCATGTTCATGCATCATATTGTTGCATATGCTTGTGTATTGATTGTTGGCACCGTTCCTTCTCGATAGGTCTTGCTCCGGAGACCGTTCCAGAGTACCTGTTTTTGAAGCAGTGCCTCCCTTGTTGATCTACCAGGCAAGCAAACCCCCTTGTTCATTCCGATAAAATCCTACTCTCTCGCTCCTGCTCTCAGTTATTGCATTAGGACAACAACGATTCATCTGCTACTTTGTGCTGCGGTAGTTGAACCCATTCCTCTGCATGACCTGTCATTGCCACAGTAAATAGTTGAAACCCACTAGCATGTGTAGGAGTTGATTGAGCCATGTTGTGTTCCTACCATGCTATGCCTGCTATTGCTTAGAGTTGTGTCAGGTCTGGTTCATTGGGAATGAATTGGAGTGTTACGATATGTTCTGATGCTGAGAGTGAAGTGTGTGAACACGATTTGGTAAAGGTAGCGGTGAGAGGCCATGTAGGAGTGCATGGTGGGTTGTCTCATTGGAACCGTCCTTAAGCACTGAGTTCTATGTATGTTGTCCAATGACTCGATACTACCACACATTGGGTTCCGGTAACTCGACCCCTCTCGACTTATTAACCAACTTGATCTCTGTCCAGGAGTCGCGACTAGTTTCTGGTGTTTGTAGGTAGTGCTATTTTTCTACCAGGTGGCACCCGGCAGGGTGGGCTTGGGACAGACTAGGCACAGGTGGCACGATGTACCAAGTAGCACCCGGATGGTGGGCTTGGGAACCCTGCTCACATCGTTTGGGGCCGTGAGCGACACCCCGGCCGGATCTCCTTACGGATGGAACCCGAATAGGCGATAAACCTGGGCTAGAGTCTTGTGTGGTTAGTCAGGTCGTGGCCGACACCCTCGCCAGGCTTCCGCTTGAAGGTTGCCGAGATACATGACGTGTACATGGCGGTAAGTGGCGAGAGCGTGTGTGAAGAAGTACACCCCTGCAGGGTTAACATGATCTATTCGAATAGCCGGGTCCGCGGTTATGGACTTCTTGGATGCTTACATGGTACATAGACAACTTGAAGTGAATACTCTAAAATGCTCAAGACAAGTGTGAGTACTATGGATGGCATTCTCGTAGGGAGACGGGGATGAATCCATAGTGGTGTATTGTGTGCTGATTAGTGGACTCGTGTGCGCCATATCACCTCAAAGAAGTTCTGGTAGTCGTAGAACAGGATAGCCACAGAGTCAAAGCTGGCTTGCTGCAACTAAACCCCACATTACCCTCTTGATACAAATGCATGTATGATAGGATCTGATGTAAGTCTTGCTGAGTACCTTTGTAATCATGTTGCTTTATTTATGTTTTTGCAGCGGAGACTTCGGTCTTGCTAGTGTTCTCATGGACTTCGACAAGTAGCTTGTACCTCAGCTACGATCTTGATCAGACGTTGTAGGTAGTCAGGCTTTCAGCTTTTTTCATTTGTAGATGTCTGTACCCAGACATGTAATGCTTCCGCTTGTTGCTTGTATGCTCTGTATGATGGGTCCTGCGACCCCTGTTTGCATTAAATGCTATGATGGCTCTTCTGAGCCTTTACCTATATGAGTTGTTGAGTTATGTTGTGATGCCGTGTTGTACAGCACATACTTGCATGTTATGCGTACGTGTAATGTGTATTGCTATGTGTGGGATCTGACTATCTAGTTGTTTATTCTTAGTAGCCTCTCTTACCGGGAAATGTCTCCTAGTGCTTCCACTGAGCCATGGTAGCGTGCTACTGCTCCGGAACACTTAGGCTGGCCGGCATGTGTCCTTCTTCGTTCCTGTGTCTGTCCCTTCGGGGAAATGTCACGCGATGAATACCGGAGTCCTGTTAGCCCGCTACAGCCCGGTTCACCGGAGTCCTGTTAGCCCAGCGCTACAGCCTGGATTCACTCGCTGATGACCGACACGTTCGATGCTGGGTCATGGATGCCTGTCCCTGTAAGTTTGTGCCACTTTGGGTTTACGACTAGCCATGTCAGCCCGGGCTCCTTATCATATGGATGCTAGCGACACCATCATATACGTGTGCCAAAAGGCGCAAACGGTCCCGGGCAAAGGTAAGGCGACACCCGTGGGGATACCGTGCGTGAGGCCGCAAAGTGATATGAGGTGTTACATGCTAGATTGATGTGGCATTGAGTCGGGGTCCCGACAGCTTTGGTATCAGAGCCTGACTGCCTGTAGGATTACCAAGCCAAACTGGTCGAAGTTGAGTCTAGAAATTCTTTAGTTATGTAAGGGAATTGATTGTGGGTTGGAACGTAAGGCTCTTTTTACTCCTTATACCTCATGCCCTCTGATCTGAGTCATCTTATCTTTCCTACGGGGTTAAGGAACTAGGCATTCTCTTCCGTCTATCAGGATCACGTGTTACTACTCCATAGTCCCATAGGATTGGTTGATCAGAATCATATCCCAGTTTCGAGTACTTCCGGTGTAGCCTGTTTAGTATGATCTCAGAACCTTGGGCGATGATGTTGAGTATGTTATTACCCCATTTTAGTAGGATGTCTCATTCTGAGTATTTCACTGCCGTTATGCTGCCGAAATTGCCCGAGAAGCTCGAGAGCTACTAATTTCCTTATCCTACATTCTATACCCTATAGATGCTGCTGATTCCGTCCTTGGTTTCGTTTCTCAGGATGTCATCAGCTAAGCGAAGTTCTATTGCTCGTAACCAGAACCACGGAGATGGTAGGGATGAGGATCCTTCCGACCCGCCTTCGTTGACAGAGTTCATGTTAGAGATGGAGGAAAACAAGCGTGAGTCTAACCGCTTGTTGGCACGTATTGAGGAGAACACCGCACATCAGTTCAAAGGATCTGTGACCATTCATGACTTTATTCGCTTGCACCCACCTACCTTTCATCATTCTATTGAGCCACTCGATGCAGATGACTGGCTCCGTAGTATCACACACAAGCTCCATTCTGCGAACGTAGCTGAAGATGACAAGGTCACCTTTGCCACATACCACCTGGAAGGTCCTGCTAGTCTTTGGTGGCAGAACTATGAGGCTATGCTTCCAGCTAGCCAGATTCCAACCTGGAGGGTTTTCACTGAGGCTTTTCGCGAGCATCACATTCCCCAGGCCCTCCTTGATCGCAAGAGAGAAGAGTTCTGTAGCTTCACCCAGAGTAAGATGGCTGTTGATGCTTATAGCAGAGAGTTTGAGAACCTTGCCCGCTATGCCACAGAAGAAGTGTCCACGGACGCCAAGAAGCAGGCTAGGTTCCGGAAGGGTCTCAACCCCAAGTTGCGTCGTGATCTCCACCTACATCATTGTGATACATTCCAGGCGCTTGTGAACAAGGCCATCAATGCAGAGACAGCTCAACTCACTTACGAGGAGTCTCGTAAGCACACCCGTGAGTTGGGATCTTCTTCCGGTTCAGGCTCGCAGAAGCGCCGGATTTGGGTTCCAAACTCCGCTCTTCCTTCCGGTTATACACCGAGGTCATCTTATGTGGTGCCTCCCCCAGCTCAGTCGTATGTTCCACCCAGGCCTACTGGTAGACCGTTTGTCAGTGCGGGTCCACGTCCAACCTCGGGGACTTGCTTCACATGCGGGAAGCCAGGACACTATGCACGTGACTGTTCTCAAACTAGTTATGCTCCACCCCAGCCCGAGAAGACTGTTGGCTGTGTTAAGCCGCCGAGTAAGACGATCAAAGCCAAGCCAGTTCACACTAAACGTGGACGTGTGCATCACGTCTCAGCTAAAGACGCTCATGATGATCCGGATTTTATTCTTGGTACACTCCTTGTCAATTGTCATCCAGCATCGGTTCTGTTCGATACTGGAGCATCTCACTCTTTCATTTCTGAGAGCTATGCTAACTTGCACAACATGTCATTTTGTGATATGCCCTCTCCACTAGTCATTCAAACTCCCGGATCCAAATGGCAAACCTCTAGTGTAAGCCATGGTAATGAAATCCTTGTTGATAGACTTGTATTTCTGGCATCACTTGTAGCCCTCAAGTCCTCAGATATTAACATCATCTTGGGTATGGACTGGATGACAGCTCATCATGCCAAGATTGATTGTTACACCAGATCTATTCAGCTTACACACCCATCCGGCAAGATAGTCACTGCCTCCACTAGAGTTGCAAAGCGTCAGCTCTATTCTCTTAATGCCAGCCCTCTTCCAGACCTTCAAGATATCCCGGTAGTCCGTGACTTTCCGGATGTTTTTCCAGAGGAACTGCCAGGTGTTCCACCTGACAGAGATGTAGAGTTCGTCATAGATCTTATCCCAGGAACAGCTCCGATCTCTAGGAGACCTTACAAGATGGCACCCTTAGAACTAGCCGAGCTTAAGAAACAACTTGATGAGTCCTTGCAAAAGGGTTTCATCCGTCCTAGTTCTTCTCCTTGGGCTTGCCCCGTCCTTTTTGTTAAGAAGAAGGATGGTACGGATTGGATGGTTGTAGATTATCGTCCCGTTAATTTGGTCACGATAAAGAACAAATATCCGCTCCCCAGGATCAACGACCTGTATGATCAGCTCGCTGGATCCTCGGTCTTCTCGAAGATGGATTTAAGGTTAGGTTACCACCAAATCAAAATCAGAAACGGGGACATTCCCAAGACAGCCTGTGTTACTCGTTATGGTCAGTACGAGTACACCGTCATGTCCTTTGGTCTAACCAACGCTCCAGCTACATTCTCCCGCTTGATGAACTCGATCTTCATGGAGTACTTAGATAAATTTGTCGTGGTTTACCTCGATGATATTCTTATTTACTCGAAGAATGAAGAAGAGCATGCCGAACATCTTAGACTTGTGTTAGAGAAACTCAGAGAGCACCGCCTTTATGCCAAGTTCTCTAAGTGTGAATTTTGGTTGCCAGAAGTGACCTACCTAGGCCACGTAATCTCTGGTAAGGGCATTGCTGTCAATCCCGAGAGAGTTAAGGCTATTCTCGATTGGACTCCACCTGAAACCGTTAAACAAGTTAGGAGTTTCCTTGGTCTAGCCAGCTATTGTCGCCGCTTTGTTGAAAACTTCTCCAAAGTAGCCAAACCCCTCACGGAACTTCTCAAGAAGGATAAAAAGTTTGAGTGGTCCCCACAGTGTGAGTACAGTTTTCAGGAACTGAAAAGACGCCTGACTTCTGCTCCCATACTTGTGCCACCGGATTTCACAAAGGACTTTGTTATCTATTGTGACGCCTCACGGCAGGGACTAGGTTGCATTCTTATGCAGGATCGCCATGTGATTGCCTATGCATCTCGACAGTTGCATCCACATGAGGATAATTATCCTACCCATGATCTAGAGCTTGCAGCCGTAGTCTATGCACTCAAGACCTGGCGACATTACCTTCTTGGTAAACGTTGCGAGATCTACAACGATCACCAGAGTCTCAAGTATATCTTCACCCAACCAGATTTGAACCTTAGGCAAAGACGTTGGTTGGAGTTGATCACAGATTATGATCTAGGGATTACCTACACCCCAGGCAAAGCCAATGTCATGGCTGATGCTCTAAGCCGTAAATCCTATTGCAACAATCTCATGTTGCAGCAAGGCCAACCCCTTCTCCATGAGGAATTTTGTAAGCTTAACCTTCACATTGCTCCTCACGGATTCCTTTCTACCTTGGTGGCGAAACCTACTCTTGTAGATCATATTATAGAAGCCCAGAAGCATGATACGGGGATTACCCGGATCAAGAGAAACATTGCCAAAGGTGTTGCTGGTAGCTTCTCTATAGATAATCGAGGTGTTGTTTTCTTTGGGAACCGCCTGGTGGTCCCCAAGAAGCAACATCTTCGACAATTAATTCTTAAGGAGGCGCATGAATCTCCTCTCACGATTCATCCCGGTAGTACTAAGATGTATCAGGACCTACGCCAGAGGTTCTGGTGGACTAGGATGAAGAGAGAAATCGCTCAGTTTATTGCTAACTGTGATGTTTGCCGTCGCGTTAAGGCAGAGCATCAAAGACCTGCTGGCACCCTTCAGCCTTTAGCTATTCCTGAATGGAAATGGGATAAAGTTGGTATGGACTTCATCACCGGCTTTCCCAGGACCAAGAGAGGGAATAACGCTATCTTCGTAGTCGTTGATCGTCTTTCCAAAGTGGCTCACTTCCTTCCTGTTCGAGAGAGTATCACTGCTAGTCAGCTCGCTGACTTATATATTTCTCGAATAGTATCACTTCATGGTGTTCCACTAGAGATCAATTCAGACCGTGGCAGTCTTTTCACTTCTCATTTCTGGGAGAGTTTTCAAACTGCCATGGGAACCCATCTTTCCTTCAGTACCGCTTTCCACCCTCAGTCGAGTGGTCAGGTGGAACGGGTCAATCAAATTCTCGAAGACATGCTCAGAGCTTGCATTATCTCATTCGGTATGGATTAGGAGAAATGTCTTCCTTTCGCCGAGTTTGCTTATAACAATGGCTATCAATCCAGTCTCAAGAAAGCTCCTTTTGAAGTTCTCTATGGACGAAGATGTCGAATACCTTTGAACTGGTCAGAAACCGGTGAAAGACAATTCTTTGGACCGGACATGATCCAGGAGGCAGAAGAGCAAGTTCGCATCATTCGTGAGAATCTGAAAACAGCCCAGTCTCGTCAGAAGAGTCAGTATGATCGGCGTCATAAGGATATGACTTATGGAATTGGCGACAAAGCTTACCTTCGGGTTACTCCTTTGAAGGGTACCAATCGTTTCGGTATCAAGGGCAAGTTGGCTCCTCGTTACATTGGTCCCTTTCGCATTCTCGCTAAGCGAGGAGAGGTTGCCTACCAGTTGGAACTACCCCCACATCTTTCTCGAGTTCATGATGTATTCCACGTCTCTCAACTCAGGCGTTGCTTCTCGGATCCTATCCGCGGAGCGGACCACGAAACGCTTGATCTCCAAGATAACCTCACATACCGAGAGTACCCGGTTCGCATTCTTGATCAAGCAGAGCGTGTTACCCGACGTCAAAACATCAAGTTTCTCAAGGTTCAGTGGTCTCATCATTCCGAGAGAGAAGCTACCTGGGAGCGAGAAGATCGTCTTCGACTGGAGTACCCCACTTTCTTTCCGTTGACCCCTGAATCTCGGGACGAGATTCTTCCAAGTGGGGGCGAGTTGTCACATCCCTAGTCTGGTATGACCTAGACTAGCTAGTCATTTGTGCATCATGTTTAAATTCCATTTAATTTTGAAATGAGGACTTGTGAAACCCTCAGAATCATCTCTGAAAATGACCCAAATAAAAATTGTTCCAAAAAGGTCCAAGGAAATGTTCATGTTGCTCTCTGAAAATATTGGTCAGAGGTAAAATTCAAACAAATATTTTAGGAGCTCATGGATATTTAATTTTGGCCATTTGGATTAATCCGATAATTATTTGCTTTGGATATATATTGTTATATATACAAAATATGGTCCAAAAATTATGCCACTTGTTGAGGAGCTCTGGAATAATATAGTTAGCTCCTGCAAAAATTGGCATAAGATAATAAATTGATTTAGTATGTTAATTAAATCAAAACATATGTCAGTAAAATAGAAAAGGAAACAGAAATAAAAAGGGATACTTACCTGGGCCTCCTCCCGGTGCAGCCCAGCAGCAGCCAGCGCCGGCCCAGCCCACTAGCCCTCCTCTGTCGTCTTCGTCCTCGACAGGGGGATGGGCGCGTGCCCGACGCGCGCGCGCTCCACCGCGCCACGCCACCAGCCTCCCTGCCTGCCTGCCCTCTCCCCTCCTCGTCTGGATGCCCCGGAGACGCCACGCAGCCACCCCGACCTCTCTCGCACTCTCCCTCGCCCTCGTCCCCTCCTCTGTCACCCTTTCTCCCCGCGCCCGACGCGCTGCCGCCACCGCAGCTCATCGCCGACGCGCTCCCCGCCGTCCCCTCGCCCCTCCGTAGAGTCCACGAGCTCCGCCACGACTCCCTCGTCCTCTCCGCCAAGCCGCAAGACGCGGGAAGCCCTGGAGCGCCGCCATCGCCATCGTCTTCGTCACCGGCTGCCCGAGATCGCCGACGACGCTCCGGCCGCACCAGTGCTTCCCCGAGCTCGCTGACGCCTTCGCTGGATCCGCCGTGAGCTCTACTTCGTTTTCCCCTCCTCCCCGTGCTCGTTTGCCCCCTCTAGCTAGCACAACCACCGCGCCCGCAAGCTCTTCGCCGCCGGCCATGGCGCCACGCTGGCCAGAGCCCGAGCCAGCCACTCCCGCGCGCGTCACCGTGTTCCTGGTGACGCCAGGAGGCCGTAGAGCCTTTCCGCTCACTTCCCCGTGCCCCGCAGCACCCGCGCGCACTCGGCCGAACTCCGGCCGCCGCCCCGAGCTCCGCTCCGGTGAGCTCCGCCACCTCCGCCGCCTCTCGCTGGTTCCCCTGGATGCGCGGGAGCGCGGGCGACCTTCTGGTGCCCCCAGCCGCCGCTCTCGTGGCCTCCAGCGGGGACTCCGCCGAGCCCCGTGGTCGCCGGCGGCTAAACGCCGGCGGGATTGACCGTGTCAACCCAGCTAACTAACCCCCCCGGCTAATTAAGTTAGATTAGTGCTAATCACCGCTTCATTAACCCCCTGACACTGACAGTGGGCCCCAGCACCACTAATCTTTTTAATTAGGATTAAACTAACCCTGTTTAACCCCCTGTCACTGACGTGTGGACCCCACACGTCAGGTTTGACCCCAGTCAGCCGTAGTTGACTTGCTGACGCAAGCATGACGCAGTGCTGACGCAATTAGTTATTTTCTGGATTTAAAATAAATCAGGAAATTCCAGAAAATGTTTTAAACTTCAAAAAATCATAGAAATTCAACCGTAGCTCAGATTGAAATAATTTATATATGAAAAATTATCAGAAAAATGCAGCCTTTCCATCTGTACTAGTTTCATGCATGACAAACCAACTTATACATGCTGTATATGAGAAAACACATTATGGCATTTATTAGAGCCTACTTTGGAGATGCATTCGAGCTTCTGGTTCAAATGGACTTCAAACCAAATGAATACTAGTTGCATTAGCTCAAACAGCATCACATCGTCATGTCATGTTCATGCATCATATTGTTGCATATGCTTGTGTATTGATTGTTGGCACCATTCCTTCTCGATAGGTCTTGCTCCGGAGACCGTTCCAGAGTACCTGTTTTTGAAGCAGTGCCTCCCTTGTTGATCTACCAGGCAAGCAAACCCCCTTGTTCATTCCGATAAAATCCTACTCTCTCGCTCCTGCTCTCAGTTATTGCATTAGGACAACAACGATTCATCTGCTACTTTGTGCTGCGGTAGTTGAACCCATTCCTCTGCATGACCTGTCATTGCCACAGTAAATAGTTGAAACCCACTAGCATGTGTAGGAGTTGACTGAGCCATGTTGTGTTCCTACCATGCTATGCCTGCTATTGCTTAGAGTTGTGTCAGGTCTGGTTCATTGGGAATGAATTGGAGTGTTACAATATGTTCTGATGCTGAGAGTGAAGTGTGTGAACACGATTTGGTAAAGGTAGCGGTGAGAGGCCATGTAGGAGTACATGGTGGGTTGTCTCATTGGAACCGCCCTTAAGCACTGAGTTCTATGTATGTTGTCCAATGACTCGATACTACCACACATTGGGTTCCGGTAACTCGACCCCTCTCGACTTATTAACCAACTTGATCTCTGTCCAGGAGTCGCAACTAGTTTCTGGTGTTTGTAGGTAGTGCTATTTTTCTACTAGGTGGCACCCGGCAGGGTGGGCTTGGGACAGACTAGGCACAGGTGGCACGGTGTACCAAGTGGCACCCGGATGGTGGGCTTGGGAACCCTGCTCACATCGTTTGGGGCCATGAGCGACACCCCGGCCGGATCTCCTTACGGATGGAACCCGAATAGGCGATAAACCTGGGCTAGAGTCTTGTGTGGTTAGTCAGGTCGTGGCCGACACCCTCGCCAGGCTTCCGCTTGAAGGTTGCCGAGATACATGACGTGTACATGGCGGTAAGTGGCGAGAGCGTGTGTGAAGAAGTACACCCCTGCAGGGTTAACATGATCTATTCGAATAGCCGGGTCCGCGGTTATGGACTTCTTGGATGCTTACATGGTACATAGACAACTTGAAGTGAATACTCTAAAATGCTCAAGACAAGTGTGAGTACTATGGATGGCATTCTCGTAGGGAGACGGGGATGAATCCATAGTGGTGTATTGTGTGGTGATTAGTGGACTCGTGTGCACCATATCACCTCAAAGAAGTTCTGGTAGTCGTAGAACAGGATAGCCATAGAGTCAAAGCTGGCTTGCTGCAACTAAACCCCACATTACCCTCTTGATACAAATGCATGTATGATAGGATCTGATGTAAGTCTTGCTGAGTACCTTTGTAATCATGTTGCTTTATTTATGTTTTTGCAGCGGAGACTTCGGTCTTGCTAGTGTTCTCATGGACTTCGACAAGTAGCTTGTACCTCAGCTACGATCTTGATCGGACGTTGTAGGTAGTCAGGCTTTCAGCCTTTTTCATTTGTAGATGTCTGTACCCAAACATGTAATGCTTCCGCTTGTTGCTTGTATGCTCTGTATGATGGGTCCTGCGACCCCTGTTTGCATTAAATGCTATGATGGCTCTTCTGAGCCTTTACCTATATGAGTTGTTGAGTTATGTTGTGATGCCATGTTGTACAGCACATACTTGCATGTTATGCGTATGTGTAATGTGTATTGCTATGTGTGGGATCTGACTATCTAGCTGTTTATTCTTAGTAGCCTCTCTTACCGGGAAATGTCTCCTAGTGCTTCCACTGAGCCATGGTAGCGTGCTACTGCTCCGGAACACTTAGGCTGGCCGGCATGTGTCCTTCTTCGTTCCTGTGTCTGTCCCTTCGGGGAAATGTCACGCGATGAATACCGGAGTCCTGTTAGCCCGCTACAGCCCGGTTCACCGGAGTCCTGTTAGCCCAGCGCTACAGCCTGGATTCACTCGCTGATGACCGACACGTTCGATGCTGGGTCATGGATGCCTGTCCCTGTAAGTTTGTGCCACTTTGGGTTTACGACTAGCCATGTCAGCCCGGGCTCCTTATCATATGGATGCTAGCGACACCATCATATACGTGTGCCAAAAGGCGCAAACGGTCCCGGGCAAAGGTAAGGCGACACCCGTGGGGATACCGTGCGTGAGGCCGCAAAGTGATATGAGATGTTACATGCTAGATCGATGTGGCATTGAGTCGGGGTCCCGACAGCAACCAACGTGATAAAGGGGTTGTCAATCCCTTCACGGTAACTTGCAAAAGTGAGATCTGATAGAGATAATAAGCTAAGATAAATATTTTTGGTATTTTTATGATATAGATTGGAAAGTGAAGATGCAAATAAAAGTAGATGGGAAACTTATATGATAAAATATAGACCCGGGGGCCCTAGGTTTCACTAGTGGCTTCTCTCAAGATAGCATAAGTATTACGGTGGGTGAAAAAAATTACTGTCGAGCAATTGATAGAAAAGTGCATAGTTATGAGGATATCTAGGCATGATCATGTATATAGGCATCACGTCCACAACAAGTAGATCGAAACGATTCTACATCTACTACTATTACTCCACACATCGACCGACTCCTGCCTGCATCTAGAGTATTAAGTTCATAAGAACAGAGTAACGCATTAATAAAGATGACATGTTGTAGAGGGATAAACTCATGCAATATGATATAAACCTCATCTTTTTATCCTCCATGGCAACAATACAATACGTGCCTTGCTGCCCCTGCTGTCACTGGGAAAGGACACCGCAAGATTGAACCCAAAGCTAAGCACTTCTCCCATTGCAAGAAAGATCAATCTAGTAGGCCAAACCAAAATGATAATTCAAAGAGACTTGCAAAGATAACCAATCACACATAAAAGAATTCAGAGAAGATTCAATTATTTCTCATAGATAAACTTGATCATAAACCCACATTCCATCGGATCTCGACAAACACACCGCAAAAAGATTTACATCAAATAGATCTCCAAGAAGACCGAGGAGAACCTGGTATTGAGATTGAAAGAGAGAGAAGAAGCCATCTAGCTAATAACTATGGACCCGAAGGTCTGTGGTAAACTACTCACAACTCATCGGAGAGGCCTTGGAGATGATGTAAAGGCCCTCCGTGGTTGATTCCCCCTCCGGTGGAGCGCCGGCAAAGGCTCCAAGATGGGATCTCGCGGATACAGAAGGTTGCGATGGTGGAATTAGGTTTTCATGGTGCTCTTGGATGTTCTCGGGGTACGTGGATATATATAGGAGGAAGAAGTAGGTCGGTTGAGCCACAAGGGTCCCACGAGCGTGGGGGCGCGCCCACCCACCTAGGGCGCGCCGGGCACCCTCATGGCCGCCTCGTTTGCTGCTTGACGTCCACTCCAAGTCTCCTGGTTTGCATTTGTTCCAAAAAGATCGCTCCCGAAGGTTTCATACCGTTTGAACTCCGTTTGATATTCCTTTTCTTCGAAACACTGAAATAGGCAAAAAAACAGCAATTCGGGTTGGGCCTCCGGTTAGTAGGTCCCAAAAATGATATAAAAGTGTAAAGTAAAGCCCATAAACATCCAAAACGGGTAATATAATAGCATGGAACAATCAAAAATTATAGATACGTTGGAGACGTATCATGCATCAAGGACATAATTCTTCTGTGCAGCAATGAGGATACACCTTAGATCACGGACCTAGGGGAGCTACTATCATCTTTTAACTTAGTTTTCTCTAGGAACATATAAAAACATAGGGGAGCTATAACGCGAGCTATTGATCTACAACATAATTTGCAAAATACTATCAGGACTAAGTTCATGATAAACTAAAGTTTAATTTAATGATATTACTTAAGAACTCCCACTTAGATAGACATCCCTCTAGTCATCTAAATGATCGCGTGATCCAAATCAACTAAACCATGTCCGGTCATCACGTGAGATGGAGTAGTTTTCAATGGTGAACATCACTATGTTGATCATATCTACTATATGATTCACGCTCGACCTTTAGGTCTCCATTGTTCTGAGGCCATATCTGGATATGCTAGGCTCGTCAAATTTAACCCGAGTACTCTGCGTGTGCGAAAACTGGCTTGCACTCATTGTATGTGAACATAGAGCTTATCACACCCGATCATCATGTGGTGTCTCGGCACGAAGAACTGTAGCAACGATGCATACTTAGGGAGAACACTTGTACCTTGAAATTTAGTAAGGGATCATCTTATAATGCTACCGCTATACTAAGAAAAATGAGATGCATAAAAGATAAACATCACATGCAATCAAAAATATGTGACATGATATGGCCATCGTCATCTTGTGCTCATGACTTCCATCACCGAAGCATCGTCATGATCTCCATCGTCACCGGCGCGACACCTTGATCTCCACTGTAGCATCGTTGTCGTCTCGCCAACTATTGTTACTACGACTATCACAACCGCTTATTGATAAAGTAAAACAATTACATGGTGATTGCATTGCATACAATAAAGCGACAACCATATGGCTCCTGCCAGTTGCCGATAAATTTGTTACGAAACATGATCATCTCATACAACAAATTATATCATATCATGTCTTGACCATATGACATCACAGCAAGCCCTGCAAAAACAAGTTAGACGTCCTCTACTTTGTTATTGCAAGTTCTACGTGGCTGCTATGGGCTTCTAGCAAGAATCATTCTTACCTACGCATCAAAACTACAATGATTTTTCATCAAGTGTGTTGTTTTAACCTTCAACAAGGACCGGCCATAGTCAAACTTGATTCAATTAAAGTTGGAGAAACAGAGACCCGCCAGCCACCTATCTGCAAAAGCACGTCGGTAGAACCAGTCTCATGAACGCGGTCATGTAATGTTGGTCTGGGCCGCTTCATCCAACAATACCGCCGAATCAAAGTAAGACATTGGTGGTAAGCAGTATGACTATTATCGCCCACAACTCTTTGTGTTCTAGTCGTGCATATAACATCTACGCATAGACCTGGCTTAGGTGCCACTGTTGGGGAACGCGGTAATTTCAAAAAAAAATCCTACGATCACGCAAGATCTATCTAGGTGATGCATAGCAACGTGAGGGGAGAGTGTCCACGTACCCTCGTATACCGAAAGCGAAAGCATTAGTTAATGACGTTGATGTAGTCGAACGTCTTCGTGATTCAACCGATCCAAGTACTGAACATATGGCACCTCCGCATTCAGCACACGTTTAGCTCGATGACGTCCCTCGTACTCTTGATCCAGTTGAGGCCAAGGGAGAGTTTCGTCAACACGATGGCGTGGCGACTGTGACGATGAAGTTACCGGCCCAGGGCTTCGCCTAAGCACTAGGACGATATGACCAAGGTGTGTAACTATGGAGGGGGGCACCGCACACGGCTAAAAGATCAACTTCTATGTTCTAGGGTGCCCCCCTGCCCCTGTATATAAAGGAGGGAGAGGGAGAGGCAGCCGACCCTAGGGGGCGTGCCAAGGTGTGGATTCCTACTAGGACTCCCTAGTCCTAGTAGGATTCCACCTCCCATATGGAGTAGGAAAGGGAGAAGAGAGAAGGAGAAGGAAAGGGGGCCTGGCCCCCTATTCCTAGTCCTAGTCGGCCTCCTTCCCAACGGGGGCGCACCAGCCCCTTGTGAGCTGGTGTGCTTCCCTCTTATGTCCCATAAGGCCCATAACTTCTCCTGGGGGTTCCGGTAACCTCCCGGTACTCCGGAAAAAATGCCCGAACCACTCGAAACCATTCCGATGTCCAAATGCAACCTTCCAATATATGAATCTTTATGTCTCGGCCATTTCGAGACTCCTCGTCATGTCCGTGATCTCATCCGGGACTCTGAACAAACTTCGGTTCATCAAATCACATAACTCATTATACAAATCGTCATCGAACGTTAAGCGTGCGGACCCTACAGGTTCGAGAACTATGTAGACATGACCGAGACACATCTCTGGTCAATAACCAATAGCGGAACATGTATGCTCATATTGGCTCCTACCTATTCTATAAAGATATTTATCGGTCAAACCGCATAACAACATACGTTGTTCCCTTTGTCATCGGTATGTTACTTGCCCGAGATTCGATTGTCGGTATCATCATACCAAGTTCAATCTGGTTACCGGCAAGTCTCTTTACTCGTTTCGTAATGCTTCGTCCCGCAACTAACTCATTAATCACATTGCTTGCAAGGCTTATAGTGATGAGCATTACCGAGAGGGCCCAGAGATACCTCTCTGAAACACGGAGTGACAAATCCTAATCTTGATCTATGCCAACCCAACAAACACCTTTGGATACACCTATAGAGCACCTTTATAATCACCCATTTATGTTGTGACGTTTGGTAGCACACAAAGTGTTCCCCCGGTATTCGGGAGTTCCAGAATCTCATAGTCTGAGGAACATGTATAAGTCATGAAGAAAGCAGTAGCAAT
The DNA here is from genome assembly GCA_963921465.1 of Triticum timopheevii. NCBI lineage: Eukaryota > Viridiplantae > Streptophyta > Magnoliopsida > Poales > Poaceae > Triticum > Triticum timopheevii. The sequence goes on along the minus strand of OY997266.1, from coordinate 239,100,939 downwards.
GAAACTGTAACGATCATAATGCTAAGCTAACGGATTGTTCATGTCCATCACATCATTCTCCTAATGATGTGACCCCTTCATCAAATGACAGCATGTGTCAATGGTTAGGAAACATAACCATCTTTGATTAACAATCTAGTCAAGTAGAGGCATACTAGGGACACTATGTTTTGTCTATGTATTCACACATGTACTAAGTCAATTCTAGCATGAATAATAAACATTTATCATGATATAAGGAAATAAATAATAACTTTATGATTGCCTCTAGGGCATATTTCCTTCATCAATGCACTATGAGTCTATAACCTAGTAACTGAAGCTTTACATGACACCACACTTATGTTACTACCCACTATGAAGGTAGTAACATAGGCTAGGGGTATGTGTATGTTACTAGTATATGTTACTATGCATTATAGCTAGTCTTAATTAGTAACTAGCTATGTTACCACATGCCTCCCATTCTTCATTTATTGCTTGCCACATCATCTATTTTATCTAGATATGTGTGATGTTACTACCTATGTTACTCCCACTGTGGGTATATGTAGTCTAACTAATGATACTATGCGCGTTACAGAGGTAGCTAGCTAGTACTCCCTCCGTCCGGGTTTATTAGACCTCTCAGCAGCACAAGCATGCATGTCCCTTTTTGTAAGGCCCCACCTCGAAAAGGTGCATGCATGCAACCATTTTGTTGGTTGCATTGAAGCCATTGTTGTTGGTGCCATGGTTGGAAAATTAATACACTTCATGCATGCTTTTTCATTGGTTGCATGCATGTGTGAGAGTGCATTGGGAGTGGAATGGAATAATTAATGTGAGCAAATTACTATGTGTCTTGGTCTAAGAGAAGTTGTCTTTAGGCCTAATAAACCCTGACGGAGGGAGTATCGATCATATACTAGTATCATGCATGACACATAGTAACATATATAGCATTTATTATGACACACGGTTTCATGATATGATACTTAACCATCTCTTTCTTCATTTAATTCTATGACAGCTCATCAAAATTGCCTAGTTGGCATGATACTAGCTATGATATCCCATTACGACCAGCCTAGCAAAGAAGCCGTACAAATCATTTGTGCGTCACTTTGCGAGTTTTCATCCGTTTGTTCGAGAAGCGGGGAGAAGTTTCAAACATTTTGGCCGCGAGGTGCAGCCACTGGCGTAGGCCTAGTTGATATTTTAATTACAGGAAATTCAGATAGAGTCCGGACATCTCATCAAAATCGATGTGTGCCTGTGGCGTGCTATCACGACCCCGTGGAAAAAACGGTAAAGTTTGGCACAAGTTTTGACGGTCTTTCCTTCCAAACCGGAGCATCTCACATAAAGGATCATGGTTTCCCAAAGGAGAGTATCAATTCAAACTCCTGTGGCCGTTGACTTCATCATTTGGCCTCATAAATATTTCCACGGTACGCAATCACCATTATACCACGGGTTTTATTTTCTGGTGCATTTCGGGTATCGTAGCTATATTTAAGACATTTATTTGAGTTTAACATGCATTTTGTGCATAAAAGTAAAATTACAACCGGAACTGCATGTGCTGTCGAAAGGGATGAGGATCGTCGTTTGATCTAGGAGCATCCAACGGTGTAGACGTACGATCCGTGGGGTTTGGATTCTGGCCAATCAGAATGCACGACTCAGATCATGGGCAGGGTTTTGTCAGCACACGGCTTTCATCAACGAACCATGTGCTATTTGCAATCCAGATTGCATACATATTTTGTGTTCACATATACTGTAGTGAGATCAATTGAGTGTGCTACCTCTACGATATAATAATAATAATAATAATAATAATAATAATAATAATAATAATAATAATAATAATAATAATAATAATAATAACATCAAAAAATAGTTCATATTCATTGCGTGAGCTGACAGCATATCAAGGTCAACATATTAACGGTTCTTACATCAACAGAAAAACCGGGCATAACTCACAAATTCAGTACACACGACAGTTCTAAATTGAACGAATTAAGTTGCAGGGTAGGCATAAAGACTAGTCTTATGGCTTAATTTCCATGTACATGGGGGAACTGGGATCATTAAGTTGACCCCGAATGAACTTGGGTTTTTTGATGATTTTATGCTTCTCTGTTACAGGGTTGTGTGATCCCTTGGCTGGCAACTCATTAAATTCATTGTACTCGTCCTCATCGGCAACATCGTCGACACCTAGTACCCACCTCTTCCCATGCATCACTACATGGTCGCTCTTATGCAAAAGGTGTTTCGTAAACAAAATCTGTGTAGCATCGCTAGCAAGAATGAACGGGTCCACATGATATGCCATCATTGTCTTGTTAACACAGGTATTCCTATAATCATCAACCTTTACTTGACCAAGAGGGATCCATGAGCACCTGAATAATGCCACCTTAACTTTCACATAGTCAAGCTCCCAAATCTCTTTGATGGTTCCATAGTATACCCTTTTATCAGCTTCATCTATAGTCATGCATTCTATTCAAACAGAGTTGTTCTGACATGAGGTCTTCTCACTACAAAAAAAGACACATCCGTGACATTTTGGGCCGAACGAAAAAAATTATGTCATACCTATGACACTTCTATGACGATAATTGTGACAAAACCCGGTATCATCATAGATGTGGTGAGCTCCTACTTCTATGACAAAAAATCATGACAGAAAATGGGCTTTTCGTCCTGGGCGGGCAAGAGACGCAGCTGCATGACATTCTTTGGGCCGTCAATGACGGAAAAAACTGTGGTAGAAACGAGGGCGAGGAAAATTTCGGGGAGTTCCCGGTTACGGTGGGTGGTCGGGGGCCGAGCGATGCGCGTTTCTCTCATACACGTATCCGCGTGTGTGCGAGGCGTTGGGCTCTAACTGAACCCGAGCGAGGCGTTGGGCTCTAACTGAACCCGAGCGATTGCACTAGCTACGTTACTGAACCCGAGTGATTCCTTCGCTACTGCTACTAACTGAAGCCGATCAAACCCTATTGCCTCCTTCCCTTGATGAACAGTGTGCGTTGTTGGGGGGGCTTGGATGAACAGTTCCCGGTGGGGGTGGATGAACAGCACCCCGTGGTGTTGCCTCTGGATGAACAGGACCCTGATCGAGCCGGTTGGGGTGGATGAACAGGACCTCGTGGAGGGCTGGATGAACAGGACGACCCCGTGGAGGGCTGGTTGAACAGTAGCCGGTGGAGCGTTGGATGAACAGTAGCCCGTGGAGGGGTGGTTGAACAGTAGCCCGTGGAGAGGGCTGGTTGAACAGTAGCCTGTGGAGTAGCGCATGGTGAAGGCTAGATGAACAGGAGCCCGTGGATGAACAATCGCAGGTGGAGGCTGGAGGAGGTCGACGGTGGATGAGCAGTAGCCCGTGGAGGCTGGAGGAGGTCGACTATGGAGATGAACAATATCCCGTGGAGTCCCGTTCTGCGGTACGCCACACCCCTCCCGATGAACAAGACCCCCATGTTGACAGTAGCGCTCCAACACAGGTCCGTTTCCTCTGTTTTGCGGTACGCCACACCCCTCCCGATCAACAGGACCCCATTTCGACCGTAGGAGGTCCAATAGAAGTCCGTTTCCTCCGTTTTGCGGTACGCCAGACGCCTCCCGATGAACAGGATCCCGTTTCGACCGTGGCCAGTCGAACACAAGGCCGTTTCCTCTGTTCTGCGGTACGCCAGGCCTCGTTTCCATCGGATGTTCCGTCCAAGCCCTCCCGATGAACACGACAACGCATTCCGTCCCGACCCAGCCGGTTGGCTCCCCATGAACACGACGATGACGCGGTTTCTCCGTTCCAAGCTAGCCATGTACACAAGCCATGGCGTACGTACGCACGAGTAGGCGTTCGAGACCCCGCCCGTATGTACGTACGTGGCCGTATTTACTTTCTTGCACCTTGACCGTTGTACGTACGTGTACATGCTACGTGCGCACCTCTACTAGGACACGTGCGCGCCTCTACATAGACTAGTATGTATGTACACGTTCGCGACCAGAATAACAATGCTACGTACGCTACAACCAGGCCGGTCCCGACTGTCAGGCACTTCCTTGTGTGCGAAGATGTGGCTGGTGGGTCCCAGCAGTCAGGGGGCAAATCATTTTTTCGTAATATGGATGCACTTCTTTGCGTGCGAAGATGTAGCTGGTGGGTCCCAGCAGTCAGGGGGCGAATCATTTTTTTTGCCCGTAATATTGACGCACTTCCTTGCCTGTGAAGATGTAGCTGGTGGGTCCCAGTAGTCAGGGGGAAACGCTTTTTTCGCGAAATACGTTGGCCCGTCCGGTGGGCCCTACTGTCAAGTGGAGGAATCATTATTTTCCGCGTAATAAGGAGGTACTTCCTTGCTGTGGCCGTGGACCCAGCTGTCAGCCTCTCCATGTATAGTACTCTTCTGATGGAAGTCGTTCCTTGACCACGTTAACCACGTCGTGTTCCGTTGCATGCATGCGTCCATGGGCGTGGTGCGTCCCCACTGTCAGCCTCTCACGTACAGTCATCTTCCGATGACTCTCGGTTGTTGACCATGTTGACCACACCGTGCCGAGGGCACCAAGGCCGATGGACGACGGTGAGGCCCCAGACTAGAACGACCCGGAGATGGGGAAGACGCGGCAGTGGAGTCGCAGATGGACAGGAGTGGGAAACTTGACTGGTTCGGGTGCGCGGCAGCACTGCCGTGGTACCGCCCACGGGAGATAGGAGCAAGAATAGAGGTTGAAGAAGGAGCACAGTGTTGGATTAACATCCAACGATCCAGCTGCAAGAATCATTTGTTGATTAAGTTGACAAAGCCCTGCGTACACGTCCGCTTAGTAGGCCCACAAGTCAGCCACCAAATCTGACGGGTCCCAGCTGTCAACGGGAGGAATAATTTTTTCGCATAACAAGGAGGCACTTCCTTTCATGCGAAGATACAGCCGATGGGTCCCAGCTATCAGGGGGAGGAAACATTTTTTCAGCTTAATAAGGAGGAACTTTCCTTGCGTGCGACCATGGACCTCGTGGGTCCCAGCCGTCAGGCTCTCCACGTATAGTCCTCTTCCGGTGACTCTCGTTTGTTGACCATGCCGCACCAAGCGCAGTGAGGCGGTGGACGATGGCGAGGCCCTGGATGGGAAGGACTCGGGAATGGGAAGATGCGGCAGTGGAGTCACAGATTGAGAGGAGGAGAAGGGTTATAACTAGTTCTGGTGCAGTGTGGGGCTGCAATCGGTGGAGAATAACAGGAGGTGTGGAGGGGTGGAGGATAACCTGGCCGGCAGTGGGGTAGCGCTTCGCAGTCATGCGTGCTAAGCAGAGCCGCTAGCCGCCGGAGGCCAGACCAGGCGGTCCCGGCGATGCTGGAGAAAGAAGACGAGAGATTGAAGGTGCATGTCGGTCGTTGGATATAAATCCAATGGTTGTGGATGTCATAATCATTTGTTGACCAAGTTGACAATGCCCTGCGTGACCTATTGGCCCACATGTCAGCCTGCAAAAATGTGGCATATATTTAACCCATGATTTCTAGAATGTACAGTCCATTTGCTGGGCTGGGTGAACAAATAATTTCGCGTCAATGCGGCCCATTTATATTTTATAAGAAATCCTAGCCCATTTGCACTTCCTTGAAATACACGAATTAGCCGGGCTCGTTCTATATATAATGTTATGTTAGAAGGAGCAATTAATATCAGAAAATAAACCGGAGAGGCACATTTTTTATATATAAAATTAACAAATTAGCGAGTTATTCCTCAAAATAAAAATGAGCGTGTTATTATTACATTGGTCCTTAAAATCTTCGCAAGCTTTTGTACGCAATCACCAGGATTTTCCTCGCCTGTGAGTCAAAAACAACCAGGATTTTCCTTGCCAACTTCTGTTAAACATTTACTTTTATAAGTTAATAACACATGGGATGTTTTTATGATGTATATATAAGTCTCTATAAAATATACGATTATAGTAATAATATAAATATATATAATGTGGTTAGAAGGGAAAACATAAATTGGACACAGCATTATTATTCTTATATATAGATAAATAGAACAGATACCTACGTTTTATTAAAAAAATACATTGGGCTGCCGATCTTTAAGAAAAAGCCCATAGGCCGGTATGGACCTCAAAAATAAGTTGAAACCACTGTCTCCGTATGTCGTAGGCTACGCATGTTAAAAAACAAAACCTAGGCCTAGCTAATACTTATTCGCCCTCTACAAAAAACTGATACCAGCTAGATCCCCGAGCGAACTGGATTAAAGAGGGGGCCGGCGGCACGACTGAAGAAGCACATTAAGAGCGATTTTTTTTCTTCAATGGATGGCTCTTGATGGCGTTTTTTTACTTGTCTCTGCACCATAACTTGTGTTTTCAGCCTCCCAGTCCGTGGTGGACCAGCAGCTCATTTGCTGGGGGGGCCAACCTATAGAAATCAGCACTCAATTTTTCATCAAGCCCCAAAAACAACGCAGTACTATGTTTATTTTGAGGCCGAAAAAATTACGAGGTGGAAGACAGAGCAAAAAGATTAAAAAGAGTTGATGCGCCGTTGCTACCCTATGAAAGAAGGTGCAATTCTTCTCGGGAAGAAGGTGTGCCGTTGACACCCACACATCACATATCCCATAGTAGGCATACTAACAATTTCACACACAAGTACAACAGAAAAGGTAAACATTCATATCAAACTCAGGTTCACATGACACTTTCATATTCAGAGCCAACATTCACAATCAACAACTCAAAAGATTCATATATACACAAGTTCGGCATGTCTATCCATCCAAATGATTGATAGATCACACGACAGTATTCATAGATAATTCACAAAAAATTCAGATATACACATGTTCAGTGTGTTTATGCATCCAAATGGTTGAAATCACAGCCAATATGATCCATGGACAAACTTTAATTACCTAGGGTACAGACTGGTAAATGGTGTTCAGTCGAAGGTACTTCTTGCTAAAATTAATGCTTGTGCGAGTAAACTTTCGAGTACATAAGAGGCAGCACAGACAATCTGAACTTTGCTTGTAGGTTTATCCTCAAATAGTGGCCTCATGCCGAGGGATGTTTGAGAAACTTGGCCACTACTTTCATCCAACTAGTTTACCGGCTCATCTTGGTCCTGTAGCTCACCAAAATTCTACATTGCAGACATGAAAGGACGCGGTTGAGAAAATGAACCACCCACATTTTTGTGCAGCTCAACTGAAATGGAGCATCCTTGGCGAGTAGACTGATTAAGTGCCAGATGAATATACGCATCAACCAACTTGTCTGGAATATTTAGACTCCATGCCATAAAGTTTGCTACCATATCTGTCGCTAACCAAAAGGCACAAGTTTGGACCAAAGACTGGACTGTGTTTTTCTGGGCTATGCGCCAAGCAATATTTTTGGTGTTCACTCTCCTAATACTTGGAATTTGACAACTGGTTGACGCTGGTTGATACTCGAATGAATATAGGCACTTCTTCTTGTCAACATCAATCCTTGTCTGAGTGAACTTTGGAGTACATAGCAACAACATAAGTATATGTCCATCTAATCTTTTTGTGCAGTTCTATTGAAATCACCCAATGCAATGATTTGCCAACGAGTTCAGGCTCCAAGTTACTCCTTTATAAAATCGGCAAACAGTAGCACAATACCAAATTACCAATACATGACAAGCACAATAATCAGGATAAAGACCAGTACCAACCTGTGTGAGGTAGCATATAAATTACTATTTCCTTTGACTGGAAGCCGAGATAAGTGAAGCGACTGACAACAAAGGAAGGAAGCAAGCCTAGATTAGCGACTGACAGGAAAGGACGGAAGCTGTCGAGGCAATGAAGCACCCAAAGTTTTTGTGCAGTTCCAGCAAAATCGAGCATCCCTGTTGCGCATATATTGAGAGAGTGAGATTACTATAATAGTGGGACTATTTGATGAAACATACACTAATAAATAGAAGCACCCTCAATATCTTAATGGGTAAAGTTAGAAACATAGTAGTCTTGCTTAAAGAGAGGTATTAGTTTATTTAATCACTGCCAATTAGCTCAACACTCAAAGTGTTGCCATGTATCATAGGTTGCAAAACTTTAACATGCAAAGATAAAGGAGTTTCTCATGACAGTATCACAATACAAATAGAGATGACAGCAAACTAATATGGATGAAGGCCTTAGGCCCGTACCAACCTGAGGAAAAAAGCTTATCCATGTAGTCCATAAGAGATGATAAAGCACTCACTGGAATCACTCAATAGTATATATTTTTGTGCACTTCAAATGTATGGTTGAAATCACTCTTGTTTACCAGTGTTGAGATTATATCAAAAGATTATCAAGAACTTCCAGCAGAGTTAAAGCACTGGATGGGATACAGTTCATTGTATTTTCTTGTGTAGTTCCACTAAAATGTACAATTGGCTCAACATGATCCCTGTTTGCATAAGTAGGAACTAGGTGAAACCTTCATTAGCTTAGTGAGAAAGGATAGAAATACATTAGCATATTACTCTAACAGTAGCCTCAAATTCATGATGGACAATACGCAAAACATTGCCTCATTGAACCAATGGCAATAAATTGGCATGCTAAACAATAGCACTATTATGTCATGACACTAATAATATTCCCTCCCTGCTCCACCACATGATTCACCTCCATAGACAAACAAACACACGTACATGATTCAGCATAGGGTGCTACTAAAGATTTGTTCAACTCCGACAGGAAAATTAGGCAGCAATAAATTAGTGGTACTTAAGTACTCCTAATTAATTAAGTGAGACAGCAGAAGTGGAAGGGCTCCCTGGAGGATCGTCTCACATGTAAGGTAGTCGTTGCCGGAGCCCTTGAATGGCCTCGACTGAGGCCTCTGGCTTCAGTAAGATCACCGTGGCACTGTTTATTCTTCTTCCTCTTCCTCTTCATGCTTTGTTTCTCTTTCTCCTCACCAGTTGGTGAAACCAAGTACATGATTGGCCTTCTATTTCAAAATTGGTTTTGTCAATGAGGGAGTACAAGTGTACTAGTAAAAAATAGCATTATTTTCTCATGGCAGTCACAAAATAGAGATGAACACATGCATTAAATATCATTCTTACCTAAAGGAAGTTTATGGTGCCAATATGGATGATGAGGATTGGAACACAGATCTCCCTTTGTGCAGTTCCACCGAAATGAACCAACTGTTCCATTCTGACATTCCAGTTAAACAACACAAAAGTCACTTCTTTTAAGAAGTGTTTTGTGCAGTGCACCAAAAGGTCACAACAGCAACCAGGTGAAATAAATATCCCTGTTTGCACAAAAAGATATAGAGGAAACAGTTAGAGTCTCAAATAATTACAGGCAAAAACATTTGGCTAAACTTGTCATGGCTTATAACAGTGGCATGGCTTTATTTTACCAAGGACATTAGATTAAGAACAGCTAAATATTTGGTATAAGGGCATGGGACAGTGGGTGCACTAGCAGTCCAGCACCATGTACCTAAACAGGGGCATAAAGTGGTGATTCATAGTTTGTTGCCCCGAGAAACAAACATCCAAGAAACATATCTGGGTTGGTCCCATTTTTGCTCACTCTACCCACCTACTCCTATGTGTGGATAGCAAATCTAGTCCTGGTCATACCACTGTGTATAGCGTTACCCCTATATTTCCCTTTTCGACCAAGAGACCGGTTGGATGACCAATCTGTTCTACTTTCACCCCCTTTCCTTCCTGTTTGTACCAAGTCTGATGTACATACTGAATTCCCCCACCCCCACTTTATTTCTTGTTGGAACCAAGTACAAGATTCAACTCCATGAAGTAGCTTTACCTCTAACAATAGAAGAATAAAAATAGGTGACGTTGGACCATCCGATCAAGAGGGGATGAGAGGTAGAAAATGATGCACATGTAGCGACGTAGCAAGCTGCGGAAGTAGAGCTAAGGCGGGTTCGAAGGAAGATATACCTGAAGGTCGTCAGGATGTGGATAGGTGGGTGGCGGGAGGCCGGATCCGCCCACACTAGGGCAACGACGAAGGGATCGGAGGACCTCCCGGTCGGCGCTCGGCCACAGATAATGGTGCGGCCGGCAGTGGGTCTCCTCCCTCGCTGTCGACGACGGCCTAAATGCTGCCCCTCCTCCCCTTCACCGGTGGAGGGGATATGTCCGGATCTGTAACCAGCGGTGAGGATAGAAAGACAGTGTTTTTTGAAGGGAGAAAGACAGTGTTACCACCGCTATCTTGTTTAGATCTGGAGAGGATGAGATTGTGTGAATAGAGCAACCCTAGCAAGCAAGCGCGGAGGCTCCGGCCTATATATACGTAGTGGGGTAGTTTTCCTTTTTCACTCCATCAAAACAATCGTTTAAAATTGTGTACTACGTGCTAGGTCGCCTTTTTTAGTTGTTGATGGTTTTTGAGATAGCTACCCGCTTATTCCAAGTGGTGTTATGGTGTGCCAGGTCGCACTTTGTATCGTTCAAGTCTGGTACAAGTCCCTCCATTAAATGAACAACCAGCCCCTTGTAAAAATTGTGAACAAGCCCACGGCTAAAATTATTGGAAACGTGGGTTGCCCCAACATGCATTATTATTTATATTTTCTTCTCCCTCCATTCCGAAATATAAGTCTTTTTTATTAGCCACACCTAAGACAAGAATTTTTTTTATTAGCAGTGAACCCCACATGTCATAGACACAAAAAGTGTGGCAAGATTCCCTTAGGCAAGCCAAAGTGTGTCTAACAATTTGAGAAACTCAAGTTAGGCAAGTGTGGAAAGTGTGGGAAATAATGTGGCAACATAAGACAAACATAGTCAAAATCCAAACAGCCCCGTAATTTTTTGTGACATGCATGAACATTTGGTTAGTAAAATTTATAGTCAAAATTTGGGAAGGTGCATCAAATCAACACATGCAAGTATCAAAAGGAAAGTCACGGCATGCATGCATGTGTTGTACTCCCTCCGTTTCCAAATATAAGTCTTTTTAGAGATTGCAACAGTGACTACATATGAAGCAAAATGAGTGAATCTACACTCTAAAATATGTCTACATACATCCGTATGTTGTAGTCCATTTGAAATGTCTAAAAAGACTTATATTGACTGCAGTGCTTTGATGTGTCGCGTAATTAATGCATCGGTAAACGCAAATTATTTAAATATATCGAGTGCAGTGCTTTGATGTGTCGCGTCAACTCGTACAAGACCGAAAGATTACTACAACGCCCTCTCCCTCGCAGACTGAGCTTCGGTGCCTTAACTGCACCTGCCTTTGGCTGCATGATAGGTGGGCCACCCACTTGTTGGGCCCACCTGTCATAGACACAAAGGTAGGAGTAGTAAGTCAATGAAGCTGCGTCCCTCCCTCGCACATGAGCGTGGTGGCTGGCAGGACTAGGAGAAGCTTTCACTACACGCTATCCCTCCCGCACGCGGTGGACAGACATGCAGCAGTGGATTCGATACTATAGAAGTAGTAATAACATCATTGTTCGTCTTCTCGAAGAGGCGAAGAGCCAAGCCAGCCCAAACATGGCATTTGCGAACGCTCGCGTGGCAGTCTTTGTGTAGGGGTGGGGCATAGTGCGGGGTCTTGGAGCACGCATATAGCCAGGCTCTTGCATGAGACAAAATTGCTATTTGGGCCCACGATTGTAGTACTAGTACTTGCTAGTATAGCCCTATAAACCAGAAAGGAGTATTTGCCTTCCTAGAGATTTCAACAAGTGACTAGACTACACTGCGTGCAGTACTCCCTCCCTTACGGTTTGTAGGGCTCAAATCTCAAATCTCATCAACCAAGGCATTTTGTGATTGGAGGAATGTATCTTGTACTTTGCAAAACTACCCTAATTAAACTCATGCATTAATTACGTAGTTCTCTCGTTTTCCTCTCTGCCTTGGTCGCGGTGCACAATATTGAGCACTCCTATATGACTAGCCGCTCTAGGCGGGATATCAAAGCATCCAGCCCTGTGTGCCATCCACCAAATCACAGCGAGGTGCTACAGTTGAGACTCACCGGTCACCCTGGTGTGGCCATCATGACCCGTCATATCACAAAACCCACACCTTTACCAGCAGTGGTAAAGTGGCCTCGAAGTTGGACTGGACGAAGCAAACATCATTTCACTGGAACGCTTGTTGAAGCCCTTTCTCCCCTTTCTTGAAGAAAACCTCACTCTAGGCTACTCACTTCTGCCATTTTTCTTCTGTACCGATGAAGAAAAGGTGGGTGAATCAGTGATGCTGCTATATTTTCATTCCAAGAATCTTCTTTTCGCGAAGCACCGACCGATTCTCACAGCCTATTCTTTTCCCGTTTTCATTGCGATTGTGGTTTACTTTCAATTGCTTTTTGTTTGTCACATTGATGGATCCTGGAGCACTAGGCGAAGAGTTGCCGGCGGACAACCCACTGGAGACAGCGATTTCTAGGAAGCGAGCACCAACCAACGAGTTGACCATGTTGGCGCATGGAGATGAAGAACTCCAAGAAACAAGCACTGGCCAAAGAGTTTATGACGTTGGCAGACGAACTCCTCAAAGAAAGTTGGAAGAACAGCAAGGGCCCCATCGTGCCTACCCCAGAAACTCTAATGGCCACCTATGCGAGGCTCAAGGCCGAGTTTGAGGAGATAGTCACCGTTGAGAAGCATTATTCCCCTGGCAAGGTGATGGCCCCCATCAAGGACGAGGAGATGGCCCCCGTAGGGATGGGATCCCCCAGTGAGCTGCACAAGGTAAAAAATAATGGCTTACCATAGATGTGGTTTCTGATTATTTGCAATGTGCTTGCTAATATGTCAGGGTTGTGCAGGTGCGAGTGGACGTCCTTGATGATTCCGATGTCGCGGACCGTCTTGTGGACAATGCCCTAGAGATCGTTTTCGATGTCGCGGTCCGTCCTGTTGACATCGCCCCGGAGATCGATTCTGATGTCGTTGTCCATCCTGTGGACATCGCCCCCGAGATCGATTCCGATGTCGCGGTCAGTCATGTGGACATCGCCCCAGAGATCGATTCCGATGCCGTTGTCGATGCTGTGGTCATTGCCCGAGAGATCGATGACAAGAAATAGTTGGTCGCGCTAATCCTTTAGGGTAGTTTGCATTGCCCTATGTTTAATTACCAGAACGATGCGTGTTATCAAACCATCTTAGGTCTAGTGCACTGTCTTGTGTGGGCGGTACTTGCTACTTTTGTTTGATACTGAATCATGCAAACCCTCTCCGAGTTATGAAAACAGATGTATCCTCACCAGCTTTTGATGTAGGAATCCAATAACTCCCAAACGTTCGGGATTTGATTAGTTCATTGATAACCCACAAGTGTAGGGGATCGCAACAGCTTTCGAGGGTAAAGTATTCAACCCAAATTTATTGATTCGACACAAGGGGAGCCAAAGAATATTCTTGAGTATTAGCAGTTCAGTTGTCAATTCAACCACACCTAGATAACTTAGTATCTGTAGCAGAGTATTTAGTAGCAAAGTAACGGTAGCAAAAGTAATGTTATGGGGTTTTGTAGTGACTGTAACAGTAGCAACGGAAAAGTAAATAAGCGAAGAACAATATGTGAAAAGCTCATAGGCAATGGATCAATGATGGATAATTATGTCGGATGCGATTCCTCATGTAATAGCTATAACATAGGGTGGCACAGAACTATCTCCAGTTCATCAATGTAATGTATGCATGTATTCCATATATAGTCATACGTGCTTATGGAAAAGAACTTGCATGACATCTTTTGTCCTACCCTCCCGTGGCAGCGGGGTCCTAGTGGAAACTAAGGGATATTAAGGCCTCCTTTTAATAGAGAACCGGAACAAAGCATTAGCACATAGTGAATACATGAACTCCTCAAACTACGGTCATCACCGAGAAGTATCCCGATTATTGTCACTTCGGGGTTGTCGGATCATAACACATAATAGGTGACTATAGACTTGCAAGATAGGATCAAGAACACACATATATTCATGAAAACATAATAGGTTCAGATCTGAAATCATGGCACTAGGGCCCTAGTGACAAGCATTAAGCATAGCAAAGTCATAGCAACATCAATCTCAGAACATAGTGGATACTAGGGATCAAACCCTAACAAAACTAACTTGATTACATGGTAAATCTCATCCAACCCATCACCGTCCAGCAAGCCTATGATGGAATTACTCACGCATGGCGGTGAGCATCATGAAATTGGTGATGGAGGATGGTTGATGATGACGACAGCAACGAAACCCCCTCTCCGGAGCCCCGAACGGACTCCAGATCAGGCCTCCCGAGAGAGATTAGGGCTTGGTGGCGGCTCCGTATCGTAAAACGCGATGAAACTTTCTCTCTGATTTTTTTCTCCGCGAGACGAAATATATGGAGTTGGAGTTGAGGTCGGCGGAGCCTCAGGGGGGCCACGAGACAGGGGGCGCGCCCACGGGGGAGGGCGCTTTTGGGGAACGTAGTAATTTCAAAAAATTTCCTACGCACACGCAAGATCATGGTGATGATATAGCAACGAGAGGGGAGAGTGTTCGTCCACATACCCTCATAGACCGTAAGCGGAAGCGTTAGCACAACGCGGTTGATGTAGTCGTACGTCTTCACGATCCGACCGATCCAAGTACCGAACGTACGGCACCTCCGAGTTCAGCACACGTTCAGCTCGATGACGATCCCCGGGCTCCGATCCAGCAAACCGTCGGGGATGAGTTCCGTCAGCACGATGGCGTGGTGACGATGTTGATGTTCTACCGGCGCAGGGCTTCGCCTAAACTCTGCGACGATATGATCGAGGTGGAATATGGTGGAGGGGGGCACCGCACACGGCTAAGGAACGATCCGTAGATCAACTTGTGTGTCCATGGGGTGCCCCCTACCCCCGTATATAAAGGAGTGGAGGAGGGGAGGGCCGGCCCTCTTCTATGGCGCGCCCTAGGGGAGTCCTACTCCCACCGGGAGTAGGATTCCCCCTTTCCTAGTCCAACTAGGAGTCCTTCCATGTATTAGGAGTAGGAGACAAGGAAGGGGAAGAGAGAAGGGAAGGAAGGAGGGGGTGCGGCCCCTCCCCCTAGTCCAATTCGGACTAGGCCATGGGGGGGCGCGCGGCCTGCCCTAGGCAGCTCCTCTCTCTTTCCCGCAGGGCCCAATAAGGCCCAATACTTCTCCTCGGTGAATTCCCGTAACTCTCCGGTACTCCGAAAAATACCCGAATCACTCGGAACCTTTCCGAACTCCGAATATAGTCGTCCAATATATCGACCTTTACGTCTGGACCATTTCGAGACTCCTCGTCATGTCCCTGATCTCATCCGGGACTCCGAACTCCTTCGGTACATCAAAACTCATAAACTCATAATATAACTATCATCGAAACCTTAAGCGTGCGGACCCTACGGGTTCGAGAATTATGTAGACATGACCTAGAACTATTCTCTGTCAATAACCAATTGCGGGACCTGGATGCCCATATTGGCTCCTACATATTCTACGAAGATCTTTATCGGTCAAACCGCATAACAACATACGTTGTTCCCTTTGTCATCGGTATGTTACTTGCCCGAGATTCGATCGTCGGTATCCAATACCTAGTTCAATCTCGTCACCGGCAAGTCTCTTTACTCGTTCTGTAATGCATCATCCCGTAACCAACTCATTGGTCACATTGCTTGCAAGGCTTATAATGATGCGCATTACCGAGAGGGCCCAGAGATACCTCTCCGACAATCAGAGTGACAAAACCTAATCTCGAAATATGCCAACTCAACATGTACCTTCGGAGACACCTGTAGTACTCCTTTATAATCACCTAGTTACGTTGTGACGTTTGGTAGTACCCAAAGTGTTCCTCCGGTAAACGGGAGTTGCATAATCTCATAGTTACAGGAACATGTATAAGTCATGAAGAAAGCAATAGCAACATACTAAACGATCAAGTGCTAAGCTAACGGAATGGGTCAAGTCAATCACATCATTCTCCTAATGATGTGATCCCATTAATCAAATGACAACTCCTTTTTCCATGGCTAGGAAACATAACCATCTCTGATAAACGAGCTAGTCAAGTAGAGGCATACTAGTGACACTATGTTTGTCTATGTATTCACACATGTATTATGTTTCCGGTTAATACAATTCTAGCATGAATAATAAACATTTATCATGAAATAAGGAAATAAATAATAACTTTATTATTGCCTCTAGGGCATATTTCCTTCAGTCTCCCACTTGCACTAGAGTCAATAATCTAGTTCACATCGCCATGTGATTTAACACCAATATTCATATCTGTATATGATTAACACCCATAGTTCACATCATCATGTGACCAACACCCAAAGGGTTTACTAGAGTCAATAATCTAGTTCACATCGCTATGTGATTAACACCCAAAGAGTACTAAGGTGTGATCATGTTTTGCTCGTGAGAGAAGCTTAGTCAACGGGTCTGTCACATTCAGAGCCGTATGTATTTTGCAAATATTCTATGTCTACAATGCTCTGCACGGAGCTACTCTAGCTAATCGCTCCCACTTTCAATATGTATCCAGATTGAGACTTAGAGTCATCTGGATTGGTGTAAAAGCTTGCATCGTTGTAACTTTTTACGACGGGCTCTTTTATCACCTCCATAATCGAGAAACATGTCCTTAGTCCTCACTAAGGATATTCTTGACCGTTGTCCAGTGATCTACTCTTAGATCAAAATTGTATTCCTTTGTCAAACTCAGAGCAAGGTATACAATAGGTCTGGTTCACAACATAGAATACTTTATAGAACCTATGACTGAGGCATAGGGAATGACTTTCATTCTCTTTTCTATTTTCTGCCGTGGTCGGGATTTGAGTCTTACTCAATTTCACACCTTTGCAACATAGGCAAGAACTCTTTCTTTGACTGTTCCATCTTGAACTATTTCAAAATCTTGCCAAGGTATGTACTCATTGAAAATCTTATCAAGCGTCTTGATCTATCTCAATAGATCTTGATGCTCAATATGTAAGTAGCTTTTACTGAGGTCTTTCTTTTAAAGAACTCCTTTAAAGCACTCCTTTATGCTTTGCAGAATAATTCTACATTATTTCTGATCAACAATATGTCAATCACATATACTTATCAGAAATGTTGTAGTGCTCCCACCCACTTTCTTGTAAATACAGGCTTCACCGTAAGTCTGTACAAAACTATATGCTTTGATCAACTTATCAAAGCTTATATTCCAACTCTGAGAGGCTTGCACCAGTCCATAGATGGATCGTTGGTGCTTGCATAATTTGTTAGCACCTTTTGGATTGACAAAACCTTCTGGTTGCATCATATACAACTCTTTCTTTAATGAATCCATTAAGGAATGCAGTTTTGACATCCTTTTGCCAGATTTCATAAAATGTGGCAATTGCTAACATGATTCGGACAGACTTAAGCATCACTACGGTTGAGAAAATCTCATTGTAGTCAACACTTTGAACTTGTCAAAAACCTTTTTGTGACAAGTCGAGCTTTGTAGATAGTAACACTACTATCAATGTCCGTCTTCCTCTTGAAGATCCATTTATTTTCTATGGCTTGCCGATCATCGGGCAAGTCCACCAAAGTCCACACTTTGTTCTCATACATGGATCCCATCTCAGATTTCATGGCCTCCAGCCATTTCGTGGAATCTGGGCTCATCATCGCTTCCTCATAGTTCGTAGGTTTATCATGGTCTAGTAACATGACTTTCAGAATAGGATTACCGTACCACTCTGGTGCGGACCATACTCCGGAAGACCTACGAGGTTCTGTAGTAACTTGATCTGAAGTTTCATGATCATCATCATTAGCTTCCTCACTCATTGGTGTAGGAATCACTAGAACTGATTTCAGTGATGAACTATTTTCCAATTCGGGAGAAGGTACAGTTACCTTATCAAGTTCTACTTTCCTCCTACTCACTTCTTTCGAGAGAAACTCCTTCTCTAGAAAGTATCCATTTTGAGCAACGAATATCTTGCCTTCGGATCTGTGATAGAAGGTGTACCCAACAATTTCCTTTGGGTATTCTATGAAGACGCACTTCTCCGATTTGGGTTCGAGCTTATCAGGATGAAACTTTTTCACATAAGCATCGCAGCCCCAAACTTTAAGAAACGATGACTTGGGTTTCTTGCTAAACCACAGTTCATATGCTGTCGTCTCAACGGATTTAGATGGTGCCCTTTTTAACGTGAATGCAGCTGTCTCTAATGCATAACCCCAAAACAATATTGGTAAATCAGTAAGAGACATCATAGATCGCACCATATCCAATAAAGTGCGGTTACGACGTTCGGACACACCATAACGTTGTGGTGTTCCAGGTGGCGTGAGCTGTGAAACTATTTCACATTGTTTTAATTGAAGACCAAACTCGTAACTCAAATATTCATCTCCGCGATCAGATCGCAGAAACTTTATTTTCTTGTTATGATGATTTTTCCACTTCACTCTGAAATTCTTTGAACCTTTCAACTATTTCAGACTTATGTTTCATCAAGTAGATATACACATATCTGCTCAAATCATCTTGTGAAGGTCAGAAAATAACGATACTTGCCACGAGCATCAATACTCATTGGATCGCATACATCTGTATGTATTATTTCGAACAAGTTAGTAGCTCATTGCATTGTTTCGGAGAACGGAGTTTTAGTCATCTTGCCAAAAAGGCACGGTTCGCAAGCATCAAATGATTCATAACCAAGTGATTCCAAAAATCCATCTTTATGGAGTTTCTTCATGCGCTTTACACCGATATGACCCAAACGGCAGTGCCACAAATAAGTTGCACTATCATTATTAACTTTGCATCTTTTGGCATCAATATTATGAATATGTGTATCATCACGATCGAGATCCAACAAACTATTTTCATTGGGTGTATGACCATTGAAGGTTTTATTCATGTAAACAGAACAACAATTATTCTCTGATTTTAAATGAATAACCGTATTGCAATAAACATGATCAAATCATATTCATGCTCAACGTAAACGCCAAATAACATTTATTTAGGTTTAACACTAATCCCGAAAGTATAGGGAGTGTGCGATGATGATCATATCAATCTTGGAACTACTTCCAACACTCATCGTCACTTCCCCTTCAACTAGTCCCTGTTTATTCTGTAACTCCTGTTTCGAGTTACTAATCTTAGCAACCGAACAAGTATCAAATACTCAGGGGCTACTATAAACACTAGCAAGGCACACATTAATAACCTGTATATCAAATATACCCTTGTTCACTTTGCCATCTTTCTTATCTACCAAATATTCAGGGCATTTCCGCTTCCAGTGACTATTTCCTTTGCAGTGTAAGCACTTAGTTTCAGGCTATGGTCCAGCTTTGGGCTTCTTCGCAGGAGTGACAACTTGCTTGTCTTTCCACTTGAAGTTCCCTTTCTTTCCCTTTGCCCTTTTCTTGAAACTAGTGGTCTTGTCAATCATCAACACTTGATGCTCTTTCTTGATTTCTACCTTCGTCGATTTCAACATCACGAAGAGCTCGGGAATCGTTTTCGTCATCCCTTGCATACTATAGTTCATCACGAAGTTCTACTAACTTGGTGATGGTGACTAGAGAATTCTGTCAATCACTATCTTATCTGGAAGATTAACTCCCACTTGATTCAAGCGATTGAAGTACCCAGACAATCTGAGCACATGCTCACTAGTTGAGCGATTCTCCTCCATCTTTTAGCTATAGAACTTGTTGGAGACTTCATATCTCTCAACTCGGGTATTTGCTTGAAATATCAACTTCAATTTCTGGAACATCTCATATGGTCCATGACGTTCAAAACGTCCTTGAAGTCCCGATTCTAAGCCGTTAAGCATGGTGCACTAAACTATCAAGTAGTCATCATATTGAGCTAGCCAAACGTTCACAACGTCTGCATCTGCTCCTGCAATAGGTCTATCACCTAGCGGTGCATTAAGGACATAATTCTTCTGTGCAGCAATGAGGATAAACCTCAGATCACGGATTCAATCCGCATCATTGCTACTGACATCTTTCAACACAATTTTTCTCTAGGAACATATCAAAATAAACATATGAAAGCAACAACGCGAGCTATTGATCTACAACATAATTTGCAAAATACTACCAGGACTAAGTTCATGATAAATTTAAGTTCAATTAATCATATTACTAAAGAACTCCCACTTAGACAGACATCTCTCTAGTCATCTAAGTGATCACGTGATCCAAATCAACTAAACCATGTCCGATCATCACGTGAGATGGAGTAGTTTCAATGGTGAACATCACTATGTTGATCATATCTACTATATGATTCACGCTCGACCTTTCGGTCTCCGTGTCCCGAGGCCATATCTGTATATGCTAGGCTCGTCAAGTTTAACCTGAGTATTCTGCGTGTGCAACTGTTTTGCACCCGTTGTATTTGAACGTAGAGCCTATCACACCCGATCATCACGTGGTGTCTCAGCACGAAGAACTTTCGCAACGGTGCATACTCAGGGAGAACACTTCTTGATAATTAGTGAGAGATCATCTTAAAATGCTACCGTCAAACAAAACATAATAAGATGTATAACAGATACACATCATATGCAATCAAAATATGTGACATGATATGGCCATGATCATCTTGCGCCTTTGATCTCCATCTCCAAAGTACTGTCATGATCTCTATCATCACCGGCACGACACCATGATCTTCATCATCTTGATCTATATCAATGTGTCATCACATGGTCGTCTCACCAACTATTGCTCTTGCAACTATTGCTATCGCATAGCGATAAAGTAAAGCAATTATTTGGCACTTGCATCTTATGCAACAAAGAGACAACCATAGAGCTTCTGCCAGTCGCCGATAACTTCAACAAAACATGATCATCTCATACAACAACTTATATCTCATCACGTTTTGACCATATCACATCACAACATGCCCTGCAAAAACAAGTTAGACGTCCTCTACTTTGTTGTTGCAAGTTTTACGTGGCTGCTACGGGCTTAAGCAAGAACCAATCTCACCTACGCATCAAAACCACAACGATAGTTTGTCAAATAGACTCCGTTTTAACCCTTCGCAAGGACCGGGCGTAGCCACACTCGGTTCAACTAAAGTTGGAGAAACTGACACCCGCCAGCCACCTGTGTGCAAAGCACGTCGGTAGAACCAGTCTCGCGTAAGCGTACGCGTAATGTCGGTCCGGGCCGCTTCATCCAACAATACCGCCGAACCAAAGTATGACATGCTGGTAGGCAGTATGACTTATATCGTCCACAACTCACTTGTGTTCTACTCGTGCATATAACATCAAACCATAAAAACCTAGGCTCGGATGCCACTGTTGGGGAACGTAGTAATTTCAAAAAAATTCCTACGCACACGCAAGATCATGGTGATGATATAGCAACGAGAGGGGAGAGTGTTCGTCCACATACCCTCGTAGACCGTAAGCGGAAGCGTTAGCACAACGCGGTTGATGTAGTCGTACGTCTTCACGATCCGGCCGATCCAAGTACCGAACGTACGGCACCTCCGAGTTCAGCACACGTTCAGCTCGATGACGATCCCCGGGCTCCGATCCAGCAAACCGTCGGGGATGAGTTCCGTCAGCACGATGGCGTGGTGACGATGTTGATGTTCTACCGGCGCAGGGCTTCGCCTAAACTCTGCGACGATATGATCGAGGTGGAATATGGTGGAGGGGGGCACCGCACACGGCTAAGGAACGATCCGTAGATCAACTTGTGTGTCCATGGGGTGCCCCCTACCCCCGTATATAAAGGAGTGGAGGAGGGGAGGGCCGGCCCTCTTCTATGGCGCGCCCTAGGGGAGTCCTACTCCCACCGGGAGTAGGATTCCCCCTTTCCTAGTCCAACTAGGAGTCCTTCCATGTATTAGGAGTAGGAGACAAGGAAGGGGAAGAGAGAAGGGAAGGAAGGAGGGGGTGCGGCCCCTCCCCCTAGTCCAATTCGGACTAGGCCATGAGGGGGCGCGCGGCCTGCCCTAGGCAGCTCCTCTCTCTTTCCCGCAGGGCCCAATAAGGCCCAATACTTCTCCTCGGTGAATTCCCGTAACTCTCCGGTACTCCGAAAAATACCCGAATCACTCGGAACCTTTCCGAACTCCGAATATAGTCGTCCAATATATCGACCTTTACGTCTGGACCATTTCGAGACTCCTCGTCATGTCCCTGATCTCATCCGGGACTCCGAACTCCTTCAGTACATCAAAACTCATAAACTCATAATATAACTATCATCGAAACCTTAAGCGTGCGGACCCTACGGGTTCGAGAATTATGTAGACATGACCTAGAACTATTCTCTGTCAATAACCAATTGCGGGACCTGGATGCCCATATTGGCTCCTACATATTCTACGAAGATCTTTATCGGTCAAACCGCATAACAACATACGTTGTTCCCTTTGTCATCGGTATGTTACTTGCCCGAGATTCGATCGTCGGTATCCAATACCTAGTTCAATCTCGTCACCGGCAAGTCTCTTTACTCGTTCTGTAATGCATCATCCCGTAACCAACTCATTGGTCACATTGCTTGCAAGGCTTATAATGATGCGCATTACCGACAGGGCCCAGAGATACCTCTCCGACAATCAGAGTGACAAAACCTAATCTCGAAATATGCCAACTCAACATGTACCTTCGGAGACACCTGTAGTACTCCTTTATAATCACCTAGTTACGTTGTGACGTTTGGTAGTACCCAAAGTGTTCCTCCGGTAAACGGGAGTTGCATAATCTCATAGTTACAGGAACATGTATAAGTCATGAAGAAAGCAATAGCAACATACTAAACGATCAAGTGCTAAGCTAACGGAATGGGTCAAGTCAATCACATCATTCTCCTAATGATGTGATCCCGTTAATCAAATGACAACTCCTTTTTCCATGGCTAGGAAACATAACCATCTCTGATAAACGAGCTAGTCAAGTAGAGGCATACTAGTGACACTATGTTTGTCTATGTATTCACACATGTATTATGTTTCCGGTTAATACAATTCTAGCATGAATAATAAACATTTATCATGAAATAAGGAAATAAATAATAACTTTATTATTGCCTCTAGGGCATATTTCCTTCAGGCGCGCCCCCCACCCTCGTGGACATGGTGTGGGCCCCCTGGTCTTGATTCTTTCGCCAGTATTTTTTATATTTTCCAAAAAGTGCCTCCGTGGATTTTCAGGACATTCCGAGAACTTTTGTTTTCTACACATAAAACAACATCATGGCAGTTCTGCTGAAAACAGCGTCAGTCCGGGTGTTTCATTCAAATCATGCAAGTTAGAGTCTAAAACAAGGGCAAAAGTGTTTGGAAAAGTAGATACGTTGGAGACGTATCAACTCCCCCAAGCTTAAACCTTTGCTTGTCCTCAAGCAATTCAGTTGATAAACTAAAAGTGATAGAGAAAAACTTTTACAAACTCTGTTTGCTCTTGTTGTTGTAAACATGCAAAGCCAGCATTCAGGTTTCAGCAAATATTATGAACTAACCATACTCATAATAACACCCAGGTCTCACAATTACTCATATCAATACCATAATCAGCTAGCGAGCCATAATAATAAAACTCGGATGACAACACTTTCTCAAAACAATCATAACATGATATAACAAAATGTTATCTCGCTAGCCCTTTCTGAGACCGCAAAACATAAATGCAGAGCACCTTCAAAGATCAAGGACTGACTAAACATTGTAATTCATGGTAAAAGAGATCCAGTCAAGTCATACCCAATATAAACCAATAGTAATGAATGCAAATGACAGTGTGCTCTCCAACGGGTGCTTTTTAATAAGAAGGGTGATGACTCAACATAAAAGTAAATAGATAGGCCCTTCGCAGAGGGAAGCAGTGATTTGTAGAGGTGCCAGAGCTCGATTTTAAAATAGAGATTGAATAACATTTTGAGTGGCATACTTTTGCTGTCAACGCAACAACTATGAGATGGTTGTATCTTCCATACTACATGCATTTTAGGCAGTTCCCAAACAGAATGGTAAAGGTTTATACTCCCCCAACCACCAACAAGCATCAATCCATGGCTTGCTCGAAACAACGAGTGCCTCCAACTAACAACAGCCCTGGGGGAGTTTTGTTTAATTATTTTGATTTGCTTTGATCTTTTTGGATCATGGGACTAGGCATCCCGGTTACCGGCCCTTTCTCGTGAATGAAGAGCGGAGTCCACTCCTCTTGAGAATAACCCACCTAGCATGGAAGATATAGGCAGCCCTAGTTGAAACATGAGCTGCTCGAGCATACAAAACAGAATTTCATTTGAAGGTTTGGAGTTTGGCACATACAAATTTACTTGGAACGGCAGGTAAATACCGCATATAGGAAGGTATGGTGGACTCATATGGAACAACTTTGGGGTTTAAGGAGTTTGGATACACAAGCAGTATTCCCGCTTAGTACAAGTGAAGGATAGCAAAAGACTGGGAAGCAACCAACTGAGAGAGCGACAACAGTCATAAACATGCATTAAAATTAATTTACACCGAGTACAAGCATGAGTAGGATATAATCTACCATGAACATAAATATCATGAAGGCTATGTTGATTTGTTTCAACTACATGCGTGAACATGTGCCAAGTCGAGTCACTCAATTCATTCAAAGGAGGATACCATCCCATCATACCACATCATAATCATTCTAATAGCATGTTGGCACGCAAGGTAAACCATTATAACTCATAGCTAATAAAGCATGGCACAAGCAACTATAATCTCTAAATGTCATTGCAAATGTGTTTACCTCATAATAAGCTGAATCAGAAACGATGAACTCATCATATTTACAAAAACAAGAGAGGTCGAGTTCATACCAGCTTTTCTCATCTCAATAAGTCCATCATATATCGTCATTATTGCCTTTCACTTGCACGACCGAACGATGTGTATAATAATAATAGTGCACGTGCATTGGACTAAGCTGGAATCTGCAAGCATTCAACTCAAAAGATAAGACAAGATAATATGGGCTCTAAGTTAAATAAACAATCATAAATATGAGAGCCACTAAGCATTTTCAATATGGTCTTCTCGACCCCCAAAGGAAAGAAAAGAAAATAAAACTATTTACACGGGAAAGCTCCCAACAAGTAAGAAGAAGAACTAGAAATCTTTTTGGGTTTTCATTTTAATTCTACTACAAGCATGGAAATTAAACTAACTAATTTTTTTTCTTAAGGTTTATCAAACACACAAGAAGAAAGCGAGAGAAAAAATTAAACTAACATGGATAATACAATGAAAGAGTATGAGCACCGACGACTAGTGTGTGAACATGAATGTAAAGTCGGTGAGAAATACGTACTCCCCCAAGCTTAGGCTTTTGGCCTAAGTTGGTCTAATACCAAGGACCGCCTGGCTGATATCCGTAGTTGTAGCTGGGGTCGTACTGAGATGCAGCAGCAACCGCCTCCTGAGCTGCGGCATGTTGGCGAGCTGCCTCCGCTTTCCCCTCGTGTTCAGATGCTTCCTCCCTAGTAACAACATATCTTCCTTTTGCCTGATAATCAAAAAGGAGAGGAGCAGGAAGAGTAACATGGACGATGTTGCGTCTGTCATAGATTAGTCGATAATGGAGGAATTGTTCATTCCTCCTAAGAAAATGATGATTGACCATAGTGTCATAATCTAAATAAGCAGGAGGTATCATCACATCCCCCTCTCGTGGGGCTATACCAAGATAATTATCCACACGAGTTGCATAAATTCCTCCAAATAAATCTCCAGCTCTACCATTATTCTGCAACCTACGTGCAACTATTTCCCCCAAGTTATAACCTAACACAGCACTCTTGAGGACACACAGATCAGGGACACACATGTGACATGCTTCATCTTTACCGTTAATGCATCTACCAAAGAAGAGAGCAAAATAATGTATAGCAGGAAATTGAATGCTCCCTCTGGTAGCTTGTGTTATGTCCCTGGATTCTCCCACAGTAATACTAGCAAGGACATCTCTAAATTCAGATTTGTGAGGATCACTAATATTACCCCACTGCGGAAGTTTGCAAGCAGTTGTAAAATCCTCTGAGTCCATGGTATAATATGTATCATAAATATCAAATAGGACACTAGGAGAATTACGTGTACAATTATATTTAAACCTCCACACAAAGGAATCAGTCAATTGATAGTACTGAGGACACTTATCTTGTAAGAAGTCCTCCAGCTTAGCATTATGCATATACGCATCAAATTCCTCCTTAAAGCCTGCTTCGACCATAAAATCATCGGATGGCCACTCACAAGCTCGTACATCCGCGTCCCTCGGTAATTCAACATCTTGCTCACGTATAGCAATCCTGGGTCCTTTCTTTACCGAGGAACCACCTTGGTACATTCTCCTAGACATAATTCTTTTTCTGAAAAATTTCTGAAATTTTAGTAACTTCAAAATAAAAGTGAATAAAACTAAACAACATTGGTAGCAACTACTCCTACAAGTGCCTAGAGCCTATATCATGCATTAGAATTGCTTGGGACCTCATAAATTCAACATGCAAGCTCAAGAACATGGTCACCTATGCAGCAAAAATTTGCAATGAATAAAGCACTAGAACAAAAACTAATTGGACCAATGGAGGAGTCACATACCAGGCAACAATCTCCCAAAGCAGTTTTGTGAATGGAGCTTTGAGCAAGGAGATCGAAAATCGCAGCAAAATGAGCTAGAACTCGTGCTTGAGCTGGATGGGGATTTTTTTGGGTAGAAGATGAAGTGTGTCGGTGCTGGCATAAGTGGAGGGGGGCCACCAGGGGCCCACGAGACAGGGGGGCGCACCCAGGGGGGTGGGCGTGCCCTCCACTCTCGTGGCCTGGTGCTTGCCCCTCCTGTAGTGATTTCAGTGCCTAAAATCCTCAAATATTCCATAAAAAATCATACTAAATTTGTAGGGCATTTGGAGCACTTCTATTTTTGGGATATTTTTTTATTGCACGGATAATTCAGAAAACAGACAGATAATACTATTTTTGCTTTATTTATTCTAAATAACAAGAAGTAAAAAAAGGGTACAGAAGGTTGTGCTTTCTAGTTTCATCCATCTCATGATCATCAAAATGAATCCACTAACAAGGTTGATCAAGTCTTGTTAACAAACTCATTCCGAATAACACGGAACTGGAGAAATTTTGAATAACACTAAGTTACCTCAACGGGGATATGAACATCCCCAACAATAAGAATATCATACTTTTTCTTGACAGTAGGGAGAGGAAATTCAAAACCTCCAATAATGATAGTTGGAACTTTTCCAATAGAATTGATGCTATGGACTTGAGATTGTCTCCTCGGAAAGTGTACCATATGCTCATTACCATTAACATGAAAAGTGACATTGCCTTTGTTGCAATCAATAACAGCCCCTGTAGTATTCAAAGAAGGTCTACCAAGGATAATCGACATACTATTGTCCTCGGGAATATCAAGAATAACAAAGTCCATTAAGATAGTGACATTTGTAACCACAACAGGCACATCCTCACAAATACCGACAGGTATAGCAGTTGATTTATCAGCCATTTGCAAATATATTTCAGTAGTTGTCAACTTATTCAATTAAAGTCTACAATATAAAGAGAGAGGCATAACACTAACATCGGCTCCAAGATCACATAAAGCAGTTCTAACATAATTTATTTTAATGGAGCATGGTATAGTTGGTACCCCCCGATCTCCAAGTTTCCTTAGTATTCCACCCTTAAAAGTGTAATTGGCAAGCATGGTGGAAATTTCGGCTTCCGGTACCTTTCTTTTGTTTGTAATGATATCCTTCATATACATAGCATAAGGATTTACTTTGAGCATATCAGTTAAGCGCATACGTAAGAAGATAGGTCTAATCATTTCAGCAAAGCGCTCAAAATCCTCATCATCCTTTGTCTTGGATGGTTTAGGAGGAAAGGGCACGGGTTTCTGAACCCATGGTTCTCTTTCTTTACCGTGCTTCCTAGCAACAAAATCTCTCTTATCATAACGTTGATTCTTTGTTTGTGGGTTATCAAGATCAACAGCAGGTTCAATCTCTACATCATTGTTTTTGCTAGGTTGAGCATCAACATGAACATTATCATTAACATTATCACTAGGTTCATGTTCATCACCTGATTGTGTTTCAGCATTAGAGATAGAAATATCATTGGGATTCTCAGGTGTGTCTACAGTAGGTTCACTAGAAGCATGCAAAGTCCTATCGTTTTTCTTTTTCTTCTTTTTAGAATAACTAGGTGCCTCTAAATTATTTCTCTGAGAATCT
Source organism: Triticum timopheevii (assembly GCA_963921465.1). Classification (NCBI taxonomy): domain Eukaryota; kingdom Viridiplantae; phylum Streptophyta; class Magnoliopsida; order Poales; family Poaceae; genus Triticum; species Triticum timopheevii. The sequence goes on along the minus strand of OY997266.1, from coordinate 239,072,615 downwards.
TGCTCGATTCTCTTAGGGTGGCCTTCAGGATACAAAGGTTCCTGAGTCATTCTACCAGTTTTAGTAGCCACTCTAACAGCAAAGTCATTTTTATTATTTAATTCATCAAGCAAATCATTTTGAGCTTTGAGTACTTGCTCAGTTTGAGTAGCAACCATAGAAGCATATTTGCTAATGAGTTTGAGTTCACCTTTAACTCTAGCCATATTATCGCTCACGCGTCCTATCTCGAAAGCATTATTCTTTAACTCTCTACCAACATAAGCATTAAAACTTTCTTGTCTAGCCATAAAGTCATCAAATTCATCTAAGCATGGGCTATGAAATTTAGTAGAGGGGATTTCAACTTTATCATATCTATAGAGAGAATTTACCTTTACTACCTATGTCGGGTTATCAAGACAATGTGCTTCTTCAATAGGCGGTATATTAAGACCATGTATTTCTTCAATAGGAGGTAAATTCTTAACATCTTCAGCTTTAATACCTTTTTCTTTCATCGATTTCTTTGCCTCTTGCATATCTTCAGGATTGAGAAATAAAACACCTCTCTTCTTTGGAGTGGGTTTAGGAATAGGCCCAGGAGTTGGCTCAATTGGTTCAGGAATTGCCTCAGGAATTGGCTCGGGAAGAGTCCAATTATTTTCATTAGTCAACATATTATTCAATAGTAATTCAGCTTCGTCCACTGTTCTTTCCCTGAAAACACAACCAGCACAACTATCCAAGTAGTCCTTGGAAGCATCGGTTAGTCCATTATAAAAGATATCAAGTATTTCATTTTTCTTAAGAGGATGATCAGGCAAAGCATTAAGTAACCGGAGAAGCCTCCCCCAAGCTTGTGGGAGACTCTCTTCTTCGATTTGCACAAAATTATATATTTCCCGCAAGGCAGCTTGTTTCTTATGAGCAGGGAAATATTTAGCAGAGAAGTAATAAATCATATCCTGGGGACTACGCACACAACCAGGAGCAAGAGAATTGTACCAAGTCTTAGCATCACCCTTTAAAGAGAATGGAAATATCTTAAGGATATAATAATAGCGAGATTTATCATGATGAGTAAACAGGGTAGCTATATCATTCAACTTGGTAAGATGTGCCACGACAGTTTCAGATTCAAGGCCATAAAAAGGATCAGATTCAACTAAAGTAATAATCTCAGGATCAACAGAGAATTCATAATCCTTAACAGTAACACAGATAGGTGAAGTAGCAAAAGCAGGGTCAGGTTTCATTCTAGCATTAAGAGACTGTTGCTTCCATTTAGCTAATAATTTCTTAAGGTCATATCTATCATTGCAAGCAAAGATAGCTCTAGCATCTTCTTCATTCATAACATAACCCTCAGGAACAACAGGCAATTCATAATCATTGGGAGAATTTTCATCATCACTATCATCAATAATAGCACCTTCAATAATTTCATTCCCTCTAACCCTAGCAAGTTTTTCATCAAGAGATTCACCTAATGGCAAGGTAGTTTCACGCACAGAAGTAGTTTCATCATAAGTATCATGCATAGCAGAAGTGGCATCATCAATAACATGCGACATATCAGAGTTCATAGCAGTAGCAGGTTTAGGTGTCGCAAGCTTACTCAAAACAGAAGGAGAATCTAGTGCAGAGCTAGATGGCAGTTCCTTACCTCCCCTCGTAGTTGAGGGATATATCGTAGTTTTCACGTCTTTCAAGTTCTTCATAGTGATCAACAGATATAAATCCCAAGTGACTCAGAGAATAGAGCTATGCTCCCCGGCAACGGCACCAGAAATTAGTCTTGATAACCCACAAGTGTAGGGGATCGCAACAGCTTTCGAGGGTAAAGTATTCAACCCAAATTTATTGATTCGACATAAGGGGAGCCAAAGAATATTCTTGAGTATTAGTAGTTGAGTTGTCAATTCAACCACACCTGGATAACTTAGTATCTGCAGTAGAGTATTTAGTAGCAAAGTAATATGATAACAAAGGTAATGGTAGCAAAAGTAATGTTTTTGGGTTTTGTAGTGACTGTAATAGTAGCAACGGAAAAGTAAATAAGCGAAGAACAATATGTGAAAAGCTCGGAGGCAATGGATCAATGATGGATAATTATGTCGGATGCGATTCCTCATGTAATAGCTATAACATAGGGTGACACAGAACTAGCTCCAGTTCATCAATGTAATGTAGGCATGTATTCCGTATATAGTCATACGTGCTTATGGAAAAGAACTTGCATGACATATTTTGTCCTACCCTCCCGTGGCAGCGGGGTCCTAGTGGAAACTAAGGGATATTAAGGCCTCCTTTTAATAGAGAACCGGAACAAAGCATTAGCACAGAGTGAATACATGAACTCCTCAAACTACGGTCATCACCGAGAAGTATCCCGATTATTGTCACTTCGGGGTTGTCGGATCATAACACATAATAGGTGACTATAGACTTGCAAGATAGGATCAAGAACACACATATATTCATGAAAACATAATAGGTTCAGATCTGAAATCATGGCACTCGGGCCCTAGTGACAAGCATTAAGCATAGCAAAGTCATAGCAACATCAATCTCAGAACATAGTGGATACTAGGGATCAAACCCTAACAAAACTAACTTGATTACATGGTAAATCTCATCCAACCCATCACCGTCTAGCAAGCCTACGATGGAGTTACTCACGCACGGCGGTGAGCATCATGAAATTGGTGATGGAGGATGGTTGATGATGACGACGGCGAAGAATTCCCCTCTCCGGAGCCCCGAACGGACTCCAGATCAGCCCTCCCGAGAGAGATTAGGGCTTGACGGCGGCTCTGTATCGTAAAACGCGATGAAACTTTCTCTCTGATTTTTTCTCCGCGAGACGGAATATATGGAGTTGGAGTTGAGGTCGGTGGAGCCTCAGGGGGCCCACGAGACAGGGGGCGCGCCCAGGGGAGAGGGCGCGCCCCCCACCCTCGTGGACAGGGTGTGGGCCCCCTGGTCTTGATTCTTTCGCTAGTATTTTTCATATTTTCCAAAAAATGCCTCCGTGGATTTTCAAGACATTCCGAGAACTTTTGTTTTCTACACATAAAACAACATCATGGCAGTTCTGCTGAAAACAGCGTCAGTCCAGGTTAGTTTCATTCAAATCATGCAAGTTAGAGTCCAAAACAAGGGCAAAAGTGTTTGGAAAAGTAGATACATTGGAGACGTATCATTCGTCCCGAACGTTTTGACATGGCAACTTTAGTTCGTAGGGATGGCAACTTTAGTTGATAGGGGATGGCAACTTTATCCTTTTTCATTTTTTCATCAAAAAATTGCCATGTTTCCCTAATCTCACGCAAACTAAAGTTACCATCTAAAAGCGTTCGGGTTGCCATGATTAACTCCCGAATGTTCGGTAGTTATCATTATCATTGATGTAATATATGGCATGCTTATATGTAAGTTTGAACTGTTTATCATATCAGCAGGGCTTGTTTGATGATTCTTGGTGTTAGTAGGCTAGCTACTATGCGAGCTATAGTACTTTCAAAACACTCACCGAAGAGAAACGTTGGGGCTGATGAGCTCGTGGTACGCTTATACTTATCCATCGTCGATGGCCAATAGCCCAACCTCCTAAAATTCTAGGCTTAGTGATCGATCAGACAATAGTCGACATAGATACATTTAGGCCTCATTTGGTTCATAGGGTAGGAAAATCGTAGCAAAAGTACAGAGACGTACAACACAAAATCATAGCAGTACAGAGACGTACTCCCTCCGTTCCAAAATAGATGACCTAGGTGGGCTAGTTTGGCCTAGTGGGTTTCAGTGATATGACGTGGTACAGTGTCGTCCAGTCTTCGTGTGTGGTAGCAGTATTGCGGGTACAGTAAGTTTTCTTGAAGAAGCGGAATTCAACAAAGTCATGATGGTTCCTTCGTCCACCAACTTACAGTGGGAAAGGTTTGGCCTGCGCTACGACCGGGGTGGACCGGGATAATTTTGTGCATGGCAGGTGGACCGGGATGGTTGACGTCCCACATGTCAGCGAATGAAAGTATTCTTTCCGATATAGAGGACGGGCAACGAGTATTCATTGTTTATTTTTGATGAAATCTATTGCCTCCACTGTTACGACGGAGGAGTGTGAAACACGACAGCCCAGTGAACTTGGCATGTGCACCACTCCCTCCTTCCTCATGTAATACTACCATAGTGTTGACTATAAGGTTGGCTATAAGGTTACAACTTTTTCTCACTTTCTCTCTATCTATTTCCTCTCAAATGTTTTTTACCTTTCTTTTTTTAGACACAATTGTTTTTTATGCCTCTTTTTTTTAGAATTATTTTTTATACCTAAGAGCACGTGTAGAGACGGGATCTTGCAGAGCCCACTCCTTGACTTTGTCAATGCCTCTCTCTCCTCCACATAAGCGGGCTTATAGCCCAGTATTTTACTGGTACTACTTGCTACGCATGCATGCGGCGGGCAGCTGGCGTGTGAGATGGGAGCGCGCGCTGGGAGGTGGGGGGGTTCTGGTGAGCCAGGGTGGTCAGAAGCGGGCTTGGAAGCGGTCCGGACTCCCACATGTCCCACCTTGCATTATCACCATATATTTCTTGGAGTCCGTGCGTGGCAAGCGGACAATCTCTTCTCCCTCCCCCGTCTCTCTCTTCTCAGCCGACACCCGCCGAGCGATTAGATTTCGGCTATCGACGGTTTATTCAATTACAGTCCCACATGTTAGTGAAACTGCAAGACAACGCGTGTCCGCTCTGGTGAGCGGCGTGCGAGCCGGAGTGTCGGGGGTGCGACGCGTACGAGTCGTAAGTGTGTCGCCTTTTCCTTTAGAACTTGCAAAGCGTAACATTTTCGTGCGATCGATCGGTAGAAATCTAGAACAAAATGACGAGGGCGGTGCTTTCCCGCGCGTTAGGCGGGCTAGTTTGAGTGATATGGCGTGCTACAGTGTCGTTCACTTGCTCCATTTTTATGTAAGCAAGAGTTTACACTCTTACGTGGGAGGAGTGTGAAACGGAAGTGGATCCTCTAACATTAAGGAGGAAAGTCACCTAAGCTACATTGCAATCTAGTGCAAAACAAAGAAGGAAAGTTAGGGGAATTGTAGCAAATATTGTATTTAGCTACTGTAGCAGGTTATGTGCGTGGTTACTGTTCATGTAAATAAATATAAAATTAATTTTATTGCATCATAATTTTGTTTGTATGTAATTTTTATAAATGTACACAATAGATTTGTAATTTGCAAATTAAATCAAGTCATTTGAGCCTTAATCATATGGATGCGAAGGAGGAAAGTTAGGGAATTGTAGCTTAGGTGACTTCTCTTCTTCATGTTAGAGGATCCACTTCCGTGCGAAACACGGCGGATCTGATTTTGATCGAGGGATAACTGTTCCCTGCCAAATAATGGAGCATTGTTAGCGATTATAGCATGATAGTTAGGGCATCTCCAGCGCTGGCCCACAAATTTACACTGGCATCTGTCCGAGGACACTGATGGATGCCATCCGATGCTGCCCGCATACCTTTCGACAACTATATGAACTAACCGATGAAATTCGTGCAAACAAAGCAAATTTCAAATTAACCGAATAAAATTCATTACATTTCGAAAACTTTTCCTACAAATTGGACGAAATTCATTACATATTTTGCACAAACCGTGCTAAAACCTACTGTAAACCTAATCTAAACGATCGCCGGCGCCCGACCACCATGTACGGCCATGAACCCGAGAAAGCCGGCCATTGCCTTTGCCTCCTCCTCATCTGCCTCGATAACGTCCTCCTCCGGAGCACAACGTTCTGAAGATTTCCGCCTCCACGTCGCCGTCAAGCGGCTAATCGACCGCCGATGTTTACCCCACCAAGCTTGGCGTCGACTGAGTGGAGTAGCGGTGGCCTTCCAGGGACCAGAGCGGTGGCGTTCTGTCGTGAACTACTCTTCCTTGCTGCCGGCTACTCCCGCGCACGCGGGCCGGCTTCGTGGTCGTGGCAGCGGAGGGCGGCCGGGGGGTGCCGGCGATCTCCTTCGTCTGCTCCTGCGACAGTACATCAAAGAGAGCTTTGGAGCACGCTCGGAGCGGAGCCACCGATGTCCTTCGTCTGCTCGTGCGACAGTACGTCCAAGAGAGCTTTGGAGCGCCAGGAGGCCTTGGTTGGAGTGTTGCTGACAGAAGGAAGGGACCGGAGGAGAATGAGTGTGGGTCTTTGGCTATGGCTGGGAGTTGGGGCTCAAGTTAACATAGCGGGCGAATGGCAATGAGCCGCAGCAGACGGATGGACGGGTGCGCCGGAGTAGGTTCGTCGGGCGTGAATGCGAACGCTACTTCAATGACTTAACTGCAGGTGCATTGGGTTACTGACATGTGGGCCCAACAGGCATATGGCCCGCATGGATAGATAAAAAACACGAGCTGACGAGGCACATGCGGACTCTTTGACTGGTCAACCAGACAAATACGGAGCTATACGCTGAGCCATTGACCGTATAATCACCATATCTCATATACAATGATCAAAGTGGGCTATCAAGACAAGTTCGATGGCTGCCAATGCATTTTACTCGGTAATAAATGGCCAGGATTGAAGGGGAATCCAAATTTCCTTCGTCTTCTGTCCTTGAGCTCTTGACAAACCAATGCACTATACGGTTGTCTGGCCACTCCATCCCAGAGCTCTCACCAAGCATCGTTCATGCCACCGCGCAGCACACTAACCGGTAATGAAGCGATGGCACCCTGCCGCGCCGAGTTCCTCACCGCCAACGACCGCACACAAATTGGTAGGGAAGCGATGGCATCCCGCCGTGCGGAGTTCATCGCCGCTCGCGACCACACCTATGTGGGCAGAATTTGAAGCTGCCCAGGCCGAATGGGCGGTAGAGCAAGAAGCGGCCAAAGCCGCACAGAGGGAGTGGAAAAGTCAGAAAGCACTCAAGAAAAGAGAGGCTCGCCGCCGCAAGAAAGAAGAGGACGCACGCCCTGAAGCGGAGAGGTCGGCGGAGATCCAAGCGCGGTGGGGTGTCACCGACAAAGCCGGGAAGGAGAACGAGGGCGTCTGGCCAGCATGTGAGAAGTAGTAGTACTAGTAGTTAGTGTGTGTGTGTCTGTGTCTGAGTACGATCATGTACCGGTACTACTAGTTATTACTGTAGTTTTTAGAGCAAATTACCAGTACATTAGCCTAGACTCAATGGAAAAATTCCTATCCTATGCATCAAATGGCATCTCTTTCTCTATAGGAATTGAGATGCATGTCATCTCACTTCCTATGATTTTTATATTCCTATAAAATTCCTATCCTATGAATGAAAGGAGGCCTCTGTTGGAGTAACTACTGTAGCTAGCAGTACTGCTGGTACAGTAGTTTTCTTCAAGAAGCGGAATTCAACGAAGTCATGATGGTTCCTTCGTCCGAGCAACTTCACAGTGGGAAAGGTTGGGCCTGTGATTTGATAGCTCATTAGTCATTATTACTGCAGCGCGACCACCGGGGTGACTCTCACTTGGAGTTCGGTGTGCATGGCAAGTGGACCAGGATGGTCGATGTCCCACATGTTGGCTGATACGTCTCCGTCGTATCTATAATTTTTGATTGTTCCATGCCAATATTCTACAACTTTCATATTCTTTTGGCAACTTTTTATACTATTTTTTGGGACTAACATATTGATCCAGTGCCAGTGTCAGTTCCTGTCTGTTGCATGTTTTATGTTTTGCAGAAACCCCATATCAAACGGAGTCCAAAGGGGATAAAAACGGACGGAGAATTATTTTGGAATATTTGTGATTTTTGGGAGGAAGAATCAACGTGAGACGATGCCCGAGGTGGCCACGAGATAGGGGCCCACGCCCACTTAAAGTGGGCGCGCCTCCCACCCTCGTGGGCCACCCGTAAGGCGGTTGATGCCCTTCTTTGGCCGCAAGAAAGCTAATTTTTGGAAAACGATCTGGGCAAAGGTTTCAGTCCAATCGGAGTTACGGATCTCCAGATATAAAGGAAACGGTGCCAGAGCAGAATTCCAGAACGCAGAAACAGAGAGATAGATCCAATCTCGGAGGGGCTCTCGCCCCTCCCAAGCCATGGGAGCCAAGGACCAGAGGGGAAACCCTTCTCCCATCTAGGGAGAAGGTCAAGGAAGAAGAAGAAGAAGGGGGGCTCTCTCCCCCTTGCTTCCGGTGGCGCCGGAACGCCGCCGGGGGCCATCATCATCACCGCGATCTTCACCAACACCTCCATCATCTTCACCAACATCTCCATCACCTTCCCCCATCTATATTCAGCGGTCCACTCTCCCGCAACCCGTTGTACCCTCTACTTGAACATGGTGCTTTATGCTTCATATTATTATACAATGATGTGTTGCCATCCTATGATGTCTGAGTAGATTTTCGTTGTCCTATTGGTGGTTGATGAATTGCTATGATTGATTTAATTTGCTTGTGGTTATGTTGCTGTCCTATTGTGCCCTCCGTGTTGCGCAAGCGTGAGGGATTCCCGCTGTAGGGTGTTGCAATACGTTCATGATTCATTTATGGTGGGTTGCTTGAGTGACAGAAGCATAAACCCAAGTAAGGGGATTGTTGCGTACGGGATAAAGGGGACTTGATGCTTTAATGCTATGGTTGGGTTTTTACCTTAATGAATCTTTAGTAGTTGCGGATGCTTGCTAGAGTTCCAATCATAAGTGCATATGATCCAAGAAGAGAAAGTATGTTAGCTTATGCCTCTCCCACATAATACTTGCTATCGGTCTAGTAAAGTAGTCAATTGCTTAGGGACAATTCCACAACTCCTACCACCACTTTTCCACACTCGCTATATTTACTTTATTGCATCTTTATATAAATAGCCCCTACTTTTTATTTACGCATCCTTTATTATCTTGCAAACCTATCCTATCACACCTACGAAGTACCTCTAGTTTCATACTTGTTCTAGGTAAAGCGAACGTCAAGCGTGCGTAGAGTCGTATCAGTGGCCGATAGGACTTGAGAGAGTATTTGTTCTACCTTTAGCTCCTCGCTAGGTTCAACACTCTTACTTATCAAAAGAGGCTACAACTATCCGGTATACTTGCGGGTTATCAAGACCTTTTTCTGGCGCCGTTGCCGGGGAGTCATAGCGTGGGGTGAATATTCTCGTGTGTGCTTGTTTGCTTTATCACTAAGTAATTTTTATTTGTTGTTCTGAGTTGTTTTCTGTCTTTAGTTATGGGTAGGAAACGCAAAATACCAAAAAAATTAGTTGTACCTACTGAACCAATGGTTGAAGAACCACTCAAAATCTATCACACTCCTGAAGCTTTTTACTTGGATCATCTTCGATCCCTTTGTGCTCGTGCTGAAACCCCAACTAGCTTAGTTGAGGGCAGATCTTTAGATGAGCATGCTTGTTATGTGTGACACCGTATATCTGAAAAAGGGAAACTTTTACTGGATCAAATTCATCGTTTGCAATGCTATGCTTGAAATTTATGTGAAACTAGTTGACCTGTTGCGTCAAATGGCGCAGAGACCTGCTGAAGACATGTTGTCGATGAAAATAGTTTCATGCTGCAAGAACCTTCAACTAAATCATGCTATTTTTTAAACATGTTTATTACGTTGTTAAATAATAGTCTGGGGAAAGGAAAACTTTGCATAATATGAATATGTTCAGTTTGAAAATATGGCCACTATGATGAGAGAGTAAAGTTGGCATGGTTGTATTTTTTTAGCAAGTTTGAAAACATGGTTATCATGATGAGAAACCTGGCCGTGCATCTTTTTCCTACAAAAAAGAGGGAAAAAGATAAGAAACCTAAGAAAAAAACATGTCTTTGTTGTGCATATACGAAGATATAGGGATTAGGAGGTATTAGGATAGCCCATACCTGCAAAAAAAAAGAGGGAAAAATATAAGAAACCTAAGAAAAAAAAACATGTCTTTGTTGTGCATATACGGAGACATAGGGATCAGGAGGTATTAGGATAGCCCATATGTTATTTAGCCCAGCCCACGTAGCGTGATGCCTGTGGCCCGTGAGGAGCTGAATATGAAGCGGCAGGGGGCGGATCCAGCGAAGACTGTCTATCCCCTTTCTTTCTTTCTCAGTTACTCAGCTGGGTGACAGAGGCATTTCCTCAGCCGCCGACCAGTGCGATTTCTTATCCGTTGCGCCAAATGGTGCAGAGACCTACTAAAGCCATGTTGTCGATGAAAATAGTTTCATTTTGCAAGGACATATTCAGTACTCGTTGTAGAAAGCCCATATATTAAACCATACTCTTTTGAAAATGTCTATCACATTGTGAAATCCAAGTTTGAACAAAAAGTGTATAACAGTTGCACCAAAAAATTATATTTGTATAACACTGCCCATTGCGCTAAATGGCACCGAGTCCCATTTAAAACCATGCACTTGCAAAAAATATTTGCATTTTTTCAGCAACTGTGTTTGAGCAAATACATACGGTAAGAACTTAGTAAAATTTTAATTGATTGTCTGTTTAAGCTCACATAAAATGCAAGATGGCAACAACAGAGCACAACTATATCATGTGCAACAATAGCCAAAATTAGTTAGCTAATAAACTATCTGAAGGGAACCAACCATTTCAGAGTAGTTTATTCCACATCTCATTCTCCTCGAAAATGAGCCCAAGTGGCCATCAACAAATACAATTGTTTTGATACAACAACGGTAAGAGAAATGAGTAACCATCAAAGAAACAAAACGTTTAAATTAGTTTTTTCTAACCATGGAGGAGAGTTGCATGTGAACTTTATAAAAGAAAGCCAACGTCAAGGAACAGCATGTTGACATACTCATCCTGCTCTCCGTTCTTGTCATCAGTCCCGGCAATCAGCTCCTGACCAACACCTTCAGCAACAACCACGACAATGCCCCTTATTCTTTATCCTTGCATATACAGGAACTCAATCAGGTCAAGAAAAAAAGATATGAATCAACTCTCAAGATCAAGTGAGATGGGTGCCTTCCCGGTCTACTACTGCTAGGCTCAACACCAACTCCACATATCAAGCACATGTTGCCTTTCCACAACATGACAGCACTCTTCAAAGCAACAAACAAAAAGATTGGGCCTACAATGACGCCTCATTGCCTGAGAAGAATAAAAGAGGGAGCTCACCTTGATGAGTTGGAATCAGATACACTCGTTATAGCTCGACCAAGCTGCGCCCATGGTTTGGACCGGCGCTCCTGCTGCCTATACAGTCTGCTGCGGGTTAGAAGACATGCCCAGCCTCCTCATAGGTTAGAATATAGTTTTATTCTAGATCAGTATCAGTCTCGTAAACTTTTCAGCAGATGATGATGCAATCAAAACAATTCCAAAATAAATGATATACTGATGAGAAAAGGTTAGGATTCTGATAGAAATAGCCAGCCTTCTACTGGCTATATTTCTGAAGTTATTTTCTGTTATTGTATGAGAACAACAAGATTTGTAGGGTGAAATTAGGTCATGGACATGCTACAACTTTTGTAAAGGGAAAAAGGTTCACCAAAGAACAATCCGTAGCAAAAGAAGCATCCAATTGGATCCATTACATTACCCTCTACTTGATTTTCTGACCAGCAGCAGGATCCTTTTTATGAATAAGCTCATAAGAAACCAGGATGACATCCTTCAAAGGCCTAGGTGTTTCTTCTACCTTTCCAGCCAAGAACATGCAAACAGTAGCGATTGTCTATATAGATGTTAGATTCAGACTTCATTTGCCCATTCGCCATGAAAAAATAAGAATAACTGCATAACAAATAGTATAGAATACTAATATTCTGTCAAGACATATATAGAGGAAAATCACACCATTACCACTTCTGCTGCAGAAGAACACAAGAAATCACATGCACTCCTATTTCAGTAAACACACTTGGTACTACTTCATGGATAGGGTGATTTTCAAATGCTTTCACGTTCAATAATTTAAGAGTAACTGGGCCTAAATCAACTCTGCTGTGTGTTTGAGAGCTGTACCAGCCAAAATATTCATGATAAACCCTCAACCCCGCATAATTGATCGAATGGTGTGCCCACCTGTGAACTGCTATTTAGTAACAAGGTCTCAGGCTCTTCTAAACTAAAATCCCCACATCACACCAAGAGGATGTACATCTGTGTATCTTATCCTCATAGAAAATACCTACTGTTTATAACCACCCCCTGCAGTTCACAAAAGTACAAGTTGTTTTGACATCTACAGAGTCTGCTGCTAGCTTCAGCGCCAACTTCTATTGGACTGGAGAAGTACAAAGTGTATTATTAGCTATTAATGCCTCTGTATGGAGAGAACAATCATCAAACTGGAAAACCATGGAGATAGAAACTATTTGTTATTTTTATTCAAACTAAACTATGAGGCAAAAAACAGGATATTATAAACTCAAATAAAGTATCTACATGTTATAAAGTTAGAAGCTGCACTTTAACAAATATTTAAAAATTGGACTATAGTTAGTCATTGACTAACACTTACTCGTCTACAATTTTTTGCATGAGATTGACGAAGGTAAAAACGGTGACAGAACATAATAGATGTAGCAATTGTCACTTGTGGCCTACATACAAAGAAAAAATTCAGCATAAGTTGACAGTATAATTCCAGCAAGAGTTGTGGCATTATCTCCACGTGTAATAAAAACTAAAGATACGAGCACAACAATTTTTATCGCAATTGCAAACTATTAAAGATGTGATGTGTACCATGGAAGCCTTCAAGGGCCAAAAGAAAAAATGCATACAAACATGCATTGCCCAAAACAATTCTAAAATGCCAGACCACCATCATACAGGGCATATTTTCAATATATCTTAACATTTCATATGATATGATAATTTATCGTATTTATGGAGAAAAAAACAAACCAGCAGTTCATTCAGAAAAAATGTGCTTGCCATAAGAGTGCTCCATAAAGATGTAAAATATTATCTTATCAGACAAAGAATTGAATATCTCTGGACCAAATATATGCTGGTGTAAAACAAAAACACATCAGGAGAAGCAATTACGATACAATGACAATATAAAGACGCATTTTGAAATATTTAACATCTGGTTGGGTAAGTAGCAGAACTCAGTGTTTTTGGATAAGGGACAGTCAGCCAACAGGCTACAGTATCGCTAAATGCATAGAAGGACATAAAATATCTTACACTTTGAGCTACAGTATCGACATTTCCATAAGTTCTACTAACTCGTCACCAACTTCCTGAAGATTATTCCAAAACCCCAAAGCAAAGAGTTTTTTTACTGGAAATATGAGATAACTGAATGAAATACAAATATAGACTATCCTAGGTGGCAAAGTGTTTGGCATGTCGTCATATAATGCTAGATGGTGCAACCCATTTATTTTAATTGGGTTATTTGCATATCAAGGCGTTTTATGTACAGCTATAGGTTTTATATAGCATTAAGTAGCACCGGGCACAACATACCTTAAACGTAGCAATGGCCGATCAACAGCAGGAACAAACCACACAGCTACATGTTATTTCCTTGATCACAGTAGCTAGCCTTCACATCACCTGCAAGAGAACCATTAAAATATGGGTCCAGAAATCAACCGGGTGTATGGCCTAAAGAAAGAAAAATACGCATGTAACTTTGCACAAGATATTGAATGAAAGATATGATAACATCAACCTACAAATACGACTATGTATGGATTAACAACTCTAACTACTGTATGTTTGAGTGAAAAACCAAAACTGCAGTAATAAGATAAAAAATGTTCTCAAGGTCACAACAACGCATATTTTAACCAACAAAGATCAACAAGAACCCGTAATGTGACATATTGGCAACAACGATTGCAATAATTTATAATCATCCTTTCTATGGTGCTCACTTTCGTTTTGCTCCTGCTTCTTTTTGCTTTTACGAAAAAGAGGGGAGAAGTCAAAGAAGGAAAGGTGTCTGCACGCGCCGATGAATTGGGGCCGAAGGGAGGAGGCGGCATGGGGAGAGAAAGAACGGGTGAATCTCACCTTGGTGTGTTGCCGTCCGATGTGCTCGCCGTCGCTCGACGTGTGCGCAGAATCAGAACAAAGGTGAATCTATTCTGAACTCAAGGACACCAAAGTGTGACAAAATAAAGGGGAAGCACCAATCCTCCACAAGAAATGGTGCCAATAGGTAGAACATATTCCTTTTCATGTACTGTGGTGGAAGAATTGCAGAAGAAATCAGGCTCACCTATCTTGGAAGGGTCTGACTGCTCTAGGGACATCAAGCCACAATATCTCCAACTACCCATAACCAAAACAATATGCCCTGTCTTCAGTTTCAGACTTCCAGTCACCGGAAACTGTATGGGCCAAAATTAATCTTCAGAGAACATAGGAAATACTAAATAAGCAAAAGGATAATCCCTGGAAATGCAATACATGTTGCAAACCAAGCAGTTAAGCAAGGCCTTTATAATAGAGCAACATCACATAGTGTAGCTTAAAATCCGTACAATTAACTATGTTTCTCTTTCTCTTGCTGAAAATCACAATACTGCACATGTTCCTACCTACTTTGTGATCAGTGACCATGTGCATGCCTAAACCTGGGATTATCATTCTTTTGTTTCCTCTGCCTACACACCTAAATCAAACCAGTAAGTTAGCACGCCATTTATTCATAAAGCAACACCACGTCAGTCTAATCTTCCAAGAGCAAGAGCCTAAAATATTTTCAGAGATGAGCAATTAAGATCATGCAATCAAAAATAAATGATATGATAATAAATCTATACAGTTTGTTATTCATTCATTTCCCTTCCATAATGATTTATCCCCAGTTTAATCTTGCACTCAAATTTGAACATAATGTGCGGCATGTATGTTTATGCACCCAGGCTAAAATCTGAAAAGAGAAAAAACACCAACATTAATAAATTCTTCTTTGGCAAAGTATTACATGGAGTAAGAGGTTCAACTATGTGTGCATCAAACATCGTAAAGCACAAATATGCACTGAAAGAAACATCACATGCTTGAACCTATACATCATATCTACCATTAAATAGGAGAGCACCACACCAAAACACAATAAAGGCCAGCCACCTCCTTCTCCCACCTTGCATCAATATATAGTTATATATATAATGAAAGACTCCAATAATGAAAGAATTCCTGGTTAGGGTTGCATGAATGGTGCAGAAAGACAAAAAGGAAGCCTCTACTCACTCACATTTAATATTTTTGATCATCCATAGGAAGTGCGAGAAGAACATGTAACAGGTGTCAGCAAAAGAAATACAGAAACATACCCTAAGTACACGCTTACAATCTCAGTTGCCAGCTTTTGGCAGACTCTGCTGCTTTCGGGTCTGAAAATTAGTAACATTTTAAAGGCATATCAGATCAAAATCTGGCAATAAATATATTCTCAGTTTAGAAAACCTAGAGAAAGTGTAGATAAAATAAATGTTTACCAATCTGGAGAGCTGCATGCACAAACAGAGGTCCAAGGAAGCTACCACCAACTCCAACTGAGACCACATTTGTCAATGGTTTCCCAGTTGCTCCAACCTGCATTTCAGGAAGTAGCGGTGATTAAATCTTAATTATTTCTGCTACATTTGACAAGTTAAGAAATTTGTGTTTCAAAATTTACCCATGAGCCACAACTAAAAGTTTCTGAAAACTGCTTGCTTTTATCCTTAACGTCCCAAACTTCAGGGACCAGTCACTGTCTATGGCTGCATCTCTTGGAGCCCTTAGACACACATAGAGCACTGATATGTTCTCCATGCTATTTATCTGACAAACAAATCAATCAAGTTAACCGAGACATGTATTCCATCCGTTCCAAATGATATGTTATGAACTGTACAGCTTAAAATACAAAAGCCGTCAGGACTAATAATTGTTTTGCAGAATTATTGTTCGGGGTGATCTGTCAAGCGCCATAAAGTAATTACATACAAACTTTAGATAAGCACCCAAGGATACATGGAATGGAAGACATATATACAGAAAACAAGTAGATGTCAAATAGACACATGTGATGTGATAGAATAACTAAAGACTGGCTACAGAGAAAGAAACTGACCCTTTCACCTTTAAACATAGGACACGTTTGGTTCCACGCTGGTATCATTTTTTATTTTCAGTATCGGGAAGCGCTGCTTTCGATATATCTTCCCGAATACGTGTTTTATTTGGTTCGGACACGAGCGAATACGTAGCGTACATGATTCTGTATCCAGCCATGATCGGACGTTTTCACAGAAGTGAAGCGCTGTATTGGATAGCATCGTAACAGAAAACAGAAGGGTTGAACCAAACGACTTCTACTGTCTTACGAAAGCGCTGTAATCGGAAGCGGGACTTTTCCACCCAACCAAACACGTAGATGTTGTCACTCTTAATCTGAATCATTTGAGGCAATAAAAAATACACATCTTACTCTTCTGCTTGCACTCCTCGACGGCCTGATCCTTCTCCCTGTCATTGGCCGCCTCCCCTCTCCTGCAGCCACACCCCAGATCCAGAACATTAAAATGATCAGCAGACCAAGCACCATGATAGCACCCACATAAACGATAATACACGTGTACTAGGAAATAGAGCAGCTAACCTTAACGAGAACGGAGATGCAACAGATCGTAGAACCTGCAAAACAAATGGGAACGATCTGGTCAGAGCACAACCATGGTACAGTACATATAAGCAAAAGAACACTTCACAAATATGAAGTTAGATTCTGGCACAAGAGAGGGATTTCATCGCCTCCAGCTTGAGCTTGCCTGCGGGCTGTCTTACATTGCGTCCGACTCAAAGGCAAGGTGAGAAGGCAGGGGAGGGGGAGCAAAAGGGATGGGAGGAGGACCTACGAGGGCGACGACGTCGGCCTTGCCTGCCTTGTAGGAGAGGACGCTTCTGGAGACACATGCTTGCACTCACCGGCGCTCGCTGTCGCCCAGCCGACGAGTCTCCCCCAACCTCCGACCCCGCCCACATCCGCTGCTCCTTCAACCCATGCTGCTTCCGCCCACAGCCGTCGTGCCCTTCATGGCATGTGGCCCTGCCCCCTTTTCCTCGGCCAGCTCTCATGGCTTCCATGGCATCGTCGATCTGGGATGTCCGGTGCATCATGGTCATCATCGTGCCGTCCTCCTCGATCTATGGCGGCAGCGAAGATTCTGGATATGAGGTGGAGACGAGCGGCGCGAGAGGGGTCGCGTGGGGCGAGGAGGAGGGAGAGAGGGAGAAGAGGAGGAGGCTGCGACAGGAGGAAGAGTGAGAAGAGAAGGGATGGTGGACGAGGAGGAGGAGGCGGAGCCCGGGCACGCTCGGGGTGGAGCACGGGAGGATGGAGGCGGTCGTGGGATTGGGGAAAGGGGTCTAGGGTTCCACGACCCACTGGAACACTGGAAGCACGCCGCGCGCGAGGAGAGGATTGGCCAAAATCCTTTCGCACCTGCGCAACGTTTCACCCAGTCGATAGATGCCAGAAACGAGCTCACTAGTCATACTTAAAAAAAACTTACCAACAGGTAAATATTAGATTTACTGGAAGTAAAGATCTGATGGCCCAGGCCAAGAACGACGACGATCCGACAGTCAGGAATGCATGACATCGAGGGATCACCGTGGAAGCGAGTTGGCTAGCCTCTGTATTGTTTTAAATTTATGATATTACTTGTTGTGCTGAAAACCCTAAGAAACACCTTCCCTACCAATGTGAGTTTATTGATAATGAAATCGTATTTTCGTATGCTAAGGGTGTTTATAATTACTATCATGTTCAACAAATTGAAGAATTTGTTGCTTTTAAGGGTGCTTATGAAATTGCTTCTTTGATTGAAAAATATGATGCTACTTTCTACAAATCTGAAAATTTTGACATGCTTGAATATTTTTATGATAATTATGCTTCTAATGCCTATGTTAAACTATATATTGAGAAATTCTCCGTTGTCCAAGAAGAAACTAATATTTTGCAGAAAGTCATGGAAAAAGAAATTGATGAAACTGTGAGCTCATTGGATGAAGATGATGAGAAGAGCGAAGAACAAAAGGAGGAAGAGCGGATTGATCACCCGTGCCCACCTTCTAATGAGAGTAACTCTTTAACTCATACATTGTTTAATTCCCCTTCGTGCTTACCGAAGGATGATTGCTATGATCCCGTTGATTCTCTTGAAATATCCTTTTTGATGATGCTTGCTATGCTTGTGTCCAAGATGTCAATATGAATTATGCCTATGGAGATGAACTTGCTATAGTTCTTTATGTTAAAAATGAAATTTTGCTATTTCACCCACGCATGATAGTCCTATTATCTTTTTGAATCCTCCAAACTACACTATATCGGAGAAGTTTGTGCTTATTAAGGATTATATTGATGGGTTGCCTTTTACTACTACACATGATGATTTTGATGAATGTAATATGCATGTGCTTGCTGCTCCTACTTGCAATTATTATGAGAGAGGAACTATATCTCCGCCTCTTTATGTTTCCAATATGATAAAATTGCAAGAAACCGTTTATACTATGCATTGGCCTTTACTTGGTGTGCATGAATTGTTCTTTTATGACATGCCGATGCATAGGAAGAGAGTTAGACTTCGTTGCTGCATGATATATGTTACTTTGTGCTCACTACTAAATCACAAATCATTGTTAATTAAAATTGACTTTGATATACCTTGGGATCCGGGTGGATCCATTACTTGAGCACTATATGCCTAGCTTAAAGGTTTTAAAGAAAGCGCTGCCAGGGAGACAACTCGGAAGTTTTAGAGAGTCATTTATTTCTGTTGAGTGCTTTCCTATAGTTTAAAAACAAAAAAATAAAGAGGGGAACCAAAAACTTTTCAAAAAGGAAAGTGAAAGTGAGAAAGCCAAGCATTGTTGAAGTGGGAGCTAGCCTTGAACTTTGTTCATGCTCACGAAAAATTTGTGAATCTTGATTATAGAAACTTTTCAACAAAAATAATTATCCCCTTGTATAATTCCATTGTATTATAAAAAATAATGTGCCAAGGTTTGCCTTTAGGATGTTTACAATGCTTGTTGGTTTGTACGGTGCAGGCCAGAAACTTTGGCTGTAGTGCGCGATTTTACATTTCTATCTGGAACATCAAATGGTTTTGATTCTTTTTGCACTGTCTTGCTATACAACTTGTTTATTTTTCGTAATTGTGGTAGAATTTTTGGGGTACCAGAAGTATGGTGGATGTTCATATTGCTACAGGCTGTTCTGTTTTTGACAGATTCTGTTTCTGATGCATAGTTTGCTTGTTTTGATGAATCTATCAATTTATATTAGTGGATTAAGCCATGAAAAAGTTATATTACAGTAGACACAATGCAAAAACAAAATATGAATTGGTTTGCAACAGTACTTAGAGTGGTGATTTGCTTTATGATACGTCTCCAACGTATCTATAATTTATGAAGCATTCATGCTATTTTATTACCTGTTTTGAATGATTACGGGCTTTATTATACACTTTTATATTACTTTTGTGACTAACCTATTAAGCGGAGGCCCAACCCACATTGTTGTTTTATTGCCTGTTTCAGTATTTCGAATAAAAGGAACATCAAACGGAGTCCAAACGGAATGAAACCTTTCGGAGCGTGATTTTTAGCAAGAATATGATCCGGGAGACTTGGAGTTCACATCAGAAGATCATCGAGGAGGCCACGAGACAGGGGGCGCGCCCTACCCTCTCGTGGGCCCCTCAAGGCTCCCCCGACCGACTTCTTTCGCCTATATAAGCCTGCGTACCCTAAAAACATCGAATATGAAGATAGATCGGAAGTTCCGCCGCCGCAAGCCTCTGTAGCCACCAAAAACCTCTCGGGAGCCCGTTCCGGCACCCTGCCAGAGGGGGAACCCATCACCGGTGGCCATCTTCATCATCCTGGCGCTATCCATGACGAGGAGGGAGTAGTTCACCCTTGGGGCTGAGGGTATGTACCAGTAGCTATGTGTTTGATCTCTCTCGTGTTCTCTCTATGACACGATCTTGATGTATCGCGAGCTTTGCTATTATAGTTGGATCTTATGATGTTTCTCCCCCTCTACTCTCTTGTGATGAATTGAGTTTCCCTCTTGAAGTTATCTTATCGGATTGAGTCTTTATTTGAGAACACTTGATGTATGTCTTGCTGTGTTTATCTGTGGTGACAATGGGATTTCATGTGCCACTTGATGTATGTTTTGGTGACCAACTTGCGGATTCCGCCCATGAACCTATGCATAGGGGTTGGCACACGTTTTCTTGACTCTCCGGTAGAAACTTTGGGGCACTCTTTGAAGTACTTTGTGTTGGTTGGATGAATCTAAGATGTGTGATGCATATCATATAATCATGCCCACATATACTTGAGGTGACAATGGAGTATCTAGATGACATTAGGGTTTTGGTTGATTTGTGTCTTAAGGTGTTATTCTAGTACGAACTCTTGAATAGATTGATCCGAAAGAATAACTTTGAGGTGGTTTCGTACCCTACCATAATCTCTTCGTTTGTTCTCCGCTATTAGTGGCTTTGGAGTGACTCTTTGTTGCATGTTGAGGGATTGTTATATGATCTATCTATGTTATTATTGTTGAGAGAACTTGCACTAGTGAAAGTATGAACCCTATGCCTTGTTTCCTATCATTGCAATACCGTTTACGCTCACTTTTATCTTTAGTTACCTTGCTGTTTCTATATTTTCAGATTACAAATACCTATATCTACCATCCATATTGCACTTGTATCACCATCTCTTCGCCGAACTAGTGCACCTATACAATTTACCATTGTATTGAGTGTGTTGGGGACACAAGAGACTCTTTGTTATTTGGTTGCAGGGTTGTTTGAGAGAGACCATCTTCATCTTACGCCTCCCATGGATTGATAAACCTTAGGTCATCCACTTGAGGGAAATTTGCTACTATCCTACAAACCTGTGCACTTGCAGGCCCAACAACGTCTACAAGAAGAAGGTTGTGTAGTAGACATCAAGCTCTTTTCTAACGCCGTTTCCGGGGAGGTGAGTGCTTGAAGGTATATCTTTAGATATTGCAATCGAGTCTTTTTGTTTCTTGTTTTATCACTAGTTTAGTTTATAAAAGAAAACTAAAAAAATGGAGTTAAGTTTGTCTCATACGCTTCATCTTTTTAATTATCTTTCGTGAGTTTGATGGAAAGGAAAATTGTGCTCAAGTGCTAGAAGAAGAGTGCATTAAAATGCTTGGTACTAAATCTTTGAATGATGAGCATGATTGCAATGTTATTAGTACGAACTCCTTGAATATCCATAGTACTAATGATGATTGCTCTAGTTATGATGAAAATATCTCTTGTAAGCATGTCAATTTTTGTGGAGTGCATGTCTGCATGAACACACCAAATAGAGAAGATATATATTGCAAGAGGCATAAGCATTTAGAAACTAAATGGTTGCAAGAAAGGCTAGATGTGAGTGCTGAAAATTTAAAATTCCTTTGCTGTACTTGTGAACTTTGCAATGAACGTGGTCATTTACATCTCCAATGCAAATTGTTTCATGACCGAATCGTGTCCAAAAATTGTGATGATTTGATTTCCCTTGCACATTATAATGAACTTAGTTTGCTTTTGGGTTATGAAGAGTTGAAACGTTTAACTAAGCCTATTCTAGAATTTAATCTTAAGCATTTCCTTGATATTGATCTAGAAAAGATTTATATGTTTTGTGCGGATAATTGCATTGAAAATCCTTATATTGCCAATTACCTAAAGAAAAGAAAGCAAACAGAAGATGATGATAATACTAATGAAAGGGAGGAGACTTCCCAATATCCTCCTATTATTTCTTATGATGAATCAGGTAACGAGGAGGAGCTTTCTATTCAACCAATCTCGTCAATAAGGAGCTCAAAGAGGAAGGTTGAACCCACACATAATGTGAGAAAGAAAAGGAAAAGAAGGGGCAACAAAGGTAAAAAGGTATCCCTCCCAAATGATGTTGCTCCTACTTCTTGTGATAATGATAATTGTTATACTATTGGTGCTATCCATACTATTAATGATGAGAGTGAATATGCTTATGATATGAAAAGGCCCAAGCTTGGGGAAGCTATGTTTGATGAAAATGACATATTTGATAATATATTTGCTGAAATTAATGTTTGTCCCAAGATTGGGGATGCTACGTTTAATGAAGATGATACTTTCAGCATCCCAAGTTTTGATATGCAAAGTTGTTATGATGATAGCATGCCTCCTACCTATGATGATTATATTGATGAAAGTGGGTTTGGAAGAGTGTCAAATTTAGGAAGTAGTGATCCCACTATTTTGGAGGATGTTGAATCTTATTGTGATGAACATGAAAGTGGATTTGGAAGAGTGTCAACTTTATTTAGTGATGATTCCACTATATTGGGAGAGGTTTCAATCGATTATGATGAGAACGAAGTTGCTACTTATGATGATTATTGTGATGAAACTTATGCTATAAAAAGTAGTGATGATTATATTTACAAATCTTGTCATGATTATGATTACACTTTTTCTGAACATTACTCTTTTAATGTGGAAACAATTTTTAGTGTTCAAGTCTCTTATGATACTCCCACTATTCCGAATGAGAAGAATTTTGTTTATGTGGAGAGTAGTAAAAAGTCTATGCTTGTAGATCATGAAAAGAATTCTTTAGGTGCTAGTTATATTGTTGAATTCATTCATGATGCTACTGAAAATTATTATGAGGGAGGAATATATGCTTGTATGAATTGCAATAATGTCAAGTTTCCTCTCTATGTGTTGAAAATCTTGAAGCTATGCTTGTTTTAGCTCCCTATGCTAGTTCATTATTGTTCCCATAAGTTTGCTCACAAAATCCCTATGCATAGTAAGTGGATTAGACTTAAATGTGCTAGTCATATTCTTCATGATGCTCCCGTTATGTTTCAATTCTTATCTTTTATGTGAGCATCATTGTCATCATCATGCCTAGCTAGAAAGGCATTAAAGAAAAGCGCTTGTTGGGAGACAACCCAATATTTACCCTTACTGTTTTTGTGTGTTCACATGATTATGCTACTGTAGTACTCATGTTTTATAGCTTTTGTTTCAATAAAGTGCCAAGTAAGACCTTTAGGATAGCTTACGGTGATAGTTGTGTTGATCCTGCTGAAAATCAGAAACTTTTGCACCCAGTAAATTAGTTTTGTTAATTCACATAAACGTGATTTTGATCTAATTCTTTTTGCTATGGATTGGTATACAGATTTCTTAGGACTTTCTAATTTGGTATAATTTTTGGAGTTCCAGAAGTATACGTTTGATACAGATTACTACAGACTGTTCTGTTTTTGACAGATTCTGTTTTCTATGTGTTGTTTGCTTATTTTGATGCATCTATGGCTAGTATTAAGTTGTATGAACCATAGATAAGTTGGAATACAGTATATATTACACCAATATGAATTTAGAATGATTTCATTACGGTACCTAAGTGGTGATTTTATTTTCTTATACTAACGGAGCTTACGAGTTTTCTGTTGAGTTTTGTGTTGTGAAGTTTTCAAGTTTTGGATAAAGATTCAATGGACTATGGAATAAGGAGTGGCAAGAGCCTAAGCTTGGGGATTCCTAAGGCACCCCAAGGTAATATTCAAGGACAACCAAGAGCCTAAGCTTGGGGATGCCCCGGAAGGCATCCCCTCTTTTGTCTTCGTTCATCGGTAACTTTACTTGGAGCTATATTTTTATTCACCACATGATATGTGTTTTGCTTGGAGCGTCATTTTCTATTGTTAGTTTTTGCTTGATGTTATTTAGAATATTGTTTTGCATCTTTAGTTTCAATAAAAAAAGTCAAGGATAGCCTTTACCATGCTTATTCTGCTAGTATACATGTTGCTGTTTGAAAACAGAAAGTTTACCGCTGTTGCAAAAATTCCCTAGAAAAGTCAGAGCATGATATAATGTTGAAACTTTTTGCATAATGAGCTATGATAAATTTACTACAGTGGGAATTTTATTTCATAATTTTTGGAGTTAGTGAAGTATGATGAATCTTGCATTCTTTACAGACTGTACTGTTTTGACAGATTGTTGTTATGTTTGCATTGTTTGCATATGTTTGCTTGTTTAATGATTCTATATGATGATAGGAGTATTAAATATGCGGAGGCATTTAGTATGCAATGTTGAATGATAATTTTAGTGATTTGTTACAGTAGAAAATGATAAGGTTTTGCACTGGTTTATACTAACCTATCTCACGAGTTCTTGTTGAGTTTGTTGTTGATGAAGCTTTTGAAAAAAAAACATGATATGGGAGGAATTAAGGAGACACAAAAGTTCAAGCTTGGGGATGCCCAAGGCACCCCAAGATAATATTTCAAGAAGTCTCAAGCATCTAAGCTTGGGTATGCCCCGGTAGGCATCCCACCTTTCTTCTTCAACAACTATCGGTTAGTATCGGTTGAGCCTAAGTTTTTGCTTCTTCACATGAGTTGTGCTATCCTTGCAATGTCATTTTATTTTGATTTGCTTGATGTTTGAATAAAATACCAAGATCTGAAATTCTTTATTGAGAGAGAGTCTTCACATAGTTACATAATTATTTAGCTACTCATTGTTCTTCACTTATGATAGAGGCAAAGGTGTCCCGTCTTTCGATGAGATGATGGATTTCGCTTTGGTGGAAGTCGACTTTGACGATCCGACTACGAACGTGCGAGGACGTCGCGCCTTAGCAATCGCTAAACCAACTCCGAGAGGTTATTGACCACGCCGGAGCACGATCAACCTGACCACGAGGGTCTGTTTCCTGCGAGCAAACGAAGAACAAGCAAGAAACCGAGATTGCAATCTGGATATTGCGAATATAAGATGAAAGCTTTATTGATCAAGGTGGGGTTCTGTGACGCCTTTGTCTGGTCGTTGAACACAAACGAAGTACGCGAAGTTGCAGCTATGGCGAACTTTTAGTCTAAACAAAACCCAAAGTCTAAACGGCGCCCTAAGGGCTGTATATATGGAGGAAGAGGGGGGGAATTTCGTGGCCCTTGGTGGAGGGGTCCGAAATCAACCCTATCTCTTGTTTCCCCACACATACGGACTCTAAAAATAGCCTATACTTATGTATTTCGAAATTACATGGGCCTGGCCCAATAATAAGGTGACGCAGCACCTATAATAGCCTCTGGACGAAATTTATGAAGTGGCATCTTGTATATTTCGTCCAAGGCTTCATGCACTCTTATGGTGGCTTCAAAGTCCTGAAATCATCACTTGTAACTCCGTTCTGGTTCCCCTTGCGCATGGCATCATCTCCGTGCTTGCTCTTGCTCCAATGTCCATCCTTCTCCAAGCTAGGCCCTTCATTTGTAAGCAAAACAAATGTATCCAATTTAGGCAGCATCATATTCTCATGAACATTAGAATCATTACCAAGAAACGAAAGTACCTGATAATTTAATTGGCGTGCGCGAGCTCTAGTAATTGGTCCAGTATATGTAGCAGTAGGGGCTGTGGGTGTAACAATGGTATTGATGTCCTCATCAACTTATATCTTGTTGGAGTAGTTTGTCATTTACTCGTGTGCTTCACTTATATCCTATGAGTAAATTGTTGAATGAGTTGATTGTCATAAATCTTAAATTATATATGCCTCATTTGCTCATCC
Source organism: Triticum timopheevii (assembly GCA_963921465.1). Taxonomy (NCBI): domain Eukaryota; kingdom Viridiplantae; phylum Streptophyta; class Magnoliopsida; order Poales; family Poaceae; genus Triticum; species Triticum timopheevii. The sequence continues at coordinate 239,046,990 of OY997266.1, read as the reverse complement.
CATGGGGAGTAATGACTTCACGTCTAAGAAGTAGAGGTTGTAAATTTATTGAAGGTTGGCAAGCATTGTATTGGTCATTTGAACAATTCATGAAAGAATATTGAAGGAAGAGAGATTTCATATATAAATACACTATCCTAGACATCCTTTATAATTGGGAGCACTCATTAAGTATGACATGCTAAAGAGTTGATGTTGGACAAGGAAGACAACGTAATGGTTTATGTTTTCCGACATCTTAGTTAAAGTATATTGTCATGGATCATTCAAACATGTTGAGCTTGCCTTTCCCCCTCATGCTAGCCAATATTCCTTGCACCAAGTAGAGATACTACTTGTGCTTCCAAATATCCTTAAACCCAGTTTTGCCATGAGAGTCCACCATACCTACCTATGGATTGAGTAAAATCCTTCAAGTAAGTTGTCATCGGTGCAAGCAATAAAAATTGCTCTCTAAATATGTATCATCTTTTTGTGTGAAGAAAATAGCTTTATACGATCTTGTTAAGGAAGCAATAAAAGCGACAGGCTGCATAATAAAGGTCCATATACAAGTGGCAATATAAAGTGACGTTCATTTGCATTAAGATTTCGTGCATCCAACCCTAAAAGCGCATGACAACCTCTGCTTCCCTCTGCGAAGGGCCTATCTTTTACTTTATGTATTTTACTTTTATGCAAGAGTCAAGGTGATCTTCACCTTTCCTTTTTTCATTTTATCCTTTGGCAAGCACCTCGTGTTGGGAAGATCTTGATATATATATCCAATTGGATGTAAGTTAGCATGAACTATTATTGTTGACATCACCCAAAGCTGAATACGTTGGGAGGCGACACTATAAGCCCCTATCTTTCTCAGTGTCCGATTGAAACTCCATAACCATTAGTATTGTGTGAGTGTTAGCAATTATAGAAGACTATATGATAGGTGAGTATGTGGAGTTTGCTATTCCTGAAAATAAGATGAATTGCAATTGTTTGATGACTGAGAATGAAGTTTGCTAGTTTTCAAGAAAGTTTGTGGTCTATGCTTTGACATGTGAATTGCTTGTTACTTTATCGTGAGAAGTTTTATGAGATGAACTATTGTTATGACATATTATCATGCTAGAAAAGGTGATTGAAATTATCCTTGATCAAACTTGTGCACCTTCTAGCATTCACACTTCATAAATTCTTTCTTTTATCATTTACCTACTCAGGGACGAGTAGGAATTAAGCTTGGGGATGCTGATACGTCTCCAACGCATCTATAATTTAGGAAGCATTCATGCTATTTTATTACTTGTTTTGAATAATTACGGGCTTTATTATACACTTTAATATTACTTTTGGGACTAACCTATTAACCAGAGGCCCAACCCACATTGCTGTTTTATTGCCTGTTTCAGTATTTCGATGAAAAGGAATATCAAACGGAGTCCAAACGGAATAAAACCTTCGGGAGCATGATTTTTAGGAAGAATATGATCTGGGAGACTTGGAGTTCACATCAGAAGATCATTGAGGAGGCCACGAGACAGGGGGCGCGCCCACCCCCTGGGCGCGCCCTACCCTCTCGTGGGCCCCTCGAGGCTCCCCCGACCGACTTCTTTCGCCTATATAAGCCTACGTACCCTAAAAACATCGAATATGAAGATAGATCGGGAGTTCCGCCGCCGCAAGCCTCTGTAGCCACCAAAAACCTCTCGGGAGCCCGTTCCGACACCCTGCCGGAGGGGGAACCCATCACCGGTGGCCATCTTCATCATCCCAGCGCTATCCATGATGATGAGGGAGTAGTTCACCCTCGGGGCTGAGGGTATGTACCAGTAGCTATGTGTTTGATCTCTCTCTCTCTCTCGTGTTCTCTCTATGACACGATCTTGATGTATCGCGAGCTTTGCTATTATAGTTGGATCTTATGATGTTTCTCCCCCTCTACTCTCTTGTGATGAATTGAGTTTCCCTCTTGAAGTTATCTTATCGGATTGAGTCTTTATTTGAGAACACTTGATGTATGTCTTGCCATGTTTATCTGTGGTGACAATGGGATTTCATGTGCCACTTGATGTATGTTTTGGTGACCAACTTGCGGGTTCTGCCCATGAACCTATGCATAGGGGTTGGCACACGTTTTCTTGACTCTCCGGTAGAAACTTTAGGGCACTCTTTGAAGTACTTTGTGTTGGTTGGATGAATCTGAGATTGTGTGATGCATATCGTATAATCATGCCCACGTATACTTGAGGTGACAATGGAGTATCTAGGTAACATTAGGGTTTTGGTTGATTTGTGTCTTAAGGTGTTATTCTAGTACGAACTCTTGAATAGATTGATCCGAAAGAATAACTTTGAGGTGGTTTCGTACCCTACCATAACCTCTTCGTTTGTTCTCCGCTATTAGTGGCTTTGGAGTGACTCTTTGTTGCATGTTGAGGGATTGTTATATGATCTATCTATGTTATTATTGTTGAGAGAACTCGCACTAGTGAAAGTATGAACCCTATGCCTTGTTTCCTATCATTACAATACCGTTTACGCTCACTTTTATCTTTAGTTACCTTGCTGTTTTTATATTTTCATATTACAAATACCTATATCTACCATCCATATTGCACTTGTATCACCATCTCTTCGCCGAACTAGTGCACCTATACAATTTACCATTGTATTGGGTGTGTTGGGGACATAAGAGACTCTTTGTTATTTGGTTGCAGGGTGTTCGCACACGAACACGTCACCGTGTACCCTCGACGCCGGGGGTGATGCACCGCAGCTCACGTCGAAGGAGACCCGCCGAAAGCGCGGTACGTAAGACAATCCGGCGGGCGCTTTTGTAGACCCAAAACCCCACACGCCCCGGATGGACCCCGTCAGGGGGCGCGGCGGCTATGGGCTGCCCTAGGTCGACTTGATCGCCCATAGGGTCTCGAGGTTCGCTGCCCTGCAATGAAGAAGAACGAACGAAGAACGAGGAAGAAGAAGAACAAGGGAGAAGGAAAAGTAAAGGTAAAAGATGTAGATAGATTTGTTCGATTGTGTGTTGTTCAATCGGCCGTCACCTCTCATCTATTTATGAGGCGGATGGACTTCCCGTACAAGAAAAGGACTAAAAATTCCGTCCAAAACATTAAAAACCCTAACCTAACTCGGACAGGAATCTTTGGTAATTTCTCGGACCAACTCGGTCTCACCGATTGGTTTCCGGACCTACCGAGTCAACATTGCCAACTCTCTGGTAAATTTTCGGATCAACTCGGTCTCACCGATCAAATCAACTCGGTCGGTCCGAAATGACTCTGTAGCTTCTGTTTCTGACCTTGTTTTGCCTCCACAGGTTGCATACGACCTCGGATTAAGACGATTTTTATATCAAAATCCACCATTTTGACGAGATGCACAACTTTGCGGTTGTAAATTTTTCCATCCGAGTCCGTCTTAATTAGGTTTCATGCCATTTTTTAATCTGGTGTCACACACGGGTATCTCCAAAATTGTCATATCTTTTGCACTTGAGCTCCGTTTTGGTCCATCTTCATATTTATTTCGATCATCTTGATGAGGGCCATTAAATGGTGACATGAACTCATAATTTTAATCTCATTCCATTATAGACTCAAGTCACTCTTTGCGATCATGCCATTTTTGAGCGTCAACACATGCCCCCCGTTTTTCGGCAAAGGTAGTATGCCGAAAAATAACTTGTACTGTGTTGGTTCTAAGGACGATGTCAACACTCCATCGGCCACTTTGCATGTGCTTAGTTGATAAATATATATCGGCCATTATTTCTTTGAATTCTTGATGCAAAATTGGGTGAAACCTTCTCAACTTCCTTAACAATCCGATGATAAAGCTCCATAGATATGTATCTCAAGGTCATCCTCTGAATCATATTATTCACCCTTTTGCTAGGATTTTGTATATAATCAACAATAAACTTTCTCCGATCCTTACTTTTGCCTGCATAAGAAATATTCATTAGTGGCCGAAGCGGTGGACTTCGGTTCGGCCTTACCTCTGTTGGCGAGACTAAGCATCGGCTATTGACATAAATGCGATACACCATGATTAACATAGTAGCCAGATGTTTGCTGTGCCAACTCTCTTGAATTGTCATGTCTAGAAGTATGAACAATGTTAAAGGAACCAAAGGTAAATTTTGCATCTAGACATACCTCAAGATAAATTATAAGTGATTCGTCAAAACATTGATAACTCTTGGATATTTGTTGCACTACTAATAACGAATCACCGGAAGCCTCAATATGTATAGCACCTATAGCAAGGCAAAGCTCCAATCCGAATGACAATGCATATTCGGCTTTGATCATTGTGCAAAAATATTTTAAGCGGCATGAGGCTTCACAAAATAGCTCTATATGGAGATAAATAAACAACACCAACACCTTGGCCATTGCCACAAATTTAACCGTCGAAAATAATCTTCATAGTACCCGAAAGACAAGGGCAATATCAATGAACATGTACCTTGTCTCGGTCTCCAATCAAACTAAGGACGATGTTAGGATACTACACCAGCCATGCATTGACATACTCTTAGGACGATAGGTAAATATCGGCCATTACCCATGTAAACTTCGTTCAAAGCACATATAGCCGAAACAAACAAACGGAATGTCAAATCAAGTATTTCGGCCCTTTGGATCAGCAACAAACTTGTAGCTAACCAAATGTATAGTGACTTGGTAATACCCTTTCATGATGCAAGAAATTATATTGCATCCATGGATTAAAATAAGCCCATTGAGGGTTACCAATCATACCTGATGATGAATTCCATGGCATAAGCGTTAATGACATAGTTGAAGAATATGGATAATGTGTAGACCGAAGATGCTGAAACCTTCGTCTTGGTCCTTCATAGTTTTCACTTTTTTCATTCTTCACCTTTGCTGTACTTCTTGTAATGGAAGCTTGCACATAATTCTTATTTTGAGCACTTTCTTTGGGAACCCATGCCATGTTCCTATCTTCAAGTTCTTGTGCACTAAGTTTTTGTAATTTCTTCTTTTGCCAATATGATAAGCCGAGTATGCACCCCGGCTGCGATTTTGTTTGAAGCAATGACAATTCTTGTTTTACCTTGTGCACTTTCAACTTCTTTTCTTCAGATTTGGCACTTTGATTCTCGACAATTGATTGCTTCATCTCATTGCCTTTAGTAGCCAATGTTAACACTTTAATTGGCTCTTTATCCTTTAATATCAAATCTGAATTGGCACTCTTGCGACCATCCTTTTTAACTCGATATACTTGTTTCATCACCTCTTTCTTCTTTCTTGAGCTATGAACCGATTCCTTATGATTGAAACGGTCTTTGACGCGTGATTGTTCAAATGTTGATCCTCTTTGGGCTGCATAGTATTGGTGAGATTGTCTAGAATAAGATGGAGAATGTGCCCTTGTATCATACCTGTCCCATGATGAATATGTATCTATATGAGCATAGGGAGGCATCCACGGCATTGGCATTGGCGGCCCAAAATAAGGATATGGATATGTTGCATTAAAATTATCACTTTGCTAATACCAATCCTCATATTTGCACCTTGGGGGTGATCTTGGTTTCTTTGCATGATTTGGCCGATAAGAATTCTCCTCTTCACTCTTCTTTTGATATTTTTCCAATAGTTGTGCGAAAGTGACTTTCGGATTTTTACCTTTGTGCTTACATCGACCTTTGTTTTCTTTGGTTGTGATTGCACCGATCTTTGGATTTGCTTGCTGCCCCCCAGTACTTGGTATCTCCATTGTAGCTTCGATGGAATTCTCACCCTCAAGATTATGGTCATTATGCTCTTCAACAACTTCTTTACTTGAAAGCTTGATCCCATCACCTGTAGTTTTTACCTTCTCTTTAAATGTATCGGCTTGAAGCAGCCGATGCAAAAACTTTTTTCCATCGGGACCAATCAGAATAGACTGGTCATCTCTTGGTGTTTTAACAAACTTCAATCGTCCTTTTTCAATGGCCGATTTAAGTATTTGACGGAACATGTTGCAATCCTCAAAATTATGCTTGAACGAATCATGCAACTTACAATACATTCGTCCTTGGATAGATGGCTCAACATGGTGATCAAGAATCTTATATTTACTAACCGGAAGCACCATACGAGACACCACGCTAATCCTAGAAATTAATAACTTTTAGCCATCCGATTTATTTATTGAGTGTCTATAGCCGTCGGATGAAAGCTCTCCTATTTTTTCCATAAAAAAAGGCTCTCCTATTTCACGTACACCAATCGTCATCTCCTTGGACTCTGTGTATTTCCTTCGATGAAAAACAGAACCTCCTCTATCTCACGTACTCCAATCGTCCTCCCCTTGGTCTCTCTCCAATATCTATTTTCCCTCAAGAAGAAAAAAATCAAGTATTTCCTTCGATGAAAAACAGAACCTCCTCTATCTCACGTACTCCAATCGTCCTCCCCTTGGTCTCTCTCCAATATCTATTTTCCCTCAAGAAGAAAAAAATTAGGAACCTCTTCTATCCCACGTATGCCAATCATCCTCCCCTTGGTCTCTCTCTATTTCCCTCGAAAGAACATATACGAATCTATAATCTGAGCGTCTATATTCCTAGATTAGTGCATCGTGGAGATTGGACAAAGCCGTCTCTACCTCCCCATGGCTTCTAAGCCAACGCATTGGCAGCATGCACCGGCAGCGACCTCTGCCGCAGCAGCATCACATACGTGGTGAACCTCATCAGGAAGGACAAGGTGAGGACCCGGAGCACATCCAGCCCCCTATTTGCATGGAAGCGTGCGGAGAACGTGTCGGACCTCTTCCATGCCAGGTTCAACGCTGATCTTAAAGTAGAGAAAGCCCATCTTCAGCGGTGTTACCAGGGAGGACCGCCTACAGATCTTTCTTGGCGTCAGCACCATCCTTCAGCCCACGAATGAGTATGAGGATTTTTTGGTCGTCTACTTGCCCCGGTGACTCCAAGGAAAGTATCAGACAATTTATCTTTTGTACCGTCAGTCAGAAGCCTGTACTCTGCTGCAAAACAAGGTTCACTAATCTCACGTAAGCAACATGATCTCTTTTTTACCATCTATTCCATAAGTTGATTTGACCTTGGTGACTGCATCCAAACAACTAGGTGATCTTCTTGGATTTTGACTTGATTGATAATCAGTACTGGTATGTGTTATGCTTGCAAGAGAATCTGCAGCTCTGATCAGTGTTGCATCACCATTGGCAATATTATCAGATATTGAGAGGTATGGTATAGTGCTGTCCATTACTTCTCAAAAAGAGAATTTGTTATCCAGTGTTTGGATTTATTGCGACTATTTCTGAGCATTTTTGGTGACTGCTCTCCAGATCACTGTTCACGAATTAGTTTATCTCAATTATGGTGGCATACAGTTAGGTTGTGCTCAATATTCTATACATATTTTTGCTAGCATGAAGCATTAATGATTTTAGGTGTTCGAGGCATGTGTAGAATCATTGTTTTCAATTCCCATGTTCATTAAGTTTATTCTTATTAATTCAGTGAAATTGATATTTCTACCATAATCTAATTTGGACATCCCGCAGAGAATCTTATTTGCATGTTTCAATAACAATAACAAGGAATACAAGGGTTCGGCCAGTTGGGAGAAAGACGATTTTGGCTCCCTTGACCAGCGTGTTGCAATTGGCATTGTGTGATCCTAATGAACCTATTTGGTCGATCTATGAAGTTCTCCCCGTTCAGAAGAAATAAGATAAGATGTAATTATATATGTACCAGTACATATGGAGGAAAACATCTACTATGGCGTTGTATTTGCCAAACTTTTATATGTTGTTTCTTTTGGTTTCAAAGAACTTGGATGTCTATTTGAGGTTATTGTTCAGCTTTTGTATGGGACATGTAGGCCATCAGAGGAGCACCATAATAGTTGACAAACTTATAGTAAGTTCCAAGTTGAACCTTATATTCGATTGGCCAACTTTTATGAGTTATGCACACTTACATTGAGGATCACAAAGATGTAAGTAATGTCTAATTTTTTGCATGATGAAGGTAATAACCAACTACTTCATTAGTAAATGTGGAAACTAATTTTAATCTTCCAGTTGACCAATCTTTATATCATATAGACAAATCCCACTACCCAATACTAAGTAGCTATTTTTATGCACATGCGTTCTTCCAAATCATGAAAATTGTTCTTGGCCATTGGATTTGCTAGCTTGCTTATTATCATCCATTTACCCAGGACACAAGAGCTTTCTCTCATGCAGTATGCATTAGTGCGCTGGAAGCATATTCCACATCCAACAATAATTAATTATGAAAAAAATCAACCTTTTAAGTTGAGCTTTTTGTTTTTATATTTAAATAGAGTTTGTCACGTAGTTTATATACTAAATAATATTGTATACCACATTCAGAAACCAAATCTCCAATTCTGTGGTCACATGCGACATATACAATAATTTTTCCCACTTTCCACACTTGATTCCCTTAATTATTTACTCTCAATACTCCTCAAAAGTAATCCTCTATTATGTGGTTGATAAAAATATCACCTGTAGTTTATATTAAAAAATATGGGTTGATTTTATGTGTTTTTTTGGTGGACTAACATGACGTCCTTCTTACATCTTCTATTTTCCCAATATATAGTGATATTTGAGGATATGCTCTTGACAAATGTTGTAGGCTCTTTTCTTTTTTTACTAATATTTTGGTAATTACATGTAGAGAACAGAGTACTAGCATCTCGGAGTTTGAAAGAAGAAATCACTTTTTTGTACACGAAGTTAGTATTTCCAAGATTTTCTGAATCAGTTGTTCATGGAATTTATCCTTTCACAATTGCTTCTGCAAGGCTGAATCTTCCACTAGATCAACCCTGTCAACATAGCATTCATCTATGTGCAATTTCAGTTGTGAATCATTAGATTAGATTCCTTTACAAGAAACAATGCGTACACACCAATTGTTTCGGTAGTTATTTTCTACTGATTGTCTTGGTGTTTTTCTTGATCGATAACACAACAAAATGTGTAAGAGACGAAAAATGAGAGCAAACTTAGCGAAACATTTTACGTGTACACTTCATTTTTATTTCTTCCCTTTATCCAAGATTATTTTGGTCATATATTGTTCTTTTGTTAGCGAAGGGAACCTTCTTGCAAATTTAAAATGACGTGTTATCTTATTAATTTATGAACTTAAATGTAAAAGTAAATAAATTAACGATGGAGAATTAAAACCATTCAAATAAATCAACGGTTGGATTAAAAATTCAGACAATTGTCCCAATTTCAAAACTATAGAAATTTACTGTTTTTATTTCATAACTGTAGAAATTTACCACCGTATTTTCCTTTTGGCAGCATATACTAATTTGATACCAGTGAATGATTCTTTTTAAATATATGATACTTTACTTAAATTTTTTGTTTCCACATTATATTATGATAATACCATAATGTTAAAACTACAAAAAAAACCCTAGCCCGTGCAGTGGCACGGGTTGTTGACTAGTTCTTATGTAATTATTTTTGAGCAATAAATCAAATATTTGGTCACACATGCTTGAATTGAAGGTAAACTTCTTGTTTTCTAGCCGATCTTGGTGTGAGAACGGCTTTGGAGTTAAGCAAACGAATGATTCAGATTTTGTATCTCCCCATTCGGCTATGAATTTTATTTTGCATTCTCTTACCGATGTCATTGGATAAGAAACTATACTTGCATCGGTTTGCTCAGAAGATTTTAACCTTGGCTTTAAATTTCTGAAACGAAAATAGTTAGAACATACATGTCTCAATTGAGACCAAGTGTAAGCCAAGTAAGAAATAAGCAAAGCTACCCAATTAGTTATGAATTTTAGACAAAGCAATGGGGAAAGCCTTGGCTGCAATAATTTTTCGCTGTCGGTCTTTCTGAATGGTGTAATGTGTCGACCGATATGCTTCATAACAAGTTTATTGCTAACAAGTATATTACCCTTCTTCATTGATCTTTCAAAATTACTTATGAGAATATTTCTTATAGATGCATCAATAATGAAGTCGCGACCAAATCTAAAAATAGGTAAATTACTCTCTATGCATACCTCTTCAAATATGTTGGGAGAATATGATGGTGGTGCTACTTGAAGAACATCTTGCTCCGTCTTTGGATGGCTCCCCAGCACCTTTTCATCGTCTTTTTCTTGATTCCGTGCATCATTGCTTTGAAGATCCATGTCAGCCGAACTTTGTTCGGCTACTTGTTCTTGTCCTTGAGGCTTGTCAATTTCTATGGCACGGAACTCATAGGGCAGGAAGTAGGTTCCATTGACTTCGGAAAAATCAAGTATGACTGTTTTGCTATGCTTTCCATGCCCTTTCTCAATAATGCTTGCCTCTTTGGATTTGATAAACTCAGAATATATACTACTTGATTTGGCTTTTCTAATAATCGAATTTTCTTTGTTACCTGAATCAACAACTTTATCTTTTTGAATTTGCGAGGCTTCTCGCTTTTGTCTAATTTTAGCCCACATCTCAGCTTGGCGAGCTTTAAACTTTTTCATCTCAATTTCCATCCACTCGTCATGAGATTGCCCCCCAATATTTTGAGACTCTTTCGGCAATGAGGTGCCGAAACTTTGCGATTGCTTAAGTGGTACACTGGATGGTACAGCACTGGGCGACTGCATCATTTGCACAACTCTAGCTTTTATAGCAGCGAATCATGAGGCTTCCCGCCTTCTATTAGTTCCTTGCGAATAGAGTTGCACAAATTCCAAGAGAATGTAAGCTTGTTTTTAATTACCCAGTCTGGATATGGTTGCCCCCCAATGCTTTTAGACTCTTTCGGCAATGAGATGTCGTCAAAATTCTGTAATTGTGTAGGGGGTACATGATATGTCACGGTAGTAGGTGAAGGCATTTGTGCTCCTGCAGAAGTTTCACTTATTTGGCCATGACCATGAAGGTGCGGAGCCGAATTATGGACATCAACAGTAGCATATGGTGCCAAAAAATTAGTAGCATTAGGTGTAGCATATGATGTTTGAGGGTAATTGGCCAAATAACTAGTAGTAACATGGCCAATTCCCCTATCCACCGGCACGTTTGGATTAACGTACTGCAAGTTATTTGCCAGTGAATAAGAACTTGAAACACTTTGTTGCATACCATTGGAAGTTCCTACATAGGGTGTCTCAACTTGATTAACCGAACTCATCATGTTATTCATCGGCATATAAATTTGTGGGGTTGCCGATGCATGGGAGTTGGGATACATATGTTGCATGTTGCTAAAATTATATGAAGTAGAATCATGGATATTGTTGCATCGGCCCTTGCACATAATTAGATGCATGATTGATAAAGCTAGGGCTAGCCGATACATTATGCTCATTAGATGATCTAGCAAAAACATATCCATTATTTGCATCTACATATGTGATTTGGGTATTCATATTACCTTTGTAGATTGCAAACCCTAGATGACGATCTCTTCGTAGCAAGAAAGGGCCGGAGACCGTTCAAAGCTTCGTCCCCAGCGGAGTCGCCAAAAAGTCTGTTCGCACACGAACACGTCACCGTGTACCCTCAATGCCGGGGGTGATGCAACGCAGCTCACGTCGAAGGAGACCCGCCGGAAGCGCGGTACGCAAGACAATCCGGCAGGCGCTTTTTGTTGGGGAACGTAGCAGAAATTCAAAATTTTCTATGCATCACCAAGATCAATCTATGGAGTAACTAGCAACGAGAGAGGGGGGAGTGCATCTTCATACCCTTGAAGATCGCGATGCGGAAGCGTTGCAAGAACACGATCGGTGGAGTTGTTCACTAAGCGATTCAGATCGCGGCCGAATCCGATCTAAGCACCGAACAACGGTGCCTCCGCGTTCAACACACGTACAGCCCGGGGACGTCTCCTCCTTCTTGATCCAGCAAGGGGAGAGGAGAAGTTGAGGGAGAGCTCCGGCAGCACGACGGCATGGTGGTGGAGCTTGCAGTTCTCTGGCAGAGCTTCGCCAAGCACTACTACTACGGAGGAGGTGTTGGGGAGGGAGAGGGCTACGTCAAGGGAAGGGTGAAGCTCTCATGCGCCTCCCCACTATATATAGGGGTGGAGGGGGCTGGTTTCTTTCCCTCCAAGTCCATTGGGGCGTTGGCAAAGGTGGGAGGAAAGAAATCCCATCATTTCCTTCCCCACCGATTGTTATCCCCCTTTTTTAGGGATCTTGATCTTATCCCTTCGGGATATGATCTTATTCCTTCTAAGGAGGGATCTTGGTGCGCCTTGACCAGGGGTGTGGGGCCTTGCCCCCACTATCCACGTTCATGTGGGTCCCCCATGCAGGATGGGCCCCACTCCGGAACCTTCTAGAACCTTCCTGGTACAATACCGAAAAATCCCGAACATTTTCCGGTGGCCAAAATAGGACTTCCCATATATAAATCTTTACCTCCGGACCATTCCGGAACTCCTCCTGACGTCCGGGATCTCATCCGGGACTCCAAACAACATTTGGTAACTGCACACTAATTCCCATAACAACTCTAGCGTCACCGAACCTTAAGTGTGTAGACCCTACGGGTTCGGAAATCATGCAGACATGACCGAGACAACTTTCTAGCCAATAACCAACAGTGGGATCTGGATACCTATGTTGGCTCCCACATGTTCCATGATGATCTCATCGGATGAACCACGATGTCAAGGATTCAAGCAATCCCGTATACAATATCCTTTGTCTACCGGTATAGTACTTGCCCGAGATTCGGTCGTCGGTATCCCGATACCTTGTTCAATCTCATTACCGGCAAGTCTCTTTACTCGTTCCATAACACATCATCCCGTGATCAACCCCTTGGTCACATTGTGCACATTTTGATGATGTCCTACCGAGTGGGCCCAGAGATACCTCTCCGTCACACGGAGTGACAAATCCCAGTCTCGATTCGTGCCAACCCAACATACACTTTCGGAGATACCCATAGTGCACCTTTATAGCCACCTAGTTACGTTGTGACGTTTGGTACACCCAAAGCATTCCTACGGTGTCCGGGAGTTGCACAATCTCATGGTCTAAGGAAATGATACTTGACATTAGAAAAGTTATAGCATACGAACTACACGATCTTTGTGCTAGGCTTAGGATTGGGTCTTGTCCATCACATCATTCTCCTAATGATGTGATCTCGTTATCAACGACATCCAATGTCCATGGTCAGGAAACCGTAACCATCTATTGATCAACGAGCTAGTCAACTAGAGGCTTACTAGGGACATGGTGTTGTCTATGTACCCACACATGTATCTGAGTTTCCTATCAATACAATTATAGCATGGATAATAAACGATTATCATGAACAAGGAAATATAATAATAATAACTAATTTATTATTGCCTCTAGAGCATATTTCCAACAGTCTCCCACTTGCACTAGAGTCAATAATCTAGTTCACATCGCCATGTGATTAACACTCACAGGTCACATCACCATGTGACCAACATCCAAAGAGTTTACTAGTGTCAATAAACTAGTTCACATCATCATGTGGTTAAGACTCAATGAGTTTTGGGGTTTGATCATGTTTTGCTTGTGAGAGAGGTTTTAGTCAATGGGTCTGCAACATTCAGATCCGTATGTACTTTGCAAATCTCTAGGTCATATTGTAAATGATGCTTCCACGCTCAACTTGGAGCTATTCCAAATGGTTGCTCCACTATACGTATCCGATTTGCTACTCAGAGTCATTCGGATAGGTGTTAAAGCTTGCATCAACGTAACCCTTTACGCCGAACTCTTTATCACCTCCATAATCGATAAACATGTCTTTATTACTCCAAGGATAATTTTGACCGCTGTCCAATGATCCATTCCTGGATCACTCTTGTACCCCCTTGCCAGACACGTGGCAAGGCACATATCAGGTGCGGTACAAAGCATGACATACTGTATAGAGCCTATGGCTAAGGCATAGGGGACGACATTCGTCCTTTCTCTTTCTTCTGCCGTGGTCGAGCTTTAAGTCTTAACTTCATACCTTACAACTCAGGCAAGAACTCCTTCCTTGACTGATCCATCTTGAACACCTTCAAGATCATGTCAAGGTATGTGCTCATTTGAAAGTACCATTAAGCGTTTTTGATCTATCCTTATAGATCTTGATGCTCAATGTTCAAGCAGCTTAATCCAGGTTTTCTATTGAAAAACACTTTTCAAATAACCCTATATTCTTTCTAGAAATTCTACATCATTTCTGATCAACAATATGTTTATAACATATACTTATCAGAAATTCTATAGTGCTCCCACTCACTTCTTTGGAAATACAAGTTTCTCATAAACTTTGTACAAACCCAAAATCTTTGATCATTCCATCAAAGCGCATATTCCGACTCCGTGATGCTTGCTCTAGTCCATGGAAGGATCGCTGGAGCTAGCATACCTTTTAGCATCCTTAGGATCGACAAAACCTTTCTGATTGTATCACATACAACCTTTCCTTACGAAAACTGGTAAGGAAACTCATTTTGACATCCATCTGCCAGATTTCATAAATGCAGCTAATGCTAACATGATTCCGACGGACTTAAGTATCGCTACGGATGAGAAAATCTCATCGTAGTCAACTCCTTGAACTTGTGAAAAACTCTTCGCCACAAGTCGAACTTCATAGACGGTGACATTACCGTCCACGTCCGTCATCTTCTTAAAGATCCATTTATCTCAATGGCTTGCCGATCATCGGGCAAGTCCACCAAAGTCCATGCTTTGTTCTGATACATGGATCCTATCTCGGATTTCATGGCTTCTAACCATTTGTCAGAATATGGGCCCATCATCACTTCTCCATAGCTCGTAGGTTCATTGTTGTCCAGCAACATGACCTTCAAGACAGGATTACTGTACCACTCTGAAGTAGTACACATCCTTGTCACCCTACGAGGTACGGTAGTGACTTGATTCGAAACTTCATGATCACTATCATAAGCTTCTAATTCAATTGGTGTGGGCGCCACAGGAACAACTTCCTGTGCCCTGCTACACACTAGTTGAAGTGACGGTTCAATAACCTCATCAAGTCTCCACCATGCTCCCACTCAACTTTTCGAGACAAACTTTTCCTCGAGAAAGGACCCGATTCAAGAAACAATCCCTATTGCTTTCGGATCTGAATTAGGAGGTATACCCAACTGTTTTGGGTGTCCTATGAAGATGCAGTTTATCCGCTTTGGGTTCGAGCTTATCAACCTGAAACTTTTTCACATAAGCGTCGCAGCCCCAAACTTTTTAAGAAACGACAACTTAGGTTTCTCCAAACCATAGTTCAAACGGTGTCGTCTCAACGGAATTACGTGGTGCCCTATTAAAGTGAGTGCGGTTGTCTCTAATGCCTAACCCATGAACGATAGTGGTAATTCGATAAGAGACATCATGCTACGCACCATATCCAATAGGGTGCAACTATGATGTTCGGACACACCATCACGCTATGGTGTTCCAGGCGGTTTTAATTGTGAAACAATTTCCACAATGTCTTAATTGTGTGCCAAAGTTCGCAACTCAGATACTCATCTCTATGATCATATCATAGACATTTTATCCTCTTGTCACGATGATCTTCAACTTCACTCTGAAATTACTTGAACCATTCAATAATTCAGACTTGTGTTTCATCAAGTAAATATACTCAGTATCTACTCAAATCATCCGTGAAGTAAGAACATAACGATATCCACTGCGTGCCTCAGCATTCATTGGACTGCACACATCAAAATGTATTACTTCCAACAAGTTGCTTTCTTGTTCCATTTTACTGAAAATGAGGCTTTCAGTCATCTTGCCCATGTGGTATGATTTGCATGTCTCAAGTGATTCAAAATCAAGTGAGTCCAAATGGTCCATTTGCATGGAGTTTCTTCATGCATATACACCAATAGGCATGGTTCGCATGTCTCAAACTTTTCAAAAACAAGTGAGTCCAAAGATCCATCAACATGGAGCTTCTTCATGCGTTTTATACCAATATGACTTACATGGCAGTGCCACAAGTAGGTGGTACTATAATTACTATCTTATATCTTTTGGCATGAACATGTGTATCACTACGATCGAGATTCAATAAACCATTCATTTTAGGTGCAAGACCATTGAAGGTATTATTCAAATAAACAAAGTAACCATTATTCTCCTTAAATGAATAACTGTATTGCGATAGACATAATCCAATCATGTCTATGCTCAACGCAAACACCAAATAACAATTATTTAGGTTTAACACCAATCTCGATGGTAGAGGGAGCGTGCGATGCTTGATCACATCAAGCTTCGCCAGCTCACCTTTAGCTAGTCTCCGTTTACTCCGCAGCCTTTTATTTCGAGTTACTAACACTTAGCAACCGAACCGGTATCTAATACCCTGGTGCTACTAGGAGTACTAGTAAAGTACACATTAACATAATGTATATCCAATATACTTCTATCGACCTTGCCAGCCTTCTCATCTACCAAGTATCTAGGGTAATTCTGCTCCAGTGGCTGTTCCCCTTATTACAGAAGCACTTAGTCTCGGGTTTGGGTTCAACCTTGGTTTTCTTCACTAGAGTAGCAGCTGATTTACCGTTTCATGAAGTATCCCTTCTTGCCCTTGCCCTTCTTGAAACTAGTGGTTTCACCAACCATCAACAATTGAGGCTCCTTCTTGATTTCTACTTTCGCGGTGTCAAACATCGCAACATCTCAAGGATCATCATATCTATCCTTGATATGTTATAGTTCATCACGAAGCTCTAGCAGCTTGGTGGCAATGACTTTGGAGAAACATCACTATCTCATCTGGAAGATCAACTCCCACTCGATTCAAGTGATTTTTGTACTCAGACAATCTGAGCACAAGTTCAACGATTGAGCTTTTCTCCCTTAGTTTGCAGGCTAAGAAAATCGTCGGAGGTCTTATACCTCTTGACGTGGGCACGAGCCTGAAATCCCAATTTCAGCCCTCGAAACATCTCATATGTTCCGCGATGTTTCGAAATCGTCTTTGGTGCCTTAACTCTAAACCGTTTAACTGAACTATCACGTAGTTATCAAAACGTGTATGTCAAATGTTCGCAACATCCATAGACGACGTTCGAGGTTCAGCACACTGAGCGGTGCATTAAGGACATAAGCCTTCTACGAAGCAACGAGGACAGTCCTCAGTTTACGGACCTAGTCCGCATAATCGCCACTATCAACTTTCAACTAAATTTTCTCTAGGAACATATCTAAACAGTAGAACTAAAGCGCGAGCTTACGACATAATTTGCAAAGATCTTTAGACTATGTTCAGGATAGTTAAGTTCATCTTATGAACTCCCACTCAGATAGACATCCCTCTAGTCATCTAAGTGATTACATGATCCGAGTCAACTAGGCCGTGTCCGATCATCACGTGAGACGGACTAGTCATCATCGGTGAACATCTTCATGTTGATCGTATCTACCATACGACTCATGCTCGACCTTTCGGTCTCTTGTGTTCCGAGGCCATGTCTGTACATGCGAGGCTCATCAAGTCAACCTAAGTGTTTCGCGTGTGTAAATCTGGCTTACACCCGTTGTATGTGAACGTTAGAATCTATCACACCCGATCATCACGTGGTGCTTTGAAACAACGAACTTTCGTAATGGTGCACAGTTAGGGGGAACACTTTTCTTGAAATTATTTTGAGGGATCATCTTATTTAAGCTACCATCGTTCTAAGCAAATAAGATGTAAAACATGATAAACATCACATGCAATCAAATAGTGACATGATATGGCCAATATCATATTGCTCCTTTGATCTCCATCTTCGGGGCGCCATGATCATCTTCGTCACCGGCATGACACCATGATCTCCATCATCATGATCTCCATCATCGTGTCTTCATGAAGTTGTCACGCCAATGACTACTTCTACTTCTATGGCTAACGCGTTTAGAAATAAAGTAAAGTAATTTACATGGCGTCCTTCAATGACACGCAGGTCATACAAAAAATTAAGACAACTCCTATGGCTCCTGCCGGTTGTCATACTCATCGACATGCAAGTCGTGATTCCTATTACAAGAACATGATCAATCTCATACATCACATATCATTCATCACATTCTTTTGGCCATATCACATCACATAGCATACCCTGCAAAAACAAGTTAGACGTCCTCTAATTATTGTTTGCATGTTTTACGTGGCTGCTATGGGTTTCTAGCAAGAATGTTTCTTACCTACGCAAAACCACAACGTGATATGTCAATTGCTATTTACCCTTCATAAGGACCCTTTTCATCGAATCCGATCCAACTAAAGTGGGAGAGACTGGCACCCGCTAGCCACCTTACGCAACAAGTGCATGTCAGTCGGTGGAACCTGTCTCACGTAAGCGTACGTGTAAGGTCGGTCCGGGCCGCTTCATCCCACAATACCATTGAAACAAGATTGGACTAGTAACGGTAAGCATATTGAACAAAATCAACGCCCACAACAACTTGTGTTCTACTCGTGCATAGAAACTACGCATAGACCTAGCTCTGATACCATTGTTGGGGAACGTAGCAGAAATTCAAAATTTTCTACGCATCACCAAGATCAATCTATGGAGTAAATAGAAACAAGAGAGAGGGGAGTGCATCTTCATACCCTTGAAGATCGCGATGCGGAAGCGTTGCAAGAACGCGGTCGATGGAGTCGTTCAGTAAGCGATTCAGATCGCGGCCGAATCCGATCTAAGCACCGAACAACGGTGCCTCCGCGTTCAACACACGTACAGCCCGGGGATGTCTCCTCCTTCTTGATCCAGCAAGGGGAGAGGAGAAGTTGAGGGAGAGCTCCGGCAGCACGACGGCATGGTGGTGGAGCTTGCAGTTCTCCGGCAGAGCTTCGCCAAGCACTACGGAGGAGGAGGAGGTGTTGGGAAGGGAGAGGGCTGGGCCAAGGGAAGGGTGAAGCTCCCATGCGCCTCCCTACTATATATAGGGGTGGAGGGGCTGTTTTCTTGCCCTCCAAGTCCATTGGGGCGTTGGCAAAGGTGGGAGGAAAGAAATCCCATCATTTCCTTCCCCACCGATTGTTATCCCCCTTTTTTAGGGATCTTGATCTTATCCCTTCGGGATATGATCTTATTCCTTCTAAGGGGGGATCTTGGTGCGCCTTGACCAGGGGTGTGGGGCCTTGCCCCCACTACCCACGTTCATGTGGGTCCCCCCATGCAGGTGGGCCCCACTCCGGAACCTTCTAGAACCTTCCCGGTACAATACCGAAAAATCCCGAACATTTTCCGGTGGCCAAAATAGGACTTCCCATATATAAATCTTTACCTCTGGACCATTCCGGAACTCCTCTTGACGTCCGGGATCTCATCCGGGACTCCGAACAACATTTGGTAACTGCACACTAATTCCCATAACAACTCTAGCGTCACCGAACCTTAAGTGTGTAGACCCTACGGGTTCGGGAATCATGCAGACATGACCGAGACAACTCTCTGGCCAATAACCAACAGCGGGATCTGGATACCCATGTTGGCTCCCTCATGTTCCATGATGATCTCATCGGATGAACCACGATGTCAAGGATTCAAGCAATCCCGTATACAATTCCCTTTGTCTACCGGTATAGTACTTGCCCGAGATTCGATCATTGGTATCCCGATACTTTGTTCAATCTCATTACCGGTAAGTCTCTTTACTTGTTTCGTAACACATCATCCCGTGATCAACCCCTTGGTCACATTGTGCACATTTTGATGATGTCCTACCGAGTGGGCCCACAGATACCTCTCCGTCACATGGAGTGACAAATCCCAGTCTCAATTCGTGCCAACCCAACATACACTTTCGGAGATACCCGTAGTGCACCTTTATAGCCACCCAGTTATGTTGTGACGTTTCGTACACCCAAAGCATTCCTACGTTATCCGGGAGTTGCACAATCTCATGGTCTAAGGAAATGATACTTGACATTAGAAAAGCTATAGCATACGAACTACACGATTTTTGTGCTAGGCTTAGGATTGGGTCTTGTCCATCACATCATTCTCCTAATGATGTGATCCCGTTATCAACGACATCCAATGTCCATGGTTAGGAAACCATAACCATCTATTGACCAACGAGCTAGTCAACTAGAGGCTTACTAGGGACATGGTGTTGTTTATGTACCCACACATGTATCTGAGTTTCCTATCAATACAATTATAGCATGGATAATAAACGATTATCATGAACAAGGAAATATAATAATAATAACTAATTTATTATTGCCTCTAGAGCATATTTCCAACACTTTTGTAGACCCGAAACCCCACACGCCAGGGAGGGACCCCGTCAGGGCACGCGGCGGCTATGGGCTGCCCTAGGTCGACTTGATCGCCCCTAGGGCCTCGAGGTTCGCCGCCCTGCAATGAAGAAGAACGAACGAAGAACGAGGAAGAAGAAGAACAAGGGAGAAGGAAAAGTAAAGGTAAAAGATGTAGATAGATTTGTTCGATTGTGTATTGTTCAATCGACCATCACCTCTCATCTATTTATGAGGCGGATGGACTTCCCGTACAAGAAAAGGACTAAAAATTCCGTCCAAAACATCAAAAACCCTAACCTAACTCGGACAGAAATCTTTGGTAATTTCTCGGACCAACTCGGTCTCACCGATTGGTTCATTTCGGTCCTACCGAGTCAACATTGCCAACTCTCTCGTAAATTTTTGGACCAACTCGGTCTCACCGATCAAATCAACTCGGTCGGTCCGAAATGACTCTGTAGCTTCTGTTTCTGACCTTGTTTTGCCTCCACAGGTTGCATACGACCTCGGATTAAGACGATTTTTATATCAAAACCCACCGTTTCGACGAGACGCACAACTTTGTTGTAACTTTTTCCGTCCGAGGCCGTCTTAATTAGGTTTCATGCCATTCTTTAATCTGGTGTCAACACGGGTACCTCCGAAATCGTCATATCTTTTGCACTTGAGCTCCGTTTTGGTCCATCTTCATATTTATTTCGATCATCTTGATGAGGGCCATTAAATGGTGACATGAACTCATAATTTTAATCTCATTCCATTATAGACTCAATTCACTCTTTGCGATCATGCCATTTTTGAGCGTCAACACAGGGTTGTTTGAGAGAGACCATCTTCATCCTACGCCTCCCACGGATTGATAAACCTTATGTCATACACTCGAGGGAAATTTGCTACTGTCCTACAAACCTGTGCACTTGCAGACCCAACAACATCTACAAGAAGAAGGTTGGGTAGTATACATCACTTTATCATACTAACGGATCTTACCGAGTTTTCTGTTGAAGTTTTGTGTGGATGTAGTGTCTAATCGAGGATGTCTCGATATGAGGAGAAGGAAGAGAGGCAAGAGCTCAAGCTTGGGGATGCCCAAGGCACCCCAAGTAAATATTCAAGGGGACTCAAGTGTCTAAGCTTGTGGATGCTCCTGAAGGCATCCCCTCTTTCTTCAACAAGTATCGGTATGTTTTCGGATTCGTTTCGTTCATGCATTATGTGCAAGTCTTGGAGCGCCTTTTGTATTTACTTTTCACTTTTCTTTTATGCACCATGCTGGTATGAAATAGTCCTTGGTTGATTTATAGAATGCTCGTTGCACTTCACTTAAATCTTTTGAGTATGGCTTTATAGAATGCTGCATGTGCTTCACTTATATCATTTGAAGTTTGGATTGCCTGTTTCTCTTCACATAGAAAACCACCATTTGTAGAATGCTCTTTTGCTTCACTTATATTTGTTAGAGCGTGGGCATATCTTTTGTAGAAAGAATTAAACTCTCTTGGTTCACTTATATCAATTTAGAGAGATAACAGGAATTGGTCATTCACTTGGTTAGTCATAAAATCCTACATAAACTTGTAGATCACTGAATATGATATGTTTGATTCCTTGCAATAGTTTTGTGATATAAAGGTGGTGATATTAGAGTTGTGCTAGTTGAGTAATTGTGAAATTGAGAATTATTTGTGTTGAGGTTTGCAAGTCCCGTAGCATGCACGTATGGTGAACCTTATGTAACGAAGTTGGAGCATGAGGTGCTCTTTGATTGCTTTCCTTATGAGTGGCAGTCGGGGACGAGCGATGGTCTTTTCCTACCAATCTATCCCTCTAGGGGCATGCATAATAGTACTTTGCTTCAAGGGCTAAGTAGACTTTTGCAATAAGTATATGAGTTCTTTATGACTAATGTGAGTCCACGGATTATATGCACTCTCACCTTTCCACAATTTTCTAGCCTCTATGGTACCGTGCATTGCCCTTTCTCACCTCGAGAGTTGGTGCAAACTTCACTGGTGCACCCAAACCCCGTGATATGATAAGCTCTATCGCACATAAGCCTCCTTATATCTTCCTCAAAACAGCCACCATACCTACCTATTATGGCATTTCCATAGCCATTCCGAGATATATTGCCATGCAACTTCCATCATCATCATATACATGACTTGAGCATTCATTTTCATATTTCTTTGCATGATCATAAGATAGTGTTGGATGTTGGGTTCTGGCAGACCCTTAAGGTTCGAACTCTGGTGTGCGCACGAAGATCTCTCCCCTACCGACCTACGTCTGATCGTCTCGTGAGATCTAAGCTAAAAACGATGAACAACACAAGGGACACGAGATTTATACTGGTTCGGGCCACCGTTGTGGTGTAATACCCTACTCCAGTGTGTGATGTGGTGGAGTGCCTCAGGGGCTGATGATGAACAGTACAAGGAAAGAACGGCCTCGCGAGAGGTGTTCTTGAGCTGGTGCGATGAACTGCTTGTGTGAGTTTGATCGCCTCTCTCTCTCTCTCTGTCTTCCCAAAATCTGGATCCCTCTCTACTGTGGTGGCTAGTCCTATTTATAGAGGCCCTGGGCCTCTTCCCAAATATTGAGCGGGAAGGGCGCCAACAACAGCCATTTTGAAGGGGAACATCTAGTACAAGTTATCCTGACTAAAGTTGGTCTTCGGTTGCCAAAAGCACTGGCGACGACGCCGTCTTGGGCTCCACGGTGACCTCCATCCTGCCGCTCTGCCGGTCTTGGTCTTGTTGTACCGAAATGGCAACCTTTGTTTGATGCCTCGGTACTCCAGTCTGTGCTTGCCCCCTTTGCACCAAAGAGGAAACAAGGACACTGCGCAGGCCGACGCCCGCCTGGTCTTGATCGTCATGGCTTGCGTCACGAGCACCTCGCGAGGTACCCTGTCTTGATCTCTCTGCCTCCTCGCGAGCCTTCCTGGCGAGGCCGTTCCTGAGGAAGCCTTGTGTCGTCCGCCCCGCGAGGCTTGGCCCCTCGCGAGGGTCTTGAGTCTTGTGCTGATGAAGATGGGCCGTACTGGGCCACCACTTGAGCCATGCCGCAGGCCGCAGGCAGGCAAGTCTGGGGACCCCCATTCCCAGAACGTCAGCAGTAGCCCCCGGGCCCAAGGCGTGCTCGGACTTGGCTTAGAGGAGAAGCGAAGGGGCAAGTGCGAAGTGCCGAGGGCCCCATCAGCCTGCGGCCTTGGGCGCCGCGTGGCGGTTGATTGGACGTGGGCGTCTCCGCTCCCCCACGCTGCCTCGGCAACCGCTTGACTGGCAAAAGGTTGATCCGGGGTTAGCCTTACCTTCATTACTCTTGCTCTCCTTGCTCCAGATCCCCTTTCTTGCTCTTCACCCCTCTGCTTCCAAAATCTTCAGATCTGTCGCATCCTTTCTCCCCCGGCGAGCAATGGTGCCACGCAGGACCCCGGCTGGGGCCGCATCGGCCTGGTACTTGCCGGCTCTGGTCTCCCCTAACGTGACGGAGAAGAATCTCGCCCTCACGCGCCGTATGGCGGCATCGCAGATCAACGAGATGGGGAAGACTGCACTCCGACTAGGCTCCACCCGGCCAGAGGATAAGGGGAGCACCTTCTACCCCCTCTTCATGAACGCCGTCATCGCTGGCCTGGTTCCTCCCTTCTCTGAGTTCTTCCTTGCCGTCCTTCGCTAGTATCAGTTGCATGCTTTGCACATCCACCCCAACTCCATCCTCCTCTTGTCGATCTTCGCCTACTACTGTGAGGCACACGTTGGGGTGGTGCCCTCCGTGGCCTTGCTGCGACACTTCTTCTCCCTCCGGGTCTCCGGTGGCAATATCTCGGCATGCGCGAGTTTTGTCGCGTACTCCAAGTCCAACGCCATCTCAAAGGCCAGGAGGAGGACTGAGGGCTTCCGGACCAAGTGGGTCATGGTGGACGCCGGGTGCCGCAACCCCCTGCCGGAGCTGCCGACAAAGCAGCCTGAGGCTGTTGAGGCATGGTCCCGCGCGAAGCTCGATGACCGGCGGGTGAAGCTGGTGTTGGAGAAGATGAACGCCGACCTGAGGCCGGGCAGTCTGAGGGCCGCGAAGCTGACCGGGGCCTCGCTCCTGAGGGCAGTCTGAGGACCGCGAGAGGGGTGTCGTGGTTCTAAGTCTGACAGTAGAGTGGGGGGTAGGTATGGAGAGGCAAGGTCCTAGCTATGGAGAGGTTGTAAACACAAGCGATGTACGAGTTCAGGCCCTTCTCGGAGGAAGTAAAAGCCCTACGTCTCGGAGCCCTGAGGCGGTCGAGTGGATTATGTGTATAGGTGTTACAAGAGTGCGAACCCTTCTGCCTGTGGAGGGGGGTGGCTTATATAGAGTGTGCCAGGACCCCTGCCAGCCCACATAATGAAGGGATTTAAGTACATTAAGTCTGGGACGTTACTGGTAACGCCCCACATAAAGTGCCTTAACTATCATTAAGTCTATTCAATTACAGGCCGTTGCAGTGCAGAGTGCCTTCTGACCTTCTGGTGGTCGAGTGTATCTTCATGGTCGAGTGAGTCTCCATGGTCGAGTCCTTCTGGTCAGTCGAGTGGGTTCTTCGTTGGTCGACTGGAAGGTGATCTCTTCTAAGGGTGTCCTTGGGTAGGACATCTAGGTCAGGCCTATGACCCTACCCTAGGTACATGAATCCATCATTAGCCCCCGAATGGATTGAGGCTTGAATGAGGAAGGAGTTGATGCTGTTTCCGATTGATTTTTGGTATACTGGCTATGCGTCGTTCGTGAACAAGATCTTCTTTGTTGATAACGAGCAACTTTTCTTCAGTCGACTCGATCCATTCTTGTCTTTCGTCGAGTGATCTTTTAGACTTTGCCGGTTCCCGAGCGACGGATCGCAGGAAATCTCGCGTCTGACAGACCGATCTGCCGCTCGCGGATTCCACGGGATACGAAATTTGGGGAAGCGCGCGAAGCGGAACGAACCACGACGCTCGGACGGGACAGGACATAGACGCCTCGATCTTCGCGCCGCTTTTTCCGCCACGTATCGTGTCAATGCAACTGTTTCGGGATATGATTAGATTGACCGGGTCCACCTGTCATCCACTCGGAAGGGATGTTATAAATGCGACTAGTGAGGGTTTTTGAACAGTGCTCCATTCTTTCTCCTCTGCTCTCCTCGTCTCCGCCCAACGCACCCGCTTTCGCCTCCGCAAAGCTCTTCTTCGCGCACCTCGCCGGCAGCCATGGTCAAGGAGAAGACGGCGGTGCTGGAGCGCGCAAAGAAGGCGTCGGCGGCAGAGAAGGCGAAGGGGAGATCCACCAGCCGCAGCGGGTCTTTGTCGAGATCCCGCCTGCCGAAGGGCTGGGTCCAGGGAGATTGGATCCAGTCGACCATCAGGGAGAAGGATCTCCTCGACATGGCCGACGACGGGCTGATCCCCCATGGCGTCGCAAGACTTCCAGGAAAAGAGTGGCAACCCCAGCCGGAAGAGGGTGAGTGTGTGCTCCTGGCCACTCATGTCGATCGAGGATTTTCTCTGCCACCGAGCGTTTTCTTTCGTGGTTTTTTGAACTTCTTTGGAGCCCAACTCCACCACTTTACTCCGAACTCCATCGCGTACTTGCTGCGTTTGTATCCATGTGCGAGAGCTTCCTGGGCTGTCGACCGCACTGGGGCTTGTTCAAGCACATCTTCACGTGTCGTTCTCAGACCGTGAAGAAGGCGAGTCCAGGCGATGAGAAAACCCAAGTTGTCCAAATGTGCGGGGGCCTGGGAATTCAAGTGAGGAATAAGAGCACCTTCCCAGCTATGACGTTTCCCGAGTCGGTCAGGGGCTGGCAGTCGACCTGGTTCTACTGCCAGAATGAGCCGACGCCGGGGCAGTCGAGTGGACTCCCTCCATTCACCATGAGCCGAGTGAACAAGCCCTCCTCTCTGAAGGTGGTTCCGGAGGAGAGAGCCGATGTGAAGATGTTGATGGATCGCGTGGTGCAGTTGGTTCGGGACGGCGTGACTGGCATGGACCTTCTGGAGGTTTTCCTTCGGTGGCGTATCCAGCCTCTTCAGTTCCGGAGCCATTGCATGTGGTTGTACTGCGGAACTGAAGACGAGACTCGAGTCCACCCGGAAGCAGTCGACGATGCCACGGTGGAAAGATGGATGGCCGCGGTCACTGGGAACAAGGATAATACCCGTGGATCCAGGAGGATTCCTCCACTCGACCATCACAGCGTTCCAGATAAGGTATATTTGCTCTGCCTTCCATTGTATATTTGTCGAATTTGTTTCTGTATGTTCTGCAACTTGGTCGATTGATCTCTGTCTTGACGTCTTCCAGGCCCTTACCGAGCTGTATTCGATGCCCAATGGAGCTCAGGCTCCGACTGAGGAGGGAGAAGCCAGCGGGGGCGAGAGCCAGGATGAGTGGGATTCAGACGCTCCCGAAGATGACGACGATGACGACGACGATGATGAGGACGAAGAAGAGGAGGAGGAGGAGGAGGTTGCACCACCGCGCTTGGAAAGGCGGTCGAAACTTGTCCATGACCCCGTGACTGAACGCGGTAAGGGGGTTGCGACTGCCCCGCAGTCGACCAAACGCCCTCGGACCGCTTCTCCGGTGCCGAGTGAAAAGGCACCGAAGCAGTCGAAGGTGGCTCCGTCGAAACCCACCAAGCTCCTGCCGAAGATGAAGGTGTCCATCCCCACCATATCCGGGTAAACATGTTACTTGAGTCTCCTTGTTTTGTATAAGCTTTATCTCTGGTTGATGCTTGAGTTAGTCGACTGATTCTTTGGAACTTCAGTGCTGCAACTTCTGAGACCTCAGGCAAGGCTGACGACCATGAGATGGAGGACGCAGCAACCTCAAATCCTGGTACTATACTCTCAATTCTGTCCTTAGTCGACTGACTCATGATTTCTAACTTTGATTCTTTTTCTGAAGCTCCACCCAATGACATTATCACCCTTCCTGAAGATGATGATGATGAGGATGAAGAACCGCTGAGGCACAGGAGGAGCAGGAAGGCGTCTACTGGTAAGGCAACCCAGGATGCGACGGCGCCCGAGACTGTGGTCACGGAGGGGGAGAACCCCACTCGACACACCGTGTCTTTCGCGGTGCCGTTGACGAGTGCTCATCCCACTTCGTCGAGTGCTGCACAACCTTCGCTCTTCACAACACATCACATCCCAGAGGACCAAGCCAGCGCTGCTAAGGAGGCGATACGCCAAGCGGGGATCATGATGGAGTAGGTGAAGATCATCCGGGATGCAAGCCAAGCAGCTTATGACGCTAGCTCCGCCCTTCAAAGCAATGTTCAGGTCAGTCGACCACCGCCTGTTCTGTTAGGATATGCTATCAAAACTTTTTCTTTCTGAAATCCATAGCAATCACCCAGTGGGTGTGTCGATAAAAAACTCCGTGTTAGCGGGGGCACGCTGAGTGCACCCGCTGGGTGTAGTCCCCAAGGCTAAGGTCGACTGCTGGCAGTCGGCCTTAGGCTTTATAAGTAAAGGTTGTTCATCATTCAATTGGGGCGAATGAGTTTCCGAAACCAGTGGGGGCACGCTGAGTGCACCCACTGGGTGTAGTCCCCGAGACTGTGGTCGACTGCTGGCAGTTGATTACAGTCTAAAGAAGATTTTTTTTTGGTCGACTGGTCGACTCTGTCTTGAATAGAACCAATGGGGGCACGCTGAGTGCACCCAGTGGGTGTAGTCCCCGAGACTACGGTTGAATGCTTGCATTCGACTGTAGTCTTAGAAACGTATGATTTTTCCCTATCCACTCGAAAGTGAATCATCTTTGATATTTTGTCGATTGGTTCTTTGTAGAAATCCTGTGACCTTGCGGCTCGCTATACGGAACTGGAGCAGAAGCACATTCAGCTCGAGCTGGATCTGAAGCTAGTGCAGGAGAATCTGACGAAGGCGAAGGAGGAGACCAAAGGTATGTTTGGTGAGACCTCGACGACTCCTTTTTCCTTCCATTTGTTTCAAAATCTGTCTTTGCTGTAACTTGCAGGCAAGGTGAAGGAGGCCCAGAAGAAGAAAGACCTTGAGCTAGCTGAGAAGACCAAGCTTGCTGACGAGAAGTTAGCTTCAGTCACCAAGCTTGAACAGGAAAATACCAATCTGAAAGCTGCTCTGGCGATTGCCACCAAAGATGTCGACCGACTGAAAACTGACAAGACTACCTTGACCGAGAAGATCAACCAGTTGACTGGGAAGAAGAATGACCTGGAAGGCTTCCTGGGTGGTCTTGCCAAGAAACTGTTCCTTATGCTCGAAGGTAATCTTTTACACTCGACCAACATTTCCAACTGTGATGCTTACATTCGACCACTGTCTTGACTCGGCGTTTTGTCGTTGCAGAATTCTGTCGAAACTTTGAAGAAGAGACTAGCCAGTTGGAGCCGAACCTTGACCCTGTCAATTCTCCGGTGAATGATGAAGTTGCCATGAATGTCTTCCGACTGGAGTCCCGCGTTGCAGCTATCGTGGACTATCTTGCAAGGCTGAAGGCCGCCACTTCGCGCATCGACTCGACGCTTTGGCCCAGGGCGACACTTCAGAATGACCTCGAGTCGTTGATGGCTCGACTAAACGCGGTCCCCGACTGTGTGCAAGAGTGGAAGAAGTCCTCGGCTCAGTGTGGCGCAGATGTTGCTCTGTGTCTGGCCCGAGACCACTGCAAGGACGCGCGAGAAGAGAAGCTGGCGGCTCTCCGAGTGGCCAACACCAAGAAACACGACTTCAGGTCCTTCATGGAAACTTTCATCGCTGCTGCTACCCGGATCGTAGACGGGATCGACCTCGATGAGTTCGTTGCTCCTTCCAGCCCTCCACAGGAGGGGTAAAAAACTTTCTTTAAGCCCGACACTTTAAATTTGCCTCGGTATGCCGAGTGGAATTGTAACCGATAAACCTTAACAGGCTTAGTGCCTGAGCACTCTCGGTTCCTTTAGGTATCGACCTAAACTTGGATTTGATGTTTGGATATGATTGCTCTTGGCTCGAATTGTCCTTTGCAGGTTCACAGCAAGATGCCCACTGCAGTCGACTTATTCCTTAGGCGAGCACTGGGCTGCAGCTAAGCCCCCGAGTGAGAGGTTTGCTCTTCACTCGGTAGGATTTCTTATACCTTAGGCGAGCACTGGGCTGCAGCTAAGCCCCCGAGTGAGAGGTTTGCTCTTCACTCGGTAGGATTTTTTATAACTTAGGCGAGCGCTGGGCTGCAGCTAAGCCCCCGAGTGAGAGGTTTGCTCTTCACTCGGTAGGGTTTTTTATAACTTAGGCGAGCGCTGGGCTGCAGCTAAGCCCCCGAGTGAGAGGTTCGCTCTTCACTCGGTAGGATTTTTTATAACTTAGGCGAGCGCTGGGCTGCAGCTAAGCCCCCGAGTTAGAGGTTTGCTCTTCACTCGGTAGGATTTTTTATAACTTAGGCGAGCGCTGGGCTGCAGCTAAGCCCCCGAGTGAGAGGTTTGCTCTTCACTCGGTAGGATTTTTTATAACTTAGGCGAGCGCTGGGCTGCAGCTAAGCCCCCGAGTGAGAGGTTTGCTCTTCACTCGGTAGGATTTTTTATAACTTAGGCGAGCGCTGGGCTGCAGCTAAGCCTCCGAGTGAGAGGTTTGCTCTTCACTCGGTAGGATTTTTTATAACTTAGGCGAGCGCTGGGCTGCAGCTAAGCCTCCGAGTGAGAGGTTTGCTCTTCACTCGGTAGGATTTTTTATAACTTAGGCAAGCGCTGGGCTGCAGCTAAGCCCCCGAGTGAGAGGTTGGCTCTTCACTCGGTAGGATTTTTTATAACTTAGGCGAGCGCTGGGCTGCAGCTAAGCCTCCGAGTGAGAGGTTTGCTCTTCACTCGGTAGGATTTTTTATAACTTAGGCGAGCGCTGGGCTGCAGCTAAGCCCCCGAGTGAGAGGTTTGCTCTTCACTCGGTAGGATTTTTTATAACTTAGGCGAGCGCTGGGCTGCAGCTAAGCCCCCGAGTGAGAGGTTTGCTCTTCACTCGGTAGGATTTTTTATAACTTAGGCGAGCGCTGGGCTGCAGCTAAGCCCCCGAGTGAGAGGTTTGCTCTTCACTCGGTAGGATTTTTTATAACTTAGGCGAGCGCTGGGCTGCAGCTAAGCCTCCGAGTGAGAGGTTTGCTCTTCACTCGGTAGGATTTTTTATAACTTAGGCGAGCGCTGGGCTGCAGCTAAGCCCCCGAGTGAGAGGTTTGCTCTTCACTCGGTAGGATTTTTTATAACTTAGGCGAGCGCTGGGCTGCAGCTAAGCCCCCGAGTGAGAGGTTTGCTCTTCACTCGGGTAGGATTTTTTATAACTTAGGCGAGCGCTGGGCTACAGCTAAGCCCCCGAGTGAGAGGTTTGCTCTTCACTCGGTAGGATTTTTTATAACTTAGGCGAGCGCTGGGCTGCAGCTAAGCCCCCGAGTGGAAGTCTGGCTTACCACTCGGTAGGATTTTTATAACTTAGGTGAGCACTGGGCTGCAGCTAAGCCCCCGAGTGGAAGTCTGGCTTACCACTCGGTAGGATTTTTATAACTTAGGTGAAACGGATTCGCGGCTAAGCCTCCGAGTGGAAGTCTGGCTTACCACTCGGTAGGATTTGTACAAACTTAGGCGAAACGGATTCGCGACTAAGCCACCCACTGGGGGGAAAAGGTGACAAAAATTATGAAGGAATTATGGCACTATTATTTCGAAATCCATGAACTACAGAAGTATTTTATTACAACTCATCCGAGTGGAAAACTTTAAGTGTAAAATGGGTGGAGCAGATCCGCATTCCACGCTCGGGGCTCTTCGATATTGTGTTCGACGTTGTAGACACGGTATGCCCCGTTGTGGAGAACTTTGGTGACGATGAAGGGTCCTTCCCAAGAAGGAGCGAGCTTATGCTGTTTCTGCTGATCCACTCGGAGAACTAGATCTCCTTCTTGGAAGGCTCGACCCCTCACATTCCTGGCGTGAAAGCGACGCAAGTCCTGTTGATAGACGGTCGATCGGATCAGAGCCATCTCCCTTTCTTCCTCTAGAAGATCGACTGCGTCCTGACGCGCTTGCTCAGCTTCTGCTTCGTTGTAGAGTTCAACTCGAGGAGCATTGTGAAGAAGATCACTCGGCAAGACTGCTTCAGCTCCATAGACCAAAAAGAATGGAGTTCTTCCGGTCGACCGATTGGGTGTGGTCCGCAAACCCCAAAGCACCGAAGGGAGTTCGTCGACCCATGCTCCAGCCGCGTGCTTGAGATCACGCATCAGTCGGGGTTTTAAACCCTTGAGGATTAAGCCATTGGCTCGCTCTGCTTGTCCATTCGACTGCGGATGAGCGACTGAAGCGTAGTCGACTCGTGTGCCTTGAGCGTTGCAGAAATCCTTGAATTCTTCCGAGTCAAAGTTCGACCCATTATCCGTAATGATGCTGTGCGGGACTCCATATCTGAACGTCAGCTCCCTGATGAAGGTAACCGCAGTATCGGCGTCAAGATTCTTGATTGGTTTAGCCTCAATCCACTTCGTGAACTTGTCGACTGTAACCAGTACGTGCGTGAAACCACTTCGACCTGTTCTCAAGGGACCGACCATGTCCAACCCCCATACTACGAATGGCCAGACGAGTGGAATGGTCTTCAGAGCTGACGCGGGCTTGTGTGACATATTGGAGTAGAACTGACATCCTTCGCACTTGTCCACTATTTCCTTTGCCATCTCATTCGCCCTTGGCCAGTAAAATCCAGCTCGGTATGCTTTGGCTACAATGGTCCGAGAGGACGCATGGTGACCACAGGTCCCCGAGTGGATATCATTGAGAATGATTCGACCTTCTTCTAGCATTATGCATTTTTGATCAACCCCAGTCGGGCTTTCTCTATACACCTGTCCTTTGATAATGGTAAAGGCTTTGGATCGACGGACGATCTGCCGAGCCTCTTCCTCATCCTCTGGGAGCTCTTTTCTCAGGATATACGCTATATAGGGAATTGTCCAGTCGGGAGTGACCACTAAAACCTCCATGACCAAGTCGACCACTGCTGGGACCTCAACCTCAGTCGGATCTGTGGCACTCTTGGGCTATGGAGCTTCCTCTGTGAAGGGATCCTCTTTAACTGACGGAGTGTGTATATGCTCCAAAAACACACCACTCGGAATGGCTTCTCTTTTGGAACCTATCTTTGCCAGATCATCTGCTGCTTGATTTTTCAGTCGGGGGATGTGATGGAGCTCCAACCCCTCGAACTTCTTTTCCAGCTTCCTCACTGCATTGCAGTAACCAGTCATGGCTGGGCTTCTCACGTCCCACTCCTTCATCACCTGGTTGACCACTAAATCTGAATCGCCATAAACCATCAGGCGACGGACGCCGAGTGAGATGGCCATGCGCAATCCATATAAAAGGGCCTCATACTCTGCCTCATTGTTGGAGGAATCAAAGTGAATCTGGAGCACATACCTAAGCTTATCTCCTCTGGGGGAAACCAGAACAACCCCAGCACCAGAACCATTCAGCATCTTAGAGCCATCGAAGAACATGGTCCAATGCTCCGAGTGAACTTCAGTCGGCTGCTGTTGTTCAATCCACTCGGCGAGGAAATCTGCTATTGCCTGGGACTTAATGGCTTTCTTTGCCTCGAACTTGATATCAAGGGGAAGAAGTTCAATCGCCCATTTCGCCACTCGACCAGTTGCATCTCTATTGTGCAGAATCTCTAATAGTGGGGCGTCGCTGACGACTGTGATAGAATGATCAGAGAAATAATGAGCAACCTTCTTCGTGGTCATGTATATTCCATACACAAGCTTCTGATAATGAGGATATCTCTGCTTGGATGGAGTCAAGACTTCAGACAAATAATACACCGGGCACTGAACTTTGAAGGCTTTTCCTTCTTCTTCCCGCTCGACCGTAAGTACTGTACTGACGACTTGTCCTGTGGCTGCAATATAAAGCAACAGAGGCTCTTTGCTGATTGGAGCAGCAAGCACCGGCTGGGTGGAGAGCAGAGCTTTTAGCTCGGCAAACGCTGCATCAGCTTCTGGAGTCCACTCGAACTTGTCTGCCTTCTTCATCAGTCGGTAAAGAGGCAATGCCTTTTCACCGAGTCGTGAGATGAATCGACTTAATGCGGCCAAGCATCCAGTAAGCTTCTGGACATCGTGCACTCGCACAGGGCGTTTCATTCGGAGAATAGTGCCGATCTTCTCTGGATTAGCGTCGATCCCTCGCTCGGAAACGAGAAAACCGAGTAACTTTCCACCAGGAACTCCGAATGTGCACTTCGATGGATTGAGCTTGATATCATACCTTCTGAGGTTGGCAAATGTTTCGGCGAGGTCAGCAAGCAGGTCGGAACCTTTTCGCGACTTAATGAGGATATCATCCATATACGCTTCCACATTCCGACTGATTTGAGTGAGAAGACACTTCTGAATCATTCGCATAAATGTGGCTCCAGCATTCTTGAGGCCGAATGGCATGGTGATATAGCAGAAGCACCCGAATGGAGTGATGAAAGCTGTTTTTATTTCGTCGGGTCCATACAGACGGATCTGATGATACCCAGAATATGCGTCTAGAAAAGACAATCTCTCACATCCCGCGGTCGAGTCAACAATTTGATCTATGCGAGGGAGAGGAAAATGATCTTTCGGGTCGGCCCGATTGATGTGCTTGAAGTCAATGCACATGCGGAGTGAGTTGTCCTTCTTGGGAACCATGACGACATTAGCGAGCCACTCGGAGTGGTATATCTCTCGGATAAATCCTGCCACCAACAGTCGAGCCACTTCCTCACCAATAGCTTTTCTCTTCTGGACGGTGGACCGCCGAAGATGCTCTTTGACTGGTTTTGCTGATTTGTCGACTCTGAGGCGATGCTCAGCCAGTCCCCTGGGAACACCTGGCATGTCAGCTGGCTTCCATGCAAAAATGTCCCAGTTCTCACGGAGGAACTGGATGAGCGCTTCTTCCTATTTCGGGTCGAGTGTCGTGGAGATGTGGGTCGGGGCTGCATTGGGGTCGGTCGGGTGAATGTGAACAGGCTTCATCTCACCAGACGACTGAAATGCAGATTCTGTGGCTGGTTTCTTGGATCACAACAAATCACTCGGATCTGCGTTTTGCTTGTATTCTTCGAACTCGACCGCTGTCACCTGGGAATCGGCAATCTTCGAGCCCTTCTGAAAGCACTCTTCTGCCTTTTTTCGATCACCAGTGACAGTGATCACTCCTTTGGGACCTGGCATTTTCAGTTTGAGGTACACGTAACATGGTCGAGCCATGAACCGTGCATAGGCGGGCCTCCCCAAAATGGCGTGGTACGCTCTCTGAAAATCCACAACCTCAAAGGTCAACTTTTCCTTGCGAAAATGCTTTGAGTCGCCAAAAACCACGTCCAGAGCTATTTGGCCGAGTGAGTCGGCTTTCTTCCCTGGTATGACTCCGTGGAAACTCTTGTTGCTGGTGCTCAGTCGGGACATCGGGATGCCCATTCCTTTCAGTGTGTCTGCATACAACAAGTTCAGCCCACTACCACCGTCCATCAGCACTTTCGTCAGTCGAGTGCCTTCGACAACTGGATCGACCACCAAAGCTTGCCTCCCAGGGGTGGCAATATGAGTCGGATGATCAGATTGGTCGAATGTGATGGGTGTTTGGGACCATCTCAGATAACTTGGTTTTGCTGGGGCAACCATATTCACCTCACGGTTAATGACTTTCAGTCGACTCTTGCTTTCCATATCCGCGAAGATCATCAGAGTAGAGTTGACATGCGGATATTCTTCCTCACTGTCCTCTTTGTCTCCGGCCTTGTCTGACTCCTTCTCCTTGTCCTTAGACTGTTTTCCTTGAAACTGCTGGATCAGGAGTCGACACTGGCGAGTGGTGTGCTTTGGGTAAATGATGTTGCCCTCTTCATCTTTCTTCGTGTGGATGTGGCATGGCATATCCATCACGTCGTTTCCTTCTTTATCCTTTACTTTCTTAGGATTCCAGGATCCTTTTGGCTTCCCTTTGAACTTTCCCTGAGTCACGGCCAGGGCCTCTCCAGGAGCTGCTGGCTCGGCTTTCCGCTTCTGTTTCCGACTGGAATTTCCCTTCTCTGACTGACTTGGCTTATACTTGCCGCTTCGGAGTCGGTCCTCTTCCTCGCCGTTGGCGTACTTGGTAGCAATCTCCATCATTCGACTCAGGGTCATGTCCCCGGTTCGACCAAACTTCAGACTCAATTCCCTGTTCTTGACGCCATCTTTGAAGGCGCAAACTGCTTGATGATCAGACACATTTTCCACAGTATGGTGCAGAGTGATCCACCTCTGAATGTACTCTCTAAGAGTCTCATTGGTCTTCTGCACACAAACTTGCAGCTCTGTCAAACCAGCTGGTCGCTTGCAAGTTCCTTCAAAAGTTCTGACGAACACTCGGGACAAATCTTCCCAAGTGTAAATACTGCTAGGAGGTAACTGATTCAACCACGCTCTGGCTGAACCTTCCAGCATGAGGCGCAAATGCTTCATGGCCACCTCGTCATTCCCACCACCAATCTGAACAGCCACTCGGTAGTCCTCAAGCCAAGTTTCAGGCTTGGACTCCCCAGTGAATTTGCTGACTCCTGTCGCCAACCTGAAATTGGGGGGAATCACTGCGGCTCTGATAGCCCTGCTAAAACACTCTGGACCAGAAACATGCACTCGACTGCTCGTGGGTGCATCTCTCTCGGGTCCACCTTGATGGGCTCTGTTTCGGTCGACCAAGCCTTGCACGATAATGGATCGTGCGTCAAAGCCTGGTTCCCTGGGGTCGACTGGAACTCTTCGCCCCGCACTGAACTGACGCCTGTCATCCTGTCGCCGAGGAGCGTAAGACCCTTCCCTCGGAGGGGAAACGGGCACTCGACGCCTGTCATCTCGGTCGTGTCGGTCTCCATACTGATCTCGCTGGTTGTCGCGTCCTTCCCGCCGTGGAGGCGATCTGGGACTGTGAGCCGACTGAACCGTATTCGCAGCGACGGATCGACTGTGAATTCTATTGCGCGACTGCGACATGGCTGAGTTCTGGTCCCCTGCTGCTCGGAGCAAATCTCTGATCTGCATCAAGCCTCTCCCAGCTTCCGACTGTGAAGGCTGGATGGACTCTGCTATACAGGTTGCAGCTGCTAAATTATGAATTGGCGTGCGGTATACCTGAGTCGGCGGGAAGAGTCGACGTCGACTGGCTTCGGGAACTCGTCGCCGCGCGTGCTCGTCGAGTGCTCGCTGAAGGTTCTCCAGACGAGCGCGTTCAGCCACATTGGCCAAACGTGCCTCCTCCAAGGCGCGAGCCTCGGGGGTTTCTCCCGCAATGGGAGTATGCAGGGCATCCATGTTCCTGCGGCGAAGCTCTTCTCTCTGCAGAGAGTCGAGTGTCTCGGGCTGGTACTCTTCGTGGTCTTGTGCGGGGTCACCTCCACCGCCCGCTCCGCCACCATGGGCGAAGCCGGGAGGACTGCGGGGCCCGTCGACCACGAGAATTTCCGCCCCTGGCTCACTGCTATCGCATTCGGATGCAGTCTCTATGGAGCCAGTCGACAGATCGAACAGGCCGTAGAGAGATTTGTCGGGCTCGATTGCCGCAACTTGTGCGATGGCCATCTGGCGAGCCACCGCGTGCTTCACCCACCGCTGAAGCCTCGACCGACCAGAGCGCTTGCGCTGGTGGGAGACCGGACGGGTGACCGATAAAGGAGTCGACCGATAGGGGGCCGACGGTTGCCGCAGCAGAACGCCGCGGACACATGCGCGAAAATGCGTCGCACCGCGGACGGGGAGCGCATCAACGTCGAGTGGAGCCTCCTGGAGCCACGCGGAGTCATCGGCAACAAAGGTGAGAGCGCCAAGACGGATCTCGCGCCCCTCGACCAAAACTCCAGCAGTCATCATGATGAAAGTACTCGGAAATACCGCAACTTCTCCACAAAATCGCTAAAACACCGGCCCCGCGGTGGGCGCCAACTGTCGTGGTTCTAAGTCTGACAGTAGAGTGGGGGGTAGGTATGGAGAGGCAAGGTCCTAGCTATGGAGAGGTTGTAAACACAAGCGATGTACGAGTTCAGGCCCTTCTCGGAGGAAGTAAAAGCCCTACGTCTCGGAGCCCTGAGGCGGTCGAGTGGATTATGTGTATAGGTGTTACAAGAGTGCGAACCCTTCTGCCTGTGGAGGGGGGTGGCTTATATAGAGTGTGCCAGGACCCCTGCCAGCCCACATAATGAAGGGATTTAAGTACATTAAGTCTGGGACGTTACTGGTAACGCCCCACATAAAGTGCCTTAACTATCATTAAGTCTATTCAATTACAGGCCGTTGCAGTGCAGAGTGCCTTCTGACCTTCTGGTGGTCGAGTGTATCTTCATGGTCGAGTGAGTCTCCATGGTCGAGTCCTTCTGGTCAGTCGAGTGGGTTCTTCGTTGGTCGACTGGAAGGTGATCTCTTCTAAGGGTGTCCTTGGGTAGGACATCTAGGTCAGGCCTATGACCCTACCCTAGGTACATGAATCCATCAAGGGGAAGGACGCGCCCCTGGTCCCAAGGAAGGACAGGTCCGGGCTGATCCCCCAAGGATCTACCCCGACCCTTGCATCAGCCGAAGTCAGCTCTAGCCCTTCTGGCGTGCCTTCTCCTGCGACTGGGCCTCCCAAGGCTGAGCCCCGCAAGAGGCTTTCAGGCTTCAAGCTTGGCCGGAGCCCGTGGGATCCAGCGGCAGTCAATCAGTAAGTGCTCGACTTCTGCTTTGCTCCTGTCTTTTGCTGTCGAGATCTGACATCTTCTATTGGGCAGGCTGCTGCCCACGACGAAGAGGCTGAAGGGAGACGCGGCGACCCCGCCTGGGATGGGCTCCTCAGCCATGGCCACATCTTCACTTGCGGGAAAGGGAGGTAGCAGGGCCCGCACGTCCCCTGCCCGATCATCCTCGCGAGGCCAGCAGGGACGCTCCGGCGAGGAGTCAGCCCCCGTGACCCCACTGACTTTGGAGGTGCCTGCGCTTGATGTTGTTGCCGAGGTGGCCAAGGCTCAGGGGGTCCCTTCCTCCCAAGCCATGATCACGCTGCCGTCTTCTCCTCCTACTCCCCCGGCCCCCGTCTCCTATGCTTCCTCTGCTGCCTTGGATCGTGCTGCCGACGAACTGAGTCGGCTGCGGGAGGATCTTCGGAGCGCGGACCCCCGCCTGGTGGCCGGGCGCCTGGAGTTGATCTCCAGCTTGGTTCGCTCTGACGCCTCCGTCCGAGCGGCGCTGAGCCAGGCTATGACGGCTTCCGAGGAGGGGAAGCAAGCCACCTCCCAGGCCATGGAAACTCGCGATGCGGCGTTGAAGGATGCCTCGACTACCAAGGGCCACTGCAAGACGCTGGAAGGCGAATTGCAAGGGCTGCATGACGAGCTTGCCAAGGAGATTCGCGACCACCAGGTGAAGGAGGAGGAGATGAAGTCTCGGGAGGCTGCTGTCAAGGAGCGCGACGCCGAACTCTCAGCTAACCGTGACCAGCTGAAGACGCTGGAGCAGGCGCTGAAGGCGGAGAGGGCCAAACTGGATGCCGAGGCGAAGGTCTTGGCTGAGGACCATGCGGCCTTTGTGTTCTATGATAAGAGGGCCCGCATAGAGCTAAAAACGCTTTATGACGGTGGCCTGGAGAAGCCGCTGGCCGGAGCCAAGGAAGGTCCTGCTAAGCTGGTTCCCTTCTTTGTCGAGGCGCTTGAAGAAGTCGTGATCGGCATCGTCCCCATGGTTGAAGTCGAGGCTCGCGTCCTCTCCTCCACAGTGCTGACGCGGATCCTCACCCACGTCTACCTCCGCAATCCCGGCGCCAACATTGATGACTTGCTGGAGCCCGTGGACGCCAAGCGCTCCGCTGCTGCTGCCGAAGCCGTCAAGGGTCGAGCAGAGGCCCTACTGTCGAAGTTCCCCGCCTTCAACACTGCGCCCAAGCGAGGTGCTGCCGGCCCCGCAGCTCCAGGAGGTGGGGCTGCCAAGCGCGACTCTACCATGAGCAGTGGCGCGGCCCAAGGGTGATCTTCTTGCAGCCTTTTTCCTTCTTTGATTCCTGCAACATGCACCATGCCTCGTGGAGGCGTTTAAATTTGTGTCTGGTATTTTGAGAACAATTTATGGTCTGTAATATTTGCTTCTGGATTTGCTAGATTTTGCGATTTCCTTCCTATTTTCTTGTGTTCTACGTCGGCAGAGCCCAGCCCCGCGCATACCTCAGCCGCCGTTAGCCCCGATCGGATCACCAGGACGGGACTAAGGAGTGAGGGGCTATGTGACAAGTTAGGCTCCTGAGTCACGATGCTCAGGAGTCCCCCTTGACGCGCGAACAGCAAATAGGGAGGGTGTGAAGGAGAGGATTTGTCATTCTACGTCGGCAGGGCCCGGCCCCGCGCATACCTCAACCACCGTTAGCCTTTCGGAACTAAGGAGTGAGGGACTATGTGACCATTTAGGCTCCTGAGTCGCGATGCTCAGGAGCCCCCTTTGACGTGCAAACGAGTCTTCATACCTTGGCTCCGCTCGGGGAGGGACGTGCGACGACCAGGTCCGAGGGACCTGGCTGGGTGGCGTGCGTTCGGGTGTGGCCCGGGTGCAGCCCCCGTGTCCAGCCCCCTCACGCGGCGCTCCCGAGGAGAGGCGTTGCGATG
This sequence comes from Triticum timopheevii, assembly GCA_963921465.1. NCBI lineage: Eukaryota > Viridiplantae > Streptophyta > Magnoliopsida > Poales > Poaceae > Triticum > Triticum timopheevii. Next base: position 239,007,026 of record OY997266.1, on the reverse strand, counting down.
AGGCCAGACACTGAGCTCTGGGCTCCCTGAGGTTGACGCAGCCGTGGGCTGCCCTCAGTTGTTTATCACCAGCGCGGAGCATAGCGCTTCTATATGTGTACGGGCACAGCCGCTCCTCGGCAGTGTCGTCAGCCAGTGCGGAGCATGGTGCTTCCACTAGTGCGTGGGAGGGGGGCTCCCCTCCGGGAGGAGCCCCCAGGGCGTGTACAGCCCCGCCCTGACACGTGGTCGGCACGGTAGGGCTAGGAGAGGTGTATTTGGGCACCCGTGAGCCAGCGCGGGACCCATGGGGCCCTACCTCGAGGCGGGTTGTGTCGGCGCCTTCACGGGCGGCCACAAGCCTCATGGCCAGGAAAGTGACCTCCACTTGCTCGTTCAGAAGGAGGGGGAGCCCCTGCGCAAGTACATACAGAGATTCAGCCAGGTGCAACGCAACATCCCAGACGTCCACCCTGCCGCGGTTATCAGCGCCTTTCATCAGAACGTGCGTAACCGCAGGATGAGGGAGGAGATGGTGATGTGCAAGATCAGAGACATCAGCGAGCTCTATGCTCTGGCCGACAAATGTGCACGGGCTGAGGAGGGGAGGAAAATCCCCGGAGAGGTTGCGGGAGCAGAAGGATCTGACAGTGAGGATACCGCCCCGGCAAGGAAGAACCGGAGATGGAGCAACAGGAAGAGAAAGGCTAAGGATGTGCTAGCTGTTGAGCGTTCCGGCAACGGAGGCGGCTCCGACAAGGCCAAGGCCGATGACTCTGGCGAGGCTGTGGTAGCCGCCGACAAGCAGGATGGCTCCGGCAAGCGGTACTGCAAGATCCACCGCACCAAGGGCCACGATCTCCAAACCTGCAAGAAAGTCGAAGAGATGGCGGGGCTGCAGAAAGCAGAGTACGAGCTCCGCGATAAGGAGAGAGCCCAGGGAGGAGGCGGAGGATCCGACAAGAAACTTCCCGCCCGGGGAGGACACCGCGGCAAGCCCAAGCCGCGGCAAGGAGATAGGCCTCCCCGCGGCCGCGACAAGGATGAAGATGAAGATGAGATGGAGGAAGATGAGACCGATGACCAAGAGTTTCAGAAGGCGACAGAGGTGCTGTGCATCGACGGCGGCGCCTCTCTGCACGCCTCGCACCGCCAACTCAAGCAGTGGGTGCGAGAGGTGAACGCAACGGAGCCATCCGTCGAGGCGCGCAGGCCTCTGAAATGGTCCGGCACGCCCATCATTTTCGATGTAGAAGACCACCCTGATCGCATCACTGCGGTCGGGTGCTTGCCGATGTTGGTCTCACCAACAATCCGCAACCTCAAGGTCACGAAGATGTTGGTTGACGGCGGGGCCGGCCTGAACCTAATTTCCTCCACAGTGCTCAAGAAGCTCCAGATCCCCGACAGCGAGCTCGAAGAGACTGGTACCTTTCAAGGGATAAATCCGGGAAGGAGCAAGCCCAAGGGGAAGATCACATTGCCAGTGACATTTGGCAGTGAGCTGAATTTCAGGACAGAGAGGGTCACCTTCGATGTTGCTGATATCCCATTACCCTACAATGGGATACTCGGCCGACCAGCGCTTGCCAAGTTCATGACAGCCTCTCACTACGCATACAACGTGCTCAAGATGCCTGGCCCGATGAGTATCATTTCTGTCCAAGGTGACAAGAGGGATGCACTCATCTGCACCGACAAGATTTACCGGGAAGCAGCAGCCGCAGCAGAGCGCGAGCCTCTTGCCGCTGAAGCTCCCCGGGGGAAGGAGAAGCTCAAGTCCGGCAAGTGCCGCCCTGATGCCCACTCCGGCAAGCGCACCTCCTCGGAGTGCTGCGCTGCCGTCGAGAGCGCACCATCGAGCTCCACCGGCAAGTGAAAGAAAGCAAAGGCAAATCCGCCAAAGATCAAGCCCGGCAAGAACAGCTCTGGTATCTGCTCCGGCAAGCACGCCTCCCCGGAGTGCCGCGCTGCCGTCGAGGATGCGCCATCGAGCTCCGCTAGCCAGTAGGGCGAAGAAAGCGTCCGGCTTTAAGCTTTTGGATTGTACTCCCTGAGAATTCGTACCTTGTACGAAGAACCTGCGCGCAGAAGGGTCGAATCGTGGCTAAGTTGCGCCCTTGATCCGTTTCGAGTCCGCTCAACGACGAAAGCGCGCCGCAACTAGCCCGACGAGTTCTTCTTGCCGGAAGCAACACCGCCAACGGGCTGCTGATGTCCCGCACTCAGCAAGTGTGTTTACACCGGCAGGTTCCCTGAAAGCGCGGGGGGGTGAAAACGTACAAGGGAGGGAGTCAAGGGAGGAGCGTGGCTTTGCCGGACCATGAAAGAAAAAAAAGCTAAGTCACCCGAGCTCGAGCGCATAGCTCTTTTCTTTAGTTTTGAGCGCTTATGTTATGTTCCTCGTACGTTCGTCCCTTGTACGAAAAACCCGTGCGCTGAGGAGCCAACTCATGGTTAAGTTGCGCCCTTGCTTTGTTTCCGAGTCCGCTCAACAATGCAAGCGCGCTGCAACTGGCCCGAGAAGGTTTCTTGCCGGGTACAACACCGCCAGCAGGCTGCTGACGTTCCGCACTCAGCAAGTGTGTTAGCACCGGCAAGTTCCCTAGAAGCGTAGGGCAAAAACGTACAAGGGGTATAATGAAATCAAGGATGTAACGTAGCAAGCCTTGCCATGGGACGTCCTTTGTATGAGAAACTTGGGCGCAGAGGAGCTAACTCGTGGTTAAGTTGCGCCCTTGCTTTGTTTTCGAGTCCGCTCAACAATGCAAGTGCGCTGCAACTGGCCCGAGGAGGTTTCTTGCCGGGTACAACACCGCCAGCAGGCTGCTGACGTTCCGCACTCAGCAAGTGTGTTAGCACCGGCAAGTTCCCTAGAAGCGTAGAGTGTAAACATGCAAAGGGTGAAACATGGCATCGCATTGCCCAACTTGAGATTACGTTGCAAAGAATAACTTATTTCAGCGCTGTCTTAGTTATTTTTGTGACTGTAATAACAGCGACAAGGAGAAACCAGAAGGGCACACTGGCGAAGAGGCCCTGGCAGGCCGATTTCACTGGGGGCTGCGGCCGCCAAGATCCCTACACGGCAAGTCAGGGTCCCCGGGGGCTACAACGCTGGCGGCAAGGACAGAGCAAGGCGCACCAGCGCCTAGGCCCCGGCGGAGCCAAAGTTGCCGGGGGCTGCAAATATCAAGATTCACCCCCGGCAAGCCAGAGTCGCCGGGGGCTGTAATACCAGATAAGTTTTCCATCCCTCGTCATGCATCCTCTTGTGGGCTGGGGAAAGCGAGGCCGCGTCTCTGAACGATCGTGCCTTGTACGAAAAGAACCTGTGCACGGAGGAACCGACTCGTAGCTAGTTGCGCACTGACTGTTGTTTCGAGTCCGCTCGACAATTTAGGTGAACTGCGGCTAGCCCAACGACAAGGTTTCTTGTTGGCCGCGGCACCGCCGGCAGGGAACCAACTCGTAGCTGGTTGCCTTACTGTCGTTTCGAGCCTGCTCAACGACTTAAGTAAGCCGCGACTAGCTCCGCGACAAGGTTTCCTGTCGGTTGCAGTTCCGTTGCCGACGTTCCGCACTCGGCGCTCACGGCAAGGTGCCCGCGCCGGCAAGTTCCCTAAAAGCGTAGGGTGAAAACGTACAAGGCACGCAATCAAGTAAAAGACTTAATCCGGCAAGCTTTCCCCTCTTTTCATTAAAAAACATCCCAATTTGGTGTGAGTCCATGGAGGATGAAAAACATGATAGAGAGGATTACAAGCTTTAAATACAACTAAGGCCCGGAGGCTTACAAATTAAAAGATAAGGTGCCCGTAATCCCTCTCCTGTTTTCTCTTCAGGAGGTAGGTCAAGGAGGCCCCGGCAAGAGAAGCTTGCCGGGGAGGGCAAAAGAAACGCCTAGGCGAGCTACGGGTGCCAGAAGACACCAAGAGAACTTCCCGGGGCCCGGCCAGGAGCTTGGCGGAGACGGAGGCGCCGGAGGCAGAGCTCGAAGACGGGGCGGCAGGACGTCAGCACGCTGTCGAGGGCACCTCGCCCTCGTACTCCGACTTGACGGCCTTGCCGCCACCCCTCTTCCTCTTCCGCCGCCTCCCTACGCCAGCCGCCCAAGGAGACGGCCCCGAGGAGTTCAGAAGCCCGGCGACCCGGATGATGGGGTCGCCGGTGGCGCGCGCGAGGCAGCGTCCGACGCCTAGTCGGACCCGCCGTCCTCGTCGTCGCTGTCGCTCCCCTCCTCGTCACTCTCGCTCGAGGAGGGACCTTCGCTATCGGAGGAGCTGTCCACGCAGCATCTCGCCCGGGTGCCGGAGTCCCCGAAGACCTTGACGGCGAGAAGGTTGCCCTCCATTAACTTAAAATGGAAGGTAAACCCCGCCGTAAAGCTATGGATGCGGGCGAACGTCTTCCACCCTCGGTCGAAGTACATCACGCCGGGGGCTGGGGATACGACACTAACTCGAGTGCCGCTGATCCCGCAGCCCCTCATGCGCAACTCCAGCATCTCGGGCGGGTCCGGCTCCATCGCGCTCGCAAATGGAGCCGGAAGATGGAGGCGTCGACGAGGTGCCCGGCGCAGCTTGATGAAGAACTCCCAGGGGTCGTCCCCAATATGGACCGCCTCGAGGAGAGGAGCCGTCGGCGGAGACGGGGGTGGCGCACCACCCCGGCCGCCTCTTCCCCGAGCGCCTCGGCCACGCCCTCGACCTCGCCCTCGGCCTCGCCCCCTCCCTCTTCCCCTCTCGACCGACTCCACCGCCGCAGGAGCGACAGAGGGAGGGATGCTCTGTCTGGCGGCAACCCTCGCCGCCACCGACGAGGGGCCGGAATTCCCTTTCTCCATGGCGAATGGGAGGAAGGGGAGCAGAAGTTAAAAAGGAAAGAAGGAGATGAAGGAGTGTGGGCTTCTGTGCCCTCCCCCTGCCCCTTATAAAGGAGCAGGGTGGGAGCCCGGCCGCCTCGCTTGGCGAATCAAGGCACGGGAGAGCAGGGAATCGGGGCCGACCCGCTGCCTCTGCTCACGCCGACCCAGATTCCCCAATCCCACCGTCCGTGACCCCAAGCGCATGGGAGCCGCGTGGCAGGGATGCAGCGCCGAGTGGACGGGTGAGGCAGTCTCGCCCCACCCCGTGAGCATGGGAGCGGACACCTCAAAAGCCGCGCGCTGGCCCCGTCCCGTAAATGCACCGCGCCCCCACACCTACCTCCGTTTAGGAAGGAGGGCGTGGGCCGTCCCCTCCGTCATGGCTTGATGCGTGCTCGCGAGGACTCAGCCCCGCACGCACCGCCCACGTCGCCCACGATGCCGCGTTTGACGCGTGCCACTCCGAGCGTGCGCGGTGGAAGCGGAGTCCGATTTTGTGTGGACCCAGGCCACGCATGCCCGTGCACTGTTTTGGGCCTGGCCCAACAACGCTCGGCACCGTGTATGGCCCAGGCCCAGGGGCTACTATCGGTGTACTAAAGTAGGGGGTACCTTAGTACCCCGAACTTGTGCACGGGCAGTCGCGGCAACCCGCGGCAGGGCTTGCCGGGCGTCCGCCAAGATCCTCTGCGGCTACGATGATGCCGTTCAAGAACGGAGTACTCAAGCAAAAGCCCCCGGCAAGAGGAGCTTGCCGGGAAGGCCAAACAAAGTCCCCAGCAAGAGGAGCTTGCCGGGAAGGCCGACCGAGGCACCTCCAGGGGACTTGCCGCGGCGCCCCGCGCGCCCCGGCAAGGCCCGAGGGCCAGCAAGCTTGCCGGCCCGACAAGAGGAGGACCGCGGCGAGGCACTTGCCGCAGCAAGATTGCCAACCAAACTCCAACACATCCGGCGATGTGTCATCACAAGGCCGTCCCAAAGGCACGTGGCGAGGCACTACACAGCCATGCGGAGCGAGGTGGCAAGCGGAGCTGACAGAGAGGACATCGTGGCAACCGGTGGCTCACTTGACGATCGCCTCCTTGCACTGTTGGGGCGACCGGACGGGCATTAAATGCCCCTGTCCCCTGCCATCAGTTAGGTAGGGGGCACTGTTGGTCACTGTTACACCAACCTGCGTTTTTACCTTTCTACCCCCTCTTCTTACGCTGCCACCTGTTGGTGCCCCCTTTAGACTATAAAAGGGAGGCCCATGCGCACGTAGAAGGGGTTCGGTTCGGTTCGGTTCGGTTCGGTTCGGTTCGGTTCGGCTCGATAGGTTTTAGGGTTCATCTGAGGACACAGGATCAAGGTCCGGTCGAACACATACACATCACACCACCGTGCGCTCGTATTCGAGCAAGATCAAATAACAACACAAAGCAGCAGTAGGAGTTTTATCTCTCCGGAGAGCTCCGAAGCTGGGTAAAAAAGATTGCCCGCCGTCGCTCTCACCCACCGCGCGCCCGGGACCTCGATCCGCTCTGCGCGCGGCCTCCGCCCCCCTCTCCGAACCAGAAAAGGGGCCAACTGATGACACAGGTTGCGCCTGGCTCTAGGCCTTTATTGGTGGTACATTCCTGCAAGGTGGTTAGAATGCAAATGCTCTACGTCCTCAGGTCCCAGCCCTCGAGCTTGCTCAGCCGCCGCTGGTATGACAGGTCGCGATGTCGTGGGTCAAGGCCAGGGGGTGAGGGCTAGAGAGACAGTAAGAGCCCATGAGTTGCGATGCTCAGGCACCCCCCTTTTAACGTGCAAGCACTTTGCATGAGGGTGGAGAGGTCCGCGGTAGGCAGCAGACGATAATCATGAGTAGGTTAAGCATGAAGGAACAAATCAACTTAGATAGATGCAGAGAAAGCAAATGCCACTGGGTCAGGCCCGAGCGGCTTGGGGATGATGCAGCCCGAGGGGCGCCCCCGACAAGGTAAGCAGAAAACATAAGCAAAACGGATACATGCCGCAGGGACGGACCCACGCGACCTGGGAATGATGCAGCCCTGGGGGCGCTCCCAGCTGAAATGAAACTTGAAAGAAGTCACCTGATACCATTGCAGAGCAAGTGTCAGGGTAGCTGGCGGTGTGGGGTGAAGAAGCCGATCCTCATGAGCCCTCGGGACTCCGAGCCTCGGGAGGCTCAGGAGGTCCGGGCGGCTCGCCGAGGTCCATCTCCATCTCCTCCAGGAACGCGCGATGCTTGGCCACCTGAGCTTCCAAAATGCTCCTCATCAGGCACTGGTGGGCTGCAACCGCGTTCGGCAGGCCGCAGGGCATGCGAACGTAGCTGTGCGGTGGGCCCGCACAACGCCCCACGCGTGAAGGCCAGAAGCACTCCTGAGAAGCGACTCGATTGAGCCCTGGGTACTCGACGCAGATGTGCAGCCCGCCATCCTCGCCTGGATGGTGAGCTACGCTGGCAGGCGACGGTTGCCGCGCATGACTCTTGATTCGTGCAACTCCTGAGCGGCCTTGGTGATGAACTCCTGAGGGTTGGGTCCTTCTTTCCTTACGCCTTCCCGAGGGAAGCGTGCCGAGAAGCTCGCTTCCAAGTGGTGCGCAAGCGCCTCCCTCGTGGTCTTGGCAAAGTCGGTGGCTCCCCAGGAGAGAGCCCCCGAGCCCTGCCCGAGGAGGGTGCCGGGCGCGCCTTCCTATGCGATGGAGGGTGGTGCCCCTTGGATGGGCGCATGTCCGGACGTGGCGCCTCCAGAGGTGCCTGCCTCCTGAGGCTTTGAGCCAGGTGATGTCTTCTTCTTCTTGGGAGCTGCTCCAGGGAGGTTTCCATTCTTGCTGCCCGGGTCCTCGACCAACGCGACCTGGAAAGCACGCTCGAGGGAGCACACCGCATCCTTCTCTTCACAGGGGACCGTGATGACCCCACCGCTTCCTGGCATCTTAAGGACGTTGTAGCCATGGTGAGTCACTGCCATGAACTTAGCCAGGGCTGGGTAGCCGAGGATGGCGTTGAATGGCAGGAGAATGTGGGCGACATCAAAGTTAATGAGCTCAGTGCGGTAGTTGTTGCGCTGTCCAAAGGTGACAGGAAGGCGGACCTTCCCTATCGGGACAGTGGAACCATCAGCGACTCCTGAGAAAGGCTTGGTTGGCTGAAGCTGATCATATGGCACTTGGAGATTGTTGAACGTCTCGACGGACGGGACGTTGAGCCCTGCCCCGCCATCGATGAGGGTCCTGGTAACTTGCACGTTGCTGATGAATGGGGAACAGAGCATTGGGAGGACACCGGCCGTTGCCGCGCACTTGAGCTGATCCGCTAAGCTGAACGTGATGGCGCATGCAGACCACCTAAGAGGGCGCGTGGCCTCAAGCTTGGGGAGGACTGCATTCACCTCGCGAGCAAACTGCTTGAAGATGCGCTGTGAGGCTGGGGCCTGAGCGCCGCCCAGGATGCAAGCGATTGCACATGGCTCCTGGAAACCCCTAGCCCCCTCGTCCTGATGATGGTCTTCATTCCTTCTTGGTGGTGGTGGCAGAGGAGGAAGGCCTGCGTTGCCCTGCGGGCGATCCTCACGAGGCTGATCTCTCCTAGCTCCCTCGCGAGGCTGGTCCTGCCAGCGGTCCTCGCGAGGTCGGTCACGCCACCCTTGGCGAGGGCCACGGTCGTCCCATCGTCCTCCACCTCTTGCTCCGCCTCGGCCGTAGCCCCGATCGTTGCGCTCGGGGCATCGACCGACACGGCCTTCTCGCACGACCCTGAGCTCCTGGCATTCGTTGGTGTTGTGAGTGTGGAGATCATGGTACACGCAGTACCGGCTGCCCGTGGATGACTCCGGCTGGTCCCTGCCGCGCTTTGTGTCCGGCTCTGCTGCGAGCATAGCTGCTCCCTTGTGCTTCACATCTTTGGCCTTGGCTTTCTTTTTTTCTGGGTCTGCTGCTGGGAGCTCGAGAAGGGAGAGGCGCCCTTCCTTAGCCCTTGCGCACTTGGTCGCCAGGTTGAACAGCTCCAGAGACGTACACAGGTCTTCATGGATTACCAGCTCCTCCTTCATCTTGACGTCGCGAACGCCATCGGAGAACGCGGAGATGATGGCCTCCTCGGTCACCCTGGGAATCTTGAGGCGAGCGTTGCTGAAGCGCTGGATGTACTTCTGCAAGGTCTCTCCGGGCTGCTGCTTGATGCGGCGCAGGTCACCCACGGCCGGCGGACGGTCGCGAGTGCCCTGGAAGTTGGCGATGAAGCGGGTGCGCATCTCATCCCAGGAGGAGATCGTGCCAGGAGCCAGGTTCAGGAGCCAGGTGCAGGTGCCGTCCTTGAGTGCCATGGGAAACCAATTTGCCATGACCTTTTCGTCCCCATTGGCGGCTTCGATGCCCAACTCGTAGAGCTGTAGGAACTCCACGGGATCTGCAGTGTCGTTGTAGCGAGGAGGCAGGTCAGGCTTGAACTTGCCTGGCCAGGCGACACTACGTAGCTTGGGGGTGAAGGCGCTGTAGCCTGCGGTGGCCATCGGAGCCCTCTGCTGATGCTGGGCTTGCTTCTGGGGATTCCCGAACGCCGCTGCTTGGAGCAGCACGGGGTCTTGACGTGGTGGTGCAGGAATGCGGTCATGGCGCACCGGTGCCGGGAGCACGCGAGCACCATCTTGTGAACGAGGGATTTCTTGATAGCTCCTCTCTGGTCGCACGGGCACTGGACGCGGTGGATCTCGTCCTGGGGCCGCGCGCCTTGGAGCCAGGGCGCCTTCTTGGGGAGGAGGTGGCGGAGGCACCTCCTGATCTGCACCTCCTGCGCAAGATGGAGGGCGAGGCAGCGAGAGGGACGACATTGGAGAGCCCCCTGCGGCGCTGACGAGCTCAGTTATGCAGGCGAGCCAGTCCTCGTAGAGGTCGTCGACGGGTCGGTAGTGCAGGAGCTCATGCGCCAGGAGAAGCGCGGCGTGCGTGTCCGTGGGGGCGCGACGGGTGTGGGACGATGAACCGGCTAGGCTCAGCGACAGGGTGATGGTGCGGCCTTCCCGCCGCACCGAAGGGTGCAGAGACGAGGCCTGCTGCTCGTTCCCCACCGGGCCGATGGTGGCATTGGCGGTAAGGGACCGGGAACGACGGGGACACCCACCGACGGGAGCCGTCTGGGCGACGCGAGCAGCAAGAGCAGCCCGACGCTCGGCGCGAGCCCGGCGAGCGTCAGCCATGGACGCGACGGAAGATCGAGCGCGGAATGGCGGAAGAAAGATTCCGGCACACCCCTACCTAGCGCGCCAAATGTCGGATGTTGGGTTCCGGCGACCCTTAAGTTCGAACTCTGGGGTGCGCACGAAGATCTCTCCCCTCCGACCTACGTCCGATCGTCTCGTGAGATCTAAGCTAAAAACGATGAACAACACAAGGGACACGAGATTTATACTGGTTCGGGCCACCGCTGTGTGGTGTAATACCCTACTCCAGTGTGTGATGTGGTGGATTGCCTCAGGGGCTGATGATGAACAGTACAAGGGAAGAACAGCCTCGCGAGAGGTGTTCTTGAGCTGGTGCGATGAACTGCTTGTGTGAGTTCGATCGCCTCTCTCTCTCTGTCTTCCCAAAATCTGGATCCCTCTATACTATGGTGGCTAGTCCTATTTATAGAGGCCCTGGGCCTCTTCCCAAATATTGAGCGGGAAGGGCGCCAACAACGGCCATTTTGAAGGGGAACATCTAGTACAAGTTATCCTGACTAAAGTTGGTCTTCGGCTACCAAAAGCACTGGCGACAACGCCGTCTTGGGCTCCACGGTGACCTCCATCCTGCCGCTCCACCGGTCTTGGTCTTGTTCGTAACGCCCCAAGACCGGCGCGCCAGAAGCCTTCCATGTTTTTCGTTGTCGTCGTGTGTTTTATTTGCTTGTTGCATTTCATCATCGCATCATTCGCATTGCATCGGCACTCCATTGCCGTCATGTTTTAAAACATGCATTCATTCGTCGTTGTCGTTTCTCCCTTTGCCTTCATCACCTTCCCTCGGATCGCCTTGCCCGCCCTGACCGTTCCAGACCAATCGGGTTTTCGCTTCCCTCTTGACCGTGACGACCAAACCCCCCTTGCGTGCGTGTCCGAAATTTACCCAAACCCGAGCCGGGCAGTCGTGACCGATGGGTCCGAATCATCCTCAAACATCCCTTAAACATCTTCATGTTTTTGTTGGACTCCCCAACCTAATTATCTCGAGCGTCCGATCTAAATCGGAGGGTCATTCTAGACCCCTTCCTAAATTTCATTTGCTACATAAGAGGTCCAACCCTAAAACGTAGGGAGCTGTCCCATCCTTCCTATTCTGCGCCGCTACTCTACCAAATCCTCTCGGGACCCCCTCCCGATCCTTCTCCACCCAACCAGCGCCTCCGACCACCTCCCTGGATTTGTGCCGCCGACCAACCATAGCCGCCACCGCCTCTGCTCCCAAGGCCCCGAGCTCCTCCTCTCGATCCAGAGCCCGAGCACTCGACACCCCCTCATCCACTAGCTCGATCAGGAGGGGAGCTCACGATCTCCTCGCGCCCGAGGCCTCATCCCCGTCGGCGACCACGACCAGGCCGTCACCCTCACCTGCGCCCCTTCCTCCTTCCCCGAGCTTTCCTCTCTCTCACACATCGCTCCCTTTGTCTCTGTTCGTCAACAGGAGACCCATGGATGCCCGAACCACTCGAAGCTCCAAGCTCCCCTGCCGGTGCATCCCGCCTCCATTCCAGTGCCGAGAATGGAACCCCCGCTCCTGGATCCACGCCGGCACCCCCGGATCTGACGACCTCGACCTTGCCAGGATTCTCACGGCCGTCACCTGCTTCCGCCTGGCCTTGCAGCTCCCGCCTGCCGCCGCTGTTTGACGCTACAGGGCTCGTCGCCGACCTTCCCTGCCTATGCCAAGTCCCTCGCCTCGCCGCCCCTTCACCTCGCTCGCCGGAGCTCTGCTCCAGGCGCCGCCTGCAGCTCTTCATCAAGCAGAGGACGAGCGCCTTGACCCTGCTCGACCTGTTGACCGCGCCTCCGCGCGCTTGGGCCGCCTCCTCTTCGCCCGTTGACCGAGGCCCAGTCCCACATCACCAATCTGGGCCAAAGCCCATGGTGAGCCTCCTGAGAGCCCTCTGCCCCGTGCACTATTGGGCTAGCAGATTCGGCCAACTCTTGTTTTTTTCCTGGACGGATTTAGCTATTTTCCAGAGAACGCCTGTTTTACAGAAAAGTCCCTAGTCTTCATGCATATAATAACTCATTAACCGTGCATCGGTTTAAAACACTTCATATATGAAAAATGCTTAGAATTTCATCTAGTTTCATAATATGCTGCTTTTATACGGATAACATAATTCTTATTCTTGTTTCATCCAAGTGTTTAATTCTTTTCTACCGGAGTTTGTCCGTGACATCAATTTCTCAGTTATATGTTGTTCATATTTCTTCCGGAGTTCCAAGTTTTCCGCATCGTCTCATCGGGAAGCCCCTTCTAAATCATCGCAAGGCTTCACCTCGTATTTTCAACTTCTCTTTCTTTCTATCATCCAATTATTACCGGAGTTCTTCATGGAGGCTCTACATGGTGCTTCGTCAAGGATTCCTTTCATTCTTCAATTGTTCTTCAAGTTTTCTCTCGAAGTTAAGATCCGCCAAGCTATACTCAAAATTAAACATGGTGTTCAACACATGTCTTGTTTTTAGGAGTTCAAGCATTCTTCATCGTGCATCCCGAAGTGCAATTCTTTCTACCTTATCTTTTGAGGTGGTGTTATGTCACTCTTGACAATTCCCTTCATGTTTCATGATTCATATGTTCGTCAAGAATGAGGTATTCTAAATCCATTAATCTCTTAATTGGAGTTATCTTGTGTCATATTTCACCTAGAGCCTTCCCTAAGGAATGTTGCTATTGTGGTGTTTATCAATGGTCCAAGTTATCTCTCTATCATCTTGGTGGAAGAAATTTTTCATCTCGTCGGTGTTATCAATTATATTATTTGTTTCCGTAGTGGCAGAATTTCACCTCAATTTTGAGAAGTTTCCCATAAGCCCACTACAAGCTTATTCATTTCGTGTTGGTTTTCCAACAACTCCGTTATAACCTTCTTTGCAAGGATGCTTTCCAAGTTCATTTGTGGCAAAAGTTGTCATTTTCTTCTCCGTCCCTTTATCCCAACAATCTAGCTTCTATTCTTTCATTCCGGAGGCATTGTGATGTTGCTCTCTTCACCCATCACCTTGTTTTGTCAAGATCACCTTATTTTCTTGCTCATCCATTTAACCGGAGTGTCATGTCCTTTCTTCAAGTTCTTATCAAGTTTTGCCTCTCTTTTCAATCGGATTGCTGTCTGAAATCCTTCTTACCCATTGTGCCATTCTCTCAATAGTTCCGGAGGCAGTGTGTTGTTGATTTCATCAAGTATCATCCCATCTTCTCAAGTTCATGTTCTATTCCTTCCATGTTCAACTGGAGTGCTGCCCGAATTCTTCCTCTCTCATCTTGTTTTAACCGGAGTGGTTTCGAATTCTATCTTGTCCATTAAACTCTTGATTCATGTCTTTGCAACCTTCAAGTTCTCGAATGTTCCTTGTTCCTATTTTCTAACAGAGTGTTTTAAACTTTGTTCATCTTCGTTGTATTCTTTTTCTTTCAATTTGTTCAACCTCTCAGGGTTCGTGGTTTCACTCGCTTGTCCAAGAAGCAACTTAGTTTACCTCTTTCTTCCTCTTCCGTTTCTCTCCGGTGCCATCCTAGATCTCGGGACGAGATCCTCTTGTAGTGGTGGAGTGTTGTAATGCCCCAAGACAGGCGCGCCAAAAGCATTCCATGTTTTTCGTTGTCGTCGTGTGTTTTATTTGATTGTTGCATTTCATCATCGCATCATTTGCATTGCATCGGCACTCCATTCCCGTCATGTTTTAAAACTTGCATTCGTTCGTCGTTGCCGTTTCTCTCTTTGCCTTCATCACCTTCCCTCGGATCGCCTTGCCCGCGCTGACCATTCCAGACCAATTGGGTTTTCGCTTCCCTCTTGACCGTGACGACCAAACCCCCCTTGAGTGCATGTCCGAAACTTAACCGAACCCGAGCCAGGCAGTCGTGACCGATGGGTCTGATTCATCCTCAAACATCCCTTAAACATCTTCATGTTTTTGTTGGACTCCCCAACCTATTTATCTGGAGCGTCCGATCTAAATCGGAGGGTCATTCTAGACCCCTTCCTAAATTTCATTTGCTATATAAGAGGTCCAAACCTAAAACGTAGGGAGTTGTCCCATCCTTCCTATTCTGTGCCGCCACTCTACCAAATCCTCTCGGGATCCCCTCCCGATCCTTCTCCACCCAACCAGCGCCTCCGACCACCTCCCTGGATTTGCATCACCGACCAACCACAGCCGCCACCTCCTCTGCTCCCAAGGCCCCGAGCTCCTCCTCTCGATCCAGAGCCCGAGCGCTCGACCCCCCCTCATCCACGAGCTCGATAAGGAGGGGAGCTCCCGATCTCCTCGCGCCCGAGGCCTCATCCCCGTCAACAACCACGACCAGGCCGTCACCCTCACCTGCGCCCCTTCCTCCTTCCCCGTGCTTTCCTCTCTCTCTCTCACAAATTGCTTCCTTTGTCTCTGTTCGTCAACAGGAGACCCATGGACGCCCGAACCACTCAAAGCTCCAAGCTCCCCTGCCGGTGCATCCCGCCTCCATTCCGGCGCCGAGAATGGAACCCCCGTTCCCGGATCCACACCGGTGCCCCCGGATCTGACGACCTCGACCTCGCCAGGGTTCTCACCGCCGTCACCTGCTTCCGCCTGGCTTTGCAGCTCCTGCCTGTCGCCGCTGTTTGACGCCACATGGCTTGTCGCCGACCTTCCCTGCCTATGCCAAGTCCCTCGCCTCGCCGCCCCTTCGCCTCGCTCGCCGGAGCTCTGCTCCAGGCGCCGCCCGCAGCTCTGCATCGAGCAGAGGACGAGCGCCTCGACCCCACTCGACCTGTTGACCGCGCCTCCGCGCGCTAGGGCCGCCTCCTCTTCGCCCGTTGACCGAGGCCCAGTCCAACCTCACCGATCTGGGCCGAAGCCCATGGTGAGCCTCCTGAGAGCCCTCTGCCCTGTGCACTATTGGGCCAGCAGATTCGGCCAACTCTTGTTTTTTTCCTGGACGGATTTAGCTATTTTCCAGAGAACGCCTGTTTTACAGAAAAGTCCCTAGTCTTTATGCATATAATAACTCATTAACCGTGCATCGGTTTAAAACACTTCATATATGAAAAATGCTTAAAATTTCATCTAGTTTCATAATATGCTGCTTTCATCCATGTTTAAAATGTTAAACTTGCTGTTTGCATTTATTTTGCATAAATAGCATGTTAAAATGTTTTATTCCATAACTAAATAACCGTAGCTCCGAATTTAATAAACTTTATATGTAAATGGGGTAGAAAAATGCCTAGTTTAACATGGTGCACTTTATTTTGCTATTTAACAACATTAAAATTGTGTTTAGGGCAGAACAGTAGCAAATTCGAAATATGCATATGAGGATTTTCCGGAATTATTATTTGTTGTTCCGGCCTCATTTAAACTGGCCTACATGTGTAGTTTTATTATGCTTCACCTCTTGTCATGTTTAACAACGTTTAATATTGTTGGGTACATAAACAAAAGAGAACTAAATACTTGATGTGGTGTTTCGTCAATATGCAACTCGTTGCATATTCAGCTCCACTTAATTTGTAGTGTTGTTTGTTGCACTTTGCCATGCCATGCCTCATTAAACCGGACATGCATCATACTTGATTGTGCATCATGCCATGATTATTCTTGGTTGTTTACCATGTTGTTTGCTTCTTTTCGGTGTTGGTTCTTCTTGATAGTTCCGGTTACGTTGCGATTGTGAGGATCCGTTCGACTACATTGGTTCATCTACTTCATGGACCCGTTCTTCTTCCTTGCGGGATCTCAGGCAAGATGACCATTACCCTCGATATCACTTCTATCTTTGCTTGCTAGTTGTTCGTTCTATTGCTATGCCGCGCTACCTATCACTTGTTTACCATGCCTCCCATATTGCCATGTCAGCCTCTAACCTTTTCACCCTTCCTAGCAAACCGTTGCTTGGCTATGTTACCGCTTTGCTCAGCCCCTCTTATAGCGTTGTTAGTTGCAGGTGAAGTTGAATATTGCTCCATGATGGACATGATTATGTTGGGATATCACAATATCTCTTATTTAAATTAATGCATCTATATACTTGGTAAAGGGTGGAAGGCTCGGCCTTATGCCTGGTGTTTTGTTCCACTCTTGCCACCCTAGTTTCCGTCATATCGGTGTTATGTTCCTTGATTTTGTGTTTCTTACGCGGTTGGGTGATTTATGGGACCCCCTTGACAATTCGCTTTGAATAAAACTCCTCCAGCAAGGCCCAACCTTGGTTTTAACATTTGCCACCTAAGCCTTTTTCCCTTGGGTTCTGCAGACTGAAGGGTCGTCTTTATTTACCCCCCCCCCCGGGCCAGTGCTCCTCTGGGTGCTGGTCCAACCTGGGCGATGTCCGGTGCCCCCTGGGCAACCAGGGTCTATGCCAACCCGACGTCTTGCCCATCCGGTGTGCCCTGAGAACGAGATATGTGCAGCTCCTACCAGGATTTGTCAGCACATTCGGGCGGCTTTGCTGGTCTTGTTTTACCATTGTTGAAATGTCTTGTAAACCGGGATTCCGAGACTGATCAATTCTTCCTGGGAGAAGGAATATCCTTCGTTGACCGTGAGAGCTTGTGATGGGCTATGTTGGGACACCCTTGCAGGGTATAAACTTTCGAGAGCTGTGCCCACGGTTATGTGGCAGATGGGAATTTGTTAATGTCCGGTTGTAGATAACTTGACACCAGATTCGAATTAAACGCATCAACTGTGTGTGTAGCCATGATGGTCTCTTTTCGGTGGAGTCCGGGAAGTGAACACGGTTTCGGGTTATGTTTGACGTAAGTAGGAGTTCAGAATCACCTCTTGATCATTGCTAGCTTCACGACCGTTCCATTGCTTCTCTTCTCGCTCTTATTTGCGTATGTTAGCCACCATATCATGCTTAGTCGCTGCTGCAACCTCACCTCATTACCACTTCCTACCCATAAGCTTAAATAGTCTTGATCTCGTGGGTTGTGAGATTGCTGAGTCCTCGTGACTCACAGATTCTACCAAAACAGTTGCAGGTGCCAATGATACCAGTGTAGGTGATGCAACCGAGCTCAGATGGGAGCTCAACAAAGATCTTGGTTGTTGCTATGTTTCATTTCATGTTGATCAGTAGTGGAGCCCAGTTGGGACGATCGGGGATCTAGCAGTTGGGTTATCTTCTTTTCTTTTGGCTTCGTCCGTAGTCGGACTATGTGTGTACTCTGAATGATGTATGAATTATATGTTCATTGTGTGAAGTGGCGATTGTAAGCCAACTCTTTATCCCATTCTTGTTCATTACATGGGATTGTGTGAAGATGACCCTTCTTGCGACAAAACCACCATGCGGTTATGCCTCTAAGTCATGCTTCTACACGTGGGAGATATAGCCGCATCGTGGGTGTTACATTGTTGCACCAAAATGGCAACCTTTGTTTGATGCCTCGGTACTCCACATCTGTGCTTGCCCCCTTTGCACCAAAGAGGAAACAAGGACACTGCGCAGGCCGACGCCCGCCTGGTGTCCGCCTGGTCTTGATCGTCATGGCTTGCGTCACGAGCACCTCGCGAGGTACCCTGCCTTGATCTCTCCGCCTCCTCGCGAGCCTTCCTGGCAAGGCCGTTCCTAACGAAGCCTTGCGTCGTCCGCCCCGCGAGGCTTGGCCCCTCGTGAGGGTCTTGAGTCTTGTGCTGATGAAGATGGGCCATACTGAGCCACCACTTGAGCCACGTCGCAGGCCGCAGGTAGGCAAGTCTGGGGATCCCCATTCCCAGAACGCCGACAGATAGCTAGCATGATGTTTTCATGGCTTGTCCGTTTTTTGATGTCATTGCTATGCTAGATCATTGCACATCCCGGTACACCGCCAGAAGCATTCATATAGAGTCGTATCTTTGTTCGAGATATCGAGTTGTAATATTAAGTTGTAAGTAAATAAAAGTGTGATGATCATCATTATTAGAGCATTGCCCCAGTGAGGAAAGGATGATGGAGACTATGATTCCCCCACAAGTCGGGATGAGACTCCGGACTTTATGAAAAATAAAAGAGGCCAAAGAAGCCCAAATAAAAAAGAGGCCAAAGAAGCCCACCAAAAAGAAAGAAAAAATGAAAAAAAATGAAAAATAAAAGAAAAAATGAGAGAAAAAGAGAGAAGGGGCAATGTTACTATCCTTTAACCACACTTGTGCTTCAGAGTAGCACCATGTTCTTCATATAGAGAGTCTCTTGAGTTATCACTTTCATATACTAGTGGGAATTTTCATTATGGAACTTGGCTTGTATATTCCGATGATGGGCTTCCTCAAACGCCCGAGGTCTTCATGAGCAAGCAAGTTGGATGCACACCCACTTAGTTTCGAGTTTGAGCTTTCATACACTTATAGCTCTTAGTGCATCCGTTGCATGGCAATCCCTACTCACTCACATTGATATCTATTGATGGGCATCTCCATAGCCCGTTGATTAGCCGCGTCGATGTGAGACTTTCTCCCTTTTTGTCTTCTCCACATAAACCTTCACCATCATATTTTATTCCACCTATTGTGCTACGTCCATGGCTTGCGCTCATGTATTGTGTAAGAGTTGAAAAAGCTAAAGCCGTTAAAAAGTATGAACCAATTGCTCGGCTCGTCATCGGGGTTGTGCATGATTTGAATGCTTTGTGTGATGAAGATGGAGCATAGCCAGACTATATGATTTTGTAGGGATGAGCTTTCTTTGGCTATGTTATTTCGATAAGACATAATTGGTTGGTTGGTATGCTTGAAGTATTATTGTTTTTATGTCAAATGATAGACTATTGCTTAGAATCACTCGCATCTTAATATTCATGCCATGATTAGACACATGATCAAGATTATGCTAGGTAGCATTCCACATCAAAAATTATCTTTTTTATCATTTACTTACTCGAGGACGAGCAGGAATTAAGCTTGGGGATGCTGATACGTCTCCGTCGTATGTATAATTTTTTATTGTTCCATGCCAATATTCTACAACTTTCATATTATTTTGGCAACTTTTATACTATTTTTTGGGACTAACAAATTGATCCAGTGCCCAGTGCCAGTTCATGTCTGTTGCATGTTTTATGTTTCGCAAAAACCCCATATCAAACGGAGTCCAAACGGGATAAAAACGGACGGAGAATTATTTTGGAATATTTGTGATTTTTGGGAGGAAGAATCAACGCGAGACGATGCCCGAGGTGGCCACGAGATAGGGGGCCGCGCCCACTTAAAGTGGGCACGCCCCCCACCCTCGTGGGCCACCCGTAAGGCAGTTGATGCCCTTCTTTGGCCGCAAGAAAGCTAATTTTTGGAAAACGATCTGTGCGGAGGTTTCAATCCAATCGGAGTTGCAGATCTCTAGATATAAAGGAAACGGTGCCAGGGCAGAATTCCAGAACGCAGAAACAGAGAGATAGATCCAATCTCGGAGGGGCTCTCGCCCCTCCCAAGCCATGGGAGCCAAGGACCAGAGGGGAAACCCTTCTCCCATCTAGGGAGAAGGTCAAGGAAGAAGAATAAGAAGGGGGCTCTCTCCCCCTTGCTTCCGGTGGCGCCGGAACGCCGCCGGGGGCCATCATCATCACCGCGATCTTCACCAACACCTCCATCATCTTCACCAACATCTCCATCATCTTCCCCCATCTATATTCAGCGGTCCGCTCTCCCGCAACCCGATGTACCCTCTACTTGAACATGGTGCTTTATGCTTCATATTATTATCCAATGATGTGTTGCCATCCTATGATGTCTGAGTAGATTTTCGTTGTCCTATTGGTGGTTGATGAATTGCTATGATTGATTTAATTTGCTTGTGGTTATGTTGCTGTCCTATTGTGCCCTCCGTGTCGCGCAAGCGTGAGGGATTCCCGTTGT
Source organism: Triticum timopheevii (assembly GCA_963921465.1). Taxonomy (NCBI): domain Eukaryota; kingdom Viridiplantae; phylum Streptophyta; class Magnoliopsida; order Poales; family Poaceae; genus Triticum; species Triticum timopheevii. The sequence goes on along the minus strand of OY997266.1, from coordinate 238,987,139 downwards.
AGGGTGTTGCAATACGTTCATGATTCTTTTATGGTGGGTTGCTTGAGTGACAGAAGCATAAACCCGAGTAAGGGGATTGTTGCGTACGGGATAAAGGGGACTTGATGCTTTAATGCTATGGTTGGGTTTTTACCTTAATGAATCTTTAGTAGTTGCGGATGCTTGCTAGAGTTCCAATCATAAGTGCATATTATCCAAGAAGAGAAAGTATGTTAGCTTATGCCTCTCCCACATAATACTTGCTATTGGTCTAGTAAAGTAGTCAATTGCTTAGGGACAATTCCACAACTCCTACCACCACTTTTCCACACTCGCTATATTTACTTTATTGCATCTTTATCTAAACAGCCCCTACTTTTTATTTATGCATCCTTTATTATCTTGCAAACCTATCCTATCACACCTACGAAGTACCTCTAGTTTCATACTTGTTCTAGGTAAAGCGAATGTCAAGCGTGTGTAGAGTCGTATCAGTGGCCGATAGGACTTGAGAGAGTATTTGTTCTACCTTTAGCTCCTCGTTGGGTTCTACACTCTTACTTATGGAAAGAGGCTACAACTATCCCATATACTTGCGGGTTATCATTGGCGAACGGAATTATTCTTTCCGATATCGAGGAGCAAGGAAACCGCGTGGTATAGTATCACTGCTGATATATATATTTATTTTTTATTTCTGATGAATCCTAGCAGTTCAACTCTTATGACGAAGAGTGCCAAACACGACACGTGTTGGATGTCCCACACGTCAGCGAAAGGAGTGGGACATGAACAGCGTGGTAGAGCGTCTCCACTTCTTCCACTTCTGGGTCGGAGACCACACGTAATAGTACTAGTGGTATGAATGATACAAAGTGTGACCTGGAGAGAAAGACACATCTAGTTGAAAGGTCTCGGGGCATACACATAAACAAATATAAAAGCTAATATGTGCCTCCAATTAATATAGTAGTAGTAGAGTACTTAGGCACGTACTCCATAACATCACCGTGCATTGCACGTACAACATTTAGTGGTACATAGTAAGAGACAAATGCCTATATGCCACGCATGTTCATACTATTTGTGCCTTTCTACTTCACTTACTGCGCTACATTACTCAGGTTCATACGTCCACTCCTGGGTACATGTTCGCCTCGTAGTTCCAGTCCCACGTGTTCTTCATATAGATGGAACGATCCATATCCATCGCAGTTAGTGTGGCTCCACATGATGGAGACTCATCCAAATGGCCAGCCTCGACGCAGAGCAGTCGCATGCACCGGGAAGCGGCGCTCTCTCGGTTGTCGCGCTGCTTCAAAGCCGGCACCAGTGAGAGGTCGCCTCCGCTCTGGCCGGGCATTAATGCGGCACTGACGCTCCAGGGCGACACTGACTGTTTCATGCGGGAAGCGCGCGCTAGCAAGGGAGTATTGGTTTTGAACCGTTTCAGGTGTAGTACTGGTAGTTTGCAAAACTACTCAATTATTGCACTTAGTTTCCTAAGAAATTGTGGTAAAAAATGTTACTCCACAGCCTGCTTCCCTTCTCCTTCCTCTTCCACCACCCGCGCACATCCGCGGGAAGCGACCGGTCAACCCTTATATAGGAGTACTGGCACAAAAAGGTGCATGCGTGACCACTAAAATTTCCAGATTAAAGCGTCACTACGGCAGGGGTATGGCGTATGTTTTTACCTTCGGTCGGGCCATGGATACCGGGCGACGGCGACCAGAGAAGAGGCGGCGGGAGGGGACTGAATGCAGTTACTGTTTGGGTTCGCCGTCCGGCTTAAATAAATGTGCACCATCACGTGTACCCGTGGGTGCACAAATTGTAACATGCGTGTTTGCTTAAGTGGGCGTCACGTAACTGGTGTGTGTGTGTGTGAGATTCTGAGAGGCAGAGTGCGTGTGTGCGACTCTACTCTTCGGACATGTACTCAACCTTTTGCATCGGGATATAAGTATAATGGTATTATACTTTAGCTAGTAATTTACGTGGCCATGTTAACGTGGTTGTGTTAAACAAAATGTCACTTCCTGCTCGTGATATGCATTATATAATTACAAGCAAGATGCTCATGCATTGCACGGAACATCAATATGCATTTTTTTACAAAACACCTGTTGTGATTTACCCATGCAGGAGTAATCCCATGTGTAAAAACTAATGATATCTCGAGAATTTTATCGGAAAACTGGTATCTTGAGAATGTCATCAAAAAAATTAATGATGAGAGATAAGGTGAGGAGGAGTGGAGCATGGTGGTGACTGGTGGTCGGACTGGGCGGAGGCATGGGGATGGACGGCGTCGGCAGGCGACAGCGGCCACCATGCTAGATTGTTCCAGAGACTTCCTTTTTTTAATTGCTCAGCAATGAGGTTGTGGGAGATAAGGATGTGGAGAGAGGTGCGGGTATCTTTTGTAAAATTATCATAGTTTGCTTTCTATCCGTCAGATATAGATCGGACGGTCTATATTACAAGATGGCAGGCACACCATCATCACCAACTCGGTTTTTTATAAGGGTAGAGATGATAAGTTTGCTAACTACTAAAGTAAAGTGGAATTTGTCCATGTTATACAAGTAAATTAAGGTGATTGTTTATCATACGGGTAAGGTTGGATGAAGGGTGGTAGGAACAAATGCTCCGCCTAGAGCATGTGTGTGTGAGATGGAGTCTTAGTGTGTGTGGGGGATGGGGGGTGGGTGCGCGCACGCGTGCGTGTGTGCGTGTGTGTGTGAGAGAGAGAGAGAGAGATGGAGTCTTAGTGTGTGTGTGTGTGTGTGATGGAGTCTTAGTGTGTGTGTGTGTGTGATGGAGTCTTGGTGTGTGTGTGTGTGTTTGTGTGTGTGTGTGTGGGTGGGTGGGTGCGTGCGTGTGTGTGTGGGGGGGTGCGTGCGTGCGTGCATGCGTGTATGTGTCTGTGATGTGGGGTCCTTGATGGCGGATGTAATTTAACTGTGCGTGGCTTCATTATAGAGAGGTGATGTGTATGGCAGAGGCCACCAACGATGGGGTGCGAGAGAGAAAAAGCCAGTAGAGAGGGAAGAGAAGGTGTGTGCGCGTGAGAGGAGTCGACATCGAGAGAACGTGTTTGTTCGAGAGACACCGAGGAAGACTACTATATATCGATGGTGCATGTAGGCAGGAATTAAACGAAGGGATGGTCTTATTGGTTTCGGGGATATAGGGGAAGAGTGAGAGGGGGTAGCTAGAAGGATATTGTTAAGTGTGAGTGTGTGTTTTACCCATCCAGGCGGAAGTTATGAGCACACAAGAAGAGAACGATTCGATGTGGCGTTAGGGTTGAGGGTAATTAACTACGTATGGAGATATAGAGACCTTGAACGTGCACGTGCGAGAGGTATACATGTATACGTGGGATGTGTGTGTGTGCGCGCACATGATCGAGATAAAAGAAAGAAGACCTAAGTCATAAGACCAACGACATGGGAGAGACGGATCAGTATGACAATATGCATGCATGTGAGAGTGCAGGGAAGAAGGCCCGACAATTGAGCATATGTTTTTGTCTTTAAGAGATAGTGGCGTGGGCTGGAGCATGCATCTATGGCGAGCAAAGGGAGTGAGACACAACGATTGTGCAAAAGAGATCAACCTATAAATGCCTGTATGGAGAGACATATATAGTGTGGGTGATAGGAAGCAAGACTGCATGCGAGAAAGAAATGTTGACGGAGAAACTACAGATAGATAAGAGATGGAGATGCTAGCTAGAGGGACATCCGCTAGTTTGAGTGTTGGAGAAAAACCGCCGGGTGGTTCAGAGGGTGAAGTTATGTGTGTGTGAGAGAAAAATAAAAAGAGGGCACTTGACTGCATGTAGAGAAAAACATATGTAGTGTGCATGATAGGAAGCAAGAGTGAGGGCGAGAAAGAAGGTTGATGGAGAAACAGATGCATAGAAAGATAAAGATGCTAGCTAGTGTGCGTTAGATATAGGAGTCGAGTGGATCAGAAGGCTGAGTTATGTGTGTGGGTGTGAGAGACATAGATAGAGGGTGCATGTGAGTCACATACAAACAAATATCAGAGAGAAATGAGATCCCGAGAGATAGAGTTTTGTGTTTGCAAGAGAAATATATTTCACAACGAGAGTGATAGCTAGAGAGACATATGAGGGAACACAAGATATATCTACGGAGAGAGAGTGTGTGAGAGCGACATACAAGAGAACGATGGAGAAATATGAGACCCTGGGAGACAGAGTTTGTGTTTGTGTGTGAGAAAGAGATATTTAAGAGGAAGAGTCGTAGCTTCTCATACCTAAGGAGTGAAAGACATCTTTGTGTGAGAGGGGGTGTGCAAGTGGCACACAGGGGAATAGTAGAGAGAAATGAGACCCCGGGAGACAAAGTTTTGTGTTTGTGTGAGAGAAAGAGATTCCACATGGAGAAATCATAGTTAGAGACACATAGCAGGGAGCGAGATATACTTAGAGAGAGATAGAGTGATGAAGGCCGAGGGAGAGAGTACCATCAGTGTGTTATGAAGATAAAAGATCATTGTCGACATACAGGTAGCACGAGGGATACCCGAGAGACAATGAACACGTATAGGTCTAGAGAGATACTCCTCTATAAGCATGAGTGATAGCTATATGAGACGAATATCTGGATTAAAGGGGATTCAAATATTTAAACTGGAGATCACGACATCGATAATATCATAACGCAAATTGGTGTATCAAACATGCATATTCATTTGAATTTGGGGACACATGTAATGTTATATAATTTATCAATATTGGTGATCCATAGATTCTTTAATTAGAAACAATGCATGGTTTATATGCAATTAATGTCTAAACGGGATTACACTATATGTTGCGTGTGTGAAACACATTATACATGTTTGAGAAATAAAAAACCGCAATGAAACACACATTAATTGGAGACAGTTAGTGAGGAATGCATACATTGGATTTTAACATAAAGTGGTTTCAAATATTTGAAAATCCAAATTGATGGATACAGCCTTATGAATCTGAGATCATGCCATTTGTAAACCATATTCATGTATAAAGGGTGTTGTGCTTTTGAAAGTATATATAAAAAATGATGTATATAGAATTTTATTCCAATCGAAAATGGATCCTGCCTGAACAAAAATAGAATACAAATGGGATTCGAATTGAGTTGGCACGGTAAACGTGCACTCTGCAAAATTTGAACGAAGCGGGGAAAGTCGCAGTAACCGCCCGAAACCAAAATTGATCTATCAAACATGCATACTCATATGAATTCACACGCATCTATGTTATTTAATATGTAGATATTACTGATCCATACATTTTAGTAGAACATAATTGGTTTAAATTTTTTGAATTCAACCTTATGATTTTGATATCATTGTATTTGTAAATCATATTATACATATAAAGGAGCAGAATTCTTTGTTATGCTTTTGAAAGTATATATAAAAAATGATGTATATAGAATTTTATTCCAATCGAAAATGGATCCTCCCCGAAAAAAATAGAATACAAACGGGATTTGAATTGAGTTGGAACGGTAAAGGTGCACTCTGCAAAATTTGAACGAAGCGGGGAAAGTCACGGTAACCGCCCGGAACCAAAATCTGTGAGATGGAAATTACTACTGCCTATCCCTGCCACGCAAAGCCTATCGGCTCAATTTCTATAGGTTTGGATAGGGGTAGGTTTCTAATTTCACTCAAATGCGACATAACCGCCTCTCACGCGAATTCATACACGGTGGGCGCCAAAACACAGTGTCTCCTCGGCCGAATCGACTCCCTCCCCAATTCATACACGGTGGGCGCCAAAAACAAACTCTCATCGGCAAATATTGGGTGTATGCGAGATTACTGTCCTAACCCCAACAGACTAATATTGTTGTGATGTAGGAAATTTGAAACGGGGGCTAAGTTTGTAAATTTCCTTGCATTTGAGACAAGCGCGCCCTGAAGACATGGTTACCCCCTTCCTCTCTCCCTCCATTTCCTCATTCGTACTCCGTGGGCGCCAAAACACCCTCTCCACCCCAGCCTCCTCCGTCCGCCACCCCATCCACCGTCGTCCTGTTCCACGATGCCGGAGCTGATACCCCGACGCTGTCGTCCATTACAAGAGATCGACCTCTCTCATCCACGGCTTCGGACCGGGATCCTTGCATCCCGTCCTCTCGCTTCATCCCTGCCGTCATCCACCTTGCCGGCGCCGCTCCTACGACCATCTCGTCCACCGCGCCCCGCCGCCACCGTCTACCCTCCTAGATCTGCTTCCACACTGCCGACAGCCATCGCTACCATAGCACCATCAAATTCTCAGCAGATGCATACACGGCGCCGCACCAGAGGCGGTACTCTTCCGTATCTGCTCAACTTATTTATCGCAGCAAGAAAATATGTCACCGCTGCTTTACTCCGATTTCTTGTCCATCACTTACTTGCTAGTTGAAAGCAAACATTGGTTGTGAAGTTGCCTTTGTCTGGTTTGCACCTTCAGATCCGCCATGGCACGCTCAACACTATACTCGCAATGCTTATGGTTTTCCCACTTTATATTCCACACTAATTAAATCACAGTAGACTAAATTTCAAAATTGGTCAGTCAATTTTTCATTGCTCGCCGGAGTTTGCCGGTGCGAAGGAAGGGGCTCGGGTGGGCACGGTGGTTGTGGGGGCGGTGGTGGGGCCTCGCCGAATGAAGAAAACTCGATGCGGGTGGGGGCGGGGGTGGGGGTGGGGTGGCAGAGGAACACAGGCGGTGGGGGCCGGTGGTCTAGCCGGCGGCCTGTGCGGTGTTCTGTATGGGAAGAATCAGAGACGAGGAAGAAGAAGGGTTCGGAGACGTAGGATCTTCATCCAACCGCCTGAAATGATTAACTGACCCAAATGACAAAAGTCACGCGACTTGCATGCAGACATGCCTTTATATTCAGTACCATCATCGTACCTGCTTAGCACTGCTCCTGAATCCATCAAGCTAAACAACGTGCCACTCATAATTCCAAACTTGTTGCTCAAATACGAATCTGATATGATGCTGATATTACTAAAACAGATAACGTTTAATTGGTCAGCTAATGTTCCTACTTTACTTTCGAAAAGCATGTGCACCACATATAGAGAGACAGCAGGGAGTTGCATTCTTATTACGCTCTGGTTCATCATGTGTGGGCACTGCGCAACGAACATATTATTATCCAAAATCTGCTTGCTCTTCTTTAGCATGTTCCTCTTTCGTTCTTCTTTAATAAGTACTCTCTCCGTTCCTAAATACAAGTCTTTTTATAGATTCCACCATGGACTACATATGGAGCAAAATGAGTGAATCTACACTCTAAAATGTATCTGGATACATCTGTATGTGATCCATAGTGGAAATCTCTATGTAGACTTATATTTTGGAACGGAGGGAGTATGATAGTAGTACAGTGTGTTCCTTGTAGTGAAGATGAGCAGGGACATTTGCAATGTAGAGGTCTATACGGTCGGTTGTGATGGACACTTTGAACTCTTCGGGCCTCTTTGATTCGTAGGATTTTGTAAACATAGGAATAGGATTTGTAGTGGCCTGCCCACTTGAATCCTATAAGAATAGCAAGGAAATGCGGGGAGCTGTGTCACCTTTGAGAGTTACACTGATATTAACAGTACCACACCTTCAGTTGAAGAAGGCTGGTATTCGAAGCCTTTCTAGATGTACCGACAATACTAGCACATATATTCCAGCAAGTTCCACTTTGCTGATTTTACTCTGATGCTTACGGTTTTCCCGTTATATCTACACTATGATCTGTGTAGCTGCTTTGTGTCGCGCTAGCAGCATTCCACTCTTGAAGCTAAACACACCAATCATAAGTCCAAAGCTTACTTCTCAAATACGAATTGTGATATGATGCTGATATTAGTTATCAGACACACATTTAATTGGTCAGGTAATGCTCCCACTTGATTTTCCAAATGCATGTGGCCACATATAGAGAGACGGCATGGAATTGCATTTCTTTGGGCGATGTGATTCATCATGAGTGGGCAACCAACATTGTATGCAATGAAGCGGAACCTCAATAATATGCTTCCTCTTATGTTCTTTAACTTGTTCCTCTTTTGTTATTTTGTATTTAGTACGTATAGAATGTTCCTTGTCAGGAAGGGGAGCAGGGACATCTGCAGTCAACAGCTGATAGAGTTGGCCTGTACGTGAACGATAGGCTTTCAATTACTAGCGGCAATACAACATCGTATTTTCCAGCCAATTCCACTTTCCCGATTTATATATCGTTTTTATGGTGTACCCTTTTTATGTACACTACGATCTGCCTAGTTGTTCTGTGCTCTTGTTATCATGGTTTGGCAATAAACTCTCTATACAGTATATTATGAACCTATCATCTACCAACTATCCTTACTTCTGGAGCCTATTTTTTGTGTACTTGTGCCAAATTATATTAATGCACGCACCATATTACAACACACATGGGCTCTCTCATCAGAATCTAGTGATAGCACACAAGTGTTTACAGGGGCGCCCCTATATTAGAATATCCTCTGCATTACAAAGACAATCTCACTACTATTTATGTTTTCATGGTTCTCAGATATTATACGTAATTGCAGTGAATATCAGAATCCGTGCATCAGAAGAATATTGTGGAACACTGCAATGACTTACAAAATTGGCACCAAGGCATTGAGTGCCATTCTGGATGCAATGAAACTCATACGCTCCCCGCCTGTAGATTCTTTTTCAGAATATGATCCTAATGACTATTCTAACCTCGAGGAGTCAAAGGCAGATTGCATGTCCTATTCATCCATCAAGGTGCCTGTTCTAATTTAGCAAGGTTTTATTGATTGCGCGTATCTTGCATATGTTGTCTTGCATTTCTTCTACTTTGTTGCACCACCATCTGCTTAGTTTACTCATCATATATGTCAAGATGCCATGCCCATCCATTATCAATACATATTCCATCTGTCCTCATACCATGGTTTTTCACTCAAATGTTGTTCTTGTGCATCAGACATCAAAAAGGAAGAGGGTGATTGCCGAACCTGAAGGAGCACCAGCGAAGTCCTTGAAAAACGTGGTGGTGCCGGAGAAATCAGACAACACCCCACTTATATTGGTTGTACAACCAGTGACACAAAATGTAGGACCGACTCCAGTAGACTGTACCCATACTTTACCGGCCACACCACTAGCCCACCACACATGACCTGCACTCCAGTAAAAGGTATGCCGATTTCAGTTGCCATAGCACCAGCTGTACCACAGAAAAATCCCACTCCAACAAAAAGTACAGTAAGTCCACCGGCCGAAGACCTATGCCAACTCCAGAGACGGCCAATTCCTGCAGATTGCGACCCCATTCCAGTTATTCCCAGTTTAAAAGACAATTCTTTCAATGTTGCTAGGGACTACGTGCATATATTCCCATCATGGGAAGACTATAGTGAAGACAAACACCATTTTCACATCTTCCTGTCCCACTTACGTGTAAGTGCTATTATTCATGGTGATTATTTTCCTGTTTTCTGCTGATTGAACATATCAATGATTTACATTACATTGTTGTAAGTAGGCGAGGGTCAATCTGGATAGTCATGACAAGCAAAGCTTGCTTGCGCTTTTCAAGGAAGCATTGTAGCAGTATCGGTGTGACCTGAGGAAATCACACTTTGATGGCAAGTCTATAAACGAATTTGTGGTGAAGTCTCCTGTGCTAAATTTAGAAGACATTGAATGGAAAAACCTTGTTATGCACTAGTCTCGTTCCCAGGATGAGGTACTGTCTATGAAATCACATGACAATTTGAACTTCTACTTTCCCGCATGTGCCTTACGGATCTTTTTTGCAGGAAATCTGCTCGAAGAAGAATTTTGGTTTGAAAATAAAGATAGGATATTGCAAATATGTTGCCCACTGCTTTTCTCTTGTTAGTACATGTTGTCCTGTATCACTATACTTGCATACATACCTGGTTCATTATGTGACAGCAGTATGCATGATAGCTTGCTTATCAATTGTTTGCTCCAAATTATCTGATATGTATGAATGGTTACATTAGTGTAGAATATATCCAATGCCAATGAAAATTTTTAGCTCTGCATTTTTCTTGTAAGTACATGCTGCCCTTTATTAGTGTACTTATATTGACAGGTAGTTGTTCATGTACCATCACTCTGCAACTTATTTTCCTTTGCCCTCAATTTTCTACACATCAGATCTATAATTACTCTTACCATAAGGTTGGCTAAAACCGATGGTACTGAAGAAGTTTAGCTCTGCATTGCTCTTGGCTATACCTTTTGCCTGTATCGATGTACTTACATTTATAGCTACTTGGTTATGTAGCATCACTCTTCATCTTATCTTAAATATTCTCCATTTTTTCTTATATTATCACATCTATATTTACTCTTAACAAAATGTAGAATAAAGGCAATGCTTATGAAGAAGATTATGTGGTAAACTTCTTGAATTGCCCCCCCCCCCCATCAGCATGGACAAGGGCTTTATAGAGCCTGTCTTCACCAATAATGTAAGTTTGTCCTTCTCAAGCCTTCAAACTTTGTTGTGTACATTTGGTTAGGCATGACTGCAACAGCTGCTTATTTTTGGTGTTTGCCTCAAATTGCATGTTTAAAGTTTATTGTGTAGTTCATAAACAAAAGTTTGTCCTTCTCAATTTAAGTTTTCCGTTGTACAACCAAGTTCCTTCTTCATACCATGTAAATTAAACTATACATAGCAAGTGATCTTCTTTTGCATTGCATGTATGCTTCTGTTCTTGATCCGTAATCCAGTGGTGTGGTGAACCTACCCACTACAGCACAATGTCATATGATGTAGTGTCTTAACTATGAACAATGTCATATCATTCTACTATTATTTAAACCATCTCTTTATTTGCCAATCTGAAATGGGATAAATTGACAGCACACTAACCATTGATACTTATGAGTTCTTGATCTGTAATCAAGTAGTGTCGTGAAGCTGCCAACTCCTTCACAATGTCATTTCCTGCCATGTCTTGACCTAAACAATACCATATTGTGTTAATGCTATTTTAAATTGTGTCACTTTATTCGTCAGTAAGAAATGTGATGAATTGTCAGCACTGATACTTATATGTGCAAAACCTGTCATCTGTCTGCTTGTTTATCTTTCAGAGTGAGGAGGATATAAGTGTCAAACAAGTGCAGTCTCATCAGCTTGCGCTGCAGCTGCCAAGCAGGGCTAACCTTTCTTGAACTCTATTGAAGTGATGTTAGTTTTGTATAGTATTATTTTGTCGGTGTGTTTATTTGCAATGGTGGTGATCTTTGATGCCCAGTGTATGTAATCTGATGTCTGCTTGTGCTTTATTATCATAGTGGCAAACTTTGATGCCCAGTGGATGTAATATGCCATAATTTATTTATTGTATAGTCTGGGTTTTTTCTTATTCACGATGCTGCAGTTATTTTACTGTATATATGTCTTCGTAGTAAACCGGCCAAACCGTAAAATTACGATACATAATCGGGCCATCATGCAAATCACCGCATCATGGGCCCCATCATCTTGGTCCGTTAACAGGCCTAAATGTAAACTGGCCCACTAGTAGATTCGGGCCTTTAATAGGTCGAGTAAACCACCGGCCCTATTTTCGCAAGAAAACTCAATGGGCTTTTAGGAGGCTGAAAAGTAGGTTGGGCCTGAAACATGCCGAACAGCTCACGGGACGATAGCAGGCCGAAATAGACCCCAGCCCATGATTGTGCCAATCACATCACAGGCTTTTAACAGGCCAAAATTGTCTCGGACCTTGTTTGGCCCAATCAGATTATCGGCTGTGAGCAGGCCGGATGCAAACCGGGCCGTAGTTAGGCCCAACTATATGACGGTCTTTTAACAGGCTGAAATAAATATAGGGCCGAAATGTTAAACGAGCCTTTAACAGGCCGAAACTAATATCAGGCCGAATTACTAAATGGGCCTTTAGCAAGTGGGCCCAAAAGCATAACATCTAGTTGATGGGCCGAATCTGATATGGGCCATATTTTAGCCCAAAGCCTCTTAAAGGGCCGAACCTGATCTGGGCCGTAATTTGGCCAAGAACGTGGTAGGCTTTTAATGGGCCGGATCTCATATGGGCCTTTATTAGGCCCAGAACGTGGCAGGCTGTTAATGGACCAGATCAAATATGGGCCGGCATTTGACCCAAAACATGGCAGCATGTTAATGGGTCGGCCCACTAGTGTCCTCAAAATCTTGTGGGCCTTCAGCTGGGCTGGCCCATTATGGTCGGTGAAATCTCATGGGCCTTTAGCTAGGCCGACCCATTATGGTCCACAAAATCTTGGGGGCCTTTAGCTGGGCCAGCCTATTATGGTCCGCAAAATCTGGTGGGCCTTTAGCTGGGCCGGCCCATTATGGCCCGCAAAATCTCGTGGGCCTTTAGCTGGGCCGGCCCATTATGGCCTGCAAAATCTTGTGGGCCTTTAGCTGGGCCGGCCTATTATGGTCTGCAAAATCTCGTGGGCCTTTAGCTAGGCCGGCCCATTATGGTCCGCAAAATCTCGTGGGCCTTTAGCTGGGCCGGCCCATTATGGTCCGCAAAATCTTGTGGGCCTTTAGTTGGGCCGGCCCATCTAAACATTATGGGCCACTTTTGGGCCGGTCCACGTGTCAACATATCATAGGCGCATCTAGCCCATTGGATGAGTGGCACTTGTGCCAACGCGGAGCTGACACGTGTTTCGTCCAGCCAATGATGATTTTACACGTGGAAAATCCCCATTGGTCTGGGATGTTAACGGGTTATCGGATCCAAAACCGGACCCGATAGCTTAACGGCGTTCCGTTACGGTGGATGCCACGTGTCGGTCACTCTTGACGAAAGCACTTCTATGACGTGCAATTTATCGTCATAGAAGTGGACACTTCCGTGATGATAATTTTGGTAATGTCATGGAACACTTCTACGATAGCACAGGTATGACTATCTTGATTTTGTCATAAAATCATCATGGATGTACGTGCATGACAGAAACGTGACCTACTGTGAAAAACACGTATCATCATGGAAGTGTATTTTTTGTAGTGTATCATCACGTTCATCAGTGTAGAACGTGTATCCATTTATGTCATATGCTTGGTACGTCAACACCGTAGGTGATGGCTTTTGTGCCAACCACTGTCGGTGGGAAACGGCACCTATGGGATCACAAGAATCCCTACTATGGTTGCGGGGCGCGGGGTTGTGAGAAGAGCAGGATTAGTAATCGGCACAAGGATCGTTTACCCAGGTTCGGGCTGCGAGGATGCATAAAACCCTAGTCCTGCTTGGTGGATGTATTGAGTGTTCTTGAGCTCTCGAACTAGCTATGGTGCTGCGTGGTTCGGAAGAGCCGAATCCTTTTCCTGTACGCCATGGGCCTCCTTTTATAGGAGAAAGGGGCTGCCACCATGGCACACAGGAGGTGGAAAGGCCTACAGTGCTGCGAGCTTATCGCTCGTATTACAGGACAAGACGCATTTAATGTGTGGCTTAGGTGTCCCTTCACTTTATCGAGGATGGGGGCGAGGCCCGTCCCGTCCGTCACCGCTCCTCCTTGCTTCGACACGCGCCCTGGCCAGCGATGCATGCGGTGCCATGTAGGCAGGCAAGCAGCTGAGGTGGCGCGGTGGTGGAGCCTCCACGAAGATCTGCATGCCACCACGCAGGTGTGTGCTGAGTTGGCCTGGAAGCTGCATGTTGCCACGCTGGTGCCCGCCTAGCTGGTTGGGCTGGCAGCTACATGTGAACCGCGGTGGGGATCTGGTTGGTGCAGGCCTGGCAGCGGCCCCGCTGTCGCCTTCAGCAAGGGCCTTGCCTGGGTCTTGCCGTAGCGCGCTGTCGTCCTCGGCAAGGGTCTTGCCGGGGGTCTTGTGGGTTTTCCTCGGTAAGAATCTTGACGAGGATTGTTGCCCTTCAATCCTTATCTGATCTTGAGTATTCTTTGTCTTCACAAAGATCTGCATACCACCATGGGGGTGTCTCCAGAGCCCTGGCCCAACGTGGTTGTTGGCTTTGGAGACCGTGGGCTCGAGGGTGGCTCGCTCCGCTGGTGTGGGCGAGCTGCCCTGGCAAGGGGCTTGCCGGGGCTGCTGACGCTGCCCCGGCAAGGGTCTTGCTGGGGAAACCTACTTCGTCCATCCGATCCTTGTGGCCTTGGCCCTTGATGTTGCTTTGTTTGTCTCACGCCTTTGGCTTCTCTCCGGCTTCCCCCCTTTGCCCTGCTATGTGCGGCCATGGCGCGTGGCTCCGACTACCCGTGCACAAGTAAAGGGGTCAAAAGGAGAGCCCCTACTTTTGTACACTGACAGGAGTCCCCGGGCCTGGGCCACACATAAGCGCGACACGTTGTTGGGCCAGGCCCGAAACGGTGTGCGGGCAGGCAGGGCGGATTTCACCACGGTAACTGTTCCGTCCGCTGCGCTTCCCCATGACCTGTGTTGAAGGCGTGACGTGGGGGTCGTGTGTGCGTGCGTGATTGAAGCACGCTGGCATCATCTTGCGGTGGATAGTAAAGAGGCGGCTTGCATGTCCTTTCGAGACCGCAGGGCTGTCAGATTTCGGGTTCCGGCAGACCCTTGAGGTTCGAACACTAGGGTGCGCGCGGAAATCACACCCTCCGCCTACCCGTGTTTCACCGCCACGCTAGGATCTAAACTACTCGAAGAACAGCAGAAGGGACACAAGATTTATACTGGTTCAGGCCACCATTGTGGTGTAATACCCTACTCCAGTTTGTGGTGTGTGGATTGCCTCTGGGGCTGATGAGGGAATAGTACAAGGGGAGAACAGCCTCGCGAGGGTCTGTTCTTGGGTGGTGCGATGAACTGCTGGAAGGGTTCAGTCGCCTCTCTCTCTCTCTCTCTCTCGGGTGTCAATTCGATCAGATCCAGATGCCCTACCCTGTGGGTGGCTAGTCCTATTTATAGGCGAAGGCCCCGGGCCTCTTCCCAAATATTGAGCGGGAAGGGCGCCAACAATTGGCCATTTTGAAGGGGAACATCTAGTACACTTATCCTGACTAAAGTTGGTCCTCGCCTGCCAAAAGACCCTGACGATGACGCTGGCTTGGGCTCCATGATGACCTCTGTTCTGCCGTCCTGCTGGTCTTGGTCTTGTTGCACCGAAATGGTTGCCTTTGCTTGATACCCTTTCCTGCGCTTGCCCCCTTTGCACCAAAGGGGAAACAAGGACTCTGCGTAGGCCGGCGCCCGCCTGGCGCCCGCCTGCACCTTGGTCGTCATGTCTTGCGTCACGGGCACCTCGTGAGGTACCCCGCCTTGATCTCTCCGCCTCCTCGTGAGCCAACCTGACGAGGCCGTGCCTGAGGAAGCCTCCTGTCGTTCGCCCCGTGAGGCTTGGCCCCTCGCGAGGGTCTTGGGCATATGCTGATGAAGATGGGCCGTACTGGGACACCCCTCGAGCCACGCCGCAGGCCGCAGGCAGGCAAGTCTGGGTACCCCCGTTCCCAGAACACTGACAAGGGCCGCTGCTCACTTACTACCCTTACTCGGGAACCGTCGCTCCACGTGTCCCATTGCGCCCGTCCTTCGCGCCATGTTCGCTGCATGCATGATGCAGAGCGAATGACTGGCGCGCGGGATACGGGAAGTCGCGCGCGTGCGAGCCGATTCCCACGTGCCTTCAATTGAGCGGGGAGGGTGGTCGACGGCCCTGCCCATTGTCACTTCAACGGGCCTAATTGGTTGAGAGGGGCGGCCGAGCCTCGCCCCTGCCCCTTTATAAAGAGGAGAGCGGGAGGAACGGCGCCTCTCAATCCTTCGTCACCTGCTTCTCCCCATTCCTGCTTCCTCCTACTTCTATCATGGTGAGGGGGCGTGGCGACGTTACATCGGTGGCGGCGAGGGTCTCGGCTAGGCAATGCATCGCTCCTCCCCAAGAGCACGTAGCGGCGGAGCCGGCCGTTAGAGGGAGGGGGAGGGGGCGAGGTTGAGGCTGTCGCGGCGCACGGGAGAGAGGAGGAGGGGGCGGTAGATCGGCTTCGCCTCCGCCGGCGGCCCCTCCCCCGGTGGAGGGCCACATCGGGGACAACCCTTACGAGTTCTTCATCAGGCTGCGCCAGCTACCGCACCGTCGTCTTCGTCTTTCGACTCCATTTGCGCGGGAGATGGAGCTGGATCCACCGCAGGCGTTGCGGCTGCATATGAAGGGTTGTGGGAACAACGACATATGGGCTGATGTCGAATTCCCCGCCCCTCACGTCATGTATATTTGCCGAGGGTGGAAGACTTTTGCCCGCGTCCATAGCTTGACGGAGGGTCTCACTCTCCATTTCAAATTAATGGAGAGTGGCCTCCTCTCTGTCAAGATCTTCGGGCACTTCGGGACCCGCGTAAGGTGCTGCGTGGAGAGCTCCTCTGACGATGAAGATTCCTCCTCGAGCGAGAGTGGTGAGGAGGACAGCGGCAGCGACGACGAGGGTAGCGGTCGGCAGGATGACGGGTCCGACTAAGCGTCGGGCACCGCTCCGGGCGGCACCGGCGACCCCATCATCCGTGTCGCCGGCTCCTTGAACTCCTCGGGGTCGTCTCCTTGGGCGGCTGGCGTTGGGAGGCTGCGGAAGAGGAAGAGGGAGGGCGGCAAGGCCGTCAAGTCGGAGTACGCGGGCACCGATGCCTTCGTCGCGTATTGACGTCCTGCTGCCTCGTCATCGAGCTCTTCCCCCGGTGCCGTCATCACCAGCCAGCCTTCGAACGGCCACCGAGATGTCCTCTTGGTGCTTTCTGCTGCTCGTAGCTCCCTAGGCGCCTCTTTTGCCCTTTTTCGCTTCCTTGACCTGCCTCCTGGGAAGACGGACAAGAAAGGGATTACGGGCATCTTATCTCCTTTTAGTCTTGTAAGCCTTCGGGCCTTTGTCAAATTTAGAACTTGTAATCCCCTTGCTCATGTTTTTCATTTCGTATGAATTGTACCTGTACGGGATGTTTTTAATGAAAAAGGGATGTTTGCCGGGTTTTTCGTTCGTGGGCGAACCCCATGACAAGGAGCGAATCCTCGTTATCATTTAGGAATAAACGTTTTTCGCCCAGCAACAGGCCTTGCCGTTCCCCCACTTTGCTCGGCCTTTCTCATGCTCTTGGCGGAGGCAGGGATGAGGTGGGCTTAGGCTCCTTGTTCCACTTCCTTGCTGCCGCGACTACGACCAAATTCCGACCCAGGAGATAATCCTTGGGTACGAAAAAGGGGAGCACGGTAGCCTAGAAATGAAACAAGGTTTCACATATCCCATTCCATAATGAAATGCACGATAGAGGATAAAAGACTTATCTGGATCTGCAGCCCCCGGCAACCTTGGCTTGCCGTGGATGGATGCTCATACTTGCAGCCCCTGGCAACTTTGGCTTGCCGGGGTCGGGACGCCGGTCCGTTCCTTTCTTCCGAACAGCTCGGAGAAATGCTTATGTGCCCTGCGAACCAAAGAGGACAGGAAAGAACAGAGAGATGCGCACTCGACCTCTAAGCTAGGGGTTAGCCACCGCTAAGCACTATCAACCCTAACCGAGGAGGAGACTTGACTTAACATGCATGCTATAACTTAGGGCGCCAGCGCTTCGTTTATTTATGCTTAGGGTCTGTGCCTGGCTTTGTACAAAGGGTTACATGCCTTGCCGGCAAGGCTTGTACAAAAGGTGGCTTGCCGGGAGGCCCGGCAGCCGCGCATTATGGGTAAAACTTGTGAAGATGCTCGATGTTCCAGGAGTTGCTCACTGGAATGGCATCTTCGGTCTCCAGGCGGACTGCACCGGGCCTGGTAACTCGCGTTACCCGATAAGGGCCCTCCCACTTCGGCATCAACTTGTTGGAATTCTTGGCCGACTGAACGTGCCGAAGAACAAGATCGCCTTCCTCAAAGTTTCGGGCATGAACCTTGCGGCTATGGTAGCGGCGCAAGGCTTGCTGGTAGCGTGCTACTCTCACAGCCGCCCGAAGACGATCTTCCTCAAGGAGTGTGGCGTTGTCTTGCCGCAATCGCTCTTGCTCAAGCTCATCATAAGCGAGCACTCAAGGTGACTCGTATATGAGTTCCGTGGGGAGAACTGCTTCTGCCCCGTAGACCAGGGCAAAGGGTGTCTGGCTGGTGGCTCGATTTGGCATCGTTCTGATCGACCAAAGAACCGTCAGCAAGTCGTCAATCCAGCGCCTTCCACTCTTGCGCAGCCTGTCAAAAGTCTTCGTTCTTAAACCTCGCAGAACTTTCAGCATTTGCTCTCTCTGCTTGGCCGTTGCTCCATGGGTGTGTCATGGAAGCAAAGCAGACCCTGCTGCCGAGATCCTCAATGTATTGCTTGAAGGCATGGCTTGTGAACTGTGTGCCATTGTCGGTGATAATCCTGTTGGGTACCCCAAAACGGCAAACCAGTCCCTTGAAGAACTTGATGGCTGATTGCGCTGTCACCTTCCTCACTGCTTCCACTTCTGGCCACTTTGTGAACTTGTCGATTGCAACATACAAGTACTCAAAGCCCCCGACTGCACGAGGGAAAGGGCCCAATATGTCAAGCCCCCAGACCGACAAGGGCCACGAGAGAGGGATGGTTTGAAGGGCTTGAGCTGGTTGATGAAGCTTCTTTGAATGGAACTGGCACGCTTCACACTTGGTTACTAGTGTCGTTGCATCCTGGAGGGCGGTGGGCCAGAAGAAACCTTGCTGGAAAGCCTTGCCGGCAAGGACCCTCAACCCTATGTGGGAACCACATATGCCTTCATGTATCTCTGCCAACAACTCTAGTCCTTCCTCCCGGGAGATGCACTTCAATTTCACCCATTCGGTCTTTTTCTGTACAATACATTGTCAATGAATTGGTACAGAGCAGACCGGCGGGCTACTCTTTCTGCCTCTTCCTGCTCCTCAGGAAGCTCTCCTTTTTGGAGGAATCGGACGGTGTGCTGCGCCCATGCCAGAGCCTGTGGCTCGACGACAAGGACCAAAGGCATCTCTTCTGCCACGGAAGCGGCCATCTCTACGGCCATGGCCTGAGGCCCTGCCAGAGTCGGTTGCCCCGCGGCAGGATCAGCATTCACGACAGCATCTTCGCCAGCGGCTCCGGGGAGCTCGGTGGGGAAGTACTTGCCGGGGCCTAGCTTCCTCCGCTTGCTCTGCCCGGTTGATGGTTCGACGGATGGTTGAGTTAACTGAAGCACAAAAGTACCTAGTTCCACAGGTAGCTTGAGGGCAGCGTGCTTCGACAAGTAGTTGGTGATGTCGTTCTCCGTCCGAGGGACGTGTTTCGCTTGTATACCGTCAAAGCGCTCCTCCAGTTTCCTCACTTCATCCACGTAAGCTTCCATCAACGGGCATTGGTAATCTTTGTTGATTTGCATGACGACGAGCTGCGAGTCGCCCCTGATGTGAGCTTTTTGACTCCAAGGTCCACCGCGATCCTGAGACTGGCAAGCAAACCCTCGTACTCGGCGGTGTTGTTGGTTGACATCTCCCAGGGAAAGTGCATTTGGATGACATACTTGAGGTCCTCTCCGGTGGGTGCGACAAGCAGCACACCAGCACCGGCACCTTGCAACGAGAAAGCCCCATCAAAGTACATGATCCAGTTGTGGCTCATTTCCTTGGCGGTGAGAGTGGTCTCCTATACCTCTTCGTCGGGCGTCGAGGTCCATTCCGCAACAAACTCCGCCAAAACTCTACTCCGAATCGTCGAGGTGCTTTCGAATTTCAAACCGAAACTCGACAGCTCCAGGGCCCATTCCACGATCCTTCCTGTTGCATATGGGTTATGTAGTATCCGCTGCAATGGGAGGCGGGTGACCATAGTGATTTCGTGCGCTTGGAAGTAATGATGCAGCTTCCTCGAGGCCATAAGGAGGCCGAAGAGCAGCTTTTGCACACCTGAGTACCTCGACCTAGCCCCTGCAAGAGGGAGCTGACGAAGTAAACTGGGTGCTGTACCATTTTCTTCTTCTGCGCCACTTCACCCGGTCGCATGGGCCCTGTCGCACTGGCGTCAGCCTCCGCCGGGGACTCAGTCTTGCCGGGATCGAGCCCTGCCAGGGAGGGTTCCGGCTCGCCATCCATTGACTCTGCTGCTGCTACTGCCTCTTCGTCGACCTCTCTCTGCGCCACTAGTGCGACGCTAACCACCTGATTTGTTGTCGCCAGATACAACAGCAACGGTTCTTGTGGTTTGGCGCAACCAGCACTGGGGTAGAGGGGAGGTACTTCTTCAAATCTTGCAGCGCTGCCTCGGCCTCTGGGGTCCACTCTATTGGGCCCGCCTTCTTCAAGATCTTGAAAAAGGGAAGGGCACGCTCCACGAACTTGGAGATGAATCTGCTCATGGCGGCGACGCAGCCAGTGAGCCGACGCACGTCCTTGATCCGCTTGGGTGCCTTAATCTGCTCGATGGCCTTGATCTTATTTGGGTTTGCCTCGATCCCGCGCTGCGACACAAAGAACCCGAGAAGCTTGCCGGACGGGACGCCGAAGACACACTTCTCAGGGTTCAACTTGAGGTTGATCTTGTGCAGGTTTGCAAATGTTTCCTCCAGATCTTGCACAAGTGTTGATCTGTCCTTGGTTTTGACCACTATGTCATCCATATAAGCTTCCATATTTCTATATAGCTGGGGTTCAAAACCAATTTGGACTGCTCTTGCAAAGGTTGAGCCAGCACTCTTCTACCCGCAAGGCATCCGTAAAAAGCAATACATACCACATGGGGTGATGAATGATGTCTTCTCCTCGTCTTCTTTCGTCATGAAGATCTGGTGGTACCCTGAGTAGGCGTCAAGGAATGATAACAGGTCACACCCAGCCATGGAGTCGACAATCCACCCAGCCATGGAGTCGACAATCTAGTCGATGCGCGGCAATGGGAAGGGATCCTTTGGACAAGCCTTATCGATGTCTGTGTAATCAATACACAGTCTCCACTTCCCATTTGCCTTGCGCACCACCACCGGGTTGGCCAACCACGTCGGATGGAGCACTCTCCTTACCAAACCTGCCGCCTCTAGTTTTCTGATCTCCTCCGTGATGAACTCCTCCCTCTCTAGAGCTTGCTTCCTGACCTTCTGCTTGATGGGCTGTGCATGAGGACAGACAACAAGATAGTGCTCAACCACTTCCCTGGGAACGCCGGGGATGTCGGAGGCTTGCCATGCAAACACATCAACATTTGCCCCCAGGAAAGTGACAAGCTCGCTTTCCTATTTGCTGTCGAGGGTGGAGCTTATGGTAAAAGCTCCCCCCATGCCGTCCTCCTTGACGGGCACCTTCTTGGTCTTTGGTGGCGCAGCTCTGGACTTCTTGCTCTTGCCGGTGGAGCTCTCTGGCACGTCCTCAATGGGAGCGCAACACCCCGAAGAGGTGCGCTTGCCGGAGTGGGTGCGAGGGGTCTCGCCGGTCTTCTTCTCATCGCCAGGAGCAGGTGCCTTGGTGGTAGCTGCTGCAACTGCTTCCTGGTAAAGTTGGTCGGCGCAGATCAACGCATCTTTCTTGTCGGAGGGGATGGTGATGATGTTCATCAGCCCGGGCATCTTCAGCGTGTTGTAGGTGTAATGTGAAGCCGCCATGAACTTGGCTAGTGCCGGGCGGCCGAGGATCCCGTTGTAGGGCAAGGGGATCTCGGCTACATCAAAGACAATCCTCTCCATCCTGTGGTTCAACTCGCCTCCGAACGTCACGGGCAACGTGACATTTCCCTTCGGCTGGCTCCTCCCCGGGTTGACCCCTTGGAACGTGCCCGTCTCCTCGAGGTCTCCATCAGGGATCTGCAGCCTCTTGATCACAACAGGCGAGATCAAGTTCAGACCGGCCCCGCTGTCAACCAGCATCTTCGTCACCTTGAGGTTGCGGATTGTTGGTGAGACCAACAACGGCAAGCACCCGACCGCAGTAGTGCGGTCAGGATGGTCCTGTGAAAGATCGAGGATGTCGCCTAGAAGGGGGGTGAATAGGCGCTTTAAAATAATTGCGGTTTAGGCTTTGAACAAATGCGGAATAGACCTAACGATTAATTTGTCAAGCACAAAACCTAAAACAACTAGGCTCACCTATGTGCACCAACAACTTATGCTAAGCAAGATAAGCGACTATGTGATAGCAAGATATATGACAAAGAACAATATGGCAATCACAAAGTAAAGTGCATAAGTAAAGGGCTCGGGAAGAGATAACCGAGGCACGCGGAGACGACGATGTATCCCGAAGTTCACACCCTTGCGGATGCTAATCTCCATTTGGAGCGGTGTGGAGGCACAATGCTCCCCAAGAAGCCACTAGGGCCACTATAATCTCCTCACGCCCTCGCACAATGCAAGATGGCGTGATTCCACTAAGGGACCCTTGAGGGCGGTCATCGAACCCGTACAAATGGCAACCCTTGGGGGCGGTCACCGAACCCGTACACTTTGGCAACCCTTGGGGGCGGTCACCAGAACCCGTCAAAAGATGCTCGGGGCGATCTCCACAACCTAATTGGAGACCCCGACGCTTGCCCGGAGCTTTACACCACAATGATTGAGCTCCGAACACCACCAATCGTCTAGGGCGCCCAAGCACCCAAGAGGAACAAGCTCAAGGGCACCAAGCACCCAAGAGTAATAAGCTTCTCAAACTTCACTTACACGTATCACCGTGGAGAACTCAAACCGATGCACCAAATGCAATGGCAAGGGCACACGGAGAGCCCAAGTCCTTCTCTCTCAAATCCCACCGAAGCAACTAATGCTAGGGAGGAAAATGAGAGGAAGAACAAGAAGGAGAACACCAAGAACTTCAAGATCAAGATCCAAGGGGTTCCCCTCACATAAAGAAGAAAGTGATTGGTGGAAATGTGGATCTAGATCTCCTCTCTCTTTTCCCTCAAAAACTAGCAAGAATCCATGGAGGGATTGAGAGTTAGCAAGCTCGAAGAAGGTCAACAATGGGGGAAGAACATGAGCTCAAAGGATAAGGTTCAATGGGGAAGAAGACCCCCTTTTATAGGACCTCCCGAATCCAACCGTTATGTGCTCAGGTCGTGCACAAGCGGTACTACCGCTTGGAGGAGCGGTACTACCTCTTAGCACGCTCAAAACAGCCCAATCGAGAGAGAAAACACGAGTTTTTGGTCCGGGGCGGTACTACCGCTTAGGAGCCACGGTAGTACTGCTCTGGAGCGGTACTACCGCTCAGGAGCCGCGGTAGTACCGCTCTAGAGCGGTAGTAAAAAATTACATCCGCTCTAGTCACGGTAGTACCGCTGCAGCCTTTACCAAAACAGCCACAACTTTTGCAAACGGACTCCGAATTCAATGAAACCAAGTTTGTTGGAAAGCTAACGACAAGGGCTAACACAATCTTGATAGAAATACCAATAATAAGAAAATGAGAAAAGGCCCAAAAGAAAATGGTGAGAACCCTTCCTCGAAGAAGACCGGTAAAACCTCCAACACCGAAAACATCATAGAAGACGCATGCAAACTTCGTTTTCGATGAACTCAAGCTTGTCATCAAGATGACCATAAGCTCTAAGACTTACAAAGAGAATCAAACAAGAACCAATAAACATGATGCAAGGATGCAATGGTTTGAGCTCTCTATGAATGATACGATCAAGCAACTCATCGAGAGCCCCCCTTGATAGTACGGCAATCGATCCTATAACCCGATCTTCCACAACTACCATGAGACCGGTAAAATAGAAAACCTATCAAGGGCAAACCTTTGCCTTGCACATGGTCCACTTGAGCTAGATGATGACGATCTTCACTCCCTCAAGTTGAACCACCTTTCTTGATTGCGTTGGCTCGATGAAGACTAGATGATTGCTCCCCCATAGTCCACTATGGGTGAGCCACTCTTCGGCTCATCTTCACAAGTCCATTGACACCACAATGGATGGAAAGATTCAAGCACTTGATCTCTTTGTGATGCTCCACTTGAACTTGCACACAGCAATCTTGATGACGATCACCACTTGATGTCATCCTTTCCATGGGTTGTATGATATCTTCCTCTTGATGCAAGCCCATGGATACATACCTAACCCCACATAGAACTCTCACACAGACCATGGGTTAGTACACAAAGTGCAATGGACAATGCTTACCATACCACGGGATCACTTGATCCCTCTCAGTACATCTTCTACGCTTTGTGAGTTAATCAACTTGATTCACTATTGACTTAGTCTTGATCAACCTTGAATCTTTGGAACTCTCTTCATTTGGGTGATGTATTGAAGGTAAACATGAATGATCACACAACCTTCTTCTTCAAGACATGCTTGCAATAAGCTCAACACTCGCATGACCAATCTTTGGATAATTCCTTAATAGCACCTTGGTCAACTCATAAACTCCTTGAAACCAGCACATGGAGTTCAAGAAAAGCCTATGGACAAATCCTTCAAATATAACTCAAGACAGCCATTAGTCCATAGAGATTGTCATCAATTACCAAAACCAAACATGGGGGCACCGCATGTTCTTTCAATCTCCCCCATTTTGGTAATTGATGACAATCACTTTCAAGAGAGTTTATACAAGGAATTATGCATCACCATGCAATGCAACAACCAATGATGCACGAGAATGAGATGCAAATGCTTAGGAACCAAAACCAAAGCAAGGAGAAAACTCAGAAGACTTCTCCACAAAACTCTCTGAAACTCCTCCCCCATTGGCATCGATTGCCAAAATGGGTGAAAAGCTAAGAAGGCCAAAATAAAAGGTGTTCCTCCATAAATTGTGTATTTCTCAACAAGAGAGTGGAATGCAATACACATATCCAACTGCCAATACTTGGAGGAAGACAAACTATATTGAGGCCCAAAGATTGCAACAAAAAGATATGACACAAAGACATAACAAAGAGAGACACAAGCAATCAGAAGATACCAATTGAAGCAAGCAATCAACGGATATCAATTGAACCAACTAGACCAATTATCCTACATGCCACAAGAATAAAGAAATTATGATAAGTGCAAAGGAGTGTTCTAAAGAAACTAGAGAAGCTCCCCATGATTTGTGCACACATAAGAATTTTTGTATTTGAATACAAAGTGCACAAAATAGGATCATAGCTCCCCCAAAATCAATAGAAACTCACATCCAGTGCAAGTGAGCATATGGGAAACAAAGCCTAGGACTTGCAACAAGCACATGGTTGAGCAACATGTAACAGAGGCGACTTAAGAATGGGCTCAACCAAAAAGATGTGTGTGAGTCAAGGCAATGCATTAGAGAAGACTAATGTACGGATGAGCATTACGCATCAATATAGTCTTGAAAGAATGAGATACACGGTGCAAGGCATGTCATTCCCACACACAACTAGCAACCGAGTTAACAAGCTCACTAATAAGCATAAGAGAACCTATGCTTGTGACAACCCGTGGTGAAGATAGACGAAGAGAGGCTCATCAAGACGAGGGATACCAAATAAGATGGCAAAAGCCTCGTAAAGATAAGCAAGAGGAAAATAATCTTCACCACACAAGAGTGCAACAAGATGCAACGATAGAGGACACGCACTCAAGGCAAAAGCTTTCACGGAGCCACCAAAGAAATAACATAAGAAAGACAGGGTGGACGTGAAAGAAAGGATATCAACTAGAGATGTAATTTCTCTCAAGTGTATAAGGTTCTATGTAGATGAAATCTTGATGATATATATATCTACAAAGAAGGATGTACACCGGAAATAGTTACAACACGAAGGAACAAGATATCCACAAGGAAGTCATAAATATACCAATAAGATATTTGCTTGGAAGCATAGCACTTGGCTAGATATGGTCTTATTGTATATAAATGAAATCCAATCACACAACCATCAAAGACATCACAACTAGCAACAAGAGATCATCGTTGGGATGCTTTGAGAAAGGAAACAAGTATCACAAGATATGAAATGAATATCATGCCAAGATGCAACCTACACAAGGTTGAATGCAAGAAGGGAAAGCATGAATAGATACTTGTTACCGAGATATCATTGGAAGGAAGTAGTAGATAC
The DNA here is from genome assembly GCA_963921465.1 of Triticum timopheevii. Lineage (NCBI taxonomy): Eukaryota > Viridiplantae > Streptophyta > Magnoliopsida > Poales > Poaceae > Triticum > Triticum timopheevii. The sequence continues at coordinate 238,961,131 of OY997266.1, read as the reverse complement.
CAATTGAAGGTAGATAGTAGTTCATTGATCATCCTAGCTTGACTCCAATATGCACATGGTGACAACACCTTCCTTGAGAGTGAGCCGAGCATCCAATGCATCTCCAAAAGTTCCTAGAAGAACAACACAAACTAAACGGTACCCAAACTCATCGGGACCAAATAGTTAGAAACACCAATAAATAGGACAAACTCCACATAAATATGTGCATATAGATATGAAAATGAATTTCATGCACATCTCATCCAAATTGAGACTAGGTGGAGTTTCCGCTATATATTGAGTCAAAGAAAGAAAGCATGCCAAATGAAATACATGAAGTAAACATGCATGCTCATGACTTTCAAAACCCGAAACCAAAAGACAAAGAAATGCCAAGTGAAAAGGATACCAAATGGAGAAATCATCACTTGGAAGATATCATTAAAGATACATCAAGGAATGAGATATCCATTGATACACACTAAACAAAAGATGTCAAACTCCCAAAGAGAGGATGGTTCCAAACAAACCAAGCTCTCGACAAAGTTTCATGATGGCACAAAGTACCAAAAAGAAATGGCTTGCCTTCCACCAAAACACACTTGATAAGGATCACAAGAAGAGTGTTCTAAAGAAAATAGAATAGCTCCCCCACGAGTTGTGCATTATATAGGATTTGTATTTGAATACAAAATGCACAAGGTGGGATCACCGCTTTCACTATATCTAGAAAACACTAGACAAGAACAAGAAATAAACAAGATCCACAAGTGGTATGGAAGACACGGGAGTTGACACAAACCTTGGCAAGAGAAAAGGCAAGTAAAACAAAAGCCAATGTAAAGATGATCAACAAATTCTACCACACATAAGACTACCAATTGTCAAAGACAAGAAGTATTTGGAAATAATTCCCGGTGGTAGACAACAAGGATATCCGACATCATCTTCACACCAAACACAAGCAAATTGCAACTTGTAGAGCTAACATGCCACCTAGGAACAAGATAATCTACAATATCAATTCTAGGTGACAATATCTCAAATGTACACATTTTCTAGGCTTGTAATATGCACTTAGCATATTACTCCCCCATAATGTGATACCAATAAGAACTTAACAAGAGGCAATAAGAGGAACAAACAAGAGATAATTAATGGACTATTTAGAATTTGAATTTCTCATGAGAGATATACCACCAAGCGACTAGATAATCTTGTAATATCAATACTAGATGGTATTCCTCATGTACACACATTTATAGGATTGTGAGGTGCACAAAGCACATCACTCCCCCAAAATGGGATGTTCCATTAATCTCTCACATGAGCCAACTAGGATACAAACAAGAAGCAAAAAGGCTCAACGCACAACGCACATGTACATGATGTGCAAACCAACACACACATACTTGATTACTCAAGATAAGCAAGTTGGAAGCACAACATATACAAACACATGCAAGGAACAAAACCAAACACATGCAAGGGGGCAAGTAACTTTCAAAGTAAACAATTTAAGTACAAGTTACCGCAAGGAGGAACATTGGATATAAGATAGAAAATTGATAATCCAATTGACTTGGCTTGAGACAATAAGAATGATGAAGTCCCCTTAATTCTTCGTAATGTAGCCAAGTCTCCAATGCCCTCCAACCAACACCTATTGATCAAGTTTGAGCTTGGTGGTCCCCAACCGAGTTGGGTCCTAAGAGGTTAGTCACAATAGGCTTGGCTACCCAAATGGTTCTTTTCTTGACACCACTTTGAGTACCAACAAACTTGGCAAACACATTGCCAACCTTATCCTTCCCAAGAGAATAGACATCATCAATAATAATTGGGTTGGATAAGTTACCACTAGTGCATGAAGAAGCGAGGTGACCTTTCTCACGGCATAGGTAGCAACGTCTACTCTTCACTTTCTTCTCACTTGATTTCTCAACTTGAGAAGCATTAACTTGAGTCTTCTTGGGAAGAGGCCTTTCTTCAACTTGAGGTTGAGCATGTGATTGAACTTGTTCCCTCTTCCCTTGTTGCTTGACACGAATGGCCTTCTTCTTCAATGGGCAAGATCTAACATGATGGCCTTCTACTTTGCGCTTGAAGCAAACAATCTTGGCCGAATTCTTGACTTGTTCTTGGCCCTTCTTTTTGTCCATCTTGGACTTCTTCTTCTTATTGGAGTTGAATCCAAGTCCACCTTTGTCATTGGGGGATTTTTGCACACTCAAGATATTGTTGAGTGTGGATTTCCCTTGATGACTCTTTTCCAAGTCTTTCTTCAAAGAAGTGACTTGGGCCTTGAGCTCTTTGATTTCCTCTACATGGTTAGTCTCAACACAAGTACTAGAGGAAGTATAAGCTTCATCGTTAGAGCAACAAGGCAAGGAAAGCAATTCATCACAAGATGTACCAACATTGTGGGTAGATGAATTACAAGGACTAGCACATGGCAATATACTATTTTGACTAGAAGTAGTGCTAGTATCCACATGAGGCTCACTAGATGTTACCTTGGCAATCATGGCCTCGTGAGCTATCTTTAGCACACTATGGGATACTAGAAGATCATCATGAGAGCTTGAGAACTTTTCATGACTTTCTTCCAATTTCCCATAATTGTTAGATAGCACCTCAAGTTGAGCCCGTAGCTCAACATTATCCTTCAAAATGGATGCTTCACAAGTAATAGAGTTAGTAACACAAGCATCATCATTTACAACAATAGGAGAGGACAACTTGGCAAGCTCTTTTAAATAAGAAGCTTCAAGTTGGGCATGAGACTCGGTGAGTTTGATGAGCTCACCCTTGATGACCCTTGTTGTAACGCCCCGGATTCGATGCGCCAGGTGTCTGCCAGTTATTCACCGTCGTTGCCATGTCATTTGCTTGCATGTTGCATTTTGCGATGTCATCATGTGCATTTCATTTTGCATATGTGTTCATCTCATGCATCCGAGCATTTTCCCCGTTGTCCATTTTGCAATCCGGCACTCCTATGTCCCCCGGCGTCCCCCTTTTGTCTATCCTTGTGAGTGGGTATTAAACTTTCTCGGAATGGCCCGAGGTTTGTCAAGCGGCCTTGGTATAGCACCGGTAGACCGCCTGTCAAGTTTCGTGCCATTTGGAGGTCGTTTGATACTCCAACGGTTAACCGGGTAACCGTAAAGCCTCCTTCTCTTTGCAGCCCAACACCCCTTCCAAAGTGGCCCAAAACCCAGCAAACTCCCCTCCATGCTCTCGGTCGTTCGATCACGATCGCGTGGCCGAAAACCGCTCCTCATTTGGACTCTCCTACCTCCCTCTACCTATATAAACGTCCCTTCCCCTCCATTTTCGCGGATGTTTTTCCCCCGAAACCCTAAATCTCTCCTTCTCCGCGCCGGACACGTCCGCCCCTGGCCGGACACGTCCGCCCCTGGCCGGACACGTCCGTGCCGCTGCGCCCGGCGAATCCCGACGCGCCACGTCGCCCCGCCGCCGTCTCCACCGCGCCAGGCCCGCCGGGCCCGGATCGGGCCCGCCGGGCCCATAGCGTCGCCGCCGCGACCCGCGGGCGCTGCCCCGCCCGCGCCGCTGCGCCGGGACCCTGCCGCCGCGCCACTCCGACGACTCCCCGCCTTCTGCGCCGCCGCCCCGAGCTCGCGCCCTCTGCCGCCGCGGCCTCTCCGCCGTCCAGCCCACCGCCGGCAACCGCCCGCCATCCCCGCGCCGCCCGGCTCCCGGAGTCGCCACCGGGCGCCGCCAACCTCGGCCCGTGCCTCCCTGCCCGGCCCCCGTCGACCCCGCCGCCTGCTCACCGGCGCGACCGTCCTCTCCGGTCGCCGCCGCAGTTCGCCGCCTCCGCCGCCATCTGTCGCCGGCGTCCCAGCTCGCCGGAGCAGCTCCACCCTCGCCGGAGTTCGGATCCGGTCCGGGTGGACCAGATCCACCAGTTCCCGGAACCAAACACCCCGCGTCCGTCCCGGGATCTCTCCATCCCAATCCCGCGAGGTGAAAAAAATTGCTGTCCCGAAATATTTTGCATAATCATGCCATGTTCGTCATGCCGTATCTCTGCATCCGTAGCTCCATTTTGTGCGTGTAATATGCCAAATTGTTCGCCTCGACGAGTACTTCATTTCGTTCCATTGCGTCATTTTCATTTGAGCTCATCTTGATGCCCAAAATGCTGTTGGAAGAGTGCATGTTGATGTTAACCTGCTGAAACTGTTATAACTTGCTCATTTGTCATTTTTGCCATGATTGATGTGTGCATCCTATGGGGTTGATGTCTACATGTGTTTTGATATATGCCATGCCATCTTTCCAGGGGTGTATGCCATGTATTTTTGTGATTAATGTGGTGACTAGCACAAGCATGCAAACTAGGCTTCATGATATTGCTGATTTTAGTCCCTGTTCTGCTGTTATTTTTATGCCATGTAAACTTGATGCTACAGAGAGATCCATGCATATTTTGAGATACTTCAGTAAGGGTGTTTTGAACATATGATTGTTATCTATCCATTCATGCCCTTGTTTGCAATTATGGAGTAGTCTAGCATGTCATTTTGGTGCTCTACTTTTGCTTCAAAATGTTTCCTGGCAGATTGTTTACTTGTTATTCAATTTGGCCAAGGTTGCTATAGTTGATCCTTGCATGCTATGGACTTGTTCTTACCTTGGTTTGTTTCAAAAACATGCCCTCTTGATGATGCTATGCTTATATTGTCATGCAATGACTTGTGGTGAGTGATTCAAGCTTGTTAAGTAGTGTACTTGCTGTTACTGTTTTGCTAGGCTGAATCTGTTATTTCGTGATGCTATATAAACATGTCGCTACTAATCATTCTATGCATAATCTGGAGAAGTTCTATAAGCATGTTTTGATCTACATGTTGTGCCCTATCCATCTATGCCCCTGGTTGCATTTATAGCTTGCTGTAGATTGTTCATATCTTGCTCCAAAGTTGCTTGATAATGTTGCTATCGGCCTGTTAACATTAAGTTCACTAGTTCCCATGTGTTTTGCTAGTGTTCCATGCACCCTATGACCTTGCTCTTGCCATGCTTAACTTCACAAATATGTCTTCTTACTGTTGGTTGCCTTGCCATGCCATGTATTGCTCTGTGATGAGTGTTTCAACCTCACCAACATGCCTACTTATTGTTGTTCCTGCCATGTATGAATCTGTAATGTAACTTGCCATGTTTACATGGGTGCCATCATATTTTCTGTGCCCTTTTGGCTCATGGTCAGTAAGGGACTGTTGTTCTATGCATTTAGTAGTATCATGCCATGACTTTGTTTGCCATGATAAGTTTCTGTAACATGTTGTTTGATAGCTCTAAACATTGCAACCTGATGTTATTTCTGCTAAGTCTGAAACTGTTATTATTTGCAATCTTTTCATGTCTTTTTGAGCATGTTCTATTTGTTTCTGGAGATAGCTCAGTGTTCATGTTTTGTTGTCCTTTACCTGTACTTCATGATCATGCCTTTTGTTATTATGTTGGAGTGTTGTAGCTTGTTGTTTTGATGCTTGTAATATGCCTAGTTGCTGTTTTGGACAGCTTGTCCTTTTAACTTGTATAGTATGCATGTGTTGAACCGTTGCTCCGTTTTGAGTGTGCTCTATATGAAACTTGCTTGATTTTGCATGTAGCTTCATATTATCATGTTGCATCCATGTTTTGAGGTGTTTGCTTGATGTTTAGGTGCATTTTGCATCAATGCCATGTTTAACTTGATTTGCTCATATCTTCTAGGCCGTAGCTCCGAATTAAATGAACTTTATATGTAACTTGACTAGAATTTCGTGTAGATCCTCTTGGTGCTATTTAACTTGCTGTTTAACAACTTGAACATAAGGTTTGTTCAGATCTGGACCAATTTCGAAATATGCATATGAGGATTTACCGGAATTGTTATATGTTGTTTTCGGCCTCATTTAAACTTGCTTTGATGTGTTGTTCTTGTTTGCATCATCTCTTGCCATGAGTAGCTTCATGTAGCCTTTGTCATGCATCATGCTTGGTTGAGCATCATGCCTTGTCATGTGTGGTGTGTTTACTATGTTGTGTGCTTCTTCTCGATAGTTCCCGTTTCGTTGCGATCGTGAGGATGCGTTCGTCTACGCTTGGTTCGTCTTCGTGGCTTCATCTTCTTCATGGACTCGTTCTTCTTCCTTGCGTGATTTCAGGCAAGATGACCGCTACCCTGGATCTCACTACTATCATTGCTATGCTAGTTGCTTCGTTCTATCACTATGCTGCGCTACCTATCACTTGTTCATCAAGCCATCCCATATTGCCATGAACCTCTAACCCTTGACACCTTTCCTATGCAAACCGTTGCTTGGCTATGTTACCACTTTGCTCAGCCCCTCTTATAGCGTTGCTAGTTGCAGGTGAAGTTGAAGATTTCTCCATGGTGGACAGGGTTTATGTTAGGATATCACAATATCTCTTATATTATAAATGCATCTATATATTTGGTAAAGGGTGGAAGGCTCGGCCTTATGCCTGGTGTTTTGTTCCACTCTTGCCGCCCTAGTTTCCGTCATACCGGTGTTATGTTCCCGGATTTTGCGTTCCTAACGCGGTCGGGTGATTTATGGGACCCCCTGACAGTTCGCTTTGAATAAAACTTGTCCAGCAAGGCCCAACCTTGGTTTTACCATTTGCCTCACCACCACCTATACCCTTCCCTTGGGTCGGCCAACCCAAGGGTCATCTTTATTTTAGCCCCCCCGGGCCAGTGCTTGTCTAAGTGCTGGTCTGAACCGGGCAGACTGCAGGGCCCCCTCGGGGCAACTCGAGGTCTAGTTTTACTCGTAGGCTGACCTATCTGGTGTTGCCCTGAGAACGAGATATGTGCAGCTCCTATCGGGATTGTCGGCGCATCGGGCGGCTTTGCTGGTCTTGTTTTACCATTGTCGAAATGTCTTGTAAACAGGGATTCCGAGACTGATCGGGTCTTCCTGGGAGAAGGTCTATTCCTTCGTTGATCGCGAGAGCTTGTCATGGGCTAAGTTGGGACACCCCTGCAGGGTATAAACTTTCGAGAGCCGTGCCCGCGGTTATGTGGCAGATGGGAATTTGTTAATGTTCGGTTGTAGATAACTTGACACCTGATCCGAATTAAAACGCATCAACCGCGTGTGTAGCCGTGATGGTCTCTTCTCGGCGGAGTCCAGGAAGTGAACACGGTCTTTGGGTTATGTTTGACGTAAGTAGGTGTTCAGGATCACCTCTTGATCATTACTAGTTGACGACCGTTCCTTTGTTTCTCTTCTCGCTCTCATTTGCGTATGTTAGCCACCATACTTGCTTAGTCGCTGCTGCAACCTCACCACTTTACCCCTTCCTTTCCTATTAAGCTTTGCTAGTCTTGATACCCATGGTAATGGGATTGCTGAGTCCTTGTGGCTCACAGATTACTACAACAACAGTTGCAGGTACAGGTTATGCGATGATCATGACGCGAGAGCGATGCTTGCTTGCGTTGAGTTCTTCTTCTGCTTCTTCGATCAGGGGATAGGTTCCAGGTCGGCAGCCTGGGCTAGCAGGGTGGATGTCGTTTGAGTTTCTGTTTGTGTTTCATCCGTAGTCGGATGGTGCTCTTATGTAAGATGATGTTGTATTCGTGTGGCATTGTATGCCTTTTGTATGTATCCCCATCTATTATGTAATGTTGATGTAATGATATCCACCTTGCAAAAGCGTTTCAATATGCGGGTCCATCCTTGGTGGGACCTTCGAGTTCCTCTTGGATAGGGTCGCATATTGGGCGTGACAAGTTGGTATCAGAGCCTCGACCGACCCTAGGAGCCCCCCTTGATTGATCGCGTAGTTTGGCCGTTGTTGAGTCTAGAAGAAAAACTGTTTTCTGAGTCTAGTTATATCGGAGAGTAGGAATTCTTTTTACTCCTCTGCCCTTCGTCGCTCTGGTGAGGAATCTTGACGTAGGTGTTTTGAACTACTCCTCTTCCCCTTGAAATTTTCTTTAGGTTCACGTAGGTGGTTTTCCGATCGTTGTTCCTCAGCTCTTTGCATCTGGTGCATATCTCGTCAAAGTGATTCGACCCTCTCCATTTTTGCAAGTTCAACCCTCAGTTGTTTTCTTTTCCCACCCGCCTACCCTTCTTCTTCTCGAATCTGGAGTCCGTAATCGAGTATCCATCCTACTCATGCGAAGTCTTTGTTTTCTTTCCTCAATGATTTCAACCGGTGTTTTCTCTTCAAGATATTCGTCGGTTTCCCCTTCCAAGTTACCCTTGTTTTCCCGCCCTCCCACCCTCTTCTTCCCCGAGCCTGACTCTGTTTCGACCATCAGTTTTCATTCTTGTGGAGCCTCTTCAGTCTTCTCTCCATTATTTCAACCGGTGAATTCTCGTCTTGATGGACATTCCTCAACTCTTTTTCTTCTCCGGTGGACTCAATTCTAGTTTTCGGGTTGATCACATTCTTTTCCTTGGATCAAGTGTTTTCCCTGCTCGTTCGCCTCTCGCCATTCAATCATTCCGGAGTTCTAGACATCTCAGAAGATTCGTCTGTGTTCGAATTAATTCGAGGTTGTCACCTCATTCAAATATTTCAATTGTTCCGGTGCTTCTTCTATCTGTTCAACATCCCTTCCCAACGGTGTTTTTCTTTAGTGGGCCCTAACCCACAGGTCTTTTCCCAGGATCTTACCTGACTCTTCTAATTATTCCGGAGCCATTCTCAATTCTTTTCAAGTGTGACGTAAGAATGGATTTCATCAGTCACTTGCCTTCTCCAAGATCGATTTCAAATTCTTTTCATTGTTGGACCAACCTCTTCGCTTTTCATTCTCCCGGAGTACCTCAATAATTTTGGTGGTGTTTCTCGTCGTCATTTGAAGAACGAAGAAGAGGTTTTCCTCTAATTCTTGTTCGTTCTTCCGGAGTTTCGTGGTTCTAGCTTCATGTTATCCTCTTGAATTATTCCGTTTGTCAGATATTCTTTTCTTAACCATCCGGAGCATGTCAGGAGTTGTTTTTCCATTTCTTTCACCGGAGGCCATCATTCCAGTTATCGTTCTCTATTTATCCCGGTGCTTCGTTCAAGTGTTCTTCAATCAGCTCATGATCTCTTTGTTCTTTTGCATCTAAATGCCCTCTAGCATATTTGTTCTGCTAATTCTTCCCGGTGATTCATCCTTTTTCGTCAGTCATTTTCGAATTCTTATGGTGGTTCGTTCAAGATTCTTTTCCTTGTTTATCATATTAATCCATTCGTTCTTTTCAAACCTACCGGTGGTTCATGAAGACCTTCTCAAGTTTGCGATATGTCACTTCTCAATCCTTTTCAAGAAGAATAAGTAGTATGCAAAATCCATTGCTTGTCATCAATTTAATTCGATGAAGGATAAGCATACAATAAATCTTATTCTTATTTCATCCAAATGATTAATCCTTTTCTTCGGAGTTTGTTCTTGGTGAATAAATTCTTGTTCCAAGTGTTTTCATCTTTTCTTTTCCGGAGTTCAAATTTCCTCGGCCTTCTTGTCGGAACCTCCATCTAAATCATCGCAAGGCTCATCTTATTCTTTCATCCTTCATTCTATCTCTCATCCTTTATTTTACCGGAGTACTTCATGGTGATTCTTCATGATTTAATTCATTCTTCAAGAGTTCATCAAGTATCATTCCATCCTCTCAAGCTCGTGTTTCATTCTTCCACATTCAACCGGAGTGGCTTCAGAGTCTACCTTGTTCGTTGAGCTTTTGATTCCCGTCATTCTCGTCGCTCCTCTCTTCTTCTCGAGTGCTCTCGATTCTTTGTTTCCTCTCTTGAATTCTTGTTTCACCTCATTCCCTTTTCCTTTCCGTCTCGGTCCTAAGATCTCGGGACGAGATCTCTTGTTAGTGGAGGAGTGTTGTAACGCCCCAGATTCGATGCGCCAGGTGTCTGCCAGTTATTCATCGTCGTTGCCATGTCATTTGCTTGCGTGTTGCATTTTGCCATGTCATCATGTGCATTTCATTTTGCATATGTGTTCATCTCATGCATCCGAGCATTTTCCCCGTTGTCCGTTTTGCAATCCGGCACTCCTATGTCCCCCGGCGTCCCCCTTTTGTCTATCCTTGTGAGTGGGTATTAAACTTTCTTGGAATGGCCCGAGGTTTGTCAAGCGGCCTTGGTATAGCACCGGTAGACCGCCTGTCAAGTTTCGTGCCATTTGGAGGTCGTTTGATACTCCAACGGTTAACCGGGTAACCGTAAAGCCTCCTTCTCTTTGCAGCCCAACACCCCTTCCAAAGTGGCCCAAAACTCAGCAAACTCCCCTCCATGCTCTCGGTCGTACGATCACGATCGCGTGGCCGAAAACCGCTCCTCATTTGGACTCTCCTACCTCCCTCTACCTATATAAACGTCCCTTCCCCTCCATTTTCGCGGATGTTTTTCCCCCGAAACCCTAAATCTCTCCTTCTCCGCGCCGGACAGGTCCGCCCCTGGCCGGACACGTCCGCGCCGCCGCGCCCGGCGAATCCCGACGCGCCACATCACCCCGCCTCCGTCTCCACCGCGCCAGGCCCGCCGGGCCCGGATCGGGCCCGCCGGGCCCATCGCGTCGCCGCCACGACCCGCGGGCGCTGCCCCGCCCGCGCCGCCGCCCGTCCCGCGCCGCCGCGCCGGGACCCCGCCGCCACGCCACTCCAGCGACTCCCCGCCTTCTGCGCCGCCTCCCCAAGCTCGCGCCCTCTGCAGCCGCGGCCTCTCCGCCGTCCAGCCCGCCGCCGGCAACCGCCCGCCATCCCCGCGCCGCCCGGCTCCCGGAGTCGCCGCTGGGCGCCGCCAACCTCGGCCCGCGCCTCCCTGCGCCGGCTCCCGTCGACCCCGCCGCCTCCTCACCGGCGCGACCGTCCTCTCCGGTCGCCGCCGCCTCCGCCGCCATCCGTCGCCGGCGTCCCAGCTCGCCGGAGCAGCTCCACCCTCGCCGGAGTTCGGATCCGGTCCGGGTGGACCAGATCCACCAGTTCCCGGAACCAAACGCCCCGCGTCCGTCCCGGGATCTCTCCATCCCAATCCCGCGAGGTGAAAAAAACTGCCAAGTCCTGAAATGTTTTGCATAATCATGCCATGTTCGTCATGCCGTATCTCTGCATCTGTAGCTCCGTTTTGTGCGTGTAATATGTCAAATTGTTCGCCTCGACGAGTACTTCATTTTGTTCTATTGCGTCATTTTCATTTGAGCTCATCTTGATGCCCGAAATGCTGTTGGAAGAGTGCATGTTGATGTTAACCTGCTGAAACTGTTATAACTTGCTCATTTGTCATTTTTGCCATGATTGATGTGTGCATCCTATGGGGTTGATGTCTACATGTGTTTTGATCTATGTCATGCCATATTTCCAGGGGTGTATGCCATGTATTTTTGTGATCAATGTGGTGACTAGCACAAGCATGCAAACTAGGCTTCGTGATATTGCTGATTTTAGTCCCTGTTCTGCTGTTATTTTTATGCTATGTAAACTTGATGCTACAGAGAGATCCATGCATATTTTGAGATACTTCAGTAAGGGTGTTTTGAACATATGGTTGTTGTCTATCCATTCATGCCATTGTTTGCAATTATGGAGTAGTCTAGCATGTCATTTTGGTGCTCTACTTTTGCTTCAAAATGTTTCCTGGCAGATTGTTTACTTGTTATTCAATTTGGCCAAGGTTGCTATAGTTGATCCTTGCATGCTATGGACTTGTTCTTGCCTTGGTTTGTTTCAAAAACATGCCCTCTTGATGATGCTATGCTTATATTGTCATGCAATGACTTGTGGTGAGTGATTCAAGCTTGTTAAGTAGTGTACTTGCTGTTACTGTTTTGCTAGGCTGAATCTGTTATTTCGTGATGCTATATAAACATGTCACTACTAATCATTCTATTCATAATCTGGAGAAGTTCTATAAGCATGTTTTGATCTACATGTTGTGCCCTATCCATCTATGCCCCTGGTTGCATTTATAGCTTGTTGTAGATTGTTCATATCTTGCTCCAAAGTTGCTTGATAATGTTGCTATCAGCCTGTTAACATTAAGTTCACTAGTTCCCATGTGTTTTTCTAGTGTTCCATGCACCCTATGACCTTGCTTTCGCAATGCTTAACTTCACAAATATGCCTTCTTACTGTTGGTTGCCTTGCCATGCCATGTATTGCTCTGTGGTGAGTGTTTCAAGCCCACCAACATGCCTACTTATTGTTGTTCCTGCCATGAATGAATCTGTAATATAACTTGCCATATTTACATGGGTGCCATCATATTTTCTGTGCCCTTTTGGCTCATGGTTAGTAAGGGACTGTTGTTCTATGCATTTAGTAGTATCATGTCATGCCTTTGTTTGCCATGATAAGTTCCTGTAACATGTTGTTTGATAGCTCTAAACATTGCAACCTGATGTTATTTCTGCTAAGTCCGAAACTGTTATTATTTGCAATCTTTCCATGTCTTTTTGAGCATGTTCTATTTGTTTCTGGAGATAGCTCAGTGTTCATGTTTTGTTGTGCTTTACCTGTACTTCATGATCATGCCTTTTGTTATTATGTTGGAGTGCTGTAGCTTGTTGTTTTGATGCTTGTAATATGCCTAGTTGCTGTTTTGGACAGCTTGTCCTTTTAACTTGTATAGTATGCATGTGTTGAACCGTTGCTCCGTTTTGAGTGTGCTCTATATGAAACTTGCTTGATTTTGCATGTAGCTTCATATTATCATATTGCATCCATGTTTTGAGGTGTTTGCTTGATGTTTGGGTGCATTTTGCATCAATGCCATGTTTAACTTGATTTGCTCATATCTTTAAGGCCGTAGCTCCGAATTAAATGAACTTTATATGTAACTTGACTAGAATTTCGTGTAGATCCTCTTGGTGCTATTTAACAACTTGAACATAAGGTTTGTTCAGATCTGGACCAATTTCGAAATATGCATATGAGGACTTACCGAAATTGTTATATGTTGTTTCCGGCCTCATTTAAACTTGCTTTGATGTGTTGTTCTTGTTTGCATCATCTCTTGCCATGAGTAGCTTCATGTAGCCTTTGTCATGCATCATGCTTGGTTGAGCATCATGCCTTGTCATGTGTGGTGTGTTTACTATGTTGTGTGCTTCTTCTCGATAGTTCCCGTTTCGTTGCGATCGTGAGGATGCGTTCGTCTATGCTTGGTTCGTCTTCGTGGCTTCATCTTCTTCATGGACTCGTTCTTCTTCCTTGCGGGATTTCAGGCAAGATGACCGCTACCCTGAATCTCACTACTATCATTGCTATGCTAGTTGCTTCGTTCTATCACTATGCTGCGCTACCTATCACTTGTTCATCAAGCCATCCCATATTGCCATGAACCTCTAACCCTTGACACATTTCCTATGCAAACCGTTGCTTGGCTATGTTACCGCTTTGCTCAGCCCCTCTTATAGCGTTGCTAGTTGCAGGTGAAGTTGAAGATTTCTCCATGGTGGACAGGGTTTATGTTGGGATATCACAATATCTCTTATATTATAAATGCATCTATATATTTGGTAAAGGGTGGAAGGCTCGGCCTTATGCCTGGTGTTTTGTTCCACTCTTGCCGCCCTAGTTTCCTTCATACCGGTGTTATGTTCCTGGATTTTGCATTCCTAACGCGGTCGGGTGATTTATGGGACCCCCCTGACAGTTCGCTTTGAATAAAACTTGTCCAGCAAGGCCCAACCTTGGTTTTACTATTTGCCTCACCACCACCTATACCCTTCCCTTGGGTCGGCCAACCCAAGGGTCATCTTTATTTTAGCCCCCCCGGGCCAGTGCTTGTCTAAGTGCTGGTCTGAACCGGGCAGACTGCAGGGCCCCCTCGGGGCAACTCGAGGTCTAGTTTTACTCGTAGGCTGACCTATCCGGTGTTGCCCTGAGAACGAGATATGTGCAGCTCCTATCGGGATTGTCGGCGCATCGGGCGGCTTTGCTGGTCTTGTTTTACCATTGTCGAAATGTCTTGTAAACAGGGATTCCGAGACTGATCGGGTCTTCCTGGGAGAAGGTCTATTCCTTCGTTGATCGCGAGAGCTTGTCATGGGCTAAGTTGGGACACCCCTGCAGGGTATAAACTTTCGAGAGCCGTGCCCGCGGTTATGTGGCAGATGGGAATTTGTTAATGTTCGGTTGTAGATAACTTGACACCTGATCCGAATTAAAACGCATCAACCGCGTGTGTAGCCGTGATGGTCTCTTCTCGGCGGAGTCCAGGAAGTGAACACGGTCTTTGGGTTATGTTTGACGTAAGTAGGTGTTCAGGATCACCTCTTGATCATTACTAGTTGACGACCGTTCCTTTGTTTCTCTTCTCGCTCTCATTTGCGTATGTTAGCCACCATACTTGCTTAGTCGCTGCTGCAACCTCACCACTTTACCCCTTCCTTTCCTATTAAGCTTTGCTAGTATTGATACCCATGGTAATGGGATTGCTGAGTCCTCGTGGCTCACAGATTACTACAACAACAGTTGCAGGTACAGGTTATGCGATGATCATGACGCGAGAGCGATGCTTGCTTGCGTTGAGTTCTTCTTCTGCTTCTTCGATCAGGGGATAGGTTCCAGGTCGGCAGCCTGGGCTAGCAGGGTGGATGTCGTTTGAGTTTCTGTTTGTGTTTCATCCGTAGTCGGATGGTGCTCTTATGTAAGATGATGTTGTATTCGTGTGGCATTGTATGCCTTTTGTATGTATCCCCATCTATTATGTAATGTTGATGTAATGATATCCACCTTGCAAAAGCGTTTAAATATGCGGGTCTATCCTTGGTGGGACCTTCGAGTTCCTCTTGGATAGGGTCGCATATTGGGCGTGACACTTGATCCATTTTCGAGGTGCTCAAAATCCTCAAGGAGTCTAGCATGAGAAACTTCAAGCTTAGCATTTTTAGTTTTGAAATCATTGGCCACCTCAAGAGCTCTATCATGAGATTCCCTCACTCTAGATAATTCTAGAGCAAAAGTCTCCTCAAGAGATTCGGAGGTGGTTTGTTCATGTTCAAGAGCTTGAGATAGCTCCGCGATCTCATTTGCGTAATCACGCCCATGAGCTTCCATTTTCTCAATGGTGACCTCATGCTCCTCGAGATGAGATTCCAACTCCTCAACATATTTCTTGCCCTCAATGGCAATGGACATAATTTCCATGAAGCTGGAATGAGCAATTTTATTTTTATGAAGAGCTTTAAAAACCATTTCCCCTTAATTTTTAAGGAGGCAACATTATCATTCTCTTCATCATAATCAACATCATCATCATTCTTGCCATTATCAATATCATCACAAGATATATTGGGATTCAAATTGGGAGATACCTTTGAGGCCTTGGCCATAAGGCAAAATGCAATAGATGATGATGTAGGATCCCTTGAAGCACCATAAAACACCACATCTTGTTCCATGGAGTGTTGGCTTTCCTCTACATTGTTAGCACAACAATTCGAGGAAATAGATGCATTTTTATTATGGCAACAAGACATAGCAAGCATATCATCATGAGATTTAGTCATGCAATTTCTACATGATATGCAAGGACTATCAACACAAGCATGTGAAACATTTGGAGTGCTAGAAGTGTTAAAGTCCAAAGATGAAGCATTGCGATAAGAAAGTTATGAAGGATTATCAACAATAAGCACACTATCATCATTGCAATGAACACCACTACTCACCATGTCATTACCTTGTGGCGAACCACATGTAGTTGAAGTAGAAGAAGTTGAGAACACAACATGGCCGGAGGTGGGGGGAGAACAATCATCCTTACAAAACTTGGACACGCCATATTTATCTTGAAGCTTTGTCCACAACTCATGAGCATCCCGGAACGGCATGAGTTTAAATATAACTACATTGCTCAAAGCATCGAAAAGCATATTAGAAGCTTGAGCATGGAGATAAGAGGTTTTCTCATCCTCTAAAGATAATCTTTGGGGATCCTTTGGAGGAGAAAAACCCATATCTACAATTCGCTCTAAATTTGGGTCCATGACCCTAAAGAGATTAAGCATGCGAATTACCCAAACATCAAAATTTGTGCCATCGAAACCTAGAGTGTCAAAGAATCCTAATCCCCTAGTCGACATCTTTACTCTCTAGGTGGTTAAGCCCAACAAAGAGAGACGAGGCTCTGATACCAATTGAAAGATCGAGGATGTCGCCTAGAAGGGGGGGGGTGAATAGGCGCTTTAAAATAATTACGGTTTAGGCTTGAACAAATGCAGAATAGACCTAACGGTTAATTTGTCAAGCACAAAACCTAAAACAACTAGGCTCACCTATGTGCACCAACAACTTATGCTAAGCAAGATAAGCGACTATGTGATAGCAAGATATATGACAAAGAACAATATGGCTATCACAAAGTAAAGTGCATAAGTAAAGGGCTCGGGTAAGAGATAACCGAGGCACGCGGAGACGATGATGTATCCCGAAGTTCACACCCTTGCGGATGCTAATCTTCGTTTGGAGTGGTGTGGAGGCACAATGCTCCCCAAGAAGCCACTAGGGCCACCGTAATCTCCTCACACCCTCGCACAATGCAAGATGCCGTGATTCCACTAAGGGACCCTTGAGGGCGGTCACCGAACCCGTACAAATGGCAACCCTTGGGGGCGGTCACCGAACCTGTACACTTTGGCAACCCTTGGGGGCGGTCACCGGAACCCGTCAAGATGCTCGGGGCGATCTCCACAACCTAATTGGAGACCCCGACGCTTGCCCGGAGCTTTACACCACAATGATTGAGCTCCGAACACCACCAACCGTCTAGGGCGCCCAAGCACCCAAGAGGAACAAGCTCAAGGGCACCAAGCACCCAAGAGTAATAAGCTTCTCAAACTTCACTTACACGTATCACTGTGGAGAACTCAAACGATGCACCAAATGCAATGGCAAGGGCACACGGAGTGCCCAAGTCCTTCTCTCTCAAATCCCACCGAAGCAACTAATGCTAGGGAGGAAAATGAGAGGAAGAACAAGAAGGAGAACACCAAGAACTTCAAGATCAAGATCCAAGGGGTTCCCCTCACATAGAGGAGAAAGTGATTGGTGGAAATGTGGATCTAGATCTCCTCTCTCTTTTTCCTCAAAAACTAGCAAGAATCCATGGAGGGATTGAGAGTTAGCAAGCTCGAAGAAGGTCAACAATGGGGGAAGAACACGAACTCAAAGGATAAGGTTCAATGGGGAAGAAGACCCCCTTTTATAGGACCTCCCGAATCCAACCGTTATGTGCTCAGGTCGTGCACAAGCGGTACTACCGCTTGGAGGAGCGGTACTACCGCTTAGCACGCTCAAAACAGCCCAATCGAGAGAGAAAACATGAGTTTTTGGTCTGGGGCGGTACTACCGCTTAGGAGCCACGGTAGTACTGCTCTGGAGCGGTACTACCGCTCAGGAGCCGCGGTAGTACCGCAATAGAGCGGTAGTAAAAAATTACATCCGCTCTAGTCGCGGTAGTACCGCTGTAGCCTTTACCAAAACAACCACAACTTTTGCAAACGGACTCCGAATTCAACGAAACCAAGTTTGTTGGAAAGCTAACGACAAGGGCTAACACAATCTTGATAGAAATACCAATAATAAGAAAATGAGAAAAGGCCCAAAAGAAAATGGTGAGAACCCTTCCTCGGAGAAGACCGGTAAAACCTCCAACACCGAAAACATCATAGAAGACGCATGCAAACTCCGTTTTCGATGAACTCGAGCTTGTCATCAAGATGACCATAAGCTCTAAGACTCACAAAGAGAATCAAACAAGAACCAAGAAACATGATGTAAGGATGCAATGGTTTGAGCTCTCTACGAATGATACGATCAAGCAACTCATCGAGAGCCCCCCTTGATAGTACGACAATCGATCCTATAACCCGGTCTCCCACAACTACCATGAGACCGGTAAAATAGAAAACCTATCAAGGGCAAACCTTTGCCTTGCACATGGTCCACTTGAGCTAGATGATGACGATCTTCACTCCCTCAAGTTGGTCCACCTTTCTTGATTGCGTTGGCTCGATGAAGACTAGATGATTGCTCCCCCATAGTCCACTATGGGTGAGCCACTCTTCGGCTCATCTTCAAAAGTCCATTGACACCACAATGGATGGAAAGATTCAAGCACTTGATCTCTTCGTGATGCTCCACTTGAACTTGCACACGGCAATCTTGATGACGATCACCACTTGATGTCATCCTTTCCATGGGTTGTATGATATCTTCCTCTTGATGCAAGCCCATGGATACGTACCTAACCCCACATAGAACTCTCACATAGACCATGGGTTAGTACACAAAGTGCAATGGACAATGCTTACCATACCATGGGATCACTTGATCCCTCTCGGTACATCTTCTACGCTTTGTGAGTTAATCAACTTGATTCACTATTGACTTAGTCTTGATCAACCTTGAATCTTTGGAACTCTCTTCATTTGGATGATGTATTGAAGGTAAACATGAATGATCACACAACCTTCTTCTTCAAGACATGCTTGCAATAAGCTCAACACTCGCATGACCAATCTTTGGATAATTCCTTAATAGCACCTTGGCCAACTCATAAACTCCTTGAAACCAGCACATGGACTTCAAGAAAAGCCTATGGACAAATCCTTCAAATATAACTCAAGACAGCCATTAGTCCATAGAGATTGTCATCAATTACCAAAACCAAACATGGGGGCACCGCATGTTCTTTCATCCTCGGTGTCGAAGATGATGGGCGTGCTGGACCACCTCAGTGGCTTCTGTGCGTCGAGCTACGGCTCCACCGCTGTGATCTCACGCGCCCACTGCTTGAGCTGGTGGTGGGATGTATGCAGCGAGGCGCCACCATCGACGCACATAGCTTCGGTGGCTTTCTGGAACTCGTGGTCACCGGACTCATCGTCCTCGTCATGATCATCGTCTTCCTGCTTCTTGTCATGGCCCCGAGCGGGCCTCTCCTGCTGATTATCTTTGCTGCGGCGGCCTCCTTGGCCGCCACGCTTCTTGCCGGATCCCTCGGCACCCTCTTGGCTCTTCTCCTTGTCCCGCCGCTCATACTCGACTTTCTGCTTCTCAGCGAGCAGCTCCACTTGCCGGCAGTTCTGGAGATCGTGGCCTTTGGTGCGGTGGATCTTGCAATACTGCTTGTCAGAGCCCCCTGGCTTATCGGCAGCCGCCAAGGCCCGGCAGGCGGCACACCCGGCAACCTCCTTGCCGGGGTCACTCGCCTTGGGTTTCTTGGTGGCGCCGGTATCGTCGGACCCCTCGACGGCAAGCACGGTCTTGCCCTTGCGCTTCCTGTTACAGCGCGGGCCCTTCTTTGTCGGGGTGGCGGTATCATCCGTGGAGTCGGTTTCCGTGCCGGCGTCTTCGCCGGGGTACTTCCTTCCCTCTTCAGCACGAGCGCACCGATCGGCCAGAACATAAAGTTCGGCCACATCCCTGACCTTGTTCATCGCCAGCTCTTCACGCATCTTACGATTGCGCACATTCTAATGGAATGCACTGATCACGGCGGCAGGATGAACGTCGGGGATGTTGTACTGCACTCGGCTGAACCTTTGGATGTACTTGCGCAAGTTTTCTCCTTCCTTCTGGGGGATGATATGTAAATCACTCGCCTGGCCATGAGCTTGGTGGCCTCCGGTAAAGGCGCCGACAAACTCATGACACAGATCCGCCCAAGAAGAAATGGAGTCTACCGGCAAGTGCATCAACCATGACATAACATTGGGCTTGAGCGCCGAGGGAAAATAGTTGGCGAGCACCTTATCGTCGCGAGCCCCGGCAGCTTGCATCGCGATGGTGTAGATGCTGAGGAACTCCGACGAGTGAGTCTTGCCGTTGTACTTCTTGCCAATGTCGGGTTTGAACGTGCGGTGGGAGGGCCACTGGAACTGCCGCAACTCACGGGTGAAGGTGATATGCACATTTCATATACATCTTTTGACACTCAAATATGCGGTTTATTGAGATATGACCATCAATTCTTGCTGCGAAATATTGAATATTTGCATGAAAATCATATAAAGAATCATTTGCAAGTCATTTGTTTCTTTTGCAGAAAAGTGCGCAAAGGCACTATAAACTTCCAAGATCTGGACTAGGTGGCTAAGAGAATTAGTCAAATGAAAAGAAGAGAAGGAAGAATGGACTTGTGTGTGATGATAAGAAGTAACCAGAGGGGCTAGCTAAAGAGGAGAGGGATCTACTTGAGCCAAAAGAAGAGAAGAGAAGGGCCAAAGTGCAATATGGGCAGATCTGATCGAGAGGGGTCAAAATCCCTAGGTGGCCTTCGATCCCCTTGGGCCTGGCTACTCAACTCTCTCCCTCACACCCCCTTCTCCACCTCCGGCCGCCGCCGCGGCCAGGCCGGCGTGGCGGCGCGCCACCAGCACCTCCCACCACATCACCACCTTGCGCCATCCACCAGCGCCACCATCTTCTTCTCCTTCCCCGAATCCACCATCATCCATCCACACCGCCGCTACCAGAACCACAGGCCCACAGCGCTTCCCCGCTCCTCGCGCCCCTGCTGCTCTTCTTCTCCTACGCCTTGCTGCTGCTCCTTCTTCCCTCGCCTTGCTGCTGCTCCTTCTTCCCTCGCCTTGCTGCTGCTCCTCCACTTCTCAACTCGAACCAGCTGCTCCTCCTTCCCTTGCCTCTTCCCAACTGCTGCTGCTCCTCCCCTCGCCCCTTTTGCTGCTGCTCTTCTCTGAAACCTCAAAACTGCTGCTGCTCCTCCCTATTGCTTCACCCCTGCTGCTCCTCCTCTCAACGTCTTGCTGCTGCTCTTCTCTGAAACCTCAAAACTGTTGCTTCTTCTTCCTCTCTCTATTCTCTAATTTTCTGTAATCTTGAGTAGTGTAATGTTTAGTAGTTTGAAATGTTCAGAATTGAGATGTGTAGCACTTGTAAGGTTCAGATTTTGATAAGTGTTTGCAACCAACTAGTTTGTTCAGTTCGTACTTGTTAAATATCATGTCATAAAAATATGTAATATTTTGTTACTTTGGTAATTAGTGTTCTGTCAGCATATATGTGTGTTCACCCTGTGTATTTCTTCTCGCTGTACTAGTTAAATTCTATCACTAATTTTTAGTTGTTAAATACTGTTGTGTTGATCTGTGGGTACTAATCTTGTGGCTTGTAAGATTTCGTTTCTGTTGTCACTTGTGTAACCTGAACCGTGGTGTAATATCCTGTCCGCATATGTGTGGTTTTGTGTGTTCTGTAGTCCCCGTATCAGCTATGTACCTGTGATATATGAATGTGCGGTTGTGTGTTTGATTTGAAACAATTATATTCTGTCATATATTGTCGCTTCTTCCTACTGTTATATGTTTGATACTAATGTGTCCTCGTCTTGTAGCTTTACTTGATATTGACTCCTGTTTGTGTTAGTATTTTAATTCCTCAAATAAAACAAAATACCAAAAAGATAGTGAGTAATATCTTAACCTCCCTTTGCTATTTTGCATTTTCTTGGTGGATTATCTTCGGGTACAATCATTGTTAGTTTAGATTCTTATTTTCTGCATTTATCTCTTAAAATTGTGCTACCTAGCTTTAGCCGAGCATAGTCGTCGTCGCCTAGTCCCTGTGGAGAACACGACATCCGTAGTTTGGGGCGTAAAAACCCCGCTATACTTTCAATTGATCATTTTGGCACCGTTGCCGGGGACTAGCGTCGAGCGATTGTGTTACGCTATAGACTAGGTTTTTCTTGTTTTCCTTTTGTGACATTTATATGTGATATATATCTGACCCCTAACCACTGTTCTAGTTATTTTCTCTTCCTTTTCTTGTTTGTTTTGTAGGTTGGATTGTCTTCTTGGAAATGGCATTCAACTCAGACCATCATGCTTATGTGAGCAATAGCACGGAAAGTGTTCAAGACTTGATAAGTAAAATTTCCCATCAGTTAGATGATTTAGCTCGGCAGCGAGGTATAGTTTTTGAGGATATGCCTAGCTCTTATGATGCTTATTCTAGAGGCCATCCTTATGTTGCTCCTACATGCCATATTTGTGGATTTCAGGGCCATTCACCCGCTGAATGTCAACGTGGTTACTCTCATCCTCCGGATTGTTTTGGTATGAACTTTGCTCAACAGCATGGCTCATGCCAAAACAATTACTCATATGGGTGGCCTGAAAACCCGAATATGTCATATAGGAGCAACAACCCTGAGATCTCATCGTTTGCTTCTAGTAATCATATGCAGGGATTTAGGTATGAAGAGGAGAGCCACAACCATGCACCACAACAGTTTTATTCACCTCCTACTCATATACCTCAATACCAGGAGATGTGTTCAATGGAGTTAAATGGTCCTCCATTTGGTCAACCAACAACTCCAGCACCTGTTGAGCAATCTCATGTGCAAGTGCCCACACAAGATGAGTTCGATGACATAGACAAGCTCACATTGCTTAGTCTCGAGTTCACTTGGAGTGCTGAAGATGATCCAATTAGGCCGGTGATACTAGATGAAATGAAGAAGATCAAGAGTGGAAAGGAACTAGTGGAAGAAGTAAGGAAGATTGAGAAGAACATCAATGCTGGCAGCACTATTTCTTCACAGCTAGAGCTGAGTATTTCTGGGATATCCTTTGATACATGTGAGGTTCCAACACCGTCACATCCAGCTGAGCAAGATAGCAAGAGTCCAGAGGAAGAGAGACCTCAGATTGAAGATGAACTAGAAGACAAGGAACAAGATGATCAAGAGCTGCAATTTCCAAGTGATCAAGTTGAAGACTCATCATCTACTACTCCTGAAGAAGTACAAGAAGCTGCTGTAGATGAAGATGAAGAACCTGAGATTCATTGGCCTATTGTCATACATGAGCGTGATGTGTCAGGTTTACCCAATCCTCTTGATGACATGATGCCTTGTGATTTCTTTGCTACTACCTTGCATTACATGATACCATCACTTAAGATTGATTTGAAAACTCATTTGCTTGGATATGATGATATATACCCTGGTAGTGGCATTACTCTCATTTGTGATGATCATAGTTACTTTCCTCGTGCTAGTCCTATGCTTAATGAAACATATCATTCCCATGCTAGTCTTGAGCTTAATGATAAATATCATCCTCATGTTAGTGTTGACCTTGCTGATTTCTACCATCCTAAACATGTGCTTTATAGCTATGCTTATGTAATTGGATATTCGATTGATGACTTGGAGGGTATTATCCCTACCACTTGCATTGTCTCTTTGGTTGAGTGCTCTTTCAGGTTGTTGCTTGTGCACGATCCACTACATGCTGACCAAGTTCGAGATGACATTCCCTGGGACCCCGGTGGACCCATGGCATGGGGATGAGGAGAAGCAAGGAGCACACATGAAGAGAGAAGCTGGAGCAGGCATGATGATAGAGAAGCAAAATGAGAAGAGCTGCAGCTTAGAGAGTGATCAAGCGAGTGCTACTTCATAGTGCCCGGTGAGCTGTTTCATGACCCATTCTGAGTAACTGATTGTTGAATGCCATGTAAACTAGTGATCTACATATTGCTTGCTTTGCTGAAATTAGTGAAAGTTATTAGTTTTGAGTGCTCAAATTCCTAGTACACTAGAAAACTTAAATCATTTTCTGCTTTTACCTCGATACACCTAGATCACCATGTTTAGATGCTGAATTTGTGCCAAGTGTGTTCCCTTTGAGAGCAATCACCTAACCACTATGGATTAGCATGCTATGTTCCCTGGATCGGTAGCATGTGAACCAGACATGGAGAAGTGATGATTCCTTTTTTTTTGTGCTTATGCGTTGTTCATTAAAAAAAAAGTATTATCTTATAATGAATAATTATCTGATCTACCTAACAGTAGCATGTCATGTTCCCTGGATCGGTGGCTTGTGAAATCTGGTTGGATCGGATAGGAGTAAATTATATTATAAAATGTAATTGTCGAACCAGGTGTATACCATGTTCTCGGGATCGGTGGTATGTTCCTTTGGGGAGGCAAACAAAAAAAACTAATAATTGGTCGAGCCAGGTGTATACCATGTTCTCGGGATCGGTGGTATGTTCCTTTGGTAAGATCAATAAAATATTATCATTGCTTCCTTCAAATTCAATAAGTGGTTCAACCACAATGTTCCTGGTAATAAGTGATCTGATCACAAGTTTAAGTTCTTTTTATTTTTTTGGATCATGCTCTCTTTAGGAACCATTTGGCGCAGTCATCATTTAAACTTGTTGATCCTCTTTTATCATTGTAAAAGTTCAAAATGGTCATGCTTACTAGTATCCTACTGCTTTGTAGCACTCTTAACCATCAATTTTCACTAGCTAAGTCCAAAAGCATGCATTGTTTAGAGATCTACTTCACTTGGACATTCTCTAATCAGCTCACTATTCACTATCTCGCTCTTGTCATCTGCCTTTACTTGAGGACAAGTAAAGATTTAAGTGTGGGGGAACTTGATATGCACATTTCATATGCATCTTTTGACACTCAAATATGCGGTTTATTGAGATATGACCATCAATTCTTGCTGCGAAATATTGAATATTTGCATGAAAATCATATAAAGAATCATTTGCAAGTCATTTGTTTCTTTTGCAGAAAAGTGCGCAAAGGCACTATAAACTTCCAAGATCTGGACTAGGTGGCTAAGAGAATTAGTCAAATGAAAAGAAGAGAAGGAAGAACGGACTTGCGTGTGATGATAAGAAGTAACCAGAGGGGCTAGCTAAAGAGGAGAGGGATCTACTTGAGCCAAAAGAAGAGAAGAGAAGGGCCAAAGTGCAATATGGGCAGATCTGATCGAGAGGGGTCAAAATCCCTAGGTGGCCTTCGATCCCCTTGGGCCTGGCTACTCAACTCTCTCCCCCACACCCCCTTCTCCACCTCCGGCCGCCGCCGCGGCCAGGCCGGCGTGGCGGCGCGCCACCAGCACCTCCCACCACATCACCACCTTGCGCCATCCACCAGCGCCACCATCTTCTTCTCCTTCCCTGAATCCACCATCATCCATCCACACCGCCGCTACCAGCACCACAGCGCTTCCCCGCACCTCGCGCCCCTGCTGCTCTTCTTCTCCTACGCCTTGCTGCTGCTCCTTCCCTCGCCTTGCTGCTGCTCCTCCACTTCTCAACTCGAACCAGCTGCTCCTCCTTCCCTTGCCTCTTCCCAACTGCTGCTGCTCCTCCCCTCGCCCCTTTTGCTGCTGCTCTTCTCTGAAACCTCAAAACTGCTGCTGCTCCTCCCTATTGCTTCACCCCTGCTGCTCCTCCTCTCAACGTCTTGCTGCTGCTCTTCTCTGAAACCTCAAAACTGTTGCTTCTTCTTCCTCTCTCTATTCTCTAATTTTCTGTAATCTTGAGTAGTGTAATGTTTAGTAGTTTGAAATGTTCAGAATTGAGATGTGTAGCACTTGTAAGGTTCAGATTTTGACAAGTGTTTGCAACCAACTAGTTTGTTCAGTTCGTACTTGTTAAATATCATGTCATAAAAATATGTAATATTTTGTTACTTTGGTAATTAGTGTTCTGTCAGCATATATGTGTGTTCACCCTGTGTATTTCTTCTCGCTGTACTAGTTAAATTCTATCACTAATTTTTAGTTGTTAAATACTGTTGTGTTGATCTGTGGGTACTAATCTTGTGGCTTGTAAGATTTCGTTTCTGTTGTCACTTGTGTAACCTGAACCGTGGTGTAATATCCTGTCCGCATATGTGTGGTTTTGTGTGTTCTGTAGTCCCCGTATCAGCTATGTACCTGTGATATATGAATGTGCGGTTGTGTGTTTGATTTGAAACAATTATATTCTGTCATATATTGTCGCTTCTTCCTACTGTTATATGTTTGATACTAATGTGTCCTCGTCTTGTAGCTTTACTTGATATTGACTCCTGTTTGTGTTAGTATTTTAATTCCTCAAATAAAACAAAATACCAAAAAGATAGTGAGTAATATCTTAACCTCCCTTTGCTATTTTGCATTTTCTTGGTGGATTATCTTCGGGTACAATCATTGTTAGTTTAGATTCTTATTTTCTGCATTTATCTCTTAAAATTGTGCTACCTAGCTTTAGCCGAGCATAGTCGTCGTCGCCTAGTCCCTGTGGAGAACACGACATCCGTAGTTTGGGGCGTAAAAACCCCGCTATACTTTCAATTGATCAGAAGGCCGGACAACCCACCTCGTAAGGTAGGCCACCGTAGCCTCCTGGTGCTGGGTGGTCCGTAGTGGGCCTGCCCGCCTGTCCGACTGGTGGCGCGCGTCACGCCGGCGCTCGATGGTGGTTCGAGCGTCTTCATGAACTCGCTCCCGAAGAACTTGGCGTTGGTCGCGGTGGGTTCGCGGGTTGGACGACGCTATGGAGATATCATCACGAGCGCCGTCGCGATGGACCGACACCCGCGGTGGCCAGGATGGAGGAGGGGAGTGCATCGTGGCCGCATCGCCTCCGGCCCGGCCCGGCCTCCGCTGGCATGCGGTGGCTCGACGGAGCGACGACCTACGGGTCCTGCCAGCGGCAACTCGCCGACGAGGCTCCGGACGGTGGCCCTCCGTTCGTCAAGCTTCTCTGCAGGGGGAGGAAAATCAAGGAGCAGCTGCGCGCGTGCTAGGGCTTCTGCTGGCGTGGGCGACGACGAAAACTGTGTGGACCGCGATGCGCCTCGACTTCTAACCGCGTTAGAAGGAGCCCCATCACGGCCCCGCAGCCGTTCGCCACCTCCGTCAGCACCTCAGCGCGCATCCTGGCCCTCCTCATCATGTGAAGGGCGCATGGGACTCTTCCCAGGGCGACGCCCAGGGTCACCAGCAGGGCGGCGCTGCTCATCGCGCACGACCTAAGAAGAGCGCGTCGTGGGCACCGGTGTTGGCCTCTTGGAGGCCGCCGCGCCGCCGTCTGGGGGCATGAAGGCGCCCCTGGAGGACCCCGCGCCGCCTGTGGGGGGGCCGACTCCGTCTCTGGAGCCCGCGACGCATGGCTCGTCGCCCGGCGTACGAACGATGCCGCTCACCAGGCCTGGACTGCCAGGGTGATATGGATGTTCGCGGGCCGCGCCACGGGTTCTCTCCGCGACTGGCCCGCTACTGGTCCGCACCGGTACTGGCAATCCGGTCCCGGACGAACCGATCGTTGCGCCCCCTACCTGGCGCGCCAAAGATGTCGGTGGGAAACGACACCTATGGGATCACAAGAATCCCTACTACGGTTGCGGGGTTGTGAGAAGAGCAGGATTAGTAATCGGCACAAGGATCGTTTACCCATGTTCGGGCCGTGAGGATGCATAAAACCCTAGTCCTGCTTGGTGGATGTATTGAGTGTTCTTGAGCTCTCGAACTAGCTATGGGTGCTGCGTGGTTCGGAAGAGCCGAATCCTTTTCCTGTACGCCATGGGCCTCCTTTTATAGGCGAAAGGGGCTGCCACAGTGGCACATGAGAGGTGGAAAGGCCTACAGTGCTGCGAGCTTATCGCTCGTATTACAGGACAAGACGCATTTAATGCATGGCTTAGGTGTCCCTTCACTTTATCGGGGATGGGGGCGAGGCCAACTGAGGTGGCGCGGTGGTGGAGCCTCCACGAAGATCTGCATGCCGCCACGCAGGTGTGTGCTGAGTTGGCCTGGAAGATCCATGTTGCCATGCTGGTGCATGCCCAGCTGGTTGGGCTGGCAGCTGCATGTGAACGGCGGTGGGGATCTGGTTGGTGCGGGCCTGACAGTGGTCCCGCTATCGCCTTCAGCCAGGGTCTTGCCGGGTGGCCCGACAAGGGTCTTGCCGTGGCGTGCTGTCGTCCCCGGCAAGGGTCTTGCCGGGGGTCTTGTGGGTTTTCCTCGGTAAGATTCTTGACGAGGATTGTTGAGCTAGATTCCGTAGTGGAGTTGACTTAGCTAAATTAGCAACTTATCCTTTCAAAGTGAAATGATTTTCCTTTTACGTTGAGATATTTGAATTGGATTTTCTTTCACCACTACTATCGTAACGCACAGAAAACACTGACGTTTCCGCTCGCTTTCAACCACTGCCACTTTACCTGAGCTTATCTGATCTTGAGTATTCTTTGTCTTCACAAAGATCTGCATACCACCATGGGGGTGCCTCCCGAGCCCTGGCCCAACATGTTTGTTGGCGTTGGAGACCGTGGGCTCGAGGGTGGCTTCCTCCACTGGTGTGGGCGAGCTGCCCTGACAAGGGGCTTGCCGGGGCTGCTGAGGCTGCCTCGGTAAGGGTCTTGCCAGGGAAACCTGCTTCGTCCATCAGATCCCTGTGGCCTTGGCCCTTGACGTTTCTTTGTTTGTCTCGTGCCTTCGGCTTCTCTCAGGCTGCCCCCCTTTGCCCTGCTATGTGCGGCCATGGCGCGTGGCTCCGACTGCCCGTGCACAAGTAAAGGGGTCAAAAGGAGAGCCCCTACTTTTGTACACCGACAACCACGTAGCTATGTCATCGATGGATCCTTGTGCCAAACGCTTCTTCAGCCATTCGGCGTAGTTCTTAGTGTGCTCCTTCATCTCCACATCTGATGAACGCACCATTGGTAAGAAGCTTTGGCGTATCTCCGCCAAGTGTTCTTCGGCGTAAGCGGTGAGAACTGGGTTGTTAAGCAGTACCGTCAAATGGGCTTTCTCTGCCAATTCTCCAGGTGCAGCCATTTGCGCGCCAGCAAGGACCGGCTTACCTTTCAACCTTCCCCCATGGCGAGAGGGGGGAAACCTATAGGTCATTGTTTCATGTATTCGATGCAAAGAAACACAAGACCGCAATACTTTATCTCGTCAACAAGGTGCAAAGTGAGATGGACCATGACATCAAAGAATGACGGTGGGAAAAACATCTCTAGGTTGCACAATATTCTTGCAATATCATCTTGCATATGATCCAGCTCTTCAGGATCTACAACTTTCTTCCATAGTTGGTTGAAGAAAGCACAGAGCTCAATGAGTGTGTTCCTTATATCTTTGTCCAACAGATTCCTGATGGCCACCGGGAGGATTTGTGTCAACATTACGTGGCAATCATGTGACTTCATGTGTCCCAACTTCATTTTACCTGAGCTCACATCCACGAGACTTCTGATGTTTGCGGAGTAGGAAGAGGGTGTCTTAACTGACAACAAATAGGTGAAGAACTGTGTTGCTTCTTTTGTACTGAAATTGTAACTCTGGCGAGCTTTGATGAATTTGTCATCATCTTCTGCTTCCCTCTTGCCTTTTGATTGATCAGCAAGCATATCGAGCCATGAACCCTCACCATCCTTTCTTTTACCTTTAATCTTGAGCAGAGTACCAAGGATGCTTTCACATACGTTCTTCTCTACGTGCATGACATCGATGCAATGACGTACACGTAGAATCTCCCAGTAAGGTAATTTCCAGAACACCGATTTCTTCTTAAACACTTGACCCTTGGGTGTTTGTTTCACCGTCTTAGCGTGATTCTTGCCAAGCACAACATTAATTTGTGTGGCCATGTTGTGGACCACCTCCCCATCATAGGGTCTTGGGCCCACTTCTACCTCTGTCGTACCATCAAATTCAGCTTTGATCTTTCGGTATGGGTGGTTTTTCCGTAAGAACCTACGATGATGCAAAACACGGTTTTGCACGAGTTGGGAAGTCTTCTGCTAGCTATCCTATCCATGCATGTGACACACCCTACATCTCCCTTTGTTTTCTGCCCCGATGTGTTGCCTAATGCCGGCATATCTTGAATGGTGTGCACCAGCATCGCATGTAGATCGAAAATCTCCTTTTTGTAAGCATCATAACATTTTACGGCAGGTGCATCTATCCACACTGTCAGCAGTTTTTCTATCAGTAGCTGAAAGTAAATGTCGATGTCATTTCCAGGTTGCTTCGGGCCTTGGATAATCATTGACATCATAATGTATTTTTTCTTCATACACAACCAAGGAGCTAGGTTATATATGCACAGAAGCATCGGCCATGTGCTGTGATTGGTGCTCATATCACCAAAAGGATTCATCCCGTCAGTACACTCCCCGAGCCTTATACTTCTAGGATCCTTGGCAAAGTCTTCAAACTTGTTGTCTATTAAATCCCACTGAGCCCCATCATTTGGATGCCTCATATACTTATCCGCAATTCGCTCATCATGATGCCACCGCAACCTCTTTGCCTCTCTAGGGTTTGCAAACAATCGCCTCAACCTTGGAATTAAAGGCAAGGACCAAACAACCTTGAATGGGATTCCTGTCTTGATCTCGTCGTCCAATTTGTACTTGTCCTTTGCTCTCCTACGCTTGTATCATGGATGCTTGCATTCGGGACATGCACGCAAATCTTTGTAATCACCACGGTACAATATACAATCATTCACACAAGCGTGTATCTTCTATACTTCAAGTTCCAATGGGCAAACAATTTTGTTCGCTTCATTCGTGCTTCTGGGGAGCACATTATCTTCCAGAAGAATTTCTTTGAAAATACCTAACATCTCTATGAAGCCCTTGTTTGATAGACCGTTTGCTGCTTTAAATCTGAGAAGCGCCAGGGTGGCACTCAACCTGGAATATTTCTTTTTGCAACCTGGATACAATTCTTTCTTGGAGTCCGCATCAATGGTTGGCAGATCCTTGTACCCAATAATATCCTTGTCTGGGCCCTCGAAATCTGCAATCATGGCAGCAAAATCTGGCATATCAAGATCATCGTCATCTGCGTTGACGTCTTGGTTTTCCAGTGGGCGTTTCGGCTTTCCGGTGTTCCATTGGTAGCTTGACGCCTCTGCCCTGATGTTAGATTTAACATCCAAGTGACACTGATTGGGGTTTGGCATCTCGCATCCCTGGGTATCTTCATCCGTGACCTCGTCTTCACCGTGTCTGGTCCAACATGTTTATCCATCCATGAATCCCCGAGAGACTAAGTGCCACTGGACATCTGTAACTACACGTGACTCTGTATTGGCACAATCAGCACATGGACACAGGATGTAATCCGCATCACCAATTCTCTTCTTTGTACTTTCAGCCAAATTCATGAACTCTGTCACGCCACTGATAGAATCCACGGTATTCTGATCCTTCATCGATTCGGATCGTTCCATCTACACCGCATGAATGGTAATTAAAAACAAAACAACAACATTGATACACGGATTAACTGCTGCCCAATGATGCGTGCATAAATCACAAGGCTTTATTTTCATAATTACTGAGGGCGCTCCATATTGTTATCCAGACATGCAATGGCAAAATTTCATGGCCAGTCAATTTATGCAGAGTACTAGTACATCACTACCCTTAGGAATTGGATACCTTAATTAACCACTCACGAAAAGAATACCTTAATTAAATAGTCACGCGACGACCTCCACCCAGCAGACAGAGAAGCGTGATGCGGCGGCACGCCGAGACAGCAGGGTCGAGGAGCAAAGCTTAGTGCGGCTGCCGCCTAAAGTTCGACCTCCACTATCCCGCCATCGACCGTGATGGATGTGCTCGAATCACGCCGCTGCCGACCTCGACGGCTGAGCTCCTCCTATCTCCTGCCGCACACCGAGGATTGACCTCCTATGACTCCGCCACCGCCCACTGACCGAGGATTGACCTCTTCTCCGGTAGCCCTTGCCTAGGCCGCCGCCGCCATCTCTAGATGCGTACCGGCTGTTTTTTTATGGATATCCGCAGAGCGGCTGTTTACATGTATCACTCTAACTCAATTATATGTACAGCGTAGTACATCACGTACGGTTATGTAACAGCAACCGTGTCTCACCTACGTTGTCTTCTCACACGGTTTGGTGCGCAAATCGTGTGTGACATTGTAATACCTGACACAAACGACATGTATAAACAATGTGCCGTATACTCCAACATATAGTGCCATAAGTAGTTCCCGACCGTTAGCTTATCCCCACAATTTCCCCATTTCCCCCAAGTCTCTACATAGCCTCCAAATTCCCTCGCGTGGAGCTGACATTGGGGGAATGCGGGTGAGTGTGCTGATGGTTTCGATGCGGCTGCTCCTGCTCGTATCACCGCCACGACGGCGGTTGTCGCCGAGCACTTGCCTAAGGTCATCAGAAGGCAGGTGTACTACACATCCGAATCATCCTGTCAGGTTCCAATCTATCCCGATCTTTTTTAGCATGTCCAAAGTAGCTCCTTGCTGAATCTGTCCTGAATTGAATCCCCCCAAGGAAAGCGATCTGCCGCCGGATCCGGAGCATGACTCCAAACTCCTGCAACACGAGTTCGACTGCGAGTTTTGCGCCACCGAGAAGTACCAAAAGCTGAGTTGTGTGCAATGGCACACTCCCACTCGACGTGTATGCACGAAGGGATTCGACATTGGCAGGCGGTTTCTCAGTTGCCCCTTAGAGGTTAGTGCTAAGTTCATCATTTTACTTGAGTTAATGCCACCGCTCATCCTGAATACTATTTAACATTGGCAGGGATATGAGGCTTGTGCCTTTGTTAACTGGCTGGGTGAAGAATGGCATAGCAGGGCTCGGAGTGTTATCACCAAGCTCGCAGAAGATAACATTAAGCTGAAGAAGAAACTGGCTGATATGGAATGTACAATCAGTATGATGAAGCAAGAAAGAATCAATCACAGGCAACATATGAAAGCAAGAGACAAGAAGGAACTAGCATGTGTAGTTGTGGTTGTCGCATTAGCCATGTTCTATGCGCTGTTTGCAATGATGATTAGGGGTTTTGTTTGATAGTATTGCTAAAGCACATCTAGATGTGCTCTAAATAATGCACATCTAGGTACTCCTATGCCATTGATGTTAGGCGAAGATTCGTGCACATATTTTTCTTCGTCTTTTTTCTTTTCCTTTCTAGTTTGATTATTACTGGCTTTATCAATAAGAAGAGCTCAATGTATTGCTTGCCAACTGTCCTACTCCGTTCGTACCGTTACCGGTGCATAATCCCAAAACTCGTTCCTTGTTTTTGTCCTGAAAAAGGAAACCAGCCAAATAGCCAATAGGAGTCCTGCGCAACCCCAGGAATTTGGAGCGACTTAGTACAAATAATTGTGGTTAGATAATACGTCACCCCCCGCTTCAATTGGCAGTTCCTCTTCTCTGCATACCCCGCTTAAGTGTCCACCATCTTCATCGTCCCTGGCAGGCTGCGCCACACACTGGCACACACTCTGCAGCCATGTCGAGCGACAACGAGGACGACAGTTCGGCCAGAAGTCTGGCGCCCGATGATAGGTCAACATTGGAATCATCCCGCTCGTCTTCCATGAGTCCAGCGGTTATATCCGGTTCATGGAAGGGACGCCACCTCCAGAGTCGTCAGATGATAGCCAGATGGACGAGGATCCGTCGGTGGACGAAGAAGATCAGGACGATGATGATGAGGAGGAGGAATGGTCGAACGAGCAGGAGGACAACGACGACAGCAACGACGATGACGACAGCGGCGGCGATGAAAAACCAATGGTCAGTGGCAAGAAGCGTCCTCGCCAAGACGATGTCGCGGGGCCATCCAACAACAACAACAACAACAACAACAACAACAACAACAACAACAACAAGAAGAAGGACTAAATTAAGCAGACTGTATATATCTCTGTTTATCCTGTCAACATCGCAGACGCTTAGTAATATCTATTCGACAGTGATCTTCAACATTATCGCCCACAGGTTGGTTCGTTGAACTGTGTGCCCTGACGAACACACAATTCACAAAAAAGACCATATGGGCTGTCTATAATGATCTCACACAATTTTGATTACCGACCTGTTTGCCGGGTATCACACACATCTTGTTACGCTGAATCGTTTGTGTTCACCTCAATCATCGCAAACGGTTCATCGGAGTGAACTGTATGCCGTATATCGCACACACACATTGATATGGCTGCCCGTTTCGGTTGTTCTTCCTCATCGCAAACAGTTCTGCTCAATCAACCGTATGCCCTGCATCGCACACGCAACTAAAATCTGACCCGTGTTTGATGCATCCATCATCGCAAACGTTTTGGACATTTTTGACGGTTCTCTGACACCACTGTTTGAGATTATTGCATCGCACACAGTTTCTCGAAGGGTCTCTAATCGTAGTGTCGCATTAGCAGCATCCTGCAGTAGTGTAAACCTATAAGTCAAACTCGGCCCCACCAATTTGATCTATCCGGCGCCACCGAGTTCATTTGACATAGCCGCTGCCAAACCCTAATCAGTTCGGTCTCACCGATGGGATCTCGGTCTCACCGAGATGGGCTTGCAAATTCTCTGTGACCTGTTACAACAATTTTGGTCTCACCGAGTTTGTGCAATCAGTCCCACCGAGTTTGCTTGACCAATTCTTTGTTTGCCTATTACCAAAACCGGTCTTACCGAGTTTGTGTAATCGGTCAAACCGAGTTGAGGTTTTACCCTAACCCTTGCACATCGGTACCACCGAGTTGACCTTGTCGGTCCCACCGAAAACTCTAACGTTCACATTTTTACCTGAATCGGTCTGACCGAGTTTTACCATTCGGTCTCACCGAGTTAGGGAATCTATGTGTAAGAGCATCTCCAGCTGCACTCCCAATAGGCCCTCCATAGGCGTTTTTTCGTGCCGGCGCCGAAAAATGCCCCAGTCGCGCCCCCAAGACACCGAATTCCACTGGCTCGGCCCGCTTTTGCGCCTAGCATCGCAGGCCAAACCCGGCGCAGTGGGGGCGCTCGGGGGCTCCGACGCAAGGGAAAGCGCACCTGGGGCCACACTACCAGGCAAAAAGTCAAGCCACCCGTCCAGATTCGCCTCTGACCCCCCTCCCCCGTGCTCGGTCGCCACCCTCCCGATCCTGGCGCAGTCCACCTCCCACCACAGCTAGATAGACCATTCCCCGCCGGAAAAAAGAAGATGTTTCGCTGAGGCGGCCTCTCCGCCGCTGTCCGGGCAACTTTTTCGGTGTTCTGGCTGCGCAGGGCCTATACACCGGCGGGTGTGTGCCCACCTCGCCCGCAAGGTGTTCGGTGATTTGCCCGACCCGGCGATGGACTCGGAAGACGAGGAGGCGCTCGCAGCGTCGTTGTAGGAGTAAGCCGAAGCTGACATCCAGGAGCAGGAGCATCTCATGATGCTCGCCGCCCTCGCCGGCCTGCTCACGAGCAGTGAAAAGCCTCGGCGAGGTGGCTCGGTGCCGGGGGGGGGGGGTGAAAGCAAAAAAACCAGCATCGTCTGGAAGGCTACTGCATGCTCTACTCTGACTACTTCGTCGACGCTCCATTGCACGGCGAGAAAACATTTCGGCACCGTTATCGGATGAGTCAAAAGCTTTTTCTCAGGATTTTGAATTCCATCTGGGAGTTCGACAGCTACTTCAAGTGCAAGAACGATTGCACCGACACACTTGGATTCACCTCAATCCAGAAGTGCACGACAGCTATGAGGTTGCTTGCATATGGAGCTCCCGGTGATTCACTCGACGACTATGGGTGCATGACCGAGTCCACCACCATTGAGTGTTTCTACAAGTTCTGCAGGGTAGTGGTGGCAGTGTTTGGACCGCAATACTTGCGAACACCCAATGCGGAAGACACTGCTCGGATCCTAGCACATAATGCAGCAAGAGGATTTCCTGGGATGCTTGGAAGCATTGAGTGCATGCATTAGAAATGGAAGAACTGTCCATTTGCATGGCAGGGGTTGTACAAAGGCGCCAAAGGCGGTTGTAGTGTGGTACTTGCGGCAATGGCCACACAGGACCTCTGGATTTGGCACTCTTTCTT
This sequence comes from Triticum timopheevii, assembly GCA_963921465.1. NCBI lineage: Eukaryota > Viridiplantae > Streptophyta > Magnoliopsida > Poales > Poaceae > Triticum > Triticum timopheevii. The sequence continues at coordinate 238,925,465 of OY997266.1, read as the reverse complement.
TGGGATGCTAGGAACTCACAATGACATCAACGTCCTGCGATGCTCCCCTATCTTTGCCAAGCTTGTTGAAGGTCATTCTCCCTCTGGTGAACTTCGAGGTCAATGGGCGACACTACAATAAGGGGTACTATCTAGCTGATGGCATCTATTCGAGATGGTTAACATTTGTGAAGACTATCTCAAACCCTGTGCCAGGAGGCAAGAACGCCTTCTTTGTGAAGGTTTAGGAGGCTTGCAGGAAGGATGTCGAGTGGGCATTTGGTGTGCTCCAATCTCGATTTGCTGTTGTCCGGTTCCCTGCTCAGACCTGGTCGAAAGATCAAATGTGGGAGATCATGACTTGTTGTGTCATCTTGCACAACATGATCATTGAGAGCGAGCAGGAAGAGCCAATGTTTGACACAGAACCATATTACAGGCAAGGTCCTCTTGCCCAAGTTGATCACCAGCTACTGGCAACCTGGACTGACTACCTCAATATGTGTCAGGAGATCCGAGACCCACAGGTGCATCAAGAACTGCAACACGATCTGCTGGAGCACCTATGGAGGCTCAAGGGCGACGCCGGGAATGACGTGTGATGAAATATGAGTTTTTATTTATTGAACTATATAATTTGTATTGAACTATTTGATTTATACCGATTCTCTGTGATGAACTATGGAGGCAAAAACATGCCGAACCACGCCGAACTATGTGATGAACTAATTGATTTCTATTTGTTGAATTATTTATGGGAAAATTCACGCCGAAACACGCCGAACCACGCCGAATATGGGCCAATTCACGCAGATATCAGGCCGTTTTTGGACGAAATTGGGCTGAATAATGGGCCGAAATCGGCGCCTGGGGGCGACGATAGGGTGCCCAACCGCCCCCAAAGCCGAGTTTACCGCCAGCTTGCCCCAGGCGGCGATTTTTATGCCTCCTGGGGGGCCAACGACTAGAGATGCTCTAACAGCTAGATTTTGTGTGGAAGCTATATATACCCCTCCACCCATTCTTCATTCATGAGGAGAGCCATCAGAATGTGCCTACAGTTCCACTACTCATTTTCTGAGAGAGAACCACCTACTCATGTGTTGAGACCAAGACATTCCAATCCAACCACAAGAATCTTGATCTCTAGCCTTCTCCAAGTTGCTTTCCACTCAAATCATCTTTCCACCATAGCCAAATCTATGAGAGAGAGTTGAGTGTTGGGGAGACTATCATTTTAAGAACAAGAGCAAGGAGTTCATCATCAACACACCATCTATTACCTTTTGGAGAGTGGTGTCTCCTAGATTGGTTAGGTATCACTTGGGAGCCTCCGTCAAGATTGCGGAGTTGAGCCAAGGAGCTTGTAAGGGCAAGAGATCGCCTACTTCGTGAAGATCTACCCAAGTGAGGCAAGTCCTTCATGGGCGATGGCCATGGTGGGATAGGCAAGGTTGCTTCTTCATGGACCCTTCATGGGTGGAGCCCTCCGTGGAATCGCGCAACTGTTACCCTTACCCTTCATGGGTTGAAGTCTCCACCAACGTGGATGTACGATAGCACCACCTATCGGAACCACGCCAAAAATCTCCGTGTCTCCAATTACGTTTGCACACTCCAATCCCATCCCTTTACTTTCTTGCAAGTTGCATGCTTTACTTTCTGCTACTCATATACTATTTGCATGCTTGCTTGAATTGTATTGTGAATGCTTGAAATTGTGCTAATTTCCAACCTCAACTTGAAAAACTTAAAAACTGCTATCTTTGCTTGTTGAGGGTCGAATCACCCCCCCTCTAGACACCTCTTCTCGAACATTTCAAAGACGGCTTAAGATGTTTGTTAGTCAAATCCATACTGCGAAAAGTATCATAAAAAAGGATAGTGATGTTGTTGCCTCCATCCGTGAGCACTTTAGTAAACTTATGACCCCCAACTTGCGGGGCTACCACTCATGCCAGCTGACCCGGATTGTCAACCCGGGGCGGGTGATCCTCACGGCTCCATACGATTGGCTGCTCAGACCACCGTAAGTATCGAGGCACTGCCGGTTCAACTATATTAACCGCATGCTTATGAACCTTCTGCTCTCACTTGCAAAGGCTTGTGGTGAAAACATGATATTGGCCACTGTTAAGATGCTTTGGATTGCTCTGATACCATGACTGCTGTTGCTGGTTATTCTGACTGGGCTGCTGATTATAACTACCATGGTTGTCTTGTCCCTGATATCCAGAGGTTGAGCCGCCACCCCCAAAGCCGGGTCCATGAGAGTCGGATCTTGACCTGCCATGCGGGTCGTTATTGTTGTTATGGTCCTGATGAAAACCGGAGTTCTTATATTCCTTCATGATGTGACAATCCTTCCAAAAATGACCTGAATGCCTGTTCGGAAAACTGTGCTTCGGACAAGGCTCGTTTAACATTGCCTCAAGGTTAAGCTTTGGCCCTCTAAATTGAGGTGGCTTTCCCTTACGATGTTGATTACTATTCTGTGCATTGGTGTTGGCCACAAAATCTGACCCGCCGTCAGTTTGCTTGCGTTTACCATTTATTGCCTTGATTCTGCCCAGTCATGTTTTGCGGCTGTCCTTTTCCATTGCCATTCTTCTTTCCCTTGCTGGACTTCTCCTTATCGGGCCCAGGGTCGTTAGTGTTGTCTGAGTCGACGTATTTAATGAGAGCCGCCATGAGCTCTCCCATGTCATTGCAGTGACGTTTAAGTCGTCCTAACTTCTGCTTGAGGGGGGATAAAACGACAATTTTTCTCCAGAATGAGAACAACAGAACCGGCATTGATGCTATCCGTTGTGTGAATAACAGCCGAGACCCGGCGCACCTAGTGGTGGGCCGACTCATCCTCGTGCTGGACACAAGCGTCTAGGTCAATGATCGACAGGGGCTGTTTGCACGTGTCTTTGAAATTCTGAATAAAACACATCTTCAACTCAGCCCATGAATTGATGGAGTTGGTAGGTAACCCCTTCAGCCAAGTTCGAACCGGCCCATTTAGTATCATGGTGAAGTATTTGGCACATACAGCATCGTTAACATCCAACATCTCCATGGCCAGCTCATAGCTCTCAATCCAAGCCTCAAGTGGTTGATCAGCTGTGTAATTAGGCACCTAATGAGAACCCTTAAAATCTTGGGCCACACACTCGTTTTGCAGAGCCGACACTGGACAGGGCACTCCAACTGACCTAGAGGTCATCCCAGCTTCTATAGACACAGAAGGGTTTAACTGAGGCTATTGATGAGTTGCTAATTGAGCCTCCAGCTCCGCCTCTTGATGTGCTCTAGCCTGATTCGTCAGGACCTGAACATTATTATCACCACGGGTGGGTTATGCCCATGGGTCGGGTTACGACGTCGTTCGCTGCTGGAAACCGTCGACGACTCAACACGCCAGCTGTAGCTTCAGCTCTGACACAGAGTTGAATGGATTTGCTCGCGGCTATAGGAGTAAGCCACATGCTGAGCTACCGCCATCTGAAGGAGTTCCACAGTGTTCCGAGCCACTATCGCAATAGGAGACTCACCTTCAATGGGAAGTGTCGGCGTTCTGGGAACGGGGGTCCCCAGACTTGCCTGCCTGCGGCCCACGGTGTGGCTCCACCAGTGGCTCAGTACGCCCTGTCTTCATCAACCAACACTCAAGACTCTCGCGAGGGGCCAAGCCTCAAGGGGCGGACAACACAAGGCCCCCTCAGGAATGGCCTCACCAAGCAGGCTCGCGAGGGAGGCGGAGAAATCAAGGCAAGGGGTACCTCGCGAGGTTCCCGTGACACAAGCCACGACGACCAACGCCAGAAGGGTGCCAGGCAGGCGCCAGCAAGCGCAGTGTCCTCGTTTCCCCTTTCGTGCTAAGGGGGCAAGCGCAGACGCAGAGTGCCGAGGCATCAGGCAAAGGTTTCCTTATCGTTGCAACAAGACCAAGACCAGCAGGACGGCAGGACGGAGGTCATCGTGGAGCCCAAGACGGCGTCACCACCAGCGCCTTTGACAGGCGAAGACCACCTTTAGTCAGGATAGCTTGTACTAGCGGTCCCCTTTCAAATTGGACGTTGTTGGATCCCTTCCCGCTCAATATTTGGGGAGAGGACTAGGGCCTCTATAAATAGGACTAGCCACCACAGTAGAAAGGCACAGACGACGGATCATTCAGATAACCCTCATCCACACAAGTTCGCCAACCACAAGAACACCTCTCCTCAGGAGGCTGTTCCTCCCTTGTACTGTTCCTCATCAGCCCAAGAGGTAATCCACCACCACCACATAGGAGTATGGTATTACACCACAACGATGGCCCGAACCTGTATAAATCTTGTGTCTCTTGTGTTGTGAGTTCATCGAGCTAGCTTAGAGATCGTGGCGAGGCTGAGAGCGTGATTCGGTAGGGGGAAATCTTTGTGCGCACCCCAGTGTTCGAACCTCAAGGGTTTTACCGGAATCCGAAATCTGACATTTGGTGCGCCAGGTAGGGGTGCGCAAAAATCTTCTTTCCACTGATCCACATCCCATCGCTTCGTCGCATCCATGTCCGACGCTCGCCGAGCCCGCGCTGAGCGTCGGGCTGCTCTCGCCGCACGCGTCGCCCAGACGGCTCCTGTCGGTGGACCTCCCTGTCATTCTCCGTCGCCTGCCGCCAACGCCGCCACCAGCCTGGCGAGGAACGAGCAGCAAGCATCCTCGCTGCACCCCTCCGTGCGACGGGACGGCCGCATCGCCACTTCGTCGCCGGCCCTAGCCGGCTTGTCGTCCCATGCTCGTCGCGTCCCCACGGACGCGCAGGCCGTGCTGCTCATGGCACGCGAGCTCCTGCATTACCGCCCCGTCGACGACCTCTACGAAGAATGGCTCGCTCGCATCACCGAGCTTGTTAGTGCTGCAGGGGGTTCTCCCGTGCCGTCCCTCTCGTTGCCTCGCCCTCCGCCAGGTACGAGCAACGTGGCTCATGGAGCGCCTCCACCACCTCTACCCCAAGACGGCGCCCTGGCGCCAAGGCGCGCAACCCTTGGGCACGAGCCATTGCGTTCGGCGCCCGCCGGACAAGAAGGAAGCTGTCAAGAAATCCCTCGGCCTCAAGAAGGTGCCCCCGTGCTCCCTGCACCGGCGCGACAAGACCGCGTGCTCCCAGTGGCGGCGGTGCTCGGGTACTGTCAAGAGCAAGCTCCGCGTCCGCAAAGGGCCCCGGTGACCACAGCAGGTTGTCGCGCCTTCACCCCTGAGCTACGTAGCGTTGCCTGGCCCGGCAAGTTCAAGCCGGACCTGCCTCCTCGCTATGACGGCACCCCCGACCCCGCGGAGTTCTTGCAGCTCTACGAGCTGAGCACTGATGCAGACAACGGCGACGAGAAAGTCATGGCGAATTGGTTTCCCATGGCGCTCAAGGACGGTGCCCGCTCGTGGCTCCTGAACCTGCCTCCCGGCTCGATCTCCTCCTGGGACGAGATACGCCTCTGCTTCATCCCCAACTTCCAGGGCACTCGCGACCGCCCCCCGGCCGCGGGTGACCTGCACCGCATCAAGCAACAGCCTGGGGAGACCCTGCAGAAATACATCCAGTGCTTCAACAGTGTCCGCCTCAAGATCCCCAAGGTGACGGACGAGGCCATCATCTCAGTGTTCTCTAATGGCATCTCTGACGTCAAGAGGAAGGAGGGGATCGCCATCCACGAGGAGTTGTGCACATCCCTGGAGCTGTTCAACCTAGCGACCAAGTGCGCAAGAGCTGAGGAAGGATGCCTCTCCGTCCTCGAGCTCCCGGCTGCCGACCCGGAAGAAAAGAAGACCAAGGCCAAGGACATGAAGCGCAAGGGAGCGGCCGTGCTCGCGGCGAAACCAGACACGAAGCACAGCAGGGACCAGCCGGAGTCATCCAAGGGCAGCCGACCGTTCTGCGCCTACCACAACCTCCACACCCACAACACCAACAAATGCCAGGAGCTCAGGGCCGTTCGAGAAGGACGCTACGGTCGATGCCCCGAGCGCAACGACCGGGGCTACGGCGGAGGAGGAGGACATGGCGAAGGACGATGGGACAACTGGCCCTCGTCAGGAGTGTCGTGACCGACCTTGTGAGGATCGCTAGCAGGACCAGCCTCCCGAGGGCGCCTGGAGGGACCAGCCTCGCGAGGGCGCCTGGAGGGATCGGCCTCGTGAGGACCGCCCTCAGGGTAACGCAGGCCTTCCTCCACTGTCGCCGCCAAGAAGGAATGATGACCATCATCAGGACGAGGGGGCTGGGGGCTTCCACGAGCCGCGTGCTATCGCTTGCAACTTGGGCGGAGCTCAGGCCCCAGCCTCTCAGCGTATCTTCAAGCAGTTTGCTCGCGAGGTGAATGCAGCCCTCCACAGGCTCGAGGCTACACGCCCGCTCAGGTGGTCCAAGTGCGCCATCACCTTCAGCTCGGTAGATCAACTCAAGTGTGCGGTTACTGCTGGCGTTCTCCCGATGCTCTGCTCACTAGTCATCAGCAACGTGTAAGTCACCAGGACCCTCATCGACGGCGGCTGATACGTCTCCGTCGTATCTATAATTTTTGATTATTCCATGCCAATATTATTCAACTTTCATATACTTTTGGTAACTTTTTATATTATTTTTGGGACTAACATATTGATCCAGTGCCCAGTGCCAGTTCCTGTCTGTTGCATGTTTTATGTTTTGCAGAAACCCCATATCAAACGGAGTCCAAACGGGATAAAAACGGACGGAGAATTATTTTGGAATATTTGTGATTTTTGGGAAGTAAAATCAACACGAGACGATGCCCGAGGTGGCCACGAGACAGGGGCCCACGCCCACTCCAGGTGGGCGCGCCCCCCACCCTCGTGGGCCCCTCATAAGGCGGTTGATGCCCTTCTTTGGCCGCAAGAAAGCTAATTTTTGGAAAAAGATCTGGGCGAAGGTTTCAATCCAATCGGAGTTACGGATCTCCGGACATAGAAGAAACGGTGCCAGGGCAGAATCCAAGAACGCAGAAACATAGAGAGACAGAGAGATAGATCCAATCTCGGAGGGGCTCTCGCCCCTCCCACGCCATGGGGGCCAAGGACCAGAGGGGAAACCCTTCTGCCATCTAGGGAGAAGGTCAAGGAAGAAGAAGAAGAAGGGGGGCTCTATCCCCCTTACTTCCGGTGGCGCTGGAGCGCTACCGGGGGCCATCATCATCACCGCGATCTTCACCAGCACCTCCGCCATCTTCACCAACATCTCCATCACCTTCCCTCTTCTATCTACAGCGGTCCACTCTCCCGCAACCCGCTATACCCTCTACTTAAACATGGTGCTTTATGCTTCATATTATTATCCAATGATGTGTTGCCATCCTATCATGTCTGAGTAGATTTCCGTTGTCCTATCGGTGATTGATGAATTGCTATGATTGGTTTGAGTTGCATGTTTTATTATTGGTGCTGTCCTATGGTGCTCTCCGTGTCGCGCAAGCGTGAGGGATGCCCGCTTTAGGGTTTGCAATATGTTCATGATTTGCTTATGGTGGGTGGCGTGAGTGACAGAAGCACAGACCCGAGTAAGTAGGTTGTTTGCGTATGGGATATAGGGGACTTGATACTTTAATGCTATGGTTGGGTTTTACCTTAATGATCTTTAGTAGTTGCGGATGCTTGCTAGAGTTCCAATTATAAGTGCATATGATCCAAGAAGAGAAAGTACGTTAGCTTATGCCTCTCCCTCAAATAAAATTGCAATAGTGATTACCGGTCTAGTAACGTAGTCAATTGCTTAGGGAAAATTTCACAACTCCTACCACCACTTTTCCACACTCGCTATATTTACTTTATTGCTTCTTATTCTAAACAGCCCCTACTTTTTATTTACGTGTTCTTTATTATCTTGCAAACCTATCCAACAACACCTACAAAGTACTTCTAGTTTCATACTTGTTCTAGGTAAGGCGAACACTAAGCATGCGTAGTGTCGTATCAGTGGCAGATAGGACTTGAAAGAATATTTGTTCTACCTTTAGCTCTTCGTTGGTTTCGACACTCTTACTTATCAAAAGAGGCTACAATTATCCCCAACACTTGTGGGTTATCAAGACCTTTTTCTGGCGCCGTTGCTAGGGAGTCATAGCGTGGGGTGAATATTCTCGTGTGTGCTTGTTTGCTTTATCACTAAGTAATTTTTATTTGTTGTTCTTATTTGTTTTCTATCTTTAGTTATGGGTAGGTGAAAGGATCGATATAGTTGACTAGAGGGGGGGGGGGGGTGAATAGGCAACTAACAATTTTTAAGCTTTTCTTTACCAAATTAAACTTTGCAACAAAATAGGTTGTCTAGATATGCAACTATGTGAGCAACCTATATGATGCAATAACAACTAGCACATAAGCAAGCAAGGGATACAACACAAGTAGGCTTGCAAAAGTAAAGGCACGAAATAACCAAGAGTGGAGCCGGTGGAGACGAGGATGTGTTACCGAAGTTCCTTCCTTTTAAGGGGAAGTACGTCTCCGTTAGAGCGGTGTGGAGGCACAATGCTCCCCAAGAAGCCACTAGGGCCACCATATTCTCCTCATGCCCTCACACAATGCGAGATGCCGTGAATCCACTATTGGTGAACTTGAAGGCGGCGACCGAACCTTTACAAACAAGGTTGGGGCAATCTCCACAACTTAATTGGAGGCTCCCAACGACACCACGAAGCTTCACCACAATGGACTATGGCTCCGAGATGACCTCAACCGTCTAGGGTGCTCAAACACCCAAGAGTAACAAGATCCGCTAGGGATTAGTGGGGGAATCAAATTTCTCTTGGTTGAAGTGTAGATCGGGGCCTTCTCAACCAATCCCGAGCAAATCAACAAGTTTGATTGGCTAGGGAGAGAGATCGGGCGAAAATGGAGCTTGGAGCAACAATGGAGCTTTTGGGGGAAGAGGTAGGTCAACTTTGGGGAAGAAGACACCTTTATATAGTGGGGGAAACAATCCAACCGTTGCCCCCCAAACAGCCACGCACAGAGCGGTGCTACCGCTTGGGTAGGATGGTACTACCGCTGAAAAGCGGTACTACCGCTCCCTCCAAGCGGTACTGCCGCGTTGACGAGGGATGCAGGGTCCTGGCCCTAGAACGTTACTACCGCGGAAGTATTGGCGGTACTACCGCTTGGAGCGGTACTACCGCCACTACTGTCGGTACTAGTATCGTAAAACCCGACACAAAAAACAGCGGTTTCGATTCGAGGCGGTAGTAGCCCGGAACCACTGTGGTACTACGGCCGAAGACCGCAAGCGGTACTACCGCTCGTGGAGCGGTACTACCGCTTGACGTGCTTCGGCGGTACTACCGCTGAGGACCGCGGTACTACCGCTGGGACAGGACAGGGCAGGCACAGATAGGAAAGATAGCTCCAATGAAGCGGAAAGAAACATCGGGTGTGATAAGGATGTGTACGTGTTGATTCCACCCTAGCCTTACCAAAGCGGATCCCCTCTTGATAGTACGGTGACTCCTACGAAACTAGTCCACCAACAGAGAAACGAAGGAGCTACACTGTCTTGAATAAAACACCGAGGGGAGGTGATCGTCTCGTGCCAAAGGATGAATCTCTGAAAGAACTCAACGCACACGATTAGTCCGCAAAAGCATTGTCATCAATCACCAAAACATCTTGGGGATAAATATGCCCTTACAATCTCCCCCTTTTTGGTGGATTGATGACAATACGGGATTTGCACAAACAGGAAAGATATAGGACAAGCGCAAAACCCCATCGTCCTAAAATGTAGATGGGCTACCCCTAGATGTGTGCTATCTAGATAAGTGCTTTGGACTGCACGGCACACATACTAGGATCAACGCTCCCCCTACATTTTAGAGACCAACCACCTAAGCAGGGTATATGAGAGCAACATAGATAACAGGATAAGCATGCAACTCATAAGCTAGATAGTGACATAGATAATGATACTCGAAAGATAAGGTAGCATATGTCTCACACCATATGACTGGAACTTAGGTCTCACTCACACAAACCAAACAAAGCAAACTGCGAGAGAACACAAACACAGAAGACGGAAGACACAAAACACAAATCCCTAAACTCTCTCCCCCTTTGGCATCGAGACACCAAAAAGGAGAGGGAGTGTTGCTACGGCTCCAGGTGATAGCAAGAGAGGGACTCAAACATCAGATCTCAGCGGGATCGTCTGCGCCATCGTCGTCGGTCGGGAAGTGCTCGGCATCAGAATCGGTCCATGGGCAGTGCTGCTGAATCCACTCGTCCTCCTCAGTAAGCTGGTCCTCAGATCCACTATTAACTGTGGCACCCAACTGACGCATGAGCTCCTTGTGACAACCTCGGGCCTTCTTCTCGGCCACATGAGTCATGTACTGACCGTGAGACTCCATGCAGAACAGCTTCTTCATCTTGAGCTTGAGCTTCTTTGCCCAAGAGGGCTCTGCCGCAGAAGGCACATATTCATCATCATCATCCTCAGCCTCAGCCTCCTCCTCGGTCTCCATGGCAGTAGCAGACGAAGGACCTCCAGATTTAGGGACCTGAGTGCCCCAGTTGTCCTTCTTCCTGAGACGCTTGACATCGTGAGAAACCAACTCTCCAGTCTCTAGCATCACCTTGGGATAGACACGATCCCAGGCCTTCTCAATAAGCAGCATGATGAACGGACCATAAATTGGGCACTTGCGCTCGGAGATAGCAGATAAAAGCTCAGACCACATAACATGAGAGATATCCAGGGACTCTCCGGTGTTTTGTTCCTTCTCACGCTGGCAGAAGAGAAGCATGTCCACGAGATAAGAATGAACCATATCCAGATTCCCTATGTGAGGGAAAAGAGTCTCACGGAAGACACGGTGAAGAATGTCCAGAAAGGCAGGCAGTTCATACGTTTCCTTCTTCGTCTCAGGGTTGATCTTCAAAGTGCAGTAGGGCCATAGAGCTTGCTTGTGAGTGGAGGTGGTGTTGCAGTGTGGGCGAAAGCCGACAGGAGACGCAAGCCCTTGATCTTCCACCCCAATCAACTCCATGAACGCCTTCCACTTGACTGAAAGCAACTTGCCATTGCTCATCCAAGTCAGTGTCCTGTCCTCGTCAGTCCCGAGATGAACCATGGCATAGAATTGGGCCACAATATCAGCATCATAATCTTTGTTGAATTGCATGACACCAAGAATGTTCAGTTGAGCGCACATCTGAAGAGCTTCACCAAAGTATTCAGGATCCTTCTCCATATGGTCGGTGTCGATGGAGTGCACGTTAACAAAGAGGTTCTTCTTGGCTTTGAGTACATCAAAGAAGATGGCAAACTGAAACCTGTTCCAGAACGGACGGTTGACCAAAGAGGGATCTTGGTTTGCCTCATAGGGGTTGCGACGACGCCTTGCCCAGAACTCCTTGGGTTGCATTTCTGGCACAATTTTGCCAGATTGCTTCGGCTTGACAGCAGACTGCTTTTTGAGTTGATGTGGAGGTGGAGCACTTGAGGAACCTCCTGCAGACTCAGTTGCGCGGTAACGCTTGGACGTGGCACAACCGGGGTTGATACGTCGAGCCTGATGCTCAGGAAGCTCATCACCTGGAACCACACACAAGAACACGCAAACAACCAGAAAGAACGAGCATAAGCCACCAAACACAACCAAAAAGATCACTGAGTAGTAAGAGTATGGTGGAACCTAGTAGAGGGCGGTAGTACCGCGACCTGTGAGCGGCAGTACCGCTCCAAGCGGTAGTACAGCTCCAGAGAGAGCGGTAGTACTGCTCGAGACGGAGAAACAGTAGTTTCCTACTGCCGTGGTCAGATCCGGCACTACCATCCTACAAAATTCAAAGATACTTCTACCAACCACCAATCCAAACTGCCTAGATGCCTTCTCCATCCTACTCAAGCCTAGATTTGGCCAAAAATCTAGAGATGCAACCACTATTGCCCCTAAGATGCTAGATTGGAAATCTAGACAAGAAGAGAGAGGGAACGGGGGCAATACCGACATCCATGGCAAGAGGACAAGGTGGGGATCGTCTCCACCGAAGGAAATGGAGAGGAACGCCCCGGAGAAGGAGATCCGCCGGAGCCCTCCCGCGACGCCGGTTGCTGGAGAGACGAACAGAGCTAGGGGCGAGCGAATGGGTATGGGGGAGAAGAAAACTCCCCCTGCCCCCGATATAACCCCCTGCCCCCGCCTCGCAGCGGTAGTACCACGCACCACCAGCGGTAGTACCGCTCAGCAACCAACAAGCCTCTAGACAGATGACTAAAGCTCAAAAAGAAACGAAAAACACATCCAAGAAGGAGGAAAGACCAACACGGCCACAAACACACTAACAACGGTCCAGAACCCACCCCTTCAAGAGAGGGTGGTGGCCGAGGCCACCTATGTTTGAGTCAAGAGGTATGGCGTCACGAAGATTTTAACCTTGGACCCATGACCAAAACTCGTCCTTGAAGCACTAGTACCATAAAAAATGGTTACAGTGAAAGACTAGATCAATTTATGCATAATGAGGGGAGGGGGAGTTCATTGAGAGAACAACACTCCCCCTATGTTCATGCCTACATCTAAACTAGACAACAAGTTGAGTGAGGTGGGGTGTGCAAGGGTTCAAGTCACATTGCTCGAATCAATGATATTTAGATCATGCCTTAACTCATGAAATATTGCTTCATCCAAGGGCTTCGTGAAAATATCTGAAAGGTTATCATGAGTGTTGACATACTTGAGCTCGATCTCCCCTCGCCTAATGTGATCCCGGATGAAATGATACTGAATCTCAATATGCTTCGTCTTGAAGTGTTGCACCGGGTTGCGAGAAATCTTGATGGCACTTTCGTTATCACACCAAAGAGGCACTTTGTCACAAATGACACCGTATTCCTTTAAAGTTTGCCTCATCCATAAGAGTTGTGCATAACAACTACCGGCCGCCACATATTCCGCTTCGGTGGACGAGAGAGACACACAACTTTGCTTCTTGGAAGACCAACTCACCAGAGAGCACCCAAGAAATTGGCACCCTCCGGAAGTGGACTTCCTATCCACTTTGTCTCCCGCCCAATCGGAATCCGTAAATCCTTCAAGCTTGAAGTTTGCCCATCTTGGGTACCATAAGCCAAAGTTTGGGGTATGAGCCAAATATCGAAAGATTCGCTTGACCGCCACATAGTGACTTTCCTTTGGTGCGGCTTGAAACTGTGCACACATTTCCACACTCAACATGATATCCGGTCTAGATGCACAAAGGTAAAGCAAGGAGCCAATCATGGAGCGATATACCTTTTGATCCACTGCTTTACCATTGGGATCAATGTCAAGTTGGCACTTGGTAGGCATTGGTGTAGTAGCCGGCTTGACATCACTTAGCTTGAATCTTTTTAGCATGTCTTGAGTGTATTTGGCTTGGTTGATGAAGGTACCTTCTCTTCGTTGTTTGATATCAAAACCAAGGAAGAACTTCAACTCTCCCATCGAAGACATCTTGAACTTGGAGGTCATGAGAGCGGAAAATTCCTCATTGAAAGCTTTGTTAGGGGAACCAAAGATAACATCATCAACATATAGTTGGCATACAAACAACTCCCCTTTGACCTTCTTAGTAAAAAGAGTGGGATCGATTTTCCCCACCTCAAATCCACGATCTTGTAACAACTCGGTAAGGTGGTCATACCACGCACGTGGGGCTTGTTTAAGGCCATAGAGTGCCTTATCGAGTTGATACACATGATCCAGGAAGTAGGGATCCTCGAACCCGGGGGGTTGCTTGACATAGACCAACTCATTAATAGGACCATTAAGAAAAGCACTTTTCACATCCATTTGTTACAACTTAAAGTTGTGATGGGAAGCATAAGCAATCAACAAACGTATGGATTCAAGACGAGCAACGGGAGCAAAGGTTTTACCGTAGTCGATACCCTTGACTTGGGAGTAGCCTTGTGCTACCAATCTTGCCTTGTTGCGAATGACGTTCCCATGAGCATCTTGCTTGTTCTTGAAAATCCACTTGGTTCCAATGACGTTGTGGTTCCCCGATGGCCTTGGCACCAATCTCCACACCTTGTTGTACTCGAAGTTGTTGAGTTCTTCATGCATGGCATTGAGCCAATCCGAGTCTTCGAGTGCCTCATAGACCTTTTGGGGTTCAACACAAGAGACAAACGCGTGATGTTCACAATAGTTTGCTAATTGTCTACGAGTGCTTACCCCCTTTCTTAGGCTTCCAACCACATTTTCCATGAGATGGCCTTTGGTGGTGAGCTTGGAAGCAACCTTCACGGCACGACGCTCTAATTCCTCCTCGGATGTGGAAGGAGGAGTGTTAACTTGATTATCTTGAGCGCCGTCTTGAGCTTGTTCTTGATCTTGAGCTTGCTCATGATCTTGAACTTGCTTGAGGGGGAGAACTTGACCTTGGGCATCATTTTGAGGTTCACCACCATCTTGAGGTTGATCTTGCCCTTGGTCTTGTTCACGAGGTTGAGGGCCTTCACTTTGTTCTTCGGAAGCGTGTGGGTCTTGGGGAGGTGATGGCTCCACTTGAGTGGAGCATTGTCCTTCTCCTTCGGCCACAAGGGGTTCCTCAATGGGTAGAATATGACCAATACCCATTCTTCTTATGGCTTGGGGAGGAATTTCATCACCTACATCACAAGTACCACTTTGCTCCACTTGGGAGCCGTTATTTTCCTCAAACTCCACGTTACACGTCTCCTCAATGAGTCCGGTGGACTTGTTGAGAACACGGTAAGCATGAGAGTTTGTAGCATAACCAACAAATATGCCCTCATAAGCTCTAGCCTCAAATTTAGACAAACGAACACCTTTCTTAAGAATGAAACACTTACACCCGAACACCCGGAAGTACTTGAGGTTGGGCTTGTTGCTGGTGAGTATCTCATAAGGAGTCTTGTTCAAGCCTTTGCGGAGATAGAGCCGATTGGATGCATGACACGCGGTGTTGATGGCATCGACCCAAAAGTTGTATGGAGACTTGAACTCCGCCATCATGGTCCTTGCCGCATCCATCAACGTCCGGTTCTTCCTCTCTGCAACACCATTTTGTTGAGGGTATATGGAGCAGCATATTGACGCTTGATCCCCTCATCACTAAGAAACTCATCCAAGGTGTAGTTCTTGAACTAAGTGCCTTGTCACTTCTGATTGTCAAGATCTTTGCATTATGTTGACGTTGAGCTTCATTTGCAAAGTCGATGACGGTTTGTTGAGTCTCACTTTTCCTTTTGAAGAAGTATACCCAAGTGTATCTTGAATAATCATCCACAATCACCAAGCAATACTTTCTACCTCCAAGACTATCAAAAGATGGAGGCCCAAAGAGATCCATGTGAAGGAGCTCCAAGGGTCTCTTCGAGTAGATGATGGTCGTGGGAGGGTGAGCCTTCTCATGGAGCTTTCCTTCAATACAAGCACTGCAAGCACGATCTTTGGCAAAACTAACATTTGTTAGTCATTAGCCATGTCAAAGCGATGTCAAAGCGATGTCAAAACGAACACCTTTTTCATATTGACGTGGGCTAAACGATGATGCCAAAGCCATCCCACGTCAACTTTAGCCATTAGGCATGTCGCGGTCTTAGTGGGTCGCTCCGAAAAGTTAATCACATAGAGACCGTTCTCGACATGCCCAACAAAGGCTACTTTAAGAGTCTTGCTCCACAAGAGGGCCATGGTATCAATGTCAAAGAAAGTAGCAAAACCCATGGGTGCAAGTTGACGAACGGAAAGCAAATTGTATGCAAGGGACTCAACAAGCATGACTTTCTCGATCGTTAGATCATGAGAAATGACAACCTTGCCAAGACCCAATACCTTAGAATGTGAGGCATCACCCCACTCAACATTGGTGGGCATAGATGGAATCTTTTGCACGTCCACCACCAAGTCCTTGCTCCCGGTCATATGATTTGTTGCTCCACTATCGAGCAACCATGATCCCCCACCGGAAGCAAACACCTACAAGAGATCAATGCTTGATTTTAGGTACCCATTTAGTAATGGGTCCTTTGATGTTAGTAACAAGGGTCTTAGGAACCCAAATAGACCATTCAATGTACTCATAAAGAGAACCAACAAATTTAGCATAAACATGTCCATCACTAGCACGGCACAACACATATGACGGGTTAAAGTCGCCGGCTTTGTTGGAGGAAATGGTTTTGCCCTTTTGGACATCAACTCCCTTCACTTGTTCCTTCTTCTCCTTAGGAGCACCCTCTCCCTCTTTCACAAAAGTTTGCTTGAGAGTAGGAGGTCGTTTGGTCTTGTCGTTCTTTTTCTTGTTCTTGGACTTGGGTGCGAATCCAATTCCTTCCTTGGCCACAACTTCCTTTTGATTGCTCAAAAGGTCGTTGAGGTTCTTCTCGCCTTGAATGCATGTCACAAGGCCTTTCTCAAGTTGATCCTTCAATTTGACATTCTCCTCCACAAGATGCACATGCTCACAACACGGGTTAGTAGCATATGCATTATCAATTAATACCATATGAGGGAAGGTGGCCTTTTCCTTGGTTAGCTTAACTTGGAGTTGAGCATGAGACTCCTTGAGGTTGGAATGAGCACCCTTCAAGACCTTGTGGGTCTTCTCAAGCACATCAAACTCCTCCTTGAGTCTATCATGATCAACCCCAAGTTTAGCCTTCTCGGAAGTTAGCACACGAGACACAACAAGAGCATGATCAAGGTCTTTCTTTAACTTGGCATGGTCATCGCTTTGTGACTCCTCAAGAGCCAAGCGATGCCCATGCTCTTCCTCAAGAGCATTAGAGAGATCCGATATCTCATCGGCATAGTCACGACTATGACCTTCCATCTTAGAGATGGTTTCTTCGTGTGCCTCGATCATGTCATTGGCTTCACCAAGTTGTTCCAAGAGAGCAACAAAGTGCTTCTTGGATTAGCCCTTGAGCTTACTCATAAAGGACTCAAACTCATTTACTTCCTCATTTGACCCCTTATCATCATCAATGCCAACCGTCAAAGAAGGATTTGGAATAATAGTGGTTTTGATGTTGGGGGTTACCTTGTTGGTGGTTTTAGCCATGAGGCACTTGGCAGTGATGTTCTCATTGGGTGATTTGAAGAGAGACACCCGGGGAGTTGTGGCAATGGCAACGGATGCCATGGCCATTGCTTCACTATCTTCATCATCATCGTCATCCTCACGGTATTCCTCTTGAACCACCAACCCTCGAGTAGGAGTCTTCTTGGTGAAGTTGTTCTTGTTGGGGAAGGACTTGGCTTAGTCTTTCCAAATGAGCTTGCCACCATTGTCTTCCCGCTTCTTGTAAGGACAATCCACAACGAAATGGCTCACATTGCCACAGTTGAAGCAAGTTCTAACTCGTTGCTTGCTCTTGAAGCCACTTGAGTTGTTCTTGTTGAAGTTGAGTCTTGAGTTCTTCTTGCTCCAAAATTGCCTCAAAGCAAGAGCCATGTGCTCGTGATAATCATATTTTGTGTCTTTGGAGTTGCTCTCGTCCTCTTCCTCTTCTTCATCTTCTTCCAGAATAACCTTGGCCTTCAAGGCAAGATTGGGCTTCTTTGCCCTTTGAGACCGGAGTACCGCGTTATCGGCGGTCTTGTCCAAGATGCTCATGGCAACAAACTCATCCAACACTTCACTTGAGGTCATGGAGTGGAAGTCCGGTCTTTGACAAATGATGGAGGACATGGCCTTCTTGTAGGGCACCATGGCCTTGAGGAACTTGCGTTTGATCCAATTGTCATCCGTGTCCTTGCTCCCATGATCTCAGAGCGAGACCGCAAGTTTGGTTACCCTCCGAAAAGCTCACGAGGTTCTTCATCTTCCTTCATAGCAAACTCATCGGCTTCATCTTGCACCACTTCATAATTGGAGCGTTGAATGCTTGCACTTCCTTGATAGAGAGACACAACGCAATGCCATGCGTCTTTGGCCGTGGCGTAGGGTCGAAGATGAGGGAGATCTTCAGGGAGAATTGCCTCTTGGATGATGAAGAGAGCATTCTCATTGAATTGATTATCCACGGCTTCTCGAGGGGTGAAGTTGCTCGGGTCATGAGGATAGAAACCTTCTTCAATGATTCTCCAAAGATTAGTATTAACATGCTTTAAGTAATGCTTGAAGCGATAGACCCAAGAATCAAAATCCTCATTTTTCACAATCTTAGGAGGAGGACCGGCATGATTTAAATGAGTAGATGGAATCGGTCCTCCATAAACTGGAGGTTCCACATGGGCAAAGATGCCGGTGCCATTTCTACCGCTAGAAGAAGGACCCTTTTCATTGTTAGCTTCCCCCTTGTCGGAGGTAGCATCCGTCACCTTGTTAGTGGGATCACCCACTTTCATCGGCGAGGTGGATAGTTTAAGTCCTTCGAGAAATTTAGTAAACATGCTTTCGACCTTGGTCGTCATGGAGTCTTTCAATGTGTCTAGAGCCACATTGAATTCCTCACGAGAGACCGAGGTCCCCCCATCGGCTGTAGACGAGATAGGATTCACACCGGAGTGTTCCTCCGCACCGTCTGTGGTGTCAACCATACTCTTCGGACGGCAAAGTCCTTAATAAAGAGATGAGGCTCTGATACCAATTGAAAGGATCGATATAGTTGACTAGAGGGGGGTGAATAGGCAACTAACAATTTCTAAGCTTTTCTTTACCAAATTAAACTTTGCAACAAAATAGGTTGTCTAGATATGCAACTATGTGAGCAACCTATATGATGCAATAACAACTAGCACATAAGCAAGCAAGGGATACAACACAAGTAGGCTTGCAAAAGTAAAGGCACGAAATAACCAAGAGTGGAGCCGGTGGAGACGAGGATGTGTTACTGAAGTTCCTTCCTTTTAAGGGGAAGTACGTCTCCGTTAGAGCAGTGTGGAGGCACAATGCTCCCCAAGAAGCCACTAGGGCCACCGTATTCTCCTCACACCCTCACACAATGCGAGATGCCGTGAATCCACTATTGGTGCCCTTGAAGGCGGCGACCGAACCTCTACAAACAAGGTTGGGGCAATCTCCACAACTTAATTGGAGGCTCCCAACGACACCACGAAGCTTCACCACAATGGACTATGGCTCCGAGGTGACCTCAACCGTCTAGGGTGCTCAAACACCCAAGAGTAACAAGATCCGCTAGGGATTAGTGGGGGAATCAAATTTCTCTTGGTGGAAGTGTAGATCGGGGCCTTCTCAACCAATCCCGAGCAAATCAACAAGTTTGATTGGCTAGGGAGAGAGATCGGGCGAAAATGGAGCTTGGAGCAACAATGGAGCTTTTGGGGGAAGAGGTATGTCAACTTTGGGGAAGAAGACACCTTTATATAGTGGGGGAAACAATCCAACCGTTACCCCCCAAACAGCCACGCACAGAGCGGTACTACCACTTGGGCAGGACGGTACTACCGCTAAAAAGTAGTACTACCGCTCCCTCCAAGCGGTACTGTCGCGCTGACGAGGGATGCAGGGTCCTGGCCCCAGAATGGTACTACCGCGGAAGTATTGGTGGTACTACCGCTTGGAGCGGGTAATTTCAAAAAATTTCCTACGCACACGCAAGATCATGGTGATGGCATAGCAACGAGAGGGGAGAGTGTTCGTCCACGTACCCTCATAGACCGTAAGCGGAAGCGTTAGCACAACGCGGTTGATGTAGTCGTACGTCTTCACGATCTGACCGATCCAAGCACCGAACGTACGGAACCTCCGAGTTGAGCACACGTTCAGCTCGATGACGATCTTCGGCCCTCCGATCCAGAAAAGGTTCCGGAGATGAGTTCCGTCAGCACGACGGCTTGGTGACGGTGATGATGTTCTACCGGCGCAGGGCTTCACCTAAACTCCGCGACGATATGACCGAGGTGGAATATGGTGGAAGGGGGCACCGCACACGGCTAAGGAACGATCCGTAGATCAACTTGTGTGTCTATGGGGTGCCCCCCGCCCCCGTATATAAAGGAGCCAAGGGGGAGGAGGCCGCCGGCCTAAGGGGGCGCGCCAAGGGGGGAGTCCTACTCCCACCGGGAGTAGGACTCCCCTTTTCCAAGTTGGAGTAGGAGAGAAGGGGAAAGAGGAGGAAGAGGAGAAGGAAAGGGGGGACGCCGCCCCCCTTCCCTTGTCCTATTCGGACTAGGAGGGGGAGGGGCGCGCGGCCCCTTCCTTGCTCCTTTCTCTTCTCCTTCTTGGCCCATGTAGGCCCATTAACCCCCCGGGGGGTTCCGGTAACCTCCCGGTACTCCGGTAAAATGCCGATTTCACCCGAAACCATTCCGATGTCCAAACATAGGCTTCCAATATATCAATCCTTATGTCTCGACCATTCCGAGACTCCTCGTCATGTTCGTGATCACATCCGGGACTCCGAACAAACTTCGGTACATCAAAACTTATAAACTCATAATAAAACTGTCATTGAAACATTAAGCGTGCGGACCCTACGGGTTCGAGAACTATGTAGACATGACCTAAAACCATTCTCGGTCAATAACCAATAGTGGGACCTGGATGCCCATATTGGTTCCTACATATTCTACGAAGATCTTTATCGGTCAAACCGCATAACAACATACTTTGTTCCCTTTGTCATCGGTATGTTACTTGCCCGAGATTTGATCATCGGTATCCAATACCTAGTTCAATCTCGTTACCGGCAAGTCTCTTTACTCGTTCCGTAATACGTCATCTCATAACTAACTCATTAGTTACATGCTTGCAAGGCTTAGGTGATGAGTATTACCGAGAGGGCCCAGAGATACCTCTCCGACAATCGGAGTGACAAATCCTAATCTCGAATTATGCCAACCCAACATGTACCTTCGGAAACACCTGTAGAGCACCTTTATAATCACCCAGTTACGTTGTGACGTTTGGTAGCACACAAAGTGTTCTTCCGGTAAACGGGAGTTGCACAATCTCATAGTTGCAGGAACTTTGTATAAGTCATGAAGAAAGCAATAGCAGTATACTAAACGATCAAGTGCTAGGCTAACAGAATGGGTCATGTCAATCACATCATTCTCCTAATGATGTGATCCCTTTAATCAAATGACAACACATGTCTATGGTTAGGAAACATAACCATCTTTGATTAATGAGCTAGTCAAGTAGAGGCATACTAGTGACTATGTGTTTGTCTATGTATTCACACATGTATCATGTTTCCGGTTAATACAATTCTAGCATGAATAATAAACATTTATCATGATATGAGGAAATAAATAATAACTTTATTATTGCCTCTAGGGCATATTTCCTTCAGTCTCCCACTTGCACTAGAGTCAATAATCTAGATTACATAGTAATGATTCTAACACCCATGGAGTCTTGGTGCTGATCATGTTTTGCTCGTGAGAGAGGCTTAGTCAACGGGTCTGCAACATTCAGATCCGTATGTATCTTGCAAATCTCTATGTCTCCCACTTGGACTTGGTCCCGAATGGAATTGAAGCGTCTCTTGATGTGTTTGGTCCTCTTGTGAAACCTGGATTCCTTTGCCAGGGCAATTGCACCAGTATTGTCACAGAAGATCTTCATTGGTCCCGATGCACTAGGTATGACACCTAGATCGGAAATGAACTCCTTCATCCAGACTCCTTCATTCGCTGCTTCAGAAGCAGCTATGTACTCCGCTTCACATGTAGATCCCGCCACGACGCTTTGTTTAGAACTGCACCAACTTACAGCTCCACCGTTTAATAAAAACATGTATCCGGTTTGTGATTTAGAATCGTCCGGATCAGTGTCAAAGCTTGCATCGACGTAACCATTTACGACTAGCTCTTTGTCACCTCCATATACGAGAAACATATCCTTAGTCCTTTTCAGGTATTTTAGGATGTTCTTGACCGCTGTCCAGTGATCCACTCCTGGATTACTTTGGTACCTTCCTGCCAAACTTATTGCTAAGCATACGTCAGGTCTGGTACACAGCATTGCATACATGATAGAGCCTATGGCTGAAGCATAGGGAACATTTTTCATTTTCTCTCTATCTTCTGCTGTGGTCGGGCATTGAGTTTGACTCAACTTCACACCTTGTAGCACAGGCAAGAATCCTTTCTTTGCCTGATCCATTTTGAACTTTTTCAAAATTTTGTCAAGGTATGTGCTTTGTGAAAGTCCTATTAAGCGTCTTGATCTATCTCTATAGATCTTGATGCCCAATATGTAAGCAGCTTCACCGAGGTCTTTCATTGAAAAACTTTTATTCAAGTATCCCTTTATGCTATCCAGAAATTCTATATCATTTCCAATTAATAATATGTCATCAACATATAAAACTAGAAATGCTACAGAGCTCCCACTCACTTTCTTGTAAATACAGGCTTCTCCAAAAGTCTGTATAAAACCATATGCTTTGATTATACTATCAAAGCGTTTATTCCAACTCCGAGATGCTTGCACCAGTCCATAAATGGAACGCTGGAGCTTGCACACTTTGTCAGCACCTTTTGGATCAACAAAACCTTCCGGCTGCATCATATACAACTCTTCTTCTAGAAATCCATTCAAGAATGCAGTCTTGACATCCATTTGCCAAATTTCATAATCATGAAATGCAGCAATAGCCAACATGATGCGGACAGACTTAAGCATCGCTACGGGTGAGAAAGTCTCATCGTAGTCAACCCCTTGAACTTGTCGAAAACCTTTCGCAACAAGTCGAGCTTTATAGACAGTAACATTACCATCAGCGTCAGTCTTCTTCTTAAAGATCCATTTATTCTCAATGGCTTGCCGATCATCGGGCAAGTCAACCAAAGTCCATACTTTGTTTTCATACATGGATCCCATCTCAGATTTCATGGCCTCTAGCCATTTTGCGGAATCTGGGCTCATCATCGCTTCCTCATAGTTCGTAGGTTCATCATGGTCAAGTAACATGACCTCCAGAATAGGATTACCGTACCACTCTGGTGCGGATCTTACTCTGGTAGACCTACGAGGTTCAGCAGAAACTTGATCTGAAGTTTCATGATCAATATCATTAGCTTCCTTACTAATTGGTGTAGTCGTCACAGGAACCGGTTCTCGTGATGAACTACCTTCCAATAAGGGAGTAGATACAGTTATCTCATCAAGTTCTACTTTCCTCCCACTCACTTCTTTCGAGAGAAATTCCTTCTCTAGAAAGGATCCATTCTTAGCAACGAATGTCCTGCCTTCGGATCTGTGATAGAAGGTGTACCCAACAGTTTCTTTTGGGTATCCTATGAAGACACATTTCTCCGATTTGGGTTCGAGCTTATCTGGTTGAAGTTTCTTCACATAACCATCATAGCCCCAAACTTTAAGAAACAACAACTTTGGTTTCTTGCCAAACCACAGTTCATAAGGCGTCGTCTCAACGGATTTAGATGGTGCCCTATTTAGCGTGAATGCGGCCGTCTCTAAAGCATAACCCCAAAACGATAGCGGTAAATCGGTAAGAGACATCATAGATCGCACCATATCAAGTAAAGTACGATTACGACGTTCGGACACACCATTTCGTTGTGGTGTTCCGGGTGGTGTGAGTTGCGAAACTATTCTGCATTGTTTCAAATGTAAACCAAACTCGTAACTCAAATATTCTCCTCCACGATCAGATCGTAGAAACTTTATTTTCTTGTTACGATGATTTTCCACTTCACTCTGAAATTCTTTGAACTTTTCAAATGTTTCAGACTTGTGCTTCATTAAGTAGATATACCCATATCTGCTCAAATCATCTGTGAAGGTGAGAAAATAACGATATCCGCCACAAGCCTCAACATTCATCGGTCCACATACATCTGTATGTATGATTTCCAACAAATCTGTTGCTCTCTCCATAGTTCTGGAGAA
Source organism: Triticum timopheevii (assembly GCA_963921465.1). Taxonomy (NCBI): domain Eukaryota; kingdom Viridiplantae; phylum Streptophyta; class Magnoliopsida; order Poales; family Poaceae; genus Triticum; species Triticum timopheevii. The sequence continues at coordinate 238,901,669 of OY997266.1, read as the reverse complement.
CGGTGTTTTAGTCATCTTGCCCATGAGGCATGGTTCGCAAGTACCAAGTGATTCATAATCAAGTGATTCCAGAAGTCCATCAGTATGGAGTTTCTTCATGCGTTTTACAACGATATGACCTAAACGGCAGTGCCACAAATAAGTTGCACTATCATTATCAACTCTGCATCTTTTGGCTTCAACATTATGAATATGTGTATCACTACTGTCAAGATTCAATAAAAATAGACCACTCTTCAAGGGTGCATGACCATAAAAGATATTACTCATATAAATAGAACAACCATTATTCTCTGATTTAAATGAATAACCGTCTCGCATCAAACAAGATCCAGATATAATGTTCATGCTCAACGCTGGCACCAAATAACAATTATTCAGGTCTAAAACTAATCCCGAAGGTAGATGTAGAGGTAGCGTGCCGACCGCGATCACATCGACTTTGGAACCGTTTCCCACGCGCATCGTCACCTCGTCCTTGGCCAGTGCTCGCTTATTCCGTAGTCCCTGTTTCAAGTTGCAAATATTAGCAACAGAACCAGTATCAAATACCCAGGTGCTACTACGAGCTCTAGTTAGTTACACATCAATAACATGTATATCACATATACCTTTGCTCACTTTGCCATCCTTCTTATCCGCCAAATACTTGGGGCAGTTCCGCTTCCAGTGTCCAGTCTGCTTGCAGTAGAAGCACTCAGTTTCAGGCTTAGGTCCAGACTTGGGTTTCTTCTCTTGAGCAGCAACTTGCTTGTTGTTCTTCTTGAAGTTCCCCTTCTTTTTCCCTTTGCCCTTCTTCTTGAAACTAGTGGTCTTGTTGTCCATCAACACTTGATGCTCCTTCTTGATTTCTACCTCCGCGGCTTTCAGCATCGCGAAGAGCTCGGGAATAGTCTTGTTCATCCCTTGCATATTATAGTTCATCACGAAGCTCTTGTAGCTTGGTGGCAGTGATTGGAGAATTTTGTCAATGACACTATCATCAGGAAGATTAACTCCCAGTTGAATCAAGAGATTATTATACCCAGACATTCTGAGTACGTGTTCACTGACAGAACTATTCTCCTCCATCTTGCAGCTATAGAACTTATTGGAGACTTCATATCTCTCAATCCGGGCATTTGCTTGAAATATTAACTTCAACTCCTGGAACATCTCATATGCTCCATGACGTTCAAAACATCGTTGAAGACCCGGTTCCAAGCCGTAAAGCATGGCCACTGAACTATAGAGTAGTCATCAGCTTTGCTCTGCCAGACGTTCTTAACGTCGTCAGTTGCATCAGCAGCAGGCCTAGCACCCAGCGGTGCTTCCAGGACGTAACTCTTCTGTGCAGCAATGAGGATAATCCTCAGGTTACGGACCTAGTCCGTGTAATTGCTACCATCATCTTTCAACTTTGCTTTCTCAAGGAACGCATTAAAATTCAACGGAACAACAGCACGAGCCATCTATCTACAAACAAACATAGACAAGCAAGATACTATCAAGTAAGTTCATGATAAATTTAAGTTCAATTTATCATATTACTTAAGAACTCCCACTTAGACAGACATCTCTCTAGTCATCTAAGTGATCACGTGATCCATATCAACTAAACCATAACCGATCATCACGTGAGATGGAGTAGTTTTCAATGGTGAACATCACTATGTTGATCATATCTACTATATGATTCACGCTCGACCTTTCGGTCTCTGTGTTCCGAGGCCATATCTGCATATGCTAGGCTCGTCAAGTTTAACCTGAGTATTCTGCGTGTGCAAAACTGGCTTGCTCCCGTTGTAGATGGACGTAGAGCTTATCACACCCGATCATCACGTGGTGTCTCGGCACGATGAACTTTGGCAACGGTGCATACTCAAGGAGAACACTACTTGATAATTTTAGTGAGAGATCATCTTAAAATGCTACCGCCAATCAAAGCAAGATAAGATGCATAAAGGATAAACATCACATGCAATCAATATAAGTGATATGATATGGCCATCATCATCTTGTGCTTGTGATCTCCATCTCCGAAGCACCGTCGTGATCACCATCGTCACCGGCGCGACACCTTGATCTCCATCGTAGCATCGTTGTCGTTTACGCCATCTATTGCTTCTACGACTATCGCTACCGCTTAGTGATAAAGTAAAGCAATTACAGGGCGTTTGCATTTCATACAATAAAGCGACAACCATATGGCTCCTGCCAGTTGCCGATAACTTCGGTTACAAAACATGATCATCTCATACAATAAAATATAGCATCACGTCTTGACCATATCACATCACAACATGCCCTGCAAAAACAAGTTAGATGTCCTCTACTTTGTTGTTGCAAATTTTACGTGGCTGCTATGGGCTTAGCAAGAACCGTTCTCACCTACGCATCAAAACAACAATGATAGTTTGTCAAATAGACTCCATTTTAACCTTCGCAAGGACCGGGCGTAGCCACACTCGGTTCAACTAAAGTGAGAGAGACAGACACCCGCCAGCCACCTTTAAGCACGAGTGCTCGTAACGGTGAAACCAGTCTCGCGTAAGCGTACGCGTAATGTCGGTCCGGGCCGCTTCATCTCACAATACCGCTGAACCAAAGTATGACATGCTGGTAGGCAGTATGACTTATATCGTCCACAACTCACTTGTGTTCTACTCGTGCATATAACATCAACGCATAAAACCTAGGCTCGGATGCCACTGTTGGGGAACGTAGTAATTTCAAAAAATTTCCTACGCACACGCAAGATCATGGTGATGGCATAGCAACGAGAGGGGAGAGTGTTCGTCCACGTACCCTCGTAGACCGTAAGCGGAAGCGTTAGCACAACGCGGTTGATGTAGTCGTACGTCTTCATGATCTGACCGATCCAAGCACCGAACGTACGGAGCCTCCGAGTTCAACACACGTTCAGCTCGATGACGATCTCCGGCCCTCCGATCCAGCAAAGGCTCCGGAGATGAGTTCCGTCAGCACGACGGCGTGGTGACGGTGATGATGTTCTACCGGCGCAGGGCTTCGCCTAAACTCCGCGACGATATGACCGAGGTGGAATATGGTGGAAGGGGGCACCGCACACGGCTAAGGAACGATCCGTAGATCAACTTGTGTGTCTATGGGGTGCCCCCCGCCCCCGTATATAAAGGAGCCAGGGGGGAGGAGGCCGCCGACCTAAGGGGGCGCACCAAGGGGGGAGTCCTACTCCCACCGGGAGTAGGACTCCCCTTTTCCAAGTTGGAGTAGGAGAGAAGGGGAAAGAGGAGGAAGAGGAGAAGGAAAGGGGGGGCGCCGCCCCCTTCCCTTGTCCTATTCGGACTAGGAGGGGGAGGGGCACGCGGCCCCTTCCTTGCTCCTTTATCTTCTCCTTCTTGGCCCATGTAGGCCCATTAACCCCCCGGGGGGTTCCGGTAACCTCCCGGTACTCCGGTAAAATGCCGATTTCACCCGGAACCATTCCGATGTCCAAACATAGGCTTCCAATATATCAATCTTTATGTCTCGACCATTCCGAGACTCCTCGTAATGTTCGTGATCACATCCGGGACTCCGAAAAAACTTCGGTACATCAAAACTTATAAACTCATAATAAAACTGTCATTGAAACGTTAAGCGTGCGGACCCTACGGGTTCGAGAACTATGTAGACATGACCTAAAACCATTCTCGGTCAATAACCAATAGCGGGACCTGGATGCCCATATTGGTTCCTACATATTCTATGAAGATCTTTATCGGTCAAACCGCATAACAACATACTTTGTTCCCTTTGTCATCGGTATGTTACTTGCCCGAGATTTGATCGTCGGTATCCAATACCTAGTTCAATCTCGTTACCGGCAAGTCTCTTTACTCGTTCCATAATACGTCATCTCATAACTAACTCATTAGTTACATGCTTGCAGGGCTTAGGTGATGAGTATTACCGAGAGGGCCCAGAGATACCTCTCCGACAATCGGAGTGACAAATCCTAATCTCGAATTATGCCAACCCAACATGTACCTTCGGAAACACCTGTAGAGCACCTTTATAATCACCCAGTTACGTTGTGACGTTTGGTAGCACACAAAGTGTTCTTCCGGTAAACGGGATTTGCACAATCTCATAGTTGCAGGAACTTTGTATAAGTCATGAAGAAAGCAATAGCAGTATACTAAACGATCAAGTGCTAGGCTAACAGAATGGGTCATGTCAATCACATCATTCTCCTAATGATGTGATCCCTTTAATCAAATGACAACACATGTCTATGGTTAGGAAACATAACCATCTTTGATTAATGAGCTAGTCAAGTAGAGGCATACTAGTGACTATGTGTTTGTCTATGTATTCACACATGTATCATGTTTCCGGTTAATACAATTCTAGCATGAATAATAAACATTTATCATGATATGAGGAAATAAATAATAACTTTATTATTGCCTCTAGGGCATATTTCCTTCACCGCTCCCTCCAAGCGGTACTGTCGCGCTGACGAGGGATGCAGGGTCCTGGCCCCAGAATGGTACTACCGCGGAAGTATTGGTGGTACTACCGCTTGGAGCGGTACTACCGCCACTACTGCCGCTACTAGTACCGTAAAACCCAACACGAAAAACAGCGGTTATGAGTCGAGGTGGTAGTAGCCCGGAACCACTGCGGTACTACGGCCGAAGACCGCAAGCGGTACTACCACTCGGGGAGCGGTACTACCGCTTGGGGAGTGGTACTACCGCTTGACGTGCGTCGGCGGTACTACTGCTGAGGACCGCGGTACTACCGCTGGGACAGGACAGGGTAGGCACATATAGGAAAGATAGCTCCAATGAAGCGGAAAGAAACATCGGGTGTGATAAGGATGTGTAAGTGTTGATTCCACCCTAGCCTTACCAAAGCGGATCCCCTCTTGATAGTACGATGACTCCTACGAAACTAGTCCACCAACAGAGAAACGAAGGAGCTACACTGTCTTGAATAAAATACCGAGGGGAGGTCATCGTCTCGTGCCAAAGGATGAATCTCTGAAAGAACTCAACGCACACGATTAGTCCGCAAAAGCATTGTCATCAATCACCAAAACATCTTGGGGATAATATGCCCTTACAGTAGGAAATGCAAAATACCAATTAGTTCTACCTACTCAACCAATGGTTGAAGAACCACTCAAAATCTATCACACTCCTGAAGCTTTTTACTTGGATCATCTTCGATCCCTTTGTGCTCGTGCTAAAACCCCTACTAGCTTAGTTGAGGGCAAATCTTAGATGAGCATGCTTGTTATGTGCGACACCGTATATCTGAAAAAGGGAAACTTTTACTGGATCAAATTCATCGTTTGCAATGCTATGCTTGGACTTTATGTGAATTATATGATGTTACTTGTTGTTCTGAAAACCCTAAGAAACACCTTCCCTACCAATGCTTGTTTAGTGATAATGGAATCATATCTTCATATTCTAAGAGTGTTTATAATTACTATGATGTTCAACAAATTGAAGAATTTGTTGCTTTTAAGGGTGCTTATGAAATTGCCTCTTTGATTGAAAAGTATGATGCTACTTGTCGGCGTTCTAGGAACGGGGGTCCCCAGACTTGCCTGCCTACGGCCTGCGGCGTGGCTCAAAGGAGGCCCAGCGCAGCCCATATTCATCAACACAAACTCAAGACCCTCGCGAGGGGCCAAGCCTCGCGGGGCGGACGATAGGGAGCTTCCTCAGGCACGACCTCGTCAGGCTGGCTCACGAGGAGGCAGAGAGTTCAAGGCGGGGTACCTCGCGAGGTGCCCATGACGCAAGCCATGACGACCAAGGGCGCCAGTCGGGCGCCAGAGCGCGCAGTGTCCTCCTTTCCTCTTTGGTGCAAAGGGAGCAAGCGCAGGCGAGAGCATCAAGCAAAGGCATCCATTTCGGTGCAACGAGACCAAGACCAGCCCAACAACAGGGAAGAAGTCATTGTGGAGCCGAAGCAGGCGTCACCACCAGGGCCTTTGACAGGCGAGGACCAACTTTAGTCAGGATAAGTGTACCCGTTGTTCCCCTTCAAAATGGCCAATTGTTGGCGCCCTTCCCGCTCAATATTTGGGAAGAGGCCCAGGGCCTTCGCCTATAAATAGGACTAGCCACCCCCAGGGTACAGGCATCTGGACCTGAACTAGCAATCGGGGTCCTCACCAAGAAACCAGTAGATAGAGCAATCGAACTCCCCCTAGCAGTTCGTCGCACCAGCCAAGAACAGACCCTCGCGAGGCTGTTCTTCCTTGTATTTTGTTCATCATCAGCCCAAGAGTCAATCCACCACACCACACACTGGATAGGGTATTACACCACAATGGTGGCCTGAACCAGTATAAATCTTGTGTCTCTTGTGTTGTTTTGTTTGGTAGTTTAGATCCTAGCGATTCGGCGAGGAGCAGGCACGCAGAGGGTTAAATCTCCGCGTGCACCCCCGTGTTCGAACCTCAAGGGTTTGCCGGAACCCGAAATCCGACATTTGGCGCGCCAGGTAGGGGTGCGCCGGAATTTGCCTTCCGTCGTCTTGTTCTTCTCCGACCACCGCATCCATGTCTGATGCTCGTCGGGCTCGCGCCGAGCGCCGAGCCGCCCTCGCTTCCCACGTCGCCCAGACGGCTCCCGTCGGCGGGCGCCCTCATCGTTCCCCGTCACCTGCCGTCAACGCCGCCACCGGCCCGACGGGGAACGAACAGCAAGCATCGTCCCAGCATCCATCCATGAGGCGGGACGGCCGCACTGCCACACCCTCGCTCACCCCCGCTGGTTCTTCATCACGCGCGCCTCGCGCGGCCATGGAGGCCCGAGCTTCGCTCATCGCGGCAAACGAGCTCCTGCGCTACTGCCCCATTGACGACGTCTATGAAGAGTGGCTCGACTGAGTCGCCGAGCTCGTCCGCGCCGCCGGGGGCTCCCCCGTGCCGTCCTTCTCGCTGCACCACGCCCCGCCTTGCGCGGGCAATGAAGCTCCTGGGGCGCCTCAGCCACCTCCTCCTCAAGAAGGCGCCCTGGCCCCAAGGCGCACGGCCCCTGGGCGGAACCCGCTCCATCAGGCGCCAGCGCGGCAAGGGCAGAGCTGCCAAGAAGTCCCTCGCCCTCGAGAAGCTGCCCGAGCGCTCCCTGCTCCAGCACATCAAGGCCCTGCGCTGCCCCTAGCCGCGGCGCATGGGGACCCGCAGGACCAAGCTCTTCGTCGCCCAGGGCCTCCTGTGGCCACAGCGGGCTGCCGCGCCTTCACCTCCGAGCTACGCAGCGTCGCGTGGCCCGGCAAGTTCAAACCAGACCTGCCTCCTCGCTACAACGGCACGGCTGACCCTGCAGAGTTCCTCCAGCTCTACGAATTGGGCATCGAGGCTGCCAACGGAGACGAAAAGGTCATGGCAAACTGGTTTCACATGGCGCTCAAGGACGGAGCCTGCACCTGGCTCCTGAATCTGGCTCCAGGCACGATCTCCTCCTGGGACAAGATGCGCACCCGTTTCATCGCCAACTTCTAGAGTACTCGCGACCGGCCACCCGCCATGAGCGACATGCACCGTATCAAGCAGCAACCAGGAGAAACCCTGCAGAAGTACATCCAGCGCTTCAACAACGCGCGCCTCAAGATCCCCAAGGTGACGGAGGAGGCCATCATCTTGGCCTTCTCCAACGGTGTGCGCGACGTCAAGATGAAGGAGGAGCTGGCGATGCACGAAGACCTGTGCACCTCCTTGGAGCTGTTCAACTTGGCGACCAAGTGCGCCAGGGTTGAGGAGGGACGCCTCTCCCTCCTCGAGCTGCCTGCCGCGGACCCAGAAGAGAAGAAGCCCAAGGCCAAGGACGTGAAGTGCAAGGGGGCTGCCGTACTCGCGGCGGAGCCAGACACCAAGCAGGGCAGAGATCAGCCCGAATCCTCCAAGGGCAGTCGGTACTGCGTGTACCACGACCTCCACACCCACAACACCAATGAATGCCAAGAGCTCCGGGCCGTGCCTGAAGGAAGGGTCGGCAGACGTCCCGACCGCAGTGACTGGGGCTACGGTCGAGGAGGAGGAAGGAACGCAGGACGTTGGGAAGACCGCGGCCCAAGCCAGGGGTGGCGCGACCAACCTCGCGAGGATCGCTGACAGGACCCGCCTCGCGAGGGAGGCTGGAGGGATCAGCCTCGCGAGGATCGCCCGCAAGGGAACGCCGGCCTCCCTCCGCTGCCGCCGTAGCCAAGGAGAAATGAAGACCGTCATCAGGACGAGGGGGCTGGGGGCTTCCAGGAACCACGTGCAATCGCCTGCATCCTGGGTGGAGCTCAAGCCCCAGCCTCTCAACGCATCTTCAAGCAGTTCGCCCACGAAGTGAATGCAGTCCTCCCCAAGCTCGAGGCCACGCGCCCTCTCAGGTGGACAGCATGCGCCATCACGTTCAGCTCAGCGGATCAGCTCAAGTGCGCGGCCACAGCCAGAGTCCTCCCGATGCTTTGTTCCCCAATCATCAGCAACGTGCTAGTCACCAGGACCCTCATCGACGGCGGGGCAGGGCTCAATGTCCTGTCCGTGGAAACATTCAACAATCTCCAAGTGCCCTACAGCCAGCTTCAGCCAACCAAGCCTTTCTCCGGAGTCACCGACGGCTCCACGGTCCCGATTAGGCAGGTCCGCCTTCCTGTCACCTTCGGGGCACGCGACAACTACCGCACCGAGCTCATCGACTTCGACGTCGCCCACATTCGCCTGCCGTACAACGCCATCCTCTGGTACCCGGGGCTGGCCAAGTTCATGGCCGTAACCCACCACAGCTACAACATCCTCAAGATGCCAGGAAGTGGCGGGGTCATCACGGTGCCCTGTGAAGAGAGAGACACAGTGTGCTCCCTGGAGCGAGCCTTTCAGGCCGCGTCACTGGAAGACCCGGACCGCGGAAGCAGGAGGCTTCCCGAGGCCGCCCCCGAGAAGAAGAAGACATCGCCCGGCCCAGCCCCTCAGGAGGCAGGCCCCTCAGGGCCCGCGCCTGCTCAGGGGGAACCTCCTTCCATCGCATAGGGAAGCGCGCCCGGCGCCCTCCTCAGGCAGGGCTCGGGGGCTCTCCCCTGGAGGGCCGCCGACCTTGCCAAGGTCACGAGGGAGGCGCTTTTGCACCACGTGGAGGCATGTTTTGAAGCACGTTTCCCTCAAGAAGGAGCAAGTCAAGGAGGGCCAAACCCTCAGGAGTTCATCAGCAAGGCCATTCAGAAGCTACAGTAGTCAAGGGTCATGAGAGCAGCCGCCGCTTACCCGCTGTGGCCCCCCATCCAGGCGAGGATGGTGGGCTGCGCGTCTGCATCGACATACCGGGGCTCAACCGAGCCGCGTCTCAGGAGTGCCTCTGGCCCTCGCAAGTGGGACGCTGCGAGGGTCCGCCTCACAGCTACATACGCATGCCTTATGGCTTGCCGAACGCGGCTGCTGCGTACCAGCGCCTCATGAGGGCCATCCTGGAGGCTCAAGAGGTCAGGCGTTCCGCAGCCCTGGTGGAGATGGAGATGGCCCACGAGGAGCCGCCAGTGCCTCCGGAGCCTCCTGAGGCCCCTGGGCCTGGGGGCTCGTGAGGATCGGCTCCCGCAGCCCGCCGAGTCTGCTACACCAACACCCCTTCGTCCCCAACATCGTCAGGTCACATATTTCAAGTTTCATTTCCGGCTGGGAGCGCCCTCAGGGCCGCATTATTCCTAGGCCGCGTGGGTCCGTCCCTGCGGCGTGTATCCCTTTTATTTCATGATTCTTAGCTTACCTTATTGGGGGCGCCCCTCGGGCTGCATCATCCCCAAGTCGCTCGGGCCTGACCCAGCGGCGTGTACCCTTCTTGCTTTTACCTTAGGGCTATGCTTTCGACCCATCATGCTTGTTATTTGGTGCCTTTTCCTCCTGGGTGTCGAAATCTTGGGCGTTAAAGGGGGGTGCCTGAGCATCGCGACTCAGGGCTCCTACCGGCTCTCCAGCCCTCACCCTCTGGTCTTGTCCATGGCATCGCGACCTGGCATGCCAGCGACGGCTGAGACCAGCTTGAGAGCCGGGACCCGAGGACGTAGAGTTTCGACATCCAACCCAGCTTGCGCGTTAAAGGGGGGTGCCTGAGCATCGCGACTCAGGGCTCCTACCGGCTCTCCAGCCCTCACCCTCTGGTCTTGTCCATGGCATCGCGACCTGGCATGCCAGCGACGGCTGAGACCAGCTCGAGAGCCGGGACCCGAGGACGTAGAGTTTCGCCATCTAACCCAGCTTGCGCGTTAAAGGGGGGGGGGTGCCTGAGCATCGCGATTCAGGGCTCCTACCGGCTCTCTAGCCCTCACCCTCTGGTCTTGTCCATGGCATCGCGACCTGGCATGCCAGCGATGGCTGAGACCAGCTCGAGAGCCGGGACCCGAGGACGTAGAGCACCGGTATCTGGCCAAATTTGCAGGAACACACTCCAAGATAAGGCCCAGAGCCAGGCGCAACCCGCCTTGAGGTAGGGCTCCGTGGGTCCCGCACTGGCCCACGGGTGCCCAGATACACCTCGTCAAGCCCTACCGTGCCAGCCACGTGTCAGGGTGGGGCTATATACACCCCGGGGGCTCCTCCCGGAGGGGAGCCCCCTCCCACGCACCAGTGGAAGCACCATGCTCCGCACTGGCTGATGACACTGCCGAGGAGCGGCTATGCCCGTACGCATACGGAAGCGCTATGCTCCGCGCTGGTGATAAACAACTGAGGGTGGCCCCCGGGCCGCATCAACCTCAGGGAGCCCGGAGCTCAGTGTCTAGACTCATCGCAACGCCTCCCCTCGGGAGTGCCACGCGAAGGGGCTGGGCACGGGGGCTGCGCCTGGGTCATGCCCAGACGCACGCCGCCTGGCCAGGCCCCCCCGGGCCTGGTTCGTCGCACGCCCCTCCCCGAGCGGAGCCAAGGTACGAAGGCCGTTTGAGCGTCAAGGGGGACTCCTGAGCATCGCGACTCAGGAGCCTAACTGGTCACGTAGCCCCTCACTCCTTAGTTCCGAAAGGCTAATGGCGGTTGAGGTATGCGCGGGACCGGGCTCTGCAGACGTAGAATGGCAGATCCACCCACATCTCACCTCCCTACTTGCTGTTCGAGCGCCAAGGGGGACCCCTGAGCATCGCGACTCAGGAGCCTAACTTGTCACGTAGCCCCTCACCCCTTGGTCCCGTCCTGGTTTCCGGTCGGGGCTAACGGCGGCTGAGGTATGCGCGGGGCCGGGCTTTGCCGGCGTAGAACATAAGCAAGTAGGAAGAAATAGCGCAAATTTCAGGGAATTCAAAAGCAAATATTACAGTCCATACTATTATCGCAGCACCAAATGCAAGTTTTAACGCCTCCCCGAGGCATGGTACATGCGCAGGAATTAAAAGCAGGATGGGAGCCACGACGGAGTCACTTGCCGGCGGTGGAGCTGCGCGGAGCAGGTTCGCCCTGTGGAGCAGTAGGGCTAGCAGCGCTCCGCTTCGGCTTGGTGCTGAAGGCCCGGAACTTCCCCAACAGGGCCTTCGCACGACCCTTCACGGCCTCAGTAGTGGCAGCGGCGCGCTCGCCGCTCGCTGGCTCCAGCAGGCTGTCGAGGTCGATGTCGGGGTCATGAAGATAGATGTGGGTGAAGACCGGCGTCAGCTCTGCGGAAGACAAGACGCGTGCCTCGGCCTCGGCCATAGGGCCAAGGCCAAGGGTGACATCTTCAAGGGCGCGAACCAGGAAGGGAAGCAGCTTGGCGGGGCCATCCTCCTCGCCGGCCAGCAGGCTCTCAAGGCCGCTATCATAAAGCGTCTTCAATGAAGTGCGAGCCTTCTCCTCCATATCCGCGAAGGCCACGCGATCCTCGGCAAGAACCCGGGCCTTGCCGTCCAGCTCAACCTTCCTCGCCTCCAGCTCTTGCTCCAGCGCGCCTAGGCGGCCACGGCGCCTCTTGAGCTTGGCATCCAGGTCCTTGATGGCCGCCTCGCGAGCCTTCATGCTTTCCTCCTGCTCTTGGCAAAGGCGGGCCTCCTCGGCAAGATGGTTCTGCAGGCCCTTCAGCTCGCTCTCCAGCGCCTCACAGCGACCTCGGACACTAGCCACCTCCCCCAAGGCAGCGTCGTGGGCAACCTTCACCCCAAGGACGGCTTGCTTCTCCTCGTCGCAAGCTGTCGAGGCTTGGACCAGCGCCGCCCGTATCGAAGCGTCGGAGCGAATCCAGCCAGAAGCTAGCTCCAAGCGCCCAGCCACTAGACGAGGGTCGGCGCCCAGAAGATCCTGCCGCAAATGGTCTAGTTCGGCAACGGCACGATCTAGAACAGTAGTCGGGGAAGCAGCAGTCGATGGAGTAGGAGGAGAAGACGGCAGCGTGACCACGGTATCCTGAGGTGGAACCAGCTGCGCCACGACGGCTGTGGAGGCGGCATCAGGTAAGGGCACCTCGGGAGTCGCTTGGTCCATGGGGGCTAAGCTCGCCCCGGCAGGCTCAGCCTGGCCTCGCGAGGATGCCCGGGCAGGAGAGGCCCGTGCATTACAGTCACCTCCTTTCTCGGGCAGGGGCGCTACCACGGATGGGACCTCAGGAGCTCCCTTCGACTTCTTTGCCGCGGGCGCCAGCCTAGCCGAGAGACACGAACATCAAGCCTCAGCAGCAGAACAATAAACAAGACAGGAATCAAGAACTTACAGGTAGTCGCTTGTGGGCTCAAGCAGCCTCCGGCCGTACTTAAAGCCCGAGAGCCAGCTGCTAGGATCAGCTTCAAGGAGCTCGGGAGCAGGAGGTGCGCCTGTGGATCGCCTCGGGGCTGGGGCAGACCCGCGGGGGATCAGCCCGGTCCGGTCCTTCTTCGGGATCAGAGGCAAGCTCCCGCCGCCCTGCTCATCGTCATCCTCGTCGTCATCACTCAGAGAGAGGCGGAGAGCGCGGGACCTGCGCCGAAGGGGGGAGCCCTTGACTCTACCTCGGAGTCAACCCCCTCTTCCCGCTCCCCCTCTTCCTTCTCTTTGCTGGAGTCGCCGAAGGACACGTCCACCAGGTCCTCTGGAGCCTCCGCGGGCACGGGCCCGTCCCCGTTGAAGACGGGCATGAACCCCACTACATGCTCCCAGTCCTCGCGGAGGAACAGGGGCATAGGAGCGCCTTCCAACCTCGCCACGTCGCCCCCAACCAAGGACTGGAGGACCGCAGCCAGATCCTCGTCGGCCAAGACCGCGGGGCTCGGGTGGGGCCTCCACATCGGAAGTGAGTACTGACGAAGCGGAGCCAGCTGGTGCTCCAGGAACTCCCTCAGCAGCGATGCACCGGTCAGCTTCGCCGCCGCCATGCTGGCCGGCCTCAGATCCGCGTCCATCTTCTCCAGCACCGGCTTAGCGCGGGGATCCACGAGCTCCACTCAGGACCAATCGTCGGAGCTCGCGGGGTGCCCCGTGGGTAGGGTCAGCCGAGGGTGGATACGCCCAGCATCCACCAAAACCCACTTGCTCCTGAAGCCCTCAATCCTTTTCCCAGGATTCGAAATGGCGATGGAACTGCCGTACGCGACGAAGCTCACGCACGCAGAGACGGAACCACGGGAGGTTCGGAGGGAGAAGCAGTGGCGCAGCAGGGCCACTGAGGGCTTCACCCCTACGTGAGCCTCACAATAATTGGCGAAGATCGCCACAAGAAGAACAGAGTTGGGATGGAGGTGCAGAGCTTGAAGGTTATAATGGCGGAGGACAGAGAAGAAGAACTCGGAAAAGAAAGGCACCAGACCGGTGACAATGGCGCTCACGAAGAGCAGATAGAAGGTGTTCCCTTGGCCTTCAGGGATGGCAGAGCCGGCTGAGGGAGTCCTGGACTAGGGGGTGTCCGGACATGTGACGCCCGGATAATTAAGCTACAGTGATCCCACGCTAATGGTGCCATGTCACCACGGTTACTGCTGCTAATCTATCGTTAGATCAAAACCGGTCCAAAATTCAAATTCAAAGTTTGGTAAATAATAAAAGTTTTCAAACATTAAAATAAAAATGTTTGGTTTGTACTAAATATTACATAGGTAAATATGGTGTAGTAAACAAAGTTTTATAAAATGCATAAATATTTTAAATTGAATTAAAACAGAAGAGAAAATAAATAAAAGAAAGAAAATACAAAAGAGACAAACAAACAAACAAAAAAAGGAAAAGGAACCCCCCATCTGGGCCACGGTCCAGCAGGCCGCTGTGCTAGCCGGCCCAGCTAAGCAGGCCTATATGGCCTCCCCTGCCCACCACCAAACCCTAACCGCACCCACTTCTCCCCCACGACCCCACGTCTCTCTCCTTCCCCCTCCTGATTCTGGATCGGGGCACTCGGGGGCCCGACCCCGCCGTCGCCACCGCGCCAGCCCCCGACATCGTCGCTTCGTCCCGCCACCACCTCGCGGACGCCACCTCCCTGCCAGGAGCCACCGCGTTGAGCCCCGCACCGCCTTCTTCCTCCTCGTCCCCGTCGAGCTTCGCCGTCGATTCCGGCACCTCCGAGCCTTCCCCGAGCCCACTAAGCACATCTACAGGCTCAATGTGAGCTACGGCACTTCCCCGATTATTCCCGAGCTCAGATTCGAGCTCGAGCACCCTCATTCCGCTCAGTAGCTGTCGTCATCGCCGTGACCGAAGCCGCCGTCGCCTGGGCGCTCCACTACACCCCCCGTGCAGCCTCCCTGGCCGTGGCTCCCCGCAGCCGCACTCGCCCATGAGTCGCTCGCGCCCGCCTCGTCTGCTTGAAGGCTGCCGCTGCTCACTGCTACTGCCGGCTGCTTCTCGACGCACCATGCCGCGCTCCGCCTCCCCACGCTGGCCGCTCGCTGCGATCCGCATCCACGCGCCCGCTCCGGTCGCGGCGCACCTGAGCCGCTTGTCGTCGTCCGTGTCCCGACTCCCTCCGCCTCTCTGCCGCTGACCGCGCTTGGTGCCGCCCCGCTCCTGCAGCCCCCACCTCGCCGCCGCCGGGTCCATCCGCACTGGTCATCGCTCCCGCTGGCTGTCGCCCACGCCGGCCAAACGCCGCCACTCCCTGGTGGCCTCGCCTCGCCTTCCCGGTCGGGCTCGGCCCCGCACGAGTGCGCCCGTAACCGCACTGCTGGCGCCCACACGCCCGCAATGGCCCTAGGCCACTGACCGAACGGGCCTAGCCCCAAAACAAAAATAAAAAAAGGATTAAAAGGATTAACTAATTAACTTAATTAACCAGTGTTAGATAATCTAATTAGTTAACTAATCTAAATAATCTGTTAGTTAGTTAATCAGCCTATGACATGCGGACCCCACACGTCGGTTTGACTAAGTCAACTGACCTGTTGATTGCTGACGTCATGCTGACGTCATGCTGACGTTATGCTGATGTCAGCATGGACTATTCTAGATAATGTTGATTTAAAATAATTAAGTAAATTCTAAAATGATTTAAGTCTTTTAAAATTAATATAAAATAAACCGTAGGTCGGATGGAAAAACTTTGTACATGAAAGTTCTTCAGAACGACGAGATGAATCCGGATACGCAGCCCGTTCGTCCGCCACACATCCCTAGCATAGCGAACCCGCAACTTTCCCCCTCCGGTTCACCTGTCCGAATACGTGAAACACCGGGGATACTTTCCCGGATGTTTCCCCCTTTCGCCGGTATCACCTACTACCGCGTTAGGGCACACCTAACACTTCTTATTGTCATGTCATGCGTCGTCATGCTTATGTTTGCATTGTATTTACTGTTTCTTCCCCCTCTTCTCTCTGGTAGACTACGAGACCTACGCTGCTGCTGCCCAGTTCGACTACGGTGTTGATGACTCGTCCTTCTTGCCAGAGCAACCAGGCAAGCCCCCCCCCCTTGATCACCAGATATCGCCTATTCTTCTCTATACTACTTGCATTAGAGTAGCGTAGCATGTTACTGTTCGGTTACTCCTATTCTGTTGCATAGCCTGTCATTGTTGCTACAGTCGTTGATACCTTACCCGCAATCCTAAATGCTTAGTATAGGATGCTAGTTTATCATCATTGGCCCTACATTCTTGTCAGTCTGCCTTGCTATACTATCGGGCCGTGATCACTTGGGAGGTGATCACGGGTATATACTATACATATATACATACTACAGATGGTGACTAAAGTCGGGTCTGCTCGAAGAGTACCCGCGAGTGATTCACAGATTGGGGGCTGAAAGGACCTTTGTCCCGACGGCCCTCTGTGTGGATCTTTGTGGCGGAGCGACAGGGCAGGTTGAGACTACCTAGGCGAGAGGTGGGCCTGGCCCTGGTCGGCATCCGCGGTTGCTTCATAATAACATGCTTAACGAGATCTTGGTATTTGATCTGAGTCTGGCCATTTGGTCTATACGCACTAACCAACTATGTGGGAAAGATATGGGCACTCGACGTCGTGGTATCAGCCGAAGCCTTCTTGACGTCAGCGATTGAGCGGCGCGCGCCGGGTTGGACTGCGTAACGCGACTTCCTTTGTAATGGAGGTTGCTAGGTCTGCTCACCGGCCGCGTACGCAACATGCAGGTGTGCAATGGGCGATGGGCCCAGACCCCTGTGCGCATAGGATTTAGACCGGCGTGCTAACCTCTCTGTTGTGCCTAGGTGGGGCTGCGACGTGTTGATCTTCCGAGGCCGGGCATGACCCAGGAAAGTGTGTCCGGCCAAATGGGATCGAGCGTGTTGGTTTATGTGGTGCACCCCTGCAGGGAAGTTAATCTATTCGAATAGTCGTGATCTTTGGTAACAGGACGACTTGGAGTTGTACCTTGACCTTATGACAACTAGAACCGGATACTTAATAAAACGCACCCTTCCAAGAGCCAGATACAACCCGGTGATCGCTCTCTAACAGGGCAACGAGGAGAGGATCGCCAGGTAGGATTATGCTATGCGATGCTACTTGGAGGACTTCAATCTACTCTCTTCTACATGCTGCAAGACGGAGGCTGCCAGAAGCGTAGTCTTCGACAGGATTAGCTATCCCCCTCTTATTCTGGCATTCTGCAGTTCAGTCCACTGATATGGCCCTTTACACATATACCCATGCATATGTAGTGTAGCTCCTTGCTTGCGAGTACTTTGGATGAGTACTCACGGTTGCTTTCTCCCCCCCTTTTCCCCCTTTCCTTTCTTTCTGGTTGTCGCAACCAGATGCTGGAGCCCAGGAGCCAGACGCCACCGTCGACGACGACTACTACACTGGAGGTGCCTACTACTACGTGCAGGCCGCTGACGAAGACCAGGAGTAGTTTAGGAGGATCCCAGGCAGGAGGCCTGCGCCTCTTTCGATCGGTATCCCAGTTTGTGCTAGCCTTCTTAAGGCAAACTTGTATAACTTATGTCTGTACTCAGATATTGTTGCTTCCGCTGACTCGTCTATGATCGAGCACTTGTATTCGAGCCCTCGAGGCCCCTGGCTTGTATTATGATGCTTGTATGACTTATTTAGGTTTTAGAGTTGTGTTGTGATATCTTCCCGTGAGTCCCTGATCTTGATCGTATACGTTTGCGTGCATGATTAGTGTACGATTGAATCGGGGGCGTCACAGGACATCCGGACTATCATCGTCAGCCGGACTCCAAGACTATGAAGATACAAGATTGAAGACTTCGTCCCGTGTCCGGATGGGACTTTCCTTGGCGTGGAAGGCAAGCTTGGCAATATGGATATGTAGATCTCCTACCATTGTAACCGACTCTGTGTAACCCTAGCCCTCCCCGGTGTCTATATAAACCGAAGGGTTTTAGTTCGTAGGACGAACAACCATTACAACAATCATACCATAGGCTAGCTTCTAGGGTTTAGCCTCCTTGATCTCGTGGTAGATCTACTCTTGTACTACCCATATCATCAATATCAATCAAGCAGGAGTAGGGTTTTACCTCCATCGAGAGGGCCCGAACCTGGGTAAAAACATGGTGTCCCTTGTCTCCTGTTACCATCCGCCTAGACGCACAGTCCGGGACCCCCTACCCGAGATCCGCCAGTTTTGACACCGACATTGGTGCTTTCATTGAGAGTTCCTCTGTGTCGTCACCGATAGGCTTGATGGCTACTTCAATCAACAACAACGCGGTCCTGGGCGAGACTTTTCTCCCCGGACAGATCTTCATATTCGGCGGCTTCGCACTGCGGGCTAATTCACTTGGCCATCTGGAGCAGATCGAAAGCTACGCCCCTGGCCGTCAGGTCAGATTTGGAAGCCTAAACTTCACGGCGGATATCCGCGGAGACTTGATCTTCGACGGATCCAAGCCGCAGCCGAGCGTGCCGCACTGTCACGATGGGCATGATCTAGCTCTGCCGCCGGACAGTACTTTGGAGGCCGCACACGAATCCGCTCCGACCCAGAGTCCAGAGCCGATCGCGCAGATCGAGGACGGGTGGCTGGACACTGCCTCGGGAGCTGCAACTTCCACGGCGATGGAGCCGAACACAGACCTCGTCCCTTATAAAGCTCGTGACTCCGAGGTGCCGGACTCCCTGCCGGACTCCGAACCTCCTGCGCCCCTGCCAATCGAATCCGATTGGGCGCCGATCATGGAGTTCACCGCTGCGGACATCTTTCAGCACTCACCCTTTGGCGACATCTTAAATTCGCTAAAGCATCTCTCGCTATCCGGAGAGCCCTGGCTGGACTATGGCCAGGATGGTTGGGATGCGGACGACGAAGAAATTCAAAGCTCACCCACCACCCACTTTGTAGCCACTGTCGACGATCTAACCGACATGCTAGACTACGACTCCGAAGACATCGACGGTATGGACGACGATGCCGGAGACGACCAAGAACCAGCGCCTACAGGGCACTGGAAGACCAACTCGTCATATGACATATACATGGTGGACACCCCAAAAGATGGGGATGGCGAAGAAGCAGCGGAGGCAGATTCCTTAAAGAAACAGCCCAAGCACCGGCGTCAGCGGCGCCGCTCTAAATCCCGCCACAGCAAGAATGGAGATTCCGGCACAGGAGATAATAACATCCCAGAAAGTGCCGAAGACAATCCCCTCCTACAGGATTCAGCGCAGGAAGACGCAGAAGCAAGCCCTCACGAGAGAGCGACAGACGAAGAGGTCGAGGATGATAATCACATACCTCCCTCCGGAGACGAGGCAAGCCTCGACGACGACAAATTCGTCGTGCCTGAGGATCCCGTCGAACAAGAGCGTTTCAAACGCAGGCTAATGGCCACGGCAAATAGCCTAAAGAAAAAGCAGCAGCAGCTTCACGCTGATCAAGACCTGCTGGCCGACAGATGGACCGAGGTCCTCGCGGCCGAAGAGTATGAACTCGAACGCCCCTCCAAGAGCTACCCAAAACGCAAGTTGCTCCCCCGATTAGAGGAGGAAGCATACATACCTTCATCACCAGTGCACAATACGGCTGACCGACCACCCCGTGGTCGCGACAGAGAGGCATCCAGGCCCTCCATCAAGACCGTACCCCGGCATCGCTCGAAAAGTACGAAGCCACGGGGGAACGCGCCGGACTTGCGTGATATATTGGAGGACAAGGCAAGACAATCCAGATCTATCTATGGATCACGTGGGCGCCCCACGACCCACGACGAATACCGTCGCGCCGGATACAACAACTCCGGCCGGGCCGAACACAGCAGACAACGCTCCCTTGAGCTACGTCGTGATATTGCTCAATACAGAGGCGCCGCACACCCGCTATGCTTCACTGGCGAAGTAATGGATCATCAAATCCCCGAAGGGTTTAAACCCGTAAACATTGAATCCTACGATGGCACAACAGACCCCGCGGTTTGGATCGAAGATTATCTCCTTCATATCCATATGGCCCGCGGCGATGATCTCCATGCCATCAAATATCTCCCGCTCAAGCTTAAAGGACCAGCTCGGCATTGGCTTAACAGCCTGCCCGCAGAGTCAATTGGGTGTTGGGAGGACCTGGAAGCCGCATTCCTCGACAACTTCCAAGGCACATACGTGCGACCACCGGACGCCGATGACCTAAGCCACATAATTCAGCAGCCAGACGAATCGGCCAGGCAATTCTGGACACGGTTCTTAACAAAGAAAAATCAAATCGTCGATTGTCCGGATGCAGAGGCCCTCGCAGCCTTCAAACATAACATCCGCGACGAATGGCTGGCCCGGCACCTAGGACAGGAAAAGCCGAAATCCATGGCAGCCCTCACATCATTAATGACCCGCTTCTGTGCGGGAGAGGATAGCTGGCTAGCTCGCAGCAACAACCTCAGTAAAAATGCTGGCAGTCCGGATACTAAGGACCACAATGGCAGGTCGCGTCGAAGCAAAAATAAATGCAGTGTTAACGGCGACAATAATGAGGACACGGCAGTCAACGCCGGATTCCGAGGCTCTAAACCCTGTCAGCGGAAGAAGCCATTCAAAAGAACCACCCTGGGTCCGTCCAATTTGGACCGAATACTCGACCGCTCTCGCCAGATACATGGCACCCCCGAAAAACCAGCTAACCACACCAACAGAGATTGTTGGGTATTCAAGTAGGCAGGCAAGTTAATTGCCGAAAACAATGACAAGGGGTTGCACAGCGATGACGAGGAAGAGACCCGGCCGCCGAACAGTAGAGGACAGAAGGGCTTCCCCCCACAAGTGCAGACGGTAAACACGATATACGCAACCCACATACCCAAGAGGGAGCGGAAGCGTGCACTGAGGGACGTATACACGATGGAGCCAGTCGCCCCGAAGTTCAATCCATGGTCCTCTTGCCCGATCACTTTCGATCGAAGAGACCATCCGACCAGTATCCGCCATGGCGGATTCGCCGCATTGGTTTTAGACCCAATCGTCGATGGATTCCACCTCACGAGAGTCCTGATGGACGGCGGCAGTAGCCTGAACCTGCTTTATCAGGATACAGTGCGCAAGATGGGCATAGACCCCTCAAGGATTAAACCTACAAAGACGACCTTCAAAGGCGTCATACCAGGTGTTGAGGCCAATTGTACAGGCTCAGTAACACTGGAAGTGGTCTTCGGATCCCCGGATAATTTCCGAAGCGAGGAGTTAATCTTCGACATAGTTCCGTTCCGCAGCGGCTATCATGCTCTGCTCGGACGAACCGCGTTCGCAAAGTTCAACGCGGTGCCGCATTATGCATACCTCAAGCTCAAGATGCCAGGCCCTCGTGGAGTCATCATGGTAAACGGAAATACAGAACGCTCCCTCCGAACGGAGGAACATACAGCGGCTCTCGCGGCAGAAGTACAGAGCAGCCTTCTAAGGCAATTTTTGAGTCCGGCCGTTAAACGACCGGACACGGCCAAACGCGCCCGGAGCAACATCAATCAAGACCACCTGGCATGTTCCGAGCACGTGTAGCAATGCGGCCCCAACCCCAGCCCTCGCATGATTGCAAGACCAGCTCTCCGCGTACATCATTACGCTCTGGAGATACCATGGGCATAGGGGGAGGGCCACGACCACAACCGACCTACCGCACCATGGGCTCCAAAGTGTGTCGCTCTTTTTATTTTTTATTTTCCTTCTTTTTATACACAGGACTCCGTTCACCAGAGGCCCTGTCCGGCGGTGAACCTGCCGAGCTCACGATGCAACAGCCAGGAGGGACGAAGGCTGCGCCGAACACTCAGGTGGCTTCCATTACAAGCAATTAATTTGTTAAATACACCATTCCGCAGCCTACCCCTGGAGGGAGAAACGCCTAATCAGTCCAATCCCTTGCTTACCGCACTATTTGTATCATTCCGCACTTATAGCAGAATTCCGCACTTATAGCAGAATTCATTGAATAAATAATGCAGCACTTTCTGCCTATAATTGCATTACTTTACATATATGTTCATTAATGACATCTTGCATCCGTACAATTTGGTACGGCCGAATACACCAGGGGCTTATGTTCCCCGCATTATGGTGTGATAAGTCCGAACACTTTCACAAGTGCGGCACCCCGAACTTATAGCATTATATGAATCGGCTCCGAATCATGTCTTGGGTCAATAGTTGGGTTTGCCCGGCTCCCATGTTTTGGTACCTTACGTTCCGTTCTGTCGGCTAAGGTGGCACTGGGAGAACCACTGCGATTGCGCCCCGGTTGAGCTGGGCGAGCGCCTCAGTGGAGAAAGCTAAAACTGACTGTCATGATAAGGCGAGAGACTGGTCGCTGTTCGAGAGGTCTTTTCGAGTCCCTAAAGACTTACGCCGCTTCGAGCGAAGAACCGGATAATGTCCGGCCACGGCGTGGATAGCACCCCGAAATCGGTCTTCCGAATACTAGGGGCTTCGCCGAAATTTAAAATTATAGAATTCTATGGCTAAGTGAGAGTGTTCAAGCATTATAAGTCCGGTTGCCTTGTTCGTTGTGTTGAGCGCCTCCCTAGATGGACCCAAAAATGGGAACAAGAGTGCTCAAGTTTATCCCGAACACCCCAGCACTAGTGGCATGGGGGCTGAAGCCGACGACTTGCCATCTCTCAGATTTTATAAATGGCCGCACAGAAGGTAATATTTTAAATCAAACAAGCGTTGCTTAGCGCATATGAACAAAGTTTTCAACGCACAGGATAACACACAGCGAGTTTATTCAAAAATTACATCTTTTGGGCACTCATCCGCAATCTTGAGGGCACCCTTCAGGACATTCTTATAGTACATCTCAGGCGTACGATACTCCTTGCCCGCTGGCGGCGCGTCAGTGATAAGCCTCTCCGCATCCAGCCTGCCCCAGTGCACCTTTGCGCGGGCAAGGGCCCGACGAGCACCTTCAATACAGGCGGAGCGCTTGATGACCTCCACCCAGGGGCACGCATCCATCAGCCGCCGCACGAGGCCGAAGTAGCTCCCAGGCATGGCCTCTCCAGGCCACAGCCGGACTATGAGGCCCTTCATGGCCTGCTCGGCTACCTTGTGGAGTTCGACCAGCTGCTTCAGCTGGTCGCTAGGGGGCACCGGATGTCCGGACTCGGCGTACTGAGACCAGAAAACCTTTTCCGTTGAGCTCCCTTCCTCGCCTCGGTAGAATGCGGCGGCATCGGACACACTGCGAGGCAGATCTGCAAACGCCCCTGGAGAGCTCCGAATTCGGGTAAGTAATAGGTAATTTACATTAACATGCTTGCTTTGCATGAAAAATGCCTTACCCGCCGCTATTTTCTTCACATCCTCAACCTCCTGAAGGGCCTTATGGGCCTCGGCCTTGGCGGCTTTGGCACTTTCGAGAGCCGAGGCAAGCTCGGACTCTCGAGTCTTTGAGTCGCGCTCCAAACTCTCATGCTTTTCCATGAGAGCCTGGAGCTCTTGCCGCACCTCCGCCAACCGCGCCTCCTGTTTCTCTCGCTCCATCCGTTCCGCGGCCGCATTGCGTTCGGCCGCGGATACGGCCTCCTTCAGGGCTGCCACCTTGTTCGTGGCCCCTGCAGTACCAACATTATCCTTGTTATTTTTATTGCAACCAAAATCCTTTTCTGTAAGGTAACTATTCAAAGTGGTGTTACTCACCTTCTTTGTCCTCGAGCTGCTTCTTGGCACGGCCGAGCTCTTGCTCAGACCGCTCGAGGTCCTGCTTCAAAGCACCGACCTCCGCAGTCAGTGCGACAGAGGTCAGCAGCGCAGCCTGCAAACCCATATTGACATAATTTTTAGCAACCCTGTGTATATCTTTTTAGATCCTCAGTCCGGCTTTTCTTTTTGAACACCGAACCAAGCATCAGGGGCTACTGTCTATGCGGTATTACATTACATAATTTTAACTTCTTACCTCAAAGCCTGTTAGAAGGCTACTGCAGGCTTCGGTCAGCCCGCTCTTGGCGAGCTGAACCTTCTGAATCACCACACTCATAATAGTGCGGTGTTCTTCCTTGATGGAAGCACCTTTTAGCGCCTCCAACAAGTTGTTCGGCGCCTCCGGTTGGATGGGGGCCGGCCGGACTCCGGAACCACTGCGGGTTCCGGCATGGAGTCCGGTGCAAAGTCCGGGAGGCTGCCTTACGGCGCCTCCGGAGCCTCCTCCTGATGGGTCCCTTCCCAGGATCCCACCTCGGCGTCCTCAGCGGCGCGAGGGGTGGAGGCAGTCGGGATGGAATCTACATCTGACGGAGCCAACGACCTGCTCGACGAAGCGGGGAGATCATCATCAGCCGGACTGCAGGCAGAGTGCGGCATTAGAAGGACACTATGTGACACAAAATAAATTACAAATCATTCAGGAATCCGGATACTTACGATCTTGCAGGAGGCCTGGCCCTTGAGGGCCACTCTTCGTCGCCAACGTTGGCATTGGCGGAGCCATCCGGGGGAATAGTTCTTCCCCTCTTGGACCCTTCGGCCTCCCCGGTTGGGGAGGCCTTCCTCTTCCTCTCTCCCTCCTCTGGGAGAGAGTCCTCTTTCTTCTCCTCGTCTTCAGGGGAGGAGTCCGCCTCGGAGCCATCGGACGATGAGTCCGATATCACCTGGCGCCGGGAACTTCTTCGAGTTCCCGTGGCCTTCTTCTTGGCCTTCTTCTCCGACACCACATAGAGTGCCGGGACCAGCAGCCCCGTTAAGCGTGCGTCCGCTTGGTCTTCGGAAAGGGGAGCCGGACAGTCTACCTGTCCGGACGTCCTTTGCCAGTCCTGTCAAAGGCATTGGGAGTTTTAGATCCCACATAGAGTCAAACTATGAAAGAAAACAACTGTCCCGTAGAGGATAACAAAGCTTACCACACCGGCCGGGCGCTTGGTGCTGAATCCGCGATCCTCGGTCGCGGACGCGGGGGCTTCTCCGCCCTTCAACAGCACCCTCCAGATGGTTTCATACGTCGTGTCGAAGAGCCCGCTCAGAGTCCGGTGCGGTGCCGGATCAAACTCCCACAGATTGAAGGCCCGTTGTTGGCAGGGGAGGATCCGGCAGATGAGCATGACCTGGATCACATTGACAAGCCTAAGCCTCTTGTTCACCAGGGTCTGAAGACAGGACTGGAGTCCTGTCAGCTCCTCCGAACTGCCCCATAGCAAGCCCTTCTCTTTCCAGGAGGTGAGCTGCATAGGGATACCAGATCTGAACTCGGGGGCCGCCGCCCACTTAGGGTCGCGCGGCTCGGTGATGTAGAACCACCCCGATTGCCACCCCTTGACGGACTCCACGAAGACCCCTTCGAGCCAGATGACGTTGGGCATCTTGCCCAACATGGCGCCTCCGCACTCCGCTTGAGTGCCCTTCACCACCTTCGGCTTGACATTGAAGGTCTTGAGCCACAAGCCGAAGTGGGGCTGGATGCAGAGGAAGGCCTCGCACACGACGATAAACTCCGAGATGTTGAGGATGAAGTTTGGCGCCAGATCGTGGAAATCCAGGCCGTAATAGTACATGAGCCCCCGGACAAAGGGATGCAATGGGAAGCCCAGTCCGCGGAGAAAGTGGGGAAGGAAAACGACCCTCTCATGGGGCCCGGGGGTGGGGATGAGCTGCCCCTTGTCGGGCAGCCAGTGCGCAATGTCGCCGGAAAGGTATCCAGCGCTGCGCAGTTTTGCTATGTGCTCCTCCGTAACGGTGGAGGCCAACCATTTGCCTCCCGCTCCGGACATGGTCGGAGAAGGTCGAGGCGAGATGCACGGACTTGGGCGCTGGAGCTCGAGAGTGCGCGGAGATGGATAAGCAAAGGAGGAAGAAGGCGTAGGTAAAAAGGGGGATCCTTATCCCCTTATATATGGGCGGACGAAAACTATGCGTCCCCACCGGCCTGGGAAAACTCGCTTATCTCCCAAGCACCACCATCAATGGCGCGGTTGGGTTACCCACGTCCGTATTGATGAGAATCCCGGAATAAGGGGAACACGATCTCTGCTTCGACAAGACGTGCCAAGGAAACCGCTTCGCTAAACGCGCTGAGGTGGTATAATAGAAAACGATTCAAGTAAAGGCTTGGTAGTGGCGTGACGTCATGCTACAAGATACGTCAGCAGATTGAACCTGTGTACATGATATTCTCTCTACGAGGAAATGTGGAAATTATTTTGCAGAGCCGGACACTATCCTGGTGTTTGCAATCTTCTATGAATTATTCAAAGGAGGAACCCGCCTTGCAATGCCGAACAATATGCGCGCCGGACTCATCGTCATTGAAGCCTGGTTCAGGGGCTACTGAGGGAGTCCTGGACTAGGGGGTGTTCGGACAGCCAGACTATCATCGTCAGCCGGACTCCAAGACTATGAAGATACAAGATTGAAGACTTCGTCCCGTGTCCGGATGGGACTTTCCTTGGCGTGGAAGGCAAGCTTGGCAATACGGATATGTAGATCTCCTACCATTGTAACCGACTCTGTGTAACCCTGGCCCTCCCCGGTGTCTATATAAACCGGAGGGTTTTAGTCCGTAGGACGAACAACCATTACAACAATCATACCATAGGCTAGCTTCTAGGGTTTAGCCTCCTTGATCTCGTGGTTACCCATATCATCAATATCAATCAAGTAGGAGTAGGGTTTTACCTCCATCGAGAGGGCCCGAACCTGGGTAAAAACATCGTGTCCCTTGTCTCCTGTTACCATCCGCCTAGACGCACAGTCCGGGACCCCCTACCCGAGATCCGCCGGTTTTGACACCGACATCGGCCTTGAACACCTTCGCCCCGTCGATGCCCTGCGCCGCCGCCATCTGGCGCACCCGGGCAAGGCTCGCCTCTGACACGTTCGGCGAGTCCAAGGCGGACGAGTACCAAGCTCCGGCCGGGGCCTGGCGAGGCGCCATGACTAGCTAGGGTGCGTGGACGGAGTAGATCTGAAGATTGCGGAAGCAGGGAGGAGAGGCGCAAGAAAGGGGATCTCAGCAGCAATTGGAGGAAGCAAAGGAGGCAAGGGACAGATGCCGCTCCTTTATCAACCCGCACGGTTGCAGAGGCACCCACGTCCAATCAACCGCCACGCGGCGCCCAAGGCCGCAGGCTGTTAGGGCCCGCGACGCTTCGCACTTGCCCTTTCGCCTCTCTGCTCGGCCAAGTCCGGGCGCGCCGTGCGCCCGGGGGCTACTGTCGGCGTTCTGGGAACGGGGGTCCCCAGACTTGCCTGCCTGCGGCGTGGCTCAAAGGAGGCCCAGCACAGCCCATCTTCATCAACACAAACTCAAGACCCTCGCGAGGGGCCAAGCCTCGTGGGGAGGACGACAGGGAGCTTCCTCAGGCACGGCCTCGTCAGGCTGGCTCACAAGGAGGCGGAGAGTTCAAGGCGGGGTACCTCGTGAGGTGCCCATGATGCAAGCCATGACGACCAAGGGCGCCAGTCGGGCACCAGCCCGCGCAGTGTCCTCCTTTCCTCTTTGGTGCAAAGGGAGCAAGCGCAGGCGAGAGCATCAAGCAAAGGCATCCATTTCGGTGCAACGAGACCAAGACCAGCCCAACGGCGGGGAAGAAGTCATTGTGGAGCCCAAGCAGGCGTCACCACCAGAGCCTTTGACAGGCGAGGACCAACTTTAGTCAGGATAAGTGTACCCGCTGTTCCCCTTCAAAATGGCCAATTGTTGGAGCCCTTCCCGCTCAATATTTGGGAAGAGGCCCAGGGCCTTCGCCTATAAATAGGACTAGCCACCCCCAGGGTAGAGGCATCTGGACCTGACCTAGCAATCGGGATCCTCACCAAGAAACCAGTAGATAGAGCAATCGAACTTCCCCTAGCAGTTCGTCGCACCAGCCAAGAACAGACCCTCGCGAGGCTATTCTTCCTTGTATTGTTCATCATCAGCCCAAGAGGCAATCCACCACACCACACACTGGAGTAGGGTATTACACCACAATGGTGGCCTGAACCAGTATAGATCTTGTGTCTCTTGTGTTGTTCTGTTTGGTAGTTTAGATCCTAGCGATTCGGCGAGGAGCAGGCAGGCAGAGGGTTAAATCTCCGCGCGCACCCCCGTGTTCGAACGTCAAGGGGCTGCCGGAACCCAAAATCCGACACTACTCTCTACAAATCTGAAAATTTTGCCATACTTGAATATTGCTATGATAATTATGCTTCTAATGCCTATGTTAAACTATATATTGAGGACTACTCTGTTGTCCAAGAAGAGAATAATATTTTGTAGGAAGCTATGGAAGAAGAAATTGATGAAACTTTGAGCTCATTGGATGAAAAAGATGATGAGGAGAGCAAAGAACAAAAGGAGGAAGAGCGGATTAGCTACCCGTGCCCACCTTCTAATGAGAGTAACTCTTCAACTTGTACATTGTTTAATTCCCCTTCATGCTTACCGAAGGATGATTGCTATGATGATTGTTATGATCCCGTTGATTCTATTGAAATATCCCTTTTTGATGATGCTTGCTATGCTTGCGGCCAAGATGCCAATATGAATTATGCTTATGGAGATGAACTTGCTATAGTTCCTTATGTTAAACATGAAATTGTTGCTATTGCACCCATGTATGATAGTCCTATTATCTTTTTGAATCCTCCAAACTACACTATATCGGAGAAGTTTGTGCTTATTAAGAATTATATTGATGGGTTGCCTTTTACCGTTGCACATGATAATTTTGATGAATGTGATATGCATGTGCTTGCTGCTCCTACTTGCGATTATTATGAGAGAGGAACTACATCTCCACCTCTCTATGTTTCCAATACGATAGAATTGCAAGAAACTGCTTATACTATGCATTGGCCTTTACTTTGTGTGCATGATTTGTTCTTTTATGACATGACGATGCATAGGAAGAGAGTTAGACTTCATTTTTGCTTGATATATGTTACTTTGTGCTCACTACTAAATTACAAATCATTGTTAATTAAAATTGGCTTTGATATACCTTGGGATCCGGGTGGATCGATTACTTGAGCACTATATGCCTAGCTTAATGGATTTAAAGAAAGCTCTACCAAGGAGACAACCCGGAAGTTTTAGAGAGTCATTTATTTCTGTTGAGTGCTTTTATATAGTCTAAAAACAGAAAAAATAAAGAGGGGAACCCAAAACTTTTCAAAAAGGAAAGTGAAAGTGAGAAAGACAAGCATTGTTGAAGTGGGAGCTAGCCTTGAACTTTGTTCATGCTCACGGAAACTTTGTGAATATTAATTACACAAAATTTTCATCAAAAATAATTATTACCTTGTACAATTACATTGTATTATAAAAATAATGTGCTAAGGTTTGCCTTTAGGATGTTTACAATGCTTGTTGGTTTGTACGGTGCAGGACAGAAACTGTGGCTGTAGTGTGCGATTTTACATTTTTAACTGGAAAGTCAAACGGTTCTGATTCCTTTTGAAATGTCTTTCTGTACAAATTTTTTAGTTTTCCAAATTTTGGTAGAATTTTTGGGCTACCAGAAGTATGGTGAATGTTCATATTGCTATAGACTGTTATGTTTTTGACAGATTCTGTTTTTGATGCATAGTTTGCTTGTTTTGATAAAACTATCAATTTCTACCAGTGGATTAAGCCATGAAAAAGTTATATTACAGTAGATACATTGCAAAAACAAAATATGAATTGGTTTGCTATAGTACTTAGAGTAGTGATTTGCTTTATTATACTAACGGATCTTACCGAGTTTTCTGTTGAAGTTTTCTGTGGATGAAGTGTCTAATCGAGGAGGTCTCGATATGAGGAAAAGGAAGAGAGGAAAGATCTCAAGCTTGGGGATTCCCAAGGCACCCCAAGTAAATATTCAAGGAGACTCAAGCGTCTAAGCTTGGGGATGCCTCGGAAGGCATCCCCTCTTTCTTCAACAAGTATCGGTATGTTTTTGGATTTGTTTCGTTCATGCGATATGTGCAAGTCTTGGAGCGTCTTTTGCATTTAGTTTTCACTTTTCTTTTATGCACCATGCTGGTATGAGATAGTCCTTGGTTGATTTATAGAATGCTCATTGCACTTCACTTATATCTTTTGAGTGTGGCTTTATATAATGCTTCATGCGCTTCACTTATATCATTTGAAGTTTGGATTGCCTGTTTCTCTTCACATAGAAAACCGCCATTTGTACAATGCTCTTTTTCTTCACTTATATTTGTTAAGAGCGTGGGCATATCTTTTGTAGAAAGAATTAAACTCTCTTGCTTCACTTATATCTATTTAGAGAGATGAAAGGAATTGGTCATTCAGATGGTTAGTCATAAAATCCTACATAAGCTTGTAGATCGTTGAATATGATATGTTTGATTCCTTGCAATAGTTTTGCAATATAAAGATGGTGATATTAGATTCATGCTAGTGGGTGGTTGTGGATTGTAGAAACACTTGTGTTGAGGTTTGCAAGTCCCGTAGCATGCACGTATGGTAACCGTTGTGTGACAAATTTGAAGCATGGGGTGTTTCTTTGATTGTCTTCCTTATGAGTGGCGGTCGGGGACGAGCGATGGTCTTTTCCTACCAATCTATCCCCCTAGGGGCATGCGTAGTAGTACTTTGCTTCAAGGGCTAATAAACTTTTGCAATAAGTATATGAGTTCTTTATGACTAATGTGAGTCCATGGATTATACACACTTTTACCTTTCCATCATTGCTAGCCTCTTCGGTACCGTGCATTGCCCTTTCTCACCTCGAGAGTTGGTGCAAACTTCGCCGGTGCATCCAAACCCCGTGATACGATATGCTCTATCACACATAAGCCTCATTATATCTTCCTCAAAACAGCCACCATACCTACCTATCATGGCATTTCCATAGCCATTCCGAGATATATTGCCATGCAACTTCCATCATCATCATATACATGACTTGAGCATTCATTGTCATATTGCCTTGCATGATCATAAGATAGCTAGCATGATGTTTTCATGGCTTGTCTGTTTTTTGATGTCATTGCTACGCCAGATCATTGCACATCCTGGTACACCGCCGGAGGCATTCATATAGAGTCATATCTTTGTTGCAGTATCGAGTTGTAATATTGAGTTGTGAGTAAATAAAAGTGTGATGATCATCATTATAGAGCATTGACCCATAAAAAATTAAAAAAAAGAGAGGCCAAAGAAGCCTAAATAAAAAAAAGGGGGGCCAAAGAAGCCCGCCCAAAAAAAAGAAAAAAAGGGGCAATGTTACTATCCTTTTACCACACTTGTGCTTCAGAGTAGCACCATGTTCTTCATATAGAGAGTCTCCTATGTTATCGCTTTCATATACTAGTGGGAATTTTCATTATAGAACTTGGCTTGTATATTCCAATGATGGGCTTCCTCAAATGCCTAGGTCTTCATGAGCAAGCAAGTTTGATGCACACCCACTTAGTTTTCATTTTGAGCTCTCATACACTTATAGCTCTAGTGCATCTGTTGCATGGCAATCCCTACTCCTCGCATTGACATCAATTGATGGGCATCTCCATAGCCCGTTGATTATCCGTGTCGATGTGAGACTTTCTCCCTTTTTGCCTTCTCCATATAAACCTCCACCATCATATTCTATTCCACCTATAGTGCTATATCCATGGCTTGCGCTCATGTATTGCGTGAGGGTTGAAAAAGCTGAAGCACGTTAAAAAGTATGAACCAATTGCTCGGCTTGTCATCGGGGTTGTGCATGATGGGAGCATTTTGTGTGACAAAAATGAAGCATGGCCAAACTATATGATTTTGTAGGGATAAGCTTGATTTGGCCATGTTTTTTTGAAAAGACATGATTGCTTTATTAGTATGCTCGAAGTATTATTGTTTTTATGTCAAACGATAGACTATTGCTTTAATCACTCGTGTCTTAATATTCATGCCATGATTAGATATATGATCAATATTATGCTAGGTAGCATTCCACATCAAAAATTATCTTTTTTATCATTTACCTACTCAAGGACGAACAGGAATTAAGCTTGGGGATGCTGATACGTCTCCGTAGTATCTATAATTTTTGATTGTTCCATGCCAATATGATTCAACTTTCATATACTTTTGGCAACATTTTATATTACTTTTGGGACTAACATATTGATCCAGTGCCCAGTGCCAGTTCCTGTCTGTTGCATGTTTTATGTTTCGCAGAAACCCCATATCAAACGGAGTCCAAACGGGATAAAACAGACGGAGAATTATTTTGGAATATTTGTGATTTTTGGGAAGTAAAATCAACGCGAGACGGTGCCTGAGGTGGCCACGAGACAGGGGCCCATGCCCACTCTAGGTAGGCGTGCCCCCACCCTCGTGGGCCCCTTGTAAGGCGGTTGATGCCCTTCTTTGGCCCCAAGAAAACTAATTTTTGGAAAAAGATCTGTGCGAAGGTTTCAATCCAATCGGAGTTACGGATCTCCGGATATAAAAGAAACGGTGCCAGGGCAGAATCCGAGAACGCAGAAACAGAGAGAGACAGGGAGATAGATCCAATCTCGGAGGGGTTCTCGCCCCTCCCATGCCATGGGAGCCAAGGACCAGAGGGGAAACCCTTCTCCCATCTAGGGAGAAGGTCAAGGAAGAATAAGAAGAAGGGGGGCTCTCTCCCCTTGCTTTCGGTGGCGCCGGAGCGCTACCGGGGGCCATCATCATCACCGCGATCTTCACCAACACCTCCGCCATCTTCACCAACATCTCCATCACCTTCCCCCTTCTATCTACAGCGGTCCACTCTCTCGCAACCCGCTGTACCCTCTACTTAAACATGGTGCTTTATGCTTCATATTATTATACAATGATGTGTTGCCATCCTATGATGTCTGAGTAGATTTCCGTTGTCCTATCGGTGATTGATGAATTGCTATGATTGGTTTGAGTTGCATGCTTTATTATTGGTGTTGTCATATGGTGCTCTCTGTGTCGTGCAAGCATGAGGGATCCCCGCTATAGGGTTTGCAATATGTTCATGATTTGCTTATGGTGGGTGGCGTGAGTGACAGAAGCACAAACCCAAGTAAGTAGGTTGTTTGCGTATGGGATAAAGGGGACTTGATACTTTAATGCTATGGTTGGGTTTTACCTTAATGATCTTTAGTAGTTGCGGATGCTTGCTAGAGTTCCAATCATAAGTGGATATGATCCAAGAAGAGAAAGTATGTTAGCTTATGCCTCTCCCTCAAATAAAATTGCAATAGTGATTACCGGTCTAGTAACGTAGTCAATTGCTTAGGGACAATTTCACAACTCCTACCACCACTTTTCCACACTCGCTATATTTACTTTATTGCTTCTTATTCTAAACAGCCCCTACTTTTTATTTACGTGTTCTTTATTATCTTGCAAACCTATCCAACAACACCTACAAAGTACTTTTAGTTTCATACTTGTTCTAGGTAAGGCGAACACTAAGCGTGTGTAGAGTCGTATCAGTGGTAGATAGGACTTGAGAGAATATTTGTTCTACCTTTAGCTCCTCGTTGGGTTCGACACTCTTACTTATCGAAAGAGGCTACAATTATCCCCTACACTTGTGGGTTATCAGTGGCGCAGGGCTTAACGTCCCGTCCTTTGAGATGTTCGACAACCTTCAAGTGCCATATGATCAACTTCAGCCTACAAAGCCCTTCTCAGGAGTTACCGACGGTTCCACCACCCCGATAGGGTAGGTCCGCCTCCCTGTCACCTTCAGACAGCGCGACAACTACCGCACCAAGCTCATCGACTTTGACGTCGCCCACATTCACCTGTCGTACAATGCCATCCTCAGGTATCCAGCCCTGGACAAGTTCATGGCAGTGACCCACCACGGCTACGACGTCCTCAAGATGCCAGGCAGCGGCGGAATCATCACGGTCCCCTGCGAAGAGAGAGATGCGGTGTGCTCCCTTGAGTGTGCCTTCCAAGACATAGCAATCGAGGACCCGGACAGCAGGGGCGAAAACCCTCCTGAGGCCATCCCCAAGAAGAAGAAGCAACCGCTCTGCACAGGGCCTCAGGAGGTCGGCACCTCGGGTGGTGACGCGTCAGGATCAGCGCCCGTGCTTGGGCGCCTCCTTCCATCGCATAGGAAGGCGCGCCCGGTGCCCTCCTCGGGTAGGGCTCGGGGGCTCTCTTCAGGAGGGCCTCAGACCTCGCCAACATCACGAGGGAGGCACTCGGGTACCACTTGGAGGTGTGCTTCGCGACGCGTTTCCCTCAGGAAGGCACAGGGCGTGGAAAGCCCAACGTTCAGGAGTTCATTGCCAAGACCACTCAGGAGCTTCAGGAAGCGAGGGCCGTGCGCGGCTACCGCCGCTTGCTCGGTGCGGCTCCCCATCCAGGCGAGGATGGTGGGCTGCGCGTCTGCATCGACATCCCAGGGATCAACCGAGCAGCATCTTAGGAGAGCTTCTGGCCTTCGTGCATGGGATGCTGCGAGGGTCTGCCACACAGCTACGTTCACATGCCTTTCGGCCTGCCGAACACGGCTGCCACCTACTAGCGTCACCTGCGGAGCATTGTGGCGGCTCGGGAGACCAGGCACCACGCGGTCCTAGCAGAGATGGAGACGGTCCTCAAGGAACCACCTGGACCCCCAGATCCTCCCGAGGCTCAGGGCCCCGGTGGCTCGTGAGGGTCGGCCCCTTCACCGCCCATCATCAGCTGCTCCAACACCCCCTATACAATGGAACCAGGTGACATCTCCCAAGTTCATTTCAGCTGGGAGCGCCTCAGGGCTGTATCATTCCCAGGCCGCGTGGGTCCGTCCCCACGGCATGTATCTCTCTTTTTATGTCTTTAGCTTACCTTGCTGGGGGCACCCCTTGGGCTGCATCATCCCCAAGCCGCTTGGGTCTGACCCAGTGGCATGTATCCATTCTGCGTTTACCTAAGCTGATTTGCCTTTCATGCTTAATCTACCTGTGATTATCACCTGCTCGATTGCCATCTACCACGGGAGCCACTCACGCTGGCACGTCGCTTGTGCATGGGTTCGTCCCTGCAGCGCCGACAAATCTGAGCGGTCGAGCTCTGGCCCGCGGCAGGCCCACACGCGTCTCCTCACCAGGCCCTTAGTGCCCTCACCTCTCTCTTTTAGGAGCAACTAATGGCCGTCCGGCAATCATAATGGCAACCCGTGCTTTTCTCATGCTGATTTACAGGAACCTCCTGAGGACTTCAGCGGGCCGCACCACGAGCTCCCTCTCT
This sequence comes from Triticum timopheevii, assembly GCA_963921465.1. NCBI lineage: Eukaryota > Viridiplantae > Streptophyta > Magnoliopsida > Poales > Poaceae > Triticum > Triticum timopheevii. Next base: position 238,866,772 of record OY997266.1, on the reverse strand, counting down.
TTCCCATGTGATCTGCTTGCGCGTTAAAAAGGGGGGCTCCTGAGCATCGCGACTCAGGAGCTCTTACTAGCTCTCCAGCCCTCACCCCCTGGCCTTGACCACGGCATCGCGACCTGGCATACCAGCGGCGGCTGAGCTCGCTCGAGGGCCGGGACCTGAGGACGTAGAGCACGAAGGAGAGTGCAGGGGAGAAGGGGGAAGCTCGCGCGGGCCTAACCTAGCTGCGCCATGGCTGCCGACGCACAAGTCTGGTGCAATGCAAGGGAACGACTCCAGATTGCCGAGATAAGTTTCGCAGTCGGAACAGCTAATCGTTACAACGCGGAATTTCTCGCTTGACGCAGCCCTGTGGCGGCAATGTTGCCTTCCTTTCTCACCTCTCGGCGGCTACTTGCATGCTAAAGGGGACCTTGTGACACCCGGATATTTAAGCTACAATAATTCTCTGCTAATGATGCCACGTCACTTCGATTACTGTTGTTAATCTCGCGTTAGCTCAAAACGATTCAAATTCAAATTCAAATTAAAGTCAAACAATAAAAGTTTTCAGTTCTCAAAACTAAAATGTTCTTATTGTGACAAATAAATCATGGATAGTATTGTTGGATAAACAACATTTTTATAAAATAATTAATTACTCTAGAGTGATTAAAACAGCAGCAAAAACAATTAAGTGAATACCTTTTTCAATTAATAAAACTCTAAACTGATTTATTTCGGGGTAAAACATTTATGGCAGTGGGTGGTTCTCAAACATTAATTTAAGAGTTGTTATCATTTTTTAAAAAAAAAACTAAAAATAATGTGTATCTAAAATAAAACAGAACAGAAAAATAAAAATAAAAAGAAGAAAAGGAAAACGAGCAAACAAAAGAAATGGAAAAGAAAACAGGACCCCCCCCCCCCCCCCCGCTGGGCCAAGTGGCCTAGCTGGCCTCAGCCGCCCGAACGGGCCGACCCACCCCACGGCCCAGCCGCCACCCCACACACTCCCTTATCCCCCCACCCGACCGAAACCCTAGCCCACTACTCCACTCCCCTCCCCATGATTCCCCACGCCTCTCCCTCTCTCCTCTGATGGGATCTGGATCGGGGCAGTTGCCCCGGCCCCGTCGAACGCCGCCCGCCGCCCCAAGATCGCCGGACGCCTCGCCTTCCTCCACTCCCCCCCCCTCTCCTCTCGATTCCATCTGGATCGGGGAGAGGCCCGACCCCGTCGCCGCTCGACGTCCCGGACGCCGCCGCCTGACGCCGTCACCGCCCCTCCCCCGCGCTCGTCGCCGACCTGGTCCTCGTTGGCGCCGCCCTCGCCGCCTCACCGCCTCGCCCTCGTCCGGCGCCACCCGGACGCCTCCTCGCCTCATCCCGAGTCGCCCCGGCGCCCGTCCACGCGCCGCCCTCGATCTAGAGTTGCGACTCGGTCCTGACGCCACCACCGCTTGGAGTCCCCCTCGCCGGAATCACGTCGCCACGCCGGACAGATCCGCCGCCGCCCGGAGCTCCACGCGCCTCCTCCCCGTCGCCCGGTCGTCCCCGACCTCCCCGAGCACATTGCCAAGACCCTACAGCCGTCGTGAGCCCCGGCCTCTCCCCCTCTCTCCCTCCAGCCGTGACCCCCTCTCCGGCCACTGCCACCTGTGCCGGGACGACCGCGCCCACGGCATGCGCCCGTGGCCGCGCCTCGCACGCGCCCCGCCCCGTGCGCGCCCACCATGGCCGCCTTCCCCCGCTCTGCTGAGGCCTCGCCGGCCCGCGCCCCCCCCACAAACCCTCGCTCCGGCTCTGCCGCGCCATGGCCGCCCCCTTCCCTTCCCCGGCGGCTGCGGCCGCCCGTTGCAGTGACCGGCGACGCCTCGCCGTTCCCCTAGTTGGCTTGGGCGGGCGCCCATTCGGGCTGGTGCCCGTCGCCTGCACGCCCGAACCCGATAGGCCCCTAGGGGCCTATGACAAACGGGGCCCGTGCCCCAGAACGTTTTATAAAAAAAAGGAATTAAAATAAAAATGAATTAATAAAATTAATAATTAATTAATTAGTGAATTAATTAACTTAATTAATCTTGTTTAATTAACCTAATTAACTATTGATAATTAATTAAACTATAATTAGATTAGTTAAATCCTAATTAGTATAAGCAGAGTATGACATGTGGGACCCACACGTCAGGTTGACCAGTCAACTCTGTTGACTGCTGACGTCATCATGACATCATGCTGATGTCATTATTCCATTTTCGAATTAAACTAATTAAATTCCAGAAATTAATAAAATCTTTAGAAAATCATAACTTTTAATCTGTAACTCGGATTAAATTATTTTCAACATGAAAGTTGCTCAGAACGACGAGACAATTCCGGATACGCAATCCGTTCGTCCGCCATACCCCCCTAACCTATCGAACTCGCAACTTTCCCCCTCCGGCTCCTCTGCCCGAAAACGCGAAACACCGGGAATACTTTCCCGGATGTTTTCCCCCTTAACCGGTACCACCTCATACCACGTTAGGGCACGCCTAGCATCGTTACTTGTCTTGTCATGCATCGATATGCATCTGTTTACATGGTATTCATTGTTCTTCCCCCTCTTCTCTTCGGTAGACTACGAGACCGACGCTGCTGCTGCCCAGTTCGACTACGGAGTTGACGACCCCTCTCTCTTGCCAGAGCAACCAGGCAAGCCCCCCCCCCCTTGATCACTAGATATCGCCTATTCTCCTCTATACTGCTTGCATTAGAGTAGTGTAGCATGTTACTGCTTTCCGTTAATCCTATTCTGATGCATAGCCTGTCATTGTTGCTACAGTCATTGATACCTTACCCGCAATCCTACATGCTTAGCATAGGATGCTAGTATTTTTCATCTGTGGCCCTACATTCTTGTCCGTCTTCTATGCTATAATATCGGGCCGTGATCACTCGGGAGGTGATCACGGGTATATACTATATACGTTATACATGATACATGTGGTGACCAAAGACGGGCCGGCTGGTGGAGCACCCGCGAGTGGATCTTTGTGGCGGAGCGACAGGGCAGGTTGAGACCGCCTAGGAGAGAGGTGCGCCTGGCCCTGTTCGGCGTTCGCGGATACTTAACGCGCTTAACGAGATCTTGGTATTTGATCTGAGTTGGCTACGAGCCTATACGCACTAACCATCTACACGGGAGTAGTTATGGGTATCCCGGCGTCGTGGTATCAGCCGAAGCACTTCAGACGTCAGCGACGGAGCGGCGCGCGCCGGATTGGACTGGAACGCCACTAGGCTAGGTCTGCTTCCGGCCGCCCTCGCAACATGCAGGTGTGCTATGGGCGATGGGCCCAGACCCCTGTGCGCTTAGGTTTAGACCGGCGTGCTGGCCTCTCTGTTTTGCCTAGGTGGGGCTGCGACGTGTTGATCTTCCGAGGCCGGGCATGACCTAGGAAAGTGTGTCCGGCCAAATGGGATCAAGCATGTTGGGTAAGTTGGTGCACCCCTGCAGGGAAGTTAATCTATTCTAATAGCCGTGATCTTCGGTAACAGGACGACTTGGAGTTGTACCTTGACCTTATGACAACTAGAACCGGATACTTAATAAAACACACCCTTCCAAGTGCCAGATACAACCGGTGGTCGCTCTCTCTCAGGGATACGAGGAGGGGATCGCCGGGTAGGATTATGCTATGCGATGCTACTGGAGATGCTACTTGGAGATGCTACTTGGAGGACTTCAGACTACCCTCTTCTACCTGTTGCAAGACGACGGTGACCAGAAGCGTAGTCTTCGATAAGAATAGCTATCCCCCTCTTATTCTGGCATTCTGCAGTTCAGTCCACTGATATGGCCCTTTACACATATATCCATGCATATGTAGTGTAGCTCCTTGCTTGCGAGTACTTTGGATGAGTACTCACGGTTGCTTTCTCCCCCCTCTTCCCCTTTTCCTTTCTTTCTGGTTGTCGCAACCAGATGCTGGAGTCCAGGAGCTAGATGCCACCGTCGATGACGACTACTACACATGGAGGTGCCTACTACTACGAGCAGGCTGCTGACGACGACCAGGAGTAGTTTAGGAGGATCCCAGGTAGGAGGCCTGCGCCTCTTTCGATCTGTATTCCAGTTTGTGCTAGCCTTCTTAAGGAAAACTTGTTTAACTTATGTCTGTACTCAGATATTGTTGCTTCCGCTGACTCGTCTATGATCGAGCACTTGTATTCGAGCCCTCGAGGCCCCTGGCTTGCATTATGATGCTTGTATGACTTATTTTATTTGTAGAGTTGTGTTGTGATATCTTCCCGTGAGTCCCTGATCTTGATCGTACACGTTTGCGTGCATGATTAGTGTACGATTGAATCGGGGGCGTCACAGACCTTGTGAGCATCGCGCCTCAAGGGCTCTTACTGGACCTCGGGCCGCTCACCTCTTGGCCTTGACCATGGCATCACGACCTGGCATACCAGCGATAGCTGCAGCTTGCCTAGGGACCGGGACCTGTCAGCGTAGAGCACCAAGTCGTCGCGAGGTTAGAGAGGGAGAACCGAGCCGGGACAGAACAAGCACTCGCACGATTTCATTATAAGGATAGCATCAACAAAAGACATCACGGACCCTTTTACATGCCCCCGCGGGATGTTTCTTGATTCCTTGCAGGGAACAAAAGAAAAGAACTCTGAGGAGCCCTAACTACACGCGCCTTCGTGGCCGCCGCCATCATCAACAGTGGGTGTGTCCAGGGGCGGCTCGTACCAGGCTGGCGGCGCGTAAACCTTGGCCTTCCGGGGCGCCATTGGTTGCTCAAGGGGAAGGAGTGGAGCGGATCTGGAGATTTCGGAAGCAAGGAGCAAGGAAGGGGATCTGGAGCAAGACGAAGGAAAGCAATGAAGGCAAGCCTTGCCCGTGCCAGCCTTTTGTCAGACGGGCAGTTACCGAGGCAGCGTGGGGAGCGGAGACGCCCACGTCCAATCAGTAGCCACACGTCGACCAAGGCCGCAGGCTGTTGGGGGCCCGCGGCGCTCCGCACTTGCCCCTTGGCTTCGCTGCTAAGCCAAGTCCGAGCGCGCCTTGGGCCCGAGGGCTACTGTCGGTGTTCTGGAAACGGGGGTCCCCAGACTTTCCTGCCTGCGGCCCATGGCGTGGCTCCACCAGTGGCCCAATACGGCCCGTCTTCATCAACCAACACTCAAGACTCTCACAAGGGGCCAAGCCTCGCGGGGCAGACGACACAAGGCCTCCTCAGGAACGGCCTCACCAGGCAGGCTCGCAAGGGAGGCAGACAGATCAAGGCAAGGGGTACCTCGCGAGGTTCCCGTGATGCAAGCCATGACAACCAAGGCCAGGCAGGCGCCAGCGCGTGCAGTATCCTCGTTTCCCCTTTGGTGCTAAGGGGGCAAGCGCAGGCGCGGAGTACCGGGGCATCAGGCAAAGGTTTCCTTATCGGTGCAACAAGACCAAGACCAGCAGGACGGTAGGACGGAGGTCATCGTGGAGCCCAAGACGGCGTCATCACCAGCGCCTTTGACAGGCAAAGACCACCTTTAGTCAGGATAGCTTGTACTAGCGGTCCCCTTTCAAATTGGCCGTTGTTGGATCCCTTCCCGCTCAATATTTGGGGAGAGGACCAGGGCCTCTATAAATAGGACTAGCCAGCACAGTAGAAAGGCACAGACGACGGATCATTCAGATCACCCTCATCCACACAAGTTCGCCAACCACAAGAACACCTCTCCTTAGGAGGCTGTTCCTCCCTTGTACTGTTCCTCATCAGCCCAAGAGGCAATCCACCACCACCGCACAGGAGTAGGGTATTACACCACAACGGTGGCCTGAACCTGTATAAATCTTGTGTCTCTTGTGTTGTGCGTTCATCGAGCTAGCTTAGAGATCGCGTCGAGGCTGAGAGCGTGATTCGGTAGGGGGAAATCATCATGCGCACCCCAGTGTTTGAACCTCAAGGGTTTTGCCGGAGCCCGAAATCCTATAGGAAGAGCCGCCAGCCATGAAGCCGCAACAATCATGTTATCCAGCGGGTTGGAGTGATGACTCAGAGGTGTTGATACTCGCTGAGGCGGGGTTAAATCTAAATGAGGTGGGTCTGTTAGGCGGGGCTGAGCCGCCGCTCCGGTCACAGGCGCCTCAGCGGCCCGGGTCACACCGGGCGGGTTACTTGGCCCTGCGCTGGGCGTAGTAAAGAGATTCCTCCCCTCAAATTGCAGAGGCAAACGGCTCGGGTGCCTCCTCCATAGGATAGTGTTTGATGCGTTCTGGTCCAGACTTAAACGAAAGGCCTCCGCGCGTATTTGTTGTGTCTCAGCCTCCAAGGTGGCTTGTCTGTTGCCATCCTGACATTCTCTTCATTAAGATCCTCTCTAGCCTGGGCTACCTCATCACGCAGCTTCGCAACTTCCACATTATGTTGTGCTTGAGTCGCCAGAGTCACTTCTGCGGCTAACAGAGTCACCAAAGCATCCAAGAGCTCGGATAAGACCTGATCCGGCGGGCGCGCAGAGCCGTTCGCCTCGGCAGTAGCAGCAACCATTGAACCAGAGGTCATAACTGTGTCGGTTGATGAGTTCAGCATTTGTTGCGTACCGACCATGAAGATAGCATCCCTGCTTGGCGGCTCATAGGAGTCCGGAATACTATCACCATCGGAGTAGCCCCCAAGCCCGCTGTCTTGCAGTCGATAGATTGACTCGATTTCGCCGGTTGAAGACTCATCACCTGAATACATGGTTGTCTCTCCACCAGACACAGAACCTTCCTCAAGATCCCGCCCCATGAAAAAAGACAACGAAGACGCGCTTCCGGGCGGGTTGAACCTTGGCGGGTCGCATGCGCCGAGCCATCTCAATGGTGTCAGCACAGGCGTCCGGCTCAGGCTCCGACTTGACAATCTTGTCGATGTGAAGGCACAAGTGCTCCCTGGGTGATTTTGGTAATTAATGTCAACATATCTCTTGTTGGATTAATACTTTTATCTAGTATATTTCAGATAAGTCCAACAGTGGAGTGGCATGGACAAGAGGATGTGGAACCGCTTCAACATGCTAAGGACAAAGGATTGGCTCAATCTCAAAGCCCAGGACTCTACATTTTCTATTTCAGTGATCCAAGATCACATTGAGTCCATAGGAAAGACAATACTATTAAAAGGGGATGAGGTGTTCCTTAATGGCTTGCTTGCTCAAAGTGCTTGGTGATATGCTCCAAAGCCCTCAACCCCTTTCTCATATCCACATATTTCCCATACCAAAAGTCAAACTCGGCCCCATCGATTTGATCTAACCGGCGCCACCGAGTTCATTTGACATAGCCACTGCCAGAAACCCTAGTCACTTTAGTCTCACCGATAGGGATCTCGGTCTCACCGAGATGGGATTGCAAACACTCCGTTTCCCTTTGCAACGTTTGGGTCTAACTGAGATGAGCGATCAGTCCCACCGAGTTCGCAATGCAAACTCTCTGTTTCCCCTTTGTAATGTTTCGGTCTCTCCGAGATGAGCGAATCGGTCCCACCGAGTTTGCCTGACCAACTCTCTGGTTAGCTTATTACCAAAGTCGGTCCCACCGAGTTTGTGTAATCGGTCTCACCAAGATTACGTTATGCCCTAACCCTAAAGAAATCGGTCCCACCGAGTTGACATGTCAGTCACCGAAATGCCTAACGGTCACATTATAAACTAAATCAGTCTGACCGAGTTTTCTGATTCGGTCTCACCAAGTTTGGTAAATTGTGTGTAACGGTTAGATTTTGTGTGGAGGCTATATATACCCCTCCACCCTCTCTTCATTCATGGAGAAAGCCATCAGAACATGCCTACACTTCCAGCATTCATTTTCTGAGAGAGAACCACCTACTCATGTGTTGAGGTCAAGATATTCCATTCCAACCACATAAATCTTGATCTCTAGCCTTCCCCAAGTTGCTTTCCACTCAAAACATATTTCCACCAAATCTAATCCTATGAGAGAGAGTTGAGTGTTGGGGAGACTATCATTTGAAGCACAAGAGCAAGGAGTTCATCATCAACACACCATCTATTACCTTTTGGAGAGTGGTGTCTCCTAGATTGGTTAGGTGTCACTTGGGAGCCTCCGCAAGATTGTGAAGTTGAACCAAGGAGTTTGTACGGGCAAGGAGATCGCCTACTTCGTGAAGATCTACCCTAGTGAGGCAAGTCCTTTGTGGGCGATGGCCATGGTGGAATAGACAGGATTGCTTCTTTGTGGACCCTTCGTGGGTGGAGCCCTCCGTGGACTCGCGCAGTCGTTACCCTTCATGGGTTGAAGTCTCCATCAACGTGGATGTATGATAGCACCACCTATCGGAACCACGGATAAAAATTCTTCGTGTCTCCAATTGCGTTTGCACTCTTCAATCCCATCCCTTTACATTCTTGCAATTTGCATGCTTTACTTTCCGCTGCTCATATAGTCTTGTCATGCTTGCTTGATATGTAGTGAATGTTTAAACTTGTGCTTAAAATCCACCTCAACTTGAAGAACTTAAAAATTGCTACTTTTCTTGGTTGAGAGTCTATTCACCCCCCTCTAGACACCTCTTCTCAATCCTTTCAATTGGTATCAGAGCCTTGGTCTCCATTGCTTTGGTTTAATCACCATTGGAGGAAGATGGATGAGTCTACGTTGGGGAGTCTTAGACATAGAGTCCCTATACTTGATGGAGAGTACTTTCATGAGTGGAAAAATGAGATGCTTGAGATTTTCAATGAATATCATTTGAGCAAGTACATTACTAACCCTTGTGCTCGCCTTGTTGATCCTTTGCATCCCACTCTCGATGAGGATCTTGACATGATTCATAATCTTAGAACTATCAATCTTATCACTGGGGGATTACCTAGAAACTTGATTGCTAGCTTGCCTGCTCTTGATTGTGCCTACACCATTTGGAGATTTCTTGAGGAAAGATTTCCAAACTATTCCTTGCAAAATCTAGATGAGATTCTTCATAAGTCAATTGCCTTGAATAAAATGAGTACTAGTGATCCTAAGTTTGATGATTGTCTGTTTGAGCTTTGTGACCTTATGTGTGTCAAAGGAGATGTTGGAATCATTAGCAATATTATCTCCGAAGCCATTAGATTTCACAAAGATGATTATTGTCATGATCATTTATCTAATGAATCACTCTCTCTAGGAATTGATCCATCACATGACGATGTTGAACATGGATACTATGATGAGGATGATGATAGTGACTATGATCTTGATGATGCAATGAGACACTTTGGTCTTATGTCTAATCTTCGCGGCTACATGGCAGGAGGAAAGGAATGGGTCCTTGATAGTGGATGTACCGATCATATGACCGGAGACAAGGATATGTTTCGTGAGCTTGCTAAAAACGAGGCCCTCGAAAGTATGTCACTTTTGGTGATAACTCAAAGGGTAAGGTGGTTGGCCTCGGTAAGGTGGCCATCTCACATGATAGCTCCATACAAATTGTCATGCTCGTTGAATCTCTTGGATATAATTTACTTTCTGTATCTATACTTGTTGATTTCGGTTTCAATGTCCTATTTACTGAAGTAGATTGCCAAGTGTTTCGAAGAGATAATCATAAAATGGTCTTTACCGGTATATGTAGAGGTGATCTATACATTGTTGATTTCACTAAAAAGGCTCAACCTAGAACTTGCTTAATTGCTAAATCCTCTAAAGGCTGGTTGTGGCATAGAAGGTTAGGTCATGTGGGCATGCAAAATCTTGATAGGCTTATTAAAGGTGATCATATCCTTGGAATAAAAGATGTTATATTTGACAAGGATAGACTTTGTAGTGCTTGTTAAGCAGGAAAACAGGTTGGAGGAAGCCACCCCGTGAAGAATATCATGACCATGAGAAGACCGCTTGAGCTACTTCATATGGATCTCTTTGGTCCCAATGCTTACAAAAGTCTCGATGGAAACTCATTTGGTCTAGTTATAGTCGATGATTTTTCAAGATTTACGTGGGTGTTCTTTCTTGATGATAAATCGCAGGTCCAAAAGATCTTCAAGAACTTCGCTAGGAAGGCCCAAAATCAATTTGAAGTGAAGATCAAGAAGGTTCGCAGCGACAACGGAATGGAGTTCAAGAACGCAAATGTGCATTCCTTCCTTGACGAAGAAGGGATTTCACACGAGTTCTCGGCTACGTACACGCCTCAACAAAATGGAGTTGTTGAGAGTAAGAACTAGAGTCTTATTGAGATGGCAAGAATGATGCTTAATGAGTACAAGACACCAAAACACTTTTGGGCGGAAGCGGTTGAGACAGCTTGCCATGCAACAAATCGCTTGTATCTTCACAAGCTACTCGGCAAGACGGCATACGAACTCCTCACCGGTAACAAACCCAAGTTGGATACTTTCGAGTATTCGGCTCAAAGTGCTACATTCTTTATAAGCATCGTCGTTCTAAATTTGCTCCCCAATCTCATGAAGGTTTCCTACTTGGTTATGGCTCAAACTCTCACACTTACCGTGTCTACAACAATTTCACCCAAAAAGGTTGAAGAGACGGTAGATGTGAAGTTTGATGAATCTAACGGCTCGCAAGTGGAGCAATTGCCAATTGATGTAGGAGACAAAGACCCTTCGGAAGCAATCCAATACTTGTCTACTGGCAAGATCCATCCAACGAAGGTGAAGGAGAGTACCTCGTCCGTCCAAGTGGAAGCTTCTACCTCACGACAAGGTGAACCAAGAGTTTATATGGAAGCATCCACAAATGGAACACACCAAGATGAAGAAAACAAGGAAGTACACCAAGATGAACCTCATAAACCTCCTTCTCCACCACGACAAGAGAACGACAACGTCAACAATAAAGAATGTCAAGAATAAGAACAAGATGATGAAGAAGATGTTCCACCCCGAGCAAAGCAAAAGCTCTCACGAGTTCGAGCAAGAGTCGCCAGAGACCATCCCGTCGAGCAAATCTATAATGATATCCAAACCGGGAGAATCACTCGCTCTAAAACTTGTTTGGATAATTTTTGTGAACATTATTCATTCATCTCTAGCATTGAACCCATGAAGGTTGAAGAAGCATTGGAAGATCCAGATTGGATAAATGCCATGCAGGAAGAGCTACACAACTTTGAGAGAAACCAAGTGTGGACATTGGTCAAGAAGCCCGACAACAACCACAACATCATCGGTACCAAATGTGTGTTTCGCAACAAGCAAGATGAAGATGGACAAGTAGTTCGCAACAAAGCACGTCTCGTCGCCCAAGGTTACACTCAAGTCGAAGGTATGGACTATGGTGAGGCATATGCCCCCGTTGCTAGACTTGAGTCCATTCGCATATTACTTGCCTATGCTAATCACCATGATATCACCTTGTACCAAATGACATTAAAAGTGCTTTTCTAAATGGTGAAATTGAGGAGGAAGTTTATGTTAAACAACCTCCCGGCTTTATTAATCCTAAGAAACCCGATCATGTGTACAAACTTCACAAAGCTCTTTATGGTCTCAAACAAGCTCCTAGAGCATGGTATAAATGCTTGACAAAGTTCCTTATTGAAAGAGGCTTTGAGATCGGAAAAATTGATTCTACTCTCTTCACTAAAAGGGTTAATGGAGAATTATTTCTGTGCCAAATTTATGTTGATGATATTATATTTGGTTCAACTAACCCTCATTTTAGTGAGAAGTTTGGAAAGCTAATGTCGGAGAAGTTTGAGATGTCCATGATGAGTGAACTCAAACTCTTTCTTGGTTTGCAAATCAAGCAAACTAAGGAAGGTACCTTTGTCTCTCAAACAAAGTACACCAAGGACTTATTCAAGAAGTTCAATATGCAAGAATGCAAATGTATGAATACACCCATGCCTACTAGTGGACATCTTGACTTAACTAAAGATGGTGAACCCGTTGATCAAAAAGTTTACCGCTCTATGATTGGTTCATTGTTATATCTATGTGCCTCCCGTCCCGATATTATGCTAAGTGTGTGCATGTGCGCACGATATCAAGCGCCCCCTAAAGAATGTCATCTTAATGCTGTGAAAAGGATAGTGAGATACTTAATACATACACCAAATTTTGGCATTTGGTATCCAAAGAGGTCTTCTTTTGATCTTGTTGGCTACTCCGATTCGGACTATGCCGGAGACAAGGTCGATAGAAAGTCCACTTCGGGTACTTGTCAATTTCTTGGCAGATTTCTTGTGTCTTGGTCTTCCAAGAAACAAAACTCGTTATCCTTATCCACGGAATACATTGCCGCTGGTTCATGTTGTGCTCAATTAGTTTGGATGACCCAAACTCTTAAAGATTATGGGATATATGTGAAACATGTTCCATTGCTTTGTGACAATGAAAGTGCTATTAAGATTGCTCACAATCCCGTGCAACATTCTCGAACTAAGCATATTGAGGTTCATCATCATTTCATTCGAGATCATGTTGCTAAAGGAGACATTGACCTTAAGCATGTTCGTACCGATAAGCAATTGGCGAATATATTCATCAAACCGCTTGATCAGAAAGTATTTTGCCGGTTGAGAGGTGAATTGAACATCATTGATGCTTCACACTTGGAGTAGGAACTCCATTTGGATACATGCAAGGCATGAGCCTTTTACTAATCCTTGATATTTCTCTTATAATGATAATCATGTGTCTTGGATATATTTGCACCCTTGCATGTTATCTAACCCTTGTAGGTACTTGGATGAATCTAAATCTATGAGATTGCAACTCACTCACATCTTGAGCAATCTCTACATCACCAAGTCTCTACAATACGGTGGTTGAAGACAAGGAAGCATGAAACCCTTCAAACATATCCTTTGATGATTTATATATATATAATTTCTTTTGGTATCATATTTCATGATTGACACTTTGGATACACAAGTGCTCCTCCTTGCAAAACTAACTCATGTAGGTAGATGAACTCCAATTACAAGTGGTGCTCCCAATGAACTACATCAACCTTGAGCATCCCACACAAGTTCAACTACATGATCAAGATCAACACCACCACCCAATGTATGTTATTCCATCTTAGAGAAGATTTACCCCAAGTCATGGGTCAAAGTAGCTCAACAAGATGTGAATACATCAAAATGCTTAAACAAAAAATGGCAACCCCATTTTGAGCTTAAACGATGAGTATGACCTATGATCAAGTGTCTTCACTTGACTCCTAAGTCAATATACTCTAACATAGGTGACTTGTCGCCGACCAATTCTAGATGAAGTTCTCTAGTGTTTCTCCTTGTTCTTGCATTTGTCTCTTGCATATTTGTTTCCCTTCTTAATTCATCTAGATCTCTTTTCTTTTTAATTTTTCTTCTGCATTCCCTGCATACTATTCATTGCAAATCCTTTAGTTAATTCCCCGCAAATCCTTATGAGATCTTATTTGCTTAGTGAGCTGAGGTGACAGGTGCTTTATCTCTGTAATGAACTCGGACACACCGGTTTGTCTCTTTCGGTCAAATCGAATCACCTCGGTGCCACTGAAGACAACAACTCAGTGTTACCGGTTTCAAATGCTGAGGAGACAATTTGTCATTTGCATCCTGCACATTTTGTTCCAACTCCACTCGATGATTCTTATCCTCTACCAGCACCTTATTTTCCCCTGCTACTTTGCTATGTGACTCAAGGAGCAAACCTATTTGACTCACACTCCAGAAGACCCCTTCTTGGAAATTGATGTCAAAGGGGGAGAGAGAGCTCACATCAAGCTCACATCAAAGCTTAATCATATCAAAAGGGGGAAAGAGAGATAAATAATCACATCAAAGAGAGACCCTAGATGCTTGGTATTCAAAGAGGAGAGAAGTCACATGTCTTTAGAGGGGAAAGACATGTTCATGTTGTTTGTGTGTTTGCTTTGCTCTGATTTTCTATTCCTTACCTTCTCCCAGTATCCCATATAAGATTTAGGGGGAGCAAGACATCTAAGGGAAGGAAATCTCCGAATTCATTGCATATCTTTACCTTGTGGACATGTCTACACTCAAATAGAGTACCTAGTACTCACTCTCTACATGTCATCCCAATTCTTGGTACTCTTGTGGTTTGCTGCTCTTTCTCTGTTCAGTAGATGTTTCTGTGTTGTCTAACCTTGTTTACTCAGGTTCATCTCTTCCAAAGCTAGCTCAAGACCACAAGGTAAGTATATGCATCACACTCATGTGCATGAGGATCTCTTGCTGATGTACATATTGTTTGCAAGAAGGACTCATGAGCATGAAGGTACATTTCCTATATTCACACTATTTGCTTTGATGCTTATAGCCAAGATACATGTAACTCATTGCTTCCTCTGTCATGATTATGCACTCACATGCTTTTATGTTCCATATTTACATGATTGCATACATGTAGGGGGAGCCTATGCATGTTACATGTCCTTCCAAAGCTTTACCTGCCTTTCTCTATATCTTTATCTCAAGCTTTGATGTATATTGTCATCAATTACCAAAAGGGGGAGATTGAAAGCATAAGTGCTCCCTGGGTGATTTTGGTAATTAATGTCAACATATCTCTTGTTGGACTAATACCTTCATCTAGTATATTTCAGATAAGTCCAACAGTGGAGTGGCATGGACAAGAGGATGTGGAACCCCTTCAAGATGCTAATGATAAAGGATTGGCTCAAGCTCAAAGCTCAGGACTCTACATTTTCTATTTCAGTGATCCAAGATCACATTGAGTCCATAGGAAAGCCAATACTATTAAAAGGGGATGAGGTGTTGCTTAATGGCTTGCTTGCTCAAAGTGCTTAGTGATATGCTCCAAAGCCCTCAACCACTTTCTCATATCCACATATGTCCCATACCAAAAGTCAAAATCGGCCCCACCGATTTGATCTATCCGCGCCACCAAGTTCATTTGACATAGCCACTGCCAGAAACCCTAGTCACTTCAGTCTCACCGATAGGGATCTCGGTCTCACCGAGATGGGATTGCAAACTCTCTGTTTCCCTTCGCAACGTTTAGGTCTAACCGAGATGAGCGATCGGTCCCACCGAGTTCGTAATGCAAACTCTCTGTTTTCCCTTCATAACGTTTCGGTCTCACCAAGATGAGCGAATCGGTCCCACCGAGTTTGCCTGACCAACGCTCTGGTTAGCTTATTACCAAAGTCGGTCCCACCGAGTTTGTGTAATCGGTCTCACCAAGATTACGTTATGCCCTAACCCTAAAGAAATCGGTCCCACCGAGTTGACATGTCGGTCCCATCGAAATGCCTAACGGTCACATTATGAACTAAATCGGTCTGACCGAGTTTTCTGATCTGGTCTCACCGAGTTTGGTAAATTGTGTGTAACGGTTAGATTTTGTGTGGAGGCTATATATACCCCTCCACCCTCTCTTCATTCGTGGAGAAAGCCATTAGAACATGCCTACACTTCCAACATTCATTTTTTGAGAGAGAACCACCTACTCATGTGTTGAGGTCAAGATATTCCATTCCAACCACATAAATCTTGATCTCTAGCCATCCCCAAGTTGCTTTCCACTCAATACATCTTTCCACCAAATCCAATCCTATGAGAGAGAGTTGAGTGTTGGGGAGACTATCATTTTAAGTACAAGAGCAAGGAGTTCATCATCAGCACACCATCTATTACCTTTTGGAGAGTGGTGTCTCCTAGATTGGTTAGGTGTCACTTGGGAGCCTCTGTCAAGATTGTGGAGTTGAACCAAGGAGTTTGTACGGGCAAGGAGATCGCCTACTTCGTGAAGATCTACCCTAGTGAGGCAAGTCCTTCGTGGGCAATGACCATGGTGGAATAGACAAGGTTGCTTCTTCGTGGACCCTTCGTGGATGGAGCCCTCCGTGGACTCGCGCAGCCATTACCCTTCGTGGGTTGAAGTCTCCATCAACATGGATGTACGATAGCACCACCTATCGGAACCACGGATAAAAAATCTTCGTGTCTCCAATTGCGTTTGCACTCTTCAATCCCATCCCTTTACATTCTTGCAATTTGCATGCTTTACTTTCCGCTGTTCATATACTATTGTCATGCTTGCTTGATATGTATTGTGAATGTTTAATCTTGTGCTTAAACTCCACCTCAACTTGAAGAACTTAAAAATTGCTACTTTTCTTGGTTGAGAGTCTATTCACCCCCCTCTAGACACCTCTTCTCGATCCTTTCACGATGAAAACATGAATTCCGCCAAAGGGAACCCTGTACCGTACTCGATTGAATTGGCCTCGGGACCCCAGCCATCGTCATCGATGTAGATATTGCCGCGGCGGCTCTTGGTCATCCGGCCCACGGCGTATCCCTTGATCCCTGAGAAGCTGCCCTTCAAGAACTCGAAACCATCGTGCTCTCGCCCCACGGTGGGTGCCAACTGTCGTGGTTTTGTCATGACAGATGCACTAGCGAAAGGACTTAGGTGTGGAGCCATCACAACTAGGTTAGCTTGAAGGGGTTGAACGGGGCATATGACACAAACAGTTTACCCAGGTTCGGCCCCTCACGGTGGAGGTAAAAGCCTACGTCCTGCTTCTAGTTGTATTGCTTGAGTTTCGATTACAAAGGAGCGAATACGCTTGACCTAGCTATCGATCAATTGTTTCTTGAGTTAACCCGCCGCCGGGTCTCACCTTTATATACACAGGTTGAGACCCGGAAGCCTACAGAGTGCCGGCTTACACAACGTAACCGACTCGGTTTCTAAATTATCTTGCCTTAACAGACAAGCTATCGTACAATGGTTCATACGTCCGTGTCTTGGGCCACCATCAGACCCGCCTCTGTGAGCCGCCGTCTTCTCACTTCATCTTCTTGGGCCTCTTGGGCCTTTTTCATATTAAGCCCCCAACGGTGTAACCCGACCCCTCCTGGCCGGTCACACCTCGGGGGTTATATCCCCAACAACGAGGTGAGTAAGCCCGCGAAGCGTCGGGCCGCGGTTCTGCTCTGCCGCCACCTCCTTTGACCGCACCACCTTGGCCGACTCCTCGAGCGGGCGACGGAGAGCCGCGGCGTTCTTGCGATGTAGGCGGTGTGTGTCCCTCTCCGCCGAGGTGTAAAACCGGCGGATTCAGGTGGAGCGTCGCGTCATCATCCTTGGTGGGTGGCAATGGCTTCCGCGCGGATCTGGTGACCTGCGGCCGTGCCTCGCTCCACCTGGCGTAGCCTTCCTGTCCATGCGGTAGGTGCAATCGTCCGTCTCTGGCTGTAGCTCACGCACCGCGGGCTAGGTGGTGCAGGCACTAGCACCCAGTGGCTCCCCGCATGGGCCGTGCTAGCGAAGCTGGACGGCGGTGCTCGCGCTATCGCCTCGCCCGTTGATGGGAGAGAGTGGGCAGGGTGGCGTCCCGCCATTGTGGAGGAAGAGCCGACAACGATTGAGGAGGAGCTCTCGCCCCGGTCCATCCACGAGCACTGGAGCGCGAGCTCCTCCTTGTCCGGGTCGGACGCGCTGGAGGAGTCCCGACGGCGAGCCCACCAAGTAGATGCGATCAAAGCAAGAGCCGGAGCCGACCATGATGAAGGGGTTCCAAGATTGGAATGGGAGGGTAGCAGAGAGAGCGAGAGAAGTGAAACAAAGTACGGGTTCGAGACTAGGGTTTGTGTCCGGATTTACCTTTTTATGGGAATGGTGGCGGAGGCGGCATGAGCCATACTTTTTCTTTTGAGGAACGTGGCTAGAGAGATGAGACATGCACATTCTGACATTTCATATCCGTCTCAGATACGAATTGAATATGTGCGTTATGTTCGAGCATGTGGGATATGTTTGACTAGGACAAATCTGGTTGCAGATGCTCTGACCACGGGGGCAAAAGTCACACTCTTTAGCCGATGGTCAACGCTAGGATGGAGCACGGGAAGCGCACACACACCCGGGTCCAGGTACCACAAAAGGGCAAATAAAAACAGAGAAGAGGAAAAAGAAAATAAACCCACCTAGTAAGATCCCCTCGCCACCCTAATCGTCCTAAAATCCTGATCTCTCTCCCCGCGCGCAAGATTGGGTTCGCGAGATGCTGCCGGCATCGGACTAGTTGGACCGAAAGGAGAGGAGCGGCCGCGGCTGCCGTCTCGAGATGGCGTGGCGAACAGGTGGGTGCGCCGGCCGCTGTCTGCTGCCGCTGCTCCTCCTGACAGGTGCGGCTCCTCCTCCCCCTGCCGATCCGAGCCCTTTTGAAATGCGGATTAGCATAAAATTTGATATTGCCACTTCATACGGCGTCTATTGGCCAATCGGGAGAACGGCAAAAGAAGAAACAGTAAAATTCCACTGCAAGATGGATTCGTTCATATTTATGCCTCTCGTCTCTTCTTGGGGTCTTGTTATACTTATTGCTTATATACGATAGCTCCTATTTGTAAAGGATAACAAAGTTATATGTTCTGGGATCAATCAGTGCCCACACTTTTGGTTTGAAGACTTAGTTGTTGGAATTTGTCATGATAATTTAATCTAGAAACATAAGGCTTGCTTATGGATTGCTAGGTAGCCGAGTGGTTGGTATGCTTTGTTTTGGTTTGAAAACACACCTATTTCTGAATGTTTGGATACAATAACTACTTGAAACCTTTTTGAGCTTTAACATGGATTTTTTGATCTAACCCTTCAATGGGTACCTTTTTTTGCAGCTTCCTTACTTGACTGGAGCTTGATTTCTCTTGTTAATATGGTTATCTTCTTTGCTATCCGCTTTGTTGCTCCAAGGAGAGGTATGCCAGCTTTTTTTTCCACGTTAGCTAAGTATTGTCAATATATCTCTTTGGAGCTAAACAACACTTTGTTTGGATCCATATACTGTTTGAAGAACTAATCTACAGCACCTCAACATAAAAGTTAATAGTCCTTTTCTTATAACTGCGAACTCTTGTCAATCAAGTTACTATAGACATGTGCAGTTACGAACTTAATATTCATTTCTTAACTTTACATTAGTGTCTTCCTATGCTATTTAATTTGTTGTGGATAGTTTGTATTGTGGTATCTAGGTGTTTCTATAAAAATGCATTTGCAAAGCGTAAGAACAAATTCATTTTTTCTTATTGACACGAGACTAGTATTTCTCGTACCAAATAAATTCTCATTCTTATGGCTAGTAATGCGGTGTACCCTGTCCTTGATTTATTCTTTGAAAACTTCAACTTTACACGCCAAAATCTGTTTTCTCCGATCAATTATAAAACCAGACAACACACTAACTATTAGGCGGCCGACGAGGTACTCCGGCGGCAGGGAAGGAGATGTGGCTGCAGGGAAGAGCTGTAGCTGCGGGGAACGAGATGCCGCTGTGGAGGAGGAGCTGCAGCGCCGACCATTGTCGCCATCGATGTGTGTGTTGAAGGGAACAGGCTAGAGAAAGAGACAGAGGAGAGCAGATGGACGGTTTAGATTAGAGCAGATAGACGGCTTAGACCGGGTTGGTATGCTAGGGTTCCATAATTTGCCGTACCGGATTAGCTATGTTGCGGAAGGAGAGGAGTATGACGCACACTGTATTCCTAGACCCCGAATCCTCCACTGTCGCTCCTCCTCCGGTGTGACTTCCCAGCCTTGCTGCTCACCTTTTTCGGGTGACCTCTCACCATTCTGCTCCTCCTCCTCTTGGTTCTATGTCGTCCAACCTCTCACAGCCCTGCTAGCAACTCTTTGTATCAGAACACCTAAGCGTGCATAGGCAAGCTAGGTGATAGGCAGTGGCAAAACACAATATGTGGATTATAGCACTAAAAGACAGTGGCCTGTCCATGAGTTCCATATGCTTCCTCTTCTATCTTGCCATTTTGTTACTTTCCTATCTTCATGGCTGCCATTACCAGAGACTTACCACTGAGCTCCTTTACCCATGAAGGATATTTTCACCACAGCCCTCCTACGCTACCAGGACAAATTTGCCGCGTTACTTCCCCGCCCTCAAAGGCAGTGGCAAATGTCTTAGAGGAGCAACTTATTTGCATTGCATAGCGCATGTGGCAAATATATAGTGCAGTAGACTTGGGGTACAAGGAAGGAAATCTAGACTAATAGGACTACGTAAACAGACCTAGACCCATACTAATACTCCTTAACACCCCCCCTCAAATGCAAAGTGTATGCAATAGAATAGTGGTTGCAAAAGTATTAACACTAAAAACAAAAATAATGGAACTCCAAAATCCGCGTCTTGATAGTGTCGTTTTAGCAAGGAATCTTCAAAAACCGTTGAGTCAATCCAAAGAGGGATAACGAGAAGATGGCTCATCAGAGGAAGACAACACATCAGGAGTGTTAAGCTTCATGCACTAGCCAACACAACCAAAATTCTGAACTGATGGAAAGGGCCATGCAATTCACATATAAACTTCAACACCCCCTCTCACATGTGACGCTGGAAGTCAACACGTGAATAGACTTAGGTATGGCTCAAGAGGCCTATATGTGGACATAGAAGGGGACAACCGTAATTTTTGGATAAACTGCAAATGCCAAGACTTGGAACTCAAGACCTTGGGCTTTGATACCATGTTAAGCTTCATGCATTAGCCAACACAACCAAAAGTCCGAACCGATGGAAAGGGCTAGGCAATCCACATATACACCTCAACAAGGAGAATATACAAGATTAGATGGGTCGTCAAAGGAAGATGCACGTCAAGAGAATGAAGCACAAAAGTTTGTAGCCCAAGAAACCGGCGGCAAAAGAAGCTCGGAGGCATGGAAATGGGCGTAGATCAACGACAATGCAAACGGAGGTGACGAAAATCTTATAGAAGACAACAAAGACAGTAAGGCTAACAAAAGTTATGCTGACCAGGACCAAAAAAGAAAAGAAGGCTGGCAAATAACGATTTGACAGAAAATAGAAAGCAAATGCAAGACAATGATGCATGAGCAGTCGTGCCTGTAGGGGAGGCGCCGGAAGAGGCCATGCAGGTGAGATGTTGGCGAGGAGCACCGAAGAACATCAACTAGCGGACGAGCACCCAACACTGATGGAAGGTATATGTGTGAGATAGGGTCGGCGAAACGACCACCGGCAAGAATCACCGACCATCGAGGGAGAGAAACGATGCCCGTCGACAAGGACATTGTAATTGCTCTTTTTTTAAAGATCGTATTTTGGAATGACTTACACTTGGTCAGAAGAACAGGCAAGGCTAGTGGCCTGTCGACAAGCGTGGAAGAAGCCCACACAGGGAGGTGCTAAGCAGGCCAAGGCATTGCGGGAGTAGGTGACGACTGTGGCGGTAAGGGTGGCCAGTGGAGCTCCGGGACTGGATGGGGAGGTGGCGAAGCGGGTGGATCGCAGTGGCTTGGTGGAGATGGCAGTGGTGCAAGGGGCTGTAGAGTAACACGGTCGATACAGGCAGCCCAATCCAAGAGGGAACTCATGGTGCAGCCGTTGGTGGTGTCCTTGAGAAGGCAGGCATGCTAGACGTGTGCGTCGAGCTTAGGGGTGTGCACGATGCCACTTGGAAGCTGTAGTAGCACTAGATGGGGAGGAGTCGGGCAGATCAGCCCGAGGCTATTGTCGGTGGTTGGGACTAAAGGGAGATACTGTGGCGATGTCACGTGTCTGAGTGGCAGCGAGTTCTCGTTTAGAGGTGGTGGAACAGATGACGGCGAGCTGAGAGATCAGACTGGATGTGGCGGCTGCGTCGCGGCCTAGGAGGCGAGCAACCTTCAATCTGGACAAGGCCGCGGGGCGTCCTAGCCGGCCCATATAGATGGATGCTGACCAGGGCGGGCGCGTGACGAGGACATGTTGGCAAGGGAGATCATGCATGCGGGATGTGCGGGTGATGGAAGAAGTCACAACGCAGGGCGGGTGAGCAATTGGCGGAGTCAATGACAACCGTCGACGAGCCTTGCATGAACAACAGTGAGGGAGTGCGCTGTCTCTTAAAGCTGCCTACGCGTGATGCAGCAGACCGACTAGTAGGCCTCCGAGACGTGGAGCAGCTGGCTGGGGAATCCTGGTGCTAGGCGGAGCAGCACAAGCGTGCGATGCAGCGAGGAAGTGTTGGAGGTGGTCAGAGATCTCGATGGCGGCGATGTCGCACGATCTGAGGGGAGCAAGCTTCGACAAAGGCCGGTGAGAGGCACGTCAATCCAGGAGGTCCGGAGTAGGCAAGAAGATGGCCCAATGTTGGCCCGATCTAGACGGAGTTGGCCCCATGGAGAAGCTAATGGCTGGTACATGCCGACCTCGATCTCTTGGTTGTGCACGATGGAGTCGGGAAGCTGGATCGCCTAGCGGCTCCTGTGATCTGGACGTGGCTTCGATCTGAAGCAGTGGAGGCTCGATTGATGGATGAAAATGAGCCGGGTGAGGAAATCGGGCTGGCGGTGGATGGGTGGCGCATTCAGGAAATGTTCGATGAGAATGACGATGTACAATGGAAGAAGAGTGATGAGATCGATTGAGAGAGGTGGAGACTGGATTTTTTCCAATCAGAGTGTGCGTTGCGGCGTGCTGAAAACCCTAAACCTGGGCTCATGGTACCATGTTAGAGGAGGAACCTAGTTGGCTGCTTCTCAGTGCAAAGCGATGGGTACTCGATTCAGTGCAGGCAAGGTGTTGGCAGCTGCAGGGGTTTGGGACTTTGTCATTACTGATGGTAATTGACTGGTGGTGTTGTGACAGGGAGAGGGAACATGACCCATTGTGGCTCATCTCCATCTACAGGTCGTGGTCTTCATCAACCTTGCCTTCTCTTGGGCCATCATGGAGGCCAATCTGTCTGGGCATCTTCATCAAGCGTCACTAACCATTGTTTGCCTTTGCAACTATAAGAGCTCCATGGTGACTTTTGTTGGGCCTGCTACTACTTGGGCTGTTGCTACTTTGTGCCTCTTTTGTGTGGCTATTGCTGGTGGTCTGCTTGTGTTTTGCTTCTGCGATGGTCTTATTGTGGCAGAGAATTTGGTGAGCTATGCCTGCTGTTTTTGTGAAGGCCGAGGAGCTGATGCATGCTTCACGTCTTTTCTATCTAGAATCGTCCCTTCTGTTGCATCCACTAAGGTCCGTTGCTATACCATGTTCATGTATGGCGCAAGTCCACAACCTTTTTGTCCATCAACCTTTGCTTCTGGTCTTTTTCCCTGATCGTGGGACCTCTTTTGGCATGGTTTGATTGTAGAAGATGTCATGACGCCATTGCCTTCTTTTCTCCAAGTTCGTTGTCATCTCTCTCTCTCTCTCTCTCCTTGACACCTTTCTAGATTGATGCTATCAAAACTCAGATTTCGGATGTTTACGTGACATATGCTTTCCATTGGGGAGGGGGCGGGGTGTATTAAGGTACTATTAGTTCCTAGTCTCCGGTAAATTGACTTGTGGTCATAATCTCCTTGTGTTTGTACTATATTTTTGCCCCCTTGGGCGACATTGTATAGAGGCTGCGTCAATTAATTTGGATCGGAGGGAGTACTGAATTCAAAGATGATACGTAGTCTGGTTGCAACTTTCACATGAGAGACTGTTTTCTTTGTGTATTATCTATATAATCTACATCTACATTATTTATTTCTGCACATCTTGGATAACTAATGTTCTATCCTTATCTGGAAGGATTTCACAATTGGAGGCTGTACCTATTATACTGGTGTACAGTTATTTACTCAGCAGTTGCCATTTTGGCTCAAGTTACATTTCATATAATATGGGGAATTGAGGGAAAGGGATGGATTGTGGCTCATTCTTGGTGGGCGAAGCTGGTTGGTTTTGCAAGGTATTTAAACGACTCCATTTGTTGCATTGACTTTTGTTGTGTTCATGTTCATGTATCTGCTCATATCCATGAGTACAACTGTCTCTATATGCCTCTTATGCGGGCAATATCTGGATTGCACTTAATCATGATAGTTGATGCAGGGACCAGCCTTGGGAATCACCATCTGTTATCTATTTTCTTATCGTACAGCTATCTGCTGCTGTCCTTTCTTTGGTTGAAGTCTTTGGAAGCAGGATCCATCAAGATTCATGTTGGCTCAACTTCTCCTTTGACATTGAGCAAATAGGTCAGCATGTGGTGCACTGTGCATTGAGTCAGACTAACCTAAATAAATGATAGTTATATTCCTAGACTGTGTAATAGGAGATTTCAAACTGTTTTGTGAAATACATTCATTCATACCACTAGGAAATGATGTTACTTCGATTGCTATTTAAATATGTTTTTCTTGCAATGTTTTAGTCCATATATGCCTGTTTAGAAAGGATGCAGCCGAGCTGTTTATCTTACCATAGGTCTGTACTGAAGAACTGTACAAACTTAAGTTCAGTACTTACCATTGTCTACTGCCTAATGGATATATGCATTTTCTGTGTGCAGGTTATCATTTTCGGGTTGCGTGCTGTTTGTTGCTGCCTGCTGTCCAATTAATTGTCAGTATCAGTCACCCTTCTTGGATTTCGTTGCCATTCTTTGTATTTAGCTGCATCGGTCTTGTGGATTGGTCCTTAACGAGTAACTTTCTTGGTCTTTTCCGGTAAGCTCCATCGTTGCCTTTTCTTCTTTGCTGCGAACAATTAGTTTATTATATTGAGATTGCACATTTGTTGATAATTGTTAAATTGTGTTTGCAATGCATTCTGAAGGTGGTGGAGGTTACTTGAGATATATTCGGTCTTCAGCATTCTTCTTCTTTATATTTACCAACTGCGTGTCAAGTTTCCCTATGTTGTGGTAGCATTTGCTGACTTTATCGGTCTATTCAAAGTTTCTTCAAAATCAGAATGGCCTGAGCTGTCCTCCGGTATTTCTCTCCTGGTGTATTACTTCATGGTAAGCAGCTAAGAATCTCAAATATAATATATTGGGCACACACAGTGTGAGGATATTTTGAATCATATGGTAAAACCATGATATTGGCAGTGATACTGATCATCTTTGTTTTTTATTTGCTCGTTCTTGATGCTTCAAGCTTACTTGCATAGTATCTGTCGTGTGTAGAATTCCAGAGAATGAAATTATACCAAATTCTTGGAGAGGCTGTAAAATGGCAAACTCATGCCATTGTTGCCACTTCATTCAATTCGTGCTTTATTAAAAACTAGCAAAAGAGCCCGTGCGTTGCAACGGGAGAAAAAACACAACACACTCTTAACGGAACAACCATCACTCAAGACCACAATAGGTCCATCTCCTTTATTTTAGCGACACATCATATTTATGTTGCCGCTTATCCTTCTTCCCACCCTCGCCGGCGATGGCCTTAGTGTTCACACAAACCAAAATGTGTTAGAATGTGGTTAATCCTAAGACGTCTCTCTCTCCCTCTGTCCTCCCTCCCCCTCTCTCTCGCTTTCTCTCGCAATCGTGATGAGAAATCTGTTGTTTTCCCCTGCGACGTATTCAGAGGTATGGATGTGTAGTTCTCGATGTTTTCTTTTCCCTATATGATTATAGTGGGTGTTTATTTGCAATCCGGATCGCCGCCTGTATCAAAGAAAAATGGATCGTGCGCTATAGTTATAAGTTTCCTTCCAAAACAATATTTAAAAAATATTTAACAGGTTAAATTAACATCATATACAGATTTCACGCATTTTTCTAATCAAATTTCATATATAACATATTAAAATCGGAGTTACGGTTTAAAAGATGCGTATAATTTAGAAAACCATTTGTTTGAATTAAATATCTTTCAAAATAATATTTATAAATACTTAACAGGTTAAAATAATCTTATATTCATATTCTACATATTTTTCTAATCAAAATTCATATATAACATGTTTAAATCGGAGTTACGGTTTAAAAGATATGGATGATTCAGAAAAGCATTTGTTTGTATTAAATATGATCCGCGAATATAATACCTAAAAAGTCAAGGGGTTTTTTGAAAAACTGTAAAATAACGGTTCGGAGTGACTTAAATCTGGACTGCGGGTTGATTTCATGTAAATGCAGGGGCTTTTTTGCAAATTGGCGCGACGGACGGGCAGAAACCCTGCGTGCTTTATTATTAGGTAGAGAAAATATGTATGTACAACCAATTTGAAAAACATTTCTTCTCGTCGACTTATTTATTCTACATCCAGTAGTCTAAATAGTAAAAGGAATAGATAACTGTGAAGTAAGAGCATCTCCAACAGGCGCACAAAAACTGCTCCGCGCGCTAAAATTTGGGTTTTTTTGGGCGTCGGACAGCTCCAGCAGAAGCTGTAAAATAGTGCATGCGCAAAAAAGGATTGGGCACGCGCTAAAAAAGCGCTATCAGAAGCTGCAAATTTGGGGCGCTGGATAGCACGCGCTTCACAATTTGCACTGCGTGTTTTTTTTGGGCGCGCGTTTTTGGGCATCTGCTAAATCAATGTTGGGCTGGCGCCCTATAAGTGCTACAGTGGCGCACTAAAACTATTTTAGCGCGCGAAACTTTTATGCAGCTGTTGGAGATGCTCTAAGAGGACTAGTGATTTACATACGGGGACATAGCTTCAAGCAATAACGGGAATGTCATCTTTAAATTATTCTAACACATGTTTAATTTGGTTAGAGATGAAGTGTTGTTGCTTGTCAACATGCATTTGTAAGATGGTTGAAACAAGTTTATGAATACTGTACCAGCAAATTGAAGTGGTAACTTCACAGGCTACGAGTAAGGTAGAGCTTAGCCAATGTAGGATCAACCACAACAGTGTAGCAACTAAACTAGTAGGATTATGTAGTGCTTAGTGTTACCCATAATGTGGTATGTGTTCCATCCAGTACAGGTGGTGGTGTTTGTTTGTTTGGATGGACATAATGGATATACACCATGTAAGGTCCTATTTGGATCAAAGGGAAGAAAAAATAGGATCGGGACAAAATGGAGGAATAGGAAAGGAAACAAGGTGTAAAACATAGGGATAGAAATACACCATTTGAACACCGCTGGTGGTGTTTGGAATGCAGGAAAAATAGCCCAGGAAATCTACACAAGTAGGTCTCACTGGATAATTTTTCTATGTCACATTGTTTGAGTTCAGGTCTAGACATGCCCCAGCATGCATGCATGCTACCTATTTTGAACTCTATGTGGGTCCCAAAGTGCATGGTTGATCTTTGGAAGTGCGGGGCTAAGAAACTTTCCAAAGGATTGGTACAAGGCTATTCCTGCCTTCCGCATACCATAACTTGTTACAGTTCCTCAGGAATGAACTTCCTTTACTTTTGCTATGCTTTTCCTCCGTCCCGAACAGGGCCTAAATTAGAATGAACCATGGGTTTTAAGGTGGTAAGGTGAGGCACCCTTGCCCCTTTTCACCTTTTAAGCGCTTAATACGCAAGGCGAGGGAATGCCATGCAACTTAAAGATGTTGTCAGTGAAGGCTGCAACAAGAGATATAACAGTGATGGAGTGCTTTAGAGGAATGAAATGACTGTACTTAGTGAATTGTCCATAACAACCAAAATGAGATCTTTATTGTTTGCCAATGGCAGTCCTTCCACAAAGTCCATGTTGACATGGGTCTGGACAGATTTAGGTATAGGGAGTGCTTGGAGGAGGCTTGTGTATTGTGTGTGGTCAGGCTTGTTTGTTTGGCACCTAGTGCATTGCTGAATGAAGGTTTGCACATCTTGTTTCATGCCAGACCAGTGGAAGAGGAGTTTGAGTCTGATAAGTTGCTCCTTGACCTGAGCGGCCTCCTAATTCACTGCTATACGGTGCAGTAATTATATCTTTCCTGAGTGTAGGGCTGTGACCAACCTTACTTTGTTTTTGTACCTGATAGTTCCCTGGTGCAGAGTGTTGAAGTGTATATGCGGATTGCCTAGCCCTTTCCATAAGTTCAGACTTTTGGTTGCGTAGTCCATGAAGCTAGACATGGTATCAGAGCCTAAGGTCTTGAGTTCAAGTCTTGGCTTTCACAATTTGTCCAAAAATTGCCGTTGCCCCCTTTGTGTCCACGTATAGGCCTCTTGAGCCATACCTCTGAGTCTATTCACGTGTTGACTTCCCGCGTCGCACATGAGAGGGGGCTGTTGAAGTGTATATGTGGATTGCCTAGCCCTTTCCATTAGTTCAGACTTCTGGTTGTCAGTTGTTTGGTCAGCATCACTCTCACTCCGCCTTCTCTTCTTATCCCCGTGCGCAAATCCCTACTTGATCTTTTTTTTTTCCTGTTTCCCGCTCGATGCTCTTGTGATGGCTTCCCTGGCCTAGGGCGACGCCCTATGGCTACGGCTAACTGACGCTCCAAATCCCCCAAAGCTCCAAGGCGGATGCCTTCCGCTGCAGCTTGAGCGCCTAAGCGATGCCTTAAAAACCATGGAATGAACAAAGGAAAGTGAAGTGACATATGATAGAATATACTACCTCTGTAAATAAAACATCTTACATTTGTTTACAGAGGGAGTAACATTAGAAATAACTTTGCGTTAGTCCTTAATTAAGAATCAGTTACAGTCTACCAGCGCTTAATTAAGAATCAGTTCCACTCTACCAGCGCTTAATGAAGAATCAGTTACACTCTACCATCACTTTTCAGGGCCTTTGGCTTTTCACATGTCAGTAGTCAAAAGATCTTTGCCTTCTAATGCTCTTTTTCTCTCATTGTAGCTGTCATCATTCAAGCGAGACATACAAGAAATGGATAGTCTAATGTCTCTAGAAAACGACAGCTTAACAGAGGACCTTCTTCCTTCTAGGAATGCATTTTTGGTTCGTCAATCTCGGTACGGAATTTTTTTGTACATTAAAAAATCATTGAATTATCCACTTCCTTTTTATTTCCTGAACTGCGAAACATGCTGGCTATTTTATATTTTGTAATTAGGGAAATTAGCTCACTAACACCACAGATGGTGAAATTAGAGAAACAACACCATAAAGGAGCTCAGTTACTAAATGACACTGCGATCAGAGTTTATTATGGAAAATGACACTGCATAAAGCAAGTACTCTTTTGTAAGTTTCCCAAAAAATAAATACACTTGCCATTTCTTCCCTGATCAACTCCTGTCGCCACTACTAGCAGCCACTGCTGCTCATTCAGCCAGCATTGCCACTGCTTCGTCTAATTTCTGTCCCTGCAGTCTTCTTCCTCGTCACCGTCATAGCTTCTCCAAGATCTCTGAAAGACTAGGAGGACATAAACTTTATTTCAGCTATAACGACGTTATTTTCTGCATTAAACAGTTATTGTGATGATATCTGGTAGTTGAGCCCATCTGCTCCAGTATTTCTTTAATTTCATCTGTTTGTGGTGTGCCTGTACTTTTGGTTCCTCTGTTTTGCTTACAGGCTACTGCTCGATCTGTCTCCCCTTTAAAGTGATATTACTTCTCAGATTTGCTCGTTGTGGTTGCTCTGCTGGAACAGAAGTGTGTAGATTGTTCACATAAGATGTTGAGTACCAATAATATATTACAAACTATCGGTTTCGGGTTAAGATATCTGCTTACTAAACCAAAAACCCATGTTATGTAAATCTGCCCAGAAAAAAGTTGCCACTCATTCTGGCAGGTTTGTCGAGCTTGTGAAACAAGTTTTTGGAGCCTCCTGTATTTGAAGTACAATGCGAGAGAAACTGAGAATTGATGGCGAACAAGATCAAGAGAATCAAGATTAATTAAGTTGGGTTAGACACTAACAATTCCATTCTTATGTGCCCTTCAGTCCTTCACTCTCTTCTCCTACCCTGATTTGCCTTTCTTTTCGAGGTTGAACCCCCTGGCCTCTGCATTATTGTGATGCACACATCTATCTTTGCTGAAGTAGATGCAAGGCAACGAGACTAAAGTCATGAACAAGCAGAACATAACAAAGATAACTATGTCATAACAGTTACAAGGTATGAATCTAATACCTATGATTTAGTCAACTTTGTCCACAACAATGCCTTCAAGAAGGGATAAATGCCCCAGAAAAAACACCCCCGCGTCGCCCTCCTCTGGCGACACGGGGGGCGACTCCCCTCGAGCGCCGTCGGGCCTTCCCCCCCTTCTCGTCTCGCCGATGTCGGAGGCCCTCCGCCGGCGAAGCTCGGGCAGGCTCCAGTGAGGGTGGCGGCGGGGCCTCTCCCTGGGTGTCCTCCGTTCTTCTCCTCCCCTCCTCGCTGGGTGTGGCGGCTGCGCGGCGGCGCGCGCCCGATTTGCGAGGTCTGGCGGCGGGGAGCAGCCGCGGTCCATGGCGGGCTGTTGGCTGCGGCCGGTGTCGTCATGGTGGCCCAGACACGTGGTGGGGTGGACGCGGTTGGCCGGGGCTGGCGGCCAGATCTGAGTGCCATGCGCCGCAGCGGGGATGGCTGGTGGTGCCGCGGTGGCTGCGTTTGGCCGGCGCGTCTGCTGTTGCTTTGGCGGCGGGGCTGGCGGGCGGAGGTGCGGTCGGTGGTTGCTTGCTCTGTCGGACCTTAGGCTGGGTCTTGGCGAGCGGCGCGGGTTAGGGCAACGGCCCGACGTGGTGGTTGCTCTGGTCGTGGGCTACGGCGGCGCGGGGAGGTATGGTGGCCTCTCTGCTGCTTGGTGTCTACACGATAGCTCAGCCGATCCGGCTGCTGCGACGGTTGGCTTCTCCGCCGGCGCTGGTTCGTTTGCAGGTGGACTGTTTCGGCCTTCAATCCTTCTCCTCGGCGCCGTGCGCTACTTTCGTCGAAGGGCTGGTCCTCTCCCAGCTGCGGTCCATCGCCCGTCTCGCGCCCGGTGTTGCAGAACCGAGCTCGTCCCGCGCCCGGCTGCAGGACCGAGTTTGTCTCGCGCGCGGCAGCAGGACCATGCTCGTCTTGCGCCCGACTGCAGGACCGAGCTCATCTTGTGCCCGGCTGCAGGATCGTGCTCGTCTCACGGCCGACTGCAGGGCCGTGCTCGTCTCGCGCCCGGTGCGGCAGGACGGGTCGATGGGGGCCAGTTTTGGCCGGCCTATTGGGTCTCGGCGTTGGGGGTCGTCTAGGGGTGCGAAAGGCGGGGCCTTTCTGCTCGTCTCTTTGATTGGGGTAGCGGCGGGTCTCGAGTGTTGATGGTGTCCCATGCTTCCTTGGCCGTCTTCTTGGCGCCAAGGGTGAGCACCATCTCATGTGGGACAGAGCGCAAGATCGCCTCCATCGCCAACCGGTCCTCGTACTCGACATCGTCGGTTTCCACGGCTTTCCACATATGCCGCGCCTCCATGATGACTTCCATCAGGAGTGACCAAGTGGGGTAGTTGGTCCGCGTGAGGAGAGGGAAGGAGGTACTGGACATGCCCACGTCTCGCACGGAGCGTGGCGCACCCAGCTCGCCTCCCGGCCTGCCTCGCAGCACGAGCGCGTCTGCCGCACGGGCCTCCTCAGCCGAGCTCTGCTCAGCGGTCTTGGAGCCGTCGCCGGCGACGCCTTCTTTCGGCATATGCTTCGGCATATAACCTAAGACTCTGATGCCAATTGTTAGCCCAACTACAGTCTAGCTAGCTCTCCCAGCTGGATCGAACTACAGACTAGTTAGTACCAGACTGAAGAGCAGAATATCTGGACGAGGATCACTAGCACGAACACTACCAAGCACACACACTCACATACTAGTGAGGAGACACGGTGGTACTACTAGTGGAAGCTGAATGATTTTGCTTCTGAACTGGCTTGATTACAAGTGAAGGAGCCGGGTCCTTTTATAGGCTGGGCTGGACGTGCACACAGCACACCCACACTGAAATTCCTACATACTTGCATGTCACTTACGGGACTACTACCACGACATGCAAAGCACCTTCCTAGCAACTACTAGCGTACTTGCTTGCACAGCTAAAGTCTACTTCTAGTCAAGTTCCTCAACGTTAAGGAAAACTACAGGAAATAACTAGGAAACTACCTAGTCATTGCACGCCAAGGAAGCTGTTGGTGCTGCATGCATGCAACCGAAGACCATGGTTGACTCAACACGGACTTGACTCTCTACCATCCAGAAGAAGCGCTCTATGACGATAACTCGAGGGCGAGTTCCAAACAACCAGGGGAGAATGATGAGGAACAATAGATGAGAGAAAAAGAAGAAGAGAGAAAAACACATGCCAGATCTGTTTGGGTACTTCTAGATACTTCCACTCTAGTGTAGTATTTCTTTTCTTTTCTTTTCTATCCTACCTACTGTTTTCCAGAGTCTTCTAGTTGTGAGTAGCTATGAGTAGAATAGCGAAACTTAAATAATATTTTCTAGAGTATCCCAGCTATAAGTAGAAGTATGTGAAGGCTTCCCAAAGCCCTATAAATAGAGGTCCTCACCTCTACTTTGAACTCAGACTATGTACCCACTACCTATAATAGAACTTGTTGTTCTTATCTAAGATCTTGGAGTAGATCTTGTGCTCTAGGAGTTCTGGATTGAACTCTTGCTGCCATATAGGCCTACATTCGCCTCTAGAGCGATATCTAGCGCAGCACGTTGAAGTTGTTCCTTCAACACTTGTGCTGTACACATTGTAGCAGCAAGGTGGAGTTGCTCCTCCACAACCTTTGTGCTGCTTCAGGTGCATCGATGCACGGTGCCCTCGCAGCGTGGTGTGTGCCGTGGGTGCTCGACGCGTGGCGCTCTCGCGGTGGGGTGCGCGCACTGGGCACGGATGCTTGCCTTGGCGTCCTCATGGCAGCATGGATGAGTAAATGATAGAATAAGGGGAACGGCTATGGCTGGCACTGCCACCATAGCAGTCCTGGGAGAGGAGGGCGCAAAATCGTCTCCATGATTTTCAGATTGGGCTTTTTTTCATCCTGTTGCTACCTCTTCTGTTTCGTCCCTTTTCCTCTCCTACCTAGATAGTGCAATCCCATCTATTTGTACTGGTCATGTCTTACCTTATTGGCAGGTTTAGCAAGCCGAATGCAATTAGGGCCAAATGCAGTGATGACAATGAAGAAATGTTAATCACCCAAAGGGGAAACTAATGCCCGTGTACTATGTCATACATGTCCAAGTCAGCAGCTTTTGTAGGTGCTAAAACTACTTTCATGTCGGCAGTATAAGTTTGTAACTTACACAATTTTCTCTTTGATTCATCAAACCTTTTAATTGTGCTTCCTTCATTTTTATGGTCAATATACTTGTAGCCATACACATTTCGAAATGTATTAAATGGTAGTATGTTCTTGCCAAGCTGAATAACTTTTGCGATAGTTCTTTCTAACCACCCCTATTTATCTAGATTTACCATTTTATACTGTATTTTCTTGCTAAAGAACTTCTTCTACTTCAGAACTGGCAGAAGGCATGCTAATGTATTACTAGGAGGTTCAGTTTTCAGAACATTCAGTATCAACTTCTTCACTTATGGCTTTCCGGTATTTTATTTTTTTCCTCGCTCAGTCCATGCTTTTCCTTTCGCATATTAATTGCAGTTCCCACTCTTATATTTGTTGGGGTATGCAATTCCTCACCCCTCACAAATGTGCAGAATAACATTGCCTGTGTTTCTACCAGGGCAAGAGCATGATTCATCCATGCGGCTATTAGCATGAGATAATATCCGTGCACGGTTGCCGCGGATAGTGGTCATGAGCTTTCTCACGCTAAGCACATGCACAGTGCAGCTGCCTGGAGATGACTTAGCAAAATAAACCTTTTTCCGTGCCATTTAGTGTCGCATGGCTGCTTGATTAGGCACTGGTGCTTAGCAACTGCTTATGCATATAACTAGCACAAATAATAAATAAGAAAATCATGCAAGAACATACAAAGAAGCATCGAACTGATGAAAGCTTACATAAGTGATTGATGATGTGGCTGTATACTTTCTCTTAAGCATCCACATATATGCATCTAGCATTGTACATGCCCTTGGTTTCCGTTCGTAAACTTCAAATATTGTTCAACAAGCATGATTCAGTAAATCAACTATAGACTTAGTTGTGGCTTACTAACCACTCTAATATCAGTTGCATGAGACACGTGTAAATTTCTTTTGCGGTGGTAGGTCATGCAGGATATGGGCTCAACTTTGCCTACTAAGGCCAAAACAGAATAATGAGCAGTTTATCAAATGATAGTACTCTTGGATGCAGTGATGGATATCCTTTCCAGTTATATTCTAACTTTTGTTTCTGAATTCAAGCAATTGTCATTTACTCATTGTGTCTGAGAGAAACCGAAAGAACAACTTATTCGAGATTACAATTGATGACTATTGCAGGTTTTGCTTCTTGCCCTTTCCTTATGGAGTTTCAACTTCACTAGTATTTGTGCTTTTGGTCTCCTTGCATACGTTGGATACATTTTATATGCTTTCCCTTCCTTGTTCCAAATGCATCGGTTGAATGGGTCACTCCTAGTGTTTATCCTGTTTTGGGCAGTAAGCACATATGTCTTCAATGTGGCATTCACATTCTTCAACAAAAGATTTCAGAAGGTATCAGACTTAGCTATCCAAGTTCTATTGATTATTGAAGTTTGTGAATTTATTTTGGTCAATTTTGCAGGATACGATAATATGGGAGACTATTGGCCTATGGCATTATTCTATCCCTGGACTATTTCTACTCGCACAATTCTGCCTTGGTGTTTTTGTAGCACTTTGTAATCTTGTAAACAATTCTGTTTTTCATTACCTTACCTCTGAGGAGGGGCCATCGTCTAGTGATGATCACCTTATTGATGGTAAGTGAATTTGTCACTGTTAACATTTTCAGTTTACTTTTCCTTGCTGCCTGGTTTTCAATTGAGTAAAAAATATATTCTCTGTGAGATAATGTCTTAAATTGATGAAATGATTGGATATGCATGATGCATATTGTTGACATGGGCAATGATGAGCACTCAAAAGTAACTGCCACATCACACTGAAAAAGAAACCGCGACATCAAACTATGTACATTTCTTCTATTTTTGGTAAATAATAAAGACTAAATGGAATCCTGGCTGATTTT
Source organism: Triticum timopheevii (assembly GCA_963921465.1). Classification (NCBI taxonomy): domain Eukaryota; kingdom Viridiplantae; phylum Streptophyta; class Magnoliopsida; order Poales; family Poaceae; genus Triticum; species Triticum timopheevii. Next base: position 238,832,034 of record OY997266.1, on the reverse strand, counting down.
CTGGACTAGCCAAAACTATACTGCTGGTTGAGCCCATGTCTCCTTGGTAAATAATTCTCCAGATGACTATTGGAGTACCCTCTCCCACAGTTCGAACTTTTGGTTGCGTTGGCTAGTGCATGAAGCTTAACATGGTATCAGGGCCTAAGGTCTTGAGTTCAAGTCCTGGCTTCCACAATTTATCCAAAAATTTCTGCTGCCCCCCTCCGTGTCCATGTATAGGCCTCTTGAGCCATACCTCTTGAGTCTATTCATGTGTTGACTTCCCGCTAAACACGTGAGAGGGGGTGTTGAGGTGTATATGTGTATTGCCTAGCCCTTTCCATCAGTTCGGACTTTTGGTTGCGTTTGCTACTGCACGAAGCTTAACATGCTATCCCTCTCCCATAGTTCGGACTTTTGGTTGCGTTGGCTAGCGCATGAAGCTTAACAAACACAAATACTGGTTAAAAGGAAATCGTCTAACCAAAATGAGGTGTCTAATATGGGAACTACTTATGCTAAATTAATGCTGTGGCAGACATTTCAGCTGTGGCTATGTGCTATCTCGCAGCAGCGCCATGGCTGGGGAAGGAAAGGGAACCTCTTAGGATTGTTAGGAAAAAAAGCTATACAGGAAAGCATATATGGTGTTAGTTGTGTGATTAGATGTTTGCCCCTTGGTAACAGATTATGATATCTTGTATTGCTTGTAGCTTTACTAGCGAGCTGTTAACACTTGTATCTATGCTCTAGTTAATGTCCAAGGGCCTATTTGGTTGGTGGCTAACTTTGCCATAGTTTGCCACACTATTTTAGCCAAACTTGCATTAGCTTTGGTGCTCGAATTGTTAGCCACACTTCGGCTTGCTCAAGTGAATCTTGCCACACTTTTCTGTGTATGACATGTGGGGCTTATTTCTCACAAAAAGAATCTTGCCTTAGGTGTGGCTAGAGCCAAACACCCATCTAACTTGGTCAAACTTGCCTAACTTGAGGTATGGCAAGGTGTGGTTAGGAACCAAACAGCCCCTAAATATACTGAAACATAATAGTGTAAACGTTATGTATGGCAGATGAGTTCTCATATAGGTTTATATGTTATCGCAAATTGTTACACTGGAACCAGAGATCAATTCTCGAAGATGTTTGTTCGTATTTAAATCCAATTTGGAAACTTAACTGTTCACTGTCTGACAACCAGTGAAAACAATTAGGTACAAAAAGCTCCCTGCACGACTGTTCTGGCAAGGTTCCCTTTTGCAGTTGCTGTTTTGTTAAACAAGTGTTGTCTGGAGGTGCATGGGCACATAGTAATGAGTAAATGACCATACTTGTGGTTGTTAGAAGGCTACAGATTTTTCTTTAAGTTCGTAATGGTAACATAGTGTTAACGTTTTTCATAATTTAATAACTTTATCATGTTTTTCACAATTTGATTCTTGATTTTCTGTTCGAAATAGATTACATCACAGTTCTGCTGTCTTATGTTTAATATTGCAATTAATTCTGATCTGTTCGAGGCCTATTTTTGCAGACAAGGAAGATGCAATGGTTTTGATTGTAGCAACGCTAGCATGGGGTCTACGCAAACTTTCACGTGCAATTACTTTAATGTTACTGTTTCTTCTTGTGATGAAACCTGGATTTATTCATGCTGTTTACAGTACGGTGCAATATCCTTCTCTGTGTTATCTTATCTAATTCCGAAGTTACTGTTATTTGTCCCATTGATTTCTGGATTTCAGTTTACCATCTTCTCTAGTACCCCAACCCCCACAGTCATTTGATGGATCTTATAAATCATTTTGTAGCATCTACATTTTATCTTTTTGCCTCAAGCTGAGCCATACCTAATGAGCATTACTTTTGTCTCAGTGTGCTTTTTCCTGGTGTTTCTGGTGAATCATTCAATCAATAAAAGACTACGCCAATTCTTAGTGTTATTTTGCGAGGTGCATTTTTCTATACTGTACATTCTTCAGCTTGATCTAGTCTCCAATGCTCTTGAGCGCAGTGGTCCACTTATGATGGAGGTATTCTCACAGTTAGGTGCGCACTCTATGTTTCATGTCTTTGCTTTTCTGTAAAGTTAACCTTGTTTCTTTGTTAAATCAATGACAACCCAGTGCTGAAGGTGTATTCTTAGGTGTTCAGGTTCTGCACAGCAAGGCAATGCACATTGTTATGGATGCACCTTATCTCTACTGCATAGCTCATGGGGTGTATATATATCACGTAAGACTTGGGGTACAAGGAAAGGAAACATAGCCTGATAGGACTCCTACACCTAATACTAATACTCCTTACCCCCCCCCTCTCAAATGCAAAGCGTATGCCATAGCATTGCATTTAAAGAAGTGTAACACTAAGGAAAAAAAAGATAATCGAAAGTCCACGCCTTGAGAGTGTCGTCCTAGCATGAGAGTCTTCAAAACCTGCTGAGTAAAGCCAAAGGAGATAACGAGAAGATGACGCATCAGAGGAACATTGCATCAGTAGAAGATACAAGAGAAGATGGATTGTCAAAAGAAGATGGCACATCGAGAGAATGAAGCATTGCACACAAAAGCATAGCGCGAGAAAACTCGTAGCGAAAGAAGCTTGGTGACAAGATAATGGGTGTCGATTAACAATGCAAAAGAGGCCACGAAAATCCTATAGACAAGGACCAGAAAAAGGCTGACGGATAAAGGTATGGTGGACTCGCATGACATGAGAAAAAGAGAAACGGACTTGGTGGACGCAGCGGAAATATAGAGCTAGAATCAAGTATACATGAACGAAGATGCAAGAGCCTTCGTGCATACAGAAGAGCCTGTGGCCTGTGGAAAAAGTCGTGCATGTGAGATGCCGACGAGAAGCAGCGGAAAAGAGCAACTAGCAGACGAGCACCAAACACAATAGACGGTGCATGTACGAGACGGGAGAGCCTGGCGGGATGGTGACTTGGGTGGCCTGCTGCTGGGGCGAGGGGGTGGGGGGTTGCGATGCGATTTGGGAGGGTAGCCCGATTCCAGCGGGGAGGCAACAAATGCTTGGTGGATCCAATCGGGGAAGGGGTCGGGCCATCAGATATGAGAACGGAGAGGAAGCACACCGAGATCAATAACGGTGCACGAGTTGCGTGTGCGCGAAGAGGGAAAAAACCATAGGCTCTAATACCATGTTAGGGAAATAGCAACTTGTATTCCGATGAGGCCGTAGGCCAGTATATATAAAGGGCAACCTGGTAGGCCAGTATATATCCACATGCAAAATACTCTTAACAATTTTAACGAGTTTTGAACAGTTCTCTTGAATTAAATGGTGAACCACATCATACTTTTTATACTACAGTAACAGCACTCCTTTTCTCGTATGTTTGACAGGCCTCTCAAGTAATGCTAAAACAAAAGACTTAGTGGAGATTGGCTCAATTATATGCTTCTGTGCTGTCCATAGCCATGGTTTTAAAATGCTTTTTGCTCTCTCTGCTGTTCTTCGGCATACACCGTGTCCACCTGTTGGGTTCAGTATCCTAAAGGCTGGTTTGAATAAGTCAGTACTATTGTCAGTTTATAGCTCACAAAATTCACGAGAAGGTCAAGTTTGCCGCAACTTACATGGTACCTTCTTGCATCATGGACATCTATATTAATTATTTCTTGTTTGGCACAGCCTTTACTTGTTAAATGAACTACAACATAAATTATGTCATGCTTAACGTTACTAGGTTTTATACTTCTCAGATGCGTTCATGGTGGCAAGAGCTCTTTGTCGCTGACAAATAAGAAAAATGTTTTAGGTGCAGGGCTAATGTTTGTGCCGGAAAGAGTGCATGGGGAGAGGACCAATGCAGGATTAGTTCGCTTCCTTGATCTTTTGTAAACTGTTTCACAGTGTGCCTTTTTCGTAAAGGGATACTACAAATTTATATTTAATTGCTTAGTAGAAAATTTGAAACTTGGGTACTTGGATGACTCCAGATGTCCACTCTATTGTTTGACATGAGTTATTGACTGAATATATGTTTACTATGCCAACCCTCTATTTTGTATTTTGCAGAAAAAAAGATTGCGTCATATCTCAGTAAAATCGGCCAGAAATTTCTCTCTATGTATCGCTCATACGGAACTTATGTGGCTTTCCTCACAATTCTGTTGACTCTATACTTGGTGACTCCCAATTATATATCATTTGGTTACCTTTGGTTCCTTCTACTTTGGATAATCGGAAGGCAGCTTGTCGAGAAGACGAAGAGACGACTTTGGTTTCCATTAAAAGTATATGCTGCTGTGGTGTTTATCTTCACCTATAGCCTGAGTATTTCTCCACTCTTTGCGCGCTTGGTTTCAAAGTTTGTTAAACTATATCCTGATCTTGGATTTGATCCTGAAGCCTCTTTGTTGGTAAATGTTTGGCAATCATTGTCTATTCTAATAGTGATGCAACTTTACAGTTATGAAAGAAGGCAGAACAGTGACAAGAACTTCAGTGTTTCTGATGCTTCTGTATCTGGGCTTCTAGGGTTCCTTAGGAGGTTGCTAATTTGGCACAGTGAGAAGATACTATCAGTTAGTGTGTTCTATGCTTGCCTATCATCAGTCAGTCTATCTGGCCTAGTTTATCTGTTAGGTCTCATTGTGTTTTCCACCTTACCAAAAGTTTCTCGAATTCCTTCGAAGGTCTACCTAGTCTACACTGGTTTACTTGCTGTATCTGAATACCTCTTCCAAATGATATGCAAACCTGCTCAAATGTGTCCTGGTCAGCGCTTGTATGGATTTGCTGCATTTCTTGGTTTGAAACATTATGATTCTGGGCTTTGGGGTGTTGAATATGGGCTTAGAGGGAAAGTTCTGGTGATTGTGGCTTGCACCATTCAATATAATGTGTTCCACTGGCTGGACTTAATGCCAGCATCTCTAGTACATGAGGGTAAATGGGAAGAGCCTTGTCAGCTGTTTATCTCTTCCGATCAATCTGCTAGTCTTTTGAACAACAGGGAGGAGATACATTCCTCAAATAGGTTTGCCTTGTTGTTTTCTAAAGTCCAAGGTCTTGTGGGTAGCAGCTTATCTTCATCCCTTAGTTCAGGCAACACGTATCAGACCTCAGAAGCTGTCCAGAATGTGACCAAAGGTTTGGACGAGGACAAAAGGTACTCATTTGCAAAGATGTGGGGAATGTCAAAAGAAAGCCACAAGTGGGATAAGCAAAGGATCGTCTCTCTGAAAAGAGAAAGATTTGACACCCAGAAGTCGACATTTAAGAGCTACATAATATTCTGGATGGAAAATCTTTTTAAACTGCGAGGTCTGGAAATTAACATGATTGTGTTACTATTGGCAAGCTTTACATTGTTAAATGTTGTATCGATGTTTTATATCATGTGCCTCGTGGCATGTATTCTTATGAACAGAGATCTAATCCAGAAACTGTGGCCCCTTTTCGTGTCTCTCTTTGCTACTGTCTTAGTACTCGAGTATTTTGCCCTTTGGAAAGATGGAATGCTCTGGTTACAGGGTGTCAATGATATTGAAATGCGTTGCCATGGATGCTGGAAAAATTCACAGATTTCCTTTGATTATTGCTCGAAATGCTGGCTAGGTATGTTGTCCTTCCTGTCATATCTTGAACTTCTGCAATCCAATGTTATATTACTATTCAGCTTAAAACAGATAATTTATGAAATATATGTACATTTATTTGATGCAGGGTTAATAGCTGATGATCCTCGAATGTTGGTTAGCTACTATGTTGTGTTCATTTTTTCGTCATTCAAGCTACGCTCTGACCACTTCTCTGGTTTCTCGGACTCGGACACATACCGTCAGATGCGATCCCAAAGGAAAAATGCGTTTGTTTGGAGGGACCTCTCATTGGAAACAAAAAGCTTCTGGACCTTTCTTGATTATGTGCGGCTTTATGCTTACTGCCATTTATTAGATATAGTTTTGGCACTAATTGCTATTACTGGTACTCTGGAGTATGATTTTTTACACCTTGGTTATCTCGGGTTTGCTCTGGTTTTCTTCCGAATGAGACTTGAAATACTGAAGAAGAAGAATAAGATTTTCAAGTATCTACGGATGTATAATTTCGCTGTTATAGTTTTGTCACTTGCATATCAATCTCCTTATGTTGGGCAGTTTAGCTCTGGCAAGTGTGATCAAATAGATTACCTCTATGAAATTATTGGATTCTACAAGTATGATTATGGTTTTAAGATAACATCACGGTCAGCTTTTGTTGAGATAGTGATCTTCTTATTGGTGGCAGTGCAATCATACATCTTTAGTTCTGGTGAATTTGATTATGTATCAAGATACCTTGAAGCAGAGCAAATCGGTGCAATGGTCCATGAACAGGAGAAGAAGGCTTTAAAGAAAACTGAACAGCTGCAGCATCTTCGCAGGTCTGAGGAGCAAAAACGTCAACGCAACATGCAAGTAGAAAGGATGAAATCTGAGATGTACAATTTACAAAGTCAACTAAATACAATGAATTCCTTCACCCCAATCAATAATGCTTCCTGCAATGAAGGCTTACGACGCAGGAGGACTACTAGGTTGTACAGTGATATTGATGCTCCATTGCTAGATAATGAGATTGGTTCACCAGCTGCAGCATCTCAGTCATTTGAATTCTCTGTAGCAGATACAAAGAGAAACATACCAGATTTATTGTTCCCAAGCTCGTCTGATGCTCTGCGGTCACCAATCAGGGGGAGAAGTGAAGAATTTATGCTGGCTGATAATGCTAAAAATTCCGTGGGCTCAACATCTGAGATTATTGAGCTTGATGAGTGTGATATCAAATTGCATCCTAACTTACTAAAAGAGAAGGAAAGAAGACAACCCAAGGAAAACCCACTTAAATCTGCTGTGCAGTTAATTGGTGATGGTGTTTCCCAAGTTCAGTCATTTGGAAACCAGGCAGTTACAAACATTGTGAGCTTCTTGAACATTGATCCAGAAGAATCACTCTCCAATGAGCACCCCGCAGAAGGTAGCTTTTATGATGTAGTAGAAAACCAGAGGGGAACACAAGATGGCCAGTTTCTGAGGACACATTCAGATAGCTTGGGAACTGCAACAGAATACTCAGCAAGTATGCCAGTTGGTGTTATCTTTCGGTATATATGGTATCAGATGCGAAGTAATTATGATTATGTTTGCTATTGCTGTTTTATCCTGGTATTTCTGTGGAATTTTAGTTTGCTCTCCATGGTCTACCTTGGAGCGCTTTTCTTATATGCTCTTTGTGTCAACTATGGACCAAGTTACTTGTTTTGGGTCATTGTTCTGATCTACACTGAGCTCAACATTCTATCACAGTATATATATCAGATTATTATCCAACACTGTGGTTTGAATATACATTTGCCTCTTCTCCAGAGATTAGGTTTTCCTGATGATAAAATAAAAGCGTCCTTTGTTGTCAGCATATTGCCTTTGTTTTTGGTATATATATCTACTCTCCTGCAGAGCTCAATCACAGCCAAAGATGGTGAATGGGTCCCTGTAACAGAATTCAGTTTCCTTAGTGCAAGAAATAACATTGAAGAGAAATTTTGTATACCATACAACTGGAAAGATAGGGTAAAAAGTTTGCACATGCCTTTAATGAATCTTATAAGGATGTTTGGGAGGGGCTTATCTAGATATTGGCTATCACTAACACAGGGTGCAGAATCTCCTCCCTTTTTTGTGCAAGTTACAATGGAAGTAAAACATTGGCCAGAAGATGGAATCCAACCAGAGAGGATAGAGTCAGCAATAAATAAGGTACTTGTGACAGCCCATGAAGAAGGATGTCAATCTAATTCGCCTTCATCATGCCATTCTTGTAGTCGAGTTCGGATTCAAAGTATTGAACGGAGCAAAGAAAATCCTAGTATGGCTCTTGCTGTGCTAGAAGTTGTTTATGCTGCTCCTACAGAATGCCAGTCAGCAGGATGGTTCAAATCACTTACTCCAGCAGCTGATGTAGAAAGGGAAATTCATGACTCACAAAAGGCAGGCCTTTTTGAAGAAATAAATTTCCCCTACCCAGTTGTCTCTGTAATTGGCGGCGGTAAAAGAGAGATTGATCTTTATGCATATTATTTTGGTGCTGACATGGCAGTTTTCTTTCTTGTTCTCATGTTCTATCAATCTATCCTAAAAAACAAGAGTGAATTCTTGGAAGTTTATCAGCTGGAAGAACAATTCCCTAAAGAGTTTGTTTTCATCCTAATGGTGAGAGCTCATCTTTCAGTTTACATGGTTATTATTGCACTTGAACGCTGTTGTACTTCTCTTTGCTTAGGTTTCTAATGCATGCTATTTTAATTTTGCAGATTCTCTTTTTCTTGATTGTAGTTGACCGCATTATATACTTGTGGTCATTCGCAACGGGAAAAGTTGTTTTCTATATTTTCAATCTTGTGCTCTTCACATACTCGGTCACTGAGTATGCCTGGGGAATGGAGCTAGCCCACAGGGATGTTGGAGGATTTGTTTTACGTGCCATCTACCTTACAAAATCAATTTCCCTTGCACTGCAGGCTTTGCAGATCAGATATGGTATCCCCAACAAAAGTAACTTGTATAGACAGTTTCTGACTAGCAAAGTAACACAAGTAAACTACTTGGGTTTCCGGCTATACCGAGCTTTACCGTTCTTGTATGAGCTTCGATGTGTTCTTGATTGGTCTTGCACGACTACATCATTAACAATGTATGATTGGCTTAAGGTACATATCAGTAGATCTGTTTTACAAGCATGTGGGTAATTCTGCCATAAATTTATTAGCATATAGGCGCCAAAGACTGGGCACTATAGTCTATGATGATTGATACTAAGTTTTGTTTTTTTGGACCACCTGATCAGTTGGTACAACAATCAGATTAAACACCAGTATGTTTTTACTTTGGTTAACCCATATAATCCTGTATGATGATTCTACTTTTGCCGTGCTGTGACTTTAGCATTTCAATTTTTAGATATTGATTTTCAAACACTGCCGAGAGTACTACCTCCGTCATGGTTTATAGGTCCCCTTTGTAGTTTGTGCCAAATTTTGACTAAAGATTTAACTCACAAAATGTTAATGCATGTCAAGGAAAAATTGTCTCATTGGATTCGTATTTGAACAACAACAACAACAACAACAACAACAAAGCCTTTAGTCCCAAGCAAGTTGGGGTAGGCTAGAGGTGAAACCCATAAGATCTCGCAACCAACTCATGACTCTGGCACATGGATAGCAAGTTTCCATGCACCCCTGTCCATAGCTAGCTCTTCGGTGATACCCCAATCCTTCAGGTCTCTCTTAACGGACTCCTCCCATGTCAAATTCGGTCTACCCCGCCCTCTCTTGACATTCTCCGCACGCTTTAGCCATCCGCTATGCACTGGAGCTTCTGGAGGCCTGCGCTGGATATGCCCAAACCATCTCAGACGATGTTGGACAAGCTTCTCTTCAATTGGTGCTACCCCAACTCTATCTCGTATATCATCATTCCGGACTCGATCCTTCCTCGTGTGGCCACACATCCATCTCAACATACGCATCTCCGCCACACCTAACTGTTGAACATGTCGCCTTTTAGTCGGCCAACACTCAGCGCCATACAGCATTGCGGGTCGAACCGCCGTCCTGTAGAACTTGCCTTTTAGCTTTTGTGGCACTCTCTTGTCACAGAGAATGCCAGAAGCTTGGCGCCACTTCATCCATCCGGCTTTGATCCGATGGTTCACATCTTCATCAATACCCCCATCCTCCTGCAGCATTGACCCCAAATACCGAAAGGTGTCCTTCTGAGGTACCACCTGACCATCAAGGCTAACTTCCTCCTCCTCACACCTAGTAGTACTGAAACCGCACATCATGTACTCGGTTTTAGTCCTACTAAGCCTAAACCCTTTCGATTCCAAGGTTTGTCTCCATAACTCCAACTTCCTATTTACCCCCGCCCGACTATCGTCAACTAGCACCACATCATCTGCAAAGAGCATACACCATGGGATATCTCCTTGCATATCCCTTGTGACCTCATCCATCACCAATGCAAAAAGATAAGGGCTCAAAGCTGACCCCTGATGCAGTCCTATCTTAATCGGGAAGTCATCAGTGTCGACATCACTTGTTCGAACACTTGTCACAACATTATCGTACATGTCCTTGATGAGGGTAATGTACTTTGCTGGGACTTTGTGTTTCTCCAAGGCCCACCACATGACATTCCGCGGTATCTTATCATAGGCCTTCTCCAAGTCAATGAACACCATATGCAAGTCCTTCTTTTGCTCCCTATATCTCTCCATAAGCTGTCGTACCAAGAAAATGGCTTCCATGGTCGACCTCCCAGGCATGAAACCAAACTGGTTTTTGGTCACACTTGTCATTCTTCTTAAGCGGTGCTCAATGACTCTCTCCCATAGCTTCATTGTATGGCTCATCAGCTTAATTCCACGGTAATTAGTACAACTCTGAACATCCCCCTTGTTCTTGAAGATTGGTACTAATATACTCCGTCTCCATTCTTCTGGCATCTTGTTTGCCCGAAAAATGAGGTTGAAAAGCTTGGTTAGCCATACTATCGCTATGTCCCCGAGACCTTTCCACACCTCAATGGGGATACAATCCGGACCCATCGCCTTGCCTCCCTTCATCCTTTTTAAAGCCTCCTTGACCTCAGACTCCTGGATTCGACGCACAAAACGCATGCTGGTCTCATCAAAAGAGTCGTCTAGTTCAATGGTAGAGCTTTCGTTCTCCCCATTGAACAGCTTGTCGAAATACTCCCGCCATCTATGCTTAATCTCCTCGTCCTTCACCAAGAGTTGGCCTGCTCTGTCCTTGATGCATTTGACTTGGCCAATATCCCTCGTCTTCCTCTCTCGGATCTTGGCCATCTTATAGATGTCCCTTTCGCCTTCCTTCGTGCCTAACCGTTGGTAGAGGTCCTCATACGCCCGACCCCTTGCTTCACCAACAGCTCGCTTTGCGGCCTTATTCGCCATCTTGTACTTCTCTATGTTGTGTGCACTCCTATCCAGGTATAGGCGTCTGAAGCAATCTTTCTTCTCTTTAATCGCCTTCTGGACATCATCATTCCACCACCAGGTATCCTTATCTTCGCTTCTCCTTCCCCTGGACACTCCAAACTCCTCTGAGGCCACCTTACGAATGCAAGTCGCCATCTTCATCCACACATTGTCCGCATCCCCTCCTTCCTCCCAAGGGCCCTCCTTAATGACCCTCTCCTTGAACGCCTGAGCTACCTCCCCCTTGAGCTTCCACCACTTCGTTCTAGCGACTTTAGCCCGCTTATCCCGCTGGACACGAATTCGAAAGCGGAAGTCAGCAACCACCAGCTTATGCTGGGGTACAACACTCTCTCCAAGTATCACCTTACAGTCTAGGCACGCACGCCTATCTTCCCTTCTCGAGAGGATGAAATCAATCTGGCTAGATTGTTGGCCACTACTAAAAGTCACCAGATGTGATTCTCTCTTTCTAAAGAGGGTGTTGGCTACAATCATGTTGTAGGCTAGAGCAAAGCTTAAGACATCTTCTCCTTGATTCCTGATGTCATAGCCAAAGCCCCCATGCGCCCCTTCAAAACCTGTGTTAGATGTACCCACGTGGCCATTGAGGTCTCCTCCTATGAAGAGCTTCTCACCAATCGGTACACTCCTAACCATGTCTTCCAAGCCTTCCCAGAACTCCCTCTTGGTGTTCTCATTGTGGCCTACTTGCGGGGCATACGCGCTGATAACATTGAGAACCAAGTCCTCAACTACCAGCTTGACCAGGATAATCCGGTCCCCACGTCTCTTGACGTCTACCACTCCATACTTGAGGCTCTTGTTGATCAAGATGCCTACGCCATTTCTGTTTGCAGTCATCCCCGTGTACCATAGCTTGAAGCCGGTATCCTCCACCTCCTTCGCCTTCTGTCCTCTCCATTTGGTTTCTTGGACGCAAAGGATATCAACACCTCTCCTCACTGCTGCATCAACTAGCTCCCGAAGCTTCCCTGTCAGAGACCCTACGTTCCAGCTACCTAAGCGAATCCTCCTAGGCTCGGCTAGCTTCCTTACCCTTCGCACTCGTCGAGTCAAATGCGAAGACCCTTGCACATTTTCCACTACATCCGGGCGCCGATGTAGCGCGCCACTAAGGATGCGACGACCCGATCCTCGCTCACTTGCCACCGTATCCGGATCAAGATACGGCGCGCCACCTGGGGGGTGACGGCCCGGCCCTTGCCCATTTTCCACCACACTCGGGTTCCGATGTGGCGCGTCGCTGAGAGGGTTACGCCCCAACAAAATCTTTTGGGTTTCATCTCCATAAGAGTGGCTGAGTTTTTACGTTGGATTCGTATTTGAACATAGTTTTCAAAAATATAATGTTTGGTGACATGCGTGAACATTTTGTTAGTTTAATCTATGGTCAAAATTTGGCACGAAATACAAAGGGGCCCAATAAACCCGGACGGAGGTAGTAGTTGGATATGTGTGATATTGGTGATCTGTGTTGAATGGTTTAGTCTACTTCATCACAATTGTTTCTGTTTTGGTTGTTGTAGGCTTCTGAAGTCTGAACTTGTACTTGGAACCCTGCTTGGCAATTAGTTAGCCTATTTGTAGTCTCAGAATACATAACAAGTCCAAAAGTTCCTTGCTCACCTGATTCCGCTTATTTAAGGCTTCAGTTGGAGTCGGGCTTTGTCTTACTCAAATAAATATGAATATTAGCAGTTTCTCCTACATTCGTTTTTGTTCATGCGCTGTACGATAAAGTAAAAACAGCTTTTCTAGGAATCAGTTAGGTACAACGTTTGATGGTACTAGTTATGCAGCATAATGTACCTTTTCACCATATTTCTTGTATTTAGCTTTTACACTAATGTGTTAATTGCTGTAATAGAGCAAATTTTGACATCTGATATTTTTGTTCCTATGCACAGTTGGAGGACATATATGCGAGCTTGTTCCTTGTGAAATGCGACACAATTTTAAATAGGGCAAATCATCAACACGGGGAAAAGCAAACAAAAATGACAAAATTCTGTGGTGGGATATGCTTATTCTTCGTACTTATCTGTGTTATTTGGGCTCCAATGTTGGTACGTGAGTGCAATACCTTTCTAGAATAGTCACACTAATGTTATTCCAACCTCTTTGCACATGCAAAAATGCTGTGCGATTTTGGGTTTCACTCCCGCGAAGAATTACTGCATTTTTGAATGTGGATTGCGTGCTCAGGGGTGCGCGTGCACATGCTGTTAGGTTGAGACTAACTTTCAAAATTCATGGATATAGTGTCTGCTAGAAAATGTGAGACTGCACAATTTCATCCAAAATATCTCCATCTGTGGTTGTGCAGGAAAGAAGAGAGAGTAAACACTACAAACTGCAATATTATTCATTTAGCTGTTTCTTGTGAGTACCATTGTACCTAGCTTTGCTTGAAGCTTGTAAATACTTCTTTTTGAGTAAAATGCATCAAAGATCCAAAAAATATTGCTTGTGTGTCAGCTAGGTCCTATAAGTATAAAATGCACATCTGGGTCCTAAAAGTGGATAGGTGGTTCACCGAGGTCCTATACAGCCCTGATTAGCTTTGACCTGCACGTGTGGCGGATTGACCACCACCATGTGGAGAATATTTTTCACAAAACCCCCTAAAAGGTGGTGTCTTCTATTTTCATGACCCATCTTTCTCTCTTCTAATTTTGTAGACCTGGTGCATGCGGCATGCCTTGCCTCGCTTGCCACCGTTCCTCCTGTAGGACAAAGTAGTGCTGGAACCCATCTCAAGTGTACATTAGCCCCGGTGTCTGACGAGGAGCTGTCACCCTTCATCTTGCAGATGGCAGCGAGGATGCCCACCACCGTTGGGAAGTGACCATCGCTGCCCTCCATCTTGGGAAGGGCACGATGCCGCCTCGTCGATCATGTCCTCGCCGACGCGCGTGCAGAACGGCACGCGCCACCGGACACCCCACGGCCACCGCTGCACCACCATGCTTCGGCAATCCCACCGCTACACTCTGCAACCCCAGACACACATCACCTCACTTCAAAAACCCCGGATCCGTGCCATGGTCGTCGCCACGACTTCGACAGCGGAGATGAGTGGCAGAGTGGTGGCGGCGGAGAGGAGGAATCGCGCACGTGCTGGGCGGAGAGGAGATTGGTAGCTTCCCACCCATGCTGTCGCCCTCGCTCCCTGCTGCTTCATGGTGTCACTATCTCCACTAGAGCCACCACCATCGTTGAACTGTTGCCTCAGCGACACCCTGGTCCAATTCCTTCTGGTAGGAGTAGCGCGACAACACGAGGAAGAGGATCCCTAATCAATTCTTTGTTCCGAGCTTTCCTCTGCCGAAATTTCTGCGCGTTCTCCAACACCAGCCGCCTCCTTCTGTTGTTCATTGAGCAGCTGCTGGTGATCCTTCATTTCCACCACCAGATTCACCCATTCTGCCTCGTCTTCGCCTGCATGGGCCATGGTGTACCTTCCACCGCAACTGAAGCATCCCCAATTGCTTGCTTTGTTGGCAATAACTACGGTTCAAATGACGGCGGTGGTACAGCAGCACAGCGGTGATGGCGCTCGTGACTCCTTACCATCGTCGTTAGTGACCATGTCCTCCGTCAAGAGTCTCGGCCGTCAGCGAGGTTGGCGCCTTGGAGCAGGGCAACAACTTAAAACTCCGTATCCGCCAGCTGAGGTGAAGACAGAATGGTGGCAGCGGTGCACCCGGTGCTTCGCTGGGTAGAAATCCATGGAATCAATCGTAGCTGGGGCCGCGATGGCAGAGGATGGGCCACGAAATTAAAATAGAGAATGTCTAGAGGTTGCATCACAAAGTATTGCCTACATAGCATCGGTCAACACGTCACGCAAGCAGGTAAGAGTTGGATAGGACCTGCGATGAATCACTTATCCACTTTTAGGATCCAGCTGACACACGCGGAATACTTTTAGGACCTCAATACATAGAAACACAAGCTTTGCGTTTTCTCGATTTGTTTTCGAGAAAACATAAAAACTTGCGTGTCGATGCATTGGTAGATAGAGAAAGAGTTCAGTACAAGCCCAGATGACCAACACCCCAAGTATGACCGATGCGAGGCAACTAGGCAGTAGTTACCCCTGGAGGATCGTGTCAAGACCCACCGCACCTTGCCCTCTCCAACGACTGAGCCTTGGACTTGATCGTGTCGAGCAGAATGTCAGTGTTGGGTTTTGTGTTGTCGAATATGGCGGCGTTTCGATGCAAAATGGAGGCAGCAAATCTGGCAATTTTCAACTCCTGGCACCATGCACATGATATCCAGGGGCAATTTGCGTCAAGCAAGATAGAAAAACAAGGTGCTTCCTCTCCATTTTTGTTCCTGCATAGAGTCCCTGTTTTAACAGGAACGAGAAACCACGAAGAACAGGGGCGTTGGCATCTATATCGATCAAAGGATGGAAGGTCTCAACCAAGAATTGAATTGCTCGGATCGAGCATGTACTACTCCAAGCGAAAATTGGAAGTTCCTCGCACAGAAAAGAAAGCAGGCCATGGCGGCTGTGGCTTCACTCCACTGGTTCAAAGATCCACCAGGCCTTGGGCATGATCACCAAGGAGGCACCCTTGCGCTTCGCTGCCGAGGTGAACCGGGTGGTCTGCTGCCACCAATCAACAAAGTCGTAGTAGTGGATCGGACCAAGATAGAACTTCACACCACAGGGTTCCCAAGAAAGGGCAACTGATGAGGAGGTGGCTCATGGTCTCCTTTGATTGGCAAAACAGACACCACAGGTGGTGTTGCAGGCCTCGTCTTGTGAGCGTCTTGGCAGTCTAGCAGCAGCATTGGCAAGCAAGCGAAATGGAAAACTTGACCCTCGGGGCAGCCCAGGAGCGTCAGCTCAACCACCAAGATCTCGAGACAACAAGATTTGGTGGAGTACTGGGGGTGTCCAACGCCAAACCAACACATCTGGCTCCGTCGTGAGGTGCACCCTGCGGACCATCACCCAGAGCTGGATGTACTGCCAGTGGGCAAGTGGGCTGCCCCCCCCCCCCCCCCCCTCCCCCCCTCCCAATGTCAGTGATCTAGCGTTGGTCCACAAGCGGCTCCTGCACCGTGCGGGATGAGCAGTGGTTCCTTCTCGTGAATGGTTGCTTGCTGGTTACTGATGCTCGGAAAAAAAAAATCACTGCTCTACCTCTTTTTTCTTAGTGCAGGCCAGAAATGTTCATATTTTTCAGATGAAAATTTGCAGGTTCACATGTTATTCCATGAACATGTTCATTTTTCTTTCACAATTCAGAAATTGAGGGTGCCTCAACACGATAGCATGTGTGGGTGCACCCCTGAGCATATCTACCGTTCTACCCTTTCTCAGCATCTGATGTTTGCACATTGCATGTCTGGTAGAAAGATGCATGTGTTTGGACCATGAGAATGCTGGTAACCTTTTATTCAGGGTGCTTTTTTTTGCGGGCATTTTATTCAGGGTGCCTACCCAGTCCTTCTAGTTAGCGTGCTTACCTATTATACATAGACTCAGCTGATTCTTTTCCAGTTACAAGTTACCACCATACTTGTGGATCCTCCCCTTGGTTATATAATCATATTTACTTTTCCGAAGCCCTATAGTTCTTGGCGGAGCAACTGACACCTGCTTGCATTTGATATTGGCTTGCATTAGCAGCGTGCGTGATACTGTGTACTGCTTGTGCGTTACTGTAGTATGTGGGTCTTATTCCATGGGTTGAGTATTATTTACTTACTTGGAGATAAGTGATTTATGTCGGATTGCATCTTATCTTTAGTTGTTTAGTCTGGTTTATCCATATATTGGATCTGCCAAGAGACAGTTCTAAATGAGGCACTGTTGTAATTTTCATTAACCATATGGTCTCATCATTTCATCGGTCCATTCTCTGCTGTAGTTACCCCACTATGAACTAAGGTTCACAACAGCTTTGCCATATGTAAATGTAAAGGAATAAATATTGTGGATATCTTGATTATGCTTTCCCCTATTGATCCTCTCCTCTTCTCTTTGTGGAAATGGTTTAATTAACCTCAGCCAGTTAAATATTTGTTCATGTGTCTGCACGAACTCTTACAAGCTCATTGGTGTTCTAAAGCTAATTTCCATATACAAATTTATATTTCAGATTTACAGCAGTGGCAATCCCACAAATATTGCCAATCCAATTATTGATGTAAGTGTTAAGATTGACATAAAGGCTCTTGGTGGAAGGCTAACATTTTTCCAAACAACTGCTTGTGAAAAGATACCTTGGAAGTATTTGAAGGCCTATAATGATGTTGATCCTCTAGATTACTTAGGGGCTTACAATGTTGAGGACATTCAGCTAATCTGTTGCCAACCTGATGCATCCACAATGTGGTTGGTACCTCCTCCAGTCCAAAGTAGATTCGTTCGATCCCTTGAAGAGACAGAAATGATTTTTGGAAAGATGGAACTTATTTTAAATTGGGATTTTCTCAGAGCTAGACCAAAAGGTAAGGAGTTAGTGAAATATGAATCACCCGTCGAGCAGTGCCCGAGTGTAGAGAATGTTAAGCAAGTGCTCAATGGATCTGCACACAGCTTGAGGATAACTGATGCTTACCCTAGGTACTTCCGGGTTACTGGATCAGGTGAAGTGCGGCGACTAGAGTCATCGGTACGCAACTGAATGCATCCTTTTGTTTTCTTGTTACTTTTCCTGAAAAGAAGCTAAATAATTTTATCCGTTCATAAGTGTAGATAGATTCAGTAAGCGGTGAACTGCTCTTGAATAATGGCACTCCTCCTTGGTGGTCATTCTACGATACAAACCCATCAGATCTGGCAGGTTGTCAAGGGCAGAATGGTCCTATGGCAATCGTCGTGTCTGAGGAGACACCTCGTATGTATCTATCCATGTTTCTAAAATTACTTATTTGTTCTTGCTACACTTGTTCATACTGAAAAGCATTAGTGTTTATGAATATATTTTCAAGATCACAATGTTATTAATAAAGTAAAGTTGATTTTATCTGTTATTGCTTTCCTGCTAACATTTATATATGTACTTTTACTGATCAGAGGGCATTATTGGTGAAACACTCAGCAAATTCAGCATATGGAGTTTGTACATTACTTTTGTGTTAGCTGTTGCAAGATTTATTAGACTGCAATGCTCAGACTTGAGAATGAGGATACCATATGAGAATCTCCCATCTTGCGACAGGTATGCTAATTATTTTATGATAAACTTTCATCTTGCGTATTCTGTAACCAACCATAGGAGGAGGCTGAGAGTTGCACCAACTAATATGAATATTGGGTGTTTATTTGCTTGCACATTGCTGATGTGACGTACTGATGTCTTCAAAATTAAATATTCACAGCTCAAATAATTTATTTCTTATGGAAAGAATTTGTGACTATCGATCAGTAAGTTTCAAAGGCCACCAAGGGGAGGGTTACGGTTGAAACTTAAGGGGATAAGTGTCCCTAGTTATCCTTAGCAGTTTAAACCTCTTAGAGATATTCTTGATCCTCAGGTTTCTTATTTCCTAATGTTTGTTAGTTCGGCTTAGCCTCCAAGTTTTTAAGCTGGCTAAATAATGCCTAGCAGTATCAATCAATAGACAAGCAGAAAATTATCCCAGTTATCTCTATTTCTTCCTCGCTCTTGTTGTGCGGCAGCCTACCACATTCATAACATCTTGGCTACAACTGATGATGTCGAGAAGATCAACATCATGCTCATCACCATCATGAAGCGCTTAGACGGCAGCAAGCAGAGATTCAGTGGGCAGAACAAAAAACTCAACTTCATTTCTGCCGATCTGTGCGACACCAGCCAGCACGTCCATGCCCATTATCTGGCTGTCGCCAAGCTAGAGACTGGTGTGCAGCAAGAGGCCAGCACACATGCGGATGATAAGAAGGGGCATGGCGGGCTGCTTTCCTTGCCTATAACCATCCCTAAGGCTACGGATGCCCATCCGCCGTGCTTCTTCAAAATGAAATTCCCTAGGGGAAGTTGACCCACTTGCCTGGTTGAACTGCCGCGACCAATTCTTCGATACCCAGCGCAGGGCCTGCACGGAGAAGGTGGGCATCGCCTCCTTCCACCTGACGGGTAATGTGCAACTTTAGGCATCGCCACCTTACACCTGACGGGCGATGCACAACTGTGGTACAAGTAGTACAAGGCGAACATGGACCTCCCACATGGCGCTGCCTCACTGAATTGATTATTCAGTTTGGACCACGGTCGTGCAGTGATGCTCTAGGAGAACTCATCTCCTTCAAGCGCACAAGCTCGGTGTGAGATTACAACAAGTTCACCATGCTCTTATGCTGCGCGCATGACTTCGAGAAGGACCAGGTGGTTTCCATCTACACCACTAACCTACAGGAACCATTGCAGATCGATGTGGAGATGTGGCGGCCAGGCAGCCTATTGGATGCCATGAGCTTGGCTCGCTCATGTGAACGGCACGCCAATTGGGCACCCCTAGCTGGTTCGTGGTGGCATCACGGGGCTGAGGAGCCCTCACGATGGCAGAACCACCAGGGTGCGGGGCCGTTCCAGCGCACCACTGGAGCATGCACTATTATGCCGGCTGAGATGGACGTGCATTGCCAACAAGGCGTCTGCTACAACTGCGAGGAGCAATTTGCTCCTGGCCATTGCTAGAAGAAGCTCTTTGTCCTAGTGGTTGATCCGTTTGTGGGCGTCAATGAGCAAGATCTTGATATCGAAGATAGGGAGGTGATGGAAAAATCACTGGCAGCCATAGCAGGCGTGGAGCCATGCACGGGGCAGACCTTGCGCCTCCCTGTCGATATTAATGGAAAATCATGCCCTCGCCAACAACATTTTCCTGGACTGCTATGCCCTGCCTCTTGATGGCTTTGACGTAGGGTTCCAATGGCCAAGTACGCTAGGACCGATCACATGGGACTTCACCAACAACACCATGTCCTTTGTGAGGGAGGGCCATTGGCAAGCAAGTGACATGGCATGGCCTGCCACTAGAAGCCTGCTTGGCTCGTACAGCAACTTGCAGGACGTTGGTCGTGCTCAACGACGTCATCATTGAGCCCCATGGCATGCAACCTAAGCATGAGCACACCCACCGCATCCGCCTCCTACCCGAGATACACGCCATCGCTCTACGCCCTTACGGTATGCGCAAGTGCAAACGGTTGAGTCGGAACAACACTGTGTGACATGCTATGACAATTAGTCCTTGAATTGGCTCTTGGTCTTCGTGGTGGCGATTTTTCATCGAGGCCGGTGTGAACTTGATTTGGATGGTCGCTTGGAAGAATGTGCACTTGAGAGGCATCTTGAAATGATGACTTGTGGTTATTGAACATGATTTGAACGTTTTCCATTTGCGCATCCATCTTGGCGTTGAAGTAGTCCTTGTTGCGAGCTTTGGCTTCTCTCATCTCAATGGCAAGGTTTTGAATGCGCTCATCCAATATGGCATTTGCATCGTACATAGCTTGTTGAAGTCTGAACTGTGTAGCCTTGGAGACATAGTCATGCGTGTTCGCTTGGTCGTCGTGGACCGGATGGGACGTACCTTTCCTAGACATTATGACACCCGAGTGAGGTTTGAGTATCAAATGGAAATGAACTATATCAAGTGTCGGTGTACTAAAGTAGGGGTACCTTAGTATCCCGAACTTGTGCACGGGCAGTCGCAGCACCCGGTGGCAGGGCTTGCCGGGCGTCCGCCAAGATCCTCCGTAGCTCATATTGGTGCCATTCAAGAACAAAGTATTTTAACTAAGAAGGCGAGGCCCCGGCAAGACTAACTCGCCGGGAAGGACAAGGCCCCGGCAAGAGGAGCTTGCCGGGAAGGCCAACCGAGGCACTACGAAGAACTTGCCGCGACGCGCCGCGCGTCCCGGCAAGACCCGACGAGCGACAAGTTCTCGGGTGCGGCAAGACAACGACCGCGGCAAGGCGCTTGCCGCGGCGAGGCTGCCACTCTGCACCGACGCTCCAGCGCATCCGACGACGTGTCGCCCCAGGACCATCCCAGGAGCACGTGGCGGGGCGCTGTGCAGCCAAGCGGTGCGAGGTGGCAAGTGGAGATGACGAGAAGGCCATCGTGGCAGGCGGTGGCGCCCCTAACGGTCGCTTCCCTGCACTATTGGGCGAGGCGGACGGGCATTAAATGCGCTTGTCCCCTGCCGTCAGAGTTAGGTAGGGTACACTGTGGATAGCGGTTGTACCAACCTCTCTTTTTACTTTTTTACCCCTCTGCGTTGCCACCTGTCGGTGACCCCTTTAGCCTATAAAAAGGAGGCCCATGCGCACGTAGAAGAGGTTCGACTCATTCGAAACTACAACAAACCTACGCTCTCGAGCAAGAACAGAATATAAACACAAAGCAGCAGTAGGAGTTTTATCTCTCCGGAGAGCTCCGAAGCTGGGTAAAATCCCTCGCGTGCTTCACCTCGATCTGCTCTTCGTGCGCTCTCCGCTCCCTTGCCGGACCAAAAGGGGCCCTGCCCCATAGGTGCTCGTTTCCCACGACATCTTTGGCGCGCCAGGTAGGGAGGCGTCGAGGTTGTGCGAACCTGATCCGGCATTCGTGCGCGCTACGTCAACATCTTCATCGACATGCCACCGAAGAAGAAGGTTCCGGAGGTGGCCGCTCCGTCCACGTCGATCCCACCGCCACCGGAGCAAACGGGCGGTGGGGTGGACACCGGCGGAGGAACGGGCGCCGACGGGGGGACTCACGTCGTCACCAGGTCCAAGGACAAGGCCCCGCAAGCTTCGGCGTCTGTACATACACCGCACCCCTCCCAGGAGGTGTAGGGTCGACAACGCCATGGTGCTCCTAGCACTGTACTCGCGTTGGAGCAAGGCCGAGCTGGTGGATCGCGGGACGCTCAAGGCCAACATGCGCGTCAACATGCTGGCACGAGCGCGGTACGGTCGCCTGGGCGAGATGTTGCTCCTTCTAACGCTGTTAGAAGTCTGAGCATATCTCGCTCCTCGCATCGTTCGCCGCCACCGCCCAAGACTCCAGAGGAAGCGCTGGCCCGAGCCCAGCTGCTTCTAGATTACCCTCCAGCGCCAGACAAGATCGACGACTGGAGGGCTACCATTCAGAGCCTCATCGGCTTCGCCAACGGCGACAAGCCCCGGCAACCGAGCACATCAAAGCCCCGGCAAGACGCCCAGGCGCAAGCCGATGCCGATAAGACCGCTGGGGGTGCCACCACCGTGCACTCCCCGCCCCGAAGGCCAAGATCGCCGACTCGCCGGGCTAACCTCGACACCGATTCCACCGCGTCGTCGGACCCGCGAGCTCGCCGCGATCAGCGCCAAGTTCTCCAAGAACGACGACAAGAAGACGCTCGTACTCGCATCGAGCGTCGAAGAGAAGCGCGGCGTCAGTCAGACCAGCGCGCTGGGCCCGCTGTTGATATGCATGCGCCAGGGGAACCAGGCGACTTGCCGTACGCGGTAGGTTGCCCTGCGTTCACTCGTGAGCTGCGGCAGGTCCAGTGGCCCAGTACCAAGAACTTCAAGCCAGATGTACCCGAGAAGTACGACGGCAGGATACATCCTCAGAGTTCCTCAGCGTCTACACCATCACGGTGCAGGCTGCCGGGGGGCGCGACGAAAAGATCCTCGCCAACTACTTCCCGTTGGTGCTCAAGCCCAACGTCAGATCTTGGCTCATGCACTTGCCGGATAACTCCATCTCTTCATGGGCAGATCTGTGCCATCAGTTTGTCGGCGCCTTCACAGGCGGCCACAAGCCCCATGGCCAGGAGAGCGATCTTCATCTGCTCGCCCAGAAAGAAGGAGAACCCCTGCGCAAGTACATTCAAAGATTCAGCCAGGTGCAGCGCAACATCCCAGACGTCCACCCTGCCGCGGTTAGCAGCGCGTTCCATCAGAACGTGCGTAACCGCAGGATGAGGGAGGAGATGGCGATGTGCAAAATCAGAGATGTCAGCGAGCTATATGCTCTGGCCGACAAGTGTGCACGTGCTGAAGAGGGGAGGAAACTCCCCGGGGAGAACGCAGGAGCAGAAGGATCTGACAGTGAGGATGCCGCCCCGGCAAAGAAGAACCGGAGGCGAAATAATAGGAAAAGGAAAGCTAAGGATGTGTTGGTTGTCGAGCAGTCCGGCAACGGAGGTGGCGCCGAGAAGGCCAAAGCTGGTGACTCCGACGAGGCTGTGGTGGCCGCCGACAAGCAGGACGGCTCCGGCAAGCAGTACTGCAAGATCCACCGCACCAAGGGCCATGATCTCCAGACTTGCAAAAAGGTTGAGCAGCTTGTTGAGCTACAGAAAGCTGAATACGAGCGCCGCGACAAGGAGAAGGCCCAGGAAGGTGGCGGAGGATCCGGCAAGAAGCGTCCCGGCCGGGG
Source organism: Triticum timopheevii (assembly GCA_963921465.1). Taxonomy (NCBI): domain Eukaryota; kingdom Viridiplantae; phylum Streptophyta; class Magnoliopsida; order Poales; family Poaceae; genus Triticum; species Triticum timopheevii. The sequence continues at coordinate 238,808,640 of OY997266.1, read as the reverse complement.
AGGACGCCGCGGCAAGGCAAAGCAGCGGCAAGGAGACAGGCCTCCCCGCGGCCGCGACAAGGATGAAGACGAAGACGAAGATGAAGAGATGGATGAGGATGAGGCCGACGAGCAGGAGTTTCAGAAGGCAACGGAGGTTTTGTGCGTCGACGGCGGTGCTTCTCTGCATACCTCGCACCGCCAACTCAAATAGTGGGTGCGGGAAGTTAATGCAGCAGAACCATCTGTTGAGTCGCGCAAACCTCTGAAGTGGTCCAGCACGCCCATCGTCTTTGATGTTGAGGATCACCCTGATCGCGTAACTGCGGTCGGGTGCTTGCCGATGTTGGTTTCGCCAACTATCCGCAACCTCAAGGTCACAAAGATGCTGGTTGACGGCGGGGCCGGCCTGAATCTGATCTCCTCCGCGGTACTCAAGAAGCTCCAGATCCCCGACAGCGAGCTCGAAGAGACCGGCACTTTTCAAGGAATCAACCCGGGAAGGAGCAAGCCGAAGGGGAAGATCACACTGCCAGTAACGTTTGGCAGCGAGCTGAACTTCAGGACAGAGAAGGTCACCTTTGACGTTGCTGATTTCCCATTGCCGTACAATGGGATATTTGGCCGTCCAGCGCTCGCCAAGTTCATGGCAGCCTCTCATTATGCTTACAACGTGCTCAAGATGCCCGGTCCGATAAGTGTCATTTTTGTCCCTTGCGACAAGAAAGATGCCCTTATCTGTACCGACAAGATCTACCGGGAAGCAGCAGCCGCAGCAGAACGCGAACCACTTGCCGCTGAAGCTCCCGGTGGGAAGAAGAAGACCAAGTCCGGCAAGAGTAGCTCTGATGCTCACTCCGGCAAGCGCACCTCTTCGGAGTGCTGCGCTACCGTCGAGAACGCACCATCGAGCTCCACCGGCAAGTGCAAGAAGGCAAAGACAGCTTCATCAGAGACCAAGAAAGTGGCCGCCAAGGAGGACGGCACTGGTGGTACCTTCACCATCAGTGCCACGCTTGACCCTAAATAGGAAAGCGCGCTCGTTGCTTTCCTGCGGGCGAATGTCGATGTGTTTGCATGGCAACCATCTGACATCCCCGGTGTTTCCAGGAAAGTAATTGAGCACCACCTTGCCGTCTGCCCTCACGCGCGGCCCGTCAAGCAGAGAGTAAGGAAACAAGCAGTGGAGCGACAAGAATTCATTGCTGAAGAAATCAAGAAGTTGGAAGCAGCAGGCTTGGTCCGAGGAGTGCTCCATCCAACGTGGCTGGCCAATCCTGTAGTTGTGCGCAAGGCGAATGGGAAATGGAGGCTTTGTATTGACTTCACTGATGTTAATAAAGCTTGTCCCAAGGATCCATTTCCCTTGCCGCGCATAGACCAGATTGTTGACTCCACGGCAGGATGTGATTTGCTTTCATTTCTTGATGCATACTCAGGATATCACCAGATCTTCGTGGCAGAAGAGGATGAAGAGAAAACCGCATTCATTACTCCATGTGGCACGTACTGCTTTGTGCGGATGCCTTTCGGACTAAAGAATGCTGGTTCAACATTTGCAAGGGTAGTCAGTCATGCTTTTGAGCCACAGTTGCACAGAAATGTGGAAGCTTACATGGATGACATAGTGGTCAAGAGCAAGGACAAAGAAACTTTAATCCAAGATTTGGACGAGACCTTTGCAAATCTGCGCAAGATCAATCTCAAGTTGAACCCCGAGAAGTGCGTGTTTGGAGTTCCTTCCGGCAAGCTTCTTGGGTTCTTTGTATCCCAGAGGGGGATTGAAGCTAATCTCGACAAGATCAAGGCTATTGAGCAGATCGAAGCACCGAAGCGCGTCAAGGATGTGCGAAGGCTTGCCGGCTGCGTTGCTGCTCTCAGTAGGTTCATTTCTAAGTCTGCTGAGCGCGCCCTGCCATTTCTCAAAATTTTGAAAAAGGCAGGTCCAATGAAATGGACTCCGGAAGCGGAGGCTGCGCTGCAAGACTTGAAGAAATATTTGTCCTCCATTCCAATACTTGTCGCACCTAAGCCACAAGAGAAGTTGCTGCTATACTTAGCGGCAACCAATCAAGTGGTTAGTGCTGCGTTAGTAGCGGAGAGGGAGGCAGATGATGAGCCAGCGGCCGCGCCAAGCACATCCAGCGACAAGCAGGGGGCTTCCCCGACAAGCTCTGGTCCCGGCAAGGATAGATCTGTGCAACCAGAGAAAGAGAAACAAAGGAAGATGGTGCAGCGCCCAGTTTACTTTGTCAGTTCCCTTCTGCAGGGGGCTAGATCAAGGTACTCTGGTGTGCAAAAGTTGCTTTTCGGCCTTCTCATGGCCTCGAGGAAGCTGCGCCATTACTTTCAAGCACATGAGATCACAGTTGTCACTCGCTTTCCGTTGAAGAGGATACTGCAGAATCCAGAAGCAACAGGCAGGATTGTCGAGTGGGCACTAGAACTGTCGAGCTTTGGCCTAAAATTTGAGAGTACCTCAACTATCCAGAGCCGAGCATTGGCAGAATTCATAGCAGAGTGGACGCCAACACCTAATGAAGAAACTCTGGAGACGAGCATCCCCGTCAAGGAAGCAAGCAAAGAGTGGATCATGTACTTTGATGGTGCCTTCTCGCTGCAAGGCGCCGGTGCGGGCGCACTACTTGTCGCACCCACCGGAGAACACCTCAAGTACGTGGTTCAGATGCACTTTCCCAAGGAGCAAGCGACAAACAATACTGCAGAGTATGAAGGCTTGCTTGCCGGACTCAGGATCGCGGCAGACCTTGGGATCAAGAAGCTTATTGTCAGGGGTGACTCGCAGCTTGTCGTCCGCCAAGTTAACAAAGATTATCAGAGTCCGCTGATGGAAGCCTACATTGATGAAGTGAGAAAACTAGAAGAGTATTTTGACGGCCTACAGATGGAACATGTTTCGAGATCTCAGAACAACATTGCAGATGGCCTGTCAAAATGCACCGCGCTCAAGTTGCCTGTGGAACCAGGGATCTTTGTGCTCAAGTTGACTCAACCATCTGTAACACCATCAACTGGACAGAGCAAGAAGAGGAAGTTGATTTCTGGTGACTACTTTCCAGCTGAGCTCCCCGAAGCCGCCGCCAAGAAGGTCCCCAAGATCAACACCGACAATGCTGAGGAGCAGTCTGCTCCGACAAGCCCTAGGGTTTGTTTCGTTGAAGCAGACGCTCCCGACAAGTTTTGCTCCGGCGAGCTTGCCGGGGAACATCAAGCTCCAGCTGAACCTCAGGTTCTTGCCGTAGAAGCTGATGTTCCCGCAGCAGCATTTGTGCCTTTAGTCCTTGTCGTTGAGCCGCAGGCTCCGGCATGGGCGCAGCAGATTGTCCGTTTCCTTCAAACAGGAGAACTTCCCGAAGAGCAAGAAGAAGCGGAGAGAGTAGCCCGGCAATCAAGTATGTACCAGTTTGTCGATGACATACTGTACAGAAGAAGACTCAACGGAGTGAAATTGAAGTGCATTTCCCGGGAAGAAGGACAAGAGCTGTTGGCGGAGATACATGGAGGCATATGTGGTCACCACATTGGCGCAAGAGCACTTGCCGGCAAAGCCTTCCGGCAAGGTTTCTTTTGGCCGACAGCCCTCTAGGATGCAACTGCACAAGTAACCAAGTGTGAAGCGTGCCAGTTCCACTCCAAGCAGATACATCAACCAGCTCAAGGTCTCCAAACAATCCCTTTGTCCTGGCCATTTTCGGTCTGGGGGCTCGACATCCTCGGCCCCTTTCCCCGAGCTGTCGGGGGCTTCGAGTACTTGTACGTGGCGATCGACAAGTTCACGAAGTGGCCGGAGGTGGAAGCAGTGAGGAAGGTGACAGCACAGTCAGCAGTCAAGTTCTTTAGGTCAATTGTTTGCCGTTTCGGAGTCCCTAACAGGATCATCACCGACGATGGCACACAATTCACGAGCCGCACCTTCATGCAGTACGTCCAAGATCTTGGCGCCAAGATCTGCTTCGCTTCTGTTGCTCACCTGAGAAGCAACGGTCAAGCGGAGAGGGCAAACGCTGAAGTGCTGCACGGGCTCAAGACCAGAACTTTCGACAGGCTGCGCAAGTGCGGAAGAAATTGGATCGAGGAGCTGCCAGTGGTTCTTTGGTCGATCAGGACGACACCAAATCGAGCCACTGGCCAGACACCTTTTGCTCTAGTCTATGGAGCAGAAGCAGTTCTTCCCACGGAACTCGTATACGGATCGCCTCGAGTGCTCGCTTATGATGAGCTTGAGCAAGAGCAGCTGCGGCAAGATGACGCACTGCTCCTCGAGGAAGATCGTCTTCAGGCTGCTGTACGAGCTGCTCGATACCAACAAGCTTTGCGTCGCTACCATAGCCGCAAAGTTAATGCCAGAAGCTTCGAGGAAGGCGACCTTGTTCTTCGGCGCGTTCAATCCGCCAAGAATTCCAACAAGTTGACGCCGAAGTGGGAAGGCCCTTATCGGGTGAAGCGAGTCACTAGGCCCGGCGCTGTCCGCCTTGAGACTGAAGATGGCTTTTCGGTGAGCAATTCCTGGAACATAGAGCATCTTCGCAAGTTTTACCCATAAGGCGCGGTTGCCGGAATCTGTTCCGGCAACCACCTTTTGTACAAGCCTTGCCGCTGTTGCATGTAACCCTTTGTACAAAGCCGGGCGCAGATCCCGTGCATAAATAAAGTTCATGTGCTCCGCACATCTTGTCAAATTTCATGCATTCTTTCTTTTTGCATGCTTTATCTGACACTTTGTGCAACACTTGCCCCGGTAAGCAATAACGAGCCTTAAGGCTCCATATCGTTATTTTCTTTTCTTTTTCTCAAAGAGAAGGTTCTTTCACCCACAAGTTCACTGGGGGGAGGAGAAGATAAGAAGATAATGGTGTGGACTAAGCGTCGTTCAAAGAAGTTTGGCCTTGCCGGGACGCAGACGACAAAAAGAAAAAAAGCTAAGTAGCCAAAGTCTGAGCATGATCAGTTCTTAAAATTTTAAGTTATCTTCCTTGAACGACTGTGCTTTGTATGGAAAACCTGTGCGCGGAGGAACCTCCTCGTAGCTAGTTGCGCCCTTACTTTGTTTCGAGTCCGCTCAACAACTTAAGCGTGCTGCAACTAGTTGCGGCAAGGTTTCTTGCCGGAGGCGGTACTGCCAGCGGGCTGCTGATGTTCCGCACTCAGCACTCGCGGCAAGCGTACCTGCGCCGGCAAGTCCCCTAAAAGCGTAGGGTAAAAACATACAAAGAAAAGAATCAAGTAAAGGAGATAACGTAGAAAGCATTGCCCAGAATAAAGTTATATTACAAATGTGACTTGTTGCGGCACTGACTAAATTGTTCTCATAACTTAAATAACAGCGACAAGGAAAGGAGAAGAAGAGTGGCCTAATCCACGCGCTCGCCGTCGATCCTCCTGACTTCATTCACCTTGTCCACAATGGGTGCGACAATGGCTTTGAGCTCTTCAAGATCAGCACCCGCCGGTAGCTTCTTGAGGACGCGGGTGAGGTCGAGGCCTGGATTGCGGAAGAGTATCTTCACCAGCACCTTCTCCAAGACCTTGGCGCAGATTGCGCGCGACTCGCCAGCCAACTTCTTTGGGATCCTTTCCCGGAGCTGCTGGAGAGCCGTCGCCACACCCTTGAAGAAAAGAGTAAGCTTGGCGCTGGGCTGGAGGTTCTCGTCGGAGGAGTACCCGAAGCCCACCAAGTCCAGTTCCGCCAGCTCTTCGTCGATGACTGCAGCGATATTGACAAGGCCCTCCGTCCAGAGCTCCACCGTAGCCTTGAAGGTGTTTTGGGTCTCGGCGGCCCTCGTCAGCAGCTCCTCGTTGCCCTTGATCTCTTTCTTCAAGTCATCCTCTCGCCTCTTGGCGCCGTCCAGCGTCTCCGTCAGTGTGGCCAGTTTCAGCTCCAGATCAGCAGTTGAGTCCTTGACGGCGTTCAGTTCCTTGACCTTATCGGCGAGTTAAACTTGCAGATCGCCATGAGCAAGGGCATCCTTCTCGCGTTCGCGCTGGAGTGCGGCAAGCTCTTCATTCTTCCCTTTCATATCAGCCTCCAGCTGCGTCACCTTCACTTCCAATTCCTTCTTGGCGGCCTCGGCGGCTGCGGCAGCATCCTTCGCTTCCTTGAGTGCCCCACCAAGTGATTGTTCCCGGACGGCGAGCTCCTCCTCGTGGCTGTCCAAGTTTACCTTTTTCTGCGTCAGTTCACCTTCCCGCCTGGACAGCTCCTCGGCGGCGAGCCTCTGCTGCTCTTCGGCTTCAGCCTTTTCAAGGATGAACGCCTTCTTCGCCTCGACGAGCTGCGCCCTCTCCTCAGCAATGGACCGGAGGGCCTCCTGGTTGCGGTTCTGGAGCTCCTCCGCATGCTTCTCTATGTCAACTCCCGCCTGCGCGACAAGCGCTTCCCGGGACTCCAACTTCGCTTGCCGGGCGCGGTAGAGTGACACCAACTTCCGGAGCAACTACTCCTCCTCGGACTCGCCGCTGCTGCTGCTTGGCGTGTCAACCACTGCCAGCCCAGCAGAGGCGAGTACTTCCCCGTCAAACTCCTCTCCTTCGACCGGCGCCCTGGAGCTTGACGCCCAGGGAAGCCTGATGAAGACACCCTCGCCAGCCTTCAAGTAAGCGCCGGGCTGTGGCTCCTCGGGGCCCGGTGCTGCATCAGCGGCGGAGGGGTCGGCGGTCGGTGTAGCGCCTTGCGCTCCTGCGTCCTCCGGGTCGTCAGTGCGATCGCCGGACCCCCCGCCAGCTTCTGCGCCAGCAGCTTTGGCGGCTTCCTCGCCGGCGGGTTCATCAGCGCCGGCCTCTTCCTCGTCAGCGGCGACATCTTCAGTGTTGCCGCGTGCGTCTTCCTCGCCGGTGGCCTCAGTCTCCATCGGGTCTGTGAGAGGGGGATCTAAGGACAGGAAGAGGAAGAAAAAGTCAAGCAAATATCCAAAAAAGAAGATCAGAAGAAGAAAAACCCAAGGGAAAATTCCCGGCAAGGAGGGTTACCTGTGCTGGGCTCCGTGACCATGGGCTCCACTACCGAAGGCTCACCGGTCCCGGCCTCTTCCTCGTCAGCGGCGACATCTTCAGTGTTGCCGCGTGCGTCTTCCTCGCCGGTGGCCTCAGTCACCATCGGGTCTGTGAGAGGGGGATCTAAGGACAGGAAGAGGAAGGAAAAGTCAAGCAAATATCCAAAAAAGAAGATCAGAAGAAGAAAAACCGAAGGGAAAATTTCCGACAAGGAGGGTTACCTGTGCTGGGCTCCGTGACCATGGGCTCCACTACCGAAGGCTCACCGGTCCCGTCCCTTGCCGGGGAACTGCCCCTTGCCGGGGACCGCTCCCTTGCCGGAGAGCGCTCCCTTGTCGGAGAGTCGCCCCTTGGCGGCGTAGTTGAAGCAGATTGCACCTCCGGGGCAGCTTCTGGTTGCTCTTGATGGGCCTGTTCTGCTCCTGCACAAACAAGTTAACAAACAAGATATCAGCAAGGAGGAAGCACCCATGCGCGCCCCACGACAAGAAGTGAACAAATACTTACGCTGGGGGCTGCGCTGGGGGCTGCTTTGAGGAGAGGTTGCCGGGTCCGTCAAGGTAGTCTCGGACGTGTCCTCTGCCATCACAGCAGGATCATCCTCGATGACAACCACGGGGACCTTGGCCCTCTTCGCCGCTCTCTCGGCCAGAGTCCTGGAATGGAACGAGGTTCAGAGGGAAGCAAATCAGATACAAAGACAAGAAACAGCGAAAATTGAAGAAATATAAGTACAAAAGCAAGAAAGTCTTACTCCTCCTCTTCTTCTTCCTTCTCGTCGGAGCTCAGCGCGGATCCGCAGCCATTCACCAGCCTGCGTCAAGCCCGAGTGGTGCGCGGCGGCGACTGGAGCGCCCTGGCGGCGGATGACGCCAGATTGAAGATCGCCACCACGCGGATTTTGTGGCTCAGGCTTGCCGGGCTTACTGTAGGGGCCGTTGGCGCGGACTTCCTTCGCCGCCGCATCGCCCCTTTGCAGGAGAGGAAGAGGCCCGCCTGGCTGTTTGGCGGCCCGGCGGATATCATGAGGCTGCGTCCAGGCCTCAACTTCAACTTCACAGTTCTGGAGCTAGACGCGATGCTCAAGGAGTTGTTCAAGCATGACGCCAACCATCCGGAGTGGTTCAGGCTGCCGCGGGGTGTCGTGCCGTTGTGCAATAATTCCCAGCTCGATCGCATCCGCGCAATGATGCCGGAGTGCGATTTGCATGGGATTATCGCAACGTGGCAAGAGCCTGCCGACGACGTTGTGCAGAACTTCTTCGACAACTTGGTGGAGGTGGCGAACCGTGCCGACGAGCAGAGGCTCCTCACCCGCGACACCACCGACGACGGAATGCGGTACATCGCCACCAGGGCCGAAGAGGCGGCGGCAGCCGCCGCCGCGGGTGAGTTTGGGTTCACGTTGGAGGAGGCAGAGGCGGCCGAGGCGGCAAGCCTTGCCGATCGGGAGGACCTTGGCGGGGAGGTCGCTGGCGAGGGGGAGCCCGAAGCCGAGGCAAGCGAGCCTGTCGGGGGCGCAAGTGGCCAGCCGTCTTCAAGCAGCTTGCCGCAGACAGGGCCCTCAGTGCAGCCCCCAGCTCAACCAAGAAGGCGCCTCCGCAAGACTGGAGAGACAGCAGGGCGGCGGGCGGGCCAACAGCCGCAGCGCCGCGGGACGCGCTCTACCGCGACAAGCACCGTTGCCGCGGGAGCGCCTCATGCCGCGCCGGCGACCGGAGCGGGATCTTCTCGAGCCGCTACTCCTGATCCTGCCGCAGCTCCCGCCAAGCGTCCAAGGGAGCCTACTCCTTCGCTTCGTCGCGCTGAGAGGGTGCCGGACTTAGATCTCTCCGTGCTGAGCTCCGACGAGAAGGAAGAAGAAGAGGAGGAGTAAGACTTTCTTGCTTTTGTACTTATATTTCTTCAATTTTCGCTGTTTCTTGTCTTTGTATCTGATTTGCTTCCCTCTGAACCTCGTTCCATTCCAGGACTCTGGTTCCCGTGGTTGTCATCGAGGATGATCCTGCTGTGATGGCAGAGGACACGTCCGAGACTACCTTGACGGACCCGGCAACCTCTCCTCGAAGCAGCCCCCAGCGTAACCAAGTTACCTCTTTTCCGATGTCGGCGAGTATTAAATGACCTCTTAATTGTTATCTGGAATTGAGAAAGAATTGGTAGTGAACCGCATCCTTGGGGTCACACCTAAGACAAGGCTTATATATGTAGTTTCGAGGGGTAAGTGGCAGGATAATAAGCAAGATGAAGTTCAAGATATGTAGAAGTTGGAAGCAAACCAAAATGAACTCAAATGTTATGCAAGTGCTCACAAGTGCAAAGATAGAGGCAAATGAAAGTCTCACATGAAAAGATAATGGGGCTTGTGCAACTAAGAAAATGAGCATAACAAATTGTCCTAATGAAGACTAGGCTCTGTTATACGAACTTGAGGAGAGACGCTAAGCTTGGTTGCAGGGTATGTCAAGATTCGAGAACTTGGCACCAACCTACAATAGCAAGTGTAAGGTTTTCATATCCACTATATCCTTGGTACAACTATCTTTTGCTCAAGATTGATCTTGCTTATAAGCTTTTGCGACTCTTGCCTTTTCTTCTTTCTCTTTTCTTTTGAACCTTTCCTTCATATTCACCACTTTCCTTTGAGCCTTGACCGAATATGCAAGACAAGTATCACAAGATGATGCACAGAGTAACTATGCACACTATATGATTCAAAAATAATTACTACAATGAGCAAGTTCACGAGGCTCGGCAACACTCGGGTAATTAGTCTCGATAGGGTTAAAGTGTCGCAAAGATGGAATGGCTCACAAAGGGTAATGGCAAGGAAGGCAAAACTAGTTTAATGGAATGTATACATCGTCAATACTTTTACCTCAAGAAAAGCAGTGATGGTCGGCCTTACTCCCCATGTTGGTGTAAAAAAGGATGGGATGATCATCGTCGTGGCGAACATGGAGGGTTGATGTAGTCGATGGAGCTTTACACGTGGCCTTGGAGCATTGACGAAGATGTCGTGCGTCTGGGAGTGAAGTTGGCGAAGATGCCATAGATGAACTGTGGGGGTCGGGGTTGGAGGCTCGGGGGTGGGGGGGGGGGGGGGAGGGGTCAAGGGCCCGGAGGTTTGGGGTTGGTGGATCTCAAACACGAAATCAATGTAAAAAAGAAAGATTTCGGCTATGGGGGCACAATTTGAGGTTGAATCACTTGCAAAACACATGATGCATTGATTGTATCCAATCAAAACTCACAAGAAACATCTAGTTGCTCAAAATCGGGTATGGCTATTTTTGGTGGGGTTTTCAAAATTGGGAAGCACAAATCCAAAATTAGGCTAGAAATACGAGGGGAGGGCTCCAAATCATGGCAACCTTTCTCATGGTACCAAATGATATGGGCAAACCGCTAGGGTGGCCCAATCTTCATGAATTGGAGGTGGATGCGAGGGGAAACTCAAGAACACAAGTGGAAACGGAAGAACAAAGACAATATTCACACCCAAGATCCTTTCTCATAGCCAAAGTCAATAAAAGAGGAACAATGGGATAGTTCAAACACCACAAAACGAAAGAGAAACAAAGGGATAGTTCATCTCCCAAGGGATGTCTTGAAATCCAAGAGGATTCTTCTTGAATGTCGATCTTGGTTACTCTAATGGAGTCTTCTCCTTCAAGGAGGCCTTGGTTTCTTAGGGAGAAGGGTAGATTGAGCAAAGCTATGTCAATTTTTAGTTCTATGCTTGAAAATGAGAGAGGTACATAATATATATGTCCTAGGGTAATGAGTGGGTAAAGGTGTGGGTGGGTGGGGGGGGGGGGGGGGACAAAGGAATTACCCCTAATGCTTGCAGGCATGGCCGGAGGCCCGGGGGTGACCGGAGGGAGCGCCGGTATCTCCAGAGAGCAAACCGCAGGGGGGAGGGGGGGGGGGAGCTTCGGGGGTCCATTGGGCTGAGGTTCTGGGGTGTCCAATTGATTGGTGGAGTCGTTGTAATTCTTGGCAGTGGTGGACTTGGAGCATGGGAAGCTTCTTGTGCCCGTGGACTTGAGGGGCTTGCCGAGGTTGCACTTAGACGATGAGTTCGGTTGTAACCCTTGTCGGTGTACTCTCTTGATGTAAAGGTACTTGGCTTGTGGGAGTTGTGGGTGGACTTGCTATGGCCACCATAGTTGTCATTGCTTCTATTGGTCACTCGGATAGAGTGTGGGCGATTAAGTTTTTAAGGCTTCGCCACAAGTTCTTGCTCCATTCTCCTTATACATAATGGCACTAGTGCAAGGAGTAGGTAGCTAAAAGGAAATGAACCATACCAAAGTTACCTCTTTCCGGTGAAGTTGAAAGATCCAAAAGACCTCTCAATGGACAATTGGAAATGAGAGATATGCTGGCAAAGAATCTTATCTGCACACCTACACACTCATAACAAGGCTATATGTGCAGCTTGGTAAGGTTAGTGGAAACAAAATCAAGCAAGAAGTAGATCAAGATATTGAAAATATTGATAAATATCCACAAAACTCAAAGAAATGCTAGTTGACCACAAATATAAGAATCAACAAAGGGAACTCATGTGCAAAGATGACGAGGCTTCTGCAACCAAAGGAATGAGCATACAATATTGACCTATCGAAGACTAGGCTCGTGTTGCTCAAACACAATGAGAGATACTTTCTTGATTGCACGATAGGGAAAAGATTCACAAAGTTGGCACCACTCTAACAACTTTCAAGTGTGGCGTTTCCGTATAAAAGTAGTGAGTGGCTCACAAAGGCAATGGCAAGGTGGAAGTAAAGCTTGTGACGAAGTGGATACCTTGACGCCACCTTTACCCTTGATGAGTCGAAATGATATGCATTGCTTATGGTATCAAAAAGGATGAAGCGGTCATTGTCGAAGTAGTCGTGGTGGTAGATGTAGGGTTACCCAATGGTCACTTACAAGATGTTTGGATGACAAAATGAGCTTGATGGTTGGTGGAGAGGTTTCGTGTCAATAAAGTTCTTCCAAAATGGTCTCATTTTTGTGGAATATAGGATAAGTTATCTGCAACAGATGCTCTAACCTCCCGATCTTTTGGTCGACTTATTTTGGCTCCATCTGAAACGAGGGAAAAATGGATCATTTTTGTGGGATTGGAAGCTCATAAGTGAAAATTTCCGGATCTAATTGATGCTACAATTATCTCAAGGCATTTTGTTTGCATAACCTGAATAGTAGAATTGTACTAATGAGGTATGCCTGTCTTTTATAGGTTGCTCGACATCTGTGAAGGCATTTATGCTGCGCGGGCAGAGGGCGAGTTAGAAGTGGAAGAAGTTTTATATTGGACATTGGTAAATGTTTACAGGTCACCGCACATGCTGCTCGAGTACACCAAGCCAGACTAGGCCTCCTATTCTGCAAAGGAGCAACTTTGCAAATACTAATCCCAGTATTTTACAAGAGGCTTAGCTGATAGGTCTTTAACTAATCCATGAGGAGCCACATCACTCAAGGCCCTCTGTATTTTTGGCTTGGGTTAATTGGATAAATGCCACTCCAATTCTGGTGATTCAGAAAAATGCCACTCCAATTTGGCTGCTTAGAACAATACCATGTAAATAGACCTCGTAGTTCTCGCTAAATACAGTACATTTTTTCTGATAGCATGTACATTTGATAATGTATACGTCAAAGTTTGATAGTTGAAGTTATCCCAGTAACTAATCTGTAGTAAAAAGTTGTTGAGAAAGATGCAATTCATTCAATCAAGGTTAGCCCACCCGGCAGAATGGGTTCAATTCCGGTTATCTTATGATCCTTACACTCAGACTCAGGTATGTCCATTTCTTTTTGTCAGAATGCTTTGTGCTCTGCTGATACAACTTATATTCTTTTCTTTTTACGGGTGATACAACTTATATTCTCACTAGCTTGTCTTGCTCAGCGGCGGACTAACTCGTCAGCTTCCTGCTCAATGACGGAGATATGAAAAGTAGTAGCAAATTTCTGGAAAGTTCTTAGGTTTATTGGAGGATATCAGCAATCTTCGATCGATCGAAACAAACAGCGTCCCACAATTTGTCTGCCGTCGCTAGAGAAGGATATCATTACGACCCTGTGCAATAATGAGGAGATATACATGGGGTAGTAACAAATGACAGACGTGGTGGATGAGTATATTACTGTCAAAAGAGAGCCCGTGCGTTGTAATGAGAGAAGAAAAATAACAGACCCCCCTAACCCAATAATCATGACTCAAGACCCTAATAGGTTCATATCTTATATTTCAACATGGCACCCATATGTGTTGGCATTTATTCTCCTTCCCACATTGCTGACGGTGGCTTCGGTGCTCACACAATTACAATGCGTTTGAACGTGGTCAATCCTAAGGCGTCTATCTCTCTCCGCATAAGATGAGAAATATGCTTTCTTTTTCCCCGTGAAGTTTTCCAAACGGGTGCATGCGTGGTTATAGATGGTTTCTTTCGTGTTCAATTTAATTTTGCTGAGGTACTTATCTTAAATTTGGATCTACACTAATAAGGAAGAAAGACGGATTGTGCACTATTAATTAAGGTTGTACCCAAAATAGCATTTTTAAAATGGTTGATAGATAAAATAACATAATATTTAGATTCTATAAATTTTTAATCAAATTCCATATGATATGATAAAATTGGAGTGACATTTTAAAAGATATGACTATTTTAAGAAACATATGATATGGATTGCTGGTTGATTAAACTAAATATCAGGGTATTTTCCATACACAACAAAAAGTTTTTCTGTAGTCACTTCAAACTGGACCACAAGTTGATTTGAGAAAATGTAGGGGCCTTTTTTGCAACAACATTACGGGTTAATTGCCCAAAATTATTTTTTTTGGGGGGGGGGGGGGGGGGGGGTTGTTGTGAAACAAATTTGTTTATCACTTAAAACGGTGTTGCAGGTTAATTACTAAAAACTACTGGAGGTTTTTTTATAAAATTATCAACAGATAGGCATAAACACTAATCCCTTTTATCATTAGGTATAGACTAGCACATATGCCCGTGTGTTGCAACGGGAGAAAAATAAGTATGAAAATAGTGTCTACAAATAAATAAAATGCGCTCAAATATTTATTTTGGCCACATACAAATAGAAATTTTGTACAAATATACATTGAACAACAGTAAATCAAGATTAGCCTGCTTTAAAGCCAACGCCGGTGACATGGCTGCCATTTACCATCACCACTTTGAATGTTCAGCTTTCAGGAAAGCATATGAATCTGACAAAATATTTATATCATGTTATATACCGATTTTGTTAGATTCACAACTGATCGCCTGAAAGCTACTTTGAGGATTAGCATATTTGCGGAAGAGGGTAAATAACTGATCCAAACAAACACACAATTGGATCAAATGATAGTCATGCTCCTGAACACATCGAGCAGAGCATGCATGAGATTTTCATAATGGACGACATGTATTATGAGGCTGTATAGCTTTGGCCAGCTCATCAAATCCTTCCAAGGTCAAGGAATTTGCAAGTTGAAGAAGTAATTTATGCAAAAGAACACACCTTTTCTCACACTATAGTGATACATTAGCTATCTGGATGTAACATTTCTCTGCATGTGCTTCATGTGAAGGTGCTGCCAACCATTGTCAAGGACCAGACCCTCAATATACAACAAAGTAATGGAGTAAGTGTTCTGATGTTAAATTACAAAACGTAGCCATGGCCCACGTTCACAAGCGTGTGAGTGGAAATGCATTTGATCTAATTATACAAAAGTCTACGAAATTCAGAAAGATGTTATATTGTGCAAAGAAAGAAAAATATACATGCCAGACATGTGCCCACATCGAATTGCGCATATGCATTATCCCATCATGAAAATATCAATTGGTTCATTGTGTTGGCGGATGCATATGACTTGCAGCAGGGTAAAGAAAATACAAATATGCTACACAATTTGTGAAATAAAGCTTGCAAGTGAACCACTATGAAAGAAATCTAACATTACTGCATTTACGACAGTGCCAGACAACTGGTTAGCCAGTCTATTATCTGGAAAGGAACACTCAAAATAAAGTATCTTCTTTAATTATCATGCACTCCATGAAATAAAAAACTACAGGGTGGGAAGAGTTACCCTCCTAATACCAAATCTTAACACCGACCAAGTTCAAGAAACACAGAGTGTAACATATTCATACTGTAAATACATGAGGCAACAGAACAGAAAACAAAGGATGAGTAGATTCTCATATTTGAGGCGCTCTCCATCTTCACTGGATAATTATTAGGTAGGTTGAAGTGGACTTTGTTAGGTCAATACAACAGGCTAATTCTCATAAGAGAAATGATTCTGCACGTTACTTGGACAAGTAAGATAATGATTTTTTGCAACTTCCATACGTATATATTACCATTTGCCTGTTACTTCCAAAACTAAAAAAAATGATAACTTGGAAGACGTAGAGAGCATGAAAACAGGTAGAATGACACGGAGGCTGAGCCATGTGTGTCGCAGCACGCTGCTAATCAAGAATTGAAAGGAATGCTAATCTAAACCAGCAGCTGCTCAGGTTACATGAGAAAACTGAATATAGCCATGTGCTCAGATTTAGTCAATAAGGAAAAGGCAAGGAGAAAGCATATTGTGGCCGATTCATGTACATGCCTCTCAGCAACAATCTCGTAGCATTGATCCTTTTCTCTCTTTAGCAGCACTGAAATCCTCCTGAACATTCAGGAAAGAAAATTGGCTATCATGATTGATGGGCACAACCAAAACAGCTAGTAAGGAAACAAATAGAACATCTTTTGATGGCGAAATTATAGGAAAATAGCGGATAATTCTATATGCATCAATCCCCATAGCTCCCCTTGCGCCATCTTACGAAGGTCCAAGTACCATGTCTTCTAAGAACATAGAATCTGTCTATCTATGCATCGAATCACATGAAACAGAAAAGGCATCACACAACTAGCTTCAACAACAACAAAAAGCTACATGACTCATAGAATAAAAATTAGCTATTTTGTCTTCGCTACAGCGATGAGCAGCCTGTTCGGCTCTCAACTCTTCGGCCGCCTTTAGGGCAGCCGCATTGCTAGCCCGGGCCAGTTCCTTGGCCAGGGCAAGTTCCGCCCTCAGGGCTTCCACGGCAGTAGCACCGTCTACAGTCCAAGCATATCGCATTAATATTAGGCTCCGTTCAATTTTTCCTATAAAAAATAATAAGGATAGCAGAGCACATACCTTGTGACTTGTTAAGCCGCTCGTTCACCAATGTGATATCGGCATCAATAACTCCAATTTGCCTCCTTAGTTCGGAAACTTCAACGGACCGGTCGGCCGGCGGATCCTTAGACACCTGCACATAAATACAGTGCGATCATTACTTAACAATGTGATCCTCCGTTTGCCGCCTAGGGTTGGCAACCAGAGTCTCAGGGGCTACTATCCACATGGAGCACACCTAGCGCGTGCGTCACAGTCAAAAAATATGTATTTTCATTACATACCTCAAAGCTTCCGAGCAGGCTTGTAAAGGCTTCATTCAACCCGCTTGTGGCGGATGAAATCTTCTCGAGCACCGTGCTCATTAATGAACGGTGCTCCTCCGAGAGAGCAGCTCACTCCAGAAGGCCCGTCAGTGTGTCCGGCCGAACAACGAACTGTGCCGGACCCTTCATATCGCCCCCTGTGGGAGCCGAACGCTCCGGGCTCAGGGCGGCCGAAGTATTAGCTTTTGGCTTCGGCAGATCTGGACTCCTCCGTGACGACACCTCGGGATCGCCCGCCCCATAAGGCGGAGAGGTTGGTGGGGTCTCACTCTCCATCATCTTTGGAAGGAGATCTCCCGAAGACGAACTCTGTCGAGAAGAGCTGCTAGCCGGACTGCAAAGAATGGATCCTAGTTATTGTTCTCGGAGAAGGAAGCAGTACCTTCGTATTTACGATTAACTTACAGCTTGGCTGAGGGCTGGCCCGTTGGCGGGCAGGGCCCCCTGGTGAAGCTTTCTTCCCTTGTCTGGGCACCTTCGTCTCCAAGTCTTCGGAGGCGTCCCTCTTCTTCCCGCGAGGGGAGGAGGCCTTAGATTCCCCTCCCCGGCTATCCTCCCTTGGGGAGGTAGCAATTCCCCCGGTTTGGATGCGCAATGTGTGAAGTTCTGCTTCTCTGTTCTTCCCTTCGTCTTTCCCTGAGGGCATTTTGCTTAGCACACGACCAAGCATCTTGGCTATGGTGGGACTTGGCGAGCCTTCGGGAAGTGGCGCCGGACACCTGATTCTCTCCGCCTTGCTGAGCCGCTCCTGGCCACGGAGAATTTTCAGAATAATGACTATGATAAAAATAGATGAAGTGTTCGGTTTCTGGGTTACTTACTTGGGTATCTGGGCGATTACAGCTCAGGCCCGCATCCTCGGTGGTGTCCGGACACTTTACTTGTGGTCCGAAGAATAATTTACACATCCCTTCGAGCGTCAGGCCGAAGAAGTGCAGAATAGTCCGCGGACCTTCCGGATTGAACTCCCACATCCGGAGAGGCCGGCGTTTGCATGGCAACATCCTTCGGATTAGCATTACCTGAATTATGCTGACAAGGCTAATGTCCCTCTCAAGAAGCTCCTGGATACGGTTCTGCAGTGTTGGTACATCACTAGCAGATCCCCAATCCTATCCTATATTGGTCCATGATGCCAGTTGAGAAGGAGGGCCCGAACGGAAGTCGGGGGCAGCCACCCACTTTGTGCCTCTGGGAGCCGTGACATAAAACCACCTCCGCTGCCATAGATCGGACACCTCTGGGAAGGAGCCCTCTGGCCATGGGGCGTCGGCATTCCTGCTTATTACAGCACCTCCGCACTCCGCGTGTCGCCCCTCAATCATCTTCAGCCTCACATTGAAGGTCTTGAGCCATAAGCCAAAGTGTGGAGTGACGTGGAGAAAAGCTTCGCACACAACGATGAACGACGAGATATGGGGGGTAGCGTCCGAAGCTAGATCGTGAAAATCTAACCCGTAATAGAACATGAGCCCTCTCACAAAGGGATCAAGGGTGAAGCCCAAGACGCGGAGGAAGTGAGAAACAAATACGACGCTCTCATTGGGCTCGGGAGTAGGGATGACCTGCCCTGGAGCAGGAAGCCTATGCTTGATGTCGGCGGTCAGATATTCGACCTCACTAAGCTTCGCAATGTCCTCCTCTGTGAGAGGAGCATGACGGTGCTGCTGCCGTGGAAGCCCTGAGGGCGGAACTTGCCCTGGCCAAGGAACAGGCCCGGGCTAGCAATGCGGCTGCCCTAAAGGCGACCGAAGAGTTGAGAGCCGAACAGGCTGCTCATCGCCGTAGCGAAGACAAAATAGCCGAAATGGCTGTTGAGCTAAAAAACGTCGCCAACCGGTATGAGCTTCTTGAAAAAGAAAATCAGGTGAATAAGGCTGACCTGAAGAAGGCCCTTGATGCGGCCAAGGAGACGCATTCCGACATTAGGGATGCGCGGGAGGAGCTTTGACAGGCCGGAAAAATCACGGCTGGAAACCCTTATTTGTTGCAGATGAAGTTTTTGGATCCAAAGTATGCTCGTCTGGACCGACGCTGGAGCCCTGCAGACGCGTATGCGGATTTGGCGAAGAGTACAGCTGATGCGGCCAAGTTTTTCGAGGATCAAAAAGATAATTAAGTGGAGAGGTTGTTCTGGTCGCAATTCAGTGCTCCGACGCGCCCATTGCCATTGAGTGAGAGGATGGCTGCTGCGGCCGAGCTCCATAGGCTGTCCGGTCTTGCAATGCTGTCTGTGATAGACCACCTATGGCCGAAGGAGCCTAAGCCGAACAGTTATTTTGGTTTAGTGCAACAATTCCTTGGTGCCGTATCGCAGATCGATGCCCTGAAGAGGTCGGCGTGCATAGAGGGTGCACGGATGGCTCTTGCCCAGAATCCGGCGGGAGGCTAGGATCCGGCCGAGCACTACTTGGAGCAAGTGACAGAAGGTGCTCGCTTGATAGAGGCTCAGTGCTCGAAGAATGTCATGTTCAAGTGACAAATCGTTTCATTGTAAAAACAATGCTATTTTAATTTTGAAGGCTATGTTTATACTTTTTGCCCGAAAGTATTATATGCCTCCTATGCGGCCGTGTTTATGTATATGTTTAATCTAAAAGTTAGCAGTCGTTGGCTTCAGCCCCCACGCATACAATGCGGGGGTGTTCGCGAAAAATATGCGTAATCACACTTGATCCAACGTCTTGGTCCATTAAGGGGGTGATCGCACGTCGAACTAGGCAACCGGACTATATAGCTGTAACACTTTCACTTAGCCATAGGAGTTTGACAGTGGGGCTACTATGTAGCCCCTGGTACCTTTGCGTGCATCCGAATACGGGCGCGTGTGTACATGACCGAGAAACGGTCCTTCGTTAATGCGGAGGAATCCGAAAGATTCTGATAAGTCTTCGAGTGGTTGAACAGTCTCTCGCTATATCATGACAGTCAGTTTTCGGCTTTCTCTACTGAGGTGCTCATCCGGAATAACCAGGGCACAATCGCAGTAGTTCTCCTTTGGCCGCCCTAGCCGATAAGAATGGAACATAAGGCGGCAAACCCAGGAGACGGGGAAACCCAACATTTGACTGAAGACATGATTCGGAGCTGATGCATATAAGGCCAAACTCGCGACGCCGAACACTCCCGAAGGTATTCAGACTTGATAACATATACTGGGCTGAGTAACGCCCTTTATTATGAACCCTGTATTTCCAGGTACGTGCATTGGTCTGCCGTGGCGAAATGCCAATACCGGCAGTATCCTCTGTGGGTGTAGTTCCCATGGGATGTGTAAACAACAAGAGACAATAAAAAGGTTTACACAGGGGCTTAATCTAAAGAGAAACCTTTGAGCGGGGCCCTGCTGCACGTCTGCGCCTTTGTCTCCGTTGTGCCGTGTCCTGGTAGGGCATCGCACGAATGGTGTCTGTAAAAAGAAAAAATCATGTAGAAGAGTATGAGTAAGCGTGCGAAGAGTTGGATATCACTAATGGATAGTAAAAGTGAAAAGACATTGGCCTGTTAATAGGGTCAGGCAAAAAGGTGGGCTTTATTGAATATTTGAAGTCCCTGGTGTCCTCTATGGGATTACATGTGTAGCGCCCAGCTCATGTGTATCCGGGCTGCCGGACTCGTCTAACCGTGCCCGTGGTCTGAACGACCAATCATGCGTTCATATGCTAGAGGCCGCTTAGAGTCCGGCTGCTAGAGTCGTCGCATACTCTTCGGCGCGTAAGGTATCTACTTCGGAATATTCGGAGATGGAACCCGCCTTGCAATGCCAAAAACAAAATGCGCGCCGGACTCATCGTCATTGAAGCCTGGTTCAGGGGCTACTGAGGGAGTCATAGATTAGGGGGTATCCGGACAGCCGGACTATATACTTTGCTGGACTATTGGAGCGTGAAGATATAAGACTCAAGACTTCGTCCCATGTTCGGATGGGACTCTCCTTTGCGTGGAAGACAAGCTTGGCGATCTGGATGATAGATTTTGTTCTTTGTAACCGACTCCATGTAAACCCTAGCCCTCTCCGGTGTCTATATAAACCAGAGGGTTTAGTCCTTAGAGACAGAATCATAATCATCATAGGCTAGCTCCTAGGGTTTAGCCTCTATGATCTCGTGGTAGATCAACTCTTATAACACTCATATCATCAATATCAATCAAGCAGGAAGTAGGGTTTTACCTCCATCAAGAGGGCCCGAACCTAGGTAAAACATCGTGTCCCTTGCCTCCTGTTACCATTAGCCTTAGACGCACAGATCGGGACCCCCTACCCGAGATCCACCGGTTTTGACACCGACAGTAATTAAATTGCAAATGTTTTTTTATTAACTGTATGTGTACGGGTTGTTTTGTCCTCCTCTCGCATGTCTTGTCACCCTGCTGCCGCAGACGGCTCCGAGCACAAGATTGAGCACAGTGCAGGCGTTATTTTGGCCAAACGGTGGCTCGAAGTGGCGCCAATGAATCGTCGGTGAGCCCGTTCCTGCACAACCGTGTAGGTTCCAGCGCATAGCCGCGCAAGCTTCTCGCCCGGCTCGGCGAAATCCCCCAAAATACGTATGCTTACCGGCCTGCTATATAAACCCTCATGGCCGGCGAGTCCAGAGTCGCATTTTTCCTCCTTCCCTGTAGCTTATCTCGTATGCTTCTCCCACAATCACCAATGGCACTGGTCCGTTGTCGTCGCTCAACCACTCCGCCGTCATCAGAGGACAACTCCAACTGGGAGGCTACACTACAGCAGCGTCGCAGTCCCTGATATAGTGTAGTACGCGTCGCGTCCCTGTTGGGTGTGCGCGCAACACCCACCACACGCTCCGCCGCCGCTGCCCGTCGATAGTTGTTGCCGGTCGCCATTGACGCCACCCCACCATCTGCCGCCATGGCCGCCACACCACCATCGAAAGCCAGGGCCATTGCCCGCTCCACCACCACGGCCCGAAGACCGGAGGTGGCTATCGTGGCCGCCACCTCACTGTCGGTCACCCTGGCCATCACCCGCTCCGCCACAGCGGCCCGAAGGCGGGAGGTGGCAGTCATGGCCGCCAGCCCACCGTTGACCAGCGGGGTGATCACCCGCTCCACCAACGCCGCCTGAAGGCGGGAGGTGGATGTGGAACCCCGCATGTGCGTTAGCGACCTTGCGCGCTACATCAAGTTCTTACGCGATGAGGAGCGCCTGGTCGAGCACACAAAGAGTCTTACCACCACCGTGTCCAGAACACACGCCGCCGCAGAGGCATGGAATGAGGAGATATACGAGGGGTCCCGCTGCTTCGAGAGGGGTCGTCTGGAGCGGCAGAGGGCGTACGAGGTGAGCATCACTAAAGGTGTAGGAGCGGCAGGCACCTAATTCTAGTTGTCCGGCATGTCTGTTGGTTCCTCCTCCTCTGCCTCTTACTGAGCGTGCTCGACAGAGGAGAGACTACTGGAAGTAGTACAAAGCCCCTCCGTAGTAGTAGTATTTAGGTGCTATTTTGTTCAGTTCATCTGACTATAGATGTGGTTGAACTGTACAACGTACTTAAAATTAGCTAGTATATATAGTTGAACTAGCTATTTCAGTACATGGTTGGCAACAATTGGGGAAAAATTTGGTCGGTTAAGCTGTTGAGTTGAACTGTTTGCATAAAGAACAACTGCTTAATCTATGAATGAAATCTATGCTTATTGAATTTTAGTTGCAAAATTAGATAGTGCTAGTGATTTTTAGCTCTAAATTTTGACAAATGGCAGTGTTACATGGTTGACAAAGGGTAACGTTACTAGATCGACAAATGCCAATCTTTCCAATTTGACAAATGGCGATATACCCAATATGGCATATGCATATCTTACCAAATTGTCTGTACGTGGTTGCACACGGGTCATCAGAAAAAAATTGTTTGCGTTCAAGGGATGTACAAATCCGCGTGACAGATTTTCTATTGGCTTAATGGCGAAGGAACCATAGCTCTCCCTTTGCATACTGTATTCAGTCTAAACTGTTTGCGATGAAGAGATGCACAAATCCTGCAAGACGAATTTTCCCTTGGCTTACTGGGGAAGGACCATAGCACTTTCTTTGCATGCGGGTGTCCTATCTAAAACATTTACGATGAAGAGCTGCACAAATCCTGCACGACACATTTGCCCTTGGCTTACTGGGAAGCTGTTGGTTTGCATATGGGCATTCTATCTAAAAGGCTTGCGATGAGTGTTTTAAATTTAAAAACCATTGATGTTTTTTTTAAAAAAATCGTTTGATAAGTCTGTACATTTAGAGAGAAAAACACAAGTTTGTTCAAACCATGGGTTTCATTCAGTCACACTGCGACTTTATATTCATACGATCGAGATACAATATTAAACCCAAAACACTAATTCCGGCGGTGGCCGAGGCGGCGTGCCACGCTGGCATTGTCATTGTCGTCCTCCGGGACGCCGTTGTTGAAGTCTTCAAGGCAACATAGAATGTCCTTCACTTGGAAATCAAAGATCCTATTGTCGCACGATCGACGGGCGGGGCCCGGGAGGATGACAACTCACAGTGCTGCAAGGTAGCGGTCGACAGTGGCATCCCATGATGCTGAGGGGGGCGTGCGCATGGGCACGGGCGCATCAGATGCATGAAAATGCACGGGGACCGGCGCCGTGGTGGGTGCAGGGGCGCGCAGAGGCACGGGTGCTGGCATGTAGACGAGCTCGTGCGGGTCCGCGGGGACCTCGCTGGCGCCCGTGGCTTCCAGCGCTTCGATAGTGCTCGGCGACCAGGCCATCAATGCTACAGGTATGGTCACTGGCGCGGGCGCAAGGATGGGAGCTGGGATGGGTGCGGGGGCAGCAACCACCGCGACCAGCTCGTTCAGGGCCGTGTCCATGAGGTCCCATCCTCCTTATTTTCTATCTCGTCCGGCTCGGAGTCAACTTCACCAAACTGGAAGACTAGTGGCAGATGATCCTTCTGTGCCATGGCGTTGGTGGAGGTCTAAGGGAGGGGAATGGGTGGCGAAGAGTAAGGCCGCCCTTATTAAACAGCGTCTTGGGTGCCAATAATGGAGAGGATGCGAGCGAGGTGGGCAACTATGGAAGTCAAAGGGCTCGCTTCCCGGTGAGCCTGCGCAACGTACATCTCGCATGCTTCCCGGTGAGCCTGCACAACGTATAGCTCACACGATTCCCGGTGAGCCTGCGCATTGGAGGACAGCTTGCACACCTCCCGGTCAGCCTACGCAGCGGACTGCGCTCGCACGCCTCCCATCTACTCAAGTTACTGTCTGCACGACACCTCCTAGCCATTAAAAGTGTGACGCATGGCGTCACGTGAATGGTCGATGGAACTGATACGTCTCCAACGTATCTATAATTTTTGATTGCTCCATGCTACTTTATCTACTGTTTTAGGCAATACTGGGCTTTATTATCCACTTTTATATTATTTTTGGGACTAACCTATTAACCGGAGGCCCAATCCAGATTTGTTGTTTTATGCCTATTTCAGTGTTTTGAGGAAGAGGAATATCAGACGGAGTCAAAACGGAACGAAATCAACTGGAGAAGTTATTTTTGGAAGGAAAGCCACCCGATGGACTTGGAGTGCATGTCAGGAAAGAAGGGAGGTGCTCACGAGGGTGGGGGGCATGCCCATCCCCCTGGGCGCGCCCCCTTGCCTCGTGCTCCCCCTTCGGTCCACCGACGTACTTCTTTCACCCATATATACCTACGTACCCTAAAACTTCCAGAACAGAAGATAGATCGGGAGTTCCGCCGCCGCAAGCCTCTGTAGCCACCATAAACCTCTCGGGAGCCCTTCCTGGCACCCTACCGGAGGGGGATCCCATCACCGGTGGCCATCTTCATCATCCCGGCGCTATCCATGACGAGGAGGGAGTAGTTCACCCTCGGGGCTGAGGGTATGTACCAGTAGCTATGTGTTTGATCTCTCTCTCTCTCTCTCTCTCTCTCTCTCTCTCTCTCGTGTTCTCTCTCGTGTTCCTCTATGGCATGATCTTGATGTATCCCGAGCTTTGCTATTGTAGCTGGATTTTATGATGTTTCTCCTCCTCTACTCTCTTGTGATGAATTGAGTTTCCCCTTTGAAGTTATCTTATCGGATTGAGTCTTTTATGAGAACACTTGATGTATGTCTTGCCGTGATTATCTGTGGTGACAATGGGATATCATGTGCCACTTGATGTATGTTTTGGTGATCAACTTGCGGGTTTCGTGACATTGGGAACCTATGCATAGGGGTTGGCACACGTTCTTGACTCTCCGATAGAAACTTTGGGGCACTCTTTGAAGTACTTTGTGTTGGTTGGATGAATCTGAGATTGTGTGATGCATATCGTATAATCATGCCCACGGATACTTGAGGTAACAATGGAGTATCTAGGTGACATTAGGGTTTTGGTTGATTTGTGTCTTAAGGTGTTATTCTAGTACGAACTCTTTTATAGATTGATCCGAAAGAATAACTTTGAGGTGGTTTCGTACCCTACCATAATCTCTACGTTTGTTCTCCGCTATTAGTGGCTTTGGAGTGACTCTTTGTTGCATGTTGAGGGCTTGTTATATTATCTATCTATTTTATTATTGTTGAGAGAACTTGCACTAGTGAAAGTATGAACCCTAGGCCTTGTTTCCTATCATTGCAATACCGTTTACGCTCACTTTTATCATTAGTTACCTGGCTGTTTTTATTATTTCAGATTACAAAAAACCTATATCTACTATCTATTTTGCACTTGTATCACCATCTCTTCGCCGAACTAGTGCACCTATACAATTTACCATTGTATTGGGTGTGTTGGGACACAAGAGACTCTTTTTTATTTGGTTGCAGGGTTGTTTGAGAGAGACCATCTTCATCCTACGCCTCCTACGGATTGATAAACCTTAGGTCATCCACTTGAGAGAAATTTGCTACTGTTCTACAAACCTGTGCACTTGCAGGCCCAACAACGTCTACAAGAAGAAGGTTGTGTAGTAGACATCAAGCTTTTTTCTGGCGCCGTTGCCTGGGAGGCTAGGTAAAGGGCACTCACTCGTCAACTAAGCTCTTTTCTGGCACCGTTGCCGGGGAGGTTAGCGCTTGAAGGTATATCTTTAGATCTTGCAATTGAATCTTTTTGTTTCTTGTTTTATCACTAGTTTAGTTTATAAAAGAAAACTACAAAAAAATGGAAGTAAGTTTGTCTCATACGCTTCGTCTTTTTAATATCTTTCATGAGAATGATGGAAAGGAAAATTGTGCTCAAGTGCTAGAAGAAGAATTACATAGAATGCTTGGCATGAAATATGTGAATGATGAGCATGATTGCAATGTTGTTAGTATGAATTCCTTGAATATCCATGATGCTAATGATATGTGAAGCCACAAGCTTGGGGAAGCTATGTTTGATGAAGATGATATTTTTTGTCCCCCAAGCTTTGATGAGCAAATTTACTATGATGAAAGCATGCCTCCTATCTATGATGATTATTGTGATGACACGCATGCTTTAAAGAATAATGATATCCATGAAACTTGTCATCTTGATCTTAATTTTCAATCATATGATAGTTATTTTGTTGAGTTTGCTCCCACTACTATTCATGAGAAGAATTTTGCTTATGTGGAGAGTAGTAAATTTTCTATGCTTGTAGATCATGAAAAGAATGCTTTAGGTGCTGGTTATATTGTTGAATTCATTCATGATGCTACTGAAAATTATTATGAGGGAGGAACATATGCTTGTAGGAATTGCAATAATGTCAAGTTTCCTCTCTATGTGCTGAAAATTTTGAAGCTATGCTTGTTTTACCTTCCTATGCTAGTTGATTATTGTTCCCATAAGTTGTTTTCTACAAAATCCCTATGCATAGGAAGTGGGTTAGACTTAAATGTGCTAGTCATATGCTTCGTGATGCTCCCGTTATGTTTCAGTTCTTATCCTTTTTGTGAGCATCATTGTCATCATCATATGCCTAGCTAAAAGGCATTAAAGAAAAGCGCTTGTTGGGAGACAACCCAATACTTATCCTTACTGTTTTTGTGTGTTCACATGATTATGCTACTGTAGTAATCATGTTTTATAGCTTTGTCAACTTAGTCAACACACGAGAATAGTGACTGTTGGATGTCCATCCAACAGCTATCGTGCTTCTTCAATCTCAACTCTTCCTGCTCCAACCGCTCAAACAAGCGCTGGCAAGACGACTGCCTGCTCCCTCCTCTCGCGTTTGGCTATGCTGCCTCGCAGGCCTCACCGCCCCACCGTACTCCCATCGCTGGCCTAGCCATCCCTCTACTCACCCATACCTGATGTTATTCTCTGGGGACGGCAGACAAACCAGTAAACCCTCGTACTCCTCCGTGTGGGAAACAACTGCCGAGTCTTCCCTAGCTCCGTGTTGTTCCCTTCCTAGGCCTCGTCGTCTTCCACCACCATGGTGCTCTCGGCACGGCCTGGTCAACGTGGTCAATGAATGACATCCATCGGAAGTTGACAGTACGTGGAGAGGCTGACAGCTGGGTCCACAGCTGCACGCAAGGAAATGCCTCTTTATTAGGCGCAAAATAATGATTCCTCCACCTAACAGCTAGGACCCACGGGAAGGGCCTCTGTATTTCATGAAAAAACGCTCCCCTCGCTGACAGGTCGGACCCACCAGCTATATCTTCGCACGCAAGGAAGTGCCTACTTATTACGCACAAAAAAATGAATACCCCCTACTAGCTGGGACCCACCATAGTGGGTGGCTGAGTTGTGGTCCTACTAAGTTGACGGGGACGGAGGGCTTTGTTAACTTAGTCAATATGAAAGATTCTAGCTGCAGTGATCATACAATGTCCATCCAACAGCCATAGTGCTTGTTCAACCTCTGGTCTTCTTTCTCTAGCCGCCCAAAGCAGCGCCGGTCGTGCCGCCTGCTCCTGCCTCCCGTGGCCGACTGTGCCGCCGCAAAGGTCTCACCGCCCCCTACTACTCCCACCGCTGGCCAGGCCATCCCTCCACTCACCCACGCCCCCTGTTATTCTGCGGCGACGGCAGCCTCACACTACAGCCGAACCAGTGAACCTTCGTACTCCTCTCCGCGTGGGCATCCACTACCGCATCTTCCCCGGCTCCGTGTCGTCCCCTTCCTAGGCCTCGCCGTCGTCCATCGCCGTGGTGCTCTCGGTGCGGCGTGGTCAATGTGGTCAACGACCGACTTCCATCGGAAGAGTACTATACGTGGAGAGGCTGACAGCTGGGTCCACGGCAGCCGCAAGGAAGTGCCTCCTTATTACGCGCAAAATAATTATTCCTCCACCTGATAGCAGGGACCCACCGGACAGGCCACCGTATTTCGTGAAAAAAATCATTGCCCCCTGACTGCTGGGACCCACCAGACGGGGCACTGTATTTCACGAAAAAATGGTCCCCCCGCTGTTAGCTCAAACCCACCGGAAGTGCCTCCTTATTTTGCACAAAAAATGAATACTCCCCCTGCTAGCTGGGACCCATCTCGGTGGGAGGCTGGCTTGTGGGCCTACTAAGTTGACGGGGACGGAGGGCTTTGTCAGCTTAGTCAATATGAACGATTCCAACTCCAGTGACTGTACGATGTCCATCCAACGGCCGTAGTGCTTCTTCAACCTCTTGTCTTCTTGCTCCGGCCGCCCAAACCAGCGTCGGTCGTGCTGCATGCTCCCTACTATTCCCACCGCTGGCCAGGCCCTGCAGCGACAGCAGCCTCACACCGCAGCCGAACAAGTGAACCCTCGTACTCCTATCCACGCGGGCTTCCACTGCCGCGTCTTCCCCGGCTCCGCGTCGTCCCCTTCCTAGGCCTCACCGTCGTCCACCGCCCTGGTGCCCTCGGTGCGGCATGGTCAACATGGTCATGGAACGAATTCCATCGGACGTGGACTATACGTGCAGAGGCTGACAGCTGGGTGCATGGCCGCAGCAAGGCAGTGCCTCCTTATTACGCGGAAAATAATGATTCCTCCACCTGATAGCATGGACCCACCGGACGGGCCACCGTATTTTGTGAAAAAAAGTTTCCCCCCTGACTGCTGGGACCTACCAGCTACATTTTTGCACACAAGGAAGTGCGTCCATATTACGGGCAAAAAAAGATTCGCCCACCTGACTACTGGGACCCACCAGCTACATCTTCGCACGCAAGGAAGTGCCTGATAGTCGGGACCCACCTGGTCGAAGCGTACGTAGCGTTGTCATTCTGGTCGCGAACGTGTACCTACATACTCGTCGATGTAGAGGTGCACACGTGTCGTAGTAGAGGCACACACGTAGCATGTACACGTACGTACAACGACCAGTGTTCAAGAAAGAAAATACGACCATGTACGTACATACGGGCGGGGTCTCGAACGCCTACTCGCGCATACGTACGGCCAGGGCTCGTGTACATGGCTGCGTCAGAACAGAGAAACTGCGTCTCGTCGTGTTCATGGGGAGGCAACGGAATGTGTCGTGTTCATCGGGAGGCAACGGAATGCGTCGTGTTCATCGGGAGGCAACGTAACGCGTGGGAGCCAATCGGCTTGGACAGAACAACCGATGAAAATGAGGCCTGCCGTACCGCAGAACGAAGGAAACGGCCTTGTGTTCGACCGACCACGTTTGAAACAAGATCCTGTTCATCGGGAGGGGTCTGCCGTACCGCAAAATGGAGGAAATAGACTTGTGTTGGACCTCCTACGGCCGAAACGGGGTCCCGTTGATCAGGAGGGGTGTGGCATGCCGCAAAACGGAGGAAACAGACTTGTGTTAGAGCGCTACGGTCGAAACAGGGGTCCTGTTCATCGGGAGGGGTGTGGCGTACCGCAAAACGGGACTCCACGGGATACTATTGATCTCCACTGTTGACCTCCTGCAGCCTCCACGGGCTACTGTTCATCCAGCGTCGACCTCCTCCAGCCTCCACCAGCGACTATTCATCCACGGGCTCCTGTTCATCCAGCTTCCACCGCACGCTACTCCACCGGCTACTGTTCAACCAACCCTCTCCACGGGCTCCTGTTCAACCACCCCTCCACGGGCTACTGTTCATCCACCCCTCCACTGTCAACTGTTCATCCAGCCCTCCACGGGGTCGTCCTATTCATCCAGCCCTCCACGGGGTCCTGTTCATCCAGCCCCAATCGGCTCTATCGATCGGGGTCCTGTTCAGCCAGAGGCAACACCACGGGGTCCAGTTCATCCACCCCCACCTGGAACTGTTCATCCAAACGCCCATAACAACGCTCACTATTCATCCAGAGGCAGCATGGATCGCTTCAGTTAGCAGCAGTAGTGAAGGAATCGCTCGATCGGGTTCAGTTAATAGCCATCGATTGATCGCTCGGGTTCAGTAACGCGTAGCCTGCAGTGCAATCGCTCGGGTTCAGTTAGAGCCTAACGCCTCGCTCGGGTTCAGTTAGAGCCCAATGCCTCGCACACACGTGCGTGCGTGTACGTGAGAAACGTGCATCGCTCGGCCCGGACCACCAACCGTAACCGGGAACACCCCGATATTTTCCTCGCCCTCGCTTCTATGATGGTTTTTTCCGTCATGGACGGCCCAAAGAATGTCATGCAGCTGCGTCTCCGGCCCGCCCAGGACGAAAAGCCCATTTTATGTCATGATTTTTTGTCATAGAAGTAGGATCCCACCACATCTATGATGATACCGAGTTTTGTCACAATTATCTTCATAGAAGTGTCATAAGTATGACAGATTTTTTTTCGTTCGGCCCAAAATGTCACGGATGTGTCTTTTTTGTAGTGACAGCACATCGCCAGAGGAACGACTTGGTGTCCCTCAATGACTTCATCAAGCTGTATCCACCCACCTTCCATCATTCCGTCAAGCCCCTTGACGTGCATGATTGGCTCCGCAACATCACCCGCAAGCTACGTTCTGCATAGGTAGCCGAAGCTGAAAAGGTCATTTTTGCTGCTTATCATCTTGAAGGCCCCGCCAGCCTTTGGCGGGAGAACTATGAGGCCATGCACCCAGCTGGCCAGGTTACCACTTGAGCAGAGTTCAACAAGGCTTTCCGTGAGCATCACATCCCGGAAGGTCTTATGGATTGCAAACGGGAGGAGTTCTACAACTTCACCCAGGGTAGGATCACCGTGGATGCATACAACAGAGAGTTTGGAAATCTAGCACGCTATGCACCTGAAGAAGTGTCCACCGACGCCAAGAAGCAGGCGAGGTTCCGCAAGGGACTCAGCCCCGATCTTCGCCGTGATCTCCGACTGCACAAGTGCACTTCCTTCCAGAAGCTAGTGAACAAGGCTATCAGTGCTGAGACAGGTTAAACTGACTTCAAAGCTATGCACAAGCACGCCCGTGACACTAGTTCCTCATCCGGTTCTGGCTCTCAAAAGCGCCAGGTGTGGGTGCCTAACACAGCTCTGCCACCCAGGTTCACACCAAGGCCATCTTATCAGGTGTCTCGTCCAACCCAGCAGTATGCACCGCCCAAGTCCTATGGTGGGTCAACCGCCAATGCTCCCCCACGCACCAACACTGTGACACGCTTCAAGTGTGGAGAACCGGGTCACTATATGCGAGAGTGTCCCCAGAACAACCCCAACCAGTCCAGCAAGGCTATTGGCCGTGGCAAGCCAACAGGGAAGGTGTACTACGCAAAGCTGGCCACCGTTGCACGTGGCCATGTGAACTGTGTCTCAGCTGAAGAGGCTCAAGAGGATCCCAACGTCATTCTTGGTACGCTCCTTGTTAACTGCCATCCGTCATCTGTTCTTTTCGATACTGGAGCATCTCATTCACTTATATCCGAGAGCTATGCTCGTTTGCATAACACCGCATTTTGTGACATGCTCTCTACCATGGAAATTTCTACTCCTGGTTCTAGATGGCAAACTTCTAAAGTAAGCCATGGGAATGAAATTCATGTCGATAGACTTGTTTTCCTTGCAGCTTTGATAGCTCTCAAATCCTCGGACATAAATATCATCTTGGGTATGGACTGGATGTTAGCCCATCATGCTAAGATTGATTGTTACTCCAGGACTATTCAACTTACACATCCATCGGGCAAGGTAGTTAATGTCTTAACCCGAGTAGCTAAGCGACAACTCTACTCTCTTAATGCCAGTCCTTTCACAGACCTCGAAGACGTTCCGGTAGTTCGTGATTTTCCAGATGTCTTTCTAGAAGAATTGCCAGGTGTTCCACCTGACAGGGATGTCGAGTTCGTGATAGATCTTAACCCAAGAACTGTCCGAATCTCTTGGAGACGCTATAAGATGGCACCACTAGAACTAGCCGAGGTCAAGAAACAACTCGATGAGTCCTTGAAAAAGGGGGTTCATCCGTCCTAGTTCTTTTCCATGGGCTTGTCCCGTCCTCTTCGTCAATAGGAAGGATGGTATGGATCAGATGGTTGTAGATTATTGACCCGTCAATTTGGTCACCATCAAGAACAAGTATCCGCTTCCCACGATCAACGATCTGTATGATCAGCTCGCTGGATCCTCAGTCTTTTCTAAGATGGATTTGAGGTTGGGCTACCATCAAATCAAAATCAAGAATGGGGACATTACCAAAACGGCCTTTGTTACTCGTTATGGCCAATACGAGTACACGGTCATGTCCTTCGGTTTAACCAATGCCCCAGCCACTTTATCTCGGTTAATGAACTCGATAGTCATGGAGTATATGGATAAATTCTTCGTGGTATACCTCGATGATATACTCATCTACTCCAAGAATGAGGAAGAACATGCTGAGCATCTAAGGCTAGTATTGATGAAACTTTGAGAGCATTATGGTTATGCCAAATTCTCTAAATATGAATGTTGGTTGCCAGAAGTGACCTATCTAGGCCATGTAATCTCTGGTAAGGGTATTGCTGTCTATCTCGAGCGAGTTCAAGCCGTTCTTAATTGGACTCCACCTGAATCGGTTAAGCAAATTTGGAGTTTCCTTGGCTTAGCGAGCTACTTCCGCCGCTTTGTCGAGAACTTCTCCAAGGTTGCTAAACCTCTAACTAAACTCCTCAAGAAAGATAGAAAGTTCGAGTGGACCCCACAGTGCGAGCACAGTTTTCAGGAACGAAAAAGACGCGTGACATGTGCCCCCGTACTTGTACCACCAGATTTCTCTAGGGACTTTGTTATCTATTGCGACGCCTCGCGACAAGGACTAGGTTGCATACTCATGCAAGATCGTCATGTAATTACCTATGCATCACGGCATTTGCATCCACATGAGGAAAATTATCCTACACATGATCTAGAGCTTGCAGCTGTAGACCATGCACTCAAAACCTGGCGACATTACCTTCTTGATAATTGTTCGAAATCTTCACCGATCACCAAAGTTCGAAATATATATTCACCCAACCGGATTTGAATCTCAGGCAAAGACATTGGATCGAGTTGATCACAGATTACTACTTAGGAGTAACATACACCCCGGGAAAAGCCAATGTCATGGTTGATGCACTAAGTCGCAAATCTCATTGTAACAATCTAATGTTACAACAAAGTCAACCACTTCTCCATGAGGAATTTCGGAAGCTTAACCTTCACATTGTTGATTCCTTTCCACCTTGGTGGCGAAACCTACTCTTACGGATCAAATCATAGCTGCCTAGAAGCGATATAAAGGTATAACTCGCACCCAGGAGAACATTGCTAGCTGGTTGCTAAATGTTTCTCTATGGAGGACCAAGGTGTTGTCTTCTTTGAGAACCGCCTAGTGGTTCCCAAGAACCAACATCTACGACAGTTGATCCTTAAGGATGCTCATGAATCCCCTCTCACCATTCATCCCAGTAGTACTAACATGTATCAGGACCTACGCCAGATGTTCTAGTGGACTAGGATGAAGAGAGAAATTGTGCAATATATTGCTAATTGCGATGTTTGTCATCATGTTAAAGCAGAGCATCAACAGCCTGCTGGCACCCTTCAACCTTTAGCTATTCCTGAATGGCAATGGGATAAAATTGGTATGGATTTCATCACCGGTTTTCCCAAGACCAAGAGAGGGAATAACGCTATCTTCATTTTCATCGACCGCCTTTCCAACTTAGCCCATTTCCTGCCTGTTCGAGAGAGTATAACCGCTAGTCAGCTAGCAGATTTGTATATCTCCCGAATAATGTCTCTCCATGGTGTTCCATTGGAAATTAACTTCGATCATGGAAGTCTCTTCACCTCTCGATTGTGGGAAAGTTTCCAGAATGCTATGGGAGCCCATCTCTCCTTTAGCACCGCCTTCCACCCTCAATCAAGTGGTCAAGTAGAATGCGTCAATCAAATTCTGGAAGATATGCTCCGAGCTTCTATTATCTCATTCAGAATGGATTGGGAGAAATGCCTTCCATTTGCCGAATTTGCTTATAACAATAGCTATCAATCTAGCTTGGGCAAAGCTCCTTTTGAAGTTCTCTATGGATGAAGGTGTCGAACGCCTCTTAACTGGTCAGAAACCAGGGAAAGACAATTCTTTGTCCCAGATATGATCCAGGAAGCAGAAGAGCAAGTTCGCATTGTTCGTGAAAAGTTGAAAATAGCCCAATCACGTCAAAAGAGCCAATATGGTCATAAACATAAGGCTATGACTTTTGAAGTTGATGAGAAGGCTTACCTTCGTGTTACTCCTCTAATGGGAACCCATCGCTTTGGTATCAAAGGCAAATTGGCTCCTCGCTACATTGGGCCCTTTCGCATTCTTGCCAAATGAGGAGAATTTGCCTACCAACTGGAACTACCTACGCACCTCTCCAGAGCTCATGATGTCTTCCATGTTTCTCAACTCAGGCGTTGCTTCTCGGATCCTATACGTGGAGTGGACCACGAAATGCTTAATCTTCAAGATAATCTCACATATCGAGAATATCCCGTTCGTATCCTTGATCAAGCCGAGCGTACCACTCGACGCCATAACATCAAGTTTCTCAAGGTTCAATGATCACACCATTCCGAGAAAGAAGCCTCTTGGGAAATGGAGGATCGTCATCGACTTGTGTACCCCACCTTCTTCCCGAAGGATCCTAAATCTCGGGACGAGATTTTTCTGAGTGGGGGTGAGTTGTCACAACCCTAGTCAGTGCATGCATTAGAGTGACTACATCTTGTCTACTTTTCTCAGAAAGTTGGAAATGGGGATGACAGAACCCCCAGCACCCCTTAATCCAAATAGGGTTTACTAAAATCTTTTTCAATGAACCTGAAATGCCCTTCTAAAATGTTCATCGTCTTTGCCTTGGTCTAGAACCTTTGACAAAAATGGTGCACAATTTTCTAGGACATCCTAAGGTCACTGGATTAAATCATATGTTATTTGCATTATGACATTTAAATGCTATAAAACATTTTAAATGTCCAAATAATCGTAAACCAAAATGTTTATTGTTGGATATATTCTATACAGTGGGCATGAGCATTTTCATGATTTTTAAATGTGCCTAAGCATTTTTAGAAAAGCTAAAAACTTACAGAAAGAAAAGAAAAATAAAAAGAAAGGAAAAGGAACTCACCAGGCCAACTTACCCAGCCGGCCCACCTGGCGGCCCAACACTGTGCTGGCCCGTGCCAGCCAGCTGATTCTTCCCCGCCAGGAAGGCAGGGAGGTGACATCTGGCGCGCCCGAGCTTGCCACGTTGTCAGCTGCTTGCCGCCCGACACTACAAAAAAAAGACACATCCATGACATTTTGGGCCGAACAATTTTTTTCTGTCATACTTATGACACTTCTATGACGATAATTGTGACAAAACCCGGTATCATCATAAATGTGGTGGGCTCCTAATTCTATGACAAAAAATCATGACAGAAGATGGGCTTTTCATCCTGGGTGGGGCAGAGACGCACCTGCATGACATTCTTTGGGCTGTCCATGACAGAAAAAATCATGGTAGAAGCGAGGGCGAGGAAAATATCGGGGAGTTCCCGGTTATGTGGGTGGTCGGGGGCTGAGCGATGCGCGTTTCTCTCATACCATACGCACGTGGGTGCAAGGCATTGGGCTCTAACTGAACCCGAGCGAGGCGCTACCTAACTGAACCCGAGCGATTGCACTGTAGGCTACGCGTTACTGAACCTGAGCGATCAAGCGATTCCTTCGCTACTGCTGCTAACTGAAGCCGATTGATGCTGCCTCTGGATGAACAGTGAGCATTGCTGGGGGCCGGGAGTTGGATGAACAATTCCCAGTGGGGGTTGGATGAATAGGACCCCGTGGTGTTGCCGTTGGATGAACAGGACCCTGATCGATCGAGCCGGTTGGGCGTGGATGAACACGACCCCGTGGAGGGCTAGATGAACAGGACCCCGTGGAGGGAAGGTTGAATAGTAGCCGGTGGAGGGATGGTTGAACAATAGCCGCTGGAGGGCCGGATGAACAGTAGCCCATGGAGGGGTGGTTGAACAGGAGCCCGTGGAGAGGGCTGACTGAACAATAGCCGGTGGAGTAGCGCGCGGTGGAGGTTGGATGAATAGGAGCCCGTGGGTGAACACTCACAGGTGGAGGCTGGAGGAGGTCGATGGTGGATGAACAGTAGCCCGTGGAGGCTGGAGGAGGTCGACGGTGGAGATGAACAGTATCCCGTGGAGTCCCGTTTTGCGGTACGCCACACCCCTCCCGATGAACAGGACCCCCATTTCGACCGTAGCGCTCCAACACAAGTCCATTTCCTCCGTTTTGCGGTACGCCACACCCCTCCCGATCAACAGGACCCCGTTTCGACTGTAGGAGGTCCAATAGAAATCCATTTCCTCCATTTTGCGGTATGCCAGACCCCTCCGATGAACATGATACCATTTCGGACGTGGCCGATCGAACACAAGGCGGTTTCCTCCATTCTGCGGTACGCCAAGCCTCGTTTCCATCGGCTGTTCCGTCCGAGACCTCCCGATGAACACGACGACGCATTCCGTTCTGACCCAGCCAGTTGGCTCCCCGTGAACACGACGACGACGCTATTTCTCCATTCCGACCCAGCCATGTACAAAAGGCATGGCCATACGTATGCGCGAGTAGGCGTTTGAAAGACCCGCCCATATGTACGTACATGGCCGTATTTACTTTCTTGCACCCTGGTCATTTTACGTAGGTGTATATGCTACGTGTGCGCCTCTACTACGACACGTGCACTCCTCTACAACGACACGTGCGCGCCTCTACATTGACCAGTATGTACGTACACGTTCGCGACCAGAATGACAACTCTATGGATGCTTCGACCAGGCGGGTCCCGACTGTCAGGCACTTCCTTGCGTGCGAAGATATAGCTGGTGGGTCCTAGCAGTCAGGGGGCGAATCATTTTTTTTGCCCGTAATATGGACGCACTTCCTTGCGTGCGAACATGTAGCTGGTGGGTCCTAGCAGTCAGGGGGGAAATGTTTTTTTCACGAAATACGGTGGCCCATACTGTGGGTCCCTGCTGTCTAGTGGAGGAATAATTATTTTGCACGGAATAAGGAGGCACTTCCTTGCGGCCGTTGTGGACCCAACTTTAGCCTCTCCACGTACAGTACTCTTCCGATGGAAGTCGTTCCTTGACCACATTGACCATGCCGTGCCGAGAGCACCATGGTGGTGGACGACGGTGATGGCTAGGAAGGGGATGACGCGGAGCTGGGGAAGACGCGGCAGTGGAAGCCCGCGCGGAGAGGAGTAAGAGGGTTCACTGGTTCGGCTGCGGTGTGAGGCTACCATCACCGCAGAATAACAAGGGGTGTGGGTGAGTAGAGGGATGGCCTATCCAGCAGTGGGAGTAGTAGGGGGCGGTGAGGCCTACGCGGTAGCTCAGCTGGCCACGGGAGGCGGGAGCAAGAAGATCAGAGATTGAAGAAACATGACGGCCGTTCGATTGACATCCGACGTTTACGTTTGCTAGAATCGCTTGTTGACATATATAATAACTAAAAGTATGTTGCATATGCGTCAACTTAATAGGCCCACAAGTCAGACCATTCCCTCTTTTTCTAATAATTTATATATAGCTCATTGCAACTTCTTATGCAATTTATTGCAGTCCGTTTTTTTGTTGGCCAGGGCCAGGGTTAAAAATTTAAACAAAATTTCGTGTATTTCTTTGGGTTCCAAACTATTTTTAATACCAAAATGTCGAGCCAGATTTAAAGTACTTTGAAGATATATTTAAATTAGGTTAAAGCCTAGTGAAATAGGAATCTGAAAATGTGAAAAAATTCAAAAATTATAAAGTAATTGCTAATTTGTCATCTATTTTTATATTCACAACCCATTTCATATTACTTTCAAGATTTGCAGGCGTCTTGAAAGAGTTGCATCCCATCAGGGCGTAGAAAAAAAAGTAGGCCTGGATTGGGTGTTCTTCAGAAAAAATAATTTGGGCTCATTTTCACAAAGAAAAAATAGCTGGGTTGGTGCATGGTGAACATAAAATATAAGGCTGGGCTAGACGGGCCACAACCCAGTTCAAACCCTGCTCCGTCTCAACAATAACAAAAAAATACTGCTCGAGCAGCTACGTCCCATGTGTCAGCCAATCTTGTGTTGTTCTCTTGTCTATTGACTATATATGCTCACAATGTCGTGGGTCCTAGATGTCAGGAAACCACTAGGAGGAAGAATTTTCTTTTTCCATACGCTGACATGGTGGGCCCCTACTATCATCCTCTCCAAGTACTTCTGCCGATTCCTATTGTTTGTTGACCATGTTGACAACGCGAGAGGGCGGCGCCGTGGCGAGCGCACCAAAGCACACAGAGGACGACGGCAAGGCCTTGGACGTCGGCGTTAACGATTTAGGAGACGGTGGGGCGGCGATGTGTGCGTTGAGGCGCCGCCAGCCGTGGGAGGCGGAAGCAGGCAGCCCCGCCGGCGCTGGTTTGGTTTTGGCGGCTAGTGGAAGACAGGACTGAAGAAATACGATAGACTGTAGAAGCAACAGGAGTACTTAACAACCTTAACTGAAACCAGCACGGGCACTTAACAACCATAGCTGAAAGCAGTATGAGTACTTATACAAGTTCAACCGTACAAAGCACGCCTCAAACAGTGCTACTTTGCCTACAGTTAACCAAGGATGAGGCCGCCAAGCCCCAGGACAAGGCCCATGTGCCACCCCACGCATCCACAACCTTCTGAAAGCGTCTTCATCTCACAATGTGGTCAATAAACAGGATATTTGCTTTAGAGCCATGGAAAAGAAGGAACATAATCTTCTATCCTATTCTCCAAGATGGACGGGCCTTCATTATTTGAGACCACCCATGAATAAGTATCTTTTCACCTCCACGGGGAATGGATTAGGTCAACATAAACATCATGTTGTGACCAAGCGCAAGTCTGACCCGACCATGGTCAGGCATCTGTATAGCAACAATAGAACTGGGCAGTTTCCATTTCAAGAAGATCACAACTGTAAAACTGTGTATAAGCAATAGTTTGTGAACAACATATATAACAGAAAATAACTCGTACCATAAGTTTCTCGACACAGTTGGACCTAGTCAACGAGTGCAGCAGTGGCACACATATCCCACATGGCCATCCACCATTGGAACGCCCCACAAGGACCTCAAGACAATCAATAAAGTGTAGGAACTTGTGGATGTTGTCCGAGTCAACTTCAATGCCATCAGTAACAGCCGAGTTCTTACAGAATAACAAACGAGCAGCCTACTTAACTCTGAAAAAACATACACATGCCACCAATTATAAGATAATATTAGTTAGAAGTAGCATCTTCATGAGAGATTCGTTGCTAGTTCTAAATTTAAATTGTGACTAGTTATACAAAATAGGTGGATTAAGAAGTAATCGAGGCAACAAGCAAGAACCAGATACAAAACTAACATGGATGAACAATTGGAACGACGTCGGGGTGCAAGATCGCAGTGAAGATGAGACCAGGTTCTCCTATTTCCATCAACATTCGTGCGCCAACTTTCAGTCCGTAACACTTGACAAAGTTTATCCAAGTTCAGCCATAAAAAAAGCAGCGATCTTCAACTCGGAACTAATATCCATGGCTTGTCTTCACTGTGACCATTAAACTGGTGTATTCAATTATGGCAAGGCTGGGCATCTTGAGTACATGTGTTCTGGCAGAGCAAATAATGCACTGCAGGAAAATTTATATGACAACACAATGTATTCCCTATCCAAATCTAGAAATAATTTCCTCCACGTCAGTGTTGACCATCGTACTAGTAGTACCATTTAACCAAATATAGCAATCCAAATTTCCAAATTAGTCGACAACATGTTCAAAAAACCCCACCCTCCCGGATAGAAAAGAGGAATCAAGGAACATACTGTGCGTGTTTTAAAATCTTGTGTTCGGATGAGAAGGAACAAGTGTGGCGTCTCGCCGAGGGCGCAGAAACCTGTAGGGTCCTTGCACTTTGGGCACTACAAATGAAACACACTAGATTCAGTAGGAAGTAAAATGCATCAACGGCGGCGGCCGCCATCCTAGGATTACCCGCGACCAAGGGCTTGGATTTATCGGGGGTGGATGAAGAATTCATACCTGGTTCTCCATGAGAAAACCCTATGCAATCGCCGAGAGGGGGTTTTCTCTGAACAAGCAGACCAGGGAGAAGGGGATTCAGGCCCAGTCAAATATTGCCGCTTCGTCCGTCCAACATACTGCTAAAGCTGGAAATGGGGGGTTAATGATCATTGGGCATTACTGCGGCGCTACGACCGGGGTGTTTCTACCGTGCAGTTGTGCACTCTAATTTGGTGCATATGGCCTGTGGACCCCGTTGCCGGATGCCCCACATATCAGCGAAAGGAAGTAGAAAGACAGGAGTAACTAGTTACACATAAATATATTTTTGATAGAGAGATACTCCCTCTCTGAAGAAATATAAAAATCTTCTATGTCACAAATTTATACATCAGAAAAATCAAGGGGAATATATATAACATATATAATTGGGACATTTACATCTATGCCCCTAATTTGCGCCCACTCTCAGATTTACCCCTAATTTCATAGCCTGCTCAAATTTGCCCCTCCGCCGTTAGGTGCACTTACAGAAATGCCCTTCTGTGCCGTTACTGTCCGGTCAAAGCTGGTCAAAGGGCATTGACCGTCCTGAAAAAAATAGCAAAAAAGTTCTAAAAAATCTGAAAATTTGTGAGATCAAAGATACTCAGGTTCGCAAGGTGCGTGCAAATTTTCGTCATGTTTGGGCATTCCAGGAGCTCGTGTCAAAGGAAAAACAATAAATATGTAAGCCTGTGAACAGTAAATTCAAAAAAATAGCAAGAAAATTCAAAAAAATATGAAATTTTCTGGCATCAAAGAGGCTATAGTCTACAAGCTGCGTGCAAATTTTTGTTGTGTTTGGACATTGGAGGGGCTTGTGGAGAAAAAAAAATTTGGCTCGAGAAAAAACTTGGGAAAAATGACTATTTTGTTTTTTCTTGCTAGAGCTCCTCGCATGTCATTTGATCACAAAAACTTGCAAGCACCTTGTGCACTCAAGCCTCTTTGATGCCAAATTTTTTCATATTTTTTTGAATTTTCTTGCTATTTTATTTCAAATTTACTGTTCACAAGTGTGCATATTAAATGTTTTTCCTCGCCACGAGCTCCTGGAATTCCCAAATTGCACGAAAATTTGCACGCACCTTGCGCACATGAGTATCTTCAAACTCACAAAATTTTAGATTTTTTAAATTTTTTTTGCTATTTTTTTCAGGACGGTCAAAGTTGTTTGACCGGATGGTAACGACGCAGAAGGGCATTTCTGTAAGGGCACCTAACGGCGGAGGGGCAAATTTGAGCAGGCTTTCAAATTAGGGGTATATCTGATTAGGTGGTTCGAGTTAGGGACAGAAATGCAAATGGCCCTATATAATTATAAAAAACATAGTTATTTTTAACACAGTATAGACGAGTTGGTGATGATGGTGTGCCTGCCATCCTGTAATATAGGTCGTCCGATTTATATCTGACGGATAGGAAGGAAACTATGGCAATTTTGCAAAAATGTACCCACACACCTCTCCACATTTGCAAATAAGGCCTTCCCTTGTTCATACTTTTCTCTCACAAGATAAAATACTCATACAATGCATCTTGATGTTACATGCAACGTACGGGCATTATGGGGGTTCAGCTGAGAATATAATACTAAGACAGGCTCACGGTTCTAGACTTTGGGCCGCAGACCCACCCTGCATGTTTGGGGGCTCATGTGTTCTACCTCAGCGCTTTTCATATTGCAAGCGATCGGTACGACGCTGGTTTTAGATGCTATCGCAAGGCGAATACACAAAATTGAACAAAGCACGACTGCTGTTGGAATGAAATCGAATGACAGTTCCTAACCAGCAACGAGAGTTGCAATTCTATCAATAATATACCATGTGATAAATAATACTGTCGTACTACTTATACACACCGGACACTTGTTTCACCATGCCAGATTATTACATCAAAATCTCTCGTAGGATAGATCAGTTCGGCAGTCGCGTGCTGCTACTGAAGAATTTCAAAGTTGATTTGGACAAGCTCTCCTTGCCGAGAAAGTTCGATTTTGACATCATGCCCTACCGCAAGATATGATTTAGATTTGAACCTTGACCATCCTTTAGCATCAATCATCATGCGACCATCCTTTGTACTTATTGTATATTGAGCAGATTCACTCACACCAAGGCTGCGCATGGTAAGAGAAACTTGGCCATGGTCACCCTGATTGTTGAATGACTCCCTCGTTGCTCTAGGAATTCTCTGTTTGCAGACAAGAAGACATACACAAATAGTTAGATCAACATAGTGAATCATGTGAAACACCATGGAAAGAAAAAATAACGAAGCACTTGGGCGGCCAATCCTTACCAAGAA
Source organism: Triticum timopheevii (assembly GCA_963921465.1). Taxonomy (NCBI): domain Eukaryota; kingdom Viridiplantae; phylum Streptophyta; class Magnoliopsida; order Poales; family Poaceae; genus Triticum; species Triticum timopheevii. The sequence continues at coordinate 238,766,305 of OY997266.1, read as the reverse complement.
GGTGGACATGTCGTTTGTTGTAAGGACTTTGGTATATGAAGTGCAAACAGCAGCCAGTCTGTTGCCGGTGCAACTGCTCATTCGGTTGCCGCTACACAGGCCGGAGCAGATGCAAGTGCAAGTGTTGGTGCAGGTGCCGCAGCCGTTGCTAGTGCCTGTGCCGGTGTGACTGGTAGTGCTGCTGCTGCTGCCGGAGATGGCGCTCCTTGTAGTGCTGGTGCCAGTGTTGGAGCAGGTGCCGGTGTTGATGCCCGATCCTCTGGTAGATCAGCCTGATCCGCTGACGTGGTCAGTGCCCAATCCTCTGCTGGATCATACTGAGCTACTGCCGCTGTCAGTGCTAGAGAAACTGCCGGTGCTGTATCCGTTGCTGAAGGTGGTACCGATGTGCGAGTCAGCGGCGATCGTGTCTGGTCTTTTATGATCTGCTTTCTAACTTGACTAGGCTCCGTGACCACGATCCAATTTTTTTTCTTCATTTCTTTTAAACGCAAGAAGGAAAAATTGTGGCATTTTTGTTAAACTAAACTGCAGTTCATCATAGGGGATTCAGCTTGTACTCAGACAACAGAATGATCCAATTTTTTCCAGTAATATAAGTGATGGATAGTGCCTTCATTACTAACACACCATAAGAAGTGAAACCTGCAAAAATAGCCATTGTAGAGCCAACCAAACGGTTTATTCTGTGATGAAAGTCACATGGCAAAACCTGCATCATAAAATTGCAGGAAAAGAAAGAAAACATGACATTAAATCAATAAGATTTAGACAGTAAATCAATAAGTTTTACTTGGACACGAGTGAATCCTTACTAGGAAATCACTATGTTGAAGTACCAAACAGAAGATTGATCGTCCAACTACGGGTGGCATGCAGGGCCCCCTCCTACTCCTGCACGCAGGACAGTCCAAAGGTCGTGACAAATCATATGGACCGAACATCCATGGGACTTGAAATCCTGGTGGGTGCGATAAACCCTGCAATGCATACATATATTGGAGTGTAACCATAATTGATAAGCCGTCCTCACAAAAAGGATGATCTGGATACTTCAAAATATATATACTGAATTGAGTGGACAGACATTAACATAGACTATTCTCAGGACTCACCACACACCAAAAGCGACAGTATTAAACAATATAGGGTTCACAAACACAAATCAAGTACTGAACAATAGTACTTACTACAGACAAGCAAAGTTGCACTCACTAAACTCTGCGGACTATTTCTTGCCACCGACCTACGGGATGAACCCCGCATAACTGACTAGGCCATGGACTTCGCGAGAGATGTCTACCTGCACCATCACCATCTCGTCAACCTTGGAGAACCTAACAGAGTGGTCTTTCCACTCATAAACATGATGATGAAGACATGCCGCATCAGATTTGTGTAACAGTCCAAAAAAATTTGATTTGGTTTTTTATTAAAATCTTTATTTGATTTAAAGGAGGTTATTTGAATTTTTCTAAAAGAGGGACTCTCCTTCTCAAATCCTTTTATGACATTTTTTTTAAAAAGGTCCTTCTCAACCTTGATTTTTGATTTTAAGGGTTTTTCATATTGTGTTGGCTCAACACAAATAATATTGGAAGGTTTTACAATTCTTTCTATTAAAAAAGAAATCCTATGGATTATGGATTTATTCTTTTCCCATTTAAAAATTTCCCTTTTGCCATGACATATGTTGATGTCTTTCTCCCAAAATCCAGTCCCTACTTTGGGTCAAGTCAAACACCCAATTCCAGCAAGTTTCAATCTCTTTTAGATTTTCTTTCTATTTATTTTATCCTCAAATCTTTTTCTGTCTTTTACTTTGGACTCTTGGGATTTACAAAGGATGTACCAGATCCTTTAAGTTTCTGAGCCCAAGCAAATTACCCTAGCTAAGTCCTTAGTACCCTCAACCAAGATCCATCAAGATCCACTGGTCCACAGTTCAACATTTTCAAAATATGCTTGCTGCAAGTTTGAACCAGATTTGCCATTTTTGGTGAAATTCATTCTTTTTCTTCTCGTAAAATTCTGAGATAAATCGGGCAGCCTCTAGATGCATCAAGAGATCACCTCACCAAGGATCAGCTCAAGAAAAACTTTCCACGTGGCTAAATCATTTCGTCGAACAGCTGATGTGCACTGTTTCTGTCAAGTTCAGAAAATTCAGTGTGCAGTTTTCAGTGACAGTGTCGTTTTCGTGAGTCGGCAGCGTCAATCTCGCCAATGCTCTCATTGGATCGGTGCTCACTGCTCCTCCTTCTTGTACAGTGTGCCGCACGATCATTTGGCCGGTCGCGAGCATCGGTGGCGATGTGGCGCGTCAGCTCCGGCGTCTTCCGCGGTGGCAGAACCGCCCGTGGCGGCCAGCAGGGGCCAGACCTGCCATACGGCGCCGTCCAGCACCGCCCACACCACCAGGAGCCGCCGCGTGCTCATCCCCTTCCCCGTGCGTGCTGCAGAACCGTTGCCGTGGCCTGGGAGGCACAGAGCGCGCTCCCTGCAGCCGACGTTCCCGTGAGGCCGTTCCGTCGAAATACTTGGAGTATCGCCCAAGTGTACCAAGATTAGGCGTTGGATGAAGCCAGTGGACCAACACGAAGCTGCCCAGTCACCTAAACCTTCCGTTCAACCTCTGCCTCACCGTAATCGCTCGCCGGAGATATCCCGTTCTCGGCAACCGCCTCGGATCGGCTATAAAAGGGGGCCTCGAGCTCGTTCTCAACCCAGCACTACCCCTCCACCTCGCCAGGACTGCGCCCAGCCACTAGGAGGACCTCGTGGAGGCCTTCTTCCTCGACTCCGGCCGCCCCGATCCACTTAGGGCTTCGGCAAGATCCTCTCTGGTGAGAGCAACCCCGCCTCCCGAACCTTGTCAGCAACCTCCTAGTGCACCCACCCTTCTAACCCGAGCCCCAATTTGACGTTTGCAGCCCTCCTCGGCGAGATCCATCACCGCTCGAACCACCGTTCGCCGGAGTGGAGGCCGCCATCAACATGGTGCTCGCCGACGACCAACTCCACCACCCACTGACGCGGGAGAGCTCCGTGAGTCTGTAGGTACACTCCGTTTCCTCTACCTCACCATGGATCGACGCCGGCGACCACCGCAAGCCTCGGGCGCCGGCAGGACTGTGTTCTCGTTTTTAAACCTGACGGGTGGGACCCCCTCGTCAGCTTTTTCTCTTTTTCGAAACGTTTTCTGAAAGCGCCTTCGGGCAAAATATGTTTTCTAACCGAAACATTTTCTGTCTTTTTTTAAACTAGCCCCTGGGAAGTTTCTGTTTCATCACAGCTTAGTCCCTAGACTAAAACCCTTACAACTTTTAAACAAAAGAATATTTTGAGTTGATTCTTTTTCTACCATCTTTATTTTTCTATCTAGTTTTTTTATCATATTTATTTGAAAATTATTTGGAACAAATTTTATGCACGCACGGTATTTACGTTAGTATCCGATTTTTTTTATAACGTAGATACCGAAGGAGGTGACGGAGCCGCAAACTTCACCGAGCTAGACTCCGACTACTCCGAACCAGGCAAGCATGTTTGAACCTTTGATATGATGAGTGTCTTGCATGTTTACTTGAGTAGTTTTGTCATGGCATGTTCATATAAGCATTAGTGAATGTTATATTGCATGCAAAGCAAGCTACAAGTGAGCTTCGATATTTGATGAGTTTATATGAAGGTGAGATAACCTGATCATGTGGTGGCATGATAGGTTGCAAGCTGGTATTGTGGAAGCATGCCAGTCTTATGCCAACCGTTTAACTCCAGTATTAACGTGGACCAAGTCATGTTCCCGTTTGCCCCCTTTTTCGTGCTGCCACATGTCTTCTGCTAAGAATGCGGTCTAGTCAGTTGCAAACCTCTTTCCTCGTACACACCAAATAGAGGGGCCGTGATGAGGGTTCCATGGCCCTGGATTAAAGCCTGTCATCCGATCAGGGGGCATGGGTGTTTCCGGTTGGGACCGAGAGGGGGCACCCCTTAGAGCGCGCGATATAAATTTCATCCCATGCTATTTGAGGTTGTAGCCTCCCCGTTTTAGAGTTTTTCTTGAACGTTGCCTAGGGTGATTCCTGGCAGCAGAATGAGGAATGGGTGTGTACTGGTTAGATGTGTTTCTTCTAAAATATCGTAAACGGATCTAGTCCTTTGTGACTATGGAAATCCGTTGGCTGTGGGTAAAGAGTACAAACTCTGCAGAGTCAAAACCAGTCGAGTAACCGTGTCCATGGTCAAGGATTGTGATCAACATGTCAATGTCAGTATCAGTGTCAGTCTCAACATCCGTCTCAGCGTCAGTCTCAGTGACAATCTCCGGTGAATAAACATGAGTGGTAAACCCGGCTGAATGTTATTCCTGTGGATGGACTAACCAGTTTATTTTTATGTACTGAGTATTTCCTTGGGATGAATTAAATTCATGAGCTACTTGAATTCGAATGGTGAAATATAAGCCCTTTATGTGATGTCGCTCAGGCGTCCGACTGTGGCACACTTGTTATTTACTTTTGATATAAGCCCTTATGTGATGTCGCTCAGATGTCTGACTGTGGCACACTTGTTATTTACTTTTGATATAAGCCCTTTATGTGATGTCGCTCAGACGTCCGACTGTGGCATTCTTATTAGTTACTTTTGATATAAGCCCTTTATGTGATGTCGCTTAGACGTCCGACTGTGGCATTTGTATTATTTACTTTTGATATAAGCCCTTTACGTGATGTCGCTCAGACGTCCGACTGTGGCATTCTTGTTATTTACTTTTGTTATAAGCCCTTTTCGAGATGTCGCTTAGATGTCCGATTGTGGCACGTACTGTCATTCACATTTCAATATAAGCCATTTATGTGGTGTCGCCTTAACTCCCAACTATGGCATGTTAATTTATTTTTACCCTTTCGAGGCGTCGCTTCAAACACCCGATCGGTCTTCAGTTATTTTTTTGGGGATTTCGGGAGGACCACCGCCTGACTTCCTTTTTATTTAACATGCCGTGCAAATTGATTATCTGAGTGTGCATTACTAATCTGCTCATGTGCATCATGTTTGCATTTGTTATATCTTATGTCCAAATTGTCTTGCGAGTACATTCAAAGTACTCACCTGGCTTGTTGATTTGGCCAGATGTTGACGAAGGCGATCTTATGGATGAAGAGTATGATAGTGAGTCCGATGCCTAGAGGAGTCCCAGTCAGTCCTGTGAGATCCTGGAATTGGTCACTTGTATCATATACGCTTCCGCTACCCGTATAAAATCATCGCGCCTCACTCCGACGCTCGATGACCTGTAAGATTTAGGAGTCATGTCACCCACTTCACTGTGACATATCCACCACTAATTTTATTACGAGTCAGTAGTTATGCCACCATACTCCTTGTGTCATACCCGCCTTTATGTATTATATCGGCATGCTTGTAATAAATTGTTGAGCAGCCTCAGCTCAACCTTGTATAATATTTAGTACTTCTGGATTTCTGTATCAAGGATGTGTCTACCAGTAAGGAGGATTTTCCTATAGTGGTCTTATATAAAGGAAGGTTTCTCAATAAAGGTTTTATTGGAAAACCGGTCCTGACAACCTTGGTATCAGAGCCAGGCCGACTGTAGGAAATCACTAGGTGTGATCGCTAATCGGTTATTAGCATAATAAGTGCTTTTTTAACATTTTGCAAATGTAGAAATTTTCTATTAGTCATCATAAATTTATGATTTGACTGTTCGGAATTTTTTTCTACCTTTGTAGATGGATGGCAGCGACTGTGAGTCACAGGTGTTCACCAATGTACCCGAGGGGTTTATCAAGCTTCTCGTCTCCATCACCAAGGTCGCGATCGGGCCATCGGCTCGTCCGGAGTTCACACTCTACCAGAACAAGATTAGCGACAGCGTGTCTATGCACCAAGCCGTGGTGCAATTCAAGGGAGGATGTTCTGAGTCACGCCGCTTCTGATTTGTGGGAAGGGCCATGCCTATGGGGAGGCATGCCATGCAGATGGCTGCCCGTGAGGCGATAGCTCGTCTCCGGGATGTTCTTCCTTCAATGAAAGCTCGTCGCTACCGCTACCTCCCATGCCACGTGCCATACACATGTCACTATGCATTCGCTTGCCCTAGGGGAGAGAGAGATGAGGCTATTGAAATGTTGGTTGAGTTTCTCAAAGCTCTTGAGACAAGTTTTGATAACCCTATGGACGACTTTGTGGCTGCTCGTATGGACTTCGTGCAGGGCTGTTCCGCCAACAGGAGGGATCTCCTCCATACAGCACCACCACTAACTTACGTCTCGTCCTCAGCATCCTATACACCTGCCATCTTCGCCACCGCTCGCCGCCTGCCTACCACTGAGGAGTTTGACCAAGTCATTGCTCCTACTCCAATCAGTGCTACACCGCCTGCCGCGCCCGCACCAGCTCCTCAACTCAATACTTCGCGCCTGGAGCCTATTAGCGAGGAGGAGGTTGAGTCTCCAGCATCACTGGGTCTTACCCTCAGCAGGCCGAGGGAAGTTCTTACCATCTCCGACTGAGTGCGCCTAGCAGCCATGCGATGTACCAGCGTGTATGATATGTTTATATGTATATAGGTTTGGTGAGAAGTAGTTGTGTGCGCATCATGTAGGAACTCGGAGAAGTGCACTAGCCTAAATAACATGTGAGGAATGTGTACGCACATCCTGAGTGATGTATTGTATAATTACGGCTTGCGTGTAATATATGTAATGAGCGGTCTTCTCCATGCGCAATCAAGTATTTTCTTGAAAAATCTTGGAGTCTTTAAAAATTCCGCCTTTGCAAAATTATTTATTTTTTCCACTCAGTTTTTCTCATGAGTTCTGCAAAAATACCTTAGAGTGGAAAATGCCTCATCCCTGGACTCGTTCCATGCCAAGTCCGCCAGAAGAATATTATTGTACCCAGACAAGTAACAATTTCACACAGGGGCAGTCAAGTCAGCAAGGCAGTGAAGCAGCATTTTCTCAACTATGCCGCCTTTATGAGCAAAGCCAGCAGCAGCATCAAGAAATGATGAACCATGTGATCAATATGGGAAATCACCATGAACCATATCAGCAGCATTCCAAATTGTCTGAACTACAAAAGACGCGTCCCCCAACGTTCTCTCACACGGATAGACCTCTTGAGGCTGATGATTGGCTTCGAGACATTGAAAGGAAATTAATTATTGCACAATGTTTGGACCGTGAGAAGGTACTTTATGCACCTCACTACCTCACTAGAGCAGCTGCATCATGGTGGGAAAATTTCCTACACATGCACCCCAATGAAAATAACATCACCTGGGGAGAATTTAAAGAAGGTTTTCGTGGGGCGCACATTCCCAGAAGCATTATGAAGATCAAGAAAAGGGAATTTGATGACCTCAAGCAGAGAAGCATGACAGTGACTGAATACAATAGTCAGTTTACTCAATTATCTCGACATGCCAACGAAGAGCACATGACTGAAAATAAAAAGATGGAAACATTTCTAGATAGTCTGGCACTAGCACTTAAATGCTAGCTGGTCGTACACACCTTTCCGGATTTCAAAACACTTGTGGACAAAGCTATTACATTGGAAAATGAGCGCCGCAGCTTGGAGGATTTTCGCAAGCGAAAAAGGGACAAGACTACTCATGCTCGCAACAACCGGAACAAGATTGATTTTCAGAAGAATGGAGCAAGCAAGTCCACGACCAATGTTCCACGCCCAAACAAAAATTTTCATGCAAGGGACAAGGATTTTACATATCTCCCAGGTGTTACTTGCTACGCTTGTGGAGAGGAAGAACACTATGCCAAACAGTGCCCAAAGCCAAGAAACTCAGCCCCCAAGCAAAACAACAGTGGAAATAATTCAGCACCCAAGCGTAACAACTTCAACCCCAATAACAATCACAAGAAGGGTCACTTGAACCATGTGACCATGGAGGAAGCACAGGATGCCCCGGATATCGTACTCAGTACGTTCCCTATCAACACAATACCTGCCATGGTTTTGTTTGATTCTAGAGCTTCTCACTCGTTCATTTCAAAGAAATTTGATTTGCAACATGATTTTTTGATGCTTCCCTTGGAAAAATCCATGATCATCAAGTCCCCCAGGATTAAGCAAATCACTTAGAGTTACTGCCAAGGTGTGGTTATTGAGTTTGAGGGACTAAAGTTTCAGGCAAACCTCATTGTATTGGAAAATAAGGGACTGGATGTTATCCTAGGAATGGACTGGTTAACCACCAACAATGGATTTATCGACTGCTTCAATCGGAATGTAATTCTTACCCATCATCACGGGAAGACGATAAAAATTGCAGCTCAAGAAAGACCAATGTCACGGCAACCAAGGTTGAACAAGGTGGACGTTTCAGAGTTAAGAAAAGTTCTAGTGGTGTGTGAGTTCCCTGACGTATTTCCCGAAGAACTACCAGGCATGCCACCAGACCGGGAAATAGAGTTCATCATTGAACTAGCACCTGGAACCACCCCCATTTACAAGAAACCCTATAGAATATCACCCTCCGAGTTGGTAGAATTAAAGAAGCAAATAAAAGAATTACTGGACAAGGGATTTATACGAGCCAGCTCCTCACCTTGGGGTTCACCAGTATTATTTGCCAAGAAAAAGGATGGGACACTGAGATTATGTATAGACTATTGAGCACTCAACATGGTCACCATCAAAAACAAATATCCGATGCCTCGGATAAATGATTTATTTGACTAGCTCGCACAAGCCAAGGTTTTCTCAAAAATTGATTTAAGGTCAGGGTATCATCAATTAAAAGTACGGACAGAAGATATCCCTAAGACATCGTTCACCTCGAGATACGGACTATATGAATTTACAGTAATGCCGTATGGACTGACAAATGCCCCCGCATATTTTTTCCACCTCATGAACAAAGTGTTTATGAAATTTATGGACAAATTTTTTGTGATGTTCATTGATGATACTCTGGTATACTCTAAGACACCAGAAGAGCATGCTGAACATCTCAGAATTATACTGGGAGAATTAAGGAAACATCAATTATACGCCAAATTCAGCATATGTGAATTTTGGTTAAGGCAGGTTGGTTTTCTAGGCCATGTATTAACCCAAGAAGGTGTTGCCGTAGACCCAGAAAAAGTCAAGGCCGTATTTGCCTGGAAACCACCAGCCAACGTAACAGATGTACGAAGTTTCTTGGGAATGGAAGGATGTTACCGAAGGTTTATTGAAGGGTTCTCCACCATAGCAAAACCAAGGACACAGTTACTCAAGAAGGATAAGAAATTTGTATGGACTGAAGCTTGCGAGAAAACTTTCCAAGAACTCAAAAGGAAATTAAGAATAGCACCGGTATTGGTTGTGCCAGACATACACAAAAGTTTTGAAGTGTATTGTGACGCATCACGGAAGGGCCTCGAATGTGTATTAATGCAAGAAGGCAAAGTAGTCGCATACGCTTCCAGGCAACTACGAAAGCATGAAGAAAATTATCCTACTCATGACTTGGAGTTGGCAGCAGTCATTCATGCACTCAAAGAGTGGAGGCGCTTTTTTCTTGGGAATCGTTGTGAAATATATACGGACCATAAAAGCCTCAAATATATTTTCACACAACCAGAACTCAATTTACGACAACGGCGCTGGTTGGAATTAGTGAAAGATTATGATGTTGGCATTCACTACCATCCAGGAAAGGTGAATGTAGTGGCAGATGCTCTTAGTCGAAACCCCAGCTCGGGCAACGACAGTCTACAGAACTTGAGACCTGAATTTCAGCAGGAGTTCGCCAAACTCAACTTGGTGATGGCCACTGAGGGCAATGTGTCAAATTTGGAAATACAGCCTATCCTAATGCAACAGATTAAGGAGGCTCAGCATGGACACCCCAGCATCGAAGGCATAAAAAGAAAAGTGAGTTTGGGCAAGGCCTCAGAATTCACCATAGACGATAAGGGAATATTATAGTACAGAGACAGACTTTGCCTACCAAATATAGAGGACCTCAAACAACAAATTCTAGCCGAAGGCCACACCGCTCCATATTCCATCCATCCTGGAGGGACCAAAATGTACAAGGACATTCAGGAAAAATTATGGTGGCACGGTATGAAGAGGGATATAGCCACATTCATTGCATGTTGTGATTCATGTCAGCGCATTAAAGCCGAGCAGCAAAAACCAGCAGGACTATTACAGCCAAACAAGATACCTGAGTGGAAATGGGACGAGATTGGAATGAATTTTATTGTCGGACTACCTCGGTCACGACACGGAAATGATGCCATATGGGTCATCACAGATAGATTGACTAAGGTGGCACATTTCATCCCAATAAAGACAACCCACACCACTCAGAAGCTTGCCAAACTTTATCTCTACTGTATAGTTTGTCTGCATGGAATTCCAAAGACTATAACATCCGATAGAGGCACTCAATTCGTCTCTAGATTTTGGGATCATTTACAACAAGCTCTGGGAACTCAACTAGTATTCAGTACAGCGTACCACCCCCAGACTGGAGGACAAACTGAACGTGTGAACCAAATTCTAGAGGACATGCTGAGAGCATGTGTTCTCACCTATGGAACCAGTTGGGAAGAAATCTTGCCATATGCCGAGTTCGCATACAACAATAGTTACCAAGCCAGTCTGCAAATGGCACCTTTTGAAGCCTTGTATGGGCGAAGATGCCGTACCCCATTAAAATTGTCAGAAACAGGAGACAGTTGTATCTTCGGCACCGACATGCTCAAGGAAGCTGAGGAGAAGTTAAACTAATCAGGGATCGACTCAAGATAGCACAGAGCCGACAAAAGAGTTATTACGATCAAAAACATCGTGAAGTCAGCTTTGAACCCGGTGAATATGTGTACCTACGAGTATCTCCTATGAGGGGCCTGCAACGATTCAAAGTTAAAGGAAAGCTAGCTCCATAGTTTATTGGACCCTTCTGTGTGACTGCACGAAGAGGCACAGTAGCCTACCAGCTAGACTTACCCAAAGAACTGTCAGACGTCCACGACGTGTTCCACATCTCACAATTAAGGAAATGTGTAAGCAACCCAGAGAAGCATGTGTCTCATGAGAGCATTGACGTGCAACCGGACCTCACCTACAAGGAACGTCCAATAAAAATATTGGAGGAGTATGAAAGGAGGACCCGTCAGAAAACAATAAAGTTTTCCAAGGTTCAATGGAGCAATCACACCGATGATGCACACTGTTTGTGTCAAGTTCAGAAAATTCAGTGTGCAGTTTTTAGTGACAGTGTCGTTTTCGTCAGTCGGCAGCGTCAATCTCGCCAGTGCTCTCGTTGGCTCGATGCTCACTGCTCCTCCTTCTTGTCCAGTGCGCCGCATGGTCTTTTGGCCGGTCGCGAGCGTCGGTGGCGACGTGGCACGTCAGCTCCGGCGTCTTGCACGGTGGCAGAACCGCCCGTGGCGGCCAGCAGGGGCCAGACCTACCATACGGCGTCGTCCTGCACCGCCCACACCACCAGGAGCCGCCACGTGGTCATCCCCTTCCCCGTGCATGCTGCAGAACCGTCGCCGTGGCCTGGGAGGCACAGAGCGCGGTCCCTGCCGCCGACGTGCCTGTGAGGCCGTTCCGTCGAAAGACTTGGAGTATCGCCCAAGTGTACCAAGATTAGGCGTTGGATGAAGCCAGTGGACCAACATGAAGCTGCCCAGTCACCTAAACCTTCTGTTCAACCTCTGCCTCGCAGTAATCGCTCGCCGGAGATATCCCGTTCTCGGCAACCGCCTTGGACCGGCTATAAAAGGGGGCCTCGAGCTCGTTCTCGACCCAGCACTACCCCTCCACCTCGCCAGGACTGCGCCCAGCCACTAGGAGGATCTCGAGGAGGCCTTCTTCCTCGACTCCGGCCGCCCCAATCCGCTTTGGGCTCCGGCAAGATCCTCTCTGGTGAGAGAAACCCCGCCTCCCAAACCTTGTCAGCAACCTCCTAGTGCACCCACCCTTCTAACCCGAGCCCCAATTTGACTTTTGCAGCCCTCCTCAGCGAGATCCATCACCGCCTGAACCACCGTCCGCCGGAGTGGAGGCCGCCGTCGACGTGGTGCTCGCCGATGACCAACTCCACCACGCACAGATGCGGGAGAGCTCGGTGAGTCCGTAGGTACCCTCCGTTTCCTCTACCTCACCGTGGATCGACGCCGGCGACCACCGCAAGCCTCGGGCGCCGGCGGGACTATGTTTTGGTTTTTAAACCTGACGGGTGGGACCCCCTCGTCAGCTTTTTCTCTTTTTCGAAACGTTTTCTGAAAGCGCCTTCGGGCAAAATACGTTTTCTAACCGAAACGTTTTCTGTCTTTTTTAAACTAGCCCCTGGGAAGTTTCTGTTTCATCACAGATTAGTCCCTGGACTAAAACCCTTATAACTTTTAAAAAATAGAAGATTTTGAGTTGATTCTTTTTCTGTCATCTTTATTTTTCTATCTAGTTTTTTATCATATTTATTTGAAAATTATTTGGAACAACTTTTATGCACGCACGGTATTTACGTTAGTATTTGATTTTTTTATAACGTAGATACCGAAGGAGGTGATGGAGCTGCAAACTTCACCGAGCTAGACTCCGACTACTCCGAACCAGGCAAGCATGTTTGAACCTTTGATATGATGAGTGTCTTGCATGTTTACTTGAGTAGTTTTCTCATGGCATGTTCATATAAGCATTAGTGAATGTTATATTGCATGCAAAGCAAGCTACAAGTGAGCTTCGAAATTTGATGAGTTTATATGATGGTGAGATAACCTGATCATGTGGTGGCATGATAGGTTGCAAGCTGGTATTGTTGAAGCATGCCAGTCTTATGCCAACCGTTTAACTCCAATATTAACGTGGATCAAGTCATGTTCCCGTTCGCCCCCTTTTTCGTGCTGCCACATGTCTTCTGCTAAGAATGCGGTCTAGTCAGTTGCAAACCTCTTTCCTCGTACACACCAAATAGAGGGGCCGTGATGAGGGTTCCATGGCCCTGGATTAAAGCCTATCATCTGGTCAGGGGGCATGGGTGTTTCCGGTTGGGACCGAGAGGGGGGCACCCCTTAGAGCGCGTGATATAAATTTGATCCCATGCTATTCGAGGTTGTAGCCTCCCCGTCTTAGAGTTTTTCTTGAACGTTGCCTAGGGTGATTCCTGGCAGCGGAATGAGGAATGGGTATGTACTGGTTAGATATGTTTCTTCTAAAATACCGTAAACGGAACTAGTCCTTTGTGACTACGGAAATTCGTTGGCTGTGGGTAAAGAGTACAAACTCTACAGAGTCAAAACCAGTCGAGTAACCGTGTCCATGGTTAAGGACTGTGATCAACATGTCAATGTCAGTATCAGTGTCAGTCTCAACGTCCGTCTCAGCGTCAGTCTCAGTGACAATCTCCGGTGAATAAACATGAGTGGTAAACCCGGCTGAATGTTATTCCTGTGGATAGACTAACCAGTTTATTATTATGTACTGAGTATTTCCTTGGGATGAATTAAATTCATGAGCTACTTGAATTTGAATGGTGAAATATAAGACCTTTATGTGATGTCGCTCAGACGTCTGACTGTGGCACACTTGTTATTTACTTTTGATATAAGCCCTTATGTGATGTCGCTCAGACGTCTGACTGTGGCACACTTGTTATTTACTTTTGATATAAGCCCTTTATGTGATGTCGCTCAGACGTCCTACTGTGGCATTCTTGTTAGTTACTTTTTATATAAGCCCTTTATGTGATGTCGCTTAGACGTCCGACTGTGGCATTTGCATTATTTACTATTGATATAAGACCTTTACGTGATGTCGCTCAGACATCCGACTGTGGCATTCTTGTTATTTACTTTTGTTATAAGCCCTTTTTGAGATGTCGCTTAGACGTCCGACTGTGGCACGTACTGTCGTCTACATTTCAATATAAGCCCTTTATGTGGTGTCGCCCTGACGCCCGACTGCGGCATGTTAATTTATTTTTACCCTTTCGAGGCGTCGCTTCAGACACCCGATCGGTCTTAAGTTATTTTTTTGGGGGATTTCGGGAGGACCACCGTCTGACTTCCTTTTTATTTAACATGCCGTGCAAATTTATTATCTGAGTGTGCATTACTAATCTGCTCATGTGCATCATGTTTGCATTTGTTATATCTTATGTCCAAACTGTCTTGCGAGTACATTCAAAGTACTCACCTGGCTTGTTGATTTGGCCAGATGTTGACAAAGGCGATCTTATGGATGAAGAGTACGATAGCGAGTCCGACGCCTAGAGGAGTCCCAGTCAGTCCTAGAATTGGTCACTTGTATCATATACGCTTCCACTACCCGAATAAAATCATCGAGCCTCAGTCCAGCGCTCGATGAGCTGTAAGATTTAGGAGTCATGTCACCCACTTCACTGTGACATATCCACCACTAATTTTATTACGAGTTAGTAGTTATGCCACCATACACCTTGTGCCATACCCGCCTTTATGTATTATATCGGCATGCTTGTAATAAATTGTTGAGCAGCATCAGCTCAACCTTGTATAATATTTAGTACTTCTGGATTTCTGTATCAAGGATGTGTCTACCAGTAAGGAGGATTTTCCTATACTGGTCTTATATAAAGGACGGTTTCTCAATAAAGGTTTTATTGGAAAACCGGTCCTGACAATTTGTCGGGAAGCTTTACAAGAACCACACCCTTCGTAATCGAAGGCATAGCCAGGAAATTGTTGTGGTCAAGTACAGCCCCGAGAACATGCCTGAAAACAATGCTACAGGAAAACACTAGTTCAGGACACGTGGCGACAAGGACACAGCAGCTGGATAGTTTAGTAGTAGAACTCATCCTCAGGTCTTCCAGTTCACACGGCATGACTTTTAGAACTTCATCTCCACTTCGGACCTGGTTCTGATTCAAGCAGAAACCATACTTTATTACTACCTCCGTTCAGAAATATAAGATGATTTTCGATATTATACTACATATATGACTACATATACGTATAGAAATGAGTTAACAAAGACACTAGAACATGTCTTCAAATGCATGAGAGCAGAGGGATTACTTGCAATATCCATAACACAAGTTACTGAGGCAAATATACCCTCTTCAAAGGTAGCATTGATGTTCATAAAGTACCCCCTCCGTCCCAAAATTCTTGTCTTAGATTTGTCTAGATACGGATGTAACAAGTCAAATTTTAGTATTAGATACATCCATATCTAGACAAATCTAAGACAAGAATTTTGGGACAGAGGGAGTAGTTGGAAGTAATCTATAAGAAATCAGTGTCAACCTGTTTTGGTCAAAAGAGGAATTTATAACCGTCATTTGGCACACAAAAATCACATCCAAGATCACCCAAAAGTTGTACTGCTAGTACTAGTACTGTGTGTTAGATGAAAAAATGCGATCAAGATCGAGAAAGAGATCGTCAAGAAGAGATATTACCTGGACTTGCTTAATGAGGGATCCCATAGAGGGGGCTTGGACAGGGCGATGGCTTTGAGCTTGTCTGCGGTAGTCTCGGTGGGGTGCTTGCACTTATTCGTACCATGAGCCTCGAAGGTTTTGGCCAGAGACATAGACATCACGTCGGCCGGTGCTCCAGCTTCCATCCAAGAGAGGAAGCTGAGAGAGAAGAGTGAAATGAGGAACGAGATGAGGGAGAAGTGAAGCGTGTGGGGTTTTCTTCAAGAGAGGAAGCTGAGAGAGAAGAGTGAAATGATAGTTGCTTCATCCGTCCAACTTACTGCTGGAAAGGAGGGGGTTTTGTGATTTGACAGTCATTGGGTATTACTGCGGCGTTCGATCAGGGTAGTGTACCATCACTCTACTATGAAGTTATTTAGTGCATGGCTGGTGGACCCCGATGCTGGCTCTCCCACACATCGGCGAAAGTGAGTAATTTAGTGCATGGCTGGAGGAGGATCCGCACGGTAGATCATGTCCACTGTTTTTCTGAAGAAAAAAATGATTACAGCAAGCGTTTCCACTCTTACGACGGAGGCGTGCGAAACACGGCAGCCACATGAACAGACACAGTGCTCCTACTACTAGGCATGTGCAATGGTTCAAACGTCAGTACTACATAACCTTGTTGCTGGTGTAGTAAGATATGACGATAACAAATAATGTTGTGCACATTCGACTATATGAACATAATGTAGTAACATGGTACCGCTTTTTCGACTGTCCGGTCGAGAATGAACGGTGAGATCAATGTTAACAGAACTAGGTCTACAGCGCACAGAGAGTACAGTGCTTCAGTACTCCACGAAAGATGAACCATATGAAGCACAAATCAGTATTAGGCAGGGTGTATGAATGGTGCACGGGATGGGAGAAAAGGTTCCCTTCTCGACCCACATTTGGGTGTTTGGCAGAGTGCATGAAGGGTGCATGAGTCCACACTAGTAGGTTAACACAAATACACAAAGAGGGAACAACTATATTGAGATGAGAATGCAACCAAACACACCCACATGCTTTGTGCTATAGTGACTGATTTGCACCGTCTGAGTTTTATCCAACGGTCATGTTGCGCAGAGAATGAACATGCCCATGCAGAGGGCGCCTAAACACCATCGAAGTCCCTCCGCTTCTTGAGGTGCACGACGTTGGTGATGGAGGGTGCAACCGCCCGCAGAGCCCGCTTCCGGTCGACTGGAGCCAGCTTATCAAAGACAGCATCCAATGGCACGAATGGATTCCGGTGACGGAGCCCTAAAAGGATTTGCCCGGCAACGGCGACGGCAGCCTGCAACCCCTCCTTGTCGAGCTCTGCCCCCACCATCACACGGAGATGGCTCAGCTCCTCGGAGATATAGGTGAAGAAGGAGACCAGGTCAGGAAGCTGCAACTCGTTGAAGTCGACCGGGTGGTCGAACAGGTTTAGCCCGATGGCCGGCTTGGTCGCGCTGGCACGACAGTAGGCATAACGCAGCCGCAACACTTGCCTGGCAACTTGGTTCACCAAGTAGCTGAGGCGATCCTGGACCTCCTCACGATTGGCCCGCTCGCGCTCCAGCCGGCTCCCCTGACGGCCTATCGTATCTCCTGCTTTCTGCAGCAATGCCACCGACGCCTCGAGCATCTTTGTGGTGGACGCTTGCCGCTTTTGAAGCTTCGTGAACTCCCGCACATAATGGAGGAGCATGGCACTCCTCTCCTCCTTGAGCTCACGGAGCTCCATGTCCTTGGCCCTGAGCTCCACATCCTTGGCCTAGAGCTCTTGTGTCAGTTGCCTCACCTCAGACTCCGTGATTTGCTGCGCCGCCATGGCACCAGGTAGAAGCAATGCAGAGAGGAAGCAAAGGGGGCGAAACGGCTGAAAGGCAACACAATCTACGAGAAGGTGGAGGGAGGCAGCTGAGGAGCGGGGAATCTTTTGGTTTTCACCATGGTAAAACACCAGTCGACGACTTCTCGCATCAGGGAGCAGTGCGTTTTACAGGCGGAGTCATCTTGACTAATTGTTACTGCGACTGCTCCTGTCAATCAAAAAATTAAAAATCCTACCGCGCCTGCTCCCGTCAATCAAAAAGTTAAAAATCCTACTGCACCCAAACACCAGAGCAACGCCGCAGTGGATATTTAAATTTACCTGCCGACAAGGAGATAAAAAAGGTGTGAAAAAAGAAATGTGGTGGCAGCCTAGCTAATCGGTCGAACTTGCCCAACTAGCTAGCCACCGTGCTTCACTAATGTACTCGGCGGGAAAGGTGGTCTTTTGTGATTTGACGACTAATTTACTTGCTTCGGCGCTACAACATAGGATGACCTAGAAAACGCGCGGTAGGGCGTCCCACGTCAGGAAGAATATATGCGTGCATCACCCGTGAGGACCCTGGAACCGCGCGGTAGGGTGTGCCACATCTCGGCACGGAGGAAAAATGTGCGTGTAAAAATATACTATATGTACCTATGGTTTGACCTCATGACCCAGCCAGTCGGTCGAAAACACCCCACTAGCCACACAGCTTCATCATGCTAACGTGGCACGGAGGATGTGTGGTTAGCTCCGTCTCGACCAGCCACAACGTCTCTTGTTCTAGGAGATTCTTCTATTTTCCAAGCTTTTTTCAGTTATATAACACCACAGCAAGCTAGCGCCGCTCTTCGTGTGTGCCCGTGCAAAGGTTAGGTGATGGATAGGAGAGAGAGATCGCAGAACTGGGACCCACCAATAACTGAGTCAACGGTCATGCACGTGTTGACGAGGCACTCCCAACTCTACTGAACGTAATACTATATAAAATAAAGTTACGGGACAAAGCCAACAACCGTTGTTGTTTTAGGCTATCGACTTGCGCTTTGTAGTCCAGGTTGCAGTTCGAATCTCGTCTTTCAGATTTGTTAGTTTTAGGTCCAAATTTGATTAATGACAAGTGGGACCCCCGTGTGTTGTTCTGATATTTCAGTGTAGGATGCTTTTTTTTGAACAAACACTTTGCACAGTTAGACAAGTACGACACGAGTTACACGTATTTTGCAAGTTTACGAACAAAAATGACAGCGGCATAGAATATCACATCCACCCCGCAGCTTAGATGCTGTGGTGATACGAGTTTTTACGTCGTTGGAAGTGAGATCCAATCGCTTGGGAGTAGTCTTTGTAATTATGCACAATTTCCAAACTCTCCAAACTTTTTTGCAAATAAAACATTTAGGCCTCGTGTGTCCCACTGCATCTTGGATCCAATGGCTCCCCGTTGCTCATATTAGGTGCTCCCCGTAGCTTAATTACCCGATGTGGTGATACGAGCATCTAGGTCATATGATCAGTGATCAGATGGCACATGCGTAGTACTTGTACTTTCTGAGCAATCCCCGAACTCTCTCAGCCGTATATTGCAAAAACATTCAAACCTCCTACTGTGGGCCGTTAGATCTCCATGAACTCGTATCACCATAGAATCTACGGTGCAGGACCACCTCATATTCTCCTGTGTGAGAAAACATAAGGTGCTCTTGCAGCTTGGATGCTACGGTGATACGAGCTTCGAGGTCGTTTGATATGAGATCCAATGGCATTTGAGCATTCTTTGTGCTTGTAAGTAGTGGCCAAACTCTTTGGGGGCTTTTCTACAAAAAACATTCGAGCCACCGAGGAGTTGTTGGGTCACGAATCCAATGGCTCCGAAGAGCTTGTATCACCAAAGCATCTAAGGTGTGGTAGCACATGATATTCTTACATACAGGAGAATATGATGTCCCTCTTCATCTTAGATACTATGGTGATACTAGCTTCGAGGTTGTTGGATATGGGATCCAAGGGCATCTGAGTAGTTTTTGTACAAATTGTGTGCAATTCTCAAACTCATCAAGGTTTCCTGTAAAAATATTAAGACATCATGTGAGCTGCTATATCTCAGATTTATAAGCTCCAAGCAACTCGTATCGGCATATAGCATCTAAGGTATGGGGGCACATGATATTCTCCCGGGGAGGATGGTTGGGGGGTGCACAACCAATCGGTGTTTGGGAGGGTGGGGACAAATATAATCTAAACAACCCAAAACCGAGCTTCACAATTTTATCTAAGGTCGAGGGGTTGACCCACGACAATCTACATAGCTCCGCCTTAACACAACATTTGCATGTACTGTAGTACTAGACTTAATATTAATGTTTCAGTTTCCTATTCATTTTAAATATTGATTTGAGGACCATGCATGTCTTACATTTTACAACCTTCGTTCCTAAATATTAGTCTTTTTAGAGATTTCAAATGGACCGGCACATACGGATGTATATAGACATATTTTAGAGTGTACATTCACTCATTTTGCTCCGTATGTAGTCACTTGTTGAAATCTCTAAAAGTCTAATACTTCAGAACAGAAGGAGTATTTTTTGAATTCATGTCATACATGCATGGTTTGGAAAAATAGATGCACTATACTTATTGGATTTTTGTTGTGTTCGTGTGTGTGTATGCGCGCGCGCGCGCGTGTGTGTGTGCGTGTGTGTGCATGTGTGTGTGTGGTCATATGCGTGATACGTACAAAGTCTTTTCACCTCCATATTGTTCATCTTTTAAATTTGAATTTGCAATGAAAAACTTACTAGGGATACCATGAAGTGTGAAATCCACATTGAGATAACTATATCACAAACTCACTCTAATTCAAGAACTCGTCATAAATCAATTACAACATTGAGATTAGTATTTGCAAGGAAAATACGGGCATTGTAATACACATAGATTCGTTCGGCAATTTAAAAGATTCCTTTCATATTCTCGAATGGTAGGACCCAATGGCGTACCAGGCAGACCTTGGCTTGTGTTGTTCCTGAAAAAAACCCGGGGTCGTGTCCTTGTGGTGGCGTGCGTGGTACGCACATTAGGCAACCCCAACCAGTCGAGCCTCCCCGTTTCGAGTCAAAATATCTGGCGACCAGAATTCTGGCCCTAGGAAATTCCCCTCATGTCCCCGGTCCATAATGAATACCGATGAACAATGGAGGGATGCTTTAGTAACTAGACAACGTTACCTACCATGCCGAGCATGGTTCAATCCCCTCGGTCGCCACTCCCCAAGGTCACCGTCAACTGCATTTCCTAGTACTACTACTATTACACCAGGATGAGTACATAATGGAGCCCGTTTGTTCATGCCTAATACTTGAGTTAATATATCAGGAAATGCACTGGTACGGAGGGATTATCCTTTTACTCTGCATATATAATTTATCTGAAGTCTAACTAAGCAAAATGTTTGACCAAATCCTTTCTTAAGAAATACAACAGGACAAATGTATGGCTTGAAAATTTATTGCATGATGCAGGTTATGATATTGTGTCGAATCCTGGATTTTAAATATCAGAAAATCCAAAAGTGACCAGAAATTCTTGAAACTGAGCATGGTCACATGATATGGCACAAATATTCCTTCGTAATTTTTTTCTTCAATTTGAGGCAAGCTACTTATGACAAGTTGCACAAATGAAGAGCCAAGGTATTTTGGAGCAAAGACCTGTCATGTTAAGGCAAACACTTTCACTATTGAAACCATGGGCGTTTACGTGCCGCCATGAGTCCCTCTTCTCATCGGCAGGTGCCGTCCGAGCAAGCATGTGAGTCGGCGGGAGGCGTGCGAGCAGATCGCCGCGTCGGCTGATAGGAAGGCGTGCGAGTAAACTGTTGTGCAGGCTCACCGGGAGGCAAGCCCTTTGGCTAGGCTCCGCCGCCCACCTTCGTTCCAACTGCTCCCACTTTTAATGTCGCTAGGTCCGCAGTTTAAAATCAACCTTGCACTACCCAGTATCGCTACAATCTTCTCTCTTCCTCTCCGACTCTCCTGTAGTCTACCTCCAACCAGCCTGACCTAAACGTACGCCATGCCGCATCATGATGGTGTGCCCTTAATATTCCAGTTACCTGAGGAAGACACCCAGCCGGAGTCTCAAGAACATAAGGCGCTTTGGGATGAGCTTGAACTGGCCTTGCGGGAAGACGACACGCCTGTCCCCGCTCCCATTCCGGCTCCCGTCGCCCCGACTGCGCCAGCGCCCATCCTTGTGGCATTGATGGGCTGGGAGCCGCACATTATTGTTGATCTTGATGCCAGAGGGTTCCATGAGGTCCCCGCCGACTTTCATGCGCCCGTGCACCAGCCAGCGCATGCGCCTACGCGTGCACTGACGCACAGGCCCGTGCAGGTGCCCATGCACCTGCCAGCGCATGCGCCTACGTGTGCACTAACGTGCGCACCTATGCCGGTGCCCGTGCACATGAATGTATCTACCGTGCCGTTGCCAGTGCCTGTCCTCACGCGGGTGCCAGTGCCCACCTCGGCGGCATTGATGGTCGCCGTCGACCTCTTCCTTGCACCAACGCCAATCGCCTCCTCCCGCCAGTTGACTCGCTCCAAAGTCCAGAACATTTTGGCCTTCCTTGAAGCTAGGCCAACGTCCAGGAGTACGTCAACAATGGCGCAAGACGCCACCGTCGCTGTCAGTCAGTGTCCCGACGACACACAGAGCACGGTAGAGGAGCCGCTTTCCATTGCAAGACGCCCCTGCCGCCACCGCGTAATCTAAATTTGCCATGAAAAACGTTCGGATTGCCATGCTTAAAATCCGAAGGTTTATCATTTCTGTTTATTTTAGATTGATCATCATATAATTTAAAGTTGGAGTCAGACTGAATGAAATCTATGGTTTGATCGATTGAATGTTCTGCTAGAGCCGTATGAAATTAAATATAAAACGTCATCAAGCCACATGTATTCCTTGTCATCGAACGACCTAGACTGCTTCAATGTCGAGCGCTCAACACGTTTAGTGTGCAGTTAATTTCACGCCAAAAATAGTGCTAATCACATAGTAACACGCAAATAATATCCAACTTAATATACACATGCAATTAATATACTTCCAAATTAACGTGCATTGCACGTACACATTGACTAGTGCTACTAGTACATGAAACTGGTGCCGTAACTTGTGAACGCGTCCAGATATGGTCAACGGCAACATCGCCCGCGAGTTCTTCATGTTTGCCCGTGCGTCTAAATGCAGAAGGGGACGAGAGAGAGCACACATGGAACCCACCAGTAAGTGAAGGCGAATAGTATGTGCTAACAAGCCGGTCCCACTAATGTACTAAAAATAATATTACATGTTATCTGTTAAATAGGCTGTGGTAATATAAAAACATTATAAGAACAAAGGGGGGGGGGTACAACAAACATTTCTGTTCTATGTATGTTGCCTATTGCCGTGCGGCTTGAAGGACCTGGTCGCATGTTCGATCCTCGTCTTTTATTTTTAAATATATATAAGGGTCCAAATTTGTTTCATGACAGGTGGGCCCCACGGTGTGTAGTTTGTAGCACTTTAATTTGTGGGTCGAAATTTGTTCCATTCCAAGTGGACTATCGGTGTGTAGTTTTGTAGCTTATTTTTAATAATTAAAGAGAACAACAGAGTTTTTTGCAATAATACCATGGTGCAACGTTGAAGGCGAGAAAGGACGTACGAGAGAGCGATGACCGAGCCAGAGTGAAATCAACTGGGGGAGGTGCAGGGGTTGCAATGGTGTTTGGAGTAGTTGTGGGTCGAATGCTATGAAAATATAATCTAAACCCACTGGAATAAATGCCTACACAAATTAATCCATGGTTGGAGTGCCCCTCGCAATGTAAATAGCTCTGGCTTTGCGAGGGATGGAGAGGTACCTTCAATATGTGGAAGATACGGCGTGAGAAAGCAAGGTCAATCGAGAGACATATAGATAGTGAGACAAAGTGAGTGTGGTCTGACATTCAT
Organism: Triticum timopheevii; assembly: GCA_963921465.1. Lineage (NCBI taxonomy): Eukaryota > Viridiplantae > Streptophyta > Magnoliopsida > Poales > Poaceae > Triticum > Triticum timopheevii. Next base: position 238,743,032 of record OY997266.1, on the reverse strand, counting down.
TGAACATATATATATTGCTCTGGAGAGATATTGTCTGGTTGAGCTTTTGGCAAGGGTGAGGGCTGCAAGATAGAGCTTGAGAGATGATTCAGTCACATACATGTAGATATATTTTGTGCGTGGGAGGAAGCAAGGTCAATCGATTACATATATAAAGGGAGAGAGATTGAGCGAGTGTGGGTCGTCGTGCGATCAAAAGTGTGAGACGGGTTGGAGAGAGTGACCTAGATAGACAATGTGCGTGAGAGAGTATTGATAACCCACAAGTATAGGGGATCGCAACAGTTTTCGATAAGTAAGAGTGTCGAACCCAACGAGGAGATAATGGTAGAACAAATATTCCCTAAAGTTCTATCGACCACCGATACAACTCTACGCACGCTTAATGTTTACTTTACCTAGAACAAGTATGAAACTAGAAGTACTTCGTAGGTGTTTTCGGGTAAGCTTGCAAGAAAGTAAAGAACACATAAATATAAACTAGGGGCTGTTTAGATAAAGATGCAATAAAGTAAATGTAGCGAGTGTGGAAAAGTGGTGGTAGGAGTTGTGGAATTGTCCCTAGGCAATTGACTACGTTACTGGACCGGTAATCACTATTGCAATTCTATTTGAGGGAGAGGCATAAGCTAACATACTTTCTCTACTTGGATCATATGCACTTATGATTGGAACTCTAGCAAGCATCCGCAACTACTAAAGATTCATTAAGGTAAAACCCAACCATATCATTAAAGTATCAAGTCCCCTTTATCCCATACGCAAACAACCTACTTACTCGGGTCTGTGCTTCTGTCACTCACGCCACCCACCATAAGCAAATCATAAACATATTGCAAACCCTACAGCGGGAATCACTCACGCTTGCGCGACACGGAGGGCACAGTAGGACAGCACCAATAATAAAACATGCAACTCAAACCAATCATAGCAATTCATCAATCACCGATAGGACAACGAAAATCTACTCAGACATCATAGGATGGCAACACATCATTGGATAATAATATGAAGCATAAAGCACCATGTTCAAGTAGAGGGTACAGCGGGTTGCGGGAGAGTGAACCGCTGGATATAGAAGGGGGAAGGTGATGGAGATGTTGGTGAAGATGGCGGAGGTGTTGGTGAAGATCGCGGTGATGATGATGGCCCCTGGCGGCGTTCCGGCGCCACCGGAAGCAAGGGGGAGAGAGCCCCCCCTTCTTCTTCTTCTTCCTTGACCTTCTCCCTAGATGGGAGAAGGGTTTCCCCTCTGGTCCTTGGCTCCCATGGCTTGGGATGGGCGAGAGACCCTCCGAGATAGGATCTATCTCTCTGTTTCTGCGTTCTCTGATTCTACCCCTTCACCATTTCCTTTATATCTGGAATCCGTAACTCCGATTGGGGTGAATCTTTCACCCAGATCTTTCTAATAAAATTATATTTCTTGCGCCAACACAAGAGCATCAACCGCCTTATGGGTGGACCACGAGGGTCAGGGGCGCGCCTGGGGGGGGGGGGGGGGGGGGGGTAGGGCGCGCCCCCTACTTCGTGACCACCTCGGAACACTGTCTCGCGTTGATTTTACTTCCCAAAAATCATAAATATTCCAAAAAAATCTCCGTCCATTTTTATCCCGTTTGGACTCCGTTTGATATTGTGTTTCTGCGAAACAAAAAACATGCAATAGACAGGAACTGGCACTGGGCACTGGATCAATAGGTTAGTCCCAAAAATAATATAAAAAGTTGCCAAAAAGTATATGAAAGTGAATAATATTGGCATGGAACAATCAAAAATTATAGATACGACGGAGACGTATCAGCATCCCCAAGCTTAATTCCTGCTCGTCCTCGAGTAGGTAAATGATAAAAAAGAATAATTTTTGATGTGGAATGCTACCTAGCATAATGTTGATCATATGTCTAATCATGGCATGAATATTAAGACACGAGTGATTCAAAGCAATAGTCTATCATTTGACATAAAACAATAATACTTCGAGTGTACCAATAAAGCAATCATGTCTTTTCAAAACAACAAGGCAAAAGCAAGCTTATCCCTACAAAATCATACAGTTTGGCCATGCTTCATTTTCGTCACACAAAATGCCCCCATCATGCACAACCCCGATGACAAGCCGAGCAATTGGTTCATACTTTTTCACCCCTCACAATATACATGAGCACAAGCCATGGATATAGCACTATAGGTGGAATAGAATATAATGATGGAGGTTATGTGGAGAAGACAAAAAGGAGAAAGTCTCATATCGATGCGGCTAATCAACTGGCTATGGAGATGCCCATCAATTGATGTCAATGCGAGGAGTAGGGATTGCCATGCAACGGATGCACTAAGAGCTATAAGTGTATGAAAGCTCAACAAAAGAAACTAAGTGGGTGTGCATCCAACTTGCTTGCTCATGAAGACCTAGGGCATTTGAGGAAGCCCATCGTTGGAATATACAAGCCAAGTTCTATAATGAAAATTCCCACTAGTATATGAAAGTGACAACATAGGAGACAATTTATATGAAGAACATGGTGCTACTTTGAAGCACAAGTGTGGAAAAGAGATAGTAACATTGCCCCCCTTTTTTTGGTGGGCTTCTTTGGCCCCCTTTTTTATTTAGGCTTCTTTGGCCTTTCCTTTTTTTATGGGGCAATGTTCTATAATGATGATCATCACACTTTTATTTACTTACAACTCGATATTACGACTCGATACTGGAACAAAGATATGACTCTATATGAATGCTTCCGGCGGTGTACCGGGATGTGCAATGATCTAGCGTAGCAATGACATAAAAAAATGGACAAGCCATGAAAACATCATGCTAGCTATCTTACGATCATGCAAAGAAATATGACGATAAATGCTCAAGTCATGTATATGATGATGATGGAAGTTGCATGGCAATATATCTTGGAATGGCTATGGAAATGCCATGATAGGTAGTTATGGTGGCTATTTTGAGGAAGATATAAGGAGGTTTATGTGTGATAGAGCGTATCATATCACGGGGTTTGGATGCACCGGCGAAGTTTGCACCAACTCTCGAGGTGAGAAAGGGCAATGCACGGTACCGAAGAGGCTAGCAATGATGGAAAGGTAAAAGTGCGTATAATCCATGGACTCACATTAATCATAAAGAACTCATATACTTATTGCAAAAGTTTATTAGCCCTCAAAGAAAAGTACTACTATGCATGCCCCTAGGGGGATAGATTGGTAGGAAAAGACCATCGCTCGTCCCCGACCGCCACTCATAAGGAAGACAATCAAAGAAACACCCCATGCTTCAAATTTGTCACACAACGGTTACCATACGTGCATGCTACGGGACTTGCAAACCTCAACACAAGTGTCTCTACAATCCACAACCACCCACTAGCATGACTCTAATATCACCATCTTTATATCGCAAAACTATTGCAAGGAATCAAACATATCATATTCAGCGATCTACAAGTTTATGTAGAATTTTATGACTAACCATGTGAATGACCAATTCCTGCCATCTCTCTAAATAGATATAAGTGAAGCAAGAGAGTTTAATTCTTTCTACAAAAGATATGCCCACGCTCTAACAAATATAAGTGAAGAAAAAGAGCATTCTACAAATGGCGGTTTTCTATGTAAAGAGAAACAGGCAATCCAACTTCAAATGATATAAGTGAAGCACATGAAGCATTCTATAAAGCCACACTCAAAAGATTTAAGTGAAGTGCAATGAGCATTCTAAAAATCAACCAAGGACTATCTCATATCAGCATGGTGCATAAAAGAAAAATAAAAACCTAATTGCAAAAGACGCTCCAAGACTTGCACATAATGCATGAATGAAACGAATCCGAAACATACCGATACTTGTTGAAGAAAGAGGGGATGCCTCCCCAGCATACCCAAGCTTAGACGCTTGAGTCTCCTTGAATATTTACTTGGGGTGCCTCGGGCATCCCCAAGCTTGAGCTCTTGCCTCTCTTCCTTCTTCTCACATCGAAACATCCTCAATTAGATCCTACATCCACACAAAACTTCAACAGAAAACTCGGTAAGATCCGTTAGTATAATAAAGCAAATCACCACTCTAAGTACTGTTGCAAACCAACTCATATTTTGTTTTTGCATTGTGTCTACTGTAACATACCTTTTTCATGGCTTAATCCACTAATATAAATTGATAGATTCATCAAAACAAGCAAACTATGCATCAAAAACAGAATCTGTCAAAAACAGAACAGTATATAGCAATCTGAACATCCACCATACTTCTGTTACCCCAAAAATTCTACCAGAATTAGGAAAAATAAACAAGTTGTAGACCAAGACAGTGCAAAACGAATCAGAACCAATTTACGTTCCAGTTAAAAATGTAAAATCGCGCACTACAGCCAAAGTTTCTATCCTGCACCGTACAGACCAACAAGCATTGTAAACATCCTAAAGGCAAACCTTGGCACATTATTTTTATAATACAATGGAATTGTACAAGGGGATAATTATTTTTATTGAAAAGTTTCTGTAATTAAGATTCACAAAGTTCCCATGGGCCTGAAGAAGTTTAAGGACGTCCCCCACTTTCACAATGCTCGTCTCTCTCACTTTCACTTCTCTTTTTTGAAAAGTTTTGGATTCCCCTCTTTATTTTTGTTGTTTTTAAACTATATGAAAGCACTCAACAGAAATAAATGACTCTCTAAAACTTCCGGGTTGTCTCCTTGGCAGCGCTTTCTTTAAAGCCATTAAGCTAGGCATTTAGTGCTCAAGTAATGAATCCACCCGGATCCCAAGGTATATCAAAGCCAATTTTAATTAACAATGATTTGTAATTTAGTAGTGAGTACAAAGTAACATATATCATACAACAACAAAGTCTAACTCTCTTCCTATGCATTGGCATGTCATAAGAGAACAATTCATGCACACATAGTAAAGGCCAATGCATAGTATAAATAGTTTCTTGCAATTTTATCGTGTGGGAAACATAGAGAGGTGGAGATATAGTTCCTCTCTCATAATAATTGCAAGTAGGAGCAGCAAGCACATGCATATTATATTCATCAAAATCATCATGTGTAGTAGTAAAAGGCAACCCATCAATATAATCCTTAATAAGTGCAAGCTTCTCCGATATAGTGTAGTCGGGAGAATTCAAAAAGATAATAGGACTATCATGCGTGGGTGCAATAGCAACAATTTCATGTTTAACATAAGGAACTATAGCAAGTTCATCTCCATAAGCATCATTCATATTGGCACCTTGGCCACAAGCATAGCAAGCATCATCAAAAAAGGATATTTCAAGAGAATCAATGGGATCATATCAATCATCATAGCAGTCATCCTTCGGTAAGCACGAAGGGGAATTAAACAATGTATGAGTTGAAGAGTTACTCTCATTAGAAGGTGGGCACGGGTGATCAATCCGCTCTTCCTCCTTTTGTTCTTTGCTCTCCTCATCATCTTTTTCATCCAATGAGCTCACAATTTCATCAATTTCTTCTTCCATAGCTTCCTGCAAAATATTAGTCTCGTCTTGGACAGCGGAGACTTCCCCAATAAATTGTTTAACATGGGCATTAGAAGCATAATTCTCATAGCAATATTCAAGTATGGCAAATTTTTCAGATTTGTGAAAAGTAGCATCATACGTTTCAATCAAAGAAGCAATTTCATAAGCACCCTTAAAAGCAACAAATTCTTCAATTTGTTGAACATCATAGTAATTGTAAACACCCTTAGCATACGAAGATATGATTCCATTATCACTAAACAAGCATTGATAGGGTAGGTGTTTCTTAGGGTCTTTAGAACAACAAGTAACACCATATATTTCACATAAATTCCAAGCATAGCATTGCAAACGTTTAATTTGACCCCATAATAGTTTCCCTTTTTTAGATATACGGTGTCGCACATAACAAGCATGCTCATCTAAAGATTTGCCCTCAACTAAGCTAGTTGGGGTTTCAACACGAGCACATAGGGATCGAAGATGATCCAAGTAATAAGCTTCAGCAGTGTGATAGATTTTGAGTGGTTCTTCAACCATTGGAGTAGTAGGTACTTTTGGTAATTTGCGTATCCTACTCATGACTAAAGATAGGAAACAACTAAGGACAGCAAATAAAAATTACTTAGTGATAAAGCAAACAAGCACACACGAGAATATTCACCCCACGCTATGACTCCCCAGCAACGGCGCCAGAAAAAGGTCTTGATAACCCACAAGTACAGGGGATTGCAACAGTTTTTGATAAGTAAGAGTGTCGAACCCAACGAGGAGCTAAAGGTAGAACAAATATTCGCTAAAGTTCTATCGACCACCGATACAACTCTACGCACGCTTAATGTTTACTTTACCTAGAACAAGTATGAAACTAGAAGTACTTTGTAGGTGTTTTCGGGTAAGCTTGCAAGAAAGTAAAGAACACGTAAATATAAACTAGGGGCTGTTTAGATAAAGATGCAATAAAGTAAGTGTGGCGAGTGTGGAAAAGTGGTGGTAGGAGTTGTGGAATTGTCCCTAGGCAATTGACTACGTTACTAGACCGGTAATCACTATTGCAATTCTATTTGAGGGAGAGGCATAAGCTAACATACTTTCTCTACTTGGATTATATGCACTTATGATTGGAACTCTAGCAAGGATCCGCAACTACTAAAGATTCATTAAGGTAAAACCCAACCATAGCATTAAAGTATCAAGTCCCCTTTATCCCATACGCAAACAACCTACTTACTCGGCTCTGTGCTTCTGTCACTCACGCCACCCACCATAAGCAAATCATAAACATATTGCAAACCCTACAGCGGGAATCCCTCACGCTTGCGCAACACGGAGGGAACAATAGGACATCACCATTAATAAAACATGCAACTCAAACCAATCATAGCAATTCATCAATCACCGATAGGACAACAAAAATCTACTCAGACATCATAGGATGGCAACACATCATTGGATAATAATATGAAGCATAAAGCACCATGTTCAGGTAGAGGGTACAGCGGGTTGCGGGAGAGTGGACTGCTGGATATAGAAGGGGGAAGGTGATGGAGATGTTGGTGAAGATGGCGGAGGTGTTGGTGAAGATCGCGGTGATGATGATGGCCCCCGGCGGCGTTCCGGCGCCACCGGAAGCAAGGGGGAGAGAGCCCCCTTCTTCTTCTTCTTCCTTGACCTTCTCCCTAGATGGGAGAAGGGTTTCCCCTCTGGTCCTTGGCTCCCATGGCTTGGGAGGGGCGAGAGCCCCTCCGAGATTGGATCTATCTCTCTGTTTCTGCGTTCTCTGATTCTACCCCTTCACCGTTTCCTTTATATCTGGACATCTGTAACTCCGATTTGGGTGAATCTTTCGCCCAGATCTTTCTCATAAAATTATCTTTCTTGCGCCAAAAGAAGAGCATCAACCACCTTACGGGTGGACCACGAGGGTCAGGGGCGCGCCCCCTACCTCGTGACCACCTCGGACACCGTCTCACGTTGATTTTATTTCCCAAAAATCATAAATATTCCAAAAAAAATCTCCATCAGTTTTTATCCCGTTTGGACTCCGTTTAATATTGGGTTTCCGTGAAACAAAAAACATGCAACAGACAGGAACTGGCACTGGGCACTGGATCAATAAGTTAGTCCCAATAATAATATAAAAAGTTGCCAAAATGTATATGAAAGTGAATAATATTGGCATGGAACAATCAAAAATTATAGATACGACGGAGACGTATCAAGTATACAATCTGAATATGTCGAATTGGGCCAAACATGGTGATATATCGTTTTTGTCCGAGAAAGAGCGAGGTCAATCGAGACATACAAAGAGAGAGAGAGGGGGGGGTGAAAGATATATATATATATATATATATATATATATATATATATATATATATATAGAGAGAGAGAGAGAGAGAGAGAGAGAGAAAGAGAGAGAGATTGAGTGAGCATGGCCTGCCATGAGGTCGAAAGAGTGGGGGCAACTTGGATGGACTGACCTAGAAAGAAAATCTACGTTAGAGAGCATAGGGTGTGTCAATCGAGGCCCGAACAGGGAGATATATCGTTTGTGTGTGAAAGAAAATGAGGTTAATCAAGACTTAAATAAAGGGAGCGAGATTGAGCGAGTGTGGCCCGCTGTGCGGAAGAAAGAGTGAGATAGTCTCAAGGGAGTGACCGAGATAGACAATGCGAGTGCGTGTGTACGAGAGGTTGGGGGGCTAGACAGGCAATGCATGTATCTAGCGTGAGAGGGTGGGAGGGAGAGGGAGAGAGAGGGAGCTCGGCATGGGGTGCAATGGCGGGTGTGTGAGGTAAATACATTTGGTAACAAAGTGGAAAAAGGGGGTTGTGTAGTTGAGAGAATTAGAGATCGAAACATGGAGAGAAAGAATGAACGTGTGTTGGAAACCGATACCTTCCTAAGGTGGTTATGAGAGGAAAATTGAGCAATACAGGAAGTATGTAGCGTGTGTGCCGGGGGGGGGGGGGGCTAAAAAGAACATTTGAATGTAGATAGTACGAGACATAATATTGATGTTTCAATTCGGTGTACATTGTAAGATTTGAACTGAGGACCATGCATATGGGTTTTTTGAATTCGTGCCATACTAGGTTTCGAAATGTTGACATTGACTCGATTTGTTGTGCTATTTTGTAGGTCATATGTTTGAATCCATCCAAAACTTTTCTCACTACCATGGTGTTCATCATATACATATGAATTTGTATTAAAAAAGTAGCGTGGATACAGTGAAATGTGAAATCCACGTTAGAATTGGAGATCGCTATGTGACACACACTCTAGTTCAAATAACTAATTATGTGACACACACTCTAATCCACGTTAGCGTGGATACCATTTCGATTTTTTGTCAAATAACTCCTCATTAGGTAATTTATAGTATCTCATTTCGAATGACTAATTATTTGCAAGGAAAAAACAGGCATGTTAATACATACAGATTCGCTTGGAAATGAAAGAAGATTCGTTTGCATTCTCAAATGTAGGCCCACCAGGCAGACCAGGGTCGTGTTGTAGTGGTCGCGTGTGTCGGACGGACGCTTAGCACCCAGCCACCCACCCCCTCCCTCCCTCCTCCTCCCCCTCAAAAAAAGGACGACGACAAAATAAGTTTGCGGTTCCACGTTTTGGACTGAAATATCTGGCGGCCCCAATTCCAGCCCTGCAAAATCTCCCTTCTCCATCGTCCCCTTCTGGATTGCTCAAATCCCTAATTCGCCGCCAACCGAAGCAATGTTCGAATCACCCCTCGTCTTGTCTCTTTCTCCACCTATGTGCCGGACGATGACGATGAAGACGACGGTCACGCTTCCTCATCTACACCCTCGTCCACTGCACCGGGTGGGCCACTCACAACTTCGGCCGCCACAACCGACGTGCCTCACAGACACCGACTTCCACTGCATCAGGTGCGCTTCACCGAGGCCGTCTCCCACCTCACCGGGGCTAATTCACCGAGCACATCGTCGCACCTTCGCCCCACGACGCCATTGGGTCTTCACCAACAGTCTCGTCCACCGCATCACAGCGCTCCGCTGCCACTCAAGATCTGCATCCGTGCACGGCCAGCTAATGCCGGCGCATCACCCTCAACGGCTCTGAAGTGACCCACACTCTAGCTAGGCTAGCATGCCTAAACGCCGGCCCGAACTAGGTATCCACACATCACTCCCTTGTGCATTGTTCCGACGATGTTTGGATATCCTTTCACTGCTCTCTTAGCTTACACGCCTATGCAACTCTAACTTTAACTCTTATTTCTTCTATAGATATCATCTGAAACAAGCAAAACCATTTTTAGCGAAGCATGACGGCGCTACGGGATCTAGTACACATCCTGCTCACCCGTATAACCTTGTAAGTATCTGTCCTCCGATACAACAGCAAGGTTGATTCCTCTTATTTGATCAACCATGCGCCTTGTCAAAAATGCAGAGGGGGATGCAAGGAGCACAAGGCCTGCACATCCAAGCAACTGGTAACATGGACTTGTACATGGAACATACCAAGTGCAAGCAGAGCTGCAGTGAGCCTGTACAACGAGCTAGCGTAAGTACCTACATTTCATTTAATTCGTACTGGCATGCATCTATGATTTGTATGTAGTGGCGGATCCACGAATTCAAGTTACCAGGGGCGAACATTTAACTTTAAAAATATGACGACACTTGCACTACGTGAATCAACATAACTTGAGAAATGTGAAGCTACATGCACTTTGAAAACCAGCTAATGATCCAAAGTAGTTTAGATTATAAACACTAAATGATGCAAGCACCAAAAAACACAAAATGCAACATGGTGTACAAGGACTACAAACATGGTCTGTACCTACTTGAATTATTCGTTCTCTGGCTAAAAATATCGAAGTGTAATTGCACCTATAACCAGTGCGCAAACTGCATATAAATATCTCTATCCTGCATAAGTATGCCAATAGTTTCAAACAACATATTAGAAAATTATATATTCTACGTTGTCATGATACGGGGACTTTCTGATAGATGGCCTCGACGTTTCCTCAAGCCATGAAAATGCACTATAATTTGCTTGTTATCAGTGCCTGCAAATCTCTATATCTCTCCCAACATAGCAGATCATCATTAGACACTAAATCCTTCAATGGGAGCTTGCAAAATGCTTGCATTAGATCCCTCATTAAACACTATATGTTCATCACCAGGAGCATGTAAAATGTTTGCATCAAAACCTTCACTAGCAGTCTGTTCATAAGACACTTCAGGCTCAAGAACAACATGAACTTGTATGTTTGCACCAGAAACTTGATTAGATACATTAGATTCAGTCAGTTCAGTATTGATTGGGGGAGTTATAAAATAAGTAGAAATTGGTTTCATTTTCTCATAAATTCCCTACATACAAGAAGTTTTACAACACCGTCAGGTTTAACTATTGGCCAGAAATTGAACAGTTGAATTAGATATAATCAGGGATGTGATGTACCTGCTCGTTGCACATGCTGCTCTTGCAAGCTGCGACTGTCCGTTTGCGCAAGCTCGATGCCATGCCCGTGCTACCGCCGCTGCCTCCCACACAGGCTACACCCAGGGTTGGATCTTCATCTTCTTGTCCTTCCGTTCGCTTGAACCCCGGCGACCTCCCTCCAACGAGAGCGCGAGGAAGTGCTGTGTTGGTTTGTCCAGCAGCGGCTTGGTTAGGAGCGAACCAGACTGGAGTCTGGAGCGAACGAATTGGGAATTTTCCTCCTGTCGATCGATATGGGAGGTGCTCGTTTGGGCCACGAGCCTCCTATAGGGCCTACCTTGCACTTATGTTATTGGCACATCCAAATTGGAACATTTTTCTTCATGTTTTAGATTGCCTACTCATCCGGTGGGACGAACAAAACTAGCCTGGGCCAACCTGGATGACTCAAACTAGGTGCACACCTTCCAGCCACCCGAGGCGGCCGCCCATACTAGCCCCTATGGTGGCGTCGCCCCTTTTTTTGCGTGTATGATACTATGATTGGGGTAGTGAAAAATATTCCAGGGGCGCTTTTGATTTACCCACAGAATGGTTGAATTGCTTGTTTCTATGAATTGAGTTCGCCAATAATGTGAAGGATGCTAGTCTTTTCATCCTATTGTAGATTGCTTAGATCTCGATATGCCAAATGTAATCGCTTGAACTATATAGTAAAAGCTAGTGTGATATGTGTGGCTACAACTAGTCTGACTACACGTCCTCATATAACATAGCAAGGACGCACCATCTTACCAGATTAATGATTCGACTTACCAATGCAGTGTGGGAAGAACGAAGTATTGGGACTGCGTATCCAAGCAATTGATGCCATGGACTCCTTCGTAGAACATTGTAAGCAAAAAAGAAGTTGCAGTATGCCTGCACAAAGAGCTAGCATAAGTTCAGTTACCCTGCTTCTTGGAATTTTAGTTAGCCACTTACAGCAAAATTGTTCAATTACATTGCTTGGCTTAATTTAGTTTGCTACTGATTACATAATGCCACAGCCTATTAATCCTATTATAGACTGCGCCTATCTATGTGTTTGATACTTACTGTTGAAAATTACCTATTTGCCTGAACTTAAATAGCTACTTGTTTGTTTAACTGCTTTGCTGCTGCAACAACGGGTTACAATGATGTTAATAAGTAATAACTACTTTCCAGCATCCAACTCAAACTCTTTAATTCCTTGTTTGTTTAACTGGTTTGCTGTTATAACTACGAGTTGAGATGTTTTGCTAACTTTAACTTTTTTGAATCCTATCGAAACTTTAATGGCAAAACAGGTTAGCCCAAGATCAAAGAGCGAGGTCCCCATGGACATTGTATCATCCCACAGTAGTGGCACCGGCCCAATCGTGCATTATGAATTGCCAACGGCTGATGCTCTAGAGGCTAAACTAGTGGTAGAAAGAGATTCTGCTTCTGCACTTAGAGATGAAGTTGACATGTTGAGGAAGCAAGGAGCACAATCACAAGCAGTACTCAAGACAACCATTAAATATTTGGTGAATTTCAAAACGAAGCAAGCTGAGACTGACCGCATAGTTAAGGTCCTGAAGGAAAAAAAGGAAATTAAATTCCCACATTGTAAATCATAGGTGAAATGTTCTTTCCATCATTGAATAGCCTTTGTGTTGTTTGTTCATGTAATCAATCAAACCATTTGTTTTATAGATCATGTAATAATTGTTTTTTTTTGTTTTTTGGTTTGTAATTTTATTTGAGCACAAGTCTGTATTAATTGAAAGACTCTGAGACAATTCATTTTGATTGTTGTGCCAGACCTACAAATATGCCAATTGGGCTGAATGTGCATTCAACAATAATAGTAGTATAGATGGACCATAAGTGGCACGCATCGGAAAGGGCCAAGATGTTGTCGTAGGTTGGCTAAAAAAAGGATGCTGTTGTAGCAAAAAAAGTTCAGCGGCCTGGCTTATGTATGTTAGTTGATATTATTGATCCATATACTCTATAAGTGTTTATATCTTTGTTAGTTTTGTACATTCTTGGTTGATTGACTTGGTATTTGAATCTTGATACATTGCTTGTGTACATATCTAAATGGGAGTACACATTATGTTGCGTGCACTACAAAAAAAAGACACATCCGTGACATTTTGGGCCAAACGAAAATATTTTCTGTCATACTTATGACACTTCTATGACGATAATTGTGACAAAACCTGGTATCATCATAGATGTGGTGGGCTCCTACTTCTATGACAAAAAATCATGACAGAAAATGGGCGGGCTGGAGACGCAGCTGCATGACATTCTTTGGGCCGTCCATGATGGACAAAACCGTGGTAGAAGCGAGGGCAAGGAACATTTTGGCGAGTTCCCGACTACGGTGGGTGGTCGGGGGGCCGAGCGATGCAAGTTTCTCTCGTACATGTACGTGCGTGTGTGCAAGGCATCGGGCTCTAACTAAACCCAAGTGATTGCACTGCAGGCTATGCATTACTGAACCCGAGCGATCGATCGATGGCTGTTAACTGAACCAGATCAAGTGATTCCTTTGCTACTACTGCTAAATGAAGCCGTTCGATGCTGCCTATCGATGAACAGTGAGCGTTGTGGGGGGTTTGGATGAACAGTGAGCGGTTGGGGTGGATGAACATGACCCCGTGGTGTTGCCTCTGGATGAACAGGACCCTGATCGATCAAGCCGGTTGAGGCTGGATGAACAGGACCCCGTGGAGGGCTGGATGAACAGGATGACCCCGTGGAGGGCTGGATGAACAGTAGATGGCGGATGGGTGGATGAACAGTAGCCCGTGCAGGGGTGGTTTAATAGGAGCCCGTGGAGAGGGGTGGTTGAACAGTAGCCGGTGGAGTAGCGCGCGCTGGAGGCTGGATGAACAGGAGCCCGTGGATGAACAGTCGTAGGTGGAGGCTGGAGGAGGTCGACGGTGGATGAACAGTAGCCCGTGGAGGCTGGAGAAGGTCGACGTGGAGATGAACAATATCCCGTGGAGTCCCGTTTTGCGGTACGCCACACCCCTCCCGATGAACAAAACCCCTGTTTCGATCGTAGCGCTCCAACACAAGTCCGTTTCCTCCATTTTGTGGTAGGGCACACCCGTCCCGATCAACAGGACCCTGTTTCGACCGTAGGAGGTCCAACACAAGCCCATTTCCTCCGTTTTGCGGTACGCCAGACCCCTCTCGATGAACAGGATCCCGTTTCGAATGTGGCCGGTCGAATACAAGGCCGTTTCCTCTGTTGTGCGGTACGCCAGGCCTCGTTTCCATTGCCTGTTCCGTCCAAGCCCTCCCGATGAACACTACAACGCATTCCATTCCGACCCAGCCGGTTGGCTCCCCATGAACACGATGACGACGCAGTTTCTCCGTTCCGACCTAGCCATGTACACGAGCCCTGGCCATACGTATGCGCGGGTAGGCGATTGAGACCCCGCCTGTATGTACGTACGTGGCTGTATTGACTTTCTTGCACCCTGTCCATTGTACGTATGTGGAAATGCTACGTGCGCGCCTCTAGTACTACACATGCACGCCTCTACATCAACCAATATGTACGTACACGTTCGCGAATAGAATGAAAATGCTACATACGCTTCGACCAGGTGTGTCCCGACTGTCGGGCACTTCCTTGCATGCGAAGATGTAGCTGGTGGGTCTCAGCAATCAGGGGGGCAAATCGTTATTTTTTTTGCCCAGACGCACTTCCTTGCGTGTGAAGATGTAGCTGGTGGGTCCCAGCAGTCAGGGGGAAATATTTTTTTCGTGAAATAAGGTGACCCGTCAGGTGGGTCCCTGCTGTCAGGTGGAGGAATCATTATTTTCCGCATAAATAAGGAGGCACTTCCTTGATGCGGCCGTGGACCCAACTGTCAGCCTCTCCACGTACAGTCCACTGATGTCTACTACACAACCTTCTTCTTGTAGATGTTGTTGGGCCTGCAAGTGCGCAGGTTTGTAGGACAGTAGCAAATTTCCCTCAAGTGGATGACCTAAGGTTTATCAATCCATGGGAGCCGTAGGATGAAGATGGTCTCTCTCAAAAAACCCTGCAACCAAATAACAAAGAGTCTCTTGTGTCCCCAACACACCCAATACAATGGTAAATTGTATATGTGCATTAGTTCGGCGAAGAGATGGTGATACAAGTGCAATATGGATAGTAGATAAAGGTATTTGTAATCTGAAAATATAAAAACAGCAAGGTAACTAATGATAGAAGTGAGCGTAAATGGTATTGCAATGATATGAAACAAGGCCTAGGGTTCATACTTTCACTAGTGCAAGTTCTCTCAACAATAATAACATAGATAGATCATATAAAAATCCCTTAACATGCAACAAGGAGTCACTCCAAAGCCACTAATAGCGGAGAACAAATGAAGAGATTATGGAAGGGTACGAAACCACCTCAAAGTTATTCTTTCAGATCGATCTATTCAAGAGTTCATACTAAAATAACACCTTAAGAAGCAAATCAACCAAAACCCTAATGTCACCTAGATACTCCATTGTCACCTCAAGTATCCGT
The DNA here is from genome assembly GCA_963921465.1 of Triticum timopheevii. NCBI lineage: Eukaryota > Viridiplantae > Streptophyta > Magnoliopsida > Poales > Poaceae > Triticum > Triticum timopheevii. The sequence continues at coordinate 238,727,513 of OY997266.1, read as the reverse complement.
GGGCATGATTATACGAAATGCATCACACAATCTCAGATTCATCCAACCAACACAAAGTACTTCAAAGAGTGCCCCAAAGTTTCTACCGGAGAGTCAAGAAAACGTGTGCCAACCCCTATGCATAGCTTCATGGGCAGAACCCGCAAGTTGGTCACCAAAACATACATCAAGTGGCACGTGATATCCCATTGTCACCACAGATAAACAAGGCAAGACATACATCAAGTGTTCTCAAATCAAAGACTCAATCCGATAAGATAACTTCAAAGGGAAAACTCAATCCGTTACAAGAGAGTAGAGGGGGAGAAACATCATAAGATCCAACTATAATAGCAAAACTCGCGATACATCAAGATCGTGCCATAGAGAGAACACGAGAGAGAGAGAGATCAAACACATAGCTACTGGTACATACCCTCAGCCCCGAGGGTGAACTACTCCCTCCTCGTCATGGAGAGCGCCGGGATGATGAAGATGGCCACTGGTGATGGATTCCCCCTCCGGCAGGGTGCCGGAACGGGCTCCCGAGATGTTTTTGGTGGCTATAGAGGCTTGCGGCGGCGGAAATCCCGATCTATCTTGATATTCGATGTTTTTCGGGTATGTAGGCTTATATAGGCGAAAGAAGTCGATCGAGGGAGCCTCGAGGAGCCCATGAGAGGGTAGGGCGCGCCCAGGGGGGGTGGGCGCGCCCCCCTATCTCCTGGCCTCCTCGATGATCTTCTGACGTGATCTCCAAGTCTCCCGGATCATATTCTTCCTAAAAATCACGCTCCCGAAGGTTTCATTATGTTTGGACTCCATTTGATATTCCTTTTCTTCGAAATACTGAAACAGGCAATAAAACAACAATATGGGCTGGGCCTCCGGTTAATAGATTAGTCCCAAAAGTAATATAAAAGTGTATAATAAAGCCCATAATCATTCAAAACAGATAATAAAATAGCATGAATGCTTCATAAATTATAGATATGTTGGAGACGTATCAGCATACCCAAGCTTAATTCCTACTCGTCCTCGAGTAGGTAAATGATAAAAGAAAGAATTTATGAAGTGTGAATGCTAGAAGGTGCACAAGTTTGATCAATGATAATTTCAATCACATTTTCTAGCATGATAATATGTCATAACAGTAGTTCATCTCATAAAACTTCTAACGATGAAGTAACAAGCAATTCACATGTCAAAGCATAGACCATAAACTTTCTTGAAAACTAGCAAACTTCATTCTCAGTCATCAAACAATTGCAATTCATCTTATTTTCATGAATAGCAAACTCCACATACTCACCTATCATATAGTCTTCTATAATTGCTAACACTCACGCAATACTAATGGTTATGGAGTTTCAATCGGACACTGAGAAAGATAGGGGCTTATAGTGTTGCCTCCCAACGTATTCACCTTTGGGTGATGTTAACAATAATAGTTCATGCTAACTTACATCCAATTGGATATATATATCAGGATCTTTCCAACACAAGGTGCTTGCCAAAGGATAAAATGAAAAAGGGAAAGGTGAAGATCACCTTGACTCTTGCATAAAGTAAAAAGACATAGAGTAAAAGATAGGCCCTTCGCAGAGGGAAGCAGAGGTTGTCATGCACTTTTAGGGTTGGATGCACAAAATCTTAATGCGAATGAACGTCACTTTATATTGCCACTTGTATATGGACCTTTATTATGCAGTCTGTCACTTTGATTGCTTCCATAACAAGATCGTATAAAGCTATTTTCTTCACACCAAAAGATCATACATATTTAGAGAGCAATTTTTATTGCTTGCACTGATGAAAACTTACTTGAAGGATCTTACTCAATCCATAGGTAGGTATGGTGGACTCTCATGGCAAAACTGGGTTTAAGGATATTTGGAAGCACAAGTAGTATCTCTACTTGGTGCAAGGAATTTTGGCTAGCAAGAGGGGGAAAGGCAAGCTCAACATGTTTGAATGATCCATGACAATATACTTTAACTGAGGTGTCGGAAAACATAAATCATTACGTTGTCTTCCTTGTCCAACATCAACTCTTTAGCATGTTGTCGGTGTACTAGAGTAGGGGTACCCTAGTATCCCGAACTTGTGCACGGGCAGTCGCAGCACCCTGCGGCAAGGCTTGCCGGGTGACCGCCAAGGTCCTCCGTGGTTCCTTTGGAGCCATTCAAGAACAAAGTGTTCAAGTCAAGGAGACAAGGCCCCGGCAAGAGGAGCTTGCCGGGAAGGCCAACCAAGGCATTTCAAGGAACTTGCCGCGACGCGCCACGCGTCCCGGCAAGGCCCGGTGAGCGACAAGCTTCCGGGTGTGGCAAGACAACGACCGCGGCAAGGCGCTTGCCGCGGCAAGCTACCACTCAGTACCCGCGCTCCAGCACATCCACCAACGTGTCGCCCTGAGGCCTTTCCAGGTGCGCGTGGCAAGAGGCTGTGCAGCCAGCGGTGCGAGGTGGCAAGCAACGCTGACAAGATTACCATCGTGGCAAGCGGTGGTGTCCCTGACGATCCCTTTTCTGCACTGTTTGGGCGACACAGATGGGCATTTAATGCCCTTGTCCCCTGCCGTCAGGGTTAGGTAGGATACACTGTTCAGGTAGTTGTACCAACCGCAACATTTTTCCATTTTTACCATTGCCTACGTTGCCACCTGTCGGTGACCCCTTTGAGCATATAAAAGGAGGCCAATGCGCAACGTAGAGAGGGGGTTCGAAGCCAGAAAACACTCACGCTCGGTCTAGTTAGCAGCTAGAGTGTACTGTAGCATTTAGCGCTCCCGAGCAAGAACACAATATAATCAGACATGCAGCAGTAGGAGTATTATCTCTCCGGAGAGCTCCGAAGCTGGGTAAATCGCTCGTGTGCTTCGCCTCGATCTGCTCTTCGTGCGATCTCCGCCCCCCGCCGAACCGAAAGGGGCCCGGTCCGCCGGTCCCCATAGGTGTTCGTTCCCACGCCATCTATGGCGTGCCAGGTAGGGGGCGTTGAGGTTGTATAAACCTGATCCGGCGTTCACGCGAGCCAGATCTTCATCATCTTCATCGACATGCCACCGAAGAAGAAGACTTCGGAGGTGGCTGCTTCGTCCACGTCGATCCCATCGCCGCCGGAGCAAACGGGTGGTGGGGTAGACACCGACGGAAGAACGGGCGTCGATGAGGGAGCTCACGGTGCTGCCAGGTCCAAGGACAAGGCTACACAGACCTCGGCGTCCGTACATGCACCGCGCCCATCTCAAGAGGTGCGGGACCAACAGCGTCATGGTACTCGCGGTACCATACATTCGTTGGACCGAGATCGAGCTGGTGGATCTCGGGATGCTCAAGACCAGCATGCGCGCCAACATGCTGGCACGAGCAAGACACGGTCGCTTGGACGGGATGCTGCTCCTTCTAACGTAGTCAGAAGTCCGAGCATATCCCGCTCCTCGCACCGTTCGCCACTGCCACCCTCCACTCCAGCAGAAGCTCTGGCACGAGCTCAACTGCTCCTGGATTACCCTCCAACGGCAGACAAGATCGACGAATGGAGGGCCACCATTCAGAGTCTCATCGGCTTCGCCAACGGCGACACTCTACGGTAGCCGAATGCATCGCAGCCGCGGCAAGATTGCCAGGCACGAGCCGATGGCGACAAGACCGGTGGGGGTGCAACCACTGTGCACTCTCCACCCCGAAGGCCAAGATCGCCGACTCGCTGGGTCAACCTCGACAACGACTCCACCGCGTCATCAGATCCACGAGCTCGTCGCGATCAGCACCAAGTTCTTCATGAACGACAGCAAGAAGATGCTCGTACTCGCATCGAGCGTCGAAGAGAAGCGCGGCGTCAATCAGACCAGCGCGCTGGGCCCTCTGTCGACATGCATGCGCTAGGGGAACCAGGCGACTTGCCGTACGCGGTAGGTTGCCCTGCGTTCACTCGTGAGCTGCGGCAAGTCCAGTGGCCCAGTACAAAGAATTTCAAGCCAGACGTACCAGAGAAGTACGACGGCAAGTGGCATCCGTCGGAGTTCCTCAGCATCTACACCATCGCGGTGCAAGATGCTGGGGGGCGGGACGACAAGATCCTTGCCAACTACTTCCCGCTGGTGCTCAAGCCCAATGTAAGATCTATGTCATCAGTTTGTCGGCGCCTTTACAGGCGGCCACAAACCTCATGGCCAAGAGAGCGACCTTCATCTGCTCGCCTAGAAGGAAGGAGAGTCCTTGCGCAAGTTCATTCAGAGATTCAGCCGTGTACAGCACAACATCCCAGATGTCCACCCCGCCGCGGTCATCAGCGCGTTCCATCAGAACGTGCGAAACCGCAGGATGCGGGAGGAGATGGCGATGTGCAAGATCAGAGACGTCAGCGAGCTATATGCCCTGGCCGACAAGTGTGCACGTGCTGAAGAAGGGAGGAAACTCCCCGGAGAGGATACAAGAGCAGGAGGATCTGATAGCGAGGATGCTGCCCCGGCAAGGAAAAACCAGCGGCGGAACAACATGAAAAAGAAAGGCAAATATGTGCTAGTTGTTGAGCCGTCCGGCAACGGAGGTGACGCCAAGAAAGTCGAAGCTGTGGCGGTCGCCGACAAGCAGGACGGCGCCGGCAAGCAGTACTGCAAGATCCACCGCACCAAGGGCCATGATCTCCAGAGCTGCAAGAAGGTCGAGCTGCTTGTCGAGTAGCAAAAGGCTGAATACGAGCGACGCGACAAGGAGAAGGCCCAAGAAGGTACTGGAGGATCCGGCAAGAAACGTCCCGGCCGGGGAGGGCGCCGCGGCAAGGCCAAGCAGCGGCAAGGAGACAGACCTCCCCGCGGCCGCGACAAGGATGAAGATGACGACGACGATGAAGATATGGATGATGACGAGGCCGATGAGCAGGAGTTCCAGAAAGCTACAGAGGTCCTGTGCGTTGACGGCGGTGCTTCTTTGCATACTTCACACCGCCAGCTCAAGCAGTGGGTGCGGGAAGTCAATGCGGCAGAACCACCCGTCGAGTCACGCAAGCCTCTGAAATGGTCCAGCACGCCTATCATCTTTGATATTGAGGACCACCCTGATCGCATAACTGCGGTCCGGTGCTTGCTGATGTTGGTTTCACCAACTATCCGCAACCTCAAGGTCACTAAGATACTAGTTGACGGCGGGTCCGGCTTGAACCTGGTCTCCTCTGCGGTACTCCAGAAACTCCAGATCCCTGACAGCGAGCTCGAAGAGACAGGCACATTCCAAGGAATCAACCTGGGAAGGAGCAAGCCGAAGGGAAAGATCACGTTGCCGGTGACATTTGGCAGCGAGTTGAACTTCAGGACTGAGAGGGTCACTTTTGACGTTGCTGACTTTCCATTGCCTTACAATGGGATACTCGGCCGTCCAGCACTCGCCAAATTCATGGCAGCCTCTCACTATGCATACAACATGCTGAAGATGCCAGGCCCGATAAGTGTCACCTCTGTCCCTGGCGACAAGAAGGATGCTCTTATCTGCACCGACAAGATCTACCGGGAAGCAGCAGCCGCAGCCGATCGCAAGTCACTTGCCGCTGAAGCTCCCGGGGGAAAGAAGAAGAACAAGTCCGGCAAGAGTTCTGATGCCCACTCCGGCAAGCGCACCTCTTCGGAGTGCTGCGCTACCGTCGAGGATGCACCATCGAGGTCCACCGGCAAGTGTAAGAAGACAATGGCAGCTCCGCCAGAGACCAAGAAGGTGCCCACCAAGGAGGACAGCACTGGTGGTACCTTCACCATCAGTGCCACTCTCAACCCTAAATAGGAAAGCGCGCTCATTGCTTTCCTGCGGGCGAACGTCGACGTGTTTGCGTGGCAACCGTCTGACATCCCCGGTGTTCCCAGGAAAGTAATCGAGCACCACCTTGCCGTATGTCCTCATGCGCGGCCCGTCAAGCAGAAAGTCAGGAAACAAGCAGTGGAGCGCCAAGAATTCATCACAGAAGAAATCAAGAAGTTGGAAGCGGCAGGCCTTGTCAGAGGAGTGCTCCATCCTACGTGGCTGGCCAATCCTGTAGTCGTGCACAAGGCAAACGGGAAATGGAGGCTTTGTATCGACTTTACCGATGTTAATAGAGCTTGTCCCAAAGACCCATTTCCCTTGCCGCGCATTGACCAGATTGTTGACTCCACGGCCGAATGTGATTTGCTTTCATTTCTTGATGCATACTCAGGATACCATCAGATCTTCATGGCAGAAGAGGATGAGGAGGACCGCATTCATCACTCCATGTGGCACATACTGTTTCATACGGATGCCTTTCGGTTTGAAGAATGCTGGTTCAACATTTGCAAGAGTAGTCCATCACGCTTTTGAGCCACAAATGCACAGAAATGTGGAAGCCTATATGGATGACATAGTGGTCAAGAGCAAGGACAAGGCAACTCTGATTCAAGATTTAGACGAAACCTTTGCAAATCTGCGCAAGATCAACCTCAAGCTTAACCCCGAGAAGTGTGTGTTTGGAGTCCCCTCCGGCAAGCTTCTCGGGTTCTTCGTGTCTCAGCGGGGAATTGAAGCCAATCCCGACAAGATCAAGGCCATTGAGCAGATTGAAGCACCAAAGCGCGTCAAGGATGTACGAAGACTTGCCGGTTGCGTGGCTGCTCTCAGCAGGTTTATCTCTAAGTCTGCTGAGCGCGCCCTGCCATTTTTCAAAATATTGAAAAAGGCAGGTCCAATGAAATGGACTCTGGAAGCAGAGGCTGCGCTGCAGGACTTGAAGAGATACCTGTCCTCCACTCCAACACTTGTCGCACCTAAGCCACAAGAGAAGTTGCTGCTGTACCTAGCGGCAACCAATCAAGTGGTTAGTGCTGCGTTAGTAGCGGAGAGGGAGGTGGATGATGAGCCAGCAGCCGCGGCAGATACATCCAGCGACAAGCAGGGGGCTTCACCGACAAGCTCTGGTCCCGACAAGGATGGATCTGCGCAGGCACATGAGGAGATGCAGAAGAAAATGGTGCAGCGCCCAGTTTACTTTGTCAGTTCCCTTCTGCAGGGGGCTAGGTCAAGGTACTCTGGTGTGCAGAAACTGCTTTTCGGCCTTCTCATGGCCTCGAGAAAGCTGCGCCATTACTTCCAAGCACATGAGATCACAGTTGTCACTCGTTTTCCGCTGAAGAGGATACTGCAGAATCCAGAAGCAATAGGCAGGATTGTCGAGTGGGCACTGGAACTGTCAAGCTTTGGACTCAAGTTCGAGAGCACTTCTACTATCCAGAGCAGAGCATTGGCAGAATTCATAGCAGAATGGACGCCAACGCCAGATGAAGAAATTCAAGAGACGAGCATCCCCGTCAAGGAAGCAAGCAAAGAGTGGCTGATGTACTTTGATGGTGCCTTCTCGCTGCAAGGCGCCGGTGCGGCCGTGCTACTTGTTGCACCAACCGGAGAGCACCTCAAGTACGTAGTCCAGATGCACTTTCCCAAGGAGCAAGCAACAAACAATACCGCAGAGTATGAAGGTTTGCTTGCCGGTCTCAGCATCGCGGCAGACCTTGGGATCAAGAAGCTCATTGTCAGGGGTGACTCGCAGCTTGTCGTCCGCCAAGTGAACAAGAATTATCAGAGTCCGTTGATGGAAGCTTACGTTGATGAAGTGAGAAAGTTAGAAGAGCACTTTGATGACCTACAGATGGCCTGTCGACGTGCGCCGCACTTAAGTTACCTGTGGAACCAGGGATCTTTGTGCTCAAGCTAACTCAACCGTCTGTAACGCCATCAACTGGACAGAGCAAGAAGAGGAAGTTGATTTCTGGTGACTATTTTCCGGCAGAGCTCCCCGAAGCCGCCGCCAAGAAGGTCCCCAAAATCAACACCAAGGGTGCTGAGGAGCAGTCTGCTCCGGCAAGCCCTAGGGTTTGTTCTGTCGAAGCAGACGCTCCCGACTAGTTTTGCTCCGGCAAGCTTGCCGGAGAACATCAAGCTCCGGCCGAGCCGCAGGTTCTCGCCGTAGAAGCGGATGTTCTCGTAGCAGCAGATGCGCCTTTAGTCCTTGTTGTCGAGCCACAGGCTCCAGCATGGGCACAACAGATTGTCCGTTTCCTTCAGACAGGAGAACTTCCCGAAGAGCGAGAAGAAGCGGAAAGAGTAGCCCGGCAGTCAAGTATGTACCAGTTTGTTGACGACACACTGTACAGAAGAAGACTCAACAGTGTGAAATTGAAGTGTATTCACCGGGAAGATGGGCAAAAGCTATTGGTAGAGATACATGGAGGCATATGTGGTCACCACATTGGTGCAAGAGCACTTGCCGGCAAAGCGTTCCGGCAAGGTTTCTTTTGGCCGACAGCCCTCCAGGATGCAACTGCACAAGTAACCAAGTGTGAAGTGTGCCAGTTCCATTCCAAGCAGATACACCAGCCAGCTCAAGCTCTCCAGACGATCCCTTTATCCTGGCCATTATCGGTCTGGGGGCTCGACATCCTCGGCCCCTTTCCCCGAGCTGTCGGGGGCTTTGAGTACTTGTACGTTGCAATCGACAAGTTCACAAAGTGGCCGGAAGTGGAAGCAGTGAGGAAGGTGACAGCACAGTCAGCAGTCAAGTTCTTCAGGTCGATTGTTTGCCGTTTCGGGATCCCTAACAGGATCATCACCGACAACAGCACGCAATTCACGAGCCGCACCTTCATGCAGTACGTCCAAGATCTTGGCGCCAAGGTCTGCTTCGCTTCTGTTGCTCACCCGAGAAGCAACGGTCAAGCGGAGAGGGCAAATGCTGAAGTGCTGCGCGGGCTCAAGACCAGGACTTTCGACAGGCTGCGCAAGTGCGGAAAGAACTTGATTGAGGAGCTGCCGATGGTTCTTTGGTCGATCAGGACGACGCCAAATCGAGCCACTGGCCAGACACCTTTTGCTCTAGTCTATGGAGCAGAGGCAGTTCTCCCCACGGAACTCGTATACGGGTCGCCTCGAGTGCTCGCTTATGATGAGCTTGAGCAAGAGCAGCTGCAACAAGATGACGCACTGCTCCTTGAGGAGGACCGTCTTCAGGCTGCTGTACGAGCTGCTCGATACCAACAAGCTTTGCACCGCTACCATAGCCGCAAAGTTAATGCCAGAAGTCTCGAGGAAGGCGACCTTGTTCTTCGGCGCGTTCAGTCCGCCAAGAATTCCAACAAGTTGATGCCGAAGTGGGAAGGCCCTTACCGGGTGAAACGAGTCACTAGGCCCGGCGCTGTCCACCTTGAGACCGAAGATGGCTTTCCGGTGAGCAACTCCTAGAACATTGAGCATCTTCGTAAGTTTTACCCGTAAGGCGCGGTTGCCAGAACCTGTTCCGGCAACCACCTTTTGTACAAGTCTTGCCGCTGTTGCATGTAATCCTTTGTACAAAGCCGGGCGCAGATCCCATGCATAAATAAAGCTCATGTGCTCCGCACATCTTGTCAATTTCATGCTTTCTATTTTTTGCATGTGTTATCTGACACTTTGTGCAGCGCCTAACCCCGGTAAGCAATAACGAACCTTAAGGCTCCATATCTTTATTTTCTCTTCTTTCTCTTTCTCAAAGAAAGGAAGGTTCCCTCGCCCACAAGTTTGCCGGGGGGGGGGGGGGGGGGGAAGGAGGAGATAATGGTGTGGACCAGGCGTCGTTCAAGAAAATTTCGCCTTGTCGGGACGCAAACAATAGAATAGCTAAGTTGCCAAAGTTTGAGCAATCAGTTTTAAAATTTTTAAGTTATCTTCCTTGAACGACCGTGCTTTGTATGGAAAACCTGTGCGCGGAGGAACCAACTCGTAGCTAGTTGCTCCCTTACTTTGTTTCGAGTCCGCTCAACAACTTAAGTGAGCTGCGACTAGCTGCGACAAGGTTTCTTGTCGGTAGCGGCTCCGCCAGCAGGCTGCTGACGTCCCGCACTCAGCGCTCGCGGCTAAGGTGCCTGCACCGGCAAGTTCCCTAAAAGCATAGGGCAAAAACATACAAAGGAAGGAATCAAGTAAAGGAAATAACATAGCAATCGATACCCAAAATAAAGTTATATTACAAGATAGCTTGTCGCAGCTCTAATAGATTGTTCTCGTAACATGACTAGCAGCGACAAGGAAAGGAGGAAATGGGCGGCCTAATCTACGCGGTCGCCATCAACCCTCTTGACCTCGTTCACCTTGTCCACAATGGGTGCGACAAGGGCCTTGAGCGCTTCCAGATCAGCATCCGGAGGTAGCTTCTTGAGGACGTTGGTGAGGTTGAGGCCTGGGTTGCGGAAGGCCACCTTCACCAACACCTTTTGCAGAACTCTCGCGCAGATCGTGCGCGACTCGTCGGCCAGCTGCTTTGGGATCCTTTCCCGGAGTTGCTGGAGGGCCGTCGCCACGCCCTTGAAGAACAAAGTGAGCTTGGCGCTGGGTTGGAGGTTCTCATCGGAGGAATACCCAAAGTCCTCCATCCCCAGCTGCTCCTGCTCCCCGTTGATGACTGCGGTGATATTCACGAGACCCTCTGTCCAGAGTTCCACAGTCTCCCTAAAAGTGTTCTGGGTTTCGGCGGCCCTCGTCAGCAGCGCTTCGTTGGCCTTGATCTCTTCCTTCAAGGCCACCTCCTGCTCCTTGGCGTCGTCCAGCGTCTTGGTCAAAGTAGCCAGCTTCAACTCAAGATCTGCGTTAGAGTCCTTGGCGGCGCTAAGCTCCTTGCCCTTCTCGACGAGACGACCCTGCAGCTCGCCATGGGCGTAGGCGTCCTTCTCGCGCTCACGCTTGAGCTCGGCAAGCTCTTCGCCGCTCGTCTTGAGATCGGCCTCCAACTGCGCCACCTTCGTCTCCAGCTCCTTCTTGGCGGCCTCGGCAGCTGCGGCAGCATCCTTTGCTTCCTTGAGAGCCCCACCGAATGTTTCCTCACGTGGGGCAAGCTCCTCCTTGTGGCTGTCAAGGTTAACCTTCCGCTGCGCCAACTCGCCTTCCCGCGCAAACAGCTCCTCGGCGACAAGCCGCTGTTGCTCTTCGGCTTCAGCCTTGTCGAGGAGGAAGGCTTTCCGCGCCTCGGCGAGTTGCTCCTGCTCCTCTGCCAGGGACCGGAGAGCTTTCTGGTTGCGACTCCGGAGCTCCTCCGCACGCTTCTCGATGTCCACTCCCGCCTACGCGACAAGGGCTTCCTGGGATTCCACCTTGGCTTGTCGGGTGCGGTAGAGCGACACCAGCTTCCGCAGCAGCTGCTCCTCCTCAGACTCGCCGCTGCTGCTGCTCGGCACGTCAACCAGCGTCAGCCCAGCGGAGGCGAGCACTTCTCCATCAAAAGTTTCTCCTTCGACCGGCGCCCTGGAGCTTGACGCCCAGGGGAGCTTGATGAAGACGCCATCGCCGGCCTTCAAATAGGCGCCAGGCTGGGGCTCTTTGGAGCCTGACGCTGCGGCAGCGGCAGAGGGATCGGTGGTCGGAGTAGCGCCTTGCGCTCCTGCGGCCTCAGGGTCGTCAGTGCGATCGCCAGACCCCTCGCCGGCTCCTGCGGCGGCAGCTTTGGTGGCCTCTTCGCCAGCGGGCTCATCAGCGCCAGCTCCTTCTTCGGTGGCAGCGGCGTCGTCGGTGTTGCCGCGCGCGTTCTCCTCGCCAGTGGCCTCGGTCTCCATCGGCTCCGTGGAAGATGGATCTGACGGCCGGGAAAAGAGAGAAAAAGTCAAGAAAATATCCAAAAAGAAGATCAGAAGAAGAAGAACACAAGGGAAGTTTTCAAGCAAGAAGGGTTACCTGTATTGGGATCTGCAGTCATGGGCTCCACCACCGGGGGGTCGCTGGTGCTGTCCCTTGCCGGAGAACCGTCCCTTGCCGGAGAACTGTCCCTTGCCGGAGACTTCTCCCTTGCCAGAGAACGCTCCCTTGCCGGGGAATCCTCCCTTGGCGGCGTAGTCGAAGCAGATAGCATCTTGGGGGCGGCTTCCGGGTGCTCCTGGTGAGGCTGCTCTACTCCTACACAAACCAACAGTCAGATATCAGGAAAGAAAGAACACCCATGCGCGCCATAACAGCGGGAAGTAAACCATATACTTATGCTGGGGGCTGCGCTGGGGGCTGCTTTGGGAAATGATTGCCGGCTTCGGCAAGGTGGTCTCGGGCGCGCCCCCTGCTGTCGCGGTGGGTTCGTCCTCGATGACAATCACCGGAGCCTTGGCTCTCTTCGCCGCTCTCTGGGCCAGGGTCCTGAAAAGGAATGAATTCAGAATAAAGCAAATCAGGTACAAGACAAAAACAGCAAGAATTGAAGAACTACAAGTACAACAAAGAATCTTACTCTTCTTCTTCCTCGTCGGAGCTGAGTGCGGAGAGGTCGAAGTCCGGCCCACCTTCGGCGTGATGAGGCAGAGGAGTGGGTTCCCTTGACCGCTTGGCGGGGCCAGCGGCAGGATCAGAAGCGGCGGTCTGGGAGGACCCCGCTCCAGTTGCCGCAGCGGCGTGAGACGCTCCCGCGGCAACAGTGCTTGTCGCGGCGGAGCGTGTCACGCGGCGCGGCGGCTGTTGACCCGTCTGCCGCCCTGCTACGTCCCCAGCCTTGCGGAGACGCCTTCTTGGTGGAGCTGGGGGCTCTGCTTGCGGCAAGCTGCTTGGAGATGGCGGGCCGCTCGCACCCTCGGCGGGCTCACTCGACTCGGCGTCAGGCCCGGCAAGCTCTCCCTTGCCGGCAAGCTCTCCGGCAAGCTCGTCTCGATCGGCAAGGCTTGCCGCCTCTGCTGCCTCTGCCTCCTCCATAGTGAATCCAAACTCGCCCGCGGCAGCGGCTGCCGCCGCCTCTTCCGCCCTGGTGGCGATGCGCCACATCTCCGCGTCGGTGGTGTCGCGCGTGAGGCTTTTCTGCTCATCGGAGCGGACCGCCACCTCCACCAAGCCGTCGAAGAACGCCTGCACGACGTCGTCTGCAGGCTCTTGCCAAGTTGGAACAATTCCATGCGAATCGCACAAAGGCATCATTGCACGGATGCGATCGAGCGAGGAATTGTTGCACAGCGCGAGGACGCCCTTCGGCAGCCTGAACCATTCGGGATGTTGAGGGTCGTGCTTGAACAGCTCCTTGAGCATCGCATCCACTTCCAGGACAGTGAAGTTGAAGTTAAGGCCCGGGCGCAGCCTCATAATGTCCGCCGGACCCCCGAATTCCCAGGCGGGTCTCCTCCTCTCCTGCAGGGGGGCGATGCGGCGGCGAAGAAAATCTGCGCCAACGGCGCCTACAGTGAGCCCAGCAAGCCTGAGGCGCAGGATCCGGGTGACGGTGATCTTCAGCCTATCGTCTTCCGGGGCCACGCTACTCCAATCGTTGCCGCGCACTGCTGGGGCTTGGCGCTGGGCAGTAAAGGGCTGCGGGTTCTCCTCGATAATCCAGCACCAGTCTGCTCTCCACTCCTCCCATTTGCTGCGGAGCTCCCCCTCCAGATAAGCTTCATTCTTGCCGGCTCTCGAGATCCAGGCGATTCCGCCGGATAGAGGCTCTCCTCTCTCAACCCGGGGCATGAAGAAGTGGCGGAAAAGGGATACATTTGGGTGGACTCCGACAAAGTTTTCGCAGAGATGCGCGAAAACTGCCATGGTCAGAACAGCATTGGGGGTGAAGTCAAGGAGGTGGAACCCATAGGTGTTCATGATGTCACAGAAGAATTCATAGAAAGGCGGGCAGAGCCCGCAGTAGAAGAACAGTGCGAAGAAGGGATATCCGTTCGGAGCCTGTTCGGAAGCGGCGGCAGAGAGTACCTTTGTGCGCGGATGCGCTCGCGTCTCCGTCGACCAGAAGAGGTAGTAGTACTCCCTCAGCTCCTTCGCAGCGAGCTCGGGGAGGAAGATTGCCCGCTCCTTTCGCAGCGCCTCGAGCCGCAGCGCCTCGGCCGACTTCACGGCCTTCCCGGCTTTCGGAGCCATGGCGGAGGTGGTGGGGAAGATCGACGGCGTTGGTGGCACCGGTGGCGATGGGGGGCGGAGCGCTGCTCTCTTTCGGCTTTGGAAGAAGGCGGGAGCGGCGGAGATTTTTGAGATTGGGATAGCAACTGGCGAGATGGACGAACTGCCCCTGTTTCCTCTGCTTATAAAGAGGGAGGGGGCGGACGTTCTGTTTTTCTGAATAAAGAACCACCCACGATCTCTCCCACGACGCCGCATTCAACGCGTGCCGTTAGGGGAGGGCGCGGTGGATACGGAGTAAGATACGGCGTAAACCAGGCCGCGCGTGCCCGTGCCCTGTTTTGGGCCTGGCCCAACAGCGCTCAGCACCGTGTGTGGCCCAGGCCCGGGGGCTCCTGTCGGTGTACTAGAGTAGGGGTACCCTAGTATCCCAAACTTGTGCATGGGCAGTCGCAGCACCCCGCAGCAAGGCTTGCCGGGTGACCGCCAAGGTCCTCCATGGTTCCTTTGGAGCCATTCAAGAACAAAGTGTTCAAGTCAAGGAGACAAGGCCCCGGCAAGAGGAGCTTGCCGGGAAGGCCAACCAAGGCATTTCAAGGAACTTGCCGCGACGCGCCACGCGTCCCGGCAAGGCCCGGTGAGCGACAAGCTTCCGGGCGCGGCAAGACAACGACCGCGGCAAGGCGCTTGCCGCGGCAAGCTACCACTCTGTACCCGCGCTCCAGCACATCCACCAACGTGTCGCCCTGAGGCCTTTCCAGGTGCGCGTGGCAAGAGGCTGTGCAGCCAGCGGCGCGAGGTGGCAAGCGACACTGACAAGATTACCATCATGGCAAGCGGTGGCGTCCCTGACGATCGCTTTTCTGCACTGTTTGGGCGACACAGACGGGCATTTAATGCCCTTGTCCCCTGCCGTCAGGGTAAGGTAGGATACACTGTTCAGGTAGTTGTACCAACTTCAACATTTTTCCATTTTTACCCTTGCCTACGTTGCCACCTGTCGGTGACCCCTTTGAGCATATAAAAGGAGGCCCATGCGCAACGTAGAGAGGGGGTTCGAAGCCAGAAAACACTCACGCTCGGTCTAGTTAGCAGCTAGAGTGTACTATGGCATTTAGCGCTCCCGAGCAAGAACACAATATAATCAGACATGCAGCAGTAGGAGTATTATCTCTCCGGAGAGCTCCGAAGCTGGGTAAATCGCTCGTGTGCTTCGCCTCGATCTGCTCTTCGTGCGATCTCCGCCCCCCGCCGAACCGAAAGGGGCCCGGTCCGCCGGTCCCCATAGGTGTTCGTTCCCATGACACATGTCATACTTAATGAGTGCTCCCAATTATAAAAGGTGTCTAGGATAGTATATTTATATATGAAATCTCTCTTTCTTCAATATTCTTTCATGAATTGTTCAAATGACCAATACAACGCTTGCTAACCTTCAATAAATTTACAACCTCTACTTCTTAGATGTGAAGTCATTACTCACCATGAGATAAGCAAATGAGGCATATATAATTTCAGATTTATGACAATCAACTCATTCAACCATTTACTCATAGGATATAAGTGAAGCACACGAGTAAATGACAAACTACTCCAACAAGATATAAGTGAAGATCAATGAGTAGCTAAATAATCATGTACTATAGGAAGACTCTCTCTCATTTAAGAATTTCAGATCTTGGTATTGTATTCAAACAGCAAGCAAAACAAAATAAAATGACATTGCAAGGATAGCACAACTTATGTGAAGAAGCAAAAACTTAGGTTCAACAGATACTAACCGATAGTTGTTGAAGAAGAAAGGTGGGATGCCTACCGGGGCATCCCCAAGCTTAGATGCTTGAGACTTCTTGAAATATTATCTTGCGGTGCCTTGGGCATACCCAAGCTTGAGCTTTTGTGTCTCCTTAATTCCTTTCATATCATGGTTTCTCTTTTTATCAAAAGCTTTATCCACACCAAACTCAGCAAGAACTCGTGAGATAGGTTAGTATAAACCAATGCAAAACCTTATTATTATCTACTGTAATAAATCACCAAAATTATTATTCAACATTGCATACTAAATGCCTCTGGATATTTAACACTCCTATCCCCAAATAGAGTCATTAAACAAGCAAACATATGCAAACAATGCAAACATAACAGCAATCTGTCAAAACAGTATAGTCTGTAAAGAATGCAAGAGTATCAATACTTCCCTAACTCCAAAAATTATGAGAAAAATACTAAGCTGTAGAAGATTTATCAGAGCTCAATATGCAAAAAGTTTCAACATTATATCATGCTCTGACTTTTTGCAACAACGGTAAACTTTCTGTTTTCAAACAGCAACATGTATACTAGCAAAATAAGCATGGCAAAGGCTATCCATGACATTTTTTTTGAAAATAAAGATGCAAAACATTATTCTAACTAACAGCAAACAAATACTAATAACAGAAAATGACGCTCCAAGCAAAACACATATCATGTGGTGAATAAAAATATAGCTCCAAGTAAAGTTACCGATGAACGAAGACGAAAGAGGGGATGCCATCCGGGGCATCCCCAAGCTTAGGCTCTTGGTTGTCCTTGAATATTACCTTGGGGTTCCTTGGGCATCCCCAAGCTTAGGCTCTTACCACTCCTTATTCCTTAGTCCGTTGAATCTTTACCCAAAACTTGAAAACTCCACAACACAAAACTCAACAGAAAAACTCGTAAGCTCCGTTAGTATAAGAAAATAAAACCACCACTTAGGTACTGTAATGAACTCATTCTCAATTCATATTGGTGTAAATCTAGTGTATTATAATTTCTCTATGGTTCATATACTCCGATACTACTCATAGATTCATCAAAATAAGCAAACAACACATAGAAAACAGAATCTATCAAAAACAGAACAGTCTGTAGTAATCTGTATCAAACGTATACTTCTGGAACTCTAAAAATCCTACCAAATTAGGAAGTCCTAATAAATTTGTGTACAAATCCAGAAAAAAATGAATCAGATAAGAATCACGTTTCAGTGAATTAACAAAACTAACTTACTGGGTGCAAAAGTTTATGATTTTCAGCAGGATCAACACAACTATCACCGTAAGCCATCCTAAAGGTCTTACTTGGCACTTTATTGAAATAAGAGCTATAAAACATGATTACTACAGTAGCATAATCATGTGGGTACACAAAAACAGTAAGGATAGATATTGGGTTGTCTCCCAACAAGCGCTTTTCTTTAATGCCTTTCTAGCTAGGCATGATGATGACAATGATGCTCATATAAAAGATAAGAATTTAAACATAACGGGAGCATCATGAAGCATATGACTAGCACATTTAAGTCTAACCCACTTCCTATGCATAGGGATTTTGTGAGCAAAGAACTTATGGGAACAATAATTAACTAGCATCGGAAGGCGAAACAAGCATAACTTCAAAATTTTCAACACATAGAGAGGAAACTTGACATGATTGCAATTCCTACAAGCATATGTTCCTCCCTCATAATAATTTTCAGTAGAATCATGAGTGAATTCAACAATATAACCAGCACCTAAAGCATTATTTTCATGATCTACAAGCATAGAAAATTTACTACTCTCCACATAAGCGAATTTCTTCTCATGAATAATAGTGGGAGCAAACTCAACAAAATAATTATCATGTGAGGCATAATCCAATTGGAAACTAAAATCATGATGACAAGTTTCATGGTTATCGTTATTCCTAATAGCATACAAGTCATCACAATAATCATCATAGATAGCAACTTTGTTCTCATAATCAATTGGAACCTCTTCTAAAATAGTGGAATCATCACTAAATAAAGTTGACACTCTTCCAAATCCACTTTCATATTCATCACAATAAGATTTAACATCCTCCAAAATAGTGGGATCACTACTTCCTAAAGTTGACACTCTTCCAAACCCACTTTCATCAATATAATCATCATAAATAGGAGGCATGCTATCATCAAAATAAATTTGCTCATCAAAACTTGGGGGACAAAAATATCATCTTCATCAAACATAGCTTGCCCAAGCTTGTGGCTTTGCATATCATTAGCTTCATGGATATTCAAGGAATTCATACTAACAACATTGCAATCATGCTCATCATACAAAGACCTAGTACCAAACATTCTAATGCATTCTTCTTCTAGCACTTGAGCACAATTTTACTTTCCATCATTCTCACGAAAGATATTAAAAAGATGAAGAATATAAGGCAAACTCAATTCCATTTTTTGTAGTTTTTCGTTTATAAACTAAACTAGTGATAAAACAAGAAACAAAAAGATTCGATTGCAATATCTAAAGATATACCTTCAAGCGCTCACCTCCCTGGCAATGGTGCCAGAAAAGAGCTTGATGTCTACTACACAACCTTCTTCTTGTAGACATTGTTAGGCCTGCAAGTGCACCGGTTTGTAGGACAGTAGCAAATTTCCCTCAAATGGATGACCTAAGGTTTATCAATCCGTGGGAGGCGTAGGATGAAGATGGTCTCTCTCAAACAACCCTGCGACCAAATAATAAAGAGTCTCTTGTGTCCCCAACACACCCAATATAATGGTAAATTGTATAGGTGCACTAGTTCAGAGAAGAGATGGTGATACAAGCGCAATATGGATAGTAGATAAAGGTATTTGTAATCTGAAAATATAAAAACAGCAAGGTAACTAATGATAGAAGTGAGCGTAAACGGTATGGCAATGATAGGAAACAAGGCCTAGGGTTCATACTTTCACTAGTGCAAGTTCTCTCAACAATAATAACATAGATAGATCATATAACAATCCCTCAATATGCAACAAACGGTCAGTCTAAAGCAACTAATAGCGGAGAACAAACGAAGAGATTATGGTAGGGTACGAAACCACCTCAAAGTTATTCTTTTGGATCGATCTATTCAAGAGTTTGTACTAGAATAACACCTTAAGACAGAAATCAACCAAAACCCTAATGTCACCTAGATACTCCATTGTCACCTCAAGTATCCGTGGGCATGATTATACGATATGCATCACACAATCTCAGATTCATCCAACCAACACAAAGTACTTCAAAGAGTGCCCCAAAGTTTCTACCGGAGAGTCAAGAAAACGTGTGCCAACCCCTATGCATAGGTTCATGGGCGGAACCCGCAAGTTGGTCACCAAAACATACATCAAGTGGCACGTGATATCCCATTGTCACCACAGATAAACACGGCAAGACATACATCCGGTGTTCTCAAATCAAAGACTCAATCCGATAAGATAACTTCAAAGGGAAAACTCAATCCATTACAAGAGAGTGGAGGGGGAGAAACATCATAAGATCCAACTATAATATCAAAGCTCGCCATACATCAAGATCGTGCCATAGAGAGAACACGAGAGAGAGAGAGAGATCAAACACATAGCTACTGGTACATACCCTCAGCCCCAAGGGCGAACTACTCCCTCCTCGTTGTGGAGAGCACCGGGATGATGAAGATAGCCACCGGTGATGGATTCCCCCTCCAGCAGGGTGCCGGAACAGGCTCCCGAGAGGTTTTTGGTGGCTACAGAGGCTTGCAGCGGCGGAACTCCCGATCTATCTTGATATTCGATGTTTTAGGGTACGTAGGCTTATATAGGCGAAAGAAGTCGGCCGGGGGAGCCTCGAGGGGCCCACAAGAGGGTAGGGCTCACCCAGGGGGTGGCGCACCCCCTATCTCGTGGCCTCCTTGATGATCTTCTGACGTGAACTCCAAGTCTCCCGGATCATATTCTTCCTAAAAATCACGCTCCTGAAGGTTTCGTTCCATTTGGACTCCGTTTGATATTCCTTTTCTTTGAAATACTGAAACATGCAATAAAACAACAATATGGGCTGGGCCTCTGGTTAATAGGTTAGTCCCAAAAGTAATATAAAAGTGTATAATAAAGCCCATAATCATTCAAAATAGATAATAAAATAGCATGAATGCTTCATAAATTATAGATACGCTGGAGACGTATCATCCACGTCCGATGGAAGTCGTTCCTTGACCACGTTGACCATGCCGCGTTGAGAGCACCAGGGCGGTGGATGACAGCGAGACCTAGGAAGGGGACAATGCGGAGCCAGGGAAGACGTGGCAGTGGAAGCCCGTGCGGAGAGGAGTACGAGGGTTCATTGGTTTGGCTGTGGTGTGAGGCTGCCGTCGCCACAGGGCCTGGCCAGCGGTGGGAATAATAGGGGGCGGTAAGGCCTCCGCGGCAGCACAACCGGCCACAGGAGGCAGGAGCATGTGGCACGACTGGCGCTGCTTTGGGCGGCTGGAGCAAGAAGACCAGAGGATGAAGAAGCACTACAGCCATTGGATCGACATCGTACGGTCACTGGAGCTAGAATCGTTCATATTGACTAAGTTGACAAAGCCCTCCATCCCATTCAACTTAGTAGGCCCACAAGTCAGCCTCCCACCAAAGTGGGTCCCGGCTAGTATGGGGAGTATTCATTTTTTTGTGCGTAATAAGGAGGCACTTCCGGTGGGTCCGAGCTGACAGCGGGGGAACATTTTTTTTCAAAATACCGTGCCCGTCCGATGGGCCTAGCAGTCAGGGGGAAATGATTTTTTTCATGAAATACGGTAGCCCATCTGTTGGGTCCCTGCTGTCAGGTGGAGGAATAATTATTTTGCACGTAATAAGGAGGCACTTCCTTGTGGCTGCCGTGGACCCAGCTGTCAGCCTCTCCACGTACATTACTCTTCCGATGGAAGTCGGTCGTTGACCACATTGACCACGCCACGCGGAGAGCACCACGGTGGTGGATGACGGCAAGGCCTAGGAAGGGGACAACCAGAGCCAGGGAAGACGCGGTAGTGGATGCCCACACGGAGAGGAGTACGAGGGTTCACTGGTTCGGCTGCAGTGTGAGGCTGTCGTCGCCGCAGAATAATAGGGGATGTGGGTTAGTGGAGGGATGGCCTGGCCAGC
This sequence comes from Triticum timopheevii, assembly GCA_963921465.1. NCBI lineage: Eukaryota > Viridiplantae > Streptophyta > Magnoliopsida > Poales > Poaceae > Triticum > Triticum timopheevii. Next base: position 238,706,765 of record OY997266.1, on the reverse strand, counting down.
GGTAGGAGTAGTATGGGGGCGGTGAGGCCTCCGCGGCAGCACAGCCGGCCAAAGGGAGGCAGGAGCATGCGGCACGACCGCTGCTTTGGGCGGCTAGAGCAAGAAAACTAGAGGTTGAAGAAGCACTAAAGCCGTTGGATGGACATCGTACGGTCACTCGACCTAGAATCGTTCATATATTGACTAAGTTGACAAAGCCCTCCATCCCCGTCAACTTAATAGGCCCACAAGTCAGCCTCCCACTATGGTGGGTCCCAGCTGGCAGGGGGTATTCTTTTTTTGTGCGCAATAAGAAGGCACTTCCTTGCGGGCGAAGATATAGTTGGTGGGTTCGACCTGTCAGCGAAGGGAACTTTTTTTCATGAAATACAGAGGCCCTTCCGGCGGGTCCCAGAGGTCAGGTGGAGGAATCATTATTTTGCGCGTAATAAGGAGGCCTTTCCTTGTGTGCGGCCGTGGACCCAACTGTCAGCCTCTCCACGCACAGTCCACTTCCGATGGATGTCATTCATTGACCACGTTGACCATGCCACGCCGAGAACACCAGGGAGGCAGACGACGGCGAGGCCTATGAAGGGAACGACACAGAGCCGGGAAAGACACGGCAATGGCTGCCCACGCGGTGTAGAGTATGAGGGTTGACTGGTTCAGCTGCCGTCGCTGGAAAATAACAGGAGGTGTGGGTGAGTAGAGGGATAGACATGACAGGGATGCGAGTATGATGGGGCCGTGAGGCCTGCCCGGTAGTATAGCTGGCCATGGGAGGCGGGAGTAGGCTGTTCCGATGGCACTAGTTTGGGCGGCTGGAGCAGGAAGATCAGAGACTGAAGAAGCACGATTGCCGTTAGATTGACATCTAACGGTCTGACGCTGGTAGAGTGGATTGTTGACTAAGTTTCTTTTTTGAGAAACCTTGCGCATGCATGAACTTAGTAGGCCCACAAGTCAGCCTCCAAATATGTGGCACACAACATAGAGCCCATTTGCTATTTTTTAATAATTTGCAGCCCATTTGCTAATTCTTAAGTAATTTATTATAGCCCATTTTCTGCCCAGGACCACGGTCAAAAAGTTCAACCTTATTTTGCATATTTTGGTGGAGTCCGAATAGTTGTAATCCCGAAATAATAAACATTTTTTTAAGAACTTATTGATTTGCCAAAAAAATCATTTTTTAAGAACAGTTGTAAGCAAATAAGACGTGGGACGATTGAGTTGGTTTAAGGGAAAACCAGTGGTAAAAAAATCAATGCTGGGAGGAAAAAAACAACAAAAGTAAGGATGTAAATATCAAAAGGGAATTTTATGTATTTTCAATATAATGATACGTGTATATGAACTAGTAAAACTATAGGTAGAGGATAGAAAACAGATGTAGGACATGCGTTTCAAGAGGAAAATAGAACTGGGCTGTGTGTTTGAATCAGTAAAAAAATTGCCTGCGGATGTTGTAAGACATAATATAACTAACTCTGGCGGGCCAGAGGCCAGTAGATACCTGCTGTATCTTTGTGCCTCGTTGTCGTCATGGGTTGGGCCTGTTAAAAACAAAACCAATCCTGGGCAGTCTGCAGCCCAGTTGAAACTTGCTCAACCTGAAAAAACAATATACGTGCTCAATAAACGAGAGAATTATGCAAGTACAGACTGATAACTGGGATGCACCAGGGATATTGTTTTTTTATCGTGATAATAAGTGCATGCACTTGTTTCAAAAAAATTGGAGAACTGGGAATTCGAACGGTGGGTGCTTATGCTACCCATCAAATAAAAATCAGGTGCCTGAAAATTCTTTTTGAAACAAATGATTCAGCTTTATATCCACGCCGACCCTCGGCATGATGGTTGGAAGCAAATGCAAGTTCATACCAAAAGGTTGTTAACAACAATACCAACTTGGGGACGACAAGGTACTACAACTACCAATACCAAACTAACTTATAATCTTTTTACTCCTGGCCCTAGTGTTCGTCTGGTAGAAAATCTTGAAGAGGACCAGTTCCCGCTCCTTCTCTTGCTCCAGGTCCCCGAGGTGGTACTGGTGCATCACCCAGTTGGTCCTCTACTGGTCGAAGTTCTTGTTGGTGTGCAGCACCAGAACCTTTTTTGCTGCCCGTCTACCGGCCGTTCACCATCACCGTCAAGGTATTGCCGGTCTTGTTGTCACATCCCCAGTTCAGGCCTTGCTTTTCTTTGCTTTATCATCCATGCATCATGTCTAAATTTATTGGAAACTTGAAATGGGGATGCTAAAACCCTAGCACCAAATGAACCCAACTAGGGTTTACTAAAAATATTTTCAATGAACCTGAAATGCCCTTCTAAAATGTTCATCACTTTTGCCTTGGTCCTAAACCACTGTCAGAAGTGATGCACAGATTTCTAGGTCACTCTAAGGTCATTGGATTAAATCTCTAACTATTGAATTTGGGCATTTAAATTATATAAAATATTTCAAATGCTCAAATAATCCCAGACTAAAATGTTCCATGCTGGAAATATTCCATCTAAGGACCAGGTGCAGTTTGGTGATTTTTGGAGTTGCCTAGGTATTTTTAGAAATGCAACAAACCTACAGAATATTTAAAAAACAGAAATATAAGATAGAGAGAAACTTACCTAGGCCACTTACCTGGCGCCCACCAAGCCCACCTGGGCCTCACCTGTGCTGGTCCAGCCTACCTGGCCCGGTGCCAGTCATCCCCAACCTCTGCCAGTAGGCAGAGGAGGGACAACGCACGGCGCACGCGCGGGTGCCACGCCACCAGGCTGCCTGCCTGTGTCGCCTGGCCACCGCGACGCCTCGCATCTTCTCCTCGGTGCTGCCTCGACCCCCTGGACATCACTCTCCCCTCCTCTGGCCTCTCCCTCGTCCTCTCCCACTACGACCGACGCGTCCGTCGCCGCCGACGAGAACCGCCGTGGCCACAGCCACTGCCTCGTCTCGTCGTTGCGCCCAGAGGCTCTGCCTCGACCCCCTCTTCCTCTCCACCAACCCACGCCCCGCCGGACGCCCTCGAACGCCGGCCACTCCATCTTACAGCTACTGTTTAGCACAAATCATATAAATGGCATTTAAATATCCACTTATGGAGTTTGAATTTGAATCCTGGATTCAAACCAACTTCATTTAATATGGTTGCTAGTTGCATTAGCTCAATCAACAGCATATTGCCATAACATTATCATGCATCATATTGTTGCATTGCATTGATTGGGTCCCTCTTTATTTGCCGGTAACTGTCCCCTCTCGATAGACGTGGTTTCGACGATGAGATCGATGACACCGATGAAGAGCTATAATATCTTCAGAAGTGCCAGGAAAGCAAAACCCCCCTTGTTCATTCCGATACAATCCTACTCTCTCGCTCCTGCTCTCTTTTACTGCATTAGGACGACAACGATTCATCTGTTACTTGCTGCGGTAGCTGAACCCCTTTATCCTCTGCATGACCTGTCATTGCCACAGTAAATAGATGAAACCCACTAGCATGAGTAGGATTTGTTTGAGCCCTGATGTGCCTACTCATTCATGCTTGTTTGTCATGCCTGCTATTGCTTAGAGTTGTGTCAGGTCTGATTCATCGAGGATGAATCAGAGGTGTGTGAACATGACCTACTGTGTGTGTGAGCAAAGTGTGTGAACACGATTTGGTAAAGGTAGCGGTGAGAGGCCATGTAGGAGTACATGGTGGGTTGTCTCATTGCAGCCGTCCTCAGGAACTGAGTTCTGTGTTTGTGATCCATGATTCAGCTACTACCACGCATTGGGCCCGAAACCAATGGACCCTCTCGGCTTCTTAATCACCCTTGTCCTCTGTCCAGGAGTTGCAAGTAGTTTCTGGTGTTTGTAGTATGCTGGAGGCCGTGGGCAGCGCTGACCGGAGGGGTGGGCTGTGATGCAGTAGGCACGTGGCACGGTGTACCGGGCGCCCGTTTGGTGTCTCGGGAACCCTGCTCACATCGTTTGGGGCTGTGAGCGAAACTCCGGCCGGATCTCCTCATGGATGGAACCCGAATAGGCGATAAACCTGGACTAGGGACTTGAGTGTTTAGGTAGGTCGTGGCCGACACCCTCGTTGGGCTTCTGCTTGAAGGTTGCCAAGTACATGTCATGTAAACGGCGGTAATTGGTGAGAGCGTGTGTGAAGAAGTACACCCCTGCAGGGTTAACATCATCTATTCGAATAGTCGTGTCCGCAGTAAAGGACTTCTGGGTTGCCTATATCAGTTCATAGACAAGTGAAAGTGGATACTTTAAAATACGCAAGATAAGCGTGAGTGCTATGGATGGCGTTCTCGTAGGGAGACGGGAGCGGATCCATAGTGGTGTATTGGTTGGTGAATATGTGGACTCGTGTGCGCCACCTTAAAAGAGTTACTTGCAGTCATAGTTCGGGATAACCACCGAGTCAAAGCTGGCTTGCTGCAGTTAAACCCCACCATCCCCTTTGTTGATAATGATGCATATGTTGTTAGTTCTGATGTAAGTCTTGCTGGGTACATTTGTACTCACGTTTGCCTATTTTATGTTTTTGCAGAGAGACTTCAGTCTCGCTAGTAGTTCCACGTGGACTTCGACGTTTCGCTTGTTACCTCAGCTACGATCTTGTGCCCTCGGCAAGATCTGGTAGATAGTCAGGCTTCTCAGCCTTTTTCATTTATAGTTGTCTGTACTCAGACATGTTAAGGTTCCGCCTGTGCTTTGATTTGTGTGCTCTCAATGTTGGGTCATGAGACCCATGTTTGTAATATCTCGCTCCTCGGAGCCTATTGAGTAAATACTTGAGTCGTAGAGTCATGTTGTGATGCCATGTTGTATTTGCACATATCGAGCATATTGTGTGTATGTTATTGAAATGCTTGGTATGTGTGGGATCTGACTATCTAGTTGTTTATCTTTAGTAGCCTCTCTTACCGGGAAATGTCTCCTAGTGTTTCCACCGAGCCATGGTAGCTTGCTACTGCTCCGGAACACTTAGGCTGGCCGGCATGTGTCCTTCTTCGATCATGTGTCTGTCCCTTCAGGGAAATGTCACGCGATGAATATGAGAGTCCTGTTAGCCCGCTACAGCCTGGTTCACCGGAGTCCTGCTAGCCCAGTGCTACAGCCTGGATTCACTCGCTGATGACCGACACGTTCGATGCTGGGTCATGGATGCCTGTCCCTGTAAGTCTGTGCCACTTTGGGTTTACGACTAGCCATGTCAGCCCGGGCTCCTTATCATATGGATGCTAGCGACAGTATCATATACGTGTGCCAAAAGGCGCAAACGGTCCCGGGCAAAGGTAAGGCGACACCCGTGGGAATACCGTGCGTGAGGCCGCAAAGTGATATGAGGTGTTACATGCTAGATCGATGTGGCATTGAGTCGGGGTCCTGACAGCTTTGGTATCAGAGCTTGACTGCCTGTAGGTCTACCAAGCCAAACTGGTCGAAGTTGAGTCTAGAAATGCTTTAGTTATATGTAGGGGAATTGATTGTGGGATGGGAATGTAAGGATCTTTTTACTCCTTATACCTCATGGCCTTCTAATCTGAGTCAACCTCTTCTCTTCTATGGGGTTTAAGAACTAGGCCTTCTCATCTATCTATCAGGATGACGTGTTACTAATCCATAGACTTATAGAATTGCTAGTTTCAAATCTCAGCTCAGTTTTACTACTTCCGTATGTTCATAACTGTTGATCTCGAAACCTCGATATTGTGCTTCGGAGTGGCTATGCCACCATTTTGTAGCATGTCTCCAATCTTTTGAGCATTTACAGCCGTTATGCTATCCGAGTCATCCCAGGTTCCTAAACAATCTGATGCACTTGCAAATCCTTTCCCTCTGGTTTTGATGTTCCTTTGGGCCAGGTTAATCACACTAATTGCTGAGTTGAGGTATTCTATTGCCTCGACATATATGTTGGAACTATTATTATGACCCTAGGTGTCTTAGGGGATCATCTAGTAATCTAGCCATGATTTGTATCCCAGTGTGATGATTCTGGCCTTTCTTCTCGAAAGCATCCCATGATGCCATTTAGTAGTAGGTATTCTATTCCTGGGTTCTTGACCCAAGATTCACTCCACTTACCTCGTGTTGATAGTGTTGTTAGTTCCTTTAGGTTATTAGTAACCTTTGCATTAGTCCTCGAGGTCCGTGGTATTTCCTTCTTCCAAATACTATGAACCACTTATGGCAGAAGTTTGTTGGATCAAAAGATCACAACCAGACTACTCATGATGAGTCCTCCATTCTATATTGTGAATCTACCAGTTCTACCTTTCCGCATGGGTTATCCGGAAGAAATGTTGAGCTTCGCTCGACATACTAATCTATGCATCCACAACTCAGAAAATTATATGTTCCTTTGAGTTGTTCTCTTTAGCTGTATTCTGACCCCCATCTATCATTTGATAGTCAAGAGTATGCGTGCATTCGTTCATCGATACCTATTACTTTTGTGGTCCGTCAAGCCATTCTATTCCGGAATGACTAGGAGAAACAAACTCCAGCACCTCATCCATTTCTTGGAGTGGTCAAAGCAGTTGTGTTCCACAGATCAAATACTAATCCAGCTTTTGTTCTGTTCCACCTTGGAGTGTTACCCTCTTTACGTCGGGATTGTCATGATAATTGCACCATCTATTGTGAATTCTTGACGTAGTGATACTTCACGCCATCATTATTCATTCCTCGGTTCCGTGTTGTTGCAGCCGGAGTGCCGACAAGTGAATCGTGATGTGTGAACTCATTACTCCTAGCAACTCCGTTGCTTGGTAGTTAAAGGACAATAAATTCATTCTTAGCAAGTTGGTTATTGAATCATCATCCTAAGATTGATCGTGCTACCTAGTCCATTCAACTGGTGCACTCCTCGATCGATGAGTTAGGATTATTTCAAACCCTCGCTCTATTGATCATATCGTCTTGCCCTGAAAAACAAGATTGTTCTTGAGCTTATAACATATCGGTGGTTCATGATTTTCTGAATATCTTCTCGGAAGTATCACCAGGTTGTCGCCTGACCGCTATGTTGAGCTCGTGATCAAGTTGGTTTTCGAAACCACCCTTTCTCCAAGAAGCCGTGTTCGATACCCCTGAGCTGGTTGGTTAAGCTAAACAACAACTTGGAGAGTTGGAAGATGAAAGCTTGTCTGACTCAGTTCATTCCAAAGGGATATCTTTGTGTGTGTGTGTGTGTGTGTGTTGAAGAAAGATGATATCTTCATTGATTGATCCTCATGGTCCATTGTTGGATTTATTGTCTTATCCCAAACCTTTGATTTGAGTTTGAGCTATCATCAAATCAAATCAGAACCAACGATGTTCGTAATGTTGTCTTACTCGTGGATTTTCCTCGGGCATACACCATTATATCTTTTGGGTCTGACCAATACTATCACCTTGTCCACATAGTTATGGAATTCCATCTCCATGGGAATCTGGATAAATTGTTGTTGATCCCATCGACAACATCCTTATCTCCCCCATGATTTTGTTGAACATTAAGCTAGTGTTGGAAACTTCTATAAGCATTATCTTCATGTTCCGTTCATGAAGTCTATGTTGGGTGAAAGAAGTGACTTCCTCTAATTCACGGTACTTGGTGCAAGTTGCCGCCGTGAGTTCGAGAAAGATTGTTTTTGTTCCTCGGGAATCATCCCAAATCAGTCATGCATACGTGCAAAGTATTCCATGGTTTGGTAGATTAATTACCTCCACCCCATTCGTATTCCTAGCACATCAAGCCACTGGTTGATTTGTTCAAGGATAATAAGTTCTAAGTACTAGTCCTGAAGGTACCAGACGGATTTGTACAAGATTTTGTTATCCTCGATGATGGTCCCCCACCGGAACTCGGTAGTGTTTTATTGTAAGACTATCATGGGATCATGTTTGTCTAGGACAACGTGTTCACATGTTTGTAGCAGAACCAGCTCATGTTTTGGAGCTTGCTATCGTAGTTCATTTCCCGAGAATCTCGCAATGTCATCTCGTCGATTTGTGTTGCAAACTTTCATTTTTCTTTCCAGACCCGATGAGTCTGGATTATTCTAACACCAACCAGATCTGAATCTCAGGCAGATATGATGGTTGGAACATTTTCCAAGAACTATAATATTGGTCTCGCGATAACCGGTAAAATGGATGTCGTGGCCAACACACCCCGCCGGAAGACCTATTATTGTAGTATCTTGATTGAAGAAGTTGGCCACCTTCCCATAAGGACTTCATAGGATATACTCCCTAGTTGTGCCTTATGATTTCTGTGTTCCCGAAGTCCGACCTTTTACCTGATGTTCTAGATATCAAACCATATCTATGAATGGGATACACCAGCACATCAAGGAGAACATTAGAAGTGGAGTGCTAAATGTCTCTCGGTCAATCATCTAGATTATGTTCCGTTGGGCTCGCTAAGGTGAAATCTGAGAAAGTGTTATCTTCCTTTGCATCTGCATCGTCCATCGCTATTCATCATGGTAGTATGTTGTGTTGTCAGCACCCTTGACACGGATGTTGGTAAAACCTTGATGAATATGGAAATGCTCAAGTTTTTGAAAGCACGCACAAGCATTCGGTGCTATCATAGTTATTAACCGGGATTGTTCTCAGTTTCCCCGGTTATGCTATAACCATTTCAATAGTGGAATCACTCTCTGCTATTGAGTTTCTCCCCAGTTACTAGAATCATTCCCAGCATTTGTATTTTGTTCCCAACTTGCACTGTCATTGTGCCATCCTATCTTGGGTCCCATCCATTTCCGATGATAAGCAAAATCATCCCTTGTGTTGTCTTCAACAAGGTAGTCCACATCATCCATTCTGGCCCGAGAATGTCCTTCTTTCGGACTCCTTCAAATGATCGATTGTGATTTGCCTTAAGCTGGTATAAAGAGCCTCAGTGATCTTTGAATCAAAGGTAATTCTTTTTGCCACTTAAGGGATGATTCTACGAGCCACCTTCCCTAAGGTGCCCCGTTATGGAATCATGGCAGTTTATCCTCGCTACTTGGAACCCTCGTCAAATTGCTTCCTCCGTCCCTCCTGATGCATGTTTTGCCTCTCAACTCCAGAAATGTTTCTATGTCTCATTCCTTGAATTGATCTTGTGATCATTAATATGATCCTAAGTTGCTCGAATCTCAGGAAGATCGATTCCTCTAAAATTCTTCCTTTCTACTTATTGTCATGTGGGATGGAGTTCTCAGAGCAAGACTTCGAGACAATGATGGTGAACGAATCAATGTTCATTTGAAGTGCAACCTGGATCGTGAAGATTATATTAGTTTGCGCTTCCCTTTCATCTTATCCTACGCTTGAATCTCGGGACGAGATTCTTGTTTAGTGGGGGTGAGTTGTCACATCCCCAGTTCAGGCCTTGCTTTTCTTTGCTTTATCATCCATGCATCATGTCTAAATTTATTGGAAACTTGAAATGGGGATGCTAAAAACCTAGCACCAAATGAACCCAACTAGGGTTTACTAAAAATATTTTCAATGAACCTGAAATGCCCTTCTAAAATGTTCATCACTTTTGCCTTGGTCCTAAACCACTGTCAGAAGTGATGCACAGATTTCTAGGTCACTCTAAGGTCATTGGATTAAATCTCTAACTATTGAATTTGGGCATTTAAATTATATAAAATATTTCAAATGCTCAGATAATCCCAGACTAAAATGTTCCATGCTGGAAATATTCCATCTAAGGACCAGGTGCAGTTTGGTGATTTTTGGAGTTGCCTAGGTATTTTTAGAAATACAACAAACCTACAGAATATTTAAAAACAGAAATATAAGGGAGAGAGAAACTTACCTGGGCCACTTACCTGGTGCCCACCAAGCCCACCTGGGCCTCACCTGTGCTGGCCCAGCCCACCTGGCCCGGTGCCAGTCATCCCCAACCTCTGCCAGTAGGCAGAGGAGGGACAACACACGGTGCACGCGCGGGCGCCACGCCACCAGGCTGCCTGCCTGTGTCGCCTGGCCACCGCGACGCCTCGCGTCTTCTCCTCGGCGCTGCCTCGACCCCCTGGACATCACTCTCCCCTCCTCTGGCCTCTCCCTCGTCCTCTCCCGCTACGACCGACGCGTCCGTCGCCGCCGACGAGCACCGCCGTGGCCACAGCCACTGCCTCGTCTCGTCGTTGCGCCCAGAGGCTCTGCCTCGACCCCCTCTTCCTCTCCACCAACCCACGCCCCGCCGGACGCCCTCGAACGCTGGCCACGTCATCTTCTTCAACCTCGGTCCGCCGAGATCGCCATCGCCGCCCCGCTCGCTCCGACGCTTCCCCGAGCTCGCCGTTCGCCTCGTCGCAACCGCCGTGAGCCCCTACCCCTTCTCCCCCTCTCCGTTTGCCTTCTTGAGCACCACAGCGACCACACCGAGCTCGGCCGCACCCGCCGCCGCCACCGCATGTCGCCGTCGTGGCCACAGCCACGTTGGCTCGATTCCGAGCACACCACCGTCCTCACCGCACCCGCAGGAGCCCAGAACACCATCCCACGCACCTCGTCGTGCCCCCTAGCGCCGTGTTCGACCTTGGCCGAACTCCGGCGACTACCAAGGTCGTCGCCGGCAACCTTTCCGGCCACCCCGAGCCCAACCACCGCCACCAAACGCTGCGGCTTGCTCCCAGCTACCCGTAGATGGTCTCGGCCGACCATTTGGTCGCCGGAGCACGAATTTTCACTTTCGCCGCCGCGTCTGGCCTCGCCGGCGGCTAAACGCCGGCAGGCTTTGACTCGTTGACCGGCGGGTTTGACCCCGCTAACTTAGTTGACCAGGTGGGACCCTCTGCTAATTAACCTAGTTTAGGTTTAATCAAAATTAGCTAGCCTAATTAACTACTGACAAGTGGGACCCCCCTGTTAATTAACTTAGATTAGAGCTAACTAATATTAGTTAGTTAAACTAACTACTGACACGCAGGGCCCACAGGTCAGTTTGACCTGGACCGCGCCCGTTGACTGCTGACGTCACAGTGACGTCATGCTGACGCAGTAACTTATTTTCTGGATTTATTTTTATATAGGAAATTCCAGAAAATAACCAAAACTTCTAAAATTCATAGAAATTCAACCGTAACTCCAAATGAAATACATTATATATGAAAAATGTTCAGAAAAATCCAATCTATCCATCTGTACCATTTTCATGCATGTTAGAACAACTTACAGCTACTGTTTAGCACAAATCATATAAATGGCATTTAAATATCCACTTATGGAGTTTGAATTTGAATCCTGGATTCAAACCAACTTCATTTAATATGGTTGCTAGTTGCATTAGCTCAATCAACAGCATATTGCCATAACATTATCATGCATCATATTGTTGCATTGCATTGATTGTGTCCCTCTTTATTTGCCGGTAACTATCCCCTCTCGATAGACGTGGTTTCGACGATGAGATCAATGACACCGATGAAGAGCTATAATATCTTCAGAAGTGCCAGTCAAGCAAAACCCCCCTTGTTCATTCCGATACAATCCTACTCTCTCGCTCCTGCTCTCTTTTACTGCATTAGGACGACAATGATTCATCTGTTACTTGCTGCGGTAGCTGAACCCCTTTATCCTCTGCATGACCTGTCATTGCCACAGTAAATAGATGAAACCCACTAGCATGAGTAGGATTTGTTTGAGCCTTGATGTGCCTACTCATTCATGCTTGTTTGTCATGCCTGCTATTACTTAGAGTTGTGTCAGGTATGATTCATCGAGGATGAATCAGAGGTGTGTGAACATGACCTACTGTGTGTGTGAGAAAAGTGTGTGAACACGATTTGGTAAAGGTAGCGGTGAGAGGCCATGTAGGAGTACATGGTGGGTTGTCTCATTGCAGCCGTCCTCAAGAACTGAGTTCTGTGTTTGTGATCCATGATTCAGCTACTACCACGCATTGGGCCCGAAACCAATGGACCCTCTCGGCTTATTAATCACCCTTGTCCTCTGTCCAGGAGTTGCAAGTAGTTTCTGGTGTTTGTAGTATGCTGGAGGCCGTGGGTAGCGCTGACCGGAGGGGTGGGCTGTGATGCGGTAGGCACGTGGCACGGTGTACCGGGCACCCGTTTGGTGTCTCGGGAACCCTGCTCACATCGTTTGGGGCTGTGAGCGAAACTCCGGCCGGATCTCCTCATGGATGGAACCCGAATAGGCGATAAACCTGGACTAGGGACTTGAGTGTTTAGGTAGGTCGTGGCCGACACCCTCGTTGGGCTTCCGCTTGAAGGTTGCCGAGTACATGTCGTGTAAACGGCGGTAAGTGGTGAGAGCGTGTGTGAAGAAGTACACCCCTGCAGGGTTAACATCATCTATTCGAATAGCCGTGTCCGCGGTAAAGGACTTCTGGGTTGCCTATATCAGTTCATAGACAAGTGAAAGTGGATACTTTAAAATACGCAAGATAAGCGTGAGTGCTATGGATGGCGTTCTCATAGGGAGACGGGAGCGAATCCATAGTGGTGTATTGGTTGGTGAATATGTGGACTCGTGTGCGCCACCTTAAAAGAGTTACTTGCAGTCATAGTTCAGGATAGCCACCGAGTCAAAGCTGGCTTGCTATAGTTAAACCCCACCATCCCCTTTGTTGATAATGATGCATATGTAGTTAGTTCTGATGTAAGTCTTGCTGGGTACATTTGTACTCACGTTTTCCTATTTCATGTTTTTGCAGAGAGACTTCAGTCTCGCTAGTAGTTCCACGTGGACTTCGACGTTTAGCTTGTAACCTCAGCTACGATCTTGTGCCCTCGGCAAGATCTGGCAGATAGTCAGGCTTCTCAGCCTTTTTCATTTATAGTTGTCTGTACTCAGACATGTTAAGCTTCCGCCTGTGCTTTGATTTGTGTGCTCTCAATGTTGGGTCATGAGACCCATGTTTGTAATATCTCGCTCCTCGGAGCCTATTGAGTAAATACTTGAGTCGTAGAGTCATGTTGTGATGCCATGTTGTATTTGCACATATCGAGCATATTGTGTGTATGTTATTGAAATGCTTGGTATGTGTGGGATCTGACTATCTAGTTGTTTATCTTTAGTAGCCTCTCTTACCGGGAAATGTCTCCTAGTGTTTCCACCGAGCCATGGTAGCTTGCTACTGCTCCGGAACACTTAGGCTGGCCGGCATGTGTCCTTCTTCGATCCTGTGTCTGTCCCTTCGGGGAAATGTCATGCGATGAATACCAGAGTCCTGTTAGCCCGCTACAGCCCGGTTCACCGGAGTCCTGCTAGCCCAGTGCTACAGCCTGGATTCACTCGCTGATGACCGACACGTTCGATGCTGGGTCATGGATGCCTGTCCCTGTAAGTCTGTGCCACTTTGGGTTTACGACTAGCCATGTCAGCCCGGGCTCCTTATCATATGGATGCTAGCGACACTATCATATACGTGTGACAAAAGGCGCAAACGGTCCCGGTCAAAGGTAAGGCGACACCCGTGGGAATACCGTGCGTGAGGCCGCAAAGTGATATGAGGTGTTACATGCTAGATCGATGTGGCATTGAGTCGGGGTCCTGACATTTGTGCCACATCGCGTGCATGCCGCACTCCGACTGTATCTTGCGACGCATGCACTTACCCCTTTTGAACGTCCTGGAATTGCGCTGGAAGAAATGCTTCCTTAGGCCACTCAATGTGATACCTGCAGTATTGTGGAATACAGGTTTTAGTGTACCTAGTTGGCATTTTCATAACATCTTTGGCATGTTACCGTCACTTGTTTCACTTTTTATTAACTATCAAATTGTAATTGCTTCACCAGGTCCACGTCTAAAAAGAAAAATAGAGCTATAAACAAAGGAATATGTTTGTGCAAGTAGACGGCCGATCGGTGTCTTACCTAGAAGTTTCTCAGGTTGGGTGTAGCATATGTCGTGCTTGCTATCGATGGTTGGTATGAACAAATTGATGAGAGGGTGAGATCTCGCGCTGTCAGCACTCACTTTGGCCTCAAGGTGCTCGATCAGCTCCTGATCCGTGGGATCGAACTTGACGCGAGCCGGCAGCACCGGCCAATCCTTCTTCGACTTGCATCGGTAATCCCAATTATATGGTACTCAATGTATGATCAATCGACTGTTTTAAGTGAATGATGAAAGATTTCGACAGATAAGTGGTACTCCAAATCTGAAGTCTAGAATACCCGAACATGCCGCCGGGATTCTTGTGTCACCTCACGCGCAGCGTGTTGTCACGTCAATTCAATGTGTGGACATGGTGAATAATTTGACCGACGTATACTAGTACTTCTACTTTACTACTTACTAGTCGTATTTAGTGTCACGTTTTAACCATAGGTTTAACTAACAAGTACGCACTTGAAGCCTTATATATATATATGTATATATATATATGTATACATATATATATATATATATATATATATATATATATATATATGGCTTCTGCACAACATCTCCATCATCATTATCAGTACATCGTACGCAGGTGAGTTAGGATGCACTTGATCCCAGGAAGGTATCTATCCTTCAAACCAGAGGAGTGCTTCAAACTAACAACAATGCATAATATCCAAAAAAAAGAGGGTCGTGCTATAGTAGCAGAATACATGGCTCAGTCTATATATCAGCACGAATCAAGTTGTGCATATTTTCTGTTGGCATGAACCACATCGCCGCATGTCGGGTTTGCAAAAGCCATCCATCGCATGGAAGCTTGATGCCTTTCACACACTGAAGATTATCTAGCAACTAGCTGTGTCGACAAATCTCTGGATATGGTGATTCATGAATCCCATGGTATGATGTGTAAACATAGTCCCCCCTGGCAAATGGAAGTTGCATAGCACGGTAATCATCACCGGTGATATGATCGATGATTGGTTGGATGACCGGATAATTGAGCCTGAGGAACAAGGAGTGGTTGCCGAGGCTGTAAACCTGCCTCCAGTTGAATACGCCTGGCCCAACGGAGCTAGGATCTTTCTCGAATACGAAGAAACCATAGCCTTCAATGTCACGAACGCCCCACACAATGTACTGCATATGGTTTGATGTAATGGTTTGGTCAATTTGGTACGTGCGAATGAGCATCAAATGACCGCCGTCAGCTGAACGGGCGATAAGCCACCACCCATCGGCTGCTATGATTCCAGGTCCTGGAATCATGAAGGCCAGCGCATTTGCGTCTGCTGCAACAATTCAAATTGGAGACCAAAAGGATAAAATAAACAATCATGTTCAGAGTATGTGTGGAATTGAGATTATTATAACAGTGACACATATCATAGACAGAGAATTGCAATGCCGTGATCATAATCATACCCCAAGTTAAAAAAATAAGCCAATGGCTTTCATATTCTAGCAATATGTCATGGTTCAAACATCATGTAACAATGAGAGGAAAACAGCTATGAGAGAGCCTACTCATATTCTACCATAACACTTACTACTACTGTTCTCATATCAACTCTAAGCAATAACATGCGTTGTTATAAAAATCTTAAAAATGAGAGTAACATATAGCAATCATGATGTTATGCTCATAATATCTATTCTAACAATCATTAGATGCCAATTGTTCTCATATCAACTCTAACAAGAACATGTGTGGTCATAAAAATCTAGGAAATCAGAGGAACATATAGCAATGATGTGGTTATAGACACTATCTATTCTAAATTTGTAACAATGAACAGGCAGTCGTATTCATAAGGTAAAGATGAGATGAGATAGAACAATTACACGACAATATATTCCACCAGTATAGGCAGCAATTTGTGCGTCGACCGCGTAAATGATGCCATCGTGCACTATAGCATCAGATGGAAATGTTGCCTCAACAGGATTGATGCTGAGCCATAACCATGTATGGCGACCGGATTCCAGATAGACTAATCCCATGTTGAACAAGGCAATGAGCTTGTAATCCATGTAGTCTTCTGATGGTGTGGGCACTTCGCAGATTACAACTTTCAGCAAATAGAGGTCGAGCCAAAAGCTTGACGCATCTCGTGCGTAGTAGGTAGGAGTGTCCGGTAGGCCGCGAGGCTCGATGGCGGCGGTATCCAACGATGGAAGGGTGATCTCTCGCTGGGTGTAGATATCCATGAGACCCCACGGACTACAGGATTGGTGGATGAGGACGATCCAGTTGGCCTTCATGCCCGACCAGTAGTGGCCGCGCATGAAGGACAGGTGGACGAGTAGTGGTAGCATGTCGAGGGGCACCACGGCAACCTCCGCAGGATCGTCAAGTCAGTGTCTGGGCCACCTGCGAGGATCAGGTATCAGCAAGCAGGGTGTCTCGAAAAGAGCCGGCCGGTTGCAGATGAGTAGACGGTACAAAGACACCAAGCATGCAGCCAGACGGACGGTGCTGAGTAGGTCCATACGATTACAGATCTGCTCCAAGAGAACATCGGGGAGGGAATTCCAATCGCGGCTCTATGTGTCAGTCGGTTCTGCCATTGTGGTTTTCAGTGCCTGCGAGCCAGCGGGGAAGTGGATTCGGGCGGGCGAGCGAATAAGCTTCTCCTCGTGTGGCTGAGCAGTGAGCATAGGGATATGGTACGCGCGAGCTACCAAGGAAGATGGCGCGGGCGGGTGAGCAGTGAGTGGGTGAAAATGGTGTGCAGCCGACAATGGGGAAGAGAGGAGGAAAACGATGACAGGAGGAAGAAGAGTGGAAGACGGGGAAGAAAGTGCATTAAAACGCAATTCTACTACTACTACTACTACCAGGATATACCGTCCTTCGGAGTGTAAATAGTTACACCGATGACATGTCGGTCTACCACACACTACTAGGGAAAAGCCTATACACAGAATCTTACCAGCAGCGCTCTTCAAAATACCACGCTACTGCTATTTAGCAGCAGCGCGTGTCGTCAAAACGCGCTGCTGATAGGAAAATAGCAGTAGCGCGTCCACCGCATACAGCGCTACTGCTATAGTTGCCATGACCTCCCCCCCCCCCCCGCTAGTTATAGCAGTAGCGCACTTTACTAAACAACGCTACTGCTATTCAGATTAGCTGTAGCGCGTTTTGGCAAACGCTCTACAACTATCCCTACCTTATCCCCACACGCATGACCGGCCCTCTCACTCACACTCTCACTCTCACCCGCGTAAACCTTCATCATGCATCGCCGCTGCCGCCGCCTTCATCCGTCCGCTCCTAAGGTACTCCCCTCCTTCCGTCCCTCCTCCATCCTCCTCGCACATTCTCCCTCCGCCTGCGGCCGCCCCTCCCTCCTCCGCCGCCGCCCTCCTCCCTCCGCCTGCGGTCGCCCCTCCTCCCTCCTCCGCCGACAGCCCTCCTCCCACCGCCCTCGACCTCGCCGCCCCTAGCTACCTCTCCGTCGCCCCCACCCCCTGCCACTAGTTAGTACTAGATTTAGTAGTAGTAGATGTTAATTTAGGGTTAGCTAGTACTAGATGTTGCTTAGTTAGTACTAAATTTTAGTAGTAGTAGTAGTGGTAGTTGAACTACTTTAGTTGTAGTTGAACTACTTTAGTTGTAGTTGAACTAGTTTAGTAAGTAAATTAATAAACTAGTTGAACTAGTTGAATTAATAGAACTAATGTATTTTTAGTAAGATAGTTAATATAACTAGTTGAACTACTTTATTTTTAGAAAGAACTAGTTTTTTTCTATTTATAGTAAGTTTATATTTAGTAAGAACTAGTTGAATTAATAAAACTAGTTGAACATGTCATATTTGTTGCTATTTTTTAGTTTAAGCAATTATTCGGGATGTATTAATGATAACTTATATGGTTTCAGGTGACCACCGTCGTCCCCGTCACCGACCCCCTCCGACATCCCCGCCGTCGTCCCAGTCACCGACCCCCTCTGACATCGAGGTGAGACCAGCCAAATATCCTTGTATATCTTGTGTTGTTGCTCAAATAGGATATGTGGTTGCCCAAGTGGCCGTTCATGTTCAGTTTACATCTCCGAGTGGCCTAAGTTTTGCCGGAGTGTTGATTAATTTCCGTTCCGGCAAATTTCAGGCGCTCGATATGTCCTTTTTTAGCAAAGGTCATGCCGGATTTTGTCGTGAATTCTGGCATGACTTGTGCTAGAATATGTACAAGTTTAATCTTTGAATTATGATTGTAGGAAATGTCGTACTCGGACGACGACGGTCTCCCAGGGGAGTGTAGCTGGTGCCACGACGATTGAGGTATGTGCGACAGGTTCGTTCGGCTGGACGAAGATCGGCGCTTCAGCATTAAGCTCGAGGAGACCTTCGATTGTGAAACGGTACGCAACAACGACAAGTGTTTTTTTGTAATTAAGCATGAATTCAACTATTTCAACGTCTAATTTTCATATTTTACAATTCAACTAGCTTATCCCATGCCATGCGAGATGCTATGTCTTGGAGAGGATGGGTTTTGAAGACCATGAAAATTTCTAAACAAAGAAAATACACCTAAGGACCCATCATGATATGGATTTTGAAGTAAATCTGTGCAATGCTCAGAGCGTAACCCATTTTGGTTGCCAAAATTGGGAAGCACTTTGCAAAATGTATGGTTTTTTTGAGGGTATGATTGTCACCATGGATCTTGGTGATCCTGACAGTGAGGAAGACAATATGGACATTTGGGTCCATGTTGATACGCTTCCGATTGTACCGCTATGTGAGTTTCTCAAACATAGTTATTAACTAATTTATATTGTTTATTTCAAAATAGTTGATAGCTTATTTCCATTGACAGCTTATTTTGATTCTTCAAAGACTGTGCGGAAGATGGTAGATAAAACCCACTACACCGATGGCACCGAATTAACGTATAAGGAGAAAAATCATCTGATCGCATTTTGTACTCTTCTTGAGAATTACAATGACTATTATCGAACTCCTCCAAATTATGGTGAATACGTGCCACTAGTGCATGTGTTGAACCACGATAACTTCTCTGGAGATACCCTGGTAAGATTTTTTACTATTACGACATCCGTGCATCTTTTGCATACTTCTAAAACTAGTACATCATTGCTAACTACGAAGTTATTATTATGTTTTTCTACAGAAACTCCCGATGGATTGTGTGCCTCATCTGATGTCTCTGCATGGTCGCCTCTCAGTTCTGAACATACTGCCAGGTAAATCTACGGAGCTCACCTGTGCATATCGGATTTATAAAACCCGTGAACACATGATCATCAAAGAATGGAAGAAATGTATGGACATTCGCAAGGAGGTTCTTGGAAGTAACATTCAGTGAAAGGCAAGAATTGGAGACAGGCTAATCTCCATTCTCCATAATGGAGAGTCAGGGGCTATCTTGTTTTTTTCTATTTTACCTTAGAAAATGTAGTAGGTCTTAATCAAATGTAATAGGTCCTATGAGGTACAATATGTTTATTATGTGGTAATGTGTTACAGTTGATAATGATGATCTTGAGGAGGTGTTATGTGATGTCAATGATGAAAACGATGATCTTGAGGAGGTGTTATATGGCAATGATGTATTATGATGATAAGTTGTTAATGATATGATGATGATGATGATATTATTATATCATTGGGTGAAAGAACCGCGGACTAGTTTCAAGTGGATGGACATCCACTTGAAACTAGTCCACGGTTCTTTCACCCCATGATGTAATAACTCATTATGATGTAAAAACAATCTCTAAATTCCTGTTGTATGAAAAATTGTGTAAAGGTGTATGAATACAACATGAAAAAGAAAAGAAATAAAATACTAAATAATAGTAGTAGCGCGGGAGAGGAGAAGCGCTACTACTAATTACCAGTAGTGATGTTCTGAAGAAGCGATGCTACTAAGTCAATTTAGCAGTAGCGTGGGTCCAGACGCGCTATTGCTAAGCATTAGCTGTAGCGCCTTATCAGTAGCGCTCCTGCCCGCGCTACTGATAGGCCCAAAACCCGCGCTGCTGCTAGGCTTTTCCCTAGTAGTGACAAGAGGGCCCATACGTCAGTTAATGGAGGACAGAGGTGCGTAGGTGTATTTGCGGAAGCGTGCTCTACTTGTAAACATGATGGCAGTACCGGGTAAGGCTGATTTAGTAACACCAACATGCTGGTTCAGTTTATTAATTACGTGTCCCATCTGCTGCAACGTGTATTGTCACTTCATTGCAAAGACTAGTTGAATAGTTCTCTCTGACCGAGATGGGGAATGATGGATCGCGAAGACTTCCTTTCTACAGTATCCCTATGCCTCTACGCTCACTTCACTCATTTTGCTTCGTACCTAGTCACCTGTTGAAATCTGTAGAGAGACAAATACTCCATATTTGGGAATAGAAGGAGGCTTTTACTCCATATTTGGGAACAGAGGGAGTATCACCATATGGAAGGAACAGAGGAAGCTTGAAATATGAACATGTCAATGGGAGGGAGTAAGCCCCATGCGTGCATGCATGCATGCAGCATGTAACACTCACACGTACACATGGATGCACGCAACACTCACGCACCCATGCGGCACACAACACATGATGCAACACACACACTCACGCTCAAGTGCTCAACCTACTCCCTACGTCCGTGAAAGATAGTACATTTAGATATTTACACATTGACCAGCACATAATGAACGCCCAAAAGTAGCAGGCTTATGTGTGCATGCGACCATTGAGGGAAGAAGATTAAATGAAGGCCGTTGCATGCTGTAATTAAGGATAGACATGTAGCCTATACCTAGAGCACAAGTTGGTGCATTAGTCAATCAATGTTGATTTAGATTAAAGGCTAAATGCATTGGAAGTGTAGATGTACATCATGTACTACACTCCTTGTTTTTTAGCCGATGTACACTCTTTGTTGGAAGACCGAGGGTGTACATGTCAAGGAAAAAAAAATAGCATGCTACAGAAAATAGCGTCGGCCCTGAAAATACGCTATTAGTGTGCTATAGCGTGATACATCATGCTATTAGCGAGGCATTTTACATTGATTTATTTAGCGAGACAATTCTCTACATGCTATAGCGTGCTATTAGCGGTGCTATAGCGCGCTATTTTTTTCAGTGGTACATGTGCATGCACTCACATACAGAGCCAGGGTGGTTCACGTGCAAGGGTTGGACTCCTATCGCGCCTGCGTAAAGTATTGTTTAACTGATTTCTTTGCTTTGCCAATTGACTGGTGGGACCCAGAAACCAGGTGACAATTTAACCTGTCAACAAAGTGCCACGTCGACTATGTGGCCGGTCAGTAGGGTGCAATACGGTGCTCTACGATGAGCTACTGATTGTATAATCACCGCAAAACTATATATAGTGACCGTAAAGAGCGTATTGTCACATACGTTGACTGCCAGTGTATTTTTCTCATTTCAAAATAAGCCATATTAACCGGAAAGGACGCAGTATGGACTAGTACTAGTACTGCTTTGATGTGTCCCGTCAACTCGCCGAACGAGGAGAAGCTTGCTTACTACGCCTCTCCCTCGCCCACGCGCGTGGTGGTTCACAGGACGAGGAGAGGGTTTTGACTACAGTGCCCTCTCCCTTTCCCTCTCCCTCTCCCTCACCCTCGCCCTCGCGGTGGGCATGCAACAGTTCAATCGGTGTCAGATTGCTGGAAGCATATTGTACTGTAGTATCATCATTGTTGGACCTTCCGAAGAGGCAAAGAGCCAAGTGCAAGGTTCACACTAGTACGAACTGTTGAACCTCCCGAAGAGGCAAAGATCCAAGCACAAGGTTTTATAGGAGTTGCCGTCCTAGTAGGAGTGTACTACAACTATAGCAAACAATGCTAATGTATGATGCCGCGATGTCACGTGTATCCAAAGTTGTGCCACCTTTTTTTCTCAAAGAGCATGTTGGACCCCATGCAACAACCACACAAGTTGCACGTACACATAACACACTTAATAAATTCTAAAGGACAAATGCTAGTATGCCACACAAGTTCATCTCCAATTCTTGTGATAAATTTGTGCACGACTAGTCTACATATATTCATAGCGCTACCGTTCACAATTTACCGTACTCCACTTACACGTTATAGATGGGCTACATGTCCTCCTCCAGGTTCCAGTCCCAGGTGATCTTCATGGATGGCACGATCCATAGCGGTGGGCAACGGGAATCATTGTCGCAACTTTCAAGTCCGGTTCCACACGATGGAGACTCATCCAAGCTGAAGCGGTATAAATCAGGGATAGCATGTTCCAACATGTCGTTCATCCGGCGGTGCGCACTGAAGACACAACCATGCTTCATGAATGGCAGGCCTTCCGTGTCACACATGGAAGGTGGCATCCGCTTCACAATGGGGTAGCTATCCCCAATGAAAAGCGAGTACTCTCCAAGAGTGTTCCTCGGCACCCACGTAGCATCACGGGGGTCGAACTCGGCGCCGTTCATCTGGTACACGCGGCATCTCAGCTCTGGACACATGGTGACGTACATAGTCAAGGTCCATGCATAATAATGGTGTGCTCAAATATGGCGGTCAGTAATACTGTGCAGGAAATAGTACCACTCTGGTATAGAGGAAGTAAAATAACCGGCTTATTATATATAGCCACTCTTGGCTACATGGATGAGATAGTAAGACATGGAAAAACAAACATGGTGGCAGCTAGTGGGTTCAAGTCTTCAAGGGCCTAGCTAGCTATACGCGTCCTCCAAGGTAAAAAGTACTCCTACTAGTACTAGTACAACAATGAAAGAGAAGGAGAGAGGGTTAAAAAATGGAATACCTAGGTAGATGGTGACGGTCCGATCGTGGTAGATTGTGTGACCATGTTGCACATCAGTGGTACCATGGGTAACGACTGCTAAGACAGTTGATCCCAATATGCCAAAGTCAGCTACAAGGTTCCAGGCTAGACCGAATCGCGGATGCAAATGCACATCCAAGATCGGCGATCTTATTTTGATCGGGGGATGACTAGTCCCTGCAAAATAACGGAGTACCGTTAGGGATGCAAATGATGGTTTGTGCATTCTGTTTGTAATCTCCCATACCATAGGATGGCAACCAGATGAAACAAGTCCCCTGGCTTGTCACCGCGAACATGCGGCCTAGATGGCGCACGGCGTCTTCGAACGTGTAGGGGTACAAATCTGCCACCGCCAACATGCGCCAGCCTCTGCCGTTACTGCCTCTTGCATTGATGGCAATCTTATGTCGAACACCGCGATGAGATAGTAATTGTCGTATCCACGTTGCTTTGTCGGCGGGTCCGCAATTGCTATCTTCTTCAATCTCATGTAGGCATCATCATACGTATTCAAGCCCAGCCAGTCCGGAAGGCCGATCCCAATGGTGGAGATGGGGTCTACCGGAACGGCCGCACTCCTGTGGATGTTGTGCAAAATGATGGTGGTATCCGGCCGGAGGTATGCAAGCAAATTTTCGTTGGCACCGATCTAGACCTATATATAAGATGGTGGGCAGCGGAGAAATTATGGATGGAAATGGAATAACTAAGTACTACATGATCAAACTCCATTACTGACCAGCTCATCGGACAAAATCCGACTACCTCTCAACATGGCAACTCTAGCGGAGTCAACGTGCAACCCTGGCCAGGGAGTGGTGGACTGTTTGAAGGATTGTCCCATAGAAGAACCTTCTCCTTGAGGACGCATGGAGGACCAAAAAGCATGGCCTTTTCCCAAGCCTGTTTAAGCACTGTCTCAAAAAAGTTGGTGCAGGAAGCACCGAGTCTTTCGGCGGTGAGGACGTCGGAGCGGCGTGCGATTTCTCCCAGAGGATCGTCGTCCAAGGTCTGCCAGCCCTGACAAGGAGGAGAACCTCCTAGCGAATCCATGGGGGCAGCAATGAACTGCCTTCTCTTCGGGGGGAGGGGAACTGGCGAGGAGGAGATAAGAGCATAGTAACCGCAGGGCCTCGTCCCTTCCAACTGTAGATCGTTCCTTAGATAAGGGGTGAGGCTATTATTTACTACTAGGACTAGCATTATGGAACGTTATGGGATTGCATTATACTCTAAATAATAGCACTAGTAAGAAATTTTTGGAACTAGGTAGTAGTTTTTGGCGTGGATTAAGAAATTTTGGGTATGTTTTTGCTATTTTTTGTACACGCCAACTAGTGGCAAAAAACGTCTTACATTATGTGACGGAGGAAACGTACTCGTACTATAGCAGTACTAGTACTACTTTTTCTCAACTAGTAGTGTGATGTACTGTACTTCTAGTCTAGTCTAGTATAGTGCACCAGTTTTGAACTCTTGAATCTCAGGGCCAAGGAGCTACAGTTGGAAGTGGAGGGTACTAATGTTCTCTAGAACCATCGTTGTACAATCAATGCATGGAAAGTACACCTGCGTAGTGGCCTAGTGGGTACTCTTGGTGCTCTATTCAGCCGCTCCTCTCACGTAGCTGGCCTACTCAGCCGCTCCTCTCACGCACACACGAGCAAGCTATTTGTCAGCGACGGTTACTGCAGGGGCAGAACATTTGAGTTATTTGATACAGCGAGACTAGGATTTTCGCTTCCATTTGTGGAGGTGTAATGGATCTCGTCGAACTTTGTTAGTAGTTCCTTCTTTATGAATGAGATGAAGCAAAGCTTTTGCCTCCGTTTCAAGAAAAACACGTCAAAAGGAATTTCTTTTATAGTAGAGCCGATAATGGAGTGAAGTCCATGTGTGTAACGCCACAAGCTACAGAGTAGTACTAGAGCACTTTACGTACAGAGCTATATTGCATAGTTCCCAATGCCCCACCAGGCTTTCCCGGCTCCTCGGGCTTAATTGGGAGGCACTAGTTTAAATATGCTACTAGCTGATGAGGAAGCTGCAAGCGAGGTGCGGCTAGGGCGAGCACACGAGCCACGGGATGCTGACAAGGAAAACCCGTTCACGTGGCTAGGCTATCCAGTGCACCCAGATTGTGGTGCCGCACGTCCGTTTGACTTCAAAACTCAAACTACCCGTGTAAAATATTGCCTCGCAGCGAAGTTACTATTTAAAAAAAAAGGCCGCTATGCGTTCGGCCGGGATCCAACCGACAAAACGAGGTATACACTCCTGCGACCACTAGTAGTACTCGTTGGAGTACAACGCAACCTAGAATCGCCTTTTGTCGCTAGTAGTACGTACATTGTTCCTTACAAGAAACTCCTAATAATGCAAGAAACCACTAAAATGCCAAGAAACTACTACCACTTGCATACGTGGCAGACTTAAGATAAGACTACCTTATCAACCATTGTACATGCTCTTACCAACCAGCCCTACCAAGAAACGACTACTCTACAAAGTGTCGTTATAGGTACGTTTCAACCCATGGCCCTATTTGGATACATTTGTTGTCAATCTAACCCTGCCATCCAAACACCACTTTGGTTAGAGTTAGTTCAGGGTTAGAATCTAACTCTAACCTCTGACAGGGCCCATGTTGCCCATTAAGTTAACGCCTTCTATTCGACCGGGCGTTATGACTTGTGGGACCTACATGTCAGTCTGCACAAAAATCCCTGAGTGACCTCCTACCTCCGGCATGTCCACCTAGTCATCCTCGGCCATGGGATACAGCTACTGCCTCCGGCAGAAGGTGAGGTCAAGACCGCCGGTGGTGCGGAGCCCATGTTGCAGCAGCCCGGATGCCAGCTCCGTCTGGCGCTCGCGGCTACTAGCTAGCCAAGATAGCACTGTGCAGCTACTTGTCTGCAAGGTTTGCTAGCTAGATTGGCACGACATCACGGCGGCTTGCTCGCGCGCGTCGCGCTAAGGCCAGCCATCTGGCACGAGCGAAGGCCAGCATGGCGGCTTGCTTGCTCGTGAGTCACGCTCGGGCCAGCCTGTCAAACCGTGCGGAGGCCAGCACGGCGTCCGGCCCGTCCGGCGGAGCGGCGGCCAACTCGCTCATCACCGGCGCCACAGACGAACACGCATCAGTACTGCTTGAAGTAATGTTCAGGATAAATAATGATTTGAGGGGAATAACGGGATAGAAGGTCAGATGTGGGTCCCTCATGTCAAGGTCAAACAAAATGTGTTGGTTTAAGCTTCCTCGTCAGCACGGACGTGTGGGCCAACCCTGTCATAAATGGGTATAAACGAACCTAATCTGTAGGAGTACTAGGTAGTAGTTTTGGCATGGATTAAGAAATTTTGGGTATGTTTTTGCTATTTTTTGTACAATAGATTCTTCCTAGGGCTGGTTGAAAGTGGTAGATTTTTGTTAAATACTCTACATATTGTAAGTAGGAGTGAAAATTAAGCTTTGGAATCCAATAAGCAAGGCTAGTTACATAGTGCATATGTGTACATGATTGAAAGTAAATATCAACCATGAGTGACTAATATCTTGATGGAAAACACGAAACTATGGAATACTAGGAAAAAATGCATGGTTGGAAATACTAGCAATGTTCATGTGAGTTGCAACGAATCATAATTAGAATAATACTTATTCACAAACTTGATACAAAACACTCTAATTTTGATATACATATATCACTAGAGGTATATTATGTTTCAATTAGAATATATTCCTTGGGCTGTTTTGGTGAGGTCAGGGAGGGATGTGGTTGGTTTTAAGATACTAATTATGGGTTTTTCTGCAAATTGGTAGACAAGTGGGATTTTGGTGAGAAAAGGCAACAACTTACCTCACAGTCATTAGATGTAGATCTAATGGTCAGAAACAACGGATGGCAGACACACCATCATCACCAACTTAGTCTTCTATAGGAGTACTAGCAAGATCCGTGCATTGCACGGAACATCAAGATGCATTTTTTTATAAAACACTTGTCGTGATTGACCCATGTGGGAGTAATCCCATGTGTAAAAACTAATGATATCTCGAGAAATATGAGATAAGTTGAAGAGGAGTGGGTCGTGGTGGTGATTAGTGGTCGAACTAAGCGGATGCATGGGGATTGACGACGCCGGCAGCGGCCACCAGGCCAGTTTGTTCCAGAGGCTTCCTTTCTTAATTGCTCAACAGTGAGGTTGTTGTAGATAAGGATGAACAAGGGAAGGCCTTGTCTGCAAATGTGGAGAGGGGTGCAGGTATCTTTTAGTTTAATTTCCATCCGTCAGATATAGATCGAATGGTCTATATTGCAAGATGGCACGCGTACCATCATCACCAACTCGGTTTTTTATAAGAGAAGAAATATAAGTATGGAGATACAAACGTATTATCGATACTTGTTTCTGTAAACTAGCATCTACATTCTATTCAATGCCTCAGCATGTGGGGCCTGAGCACAATGACTTCCCGACTTTGTAAAACAAAGGTTTTCCCGTCGCCGATAAGGAGGGGTTGACGGCGGCGCGCTTTTTGGCTTGCTCTAGTCCTAGTAGTCAAACTAGGTGGTCTAAGCACGTGTAGATTTATTCTTTTTCATGTCTCATGTTCGTCGTACTGCCACGACTGTTGATGAATAGACAGTAAGTTATTCACAGGGAAACCCTTGTTTAGCGTGTTTGCGAGAGAGAGAGAGAGAGAGTGTGTGCGTGTGTGATATGTCTAGAGACTGAGGCAATGATAAAAAATTCTTTGTGTCTATGTGTGTGGAGGATAGAGAGAGACATGTACATGGGGCTTTGTGTTGTGTAACGTGGAGACACATATACTTAATTAGAGAGTGAGTGTGTGAGATACACATGCGGACATGGGGGGAGATGAGGATCCAGATAACTAGGTGTTTGTGCGTGTCTATGTGTGTTTGTGCACGCGTTTGTGTGTGAGTGGGAGTGTGTGTATGTGGAGTAGAGAGACCACTAATGATGTAAACCTAGTATAAGGGAAGGGGGAATGGTGTGACATGTGTAGTAGCGGGATAACATGGGTGCGGGCGGGGGAGCAGACTATTTGGAAGAGACATCGAGTGTGTGTGTGGGAGAGGGGTGTGAGAGCGAGAGAGAGAGAGAGAGAGAGAGAGAGAGAGAGAGGAAGAGAGGGGGCGAGAGGGGTCGTTTGTGTCCATAAATGGCGTATAGATAGGGAGACAATGTTGATGTTGTTCAAAATTGGCCTATGTACGGAGACGCAAGGGAAGCGAGTCATTGTGTGTGTGATAGGGACTTCATGAGAGATCTAGAATAGATAGTGTAGAGAACAATGTGCGAGATCGAGAACAATGATACATTAGGGAGCTATGGAAAGAGTCATGACATATATGTATACAGGGAAGGAGATGGGGTGGGTCCACATGTTGGAGAGATAGAACGAGGAGAGTGGTACAAAAGGAGACAAAGTGTGCTTGTTTGCAGTGGGGGTGGTGTGTGAAGTGAGTGCGCGAGAACCACATAACTAGGGAGATAGACGTTTGGGGGAGACGTTTTGTGTGTATGGGAAAGATACACTCAACATAGTATGTGTGCTTGGGAAAGAGAGATGCCGGGAGACCTAGAGAGTTGGGGAAGAGATGTGTGCATGCCCGAGAGACAAAGTGATAGAGACCTATATTGGTGTCCGGACTTTAGAAGAGAGAGGAGTGTTAATGTGCTTGTGTGTTGGTGTTTGGGGGAGAGAACGACTTCTCTATGTGTGTGTGTGGGGGGGGGGGGTGGCTTTGGATAAAGAGTGAGGTGTCTGTATTTGAGGGACTTCAGCGTAATTGAGATATTGTGCACTCATGGTTGATCAATTTGTTTCACAGTTTGGACTATGAGATAATGATACTTTTGAACATGCGTGATATACCTTGATGTACCAGAATTACAAACCTAAGATTTGAATTTTGGAATTCGACTCCATCATTAGCTTTTGTAATTCATTTAAATGGAGGTACATTTTTTAAGCCGGGATTTCGTGATTTCAAATTCATATATCAAACCTAGAGATATACACATACGGGCATGTTCAAACTTTATAATCATCCACTTTATTCATACACATACACATTTTTGCTTTTGTAATCATATTTAGGATAAACACATTTGGAATTTATTTGAATTGGACCGTATGATGGTATTTGCTTGTAGTAGCTCAATGATCCATATTTGAATTGAATGGACAATCTAAGTTTCGAGTTGGAGACATTGATTTTCAAAACTTGCACTTTCTTTGCGTGCAAAACAAACAAATTGTCGGCCATGATATCGTAGTTGGTTGTACAAGAGCAGAATATAATTTCAGGCGCCAAAAGCTTTCAAACTTCCCGCTCACATCGAAATATCTCGCGCCCGAAAGTTTAGTCTTGCGATATTCCTATTTTACCCCTGCCACATGAACGGAAAAGGGTTGCTTTAGTAACTCCATTGTTTTCCCCTCTTTACCCCCAACATTCTTCCCCAGAGCCCCTCCCCTTCCCCTCCCCGACCCCCCAACCACGCCAAGCCGCCAAATCTAGTCCTCTGTCGAAGTGGTGGATGCTACGTCTTGAGCTTGTGTTGGTTTTCCTCGAAGAGGAGAGGGTGATGCAGCAATAGTAGCGTAAGTATTTCCCTCAGTTTTTGAGAACCAAGTTATTAATATAGTAGGAGGCTCCTCAAAAGTGCCACGCACCTACACAAACAAACAAAGAACTCGCAACCAACACAATAAAGGGGTTGTCCCTTCACGGCCACTTGCGAAAGTGAGATCTAATAAAGATAGTAAGATAAGATAAATATATTTTTGGTATTTTGTAATATAGATGCAAAAAGTAAAGATGCAAATAAAAGTAAATTGGAAGCAAATATGATAAGAGATAGACCCGGGGGCCATAGATTTCACTAGTGGCTTCTCTCAAGATAGCACAAGTATTACGGTGGGTGAACAAATTACTGTCGCGCAATTGATAGAAAAGCGAATAATTATGAGATTATCTAGGCATGATCATGTATATAGGCATCACGTCCATAACAAGTAGACTGACTCCTGCCTGCATCTACTACTATTACTCCACACATCGACGAACTCCTGCCTGCATCTAGAGTATTAAGTTCATAAGAACATAGTAACGCATTTAGCAAGATGACATGATGTAGAGGGTTAAACTCAAGCAATATGATATAAACCCCATCTTGTTATCCTCGATGGCAACAATACAATACGTGCCTTGCAACCCTTTCTGTCACTGGGTTAGGACACCGTAAGATTGAACCCAAAGCTAAGCACTTCTCCCATGGCAAGAAACATCAATCTAGTAGGCCAAACCAAACTGATAAATCGAAGAGACTTGCAAAGATAACTCAATCACACATAAAAGAATTCAGAAAAGATTCAAATATTATTCATAGATAAACATGATCATAAACCCACAATTCATCGGATCTCGACAAACACACCGCAAAAAGAGTTAACATCGAATAGATCTCCACAAGAGAGGGGGAGAACATTATATTGAGATCTAAAAAGAGAGAATAAGCCATGTAGCTAATAACTATGGACCCGTAGGTCTGTGGTAAACTACTCACAACTCATCGGAGGGGCAAGGATGTTGATGTAGAAGCCCTCTGTGGTCAATTCCCCCTCCGGCAGAACGCCGGCGAAGGCACCAAGATGGGATCTCGCGGATACAGAAGGTTACGGTGGTGGAAATTGTGTTTCGTCTGCTCCCTGGATGTTTTCGTGGTATGTAGGCTTATATAGGAGGAAGAAGTACGTCGGTGGACGCCCGAGGGCCCCACGAGACAGGGGGGCGCGCCCTATAGCATGGGGGGGGGGGAGGGGGCGCCCTCCTATCTCGTGGGAGCCTCGGCTGCTTCTTGACTTGCACTCCAAGTCCTCTGGATCACGTTCGTTCCAAAAATCACGCTCCCGAAGGTGTCATTCCGTTTGGACTCCGTTTGATATTCCTTTTCTTCAAAATACTGAAATAGGCAAAAAAACAGCAATACGGGCTGGGCCTCCGGTTAGTAGGTTGGTCCCAAAAATGATATAAATGTGTAAAATAGAGCCCATAAACATCCAAAAGGGGTAATATAATAGCATGGAAGAATCAAAAATTATAGATACGTTGGAGACGTATCAAGCATCCCCAAGCTTAATTCCTGCTCGTCCTCGAGTAGGTAAATGATAAAAAAGAAATTTTTGATGTGGAATTCTACCTAGCATAATTCAATGTAATTTTCTTTATTGTGGCATGAATGTTCAAATCCAAATGATACAAAATAAAAGCTTATAAAACATAAAAATAATAATGCTTCAAAGCATACTAACAAATAATCATGTCCTATCAAAATAGCATAGCCAAAGAAAGCTTATCCCTACAAAATCATATAGTTAGGCCATGCTTCATTTTCATTACACAAAAATACTCCCATCATGCACAACCACGATGATGAGCCGAGCAATTGTTTCTTACTTTTTAATGCGCTTCAGCTTTTTCAACTCTTGCGCAATACATGAGCACAAGCCATGGACATAGCACTATGGTGGTATATGGTGGTGGTTGTGAGGACAAAAAAGGAGAAGATAGTCTCACATCAACTAGGCGTATTAATAGGCTATATGGAGATTCCCATTAATAGATATCAATGTGAGTGTGTAGGGATTGCCATGCAACGGATGCGCTAGAGCTATAAATATATGAAATCTCAACAAAAGAAACTAAGTGGGTGTGCATCCAACTCGCTTGCTCACGAAGACCTAGGGAATTTTGAGGAAGCCCATCATTGGAATATACAAGCCAAGTTCTATAATGAAAAATTCCCACTTAGTATATGAAAGTGACAACATATGAGACTCTCTATCATGAAGATCATGGTGCTACTTTGAAGCACAAGTGTGGAAAAAGAGATAGTAGCATTGTCCCTTCTCTCTTTTCTCTCATTTTATTTTTTTCTCTTTTTTTTATTCTTCTTTTTTTCCTTTTTTTCTTTGGCCTTTATTTTCTTTTTGGCCTTTCTCTTTTTTTTTTCTTTTTTTCTTTTTTGTAAAGTCCGAAGTCTCATCCCGACTTGTGGGGGGAATCATAGTCTTCATCATCCTTTCCTCACTGAGACAATGCTCTAATAATGTAGATCATCACACTTTTATTGATTTACAACTCAAGAATTACAACTCAAAGCTAGAATAAGATATGACTCTATATAAATGCCTCCGGCGGTGTACTGGGATATGCAATGAATCAAGAGCGACATGTATGAAAATTATGAAGGCGGCCTTGCCACAAATACGATGTCAACTACATGATCATGCAAAGAGCAATATGACAATGATGGAACGTGTCATAATAAACGGAACGGTGGAAAGTTGCATGGAAATATATCTCGGAATGGCAATGGAAATGCCATAATAGGTAGGTATGGTGGCTTTTTTGAGGAAGGTAAATAAAGGGTTCATGATACCGGCGAAAGTTGCGCGGTAATAATAAAGGCTAGCAAATTGGAAGGATGAGTGTGCGTATATCCATGGACTCAGATTAGTCAAAAAGAACTCATATACTTATTGCAAAAGTCTACTTAGCCCTCGAAGCAAAGTACTACTATGCATGCCCCAAGAGGGATAGATTGGTAGGAAAAGACCATCGCTCGTCCCCGACTGCCACTCATAAGGAAGACAATCAAAAGAGCACCTCATGCAACAAATTTGTCACATAACTTTTACCATACGTGCATGCTACGGGACTTGCCAACTTCAACAGAAGTATTTCTCAATTTCATAATTACCCACTAGCATGACCCTAACATTACTACCTTTATATCTCAAAACAATTATCAAGCATCAAATTGATCATAGCATCCAATTCTCTTCCTATGATAGTTTTTATTATACCCAACTTGGATGCTCATCATTCTAGGACCCACTTTAAAATCATAGCAAATACCATGCTGTTCTAAAAGAATCTCAAAAAGATATAAGTGAAGCATGAGAGACTAGAAATTTCTTCAAAATTAAGACACCACCGTGCTCTAAAAGATATAAGTGAAGCACTAGAGCAAAAACTATCAAACTCAAAAGATATAAGTGAAGCACATAGAGTATTCTAGCAAATTCTAATCAAATAGGCTTATCCCAAAAGGTATGTACAGCAAGGATGATTGTGGTAAACTAAAAATCAAAGACTAATATAATACACGACGCTCCAAGCAAAACACATATCATGTGGCGAATAAAAATATAGCTCCAAGTAAAGTTACCAATGAACGAAGACGAAAGAGGGGATGCCTTCCCGGGGCATCCCCAAGCTTTGGCTTTTGGCTATTCTTAAATATCTTGGGGTGCCTTGGGCATCCCCAAGCTTAGGCTCTTGCCGCTCCTTATTCCATAGTCCATAGAAGCTTTACCCAAAACTTGAAAACTTCACAACACAAAACTCAACAGGAAATCTTATAAGCTCCGTTAGTGAAAGAAAACAAAACCACCACATAAATTACTGTAATGAACTCATTCTTTATTTATTTTGGTGTTAAACCTACTGTATTCGAACTTCTCTATGGTTTATAAACTATTTTATTGGCCATAGATGCATCAAAATAAGCAAACAACACACGAAAAACAGAATCTATCAAAAAGAGAACAGTCTGTAGCAATCTGTAACTAATGCAAACTTCTGGAACTCTAAAAATCCTACCAAAATAGGAAGTCCTGCAAAATTTGTTTATTGAAGATAAGAAAAAAGAATCAACGCAAAATCACATTTCTGTGATTTAATAAAATTATATTCGTGCGCGCAAAGTTTCTGTTTTTCAGCAGAATCAAATCAACCATAATCATAGGTTATCCTATAGGTTCTACTTGGCACAAACACTATAAAAGATAAAAACACATCTAAACAGAAGGTAGATGCAATATTTATTACTAAACAGGATCAAAAAAACAAAAAAAACATAAAGAAAATTGGGTTTCCTCCCAACTAGCGCTATCGTCTAACGCCCCTAGCTAAGCATAAAAGCAAAGATAGATCTAACGAGTGCCATCTTTGGCACTTGGAGAGGGGGATCTCCTTTCTATGGCATTCATTATTCTATTTAAGGTAAGCACATGGCCATTAATGGAAGAAGTAAGATTAAGCACGTTACGGAACTTTGCCTCTAAACTAGACTTCATCTCTTTAATAATTTCATTTTGATAAAAGCACCAGAGAGTAGTTGATTCAACCTTATCATTCATAGGGTGCCCAAATATGGTTTTCAATTTTTCATAAGTATCTATAGCATCCCCTTCAAGAAAATCTCCTTCAAAAATAGAATCTAAAACTTGTTTAAAAGAAGCGGGCAGGCCAATATAGAAACTTTTTAAGTAATCTTCAATTTGATATTGTGGCACATAGCTAGCCCGAATTCTTAATAACCTATCCCAAGCATCTTTTAAAGACTCATCAAGTAAATAGCAAAAAATTCCAGAGTCATCCTCATCAAAATTATTTAAGCTCTCATTGCTGACCCCGGTGGGTCTTTCTATAGCATCATTATTCATGAGCTTAAAGAGCATAGAAGGGTTATCCAAGGTACTAGAACATAGGAAAGGGCCCTTAGTTCTTTTTGATTCGGCCATGGCAAAGGGAAGGCAAACGGAAAAGAGAGGAAGAGATTGGGAAAGAGAGGGCGAATAAAATGGCAAGGGTGAAGTGGGGGAGAGGAAAACGAGAGGCAAATGGCAAATAATGTAAATGCAAGGAAGATGGGTTTGTGATGGGTACTTGGTATGTCTTGACTTGAGCGAAGACCTCCCCGGCAACGACGCCAGAAATCCTTCTTGCTACGTCTTGAGCTTGCGTTGGTTTTCCTCGAAGAGGAGAGGGTGATGCAGCAATAGTAGCGTAAGTATTTCCCTCATTTTTTGAGAACCAAGGTATCAATCCAGTAGGAGGCTCCTCAAAAGTCCCACGCACCTACACAAACAAACAAAGAACTTGCAATCAACGCAATAAAGGGGTTGTCAATTCCTTCATGGCCACTTGCGAAAGTGAGATCTAATAAAGATAGTAAGATAAGATAAATATATTTTTGGTATTTTGTAATATAGATGCAAAAAGTAAAGATGCAAATAAAAGTAATTTAGAAGCAAATATGATAAGAGATAGACCCGGGGGCCATATGTTTCACTAGTGGCTTCTCTAAAGATAGCATAAGTATTATGGTGGGTGAACAAATTACTGTCGAGCAATTGATAGAAAAGCGAATAATTATGAGATTATCTAGGCATGATCATGTATATAGGCATCACGTCCGTAACAATTAGACTGACTCCTGCCTGCATCTACTACTATTACTCCACACATCGACCGACTCCTGCCTGCATCTAGAGTATTAAGTTCATAAGAACAGAGTAACGCATTAAGCAAGATGACATGATTTAGAGGGATAAACTCAAGCAATATGATATAAACCCCATCTTGTTATCCTCGATGGCAACAATACAATACGTGCCTTGCAACCCTTTCTGTCACTGGGTAAGGACACCGCAAGATTGAACCCAAAGCTAAGCACTTCTCCCATGGCAAAAAAGATCAATCTAGTAGGCCAAACCAAACTGATAATTCAAAGAGACTTGCAAAGATAACTCAATCACACATAAAAGAATTCAGAGAAGATTCAAATATTATTCATAGATAAACTTGATCATAAACCCACAATTCATCGGATCTCGACAAACACACCGCAAAAAGAGTTTACATTGAATAGATCTCCATAAGAGAGGGGGAGAACATTGTATTGAGACCCAAAAAGAGAGAAAATGAAATCTAGCTAATAACTATGGACCCGTAGGTCTGTGGTAAACTACTCACAACTCATCGGAGGGGCAAGGATGTTGGTGTAGAAACCGTCCGTGTTTGATTCCCCCTCCGGCAGAACACCGGCGAAGGCTCCAAGATGGGATCTCGCGGATACAGAAGGTTACGGTGGTGGAAATTGTGTTTTGTCTGCTCCCTGGATGTTTTCGGGGTACGTAGGCTTATATAGGAGGAAGAAGTATGTCGGTGGATGCCCGAGGGGCCCACCAGACAGGGGGGGATGCCCTATAGGGGGGGCGCCCTCCTATCTCGTGGGAGCCTTGGCTGCTTCTTGACTTGCACTCCAAGTCCTCTGGATCACGTTCGTTCCAAAAATCACGCTCCCGAAGGTTTCATTCCGTTTGGACTCTGTTTGATATTCCTTTTCTTCAAAATACTGAAATAGGAAAAAAAACAGCAATACGGGCTGGGCCTCCGGTTAGTAGGTTAGTCCCAAAAATGATATAAATGTGTAAAATAGAGCCCATAAACATCCAAAAGGGGTAATATAATAGCATGGAACAATGAAAAATTATGGATACATGGAGACGTATCAGTGGACCTCACACCCTGTCGGATCTACCTTCCGCACCTGGGAACCCCCAACTACCAACTCACCACTTCACCGGAGCCGCTTTAGTGACTGGCTTGTCCACCGCTCCAGATCTCCTTGACCACCATCATGGTCCACCGCACCAGATCTTCTTAACCGACGCCCTCGTCGACCACAGTGTAGGCCCTTCACTAACTCCCTCGTCCGCCCCTTCGCTAGCCCTTCATACAAGCTCCACCGCAACAGATCCGCCTCACCGAAAGCACTGTACAACGCACCCGCCGAAGCCTTTGTCCATTGCACCGGACCCGCTCGACGGACGCCATATTCAACTCCACTGGCCCTGCTTTACCGACGCCGCAGCCTCATCAGGTTATTTCGATTTGTACTCTTCGGTTTTTCTCATTATCGTGCAACTGTTCACTTACCACAGATGCGTTTTCTTGTATGTCGAAGGTGCCGCAACCGTAGCACTGGAGCCGCTTCAGCGACGGCGACAGTCGGCCCAAACTCAACCGCAACACGAGCACCGTCGACGATCCTTATCTATGAAGTATGACAACGATACCCATACGCCGGCGAGAATTAGGTACTATTATCCAATGACCAGCGCCTACGTTCACTTTCCTAGCATAAGCACTGCACCTTTGAATTTCTTCAGGGCATCATTCAGTTTTTCATGAGATGCGTTATTCTGCTTGCACCTGTAGGGCCATACTTCTGGCGGTGAACATGTTACATGTGCTAAATTACATACCAGTGCACATATAGTTAATATGCTTTAGTTTTGTCCTAAGTATTACTGTACTTCCTAGATATCATTGCCTACTATTTTACTTCTTGAATGCTATTTTTATGATAATGGTGTTATTCTGATGCCACCTATTGGTTCCATCAGACTACTTAATGTTCTCTATGCTTAATTACACATCAGCAAACTAGCATGTGGTTCCACTGCTTTTTGTTCGTTTTACCCTACATTTTCTGATGCTAGCTATTACATCACTCCTCCGAGCCTCTGTTCATTACTAGTTTGTGTGTTCTTGATCTTCCCAAGTTACATGACTAATTTGATGCTTCTATTAATTATGGAGCTTCTACATAGAGGGAACCAGATATATTGTCGTGTATGCACACACCCTTCTTTCATTAGTTTAGATGAACCATTGATGATCAATTCGGACCATTGCATGCGATTAAAATTAATTTTACCTAAATAGAGGGTGCAGAATAAACTACAACAACTAGATTTGCATCCACGGGATGCTGATGATATCTTCAAAGAACATTGCAATAGCAGCGAGGCTTCACAGCAACATATGGTAAGCCAGTGTGTTTTAGTACATGTGAAATGTAATGCGAGTGGGCTGCTTTCTTGGCTTGTGCCCTCAACCTGTAATCCTACTGAATTACAAATAGTTCAGTTGTCTGCTTTGCTATATTGCTTGATTTGAATGCTTGTTTGTTGTTACGCTATACCTGAGTTGGCCAATATGTCAGCAGTGCCTACTGTACTATCGTAAAGAAATGCATGCCTAGTTCATTTGAGTCCTTAACTTTTCCTCTCAACTTCATCACAAGACTATCTTCGTAGTTTATATGAGGCCACACTGTTAAGTGCTTTCTCAGATTATTTCAACTACTTAGATTCCTTGGTAACTTAAATATAGCGGTGGTACACTCCCTTTCAACTAGGGATGTCAACTGGGTCCCATTTAATCCCTATTAAAGTCCACTAGTGGTATGATAGTTCAAAAGAGTTTTTGTTTTTTGAGGAAAATGAACTAGGGAGCTAGCAAAAACTAACTAGATGGGACTGGCGGATGTCGTTTATTTGCCACTTACATCCCTAGTTTCATCTTACCATTTTAATTTCTTTTCGGCTGATGCTGCTTCGAACTGTTTAAATATAGCTTGCCATGCTCGGAAATAATTCGTATGTCCAAGGTTTTTGAGTCGCGACTTGGCGAGTTGCCGCAAGCCCTGCGGCTCAGCATATAGTCGACAAAAGTCGCTGTATAGTCGCCATAAGTCGTTGTATAGTCGCGAGTCGCCTTGATTTTTGGAAAACGACTTGGCGATTAGTCAGCGACTATACAACGACTAATCAGCGACTCAAAAACCATGCATATGTCATTTACCATGTAAGCTTACTGCCTGGATCATACGATAACTATCTCTTACTTATGTCCAGCGGAAACCTTTCAGGATGCCTTTCACACTAGGACACAATGTACAACCCCAGAATCTATTTGTGTTAGCAGTGCACCATCCATGTTACCAGATGGTAGCAGTTCAGAGGCAACACCGCCGGAGAGCAGTCTGAGCACAGATATTATAGTGCTTGAGGCTCTACTAGAGGCAGAAAGAGATGGTGTGGCTGCCATGAATGAGGTAATCTTTATCTTGAGGCTGGAAATTATGGAATTAGCGGCACACATTATGCAAGCAACCCAAGAATTGGAGGAAGTAAGAATGTTGCATTTGAAGACGGAGGAGGTCTTGCTGTTTCTGCTATCCGAAGCCCAGGGTAATCCCGGTTCTTCTTTAGATACCAGTTGAAATTGTCATTAGATTATTGTACTTGCATGTTGTGTCATGTCTCTGAATGGATTATGTTGCAAGACCCCCTATGTTGTCCATGTGTTGTAATGATCCGAATTTTTTAGGCGAGGTAATCCTCAGTACTTGTATGATTGACATAGGGTGAACTATTTTTCGTGTGAGAATATTGTATTGGATGAAATAACTATTTTACTCAGAGTGTATCCAACCTACTGAATTCGAAGATCACGACATTTCTAAATCATAATCATATATAAAGGTGGAATATATCTTTGTTGTGGTTTTGAAGAAATAAATAACAAATCATAGAATTCTCTGTGGATATTCGTAATCGAATACAAATTGGATTTGAATTTAGTTTGTCAGGGCCCATGGCAAATGTTAATGCTAATTCTCCCAAGTTTTGAACGAAGCGGCTAAACACCCACTATAATTTGTAGGCTTCCTGAAGCAAGTGTTTGCGAGATGGAAATTACTGTCTACCCCTAACACTTGACATCCTTATCGATCGGAATTACACTGCTGTCGATAGGGTAGACTAGTAACTTCAATCAGACGTGACACAACGGCCTCTAAGCCCATTCAGACATGGTGGGCGCCAAACATGGGCGGCAAAACACATTTGATTCAAGCTCGTCCAAAAGACAAGTGTGTCTTCCTCCATTTCCCCATTCATACACGATGGGCGGCAAAACAAACTCTCCTAATCCGAAATCGATGTAGGCTAATATTTTAAATAGGGGCAGATGTGTAACTTCCCTTAGATGTGACACAACCGCCCTACTTGTCAGCCCCGTTCATACAGCATGGGCGCCAACCGTGGGTGGAAAAACACCCTCTCCTCGCCCGAGATAGTTACCGGCAAATATTTGGGAGATGCGAGATTACAGTCCTATCCCCAACCGACGCGATGTCCAAAATTTTAAACGGGGGATAAGTTTGTAACTTTCCCACATTTCAGAGAAGCGCGTCCCAAAGTTTGAGATCCCCCCTCCCCTCCATTTCCCCATTCATACACCGTCGGCGGCACGACAACCTCCCCACTGTGGTCAGCCTCCTTCGTCCGCCACCCCATCCTCCACCTTGCCGGAGCCGCTACCCCATCGTCCACTGCAAGAGATGGACGTCTCTCATCCATGGTGTTGGACCAGGATCCTTTCATCGCGTCCTCTCGCTTCATCGGCACCATCGTCCACCTTGCCATTGCTGCTCCTACGACCGCCTCATCCACGGCAACAAGATTTATCCCTCGACCGGGCCGTCTTCCGTCTAAAGTATTCTTCCCTGCCGCCGACAGCCATCGCACACGTAGCACCCTCACCGTATCAGCAGAGGCCTACACGGCGTCGCAAGAGAGGTGGTACTCTTCCATATGTGCTTAAGTTATTGATCTCACCCGGAAAATAGATCGTAATTTGTTTACTGTACTTTTCTTATCCGTACCACATCGTAGTGGCTAGTAGAAAGGAAACATTGGTTGCGAAGTAGCTTTGTCCGGTTTGCACCTTTAGATCCGCCATGGCATGGGCACTATACTCGTAAAGCTTATGGTTTCCCCCTTTATATTCACTACCATCATTGTAGGTGCTTCTTGTCATGCTAGCACTAGCTCAACCCAAAGCTTACGTGTTGAAATACGAATCTGATGTGATGCTCATATCACTAAAATAGAGAACGTTTAATTGGTCACCTAATGTTCCTATATTCGTTTCGAAAAGCATGTGCGCCACCCACTGGTCCAGCTTGTTCCACTTTCCTGATTTTTCTCTTCACTACTAGGAAAAGGCCTGTTAGTGGCACACCTATTTTTGCTATTAATGGCGCACTATACGTGGGCTATTATTACCACGTTACTAGTAACAAATACTAATGGCGCACATTTGGTGCGCCATTACTATCATAGATAGTAATGGCGCACCACATAGAAGTGCACCATTACTAACAAATTTTTTTCGAAATTTTTTTCAATTTCTTTTCGTTTTTTTCTTAATCTCGGGTCACTATGGCTTAATCTTAGGCCAATATGCTTAATCTCAAGTCAAATCGCACTTCGTGGTCAAACTTCCCGGAAGGTCACCCATCCTCACACTACTCCAGCCCGAGCATGCTTAACTTCGCAATTCTATCCAACCCCAGCACCAGCTCACTTAACAGGCACTTGTTGATATATCTATCAAATCAATCCTATTAAACCTTGTTGATGTCTAGGACTTTGTTCATGTTCATGAGTGTGATGAAATTTTGAAAAAATATTTCAAACTTCCCCGTCATATTACGTATCATATTTTGAACATTTTTTCCAAAAAAAATTTGAAACCAATTTTTTTCTGTTACTAGTGGCGCACCTAGCAAATGGTGCGCCATTACTAAGTTTTTTTTCCATTTTCCCCCTCTAGATCTTAAAAGCCACGTATCTTTTATTCTGTTAGGTTTTGGGTTATTCTAAAAATGTTCAACGGGGTTCCCCCAATTGAATTCGGATGTAACTTTTCAAGTAGATGATTTTTCATATGAAAAACTTTTTAATCCGAGTTCGTATGTAAAACTTATGCCCATTTTACAAATTCCAGAGAGATTTTGCAAATAAAGTCGAAATTCGTATTTGTAAATTTTCCCAACAACTAGACAACATATCACATGGGAGACTTATTTTCTTTTATTTTTTTGACATTTCCATCATTTTCTTTTATTTTTTAAATTGAAAAGGCTGTCCACAGGGGGGTGCATTTGGAAGTTAGTAATGGCGCACCTTCACAAAGTGCGCCATTACTATGTGTACCACTTTGTCAAACCTTGGTCAAACTTAGTAATAGTGCACTTTGTATAGGTGCGCCATTACTAAGTTTGACAAAGTAATGGCGCACCTATGCAAAGTGCGCCATTACTAAGTTTGACCAAGTTTTGACCCAGTCATACACATAGTAATGGCGCACTTTGTAAAGGTGGGCCATTACTATGTCAACTTAGTAATGGCGCACCTATACAAAGTGCGCAATTACTATGTGTATGCCTGGGTCAAACCTTGGTCAAACTTAGTAATTGCGCACTTTGCACCTGGTGCGCCATTACTCCTTTGGTTACTAATGGCGCACCAACACATGGTGCGCCACTGCTATATAGCAGTGGTGCACCACATGTATAGTGGGCCATTAATGTCCATATTAGCTATATCCATTTTCTAGTAGTGCTTGATGCTTAGGGTTTTCCCCTTTTATTTACTCTACTATGATCTGCGTAGGTGCTTTCTGACTTACTAGCATTACTCCACCCTTCAAGCTAAACAACACAACACTC
Source organism: Triticum timopheevii (assembly GCA_963921465.1). Lineage (NCBI taxonomy): Eukaryota > Viridiplantae > Streptophyta > Magnoliopsida > Poales > Poaceae > Triticum > Triticum timopheevii. Next base: position 238,664,821 of record OY997266.1, on the reverse strand, counting down.
AAAATTTGAAATCTTAGTTGTTCAAATATGATTGTGATATGGTACTGATATTAGTTAACAGACACATTTAATTGGTTAGCTAAAGCTCCCACTTGAGTTTTCAAATGCATGTCGCGACATATAGAGAGACAGCATAATTGCATTTCACTGTCACTTGTTGACTATACTTTCTTGTCCATACCAAATCTTAGTTGTTATTTCAAAGCAAACATCTGCTGCTAACTACCCTTTGCGCGGTTTGCAGCTTCAGATCTGCCATCCCACTGCTGCGGTCAACATTGTACTCATCATTCTTATGGTTTCCCCATTTTATGATGACCACAATCAGCCTACGTGGTTCGTGTTGTAATAGCACTGCTCCACCCATCGAGCTAAACAGGATTAGTTGTACAAGTTCATATCTAATATTATGCTGATATTAGTAAAACTGAGAGATTTTTAATTCGTTAGCTAAATATTCCTACTTTAGTTTTGAAATGCATGTGAGCCACATATGGAGAGACCGGAAAGAATAGTATTTCTCTGTGCGCTCTGGTTCATCATGGGTGGCCAACCGACATTGTATTGAAAGACTTGTAATATCTTCAGTCTTCTTTCTCTTCTGCTCTTCTTTAAGATGATCCTCTTCTCTTGCAGTCGACTATTCAAGTCGAGTTGTTCTCCCTTAGTATATTTTAAATCTGCCAGGTCAGGTCGACTTGCTCTTGTTTACTATATGTTGAAGCTATCATCTGTGAAGTGTCATCACTTCTGGAGCTCTCACATTTTGAGTAGTAGGCCACATTATATTAATGCACACACCAAATTACAGCATGCATGGCATCTCTTAAAAGAATTGCAGAGATAGCACAAAGGGGTTTACAGGGAGGCAGTATTGGATTAGAATTACTTCTACATTACAAAGAAAATCTCACTTATTTTTATATTTTCATGCATGTCAGATATTGAACATTATCAAAATGAATATGAGACTGGGCGCATGAGAGGAATATTGCGGAAAAATCCACTGGCTAACAAAGTTGGCATGGTGGAGGATGGCCTATCTTATTCACCCATCAAGGTGCTTGCTCTAACTTGGCAAGGTTGTATTGGTCGCACATATTTTGCATCTGACATCTTGCATTACTTCTACTTTGTTACACCATCTTCTTAGTTTAAGCATTATATATGAGTATATGCCATACTTATCCATTTTATGTACCTATTCCATGTGTCCTCACACTATGTTTTTCAACTGAAATGTGGTTCTTTCGTATCAGATGTTGAAAAGGAAGAGGGTGAGTGCAGATCCTCAAGGACGATGTTTGCAACCGATGTTTGCTTTGAAATAAAAACTAAGATCCTCAAGGGTAGTTAGCAACCGATGTTTGCTTTGAAATAACAACTAAGATCCTCAGATATTCATGGGATTTCCCGCAACTGGAGGAGAAGACGATGATTGCACTTGTCAAGAGAACTACATCATCATTGACGACACCGACTCGGACCCAGACGATAGCGATGATGACTATGTTGATGAAGCTGGAGCAGATATGATGGAGTCTTCATCAGAGCAGTTTTTCTAGTCGACCACCATAACAGTAGTAGTATTCCTCCATGTATCTAGTATAGTCCGAGCACTTTTGTAACGATAGTTAGACCGTTGTATGCCCTTGTTTGAATTGAATGAAGTGATTTTGTTTGCATTTGTCTCATGTTTATATAGGTAGTGTTTTCTCTCTAGACCTCATTCTATTCTATTTTCTCATCTTTTCTAAACCCTCAGATGCCTCCGAGACGTGACAATGGATTTGCTTTTCCACCGGAGCTCATTCAGTTGATCCAATAGCAGAATGTGTTGATGCAGTTACTAGTCCAGAATCAGAATCAGGGGAACAACAACAACAACAACCCACCACATCCACCACTTGTTGATCACTTAACCCGTTTCCTTAGACTGAATCCGCCGGTGTTCTCCAGTAGCACCGAGCAGATAGTTGCAGATGATTGGCTCCACAAGATAGGGAGGGAGTTGACCACTGCAGGATGCACATATGCGGAAAAGGTGCGTTTTGCCGCACATCAGCTTGATGGACCCGCAGCATCATGGTGGGAGAATTTCACAGCCACTTATCCTATCGACACTGTCACATGGGATCAGTTTCAGCAGGCTTTCCGTACTGCCCATGTTTCAGCAGGAGCTATGGCCATGAAGAAGCGTGAGTTTCACAACTTGCGCCTAGGTGGCCGGAAAGTTGGCCAATATGTGGATGACTTTAGTAAGCTAACATGTTATGCCCCAGATGACGTTGCTATGGATGCAGCTTAGCAGGAGAAGTTTCTGCAAGGACTGAATGATGAGCTCAGCATGCAGTTGATGGTAGCAACCTTCAACAACTACCAGGAGTTGGTAGATAGAGCCCTCATGATTGAAGGGAAGCAGCAGTAGATTGAAAACCGCGAGAGGAAGATCTCCTGAAGGACCACCCTCACCTATTTTCTAGCCAAACTGAATCTCGAGGGCCAGATTCATCTTAAGGGGGGTAGGTTTGTAACATCTCAAATTTTCAATTTGGAATGTTATACACTAGATCATCATTTCATATCATATTTTATTGTTGTTGGTTTGATCCTAGAAATTCTACGCAACTCAAGGACCCTCGGAGAGAGTTGGGGATTTCGTTATTTTCATATTTGAGTGTTCTCAAATTTTGAAAGTAGGATCATTTGATTTTATTTATTTTATCTTCAATTATTTCAATTATAAAAATATAAGAGAGGGAATAAAATGAATTTCCCAAAATAAAGAAATATTGAGGATTTAATAAAAAATCAAATAAGATTTTATTTCGGAGTTCTTCGCTATTTTATTTGAATTAGGAAAATTGCACGTTTTTCAAAACTGCATTTTTGGACCAAGAAAATGTTCATCTCGTTCTAAATATTTTATTTAGACGATGAAAATTTGTTTTGACATTTTTAGATTTTTATTTATTTTTCTAGGATTTAATTTCAGTTCGGCGGAATTGTTTAAAAAGAAAATCGCGCGCGCTCGACAGGGCCGAGGCCCAGCCAAGCCGGCCCGTCTTCCCCGCGCCGCCGTCTCCCGCTAGGAGACCGCGCCGCCGCCGCCGACCTGGACAGGAGTCCGAGCCGGACTCCTCCGCCGCCGCCTTGCCCCCTCCCCCAAGCCACCACCCTCTTTAAATAGCCGCCACCGCCGCCCTCCTCACCCCGATCCGCTCCGCCTCCCGATCCACCGAGCCGCCGCCGCCTTCGCGCCGCCGCCGACGCGCGTCGCCGACACCCACGCCACCGGCCAACGCCACCCGGAGCCCCACAGCCCCCGGACCCCGCCAGACCCCGCCGGACTTCGCAGGAGCCCGACGAGGTAGCCGCAGCCACCCCGGTTTTCTAAGAAAAATCGATCCGTTTTTTTAGAAAACCCTAGGTTTTTTTAGATCGGTTTATTTTATTTCGTTCGTTTTAACGGACGAGGTCACCATTCAGTTTCAGTTAACGAACATCCGTTTGTTAAACTGTTTGTTAGTTTTTTCTTTTTCTCAGATTTTCCGCGATTATTTCTGATCGCGATTTCTGATCCAATTTTCGTTCTAGTATAACTTTTCGCTCATTTATCGAAATCAGGCGATTCAAGCGCCTAGAGTTTCGTCTCGAAATCCTCTTTCCATTTAACCAACTCAAACAAGTTTTTGCTTCTGTAAAATTTGACTTAGGTCCAAATTAGTAAAGGAAGCTTGTTTCTTTCGCCGTTTGTGTTTCGTTGCTTCGTTCGATTTGATTCTTTTTGTAAACCGGAATTCTTAAGTTGAACTTTCTGTTTAGTTCTCTTATTTAAGTTTTACCTGTGCATTAGATGAGTGCTTATTGTATGCTTGTTTGTTTGTGATAGAGTACCCGGAGTGCGCCGCTTGCTACTTCGAATCTCTAGGTTTCACGGATCATCAACAAGGCAAGTAACACTTTGATCATACCTCTTTACTACCCAGTTTTATTGCATTAGATCAATCCCCAAAAAAATGCATGATTAGGATCTGATTAATATGTGGGTTTTGCGTAGTAGATGAGGTAGTACCTATTACCTGTTTTATTATCAAACCCTTGGGAGTTACTTCTACGTTTGCTTATTATGCCATGTTATGCTAGTAGACGTGGATTGGGTGAGTGTATCCATGACAGATGTGAGATTGTTAAATTAATGGTTTATTTAAGGTGGCAACTTTAATACAAATCTGGGTGGATTGAGGCACCTGGGTATTCCAGCGATTGCCTGTTTTTTCTTTATGGACCGCTACCCAGGCTCAAAGGGATCATGAGATTTTTCATGCTAGAAACTTCCGTGTGCAGCCACAAGCTACTATGAGCTCTAGCATAGTTGATTAAGTCGTGTGAACTCTTACAGTGGTAGACTAGCAGATGTAGGGGATGTAGGTTGGTACTGTCTACCCGATCGTAAGGTGCAAACGCTTCTGAAAGACTATGTCTCGGTCATCCGTTTCTCAAACACCATGTAGTGCGAGAATTCCAACGGAGGAGATCGAGTCTTGTGGGTAAAAGTACGCAAACCTCTGCAGAGTGTATAAACTAATCATGGTTAGCCATGTCCCCGGTTATGGACGTTTTGAGTATCTAGTACTTGGATTATCATGTGAATCTCATCATGTTACTTTAATTTACTTTGTTGGGTTTAATGATGATGCTTAATTGGGATTGAGAGGATGTCTATCTTCTCAATGTTTAACACCCACCATGATAGTTAAATAAAATTTATTCCTTTGCAGTAGGGAAAATTGGCTTTATGCAAAACAGTAACCATAGAGCTTTCCACCAGCCATATATGCATGTAGTATAGCATATTTCTGTTCATTACTCTCTATGTGTTACATTGCCAGCATATTCCATGTGCTGACTTGTTTTCGGGTTGCAACGTTCATGTTACAGACTTTTCAGATGACGAGTAAGGTGCCTTAGGTCGTGGTTCTATCCTCAGTGATGACGTTGGAGTTGATGGACTCACTTATCTTCAAAGCCTTCCGCTGTTATTGTTATTAGATGGCCTTAAGCCATATTTATTGTAATAAGTTCTATTTTGAGACATTCGATGTAATAAGTGTGTGATTGCTACTCTATTATAAATCCTTCGAGTACTGTGCGTGTCAGCATTACTAATCCAGGGATGACACTGATGCATAGAGACTTGACCGTCTGAGGTCTGGTTGCTACAAGATGGTATCAGAGCACATGCTGACTGTAGGACACGACCACTAAATTAAAAGCCCTAGATCACTAATCACTCTTCTCATTTCTGGCTCCTCAGCTTTTCTACTATTTTAGGATGTCGGATGCAAGGAACAAGTTCATGCAACCGGATGAAGATACACCCTTTGGACGCCACCTGAAGGAAGTCACTAGTTACCTGAACATCGGAGTACCAAGCTTCACCAGGACCTACATGGCCACTCTACCAGAAGAGGAGCGTTGGATGATTCAAGTTCAAGTTCCAGGAAGGACGTTCATTCCCATCACTGAGCCCATAGAGTTTCCTTTGATGCACCAACCTGGAGTCTAGGAAAGAGCATGGCAGCCCACATCACAACGGGACGTATTGGTGAAGTTTACCACAAGGATCTCAAGGATACTATCTACCAGATTTGTGGGCGCCGAGATGAGCAATGGGAAATGATCAGTACCAGGAAGGATAGATCAATTGCGGCATTCATCCAGGAGTTGAACCAACACATTCGACGCTAGGAGAACCAGATGTGCGCAGGCATGATAGATCTGAAGAAGGCTATGACCAAGATCACAGAGTTGGAGGAAGAACTCAAGTATACACACGATGGATATGAGGAGGAAATCACAACACTCGTGGAGGAAGAAGCTAAAAGTATTCATGGGATTTCCCGTGAATGGAGGAGAAGACGATGATTGCACTTGTCAAGAGAACTACATCATCATCGACGACACCGACTCGGACCCAGACGATAGCGATGATGACTATGTTGATGAAGCTGGAGCAGATATGATGGAGTCTTCATCAGAGCAGTATTTCTAGTCAACCACCATAACAGTAGTAGTATTCCCCCATGTATCTAGTATAGTCCGAGCACTTTTGTAATGATAGTTAGACCGTTGTATGCCCTTGTTTGAATTGAATGAAGTGATTTTGTTTGCATTTGTCTCATGTTTATATGGGTAGTGTTTTCTCTCTAGACCTCATTCTACTCTATTTTCTCATCTTTTCTAAACCCTCAGATGCCTCCCAGACGTGACAATGGATTTGCTTTTCCACCGGAGCTCACTCAGTTGATCCAGCAGCAGAATGCGTTGATGCAGTTACTAGTCCAGAATCAGAATCAGGGGAACAACAACAACAACCCACCACATCCACCACTTGTTGATCACTTAACCCATTTCCTTAGATTGAATCCGCGGGTGTTCTCCAGTAGCACCGAGCAGATAGTTGCAGATGATTGGCTCCGCAAGACAGGGAGGGAGTTGACCACTGTAGGATGCACAGATGCAGAAAAGGTGCGTCTTGCCACACATCAGCTTGATGGACCCGCAGCATCATGGTGGGAGAATTTCACAGCCACTTATCCTATCGACACTGTCACATGGGATCAGTTTCAGCAGGCTTTCTGTACTGCCCATGTTTCAGCAGGAGCTATGGCCATGAAGAAGCGTGAGTTTCACAGCTTGCGCCTAGGAAGCCGGAAAGTTGGCCAATATGTGGATGACTTTAGTAAGCTAACATGTTATGCCCCAGATGACGTTGCTACGAATGTAGCTAAGAAGGAGAAGTTTCTAGAAGGACTGAATGATGAGCTCAACATGTAGTTGATGGTAGCAACCTTCAACAACTACCAGGAGTTGGTAGATAGAGCCCTCATGATTGAAGGGAAGCACCAGCAGATTGAAAACCGCGAGAAGATCTCCTGAAGGACCACCCTCACCTATTTTCTAGCCAACCCGAATCTCGAGGGCCAGATTCATCTTAAGGGGGGTAGGTTTGTAACATCTCAAATTTTCAATTTGGAATGTTATACACTAGATCATCATTTCATATCATATTTAATTGTTGTTGGATTGATCCTAGAAATTCTACGCAACTCAAGGACCCTCGGAGAGAGTGGGGGATTTCGTTATTTTCATATTTGAGTGTTCTCAAATTTTGAAAGTAGGATCATTTGATTTTATTTATTTTATCTTCAGTTATTTCACTTATAAAAATATAAGAGAGGGAATAAAGTGACTTTCCTAAAATAAAGAAATATTAAGGATTTAGTAAAAAATCAAATAAGATTTTATTTCGTAGTTCTTCGCTATTTTATTTGAATTTGGAAAATTGCATGTTTTTCAAAACTGCATTTTAGGGCCAAGAAAATGTTCATCTCGTTCTACATATTTTATTTAGACGACAAAAATTTGTTTTGGCATTTTTAGATGTTTATTTATTTTTCTAGGATTTATTTTCAGTTCGGCGGAATTGTTTTAAAAAAAATCGCGCGCGCCCGACAGTGCCGAGGCCCAGCCGAGTCGGCCCGTCTTCCCCGCGCCGTCGTCTCCCACCAGAAGACCGCGCCGCCGCCGCCGACCCGGATAGGAGTCCGAGCCGGACTTCTCCGCCGCCGCCTTGCCCCCTCCCCCAAGCCACCCCCTCTTTAAATAGCAGCCACCGCCGCCCTCCTCACCCTGATCTGCCCCGCCTCCCGATCCGCCGAGCCGCCGCCGCCTTCGCGCCGGCGCCGACGCCCGTCGCCGACACCCATGCCACCGGCCAATGCCGCCCGGAGCCGCACAACCCCCGGACCTTGCCAGACCCCGCCGGACTTCGCCGAAGCCCGACGAGGTAGACGCCGTCGCCCCAGTTTTCTAAGAAAAATCGATCCGTTTTTTTAGAAAACCCTAGGTTTTATTTTTTTAGATCGGTTTATTTTATTTTTTTCTGTATTTAGTGAGCGTTCGCTCGTTCGTTCGTTTTAATGGACGAGTTCACCATTTAGTTTCAGTTAACGAACGTCCGTTCGTTAAACTGTTCATCAGTTTTTCCTTTTCTAGGATTTTCCGCGATTATTTCTGATAGCGATTTCTGATCCGATTTTCGTTCTAGTATAACTTTTCGCTCGTTTATTGGAATCAGGCAATTCAAGCGCCTAGAGTTTCTTGTCGAAACCATCTTTCCATTTAACCATCTCAAACAAGTTTTTGCTTCTGTAAAATTTGACTTTGGTCCATATTAGTAAACGAAGCATGTTTCTTTTGCCGTTTGCGTTTCGTTGCTTCGTTTGATTTGATTCTTTTTGCAAACCGGAGTTCTTAAGTTGAACTTTCTGGTTAGTTCTCTTATTTGAGTTTTACCTATGCATTAGATGAGTGCTTATTGTATGCTTGTTTGTTTGCGGTAGAGTACCCGGAGTGCGCCGCTTGCTACTTCGAAGCTCTAGGTTTCATGGATCATCAACAAGGCAAGTAACACTTTGATCATACCTCTTTACTACCCAGTTTTATTGCATTAGATCAATCCTCAAAAAAATGCATGATTAGGATCTGATTAATATGTGGGTTTTGGGTAGTAGATGAGGTAGTACCTATTACCTGTTTTATTATCAGACCCTTGGGAGTTACTTCTACGTTTGCTTATTATGCCATGCTATGCTAGTAGACGTGGATTGGGTGAGTGTATCCATGACAGATGTGAGATTGTTAAATTAATGGTTTATTTAAGGTGGCAACTTTAATACACATCTGGGTGGACTGAGGCACCTGGATATTCCAGCAATTGCCTGTTTTTCTTTATGGACCGCCACCCAGGCTCAAAGGGATTATGAGATTTTTCATGCTAGAAACTTCCGTGTGCAGCCACAAGCTACTATGGGCTCTAGCATAGTTGATTAAGTCGTGTGAACTCTTACAGTGGTAGACTAGCAGATGTAGGGGATGTAGGTTGGTACTGTCTACTCGATCGTAAGGTGCAAACGCTTCTGAAAGACTATGTCTCGGTCATCCGTTTCTCAAACACCATGTAGTGCGAGAATTCCAATGGAGGAGATCGAGTCTTGTGGGTAAAAGTGCGCAAACCTCTGCAGAGTGTATAAACTAATCATGGTTAGCCGTGTCCCGGTTATGGACGTTTTGAGTATCTAGTACTTGGATTATCATGTGAATCTCATCATGTTACTTTAATTTAATTTGTTGGGTTTAGTGATGATGCTTAATTGGGATTGAGAGGATGTCTATCTTCTCAATGTTTAACAACCACCATGATAGTTAAATAAAATTTATTCCTTTGCAGTAGGGAAAAATTGGCTTTATGCAAAACAGTAACCATAGAGCTTTCCACCAGCCATATATGCATGTAGTATAGCATATTTCTGTTCATTACTCTCTATGTGTTACATTGCTAGCATATTCCATGTGCTGACCCGTTTTCGGGTTGCAACGTTCATGTTCCAGACTTTTTAGACGACGAGTAAGGTGCCTTAGGTCGTGGTTCAATACTCAGTGATGCCGTTGGAATTGATGGACTCACTTATCTTCCAAGCCTTCCGCTGTTATCGTTATTAGATGGCCTTGAGCCATATTTATTGTAATAAGTTCTCTTTTGAGACATTCGATGTAATATGTGTGTGATTGCTACTCTGTTATAAATCCTTCGAGTACTGTGCGTGTCAGCATTACTGATCCAGGGATGACACTGATGCATAGAGACTCGAGGTCTGGTCGCTACATAGATATAGGTTTTTGTAATATGTGATTATAAAAACAACAGGGTACCAAGTGATAGAAGTGAGTGAAAACGGTATTGCAATGCTTGGAAACAAGGCCAAGGGTTCATACTTTCACTAGTGCAAGTTTTCTCAACAATCATAACACAATTCGATCATATAACAATCCCTCAACGTGCAACAAAGAGTCACTCCGAAGTCACTAATAGAGGAGAACAAACAAAGAGATTATTGTAGGGTACGAAACCACCTCAAAGTTATTCTTTCCGATCAATCAATCGGGCTATTCCTGTAAGTGTCACAAACAGCCCTAGTGTTCATTGTAAAGATAAAACTTAAGACACACATCAATCAAAACCCTAATGTCACCCAGATACTCAAATGTCGCCTCAAGTATCCGTGGGTTTGATTATATGATATGCATCACACAATCTCAGATTAATCTATTCAAACCAACACAAAGAACTTCAAAGAGTCCCCAAAGTTTCTACCGGAGAGTGAAGACGAAAACGTGTGCCAACCCTATGCATAAGTTCACAAGGTTACAGAACCCGCAAGTTGATCATCAAAACATACATCAAGTGGATCACGTGAATATCCCATTGTCACCACAGATAAGCACATGCAAGACATAGATCAAGTATTCTCAAATCCTTAAAGACTCAATCCGATAAGATAACTTCAAAGGGAAAACTCAATCCATTACAAGAAGGTAGAGGGGGAGAAACATCATAAGATCCAACTATTGTCGCAAAGCTCGTGGTACATCAAGATCATGCCATATTAAGAACACAAGAGAGAGAGAGAGAGAGAGAGAGAGAGAGATCAAACATGTAGCTACTGGTACATACCCTCAGCCCCGAGGGTGAACTACCCCTCCTCTTCATGGAGAACATCGGGATGATGAAGATGGCCACAGGTGATGGATTCCCCCTCCGGCAGGGTGCCGGAACAGGGTCCCGATTGGTTTTTGGTGGCTACAGAGGCTTGCGGCGGTGGAACTCCCGATCTTGCTTCTGTTCTGGAAGTTTGGGGATATATAAGAGGTGTTGGCGTCGGGAACAAGTCAGGGGGTCCACGAGGCAGCCACGAGGTAGGGGGTGTGCCAACGGGGGTAGGGCGCCCCTCCACCCTCGTGGTGGCCTCGGGACTCTTCTGGTCCATCTCCGATGCTCGGTGGGCTTCTTTTGGTACGAAAATAATCTCCATAAATTTTCAGATCAATTGGACTTCATTTGATATTCCTTTTCTATAAAACTCAAAAAACAAGGAAAAAACAGAAATTGGCACTGGGCTCTAGGTTAATAGGTTAGTCCCAAAATCATATAAAATAGCATATAAATTCATACAAAACATCCAAGATGGATAATATAATAGCATGGAACAATAAAAAATTATAGATACGTTGGAGACGTATCAAGCATCCCCAAGCTTAATTCCTGCTCGTCCTCGAGTAGGTAAATGATAAAAACAGAATTTTGGATGTGGAATGCTACCTAACATATTTATCAATGTAGTATTCTCTATTGGAGCTAGAATATTCAGATCCATAAGATTCAAAACAAAAGTTTAATATTGACATTAATACAATAATACTTCAAGAATACTAACAAGGCAATTATGTCTTCTTAAAATAACATGGCCAAAGAAATCTTATCCCTGCAAAATCATATAGTCTGGCTATGCTGCATCATCACACAAAATATTCAAATCATGCACAACCCCGGTTTCTGCCAAGAAATTGTTTCATACTTTAGTATTCTCAAACTTTTTCAATTTTCATGCAATACATGAGTGTGAGCCATGGGCATAGCACTATAGGTGGAATAGAATATGGTGGTTGTGGAGAAGACAAAAAGAGGGAGATAGTCTCACATCAACTAGGCATATCAATGGGATATGGAGATGCCCATGAATAGATATCAATGTGAGTGAGTAGGGATTGCCATGCAACGGATGCACTACAGCTATAAGTCTATGAAATCTCAAAAAGAAACTAAGTGGGTGTGCATCCAACTTGCTTGCTCATGAAGACCTAGGGCGATTTGAGGAAGCCCATCGTTGGAATATACAAGCCAAGTTCTATAATGAAAAATTCCCACTAGTATATAAAAGTGATATCATAGGAGACTCTCTATCATGAAGGTCATGGTGCTACTTTGAAGCACAAGTGTGGAAAAAGGATAGTAACATTGCTCGTTCTCTCTTTTTGTGTCATTTTTTTTGTTTTTTTCTTTTTCTTTTTTTGGGCACTCTCTTTTCTTGGCCTCTTTTTTAATTTTTTTATCTTTCATCTGGAGTCTCATCCCGACTTATGGGGGAATCATAGTCTCCAACATCCTTTCCTCACTGGGACAATGCTCTAATAATAATGATCATCACACTTTTATTTACTTACAACTCAAGAATTACAACTCGATACTTAGAACAAAATATGACTCTATATGAATCCTCCGGCGGTGTACCGAGATGTGCAATGAATCAAGAGTGACATGTATGAAAGAATTATGAGAGGTCGCTTTGCCACGAATACAATGTCAACTATATGATCCTGCAAAGCAATATGACAATGACGAAACGTGTCATAATAAACAAATGGTGGAAAGTTTCATGGCAATATATCTCGGAATGGCTATGGAAATTCCATAATAGGTAGGTATGGTGGATGTTTTGAGGAAGGTATATGGTGGGTGTATGGTACCGGTGAAAGTTGCGCATTACAAGAGAGGCTAGCAATGGTGGAAGGGTGAGAGTGCGTATAATCCATGGACTCAACATTAGTCATAAAGAACTCACATACTTATTGCAAAAATCTATTAGTCATTTAAATGAAGTACTACGCGCATGCTCCTAGGGGGGTAGATTGGTAGGAAAAGGCCATCGCTCTTCCCCGACCACCACTCATAAGGAAGACAATCAAAAAATATCTCATGCTCCAACTTTGTTACATAATGGTTCACCATACGTGCATGCTACGGGAGTCACAAACCTCAACACAAGTATTTATCAAATTCACAACTACTCACTAGCATGACTCTAATGTCACCTTCTTCATATCTCAAAACAATCATAAGGAATCAAACTTCTCATAGTATTCAATGCACTTTATATGAAAGTTTTTATTATATCCCTCTTGGATGCCCATCATATTAGGACTAAATTCATAACCAAAGAAAATTACCATGATGTTTAGAAACTCTCAAAATAATATAAGTGAATCATGAGAGTTCATCAATTTCTTCAAAATAAAACCACCGCCGTGCTCTAGAAATATATAAGTGAAGCACTAGAGCAATTAACAAAATACTCCAAAAATATAAGTGAAGATCAATGAGTAGTCGAATAAATATTTAACTATGTGAAGGCCCTCCAACATTTAAGAATTTCAGATCTTGTGGTATTATTCGAACAGCAAGCAAAGTAACATACAATAAAATGACATTTCTAGCACATATCATGTGAAGAAGCAAAAACTTAGGCTCAAACAAAACTGACCGATAGTTGTTGAAGAAGAAAGGTGGGATGCCAACCGGGGCATCCCCAAGCTTAGATGCTTGAGAATTCTTGAAATATTAATAAGGGATGCCTTGGGAATCCCCGAGCTTGCGCTTTTGTGTCTCCTTAATTCCTTTTATATCACGGTTTCCCTAAATCTTAAAAACTTCATCCACACAAAACTCAACAAGAACTCGTGAGATAAGTTAGTATAAATCAATGCAAAACCTTAGCATTCTCTATTGTAGAAAATCACTAAAATTATTATCTGATATTGCCTACTAAATTCCTCTGCATATTTAACACTCCTATCCTCAAATAGAATCATTAAACAGACAAACATATGCAAACAATGCGAACATAACAGCAATCTGTCTAAACATAATAGTCTGTAAAGAATGCAAGAGGAATCATACTTTCCTAACTCCAAAAATTCTGAAAAATTATCACAGTGTAGAATTCTTTTTCCTACTCATCATGTAAAAATTTCAATATGTTATCATGTTCCGACTATTCACCAATATTTGAAACATAACAGCAAACTTCCTGTTTTCGAAACAACAGCGTATAGACTTGTAAAATAAGCATGGTAAAGGCTATACATGACTTGTTTATTGAACTAAAAGATATAAAACATATCTCTGAATAGCATCAAGCAAATCTAAACAAAATAAAATTACGCTCCAAGCAAAATAGATATCATGTGGTGAATAAAAATATAGCTCCAAGTAAAGTTACCGATGCACGCAGACGAAAGAGGGGATGCCATCGGGGGCATCCCCAAGCTTAGGCTCTTGGTTGTCCTTGAATATTACATTGGGGTGCCTTGGTAATCCTCAAGCTTAGGATCTTTCCACTCCTTATTGCATAGTCCATCAAACTTTACCCAAAACTTGAAAACTTCATAACACAAAATGCAACAGAAAACTCGTAAGCTCAGGTAGTATAAGAAAATAAAATCACCACTTAGGTACTGTTGTGAACTTATTATAAATTCATATTGGTGTTATATCTATTGTATTCCAACTTATCCATGGGACATACCATCCGATACTGCTCATAGATTCATCAAAATAAGCAAACAACACATAGAAAACAGAATCTGTTAAAAACAGAACAATATGTAGTAATCTGGAAACTTTTTCCATACTTCTGTAACTCCAAAACTTCTGAAAAATTAGGACAATCTAGGAAATTTGTATATCAATCTTGTGTAAAAAATTCAGATCAAAAGCACGTTCCAATGAATTTTCAAATTTCATGGACTGAGCGCAAAAGTTTCTGTTTTTGCACAGAATCAAGTCAACTATCATCCATACTATCCCAAAGGCTTTACTTGTCACTTTATTGAAACAAAAGCTATAAAACATGATTACAACAGTAGATTAATCATGTGAACACACAAAAACAGTAAGGGTAAATATTGGGTTGTCTCCCAACAAGCGCTTTTCTATATTGCCTTTTTAGCTAGGCATGATGATTTCAATGATGCTCACATAAAAGATAAGAATTGAAACACGAAGAGAGCATGGTGAAGAATATGACTAGCAAATTTAAGCCTAACCCACTTCCTATGTATATGGATTTTGTAAGAAAACAACTAATGGGAACAAGAATCAACTAGCATAGGAAGAAAAAACAAGCATAACTTCAAAACTTTCAACACATAGAGAGGAAACTTGATATTATTGCAATTCCTACAAGCATATATTCCTCCCTCATAATAATTTTCAGTAGCATCATGAATGAGTTCAACAATATAACCATCACATAAATCATTCTTTTCATGATCTACAAGCATATAAATTTTTGTACTCTCCACCTAAGCAAATTTCTTCTCATGAGTAGTAGTGGGAGCAAACTCAACAAAATAACTATCATTTGAGGCATAATCCAATTGAAAAATAAAATCAAGATGACAAGTTTCATGGTTATCATTATTCTTTGTAGCATACATGTCATCTTAATAATCATCATAGATATCAACTTTTTCTCATAATCAATTGAAACCTCTTCCGAAATAGTGGATTCATCACTAAATAAAGTCACGAACTCTCCAAGTCCACTTTCATAATTATGATCATCATAAATAGTAGGCATGCTTTCATCATAATGAATTTGCTCATCAAAACTTGGGGGACAAAAAATATCATCTTCACTAAACATAGCATCCCAAAGCTTGTGGCTTTGCATATCATTAGCATCATGGATACTCAAGAAATTCATACTAACAACATTGCAATCATGCTCATCATTCAAAGATTTAGTGCCAAACATTTTATAGACCTCTTA
Organism: Triticum timopheevii; assembly: GCA_963921465.1. Lineage (NCBI taxonomy): Eukaryota > Viridiplantae > Streptophyta > Magnoliopsida > Poales > Poaceae > Triticum > Triticum timopheevii. Next base: position 238,649,306 of record OY997266.1, on the reverse strand, counting down.
TTCTAACAATTGAGCACAATTATCAGAATCCTTATTTTCACGAAAGACATTAAAAAGATGAAGCATATTAGGCAACCTCAATTCCATTTTTTTGTAGTTTTATTTTATAGACTAAACTCGTGATAAAACAAGAAACTAAAAGATTCGATTGCAAGATCTAAAGATATACCTTCAAGCACTAACCTCCGCGGCAACATCGCCAGAAAAGAGCTTGATGTCTACTATGCAACCTTCTTCTTGTAGACGTTGTTGGGCCTCCAAGTGCAGAGGTTTGTAGGACAGTAGCAAATTTCCCTCAAGTGGATGACCTAAAGTTTATTAATCCGTGGGAGGCGTAGGATGAAGATGGTCTCTCTCAAACAACCATGCCACCAAATAACAAAGAGCCTCTTGGGTCCCGAACACGCCCAATACAATGGAAAATTGTATAGGTGCACTAGTCGGCGAAGAGATGGTGATACAAGTGAAATATGGATGGTAGATATAGGTTTTTGTAATCTGAGATTATGATAACAAAAAGGTAGCAAGTGGTAAAAGTGAGCAAAAATGGTATTGCAATGCTTTCAAACAAGGCCTAGGGTTCATACTTTCACTAGTGCAAGTACTCTCAACAACGATAACATAATTAGATCATATAACAATCCCTCAACGTGCAACAAAGAGTCACTCCAAGGTCACTAATAGCGGAGAACAAACGAAGAGATTATTGTAGGGTATGAAACCACCTCAAAGTTATTCTTTCTGATCAATCCATTGGTCTATTCCTGTAAGTGTCACAAACAGCCCTAGAATTCGTAGTAAAAATAACACCTTAAGACACACATCAACCAAAACCCTAATGTCACCTAGATACTCCAATATCACCTCAAGTGTCTACGGGTTTGATTATACGATATGCGTCACACGATCTTAGATTCATCTATTCAACAAACACAAAGAACTTCAAAGAGTGCCCCAAAGTTTCTACCGGAGCGTCAAGACAAAAATGTGTTCCAACCCCTATGCATAAGTTCACAAGGTCACATAACCCGCAAGTTGATCACCAAACATAGATCAAGTGGATCACGTGAATATCCCATTGTCACCACAGATAAGCACATTGAAGACATACATCAAGTGTTCTCAAATCCTTAAAGACTCAATCCGATAAGCTAACTTCAAAGGGAAAACTCAATCCATTACAAGAAGGTAGACGGGGAGAAACATCATAACATCCAACTATAGTAGCAAACCTCGCGGTACATCAAGATCATGCCATATCAAGAACATGAGAGAGAGAGAGAGATTAAACACATAGCTACTGGTACATACCTTCAGCCCCAAAGGTGAACTACTCCCTCCTCATCATGGAGAACACCGGGATGATGAAGATGGCCACCGTTGATGGATCCCCCCTCCGGCAGGGTGCCGGAACAATGTTTCATTGGTTTTTGGTGGCAACAGAGGCTTGCGGCGGCGGAACTCCTGATCTTGCCTTTGTTCTAGAAGTTTGGGGATATATAAAAGGTGTTTGCGTCGAGAACATGTCAGGGGTGTCCATGAGGCAGCCACGAGGTAGGGGGCGCGCCGAGGGGGTAGGGCGTGCCCTCACCCTCGTAGTGGCCTCGGGACTCTTATGGTCCATCCCCGATGCTCTGTGGGCTTCTTATGGTCCAAAAATAATCTCCATAAATTTTCAGATCAATTGGACTCCATTTGATATTCCTTCCTGTAAAACTCAAATACGAGGAAAAACAGAAACTGGCACTGGGCTCTAGGTTAATAGGTTAGTCCCAAAAATCATATAAAATAGCATATAAATGCATATAAAACATCCAAGATGGATAATATAATAGCATGGAACAATAAAAAATTATAGATACATTGGAGACATATCACTAACATACTTTCTCTTCTTGGATCATACACACTTATGATTGGATCTCTAGCAAGCATTCGCAACTACTAAAGATCATTAAGGTAAAACCCAACCATAGCATTAAAGTATCAAGTCCCCTATATCCTATACGCAACAACCACATTACTCGGGTTTAAGCTTTTGTCACTCTAGCAACCCACTGTAAGCGAATCATGAACGTATTGCAACACCCTACAGCAGGAATCCTTCCCGTGTGCGCGGCATGGAAGGCACCATAGGACATTACCAAAATAAAACATACAAATCAAACCAATCTAGATCATCAATCAACCCAAAAGACAAAGGAAATCTACTCAAAACATTCTAGGATGGCAACACATCATTGGATCATAATATGTGGCATAAAGCACCATGTTCAATTATGGGATTACAGCGGGGTGCGGGAGAGTGGACCGCATGAAAGAGATGAGGATGATGATGAAGATGGTGATGTTGATGAAAATGATAACCGCAATGATGGTTCCCCTTTGGCACTCCGGCAGCACTGAAAGAGGGGGGAGAGAGTCTCCCCCTTGTGCTTCATCCTCCATGGCTTCACCCCTAGATGGGGTGAGGTTATCCCTCTGGTCCTTGGCCTCCATGGCGATGAAGGCCCCCTCCGCGATCCTCCTCCATGGCCTCCGGTGACGATGGCCCCCTCCGGCAGGGTGCCACAGAGGTTCTAGATTGGTTTTTCGTGGCTACAGAGGCTTACGGCGGCATAACTCCCGATCTAGGTTTCTTTTCGGGGGTTTCTGTATTTATAGGAATTTTTGGCATCGGTTTCATGTTGGGGGGGGGGGGGGTCCGCGAGTCAGCAACAAGACCGGAGCACCCTCCCAGGGGGGTAGGGTGCACCCTCCACTCTTCTGGTTGGCTCAGGACTCTTGTGGCCCAACTCTTTTGCTTTGGGGGCTTCTTCTCTTCCATAAAAAATCACCATAAATTTTCAGCTCATTTGGACTCCGTTTGATATTCCTTTTCTGCAAAACTCCAAAACATGGAAAAAAAAGAAACTGGCGCTGGGCTCTAGATTAATAGGTTAGTCCCAAAAATCATATAAAATAACATATAAATGCATATAAAACATCCAAGATAGATAATACAATAGCATTGAACAATCAAAAATTATAGATACGGTGGAGACGTATCAGACCTCCTCGCCCAAAATCGCTCGCGCCCACTATTTGGGAGAAGCAATGTTACTCTACTATCCGCGACCCTCAAGACATAGACCCAAGCCCAGAAGCCTAAAGACAGGGGTAGAACTGTAAACCCCCCCCCCCCCAACACACACACACACACACACATTTCAAACAAATGCGTCCGTAAGACATGGTTCCCCCTCCCAATTCCCAATTCATACATCGTGGGTGCCAATCACCTTCTCCCCGGAAGCTCCCTTCTCCCCAGCCGTGAAACCTCAGCCCCTCCTCCATGGCTCCCCCACCACACCAAATAACTTGCCGCCCTCCTCCCCAATGCCGGAGCCACTGTCTGTTTTTCATCATGCAATAGGACGTGTGCCTCTTACTCTGTGCTTCCGGAGCTGCCTCGACGACGACCGCGTGAACCGTACCGGAACCGACTCACCCCAGCAGTTGTGCACGGCATCGGAGCGGCTTCAACTTCGGATGCGTCCAAGGCCCCGACACTGCTTTCCCGTAGACGTCGACCGTCGTGACATATCTGCTTTCCTGCCGTCGGGAGCCACCGCAACCGCGCAGGCCTCATCCACTCAGCAGCTTGAGCTGCCTAATTCATTGGGCCAAAAGATAGGTCTTACGCTCATCATAAATCACTTTATTTAGGCGTTAGTCATCTGAATTTTTAGTCTAGGCCAGTCGATTCCCAATGGGAAGTAGCACCCCTCGAGGCGGCGGAGCTCCTAGACTGTCGGTTGGCTGTTGTGTATTGTAACTGTGCGGTGGCGCAAATTCGCCATGGAAGCAGTGCGCGGTTGGCTATATTAGAGTTGCATGGGTTGAAGGTACTACCGCCGCTAGATCTAGACGACGAGAGTCTTTGTGGATTTGCTGTGGGCACCGCAACAACGACAGTGCGGTGGGGTGGGGAGTGGGGTTTTGGTCGGTATTCTCGCGGCTAGGGATGGCGGAGGCAAGGTGCTCTTCCGGTGGTCGCTGGCTCTTCGGGGAAGATTATGAACAGTGTCAGCCGGGAGGCACAAGATGGCCATGAAGCCATCCTGCGCAGAACGGACAGTACCAAAATAAAATAAAATCGTGTGACCCCAATTTAGTTTTCATTCAAGAGACGTGTGACCACTCTCATACCTTACTGTTGATCTCTTAGGGTATTTCTTCCAATCAGAGATATGTATCATTCTTAACATTATGCGTTTTCTGCATCTTCAGCCACACCGTCTTCCTTTTAACCTCAACTACTCCAACAAGGGAAGCATACACCATAAGGGTGCTATAGTCCCCACTCAACAGTTACGTGCATCGAATGTGCGTGCCCGACATGGACATCAACAACAACTGCAGGGCCATCGACAAGTCAACACATGATGCTCACTCCTATGGATGGCGGCCAGATAGGTTGTACCCTCATCTTACTTGTGTGCAACATTTATGGCTTTGTTATGCATCTAAGCATGGAAAACAGATTATCACATTTCACTGTATATTCATGCTGGTCTCTTAAGAGTCTTGTTCAGGAGTTAACGTTGTTCCGTAGTTCAGATAAGAGACTTGTTCTTTAGGTAACATTGTTCCATAGTTATCATCCATCAACCAATGCTATCCCACAAGCTAGTGATTATACCACTTCTAGTATTACCTATGTTGTTTTTTGTTACTTTTTTGTGCCATCTAGTTAATCCGGAGTACAAATGATACATATTCTGTAGCTTTCATCTGTGTTCTCCCTTTAGTTTTATAGACCTGTTGCTGCTAGTTAAGCCCAGTCCTACTATTTATGTCATCTCCTACAGGCACACATTATAGAAATCTAACCACTAGTTTTCTTACATGCGTGTCAGATATAATTGCACACACTAATATATCCACAAGAACCTCACGGAGCAATGTAATGGCCAACAAGCTTGACGTCAATGATACCCAATATGATGTAACATGTAAAGGTAGTTCTTCAGAAGACTTGTAGAAAGATGATGAATCTTATTCACCCTAGAAGGTCCTTGCTCTAACTTGGACCGTGATATGGATACAGCACGCATATAATGTCTTGGAGTGCATATACTTTCTTGCAATGCCATGTGCTTAGCTTGCTGATCATGCATGTAAATATGTCATTCCTTCCTATTTTTCAGTACCTATTCCATTCATGATAACATGTTTTCAAATTCGCAATGCCATCTTCTTAGTTTGGACATCATGCTTATGAATATCTTATGCATTGCTATTCATCAGTATGTACTCCGTCAGTCTACCATACCATGTTTTTTTAACATTGAAGTGATGTTCTAGTGGTCTGTTGCAATGCCATCTTACTTTCCCAATCATACATGCATATGTTGCCTTAGTGTTTTCTGTATGTATTTCGCTATCATATAGTTTTACATTTAACTAGTGTTTTTTACTCTGTTGTCCTGTCGTATCCCTAGCTCTTACATCATACTCCCTCTATCCATATTACATGTCGCAGAAATGGATAAAAACGGATGTACCAGAATTGAAATATGCCTAGACACATCTATTTATTTCCGGATGGAGGGAATACATGTCAATATGTCATGCCTTCTTTTCCTCAGTACCTATTCCATCTCTCCATCATAACATGTTTTATAACTGAAGCACAAATCTTCTTTATACGACATGCAACGGGAAGATGGCTATGTTAGAATCTGAAGGGTTACAAACAAGGTCTTTGCAAAAGATCCAAACGCCAGGAGATATTAAACCAACTCGAGTGTTCATAGATATTGCTCCAGCACAGATAAACCCAACTCCTACTGATAATAAGCAGATTCAAGTGGCCAACAAACTAGTCCGCTCCAGTCCAGCAAAAATATGTCAACTCCATTCTAAAAAGCGTGTGCATATCCTCACATCTTGAAATTTTATAGCGTTCAGATCACATTTTCTGCATGTTTCTTACCCATCTCTCTTTTAGAAAATAAGCTTAAAGGATAGAAGACTTTCTAAACAGGGATCGTGTTCGAGGAAAGAATCTTGCGGGAATTCTCTGTGCTCAAATGCTGATGTAAGTACCTATTGTATATCACTATCTTTTTACATCAGCATGTATTTTGTTAATCGGTGTGAATCCAACCTTTATCTGATCTAAACTTACTTGTAGCAAAATGTATAATTAAAGGAGACAATGTTAAGTTTTGTAAGGGAAACTTCTTGGTCATTTTGCATACTTAGTTGCATGAGTGTACTATCTCATAGTATGCACATTACTAAATTATAGTGTTGTTTTGGTTGCCCAATCATTCATTGTGTCGATGTTCCTTTCCTATTACCTTACCTGACTGATGATAGTAGTGCCATATTCTGTTAATCTGGTGTAGGCTGGTGTGGTCTGGTTACCCAAACGTTTGTTGTGTCAATGTTGTTTTTCTATTTATCTGACCTGGCCAATGATAGCAATGCTGGTGTGTTAATTTGGTGCAGGCTGCTGAAGATAAGAAGACAAACTCTGAAAATAGCAAGGCAACCCCATTGTTTGTTTCCAATAAATCAAGGCGAGGTAATATGGCAATAACTCTTGATTAATATGTTCGGTTCCCCTCCTAAATTATGTTATGATGCACTGGTCGAGACACTCTCCGCTATCAATAATACAAGCCAGCCAAAATTGGCATCTTAATCTATTGAGTTTCCTCTATCGCGAGTCCAATGGAAAAATATATGTTTGTGAACTAATTACTGGCTGAAGCAATGATGGAAATCATGGAGGAATCATAGGTGTACATTGTCGGTGTCACTTTGATGTCAAGTGTTGATCCATACCTTCCCTAAATGGGGTTCTCATATTTCTATGGGTGTGGTAATCCTTCTTGTTTATCGAGATTGTCATCCCAATTCTACTTCCAACCAGTGTGCTTCTTTTCAAGTGGATCCGATCATTTCAACATTCGCAAGATCAATTCTAAGTTTTCTCAATGGTATCCATTCCATCTGCCCCAAGTTGCCTTTGTTTTTCCCGCCCTCCCACCCTTTTCTTCAAGGACTCAGGTTTCTTAGTCAGGTATCCATTTTGTTGATGGGAAGTCTCTCCATTCTTTTCCGTCAACGTTCTTATCTGGTGATTCTCAGTAAGATACTAACGGAGCTTCAAGTTTATTATTTTTTGTCTCTTTTCTTCTCCGGTGAATTAATCTCAAGCTTCGACGTTGATCATATCTCTTCCTTTTGTTTCACATATCTTCCCATGTGAATTTCTTATCCAAGGCTTCTTATTTATTTACCTCTCTAGTTCATATCCGGAGTGCTCAACATATCTCAGAAGATTCGTGTTTTCCATTCTTAATCTGTTCAAGCTATTTGGAGATTATTATCTCATTCAAGTCATTTAATTCAACCGGTGCAATCCCCCCTTTCAATCAATCGTTCAACGGTGTATATTTTTAGCGGGCCTAACCCATAGGTATTTTTCCAGAATCTTACCCGACTCTTCTAATTTTCCCGGAGCCATTCCAAAATTCTTTTCGAAGTTTGACGTAAGAATGAATTTCATTAGTCAGATGTTTTCCAAGATCGATTTCAAATTATTTTCATTGTTGGCTCAACCTCTTTGTTTTTCATTCTCTTGGAGCATCTCAACAATCCATGGTGGTGTTTCTCATCGTCATTTCTCAGATTTTGAAGACCGAAGAAGAGTTCCTCTTAAATCCTTACCCGTTCTTCCAAAGATGCGTAGTTCAAGCTTGATGCCATCCTCTCATAATTGTTTTCGATTGTGAGAATTCTTTTCACCCATCCGGAGCATTTCATGAGTTGTTTCCATTTCTTTCCTCCGAAGGCCATCATGTCATAATTCTTCATTCTCAGCATGAGCTATCGTTCTCCAAATCTTACCGGTGAATCGTTCAAATATCCTCTAATCAGTTCATGATCTCTTCGTTCTCATGTATCTAAATCCCCTCAAGTATCTTCATTCGTTTTCCAATTCTTCCCGGTGAATTGTGCCTTTGCTACTTTCATTTTGAATTCTTATGGTGGTTCGTTCAAGATTTCACTTCCTTCGTTATCATATTAATTCACTCGTTGTTTCCAAATCCCATCGGTGGTTCCATCAATACCTTCTCAAGTTTACGCTATATCCCTCTTAATCCTTTCTACGAGAATAAGTAGTATGCCAAATCCGTTGCTTGTCATCAATTTAAATTGGTGAAGGATAAACATAAGTAATTCTTATTATTGTTTCATCCAAGTGATCTAGTTTCATCTTTCCGGACTTGTTCATCATGTCACATTTCTCGGTTTGAGATGGTTCATCTTTTCTTTTCCAGAGTTCTAACTTTTCTGCATTATCTCATCGCGAAGCTCCATCTAAATCATCGCAAGGCTTCACCTTGTGTTTTCAACTGATCTTTCTTTTTATCATCCTTCTATTACCGGAGTTCTTCATGGAGGCTCTAAGGATTCCTTTCATTCTTCATTTGTTCTTCAAGATTTCTCTCGAGGTTATGATCCGCCAGTCTATACTCAAAATTAAACATGGTGCTCAACACATGCTTTGTTTTGAGGCGTTCAAGCATTCTTCATCTTGCATTCCAAAGTGCAATTCTCCTACCTTATCTTTTGAGATAGTGTTATGTCATTCTTGATAATTTCCCTTCAAGTTTTATGATTCACAAGTTGTCAAGAATGAGATATTTTATAAACCATCATTTTTCTCTTCGATCATGAGATCTTTTCAACCCAGCAATTTCTTTGTTGGAGTTATCTTGGGTTATATTTCACCTAAAGCCTTCCATTGAGAATGTTGCTATTTGTGGTGCTTATTAATGATGCAAGCTTTCTCCATATCCTTCTCAGTGAAAGAGGTTTTTCATCTCTTCGTTGATCTCAAGCAAGCAATTGTTTCCGTTAGTGGCCGGTTGTCACCTCATAATTTTGAGATGTTTTCCATAAGCCCACTGTTGGGGATCATTGCAGAAATTAAAAAAAAATCTACATATCACCAAGATCAATCTATGGAGTAACTAGCAACGATAGAGAGGGGAGTGCATCTTCATACCCTTGAAGATCGCGAGTCGGAAGCGTTGCAAGAACGTGGATGGAGTCGTACTCGAAGCGACTCAGATCGCGGTGAACTCCGATCTAAGCGCCGAACAACGGCACCTCCGTGTTCAACACACATGCAACCCGGTGACGTCTCCCACCCCTTGATCTAGCAAGGAGGAGGGAGAGGTTGAGGAAGAGGGCTCCAGCAGCAGCACAACGGCGTGGTGGTGATGGAGTGGCAGTTCTCCGGCAGGGCTTCGCCAAGCTCTTGCGCAGGAGGAGAGGTGTTGGGGAGGGGAGGGGCTGCGCCTTGGATGTGTTGTTGCAGACCTCCCCTCGCCCCTCTATTTATGGGAGAAGGGGGAAGGGGGCCGGCCACCTCTAGATGGGATCTAGAGGGGCGGCGGCTAAGGGGAGGGGGCTTGCCCCCAAGCAAGGGGGCGCCCCCTTTAGGGTTTCCCCCCAACCCTAGGCGCATGGGCCCAAGGGGGGCGCCTAGCCCTCCAAGGGGCTAGTTCCCTTCCCTCTCTAGCCCATGAGGCCCTCCGGGACAGGTGGCCCCTCCTGGTGGACCCCTGGAACCCCTCCGGTGGCCCCGGTACAATACCGACATGCCCCCGAGTATTTCCGGTGACCGTATGACAACTTCCCGTATATAAATCTTCACCTCCGGACCATTCCGGAACTCCTCGTGACGTATGAGATCTCATCTGGGACTCCAAACAACATTCGGTAATGACATACAAATCTTCCTAATAACCCTAGTGTCATCGAACCTTAAGTGTGTAGACCCCACGGGTTCCGGAATCATACAGACATGACCGAGACAGCTCTCCGGCCAATAACAAACAGCGGGATCTGGATACCCATGTTGGCTCCCACATGTCCCACGATGACCTTATCGGATGAACCACGATGTCGAGGATTCAAGCAATCCCGTATACAATTCCCTTTCTCAATCGGTACGTTACTTGCCCGAGATTCGAACGTCGGTATCCCAATACCTTGTTCAATCTCGTTACTGGCAAGTCACTTTACTCGATCCATAATGCAGGATCCCATGACCAACCACTTGGTCACTTTGAGCTCATTATGATGATGCATTACTGAGTGGGTCCAGAGATACCTCTCCGTCATACGGAGTGACAAATCCTAGTCTCGATTCGTGCCAACCAAATAGACACTTTCGGAGATACCTGTAGAGCACCTTTATAGTCACCCAGTTACGTTGTGACTTTGGTACACCCAAAGCACTCCTACGATATCCGAGAGTTATACAATCTCATGGTCTAAGGAAATGATACTGGACATTAGAAAAGCTCTAGCAAACGAACTACACGATCTTGTGCTATGCTTAGGATTGGGTCTTGTCCATCACATCATTCTCCTAATGATGTGATCCCGTTATCAATGTCATCCAATGTCCATAGTCAGGAAACCATGACCTGTTGGGGAACGTTGCAGAAAACAAAAAATTTCCTACTCGTTTCACCAAGATCCATCTAGGAGTTCATCTAGCAACGAGTCATCGGATGCATCTACGTACCTTGTAGATCGCGAGCGGAAGCGTTCAAAGAACGGTGATGATGTAGTCGTACTCGACGTGATCCAAATCACCGATGACCAAGCGCCGAACGGATGGCACCTCCACGTTCAACACACGTACGGGACAGGAGACGTCTCCTCCTTCTTGATCCAGCAAGGGGGAAGGAGAGGTTGATGAAGATCCAGCAGCACGACGGCGTGGTGGTGGATGCAGGGCGTCACAGAAGCAGGGCTTCGCCGAGACTACGAGAGAGAGACGTAACGGGGAGAGAGGGAGGCGCCAGGGGCTGGTGTGTTTCCCTCCTCTCCCCCCCACTATATATAGGGGTGCCATGGGGGGGGGCGCCGGCCCTAGTAGATGAGATCTACTAGGGGGGCGGCGGCCAAGGGGAGGTTTCCCTCCCCCCAAGGCACCTAGGGGTGCCTTCCACCACTAGGACTCCTCCTAGGTGGAAACCCTAGGCGCATGGGCCTATAGGGGCTGGTGCCCTTGGCCCATGAAGGCCAAGGCGCACCCCCTACAGCCCATGTGGCCCCCCGGGACAGGTGGCCCCACCCGGTGGGCCCCCGGGACCCCTCCGGTGGTCCCGGTACAATACTGATAACCCCGAAACTTGTCCCGATGGCCGAAATAGCACTTCCTATATATAATTCTTTACCTCCGGACCATTCCGGAACTCCTCGTGACGTCCGGGATCTCATCCGGGACTCCGAACAACATTCGGGTTTCTGCATATACATATCTTCATAACCCTAGCGTCACCGAACCTTAAGTGTGTAGACCCTACGGGTTCGGGAGACAAGCAGACATGACCGAGACGACTCTCCGGTCAATAACCAACAGCGGGATCTGGATACCCATGTTGGCTCCCACATGCTCTATGATGATCTCATCGGATGAACCACGATGTCGAGGATTCAATCAACCCCGTACTCAATTCCCTTTGTCAATCGATATGTTACTTGCCCGAGATTCGATCGTCGGTATCCCAATACCTCGTTCAATCTCGTTACCGACAAGTCACTTTACTCGTACCGTAATGCATGATCCCGTGACCAGACACTTGGTCACTCTGAGCTCATTATGATGATGCATTACCGAGTGGGCCCAGTGATACCTCTCCGTCATACGGAGTGACAAATCCCAGTCTTGATCCATGTCAACCCAACAGACACTTTCGGAGATACCCGTAGTCTACCTTTATAGTCACCCAATTACGTTGTGACGTTTGGTATACCCAAAGCACTCCTACGGTATCCGGGAGTTACACGATCTCATGGTCTATGGAAAGGATACTTTGACATTGGAAAACTCTAGCAAACGAACTATACGATCTTGTGCTATGTTCAGGATTGGGTCTTGTCCATCACATCATTCTCCTAATGATGTGATCTCGTTATCAATGACATCCAATGTCCATAGTCAGGAAACCATGACTATCTATTGATCAACGAGCTAGTCAACTAGAGGCTTACTAGGGACATGTTGGTGTCTGTTATTCACACATGTATTACGATTTCCGGATAACACAATTATAGCATGAATAAAGACAATTATCATGAACAAGGAAATATAATAATAATGCTTTTATTATTGCCTCTAGGGCATATTTCCAACAGTCTCCCACTTGCACTAGAGTCAATAATCTAGTTACATTGTGATGAATCGAACACCCATGGAATTCTGGTGTTGATCATGTTTTGCTCTAGGGAGAGGATTAGTCAACGGATCTGCTACATTCAGGTCCGTATGTATTTTACAAATCTCTATGTCTCCATCTCGAACATTTTCACGAATGGAGTTGAAGCGACGCTTGATGTGCCTAGTCTTCTTGTGAAACCTGGGCTCCTTGGCAAGTGCAATAGCTCCCGTGTTGTCATAGAAGAGCTTGATCGGCCCCGACGCATTGGGTATGACTCCTAGGTCGGTGATGAACTCCTTCACCCATATTGCTTCATGTGCTGCCTCCGAGGCCGCCATGTATTCCGCTTCACATGTAGATCCCGCCACGATGCTTTGCTTGCAACTGCACCAGCTTACTGCCCCACCATTCAAAATATACACGTATCCGGTTTGTGACTTAGAGTCATCCAGATCTGTGTCGAAGCTAGCGTCGACGTAACCCTTTACGACGAGCTCTTCGTCACCTCCATAAACGAGAAACATTTCCTTAGTCCTTTTTAGGTACTTCAGGATATTCTTGACCGCTGTCCAGTGCTCCTTGCCGGGATTACTTTGGTACCTTCCTACCAAACTTACGGCAAGGTTTACATCAGGTCTGGTACACAGCATGGCATACATAATAGAACCTATGGCTGATGCATAGGGGATGACGCTCATCTCTTCTATACCTTGTAACACAGGCAAGAACCCCTTCTTGGATTGATCCATATTGAACTTCTTCAATATCTTATCAAGGTATGTGCTTTGTGAAAGACCTATGAGGCGTCTCGATCTATCTCTATAGATTTTGATGCCTAATATATAAGCAGCTTCTCCAAGGTCCTTCATTGAAAAACTCTTATTCAAATAGGCCTTGATGCTGTCCAAGAGTTCTATATCATTTCCCATCAAAAGTATGTCATCTACATATAGTATGAGAAATGCTACAGAGCTCCCACTCACTTTCTTGTAAACGCAGGCTTCTCCATAAGTCTGTGTAAACCCAAACGCTTTGATCATCTCATCAAAGCGAATGTTCCAACTCCGAGATGCTTGCACCAGCCCATAAATCGAGCGTTGGAGCTTGCACACCTTGTCAGCATTCTTAGGATCAACAAAACCTTCTGGCTGCATCATATACAATTCTTCCTTAAGGAAACCATTAAGGAATGCCGTTTTGACGTCCATTTGCCATATTTCATAATCGTAGAATGCGGCAATTGCTAACATGATTCGGACGGACTTCAGCTTCGCTACCGGTGAGAAAGTCTCATCGTAGTCAACCCCTTGAACTTGTCGATAACCCTTAGCGACAAGCCGAGCTTTATAGATGGTCACATTACCATCTGCGTCTGTCTTCCTCTTAAAGATCCATTTATTTTCTATGGCTCGCCGATCAACGGGCAAGTCAGTCAAAGTCCATACTTCGTTTTCATACATGGATCCTATCTCGGATTTCATGGCTTCTAGCCATTTGTCGGAATCCGGGCCCGCCATCGCTTCTTCATAGTTCGAAGGTTCACCGTTGTCTAACAACATGATTTCCAAGACAGGGTTGCCGTACCACTCTGGTGCGGAACGTGTCCTTGTGGACCTTCGAATTTCAGTAGGAGCTTGATCAGAAGTATCTTGATCATCATCATTAACTTCCTCTCTAGTCGGTGCAGGCACCTCAGGAACATTTTCTTGAGTTGCGCCATTTTCCGGTTCAAGAGGTAATACTTCATCAAGCTCTACTTTCCTCCCACTTACTTCTTTCGAGAGAAACTCCTTCTCTAGAAAGGATCCATTCTTGGCAACAAAGATCTTGCCTTCGGATTTGAGGTAGAAGGTGTACCCAATAGTTTCCTTTGGGTACCCTATGAAGACGCATTTTTCCGACTTGGGTTCGAGCTTTTCAGGTAGAAGTTTCTTGACATAAGCATCGCATTCCCAAACCTTTTAGAAACGACAGCTTAGGTTTCTTCCCAAACCACAATTCATACGGTGTCGTCTCAACGGATTTCGACGGAGCCCTATTTAAAGTGAATGCGGCAGTCTCTAAAGCATAGCCCCAAAAAGATAGCGGTAAATCAGTAAGAGACATCATAGATTGCACCATATCTAATAGAGTGCGATTACGACGTTCGGACACACCATTACGCTGAGGTGTTCCAGGCGTCGTGAGTTGTGAAACTATTCCACATTTTCTTAAGTGTGTGCCAAACTCATGACTCAAGTATTCTCCTCCACGATCTGATCGTAGAAACTTGATTTTCCTGTCACGTTGATTTTCAACCTCACTCTGAAATTCCTTGAACTTTTCAAAGGTTTCAGACTTGTGTTTCATTAAGTATACATACCCATACCTACTTAAATCATCAGTGAGGGTGAGAACATAACGATAGCCACCGCGAGCTTCAACACTCATTGGACCGCACACATCAGTATGTATGATTTCCAATAAGTTGGTTGCTCGCTCCATTGTTCCTGAGAACGGAGTCTTGGTCATTTTTCCCATAAGGCATGGTTCGCATGTGTCAAATGATTCATAACCAAGAGACTCTAAAAGTCCATCTGCATGGAGTTTCTTCATGCGCTTGACATCTATGTGACCAAGGCGGCAGTGCCACAAGTATGTGGGACTATCATTATCAACCTTACTTCTTTTGGTACTCACATTGTGAACATGTGTAGCATCACGTTCGAGATTCATAAAGAATAAACCATTCACCATAGGAGCATGACCATAAAACATATCTCTCATATAAATAGAACAACCATTATTCTCGGATTTAAATGAGTAGCCATCTCGAATTAAACGAGATCCCGATACAATGTTCATGCTCAAAGCTGGCACTAAATAACAATTATTAAGGTTTAAAACTAATCCCGAAGGGAGATGCAGAGGCAGCGTGCCGACGGCGATCACATTGACCTTGGAACCATTCCCGACGCGCATCGTCACCTCGTCCTTTGCCAGTTTCCGCTTATTCCGCAGCCCCTGCTTTGAGTTACAAATGTGAGCAACTGCACCGGTATCAAATACCCAGGAGCTACTACGGGCACTAGTAAGGTACACATCAATTACATGTATATCACATATACCTTTTGTTTTGCCGGCCTTCTTGTCCGCTAAGTACTTAGGGCAGTTCCGCTTCCAGTGACCGCTTCCCTTGCAATAAAAGCACTCCGTCTCGGGCTTGGGTCCATTCTTTGGCTTCTTCCCGGCAGCTTGCTTGCCGGGCGCGGCAACCTCCTTGCCGTCCTTCTTGAAGTTCTTTTTACCCTTGCCTTTCTTGAATTTAGTGGTTTTATTGACCATCAACACTTGATGTTCCTTCTTGACTTCTACCTCTGCTGATTTCAGCATAGCAAATACTTCAGGAATGGTCTTTTCCATCCCCTGCATATTGAAGTTCATCACAAAGCTCTTGTAGCTTGGTGGAAGCGACTGGAGGATTCTGTCAATGACCGCATCATCCGGGAGATTAACTCCCAGCTGAGTCAAGCGGTTATGTAACCCAGACATAGTGAGTATGTGCTCACTGACAGAACTATTTTCCTCCATCTTACAGCTGAAGAATTTGTCGGAGACTTCATATCTCTCGACCCGGGCATGAGCTTGGAAAACCATTTTCAGCTCTTCGAACATCTCATATGCTCCATGTCTCTCAAAACGCTTTTGGAGCCCCGGCTCTAGGCTGTAAAGCATGCCGCACTGAACGAGGGAGTAGTCATCGGAACGTGCCTGCCAAGCGTTCATAACATCTTGTTCTGCAGGGAGAACAGGTGCGTCACCCAGCGGTGCTTGTAGGACATAATCTTTCTTGGCAGCTATGAGGATGATCCTCAGGTTCCGGACCCAGTCCGTATAGTTGCTGCCATCGTCTTTCAGCTTAGTTTTCTCTAGGAACGCGTTGAAGTTGAGGACTACGTTGGCCATTTGATCTACAAGACATATTGTAAAATATTTAGACTAAGTTCATGATAATTAAGTTCAACTAATCAAATTATTAGTGAACTCCCACTTAGATTAGACATCCCTCTAGTCATCTAAGTATTACATGATCCGAGTTAACTAGACCGTGTCCGATCATCACGTGAGATGGACTAGTCAACATCGGTGAACATTTTCATGTTGATCGTATCTTCTATACGACTCATGCTCGACCTTTCGGTCTTCTGTGTTCCGAGGCCATGTCTGTACATGCTAGGCTCGTCAAGTCAACCTAAGTGTTTGCATGTGTAAATCTGTCTTACACCCGTTGTATGTGAACATCTGAATAAAACACCCGATCATCACGTGGTGTTTTGAAACAGCGAACTGTCGCAACGGTGCACAGTTAGGGGGAACACTTCTTGAAATTAGTATGAGGGATCATCTTATTTACTACCGTCGTTCTAAGTAAACAAGATGCAAAACATGATAAACATCACATGCAATCAAATAATAAATGTGACATGATATGGCCAATATCACATTGCTCCTTTGATCTCCATCTTGGGGCTCCATGATCATCTTGTCACCGGCTTGACACCATGATCTCCATCATCATGATCTCCATGAAGTTGCTCGCCAACTATTACTTCTACTATTATGGCTAACGCGTTTAGCAATAAAGTAAAGTAATTTACATGGCGTTTCTCAATGACACGCAGGTCATATAAAAGAATAAAGACAACTCCTATGGCTCCTGCCAGTTGTCATACTCATCGACATGCAAGTCGTGATTCCTATTACAATAGCATGAACATCTCATACATCACATATAGATCATTCATCATTCATCACAACTTTGGCCATATCATATCACAAACCACTTGCTGCAAAAACAAGTTAGACGTCCTCTAATTGTTGTTGCAAGTTTTACGTGGCTGAATTAGGGTTCTAGCAAGAACGTCTTCTTACCTACGTTAAAGCCACAACGTGATTTGTCAACTTCTATTTACCCTTCATAAGGACCCTGTTCATCGAATCCGCTCCAACTAAAGTAGGAGAGACAGACACCCGCCAGCCACCTTATGCAACTAGTGCATGTTAGTCGATGGAACCGGTCTCACGTAAGCGTACGTGTAAGGTTGGTCCGTGCCGCTTCATCCCACAATACCGCTGAAGCAAGAAAGGACTAGTAACGGCAAGAAAGTTGACAAATCTACGCCCACAACAAATTGTGTTCTACTCGCGCAAGAAGAACTACGCATAGACCTAGCTCTGATACCACTGTTGGGGAACATTGCAGAAAACAAAAATTTTCCTACTCGTTTCACCAAGATCCATCTAGGAGTTCATCTAGCAACGAGTCATCGGATGCATCTACGTACCTTGTAGATCGCGAGCGGAAGCGTTCAAAGAACGGTGATGATGTAGTCGTACTCGACGTGATCCAAATCACCGATGACCAAGCGCCGAACGGACGGCACCTCCGTGTTCAACACACGTACGGGACGGGAGACGTCTCCTCCTTCTTGATCCAGCAAGAGGGAAGGAGAGGTTGATGAAGATCCAGCAGCACGACGGTGTGGTGGTGGATGCAGGGCGTCACAGAAGCAGGGCTTCGCCGAGACTACAAGAGAGAGACGTAACGGGGAGAGAGGGAGGCGCCAGGGGCTGGTGTGTTTCCCTCCTCTCCCCCCCACTATATATAGGGGTGCCATGGGGGGGCGCCGGCCCTAGTAGATGAGATCTACTAGGGGGGGGGGGGGCGGACAAGGGGAGGTTTCCCTCCCCCCCAAGGCACCTAGGGGTGCCTTCCACCACTAGGACTCCTCCTAGGTGGAAACCCTAGGCGCATGGGCCTATAGGGGCTGGTGCCCTTGGCCCATGAAGGCCAAGGCGCACCCCCTACAGCCCATGTGCCCCCCCGGGATAGGTGGCCCCACCCGGTGGGCCCACGGGACCCCTCCGGTGGTCCCGGTACAATACCGATAACCCCGAAACTTGTCCCGATGGCCGAAACAGCACTTCCTATATATAATTCTTTACCTCCGGACCATTCCGGAACTCCTCGTGACGTCCGGGATCTCATCCGGGACTCCGAACAACATTCGGGTTTCTGCATATACATATCTTCATAACCCTAGTGTCACCGAACCTTAAGTGTGTAGACCCTACGGGTTCGGGAGACAAGCAGACATGACCGAGACGACTCTCCGGTCAATAACCAACAGCGGGATCTGGATACCCATGTTGGCTCCCACATGCTCCACGATGATCTCATCGGATGAACCACGATGTCGAGGATTCAATCAACCCCGTACTCAATTCCCTTTGTCAATCGATATGTTACTTGCCCGAGATTCGATCGTCGGTATCCCAATACCTCGTTCAATCTCGTTACCGACAAGTCACTTTACTCGTACCATAATGCATGATCCCGTGACCAGACACTTGGTCACTCTGAGCTCATTATGATGATGCATTACCGAGTGGGCCCAGTGATACCTCTCCGTCATACGGAGTGACAACTCCCAGTCTTGATCCATGTCAACCCAACAGACACTTTCGAAGATACCCGTAGTCTACCTTTATAGTCACCCAGTTACGTTGTGACGTTTGGTATACCCAAAGCACTCCTACGGTATCCAGGAGTTACACGATCTCATGGTCTAAGGAAAGGATACTTTGACATTGGAAAACTCTAGCAAACGAACTATACGATCTTGTGCTATGTTCAGGATTGGGTCTTGTCCATCACATCATTCTCCTAATGATGTGATCTCGTTATCAATGACATCCAATGTCCATAGTCAGGAAACCATGACTATCTATTGATCAACGAGCTAGTCAACTAGAGGCTTACTAGGGACATGTTGGTGTCTGTTATTCACACATGTATTACGATTTCCGGATAACACAATTATAGCATGAATAAAGACAATTATCATGAACAAGGAAATATAATAATAATGCTTTTATTATTGCCTCTAGGGCATATTTCCAACATGACCATCTCTTTATCAACGAGCTAGTCAACTAGAGGCTCACTAGGGACATGTTGTGGTCTATGTATTCACACATGTATTACGGTTTTCGATCAATACAATTATAGCATGAACAATAGACAATTATCATGAACAAGGAAATATAATAATAACCATTTTATTATTGCCTCTAGGGCATATTTCCAACAGTCTCCCACTTGCACCAGAGTCAATAATCTAGTTACATTGTGATGAATCGAACACCCATAGAGTTCTGGTGTTGATCATGTTTTGCTCGCGGAAGAGGTTTATTCAACGGATCTGCGACATTCAGATCCATATGCACTTTACAAATATCTATGTCTCCATCTTGAACTTTTTCACGAATGGAGTTGAAGCGATGCTTTATGTGTCTGGTCTTCTTGTGAAACCTGGGCTCCTTGGCAAGGACAATAGCTCCAGTGTTCTCACAGAAGAGAGTCATCGGGCCCGACGCATTGGGAATAACCCCTAGGTTGGTAATGAACTCCTTTATCCAGATTGCTTCATGTGCTGCCTCCAAGGCTGCCATGTACTCTGCTTCACATGTAGATCCCGCCACGACTCCTTGCTTGCAACTTCACCAGCTTAATGCTCCACCATTCAAAATATAAATGTATCCAGTTTGTGACTTGGAGTCATCCAGATCCGTGTCGAAGCTAGCATCGACGTAACCCATTACGACAAGCTCTTTGTCACCTCCGTAAACGAGAAACATATCCTTAGTCCTTTTCAGGTACTTCAGGATATTCTTGACCGTTGTCCAGTGTTCCATGCTGGGATTACTTTGGTACCTTCCTACCAAACTTATGGCAAGGTTTACATCAGGTCTAGTACACAGCATGGCGTACATAATAGACCCTATGGCTAAGGCATAGGGGATGACACTCATCTGTTCTCTATCTTCTGCTGTGGTCGGGCTTTGAGTTGAGCTCAATTTCACACCTTGCAATACAGGCAAGAACCCTTTCTTGGACTGATCCATATTGAACTTCTTCAATATCTTATCAAGGTATGTGCTTTGTGAAAGACCCATGAGGCGTCTCTATCTATCTCTATAGATCTTGATGCCTAATATGTAAGCAGCTTCACCAAGGTCCTTCATTGAAAAACACTTATTCAAGTAGGCCTTTATGCTCTCCAAGAGTTCTATATCATTTCCCATCAACAATATGTCATCTATATATAATATGAGAAATGCTACAGAGCTCCCACTCACTTTCTTGTACGCAGGCTTCTCCATAAGTCTGCATAAACCCAAACGCTTTGATCATTTCATCAAAGCGAATGTTCCAACTCAGAGATGCTTGCACCAGCCCATAGATGGAGTGCTGGAGCTTGCATACCTTGTTAGCATTCTTAGGATCGACAAAACCTTCCGCCTGCATCATATACAATTCTTCCTTAAGAAAGCCGTTAAGGAATGCCGTTTTGATGTCCATTTGTCATATCTCATAATCGTAGAATGCGGCAATTGCTAACATGATTCGGACGGACTTAAGTTTCGCTATGGGTGAGAAGGTCTCATCGTAGTCAACCCCTTGAACTTGTCGATAACACTTAGCGACAAGTCGAGCTTTATAGATGGTAACATTACCATCCGCGTCTGTCTTCTTCTTAAAGATCCATTTATTTTCTATTGCTCGCCGATCATCAGGCAAGTCTGTCAAAGTCCATACTTTGTTTTCATACATGGATCCTATCTCAGATTGCATGGCTTCAAGCCATTTGTTGGAATCTGGGCCCGCCATCGCTTCTTCATAGTTCGAAGGTTCACCGTTGTCTAACAAAATGATTTCTAGGACGGGGTTGCCATACCATTCTGGTTTGGAATGTGTCCTCGTGGACCTACGAAGTTCAGTAGTAACTTGATCCGAAGTACCTTGATCATCATCATTAACCTCTTCTCTAGCCGGTGCAGGCACCACAGAAACATCTTCCTAAGTTGTGCTACTTTCCGCTTCAAGAGGCAGTACTTCATCAAGTTCTACTTTCCTCCCACTTACTTCTTTCGAGAGAAACTCTTTCTGGATAAAGGACCCGTTCTTGGCAACAATGATCTTGCCTTCGGATCTGAGGTAGAAGGTATACCCAATGGTTTCCTTAGGGTATCCTATGAATACGCATTTTTCCGACTTGGGTTCGAGCGTTTCAGGTTGAAGTTTCTTGACATAAGCATCGCATCCCCAAACTTTTAGAAATGAGAGCTTAGGTTTCTTCCCAAACAATAATTCATACGGTATCGTCTCAACAGATTTCGACGGAGCCCTATTTAAAGTGAATGCGGCAGTCACTAAAGCTTAGCCCCAAAATGAGAGCCGTAGATCGGTAAGAGACATCATAGATCGTACCATATCCAATAGAGTGCGATTATGACGTTCGGACACACCATTACGCTGAGGTGTTCCAGGCACCATATCCATTTCCTTAAGTGTGTGCCAAATTCGTGACTTAAATATTCCCCTCCACGATCTGATCGTAAGAACTTTATTTTTCTGTCACGTTCATTTTCAACCTCACTCTAAAATTCCTTGAACTTTTCAAAGGTCTCAGACTTGTGTTTCATTAAGTAGACATACCCATATCTACTTAAGTCATCAGTGAGGGTGAGAACATAACGATAGCCACCGCGTGCCTCAACGCTCATTGGACTGCACACATCAGTATGTATGATTTCCAATAAGTTGGTTGCTCGCTCCATTGTTCCGGAGAACGGAGTCTTGGTCATTTTGCCCATGAGGCATGGTTCGCACGTGTCAAATGATTCATAATCAAGAGACTCCAAAAGTCCATCTGCATGGATCTTCTTCATGCGTTTGACACCAATGTGACCAAGGCAACAGTGCCACAAGTATTGGGGACTATCATTATCAACCTTACATCTTTTGGTATTCACACTATGAATATGTGTAATATCACGTTTGAGATTCATTAAGAATAAACCATTGACCAACGGGGCATGACCATAAAACATATCTCTCTCATATAACTAGAACAACCATTATTCTCGGATTTAAATGAGTAGCCATCTCGTATTAAACGAGATCCAAATACAATGCTCATGCTCAAAGCTGGCACTAAATAACAATTATTGAGGTTTAAAACTAATCCCGTAGGTAAATGTAGAGGTAGCGTGCCAACGGCGATCACATCGACCTTGGAACCATTCCCGATGCACATCGTCACCTCGTCCCTCGCCAGTCTTCGCTTATTCCGCAGCTCCTGTTTTGAGTTACAAATATGAGCAACCGCACCGGTGTCAAATACCCAGGAGCTACTACGAGTACTGGTAAGGTACACATCAATAACATGTATATCACATATACCTTTGGGGTTGCCGGCCTTCTTGTCCGCTAAGTACTTGGGGCAGTTCCGCTTCCAGTGACCACTTCCCTTGCAATAAAAACACTCAGTCTCAGGCTTGGGTCCATTCTTTGGCTTCTTCCCGGCAGCTTGCTTGCCGAGCGCGACACCTCCCTTGCCGTCTTTCTTGAAACCCTTTTTACCCTTGCCCTTCTTGAACTTAGTGGTTTTATTCACCATCAACACTTGATGTTCCTTTTTGATTTCCACCTCAGCTGATTTCAGCATTGAATATACTTCAGGAATGGTTTTCTCCATCCCCTGCATATTGAAGTTCATCACAAAGCTCTTGTAGCTAGGTGGAAGCGACTGAAGAATTTTTTCAACGACCGCTCATCCGGGAGATTAACTCCCAGCTGAGACAAGCGGTTGTGCAACCCTGGCATTTTGAGTATGTGCCCGCTGACGGAACTATTTTCCTCCATCTTACAACTGTAGAACTTGTCGGAGACTTCATATCTCTCGACCCGAGCAGGAGCTTGGAAAACCATTCTCAGCTCTTGGAATGTCTCATATTCTCCGTGCTCCTCGAAACGCTTTTGGAGCCCCGGTTCTACGCTGTAAAGCATGCCGCACTTGAACCAGGGAGTAATCATCAACACGCGACTGCCAAGCATTCATAACATCTTGGTTCGCTGGGGAAGGTGCTTCACCTAGCGGTGCTTCAAGGACATATGCTTTCTTGGCAGCTATGAGGATGATCCTCAATTTCTGGACCCAGTCCGTATAGTTGCTACCATCGTCTTTCAGCTTGGTTTTCTCAAGGAACGCATTGAAAATGAGGACAACATTCGCGTGGGCCATTTAATCTACAAGACATATTGTAAAGATTTATAGACTAAGTTCATGATAATTAAGTTCATCTAATCAAATTAATGAACTCCCACTCAGATAGACATCCCTCTAGTCATCTAAGTGATACACGATCCGAGTCAACTAGGCCGTGTCCGATCATCACGTGAGACGGACTAGTCATCATCGGTGAACATCTTCATGTTGATCGTATCTTCTATACGACTCGTGTTTGACCTTTCGGTCTCTTCTGTTCCGAGTCCATGTCTGTACATGCTAGGCTCGTCAAGTCAACCTAAATGTGTTTGCATGTGTAAATCTAGCTTACACCCATTGTATGTGAATGTTAGAATCTATCACACCCGATCATCACATGGTGCTTCGAAACAACGAACTTTCGCAACGGTGCACAGTTAGGGGGAACACTTTCTTGAAATTATTATGAGGGATCATCTTATTAATGCTACCTTCGTTCTAAGGAAATAAGATGCAAAAACATGATAAACATCACATGCAATCAAATAGTGACATGATATGGCCAATATCATTTTGCTCCTTTTGATCTCCATCTTAGGGGCGCCATGATCATCATCATCACCGGCATGACACCATGATCTCCATCATCATGATCTCCATCATCGTGTCTTCATGAAGTTGTCTCGCCAACTATTACTTCTACTACTATGGCTAAAGGTTTAGCAATAAAGTAAAGTAATTACATGGTGTTATTCATTGACACGCAGGTCATACAATAAATTAAGACAACTCCTATGGCTCCTGCCGGTTGTCATACTCATCGACATGCAAGTCTTGATTCCTATTACAAGAACTGATCAATCTCATACATCACATATATATCATTCATCACATCCCTTCGGCCATATCACATCACACGACATATGCTGCAAAAACAAGTTAGACGCCCTCTAATTGTTGTTACAAGTTTTTACGTGGCTGCTATAGGTCTCTAGCAAGAACGATTCTTACCTACACCAAAACCATAATGTGATATGCCAATTTCTATTTACCCTTCATAAGGACCCTTTTCATCAAATCCGATCCGACTAAAGTGGGAGAGACAGACACCCGCTAGCCACCTTATGGAACTAGTGCAGGTCAGTCGGTGGAACTTGTCTCACGTAACCGTACGTGTAAGGTCGGTCCGGGACGCTTCATCCCACGATGCCACCGAAACAAGATAAGACTAGTAGTGGCAAGTAAATTGACAATATCGACACCCACAACGAACTTGTGTTCTACTCGTCCATAGAAACTACGCATAGACCTAGCTCATGATGCCACTGTTGGGGATCGTTGCAGAAATTAAAAAAAATTCTACGCATCACCAAGATCAATCTATGGAGTAACTAGCAACGAGAGAGAGGGGAGTGCATCTTCATACCCTTGAAGATCGCGAGTCGGAAGCGTTGCAAGAACGTGGATGAAGGAGTCGTACTCGAAGCGATTCAGATCGCGGTGAACTCCGATCTAAGTGCCGAACAACGGCACCTCCGCGTTCAACACACCTGCAGCCCGGTGACGTCTCCCGCGCATTGATCCAGAAAGGAGGAGGGAGAGGTTGAGGAAGAGGGCTCCAGCAGCAGCACGACGGCGTGGTGGTGATGGAGTGGCAATTCTCCGGCAGGGCTTCGCCAAGCTCTTGCGGAGGAGGAGAGGTGTTGGGGAGGGGAGGGGCTGCGCCTTGGATGTGTTGTTGCAGCCCTCCCCTCGCCCCTCTATTTATAGGGAGAAGGGGGAAGCGGGCCGCCCCCCTCTAGATGAGATCTAGAGGGGGAGGGGGGCGGCGGCCAAGGGGAGGGGGCTTGCCCCCCAAGCAAGGGCGGCGCCCCCTTTAGGGTTTCGCCCCCAACCCTAGGCGCATGGGCCCAAGGGGGGGGTGGCGCCCAGCCCTCCAAGGGGCTAGTTCCCTTCCCTCTACAGCCCATGAGGCCCTCTGGGACAGGTGGCCCCTCCTGATGGACCCCCGGAACCCCTCCGGTGGCCCCGGTACAATACCGGCATGCCCCCTAGTATTTCCGGTGACCGTATGACAACTTCCCATATATAAATCTTCACCTGCGGACCATTCCGGAACTCCTTGTGACGTCCGGGATCTCATCCGGGACTCCGAACAACATTCGGTAATCACATACAAATCTTCCTAATAACCCTAGCATCATCAAACCTTAAGTGTGTAGACCCTACGGGTTCGGGAATCATGCAGACATGACCGAGACAGCTCTCCGGCCAATAACCATTAGCGGGATCTGGATACCCATGTTGGCTCCTACATGTTCCACGATGATCTTATTGGATGAACCATGATGTCGAGGATTCAAGCAATCCCGTAAGCGATTCCCTTTGTCAATCGGTACGTTACTTGCCCGAGATTCGATCGTCGGTATCCCAATACCTCGTTCAATCTCATTACCGGCAAGTTACTTTACTCGATCCATAATGCATGATCCCGTGACCAACCAGTTGGTCACTTTGAGCTCATTATGATGATGCATTACCGAGTGGGCCCAGAGATACCTCTCTGTCATACGGAGTGACAAATCCCAGTCTCGATTCGTGCCAACCCAACAGACACTTTCGGAGATACCTGTATAGCACCTTTATAGTCACCCAGTTAAGTTGTGACGTTTGGTACACACAAAGAACTCCTATGGTATCCGGGAGTTACACAATCTCATGGTCTAAGGAAATGATACTTGACATTAGAAAATCTCTAGCAAACGAACTACACGATCTTGTGCTATGCTTAGGATTGGGTCTTGTCCATCAGATCATTCTCCTAATGATGTGATCCCATTATCAATGACATCCAATGTCCATAGTCAGGAAACCATGATCATGTGTTGATCAATGAGCTAGTCATCTAGAGGCTCACTAGGGACATGGTGTGGTCTATGTATTCACACATGTATTACGGTTTCCGATCAATACAATTATAGCATGAACAATAAAAAAATTATCGTGAACAAGGAAATATAATAATAACCATTTTATTATTTCCTCTAGGGCATATTTCCAACACCCACAACAAGCTTGTGCTTTTCGTTGTTGATTTTCCAACAACTCCGTTAAATCCTACATTGCAAGGATGCTTTCCAAGTTCATTTGTGGCAAAAGTTGTCATTTTCATCTCCGTCCCTTTATCCCAACAATCTAGCTTCTATTCTTTCATCCCGGAGGCATTGTGATGTTGCCCTCTTCACCCATCATCTGGTTTGCCAAGATCATACTCTTTTCATGCTTACCCATTTAACCGGAGTGTTGTGGTTTCATTCAAGTTCTTTCATCTTATCAAGTCTTGTGTCTCTTTTCAACCGGAGTGCTGTCTGAATTTGATCTGCATTGTTCCTTGTTTATCTCGTTTCAACCAGTGTGGTTCCAATTCCTTCTTGTCCATTGTACTTGTCATTCATAGCTTTGCAACCTCCAAGATTCACGTGGTGTTCCTTGTTTATATTTTCTACCGCAGTGCTCTCAATTGTGTTCAACTCTGTTATGTTCTTTCTTTCAACTTTTCAACCTCTCAAGGTTCTTTGGTTTCACTCATTGGACGAAGAAGTAACTTGGTTTTATCTCTTCTCTCCCTCTTCCGTTTCTCTCCGATGCCATCCTAGATCTTGGGACGAGATCCTCTTGTACTGGTGGAGTGTTGTAACACCCCAGATGTAACTTTCCATAATTGTAACTCCAACTCTTGCCATTTTCGGCTATGTGATATGTTATTTCCTTCGTGGTTGGGTTTTTGTCTTTTGCTTTGCATTTTGTTCAAGTCATGCATCTCATCTCATAGCATCATCCGCATTGCATCCGCATGTTTTGATAAAACTCGTAGTCGTTCGTGGTTGCCACGTCCCCCTTGCCTTCGTTGACTGTTCAGAGACCAACCAGATTTTCGATTCCGTCTTGTCTGACCGTTTGACCCTCTCTGCACAGTGCTCAGACCCCTCGCGCGCGTTCGAAAGTTGTCCCGAATCCGACCCGCTCTGTCGTTATCGATGGGTCCGGATCATCCCCAAAACATCTCCGTTTTCTTATTTGGACTCTCCTAGTCTATTTTTCTCGACCATTCGATCTTTATCGGAGGGTCCGTTTTTCCCCTAAGCTCGTCCACCTAGCTATTTAAGAAGCCTAAACCCTAAAGCCTAGCTGTCCCATCCATCCATTCCCTCAGAGCATGGTTAATAATATAGCCAACTGCTGGCTATAAGCCATTGCCATGTCATCTATAGCCCATCTTATAGCCAATATGTATAATAGTGATTAGAAGAGTGTAGTACTTTTTTATTATATGGCCCACCTTTCACTCTCACAAAGTGCCTAGGAGCACGTGCTAGAGCCGGCTCTTCACCAAGAGCCCGCTTACCTTCTCTCTTCTCTTCTTTTTCCTCCAAGTAAGCAAGAATATACTAGTTTATTTCTTATAGCCAGCTGACTCAGCTCTATTGTACTTGCTCTCACCCGCCGCCGCCACTCTCACGCATCATCCTCGGGATCCTCCCAATATAGTCCACCCCGACCAACCAGAGCTGTAGCCCCCTCGTGATCCATTCAACCAACCAGATCTCCGACCACCTCCCTTGCTCTGCACGCCACCCAAATCACAGCAGCCTCGATCCCGAGCTCCTCCTCTGCTTCTTTCCCAGGCGCCCGAAGCCTTCCTCTTATCCCCTCAATCCCGAATGGATCGTGAAGCTGCCCAAGGCCCCGAGCTGGAGCGCTCTCCCTCGTCTCCTCGCGACCCTGAGCCAACCTCGCCTTGTTCGACCGCTCCATCCTCGTCCGTCGCGCCGCCGGCGACCGAGCCGCCGGAGCGCTGCCGCCCTTCCGCCACCGTCAAGGGCCACCAAGAGGAACGCCCGCGCCAAGTCCCAGCAAGCCGTCGTCCATCGTCTCCCTTTGCATCGTGCCAGAACGCTCGTCTGCGCCGACAACGACTTCGCATTGACCCGCCGCCCCGCCATGTCCATGGAGCCGCCACGGGCGTCGTCGTGCAGCCTTGCCTCTGTTCCCGCGACCCCGCGCCGGTCAGCAGCAGCAGGTCGCCATGCCTCTGCCCATCTTTCTCCTTCCTCCCGTTTTCCCGTGTGTCTCTCTCTAATCTCTCTGATCCTCTGTTCCTTGCATCGAGCTGGAGACCAGCCAATGCCACCATCGCCGGAGATGGGCTCCCGACGCCCAGATCTGCGTCTCCGGTCATGTGCGTTGTTCCCCGCGTCCAAGTCATGCTGTCGCCGCTGCTGCGACGTCTCCCTCGCGCCAGGAGGAGACGAACGCGTCAAGTTCCCCTGCTTTGCTCGTCTTCTGCATCGCCAGACACCTGCTGACATTCTGTTCTTCAAAAACGAACAGCAGCAGCTCCCTCATCGTCGCGTTGACCGCATCAAACCCGCGCCTGGGCCGTGTCTCGCGCAAGGCCTAGCTGCGCCCCCGGCCTGCATTCTTCCAGTTCTGCGCCGGCCTAGCTGCGCGCTTGGGCCCAGCCTGCTCCCGCTTCTCACCAGCCCAGCTCCAGATCCTGCCGGATCTGGCCCGTGGTGAGAAGCCCCTCCCCCCCAGCGCTCATGTCCTGTTTCGGCCTGTAGCCCTAATTCGGCCCATGTCATGTTTTTTTCCTGCCTGCAATTTTATCAATTATCCAATGATTTACAGTTTTGTAGAAAAACCCCAAGTGTTCATGCATCTAATAACTAATTAACCATGCATCATATGTAAATAATTTATATATGTGAAATGCTTAGAATTTTATCTAGTTTCATAATATGCAACTTCCATTCATGTTAAAAATGTTCAATTTGCCGTTTGCTATTATTTTGCATAATTGCATGCTAAAATGCTTTATTTCATAACTAAATAACCGTAGCTCTGAATTAAACAAACTTTATATGTAAATTGTCTAGAAAAATGCATAGATTAACTTGGTGCACTTTGTTTTACTATTTAACAACTTTAAAATATGGTTTAGGGAAGAACATTAGCAAATTCAAAATATACACATGGGGATCTTCCGGAATTGTTGTTTGTTGTTCCGGCCTCATTTAAACTTGCCTAGATAGGTAGTTTTTCATATGCTTCACCCCTTGCCATGTTTAATAACATTTAATATTGTTGGGTACATAAACGAGAGAGGACTAAATAATTGATGTGGTGTTTCGTCAGTATGCAACTCGTTGCATATTGAGCTCCACTTAACTTGTAGTATTGTTTGTTGCACTTTGCCATGCCATGCCTCATTAAACCGGACATGCATCATACTTGGTTATGCATTGTGCCATGCTTATGTGATGGTTGTTTACTATGTTGTTTGCTTTTTTCTGGTTGTGCTCCTTCTCGACAATTCCCATTTCGTTGCGATTGTGAGGATTCGTTCGACTACTCCATGGACTAGTTATTCTTCCTATCGTGATCTCAGGCAAGATGACCATTACCCTCGATATCACTTTTATCTTTGTTTGCTAGTTGCTTTGTTCTATCGCTGTGCTGCGCTACCAATCACTTGTTTACCATGCCTCCCATTTTGCTATGTCGAGCCTCTGACCCACCTTCCTAGCAAACCATTGGTTGGCTATGTTACGACTTTTGCTCAGCCCCTCTTATAGCGTTGTTAGTTGTAGGTGAACTTGAAGATTGCTCCATGTTGGACATGATTATTTTGGGATATCACAATATCTCTTATTTAATTAATGCATCTATATACTTGGTAAAGGGTGGAAGGCTCGGCCTTATGCCTGGTGTTTTGTCCACTCTCGCCGCCTTAGTTTCCCTCATACCGGTGTTATGTTCCTTGATTTTGCGTTCCTTATGCGATCGGGTGTATGGGAACCCCTTGATAGTTCGCTTTGAATAAAACTCCTCCAGCAAGGCCCAACTTTGGTTTTACATTTGCCTAACAACCTACTAACTTTCCCTTGGGTTTTAGCGAGCCCGAGGGTCATCTTTATTTTAAACACCCCCCTGGGCCAGTGCTTCTCCAAGTGTTGGTCCGAACCGGGCGATGTCCTGCGCCCCTGGGCAACCTGGGTCTATGCCAACCCGACGTCTTGCCCATCTGGTGTGTCCTGAGAACGAGATACGTGCGAATCCTATCGGGATTTGTCGGCACATCAGGCGGTCTTGCTGGTCTTGTTTTACCATTGTCGAAATGTCTTGTAACCGGGATTCCGAGACTGATCGGGTCCTCCCGGGAGAAGGAATATCCTTCGTTGGTCGTCAGAGCTTATAATGGGCTAAATTGGGACACCCCTGCAGGGTTTAAACTTTCGAAAGCCGTGCCCGTGGTTATGTGACGGATGGGAATTTGTTAATGTCCGGTTGTAGAGAACTTGACATTTGTTTTAATTAAAACGCATCAACCGCGTGTGCAGACGTGATGGTCTCTTTTCGGCGGAGTCCGGGAAGTGAACACGGTCTTTGTGTTATGATTGTGCATAAGTAGTTTCAGGATCACTTCTTGATCACTTCTAGCTTCTCGACCATTGTGTTTCTTCTCTTCTCGCTCTTATTTGCGTATGTTAGCCACCATATTTGTGCTTGCTGCAACTCCACCTCATTACCACTTCCTACCCATAAGCTTAAATAGTCTTGATCTCGCAGGTTTTGAGATTGCTGAGTCCTCGTGACTCACCAGATACTATCACAACAGTTGCAGGTGCCAATGATACCAGTGCAGGTGATGTAACTGAGCTCAGATGGGAGCTCAACAAAGATCTTGGTCGTTGTTATGTTTTGTTTCATGTTGACCAGTAGTGGAGCCCAGTTGGGACGATCGGGGATCTAGCAGTTGTGTTATCTTCTTTTCTTTTGGCTTCGTCCGTAGTCGGACTATGTGTGTGCTCTGAATGATGTTTGAATTATATGTTCATTGAGTGAAGTGGCGATTGTAAGCCAACTCTTTATCCCATTCTTGTTTATTACATGGGATTGTGTGAAGATGACCCTTCTTGCGACAAAACCACCATGCGGTTATGCCTCTAAGTCGTGCCTCGACACGTGGGAGATATAGCCGGATCGTGGGTGTTACAAATACATTCCGGCGTTGGAGCTGAGAAGCGATCCGGCGTTCGTACTCGGCTGCAAAAGATACCTCGAATGCAGTCCGACATTGGAGCTCTGATGCAAGAGGACACCACCGCACGGGAACAATTTCAAACCGAGGTGTGGCACAAAAATAACAAGGCACTGATAAAGGTCGAGAACTTAAAGGGGCTCCTCGGATACCCAACGTATAAACTCTTTGGATTCACTTCGACGATCCTCAAGATCGAAGATGAGAAGATTTGTTGAACCAGGTTTCAAGACCGACGACCGAAGATGAAGAACATTTTGAAAGAATCGAGGAGCGTCCCCAAGTTGAAGACCGGTTCAGGGGGCTACTGACGGTGCCCTGGACAAGGGGGTACTCACCAGGTCGTCTCCTGGTCAGCTGAATCGGGCCGAGGACCCCCATGGTGGTTCACTGATGGGCCACTTCGGGCAGCCCATGCCGCATACAAGGAGGATTCCACAAGATGGGGCACCCAAGATGAGGACTCTCCTAAACCCTAGGCCTCTGGTGTGTTATATAAACCGGGGCCAGGCTAGTCAATAGACAATCTAATATTCATTAGAACGATCTCGTGGTAGATACATGTACTCTGTACTACCCCTGATATGAATACAATCAAAAGCAGGACGTAGGGTTTTACCTCCATCAAGAGGGCCTAAACATGCATAAAATACCATGTCCATGTTACCATCACTCTAAGACGCCTAGCTTAGGACCCCATTACGAGATATGCCGGATATAGAACCGACACCTGGGTCATTAACAGGCCGATATAGAAGCGGGCAATAAGTGAGCCCATTCGATTTCACGTGCCGTTAACAGGCTGATACTAAGGTCGAGCTATATAAGACCCAATTGTACTATGGGACATTAGTAGGCCGAAAGAGACAGCGGGCTCGTATTGGACCATGAAGATCATGGTCCACTAAGAGGCCAAAAGTTAGGTCGAATTGTATATGGCCCAACTGTGTTGTTGGCCTCTAGCAAGCCGAAAGAGAAACCGGGCTGGTATTGGACCATGAAGAGCATGGGCCGTTAAGAGGCTATAGACCTCAGGTCCGACTGCAAATGGCCCAACTCATTTATGGGCCGTTAACAGGCTGAAAGACACAACAGGCTGGATATTGGCCAGACACTTAAATGGGTCGCTAAAAGGCCAAAAGACATACATCCTAAAAATTGGTTGTCGGTTCTATATCCAACATATCTCGTAGTAGGGGTCGTAAGCTAGGCGTCTTGGAGCGATGGTAACACGGACACAGGATTTTACCCAGGTTTGGGCACTCTTGAAGAGATAATACCCTATGTCCTGCTTTTGATTGTATTCATATGGGGGACATTATAGAGTACTTGTGTCTACCACGAGATTGTTCTGATGAATATCAGTTGATCTATTGACTAGCCTGGCCTCGGTTTATATAACACACTGGAGGCCTAGGGTTTAGAGGAGTCCTCGTCTTGTGCGCCAAGTCTTGTGGAATCCTCCTTGTATGCGGCATGTGTTGCCGAAAGTGGCCCATTAGTGAATCATCATGACGGTCCTTAGCCCAACCCACTGGTTGGGAGACAACGTCGTGAGTACCCCCTAGTCCAGGACACCATCAGTAGCCCCTGAACCGGTCTTCAAGTTGAGGACGGTCTTCAGTTCTTCCGAATAATTCTTCGCCTTTGATCGTCGGTCTTGAAAACTGGTTCAACAAACATTCCCATGTCCAATCTTGATGATCACCGAGCTGAATCCGAAGAGTTTACATGTCGGGTATCCGAGGAGCCCCTTTAAGTTATCGGCCTTTTATCAATGCCTTGTAAGTTTTTTATGCCACACCTGGGGTTTGAAGTGTTTCCCATGTGACGGCGTCCTCTTGTGTCCGAGCTCTAATGTCGAACTAAATCTGAGGCATCTTTTCATAGCCGAGCTCCAACACTATTCGGCATTCAAGGTATCCTCTTGCGTCCGAGCTCCAACGTCGAACTAAATCCGAGGCGTATTTTCATAGACGAGCTTCGACAAGGATCAGCATCCGATGTTTCATAAACTACCTTGGTCTTCAAAATCTCTACTCTTATAAAAAACCGAGTTGGTGATGATGGTGTGCCTGCCATCTTGCAAGATAGACCGTTTGATCTATATCTGACGGATAGAAAGCAAACTATGGCAATTTTGCAAAAAGAAACCTGCACCTCTCTCCACATTTGCAGATAAGGCCTTCCCTTGTTCATCCTTATCTCCCACAACCTCATTGTTGAGCAATTAAAAAAGGAAACCTCTGGAACAATCTGGCATGGTGGCCGCATGGGTTTTTACACTCCTCCTCACCCTATCTCTTCTCTTTCTCGAGATATCATTAGTTTTTACACATGGGATTACTTCCGCATGGGTCAATCACAACATGTGTTTTATAAAAAAAATGTATCTTGACGCTCCGTGCAATGCACGGGCATCTTGCTAGTATTGAACGAATTCAGAGCGAGCATAATGCCAGAAATGCCCTCTATGGAGCCAGCCACTGGTGCCCGAGCTTTATGCCGGACGACTTCTGACATGGTTTAGGGTTGATTTTTTGAGAATATTTTCGATTGGTGCAATTTATTCTCTGCCGAGATATATAGCTAGTAGCCCTCAAGGTGTGTGTCCGTCTAAAACCAGAGGTGCACCTGAAGGATGACATAAGACCGCTGATCCTAGTAGCCCCTGAGACTCAGGTTGATTCGCAAAATCGGCCTGAGGATCAACTCCTAGCTTGGCAAAATACTTTGGGACACAAAAAGCGGTGTTCACAGTCCTAGAGACTCAGGTTGGGTGCGGCCGACCAACCTGAGGATCATAATCTCCTCGAAAACTATATTGCATTTAAATTTTTTGTATTTGATTGTCAATGTAGTAGCCATCGACAATTGGGTTGGGAAACATGGCCGACCCTAGGATCGTACCTCCTCGGGAACTAGTTCAACCGCCATGTATGTTTTGACAATACCAAGGTGGACTTAAGCAGGAAAGATGCCGAACTGTTGTTTTAGAAAAGAGTTTCACGTCAAACACCTCTACCAAGAGAATGTCCCGCTTCCTGAAAGGAAAACATAAAATAGGTGAAAGATGTTATGAGCTTAAAAGACATCATGCATAAAAAACTGTACATGTAGATTGAATCAAGTTGTTTTGGTGCCAATACGAAATTGGTCTTAAAATTGTACTTCCTTCGAGCTTTGACATGACACATCCGATCTCTAGGCTTCAAGTGGGTTAGCCTTCGGCTTCAACCTCCGTATCCCAAAGGCGGAGTGTTTCTCAGGCCAGTTTAGCAAACTAAACGGGAGCATCTTTAGAGAGAAACCAGGCTAACCGGCTATTATTCATTCACCTGAGTTGAAAATGAAGTGGTAGAAAAAGGCTTTGCAGCGACTAAGAAGAAAACATCTATTATAAAACGGCTCATATTAATTTAAGAGCCCACAAGTGACTTGGGTACAAGAATTTCATGTATAATGATTGTATGTACTGAAGCACTTATATAATATCTGGGTTCGCCCGCACTTTGAATGTGCCTTAACTGACCGTCGGCTTCTCCTTCTTCGGCCAAGGGCTGAAAAGTGTTATCTACTTCGCCTACTAAGAATATCGGTGGTGTTTCGGATAACCAGGCAATCATGCCATGAGGCCGTAATAGACAAAGCGCGCCTATGGAACTTATGCTATATAACTTATGTAACGTAAGAAGCATCTTCAAAGAAAATAGTGCCCCCAACTGTACCTTCCTTTGGTCTCTCATGATTACTATGAGCCTTGTGCAATAGATTTGTTTACGCGTGAGTTCCATCGTGTGCCGACCATAGTTGAAAACAACAAGAGCGCTAGCTTTTGGCTTCACCCATCTGAGGTACGAGTTCGGATGACCCGGTCGTAACAATCGTAGAGGTGCTCCCTTTACTCCCTAGCCGAACAATAGGGAACGTAGGGGTAAGTACAGGAGCCAGGCAACCCAGCTTTGCGGAACACTTAAGTCAACATGATGCATATTTTGGTATAATACACGAACAAGGAATGGTGTGATACATTAATAATCATCTACAAGAAGAATGGCTTCATAAAGGAAGCCCCCAAGTAAACGGGGTATTTGACTTTGTTTATAACAAAGAAGGTTTTGACAAAGATAGTTTTTCGCAAATGACTTTTCGTCAAAAAAGTATAATGCTTGGTCGAACCGAACAAAATTTAAAAATGAAAGTTTTTGAGCATGAAAGCGACTTAGCTAGTTAATGTACTCGGTGTGACGTGGGCCGAGCTTGTAGAAGCTCAAGGTCCCAACCCCCAAGCAGGTCTTGACGTACCCAAGGGAAGAGCTCGGCTTGGTGAAGTGATAGCATGACAGTGCCGAAGTGCCGAGGCGAAGCCCCTGGTCCAGCCGAGGAGACAGAGTAGTTTGGCAGCGTGACAATGAAGCCCCCACGTCAGTCGACGTGTCGAAATAGGTTGGCATAGTGGACGTCAGTTTGATGAAGCCACGATGCGATTATGGCGACACAGGGTATCACACCATGGTGACAGTGGAATTTGGTTGATGGAGGCGAGAGGACGACTCCGTGCGCCGAGGTGACTGTGTGACGCAGCAAAAATTAATTATCTACACACATAAAATAGTTCGAGGCAGAAGTAATAATAATAAAATGTTTTAAAATAAAAAATTTAAAATTCCTCCAGTTAAGTAATTTGAGTGAAACAAATAATTAAAGGAACCCGGCCTGGACACGGGGGTCAGCTCGACAGGGTGGAAGTATCAAACTGCAAGTGCAGATCAGAATTTGCCGAACAATGATGTTGTCGGGCTGCTGACAGAAAACCAATCCATCATATAACGGCGACTGCAAGGGAGACAAGATTGTAGAGCTGCCACAATGAAAATTCCCAAACCACAGAAGACAAGTTTTGGGGTACTGCGCTACAAAAGGCCAACTATGAGCGGAATTATAAAAAAAATATAGAGAGAAAAACAAATCTCCTGATGTATGTTCGGATGTCCTTCTCTCAATGGGGTCACTTGGCACATATGCAATGCCCCGAGACCGATGCGCCAGGTGTCTTCCAGTTATTCTCTCTTGTTGACATATCATTCGCTTGCGTGTTGCACTTTGCGATGTCATCATGTGCATTTCATGTGCATGTTTTTCAAAACATGCATCCGTTCGGGTTCTCCCAGTTCTCTCTATTGTCCGTTCTGAGCCCAACCACACTTGCACGCGCCCGCGACACCTCTGAAATATTATTCTATAAGTGGCATAAGAATGTTCTCGGAATGGGGTGAAACTTGGTGTG
This sequence comes from Triticum timopheevii, assembly GCA_963921465.1. Lineage (NCBI taxonomy): Eukaryota > Viridiplantae > Streptophyta > Magnoliopsida > Poales > Poaceae > Triticum > Triticum timopheevii. The sequence goes on along the minus strand of OY997266.1, from coordinate 238,612,574 downwards.
CGGTCTTATTATAGTGTAGGTAGACCGCCTGTCAAATTTCGTCGCATTCGGAGTCCGTTTGTTAGCCCAACCGTTAAACATATAGTGGCATCGCTGCCGGTTTATTCATCGGATGTTTCGGTCTCAGAAAAAGTTGTCGGGCTGCCCTCCCCTTCTCTCTTCTCAGTCTAGCCCGTCTAAACACATGCCACTATCACCTCCTAGGCCTGCCTAACCCTCTACCTTGATCGGATCCGTTGGATCACGATCGGAGGGTCCGAAACCCCCCTAATCCCACTAAACCCAACAAACTCTAGCCTATGTCTATCTATAGACACCCCTACCTGCCTATTTTCGTCTAAACCTACCCTAACCTACCCCTAACCTTCTCCCACCTCGCAGCCGCGGCCTACCACCTCGGAATCAGCGCCCAGCCAGCACCCCACCGCCACTTGGCGGTCTCCGGTTGGCTGCGCTGCCGCCTGACCCCGCCTCGAACCTCTCCCGAAGCTCCACGTCACCCCCAGGCCTCCTTGCCTCTGCCACTGGCCCGCTCCAGCCGGAGCGTGGCCCGCCCCGGGCCGATCTGGGCACCGAGCGAGCCCGCGCCGCCCCGCACCCCAAGCGCCCGTCGCCCTGCTCCTCGATCCGATCTGGATCGGGAGGGACGCCCGCGCCTCCGCTCGACCTCGCTGCCCGGAAGCCGCCGAGTGCCTCCGCCACCCCTCCGGGCCAGAGCTTCGCCGTGCCACCCTCCCTCTCCTTCTTTCGCTGTTGTCTCTCTCCCTCACCAGCTCTTTCCCTCTCTCTCGCGGCAACGTCGCAGCCGGCCTCAAGCTCCGCGCCCCCGACGACCTCCCGACCCCCACCACCTCGCGCCACCGCCAGGAATGGAGCCCCTGGCCCGGATCTACCCCGCACCTCACCTCCCTGCCGCTGTTTGAGATACCATAACTTCGTGCATATATCTCCGTCTTGCGTGTATAATATGTCAAAATGTTCATCTCAGAGTGCTCTACACGATGGAGTAGTTTGCATGCATGTTACCTTTCATATTGATGCCTTAATTTTCGTTGCAAAACTGCTAAGTGGTATAAACTGCTAGAATATGCTGATTGTTAACATCATGTATGCATCTTCTGAGTGTTATAAATTTGTCCCTGTTGATCCGATGATGATGATCTTGATATACAAGTGTTCATCTCAGAGTGATCTTCATGTTGGTCTGCTTTGCATTCATGTTAGGGTGAATCTTGACATGTTAATCTCTGTTGCAAAAATGCTTGTTGCTGTTAACTGCTGGAAACTGCTGTAACTTGCCTATTTGTCATGTTTATATCTTTTTGTGTGTTTTTCTTTTGAGCATCATGTCTACAGGTTTTGGGATCATAATCATGCCTTCTTTATAGTGGTTCCATCCATGTATTTTGATATACCATGTAGTGAGTGCAACAAGCTTGTGAAGTGGCCTACTTGCTGTTAATGTTCTATCAAGTCTGTTTCTGTCATATCATGATGCCACGTTTACTTGATTCCACCAATTAATCCATGCATAATCTGAAGATGCTTAGTTGACATGTTTTGTTTTCCCTGTTATGCTCTATCATGAAATGCCTTTTGATGCCATACATATGTCCTGTAGCATATGTTTTCATTGCCATGAACATGCCTATATGATGTTCCAGATTTCTGTTATCTTCATGATGCCATGTTGGGAGCTTGATATTAATTAATCTATGCCTTGTTTGGAGATGCTCCAATGACATGAATTCTATAGTGCTATGAGTTATCTGTTCACATGCCATGGTTATTAATTTTGGACATCATATGCCTCTGTTCAATGCTTGCAAACATGCTATGATGATGTTGTTGTTTTACACTTGTTGAAACTGTTTTAACATTCAATCTTGTCATGTTGGTTCCCACTAATCCATGAGCCATATGCATATGATTCCATGATGTTATTTGCTCTTTGTTATGTTTGCTTGGATGCCATGCCCTTGTTTGCTATGTATAGTTGCTGTAGCATCTACGTTTCATGCCTCCAACATGTCATCATATTAACTCTACTCATATATATGCTCTTGTGTTATAAAGTTGCATTTTGCGTTGATCATATTGGTTTAATATTGATGCCTATGAACCCAAACCTTAATGATATTTGAATTTTGTTACCCATATATGAAGTGCTTGTCAAGTTTCTGCTCATATGTTTTATGTAGCATGTTGTTTTGATGATTGCAAAGTGCCTACTTGCTGTTTTGGACAGCTTGTCCTTTAAACTTGCATTGGGTGTATGTGTTTAACCGTTGCTCCTTTTTGAGCATGCTCTATATGAAACTTGCTTGTTTTTGCATGTAGTTTAATATTTTCATGTTGCATCCATGCTTTGAGTGTGTTTGCTTGATGTTTGAATGCATTTTGCATCAATGCTATGTTTAACTTCTTTTGCTCATATCTTCTAGGCCGTATCTCCGAATTAAATGAACTTTATATGTAACTTGACTAGAATTTCGCGTAGATCATCATGGTGCATCTTAACTTGCTGTTTAAAAACTTAAACATAAGTTAATTCACATCTAGACCAATTTCGAAATTTGCATATGGGGATTTACCGGAATTGTTGTATGTTGTTTCCGACCTCGTTTAAACTTGCTTTGATCCGTTGTTCTTGTATTCATCGTCTCTTGCCATGAGTAGCATCATGTAGACTTGTCATGCATCATACTTTGTTGAGCATCATGTCATGTTTATGTGTTGTGTGTTTACCATGTTGTTTGCTTCTTTCCGGTTATGCTTCTTCTAGATATTTCCTGTTTCGTTGCGATAGTGAGGATTCGTTCGACTACGCTTGATTCGTCTTCACCCATTTTTCTTCTTCATGGACTCGGTCTTCTTCCTAGCAGGATATCAGGCAAGATGACCGTTACCCTGGATCTCACTACTATCATTGCTATGCTAGTTGTCTCGAAGCTATCGCTATGTCGCGCTTCCTAACACTTGTTTATCAAGCCTCCCAATATGCCATGAAACAACCTCTAACCTTTTGACCCATCCCAGCAAACCGGTTTTTGGCTATGTTACCGCTTTGTTCAGCCCTTCTTATAGCATTGCTAGTTGCAGGTGCAGTTGCAGGTTGTTCCATGTTAGAACATGGATATAATGGATATTTTGGGATATCACAATATCTCTTATTTAATTCATGTATCTATATAATTGGTAAAGGGTGGAAGGCTCAGCCTTATACCTGGTATTTTGTTCCACTCTTGCCGCCCTAGTTTTTGTCATACCAGTGTTATGTTCCTTGATTTTGCGTCCCTAACACGGTGAGGGGTATGGGACCCTCTTGACAGTTCGCTTTGAATAAACTCTTCCAGCAAGGCCCAACATTGGTTTTCCATTTGCCTAATTGAACATATAAACCTGGCAGTGCTACCCGCCATCCTGGGGTGCCTGCACTTGCAAGCGATTTCTCGCCGCTCGATCATTTTGCTCTGATCGTTTTTACCTCCGTGTCAGCTGGTCAACCGTCCACACATTTTGCACACATGACTTAGGCTGTAACGCAACGACTGGTGGGCTCTTTTACCTATGGGGTCCAGGGATCAATCAATGGGTTTCTGGTGGGACCATGTGGTGCAAAATTTATGCTGCGATGAAAACCTAGCCCAATCCCCTCCGTCCCAAAGCCCCAATCGCCTCCTAGCCTCGATCCCCGCGTCACCGCCTCCTCTCCTCTCCCTCTAATCTTGTCGCGCCACCGCCTTTTCCTCCCTCCATCACCGCCCCTGCCATGGACCCCTCCTCTTCCCCATCCCGCCGGCCTCGTCCTCTGCTACTCTTCTTGTTGGGCGTTGCTCCAGATCGTGGGAGACGATCTGCAGTCGGGTCTGTGCAGTTGAGGTGAGCAATGGAAGTGAGGGAAGGAGCAGCAAGGCGCCACCTCACGCCCCGTAGTCTGCTCCTCCTTGTTGCTGGCATCGCAACTCCAGCAACAACAGTTCGTCTCCATGGTCCTCCTTCTTTCCTTCCACACTAATCAGCTCATTTTTCTTGTTCATACCTGTAGCCTGTAGGCCATACATGCTCTTTTTTCTTCTCTGTACCTTTTCTTGTTTATACCAGTTCAAAAAATTGTGGTGGTGATGATTGATTTAAGTTACATGTGGAGATGTGGGTAGTGTGGTCTTCTCTGCACTCTCATGTTTCATAATTTCCCACCCTCACCGATGGTTTGGATGCTATTTTCCTGATGAATTGGTTCGCATATATATATCGTGAATGATGCTTCTATAATGTTTAACAAGATGCATTTTCTCCCTTGCTTTTTTTTGCTACTAGAATTTATTCCTTGCACTCTTGAGTATTTTGAGAAGGAGAAAATTATTGTTGGGAGGAAAAAAGACTGATGATGAGTTCCTGAAACAGAGTGCAACAGTGAAGAACAAGAGGCCTTTTTTATTGATGAGTCGGTCGAATAGATTGTTGATGCTTGCCAAAAAGTGGTTATCGAAGGATTGGAGTCAAGTTTAGGATCATTTTATCCTATGGGCCTATACTACAATGTTTATTTGGATTGTTAGAATACATGTAGCATGAGGTGTTTCTCTCCTCATTTATTTTGCTATAGGACCATTGATCAGTTGTAAGTACAGTGGGGTTTTACGCCCAAACTGCGAGTGTCATGTTCTCCACAGGGACTAGGCGACGACAACTATGTTCGACTAAAGCTAGGTGACCCAACTGAATGATGAAAATAGAAAATAAACCTAACACTGACAAGGATCATCAACAAAGAAAATGACAAAGGAGCAATGGGAGATGAAGATTATCTTTACTCTGTCTTTTTGATATTTTCGTTATGCTTGAGAAAGAAAATGCTAAAAACAAGGTTGTAGGACAGAACATAAATGTATCACATCACAGACACACACATATGTATATATATAACAGGAACATGAGACAACATAAGATTCACATGTACTGGAGCTATCACAGGAACTTACAAACTGAAATTTACTGCAGCAAGCAGTACACAGGCTATATGTATAACATAGAGACACCACTGAATCACAAAAGTTTCACAAATTTTAAGCTCAATATTGAACAGTTTTACACATCTCAAGAACACTGAAAGCACATTCAACACAGATGCAGAGGTTCAGAGCTGAACAATAGCAGAGGTTCAAAAGAGAAACATCAGCAACGGAGGTGAGAAACAGAGTGCAGAGCAGGAACGTGGGAAAGAAGAGCAGCAGCAGTTTTAAGAGGAGGAGCAGCAGAGGCGTGGGGAAAAGGACTAGCAGCAGGCGAAGGAGAAGGAGTAGCAGGTTGAGGCGCTAGGAAAGGGGAACAACAAAGTTTGAGGAAGAAGAAGCAGCAGCAGGGGCGCGAGGTGCGGGGAACAGCAGCGAGACAAGGGGGAAAGGAGCAGAAGCAGGTCGGCGCAAGAAGAGCAGCAACAGATCACGTTGAGGAAGTAGCAGCAGGTTCGTGGGGAAGAAGAAGAAGAGCAGCAGCAGGGTTAGGAGAAGAAGAGAAGCAGAGTAAGTGGAGCAGCGGCTGGTGGTGGTGATGGATGGCGGCGGCTGCTGGTGGTGGATGGTGCGGCGGCGCTGATGGTGGATCGAGATGGGTGATGAGGCGGGAGGCGCACCACCACGCCGGCCTGCCGTGGCGGCGGCCGGAGGTGGAGAAGGAGGGTGAGGGAAAGAGAGATGCCAGGCCTGAAAGGGGATCGGGGCTGCTGCCAGGGATTTTGACCCTCTCCTCAGATCTGCACTTTTGCACTTCGGCCCTTCTACTTCTCTGCCTACTTTCCAAGTAGATCCCTTCCTTCTTTAGTTTTGGCCCCCGGTTTCTTCTTTCCTTCATGCTCAGGTCCCTTTCTTCACTTCTTTCCTGCCCTTCTCTCTTCTCAATGGCCAATTCGTCTGAATCTTGAAGATTATAGTGCCTTTGCACACTTTTCTGCAAAATAATCAAATGACGAGTAAATGATCTTTTATATGATTTTCATTCAAATATATCATAGTTCACAGCAAGAATGGATCGTCGGATCACAATAAATGGTGTGTTTATGTGCCAAAATTATATATATGAAATGTGCTTATCAAGTTCCCCCACACTTAAACTTTTGCTTGTCCTCAAGCAAAGGAATATGACAAGAGCTAGATAATGAACAGTGAGCTGACTGGAGAATGTCCCAGTGAAGTAGATCTCCAAACAAAGCATGCTTTGGACTTAGCTAATGAAAATTAATGGTTAAGAGTGCTACAAAGCAATAGGATACTAGTAGACTCAATCATTTTAAACTTTTACAATGATAAAAATGGATCAACAAATTCAAATGTTGATTGTGCCAAAAAGGTTCCTAAAGAGAGCATGATCCTGAGAACAAAAGGAGCTTGAATTAAAATCACTTATTTGCAGAAATATAACAATGTGGTTGAACCACTTATTAAATTTGAAGGAAGTAATGATAATATTTTATCAATCTCACCAAAGGAACATACCACCGATCCCGAGAACATGGTATACACCTGGCTCGATCAATTTTTAGTTTTTTAGTTTGTCTCCCCAAAGGAACATACCACTGATCCCGAGAACATGGTATACACCTGGTTCGACAATTACATTTCTATTATTATTAATTACAGCCCAAGCTAACCCGATTGCACATGCCACCGATCCCGGGAACATGACATGCTACTGTAGGTAGCCAGACTAATTTATTCATTATTACTTATATTAAATGAACAACTCTTAAGCACAAAAATAGGAATCATCACTTCTCCATGTCTGGTTCACATGCTACCGATCCAGGGAACATAGCATGCTAATCCATAGTGGTTAGGTGATTGCTCTCAATGGGAACACATTAGGCACAAACTCAGCATCTGACACTTAATGATCTAGGTGTATCGAGGTGTGGGGAAAAGGACTAGCAGCAGACGAAGGAGAAGGAGCAGCAGGTTGAGGCGCTAGGAAAGGGGAGCAACAAAGTTTGGGGAAGAAGAAGCAGCAGCAGGGGCGCGAGGTGCGGGGAACAGCAGCGAGACAAGGGGAAAAGGAGCAGAAGCAGGTCGGCGCAAGAAGAGCAGCAACAGATCACGTTGAGGAAGCAGCAGCAGGTTCATGGGGAAGAAGAAGAAGAGCAGCAGCAGGGTTAGGAGAAGAAGAGAAGCAGAGTAAGTGGAGCAGCGGCTGGTGGTGGTGATGGATGGCGGCGGCTGCTGGTGATGGATGGTGCGGCGGCGCTGATGGTGGATCGAGATGGGTGATGAGGCGGGAGGCGCACCACCACGCCGGCCTGCCGTGGCGGCGGCCGGAGGTGGAGAAGGAGGGTGAGGGAAAGAGAGATGCCAGGCCTGAAAGGGGATCGGGGCTGCTGCCAGGGATTTTGACCCTCTCCTCAGATCTGCACTTTTGCACTTCGGCCCTTCTACTTCTCTGCCTACTTCCCAAGTAGATCCCTTCCTTCTTTAGTTTTGGCCCCCAGTTTCTTCTTTCCTTCATGCTCAGGTCCCTTTCTTCACTTCTTTCCTGCCCTTCTCTCTTCTCAATGGCCAATTCGTCCGAATCTTGAATATTATAGTGCCTTTGCGCACTTTTCTGCAAAATAATCAAATGACGAGTAAATGATCTTTTATATGATTTTCATTCAAATATATCATAGTTCACAGCAAGAATGGATCGTCGGATCACAATAAATGGTGTGTTTATGTGCCAAAATTATATATATGAAATGTGCTTATCAACCATGTTGGTTGCATTCTTGGGTGCTTCGATAAGCAGTAATTGCATAAGTTGATCGTGGTTACTACTTTTGATTATAATTTGCAAGCAGTCCTGTGAGGGCATTGTGGCATGTGCTTAGAACTTCTATTGATGTGCAGTGCATCAACCGACATAGGAGAAATAAGGTTCATAGATCGGTGCTTTATGCTGCGTGGAATGAGTTTCCATTAGGCCGTTGACTTCCCAATGAAGGAGCTTCGATACAAGCGCTGTAATGATGTAGTTTTGTATGTCACATAATCTGTACGAACCCTCTCCTTGTTTCTTTTTGCTATTGGTTTCACCCCTGTTGATTAATGATGCTACCAATTATTCTAGCTATTTTCATTGTACCCAGGTGCCTATGAGATATGCACAGACAGAATTCATGCTAATTTATATAGTGGTGGCACATATGACATCTACAACAACCTGGTAATTAGTCCTCAAATAAGGTAGTTTCTCTCCCCTTTACAAATGTGGTGGTTGCTTGCCATTGCTGAAGGGAGGACTCTAAATGTATTTTTGCGCTCTCCTTGATTATGTTAATCAGGCCGTATGTGTTCTGTTGGTCTACTTTCGTCTGTCAAATTCTACAGAATTTCAAAGATTTAGTTTTCTCTCATGTAGTTGCCTCATTTTTCATATATATTGTGGCACCCCGGCTCAGAGAAAACCGGAATGCCCCATAATCCATCCAGAGATCGAGATGAAGTCTTCTGGAATACGGCACTGCTTAGCATAGAACAAACTAGCTCTTTATTACAATCTATTTCGGTACAAGGGTTACATCAGCAAGGCGACACTACGCCTGCCACTGTTGCTCTATGCAAGCAGCAGACAACTCGAAGCAGCGGAATTACTCTAGCAGCGGAACAACGACGATGGTGGTGAACTCCACTCCGCAGGGACTCTGGCTGGAATGCTTATCCTAGCTCGCAAACAAAGAATCCACGGCAAACAAGCATTCAAATCCGGCATGACCTGCAAACTGATACGTCTCCAACGTATCTATAATTTATGAAGCATTCATACTATTTTATTATCTGTTTTGAATGATTACGGGCTTTATTATACAATTTTGTATTACTTTTGGGACTAACCTATTAACCAGAGGCCCAACCCATATTGCTGTTTTATTGCCTAATTCAGTGTTTCGAAGAAAAGGAATATCAAACAGAGTCCAAACAGAATGAAACCTTTGAAAAAGTTATTTTTGGAACAGAAGCAATCCCTGGAACTTGGAGTGCAAGCCAGGGAAGCGTCGAGGAGGCCAGGAGATAGGAGGACGCGCCCCCCTATCTCGTGGGCCCCTCAAGACTTCCCCGACCGACTTCTTTCGCCTATATATTCCCATATACCCTAAAACCATCGAATACGAAAATAGATCGGGAGACTATACTGTTTTGGCAGATTCCTGTTATGTTGCATTGTTTGTATATGTTTGCTTGTTCAATGATTCTATTTGAGGATAGGAGTATTAAATATGCAGAGACATTTAGTATGCAATGTGGAATAATAATTTTTTGTGATTTGTTACAGTAGAAGATGATAAGGTTGTTGCATTGGTTTGTACTAACTTATCTCACAAGTTCTTGTTGGGTTTTATGTGGATGAAGTTTTTGAGAAATAGAGAAACCATGATATGAGAGGAATTAAGAAGACACAAAAGTTCAAGATTGGGGATGTCCAAGGCACCCCAAGATAATATTTCAAGAAGTCTCAAGCATCTAAACTTGGGGATGCCCCGGTAGGCATCCTACCTTTCCTCTTCAACAATTATCGGTTAGTATCGGTTGAACCTAAGTTTTTGCTTCTTCACATGAGTTGTGCTATCCTTGAAATGTCATTTTATTTTGCTTTGCTTGCCGTTTGAATAAAATACCAAGATCTAAAATTCTTTAATGAGAGAGGGTCTTCGCATAGTTACATAATTATTTAGCTACTCATTGATCTTCACTTATATCTTTTTGGAGTAGTTTGTCATTTACTCGTGTGCTTCACTTTTATCCTATGAGTAAATGGTTGAATAAGTTGAATATCATAAACCTGAAATTATATATGTTCCATTTTCTTATCCCATGGGGAGTAATGACTTCACCTCTAAGAAGTAGATATTGTAAATTTATTGAAGGTTAGCAAGCATTGTATTGGCCATTTGAACAATTCATGAAAGAATATTGAAGGAAGAGAGATTTCACATATAAATATACTATCCTAGACATCTTTTATAATTGTGAGCACTCATTAAGGATGACATGCTAAAGAGTTGATGTTGGACAAGGAAGACAATGTAATGGGTTATGTTTTCTCACATCTCAGTTAAAGTATATTGTCATGGATCATTCAAACATGTTGAGCTTGCCTTTCCCCCTCATGCTAGCCAAATTCCTTGCATAAAGTAGAGATACTACTTGTGCTTCCAAATATCCTTAAACCCAGTTTTGCCATGATAGTCCACCATACCTACCTATGGATTGAGTAAGATTATTCAAGTAAGTTGTCATCGGTGCAAGCAATAAAAATTGCTCTCTAAATATGTATGATCTATTAGTGTGAAGAAAATAAGCTTTATATGATCTTGTTATGGAAGCAACAAAAGTGACGGACTACATAATAAAGGTCCATACACAAGTGGCAATATAAAGTGACGTCCTTTTGCATAAGATTTTGTGCATCCAACCATAAAAGCGCATGAGAACCTTTGCTTCCCTCTACGAAGGGCCTATCTTTTACTTTATGTCTTTTACTTTATGCAAGAGTCAAGGTGATCTTCACCTTTCCCATTTTCATTTTATCCTTTGGCAAGCACCTCGTGTTGGGAAGATCCTGATATATATAAGTTAGCATGAACTATTATTGCTGACATCACCCAAAGGTGAATACGTTGGGAGGCAACACTATAAGCCCCTATCTTTCTCTGTGTCCGACTAAAACTCCATAACCATGAGTATTGCGTGAGTGTTAGCAATTGTAGAAGACTATATGATAGTTGATAGATCGGGTGTTCCGCCGCCGCAAGCCTCTGTAGCCACCAAAAACCTCTCGGGAGCCCGTTCCGGCACCCTGCCAGAGGGGGGATCCCTCACCGGTGGCCATCTTCATCATCCCGGTGCTATCCATGACGAGCAGGGAGTAGTTCACCCTCGGGGCTGAGGGTATGTGCAAGTAGCTATGTGTTTAATCTCTCTCTCTCTCTTGTTCTCTCTATGGAACGATCTTGATGTATCGCGAGCCTTGCTATTATATTTGGATCTTATGATGTTTCTCCCCCTCTACTCTCTTGTAATGGATTGAGTTTTTCCCTTTGAAGTCATCTTATCAGATTGAGTCTTTAAGGATTTGAGAACACTTGATGTATGTATTGTCGTGCTTATCTATGGTGACAATGGGATATCACATGATCCACTTGATGTATGTTTTGGTGATCAACTTCTGGGTTCCGCCCATGAACCTATGCATAGGGGTTGGCACACGTTTTCGTCTTGACTCTCCGGTAGAAACATTGGGGCAATCTTTGAAGTACTTTGTGTTGGTTGAATAGATGAATCTGAGATTGTGTGATGCATATCGTATAATCATGCCCACGGATACTTGAGGTGACAATGGAGTATCTAGGTGACATTAGGGTTTTGGTTGATTTGTGTCTTAAGGTGTTATTCTAGTACGAACTCTATGATAGATTGAACGGAAAGAATAGCTTCGTGTTATTTTACTACGGACTCTTGAATAGATCGAGCAGAAAGAATAACTTTGAGGTGGTTTTGTACCCTAGCATAATCTTTTCGTTTATTCTCCGCTATTAGTGGCTTTGGAGTGACTCTTTGTTGCATGTTGAGGGATAGTTATGCGATCAAATTATGTTATTATTGTTGAGAGAACTTGCACTAGTGAAAGTATGAACCCTAGGTCTTGTTTCCTAGCATTGCAATATCGTTTACGCTCACTTTTATCATTAGTTACCTTGCTGTTTTTATAATTTCAGATTACAAATACCTATATCTAGCATCCATATTGCACTTGTACCATCTCTTCGCCGAACTAGTGCACCTATACAATTTACCATTGTATTAGGTGTGTTGGGGACATAAGAGACTCTTTGTTATTTGGTTGTAGGGTTGCTTGAGAGAGACCATCTTCATCCTATGCCTCCCACGGATTGATAAACCTTAGGTCATCCACTTGAGGGAAATTTTCTACTGTCCTACAAACCTCTGCACTTGGAGGCCCAACAACGTCTACAAGAAGAAGGTTGTGTAGTAGACATCACAAACTGGCATGACACGCCAGGTCAGTACATTGAATGTACTTGCAAGCTCACAATAACCAGAAGCATTCAAGGCAACCAACAAAATGGCAATTACAGGTTAAGCAAGGATTATCATGAGATCATCAGAACAACATAGCATGCACAACATGAATATGATACAGTTAGAACAACATGAACATGGCATGAACATATGAATCTGACGATACTAGCATGCAACATGATGACACTATATGCACCACTTATTCTACTCGGGCTACCTCGTAACCATCACACGCATAACTTACCATCCTCGGACATCACACAATCATCTTAGGATCAAATCAAGCTTGGTATAAACAATACCGTAATAATCATTAAATGACCACAAGGAGCTTGATCTTTACCCACGATTCTCGCACAACATCACGAATATCCAACAACTCGGTATCCTCGATACCACGGTGATCACTCATGGATCACAAACGGAACCACACTTGGTATAACGGGTTACCTCGCAACCAAACGGTGATCATTCACGGATCACAAACGGAACCACTCTTGGTTCAACGGGTTACCTCGTAACCAAACGGTGATCATTCACGCATCACATAACCAACTTATCTCATCATCAAACCGGGGTTGTTATTAAGAACATTATTATTACTATTACTGTTGACCCATAGTGTGACCGACACAAACTGGGCCCTTATCCGGGGGCATGGCTATCGATTGATTTAGTATACACTCTGCAGAGGTTAGCACACTGTACCCACACCACGGAACCCATGGTCTCGCACTCCCATTCTGGTTGACCAACGACATTCCGACAAAAACGTCCTACTGCCATGAAACTCTCCCGGCCACTCCTACTAACTCCCCACTGGGCTAAGTCATGGGTAGCCCCGTGTCTACCCCAGACACCAACGGCCACCATCGTGGCAAAACGGCCACATCGTGGCAAAACTGTCCCAAACAGGGACATGTGCACATAATCAAACTCAGACTCACAAGGCTTATGCCGTCCTACCTGGCCAAGGTAGCACCCATGCATAACCTTCCCTCATTGGAGGCACCGGAGAGAGGCACAACAATAGACCTAGTTAGGAACCTCCCATAAAGGTAAGGATGGTTGTACTGGTCAGCTCGATATGGTGGCACCATGACTCAGCCAACAATTGTTCAAGTTCAATTCAATCCAGTTACACTTGAATGCAAATATGCTGAGCCATGATAAAATAACATGATGCAATTACAATGCATGAGCATGATATCAACATAAGCATGAGGGTACAACATAACTACTGACCATATCAACAATGAATCATATCCAACTGAGCATGGCATAATGACGTGCATGAATATCACAAGTACAACACTACTACTAGAAACCTAGCATGACCACTAGCATCAACAATAAATATCTTGCGAGAATATATCAACAATGCCATCATGCAAGCATTTAACCAATTGAATGCAATGGAACATGCATACAACGGCACTCGGAACAGACGATAGTCATGCACCGAAAACCATCACTAACATCAACATGTACTACTAGCAAGCATAAGCATATGAAAGGAATACTAGCAACTAGAAGAGCATGATAACCAGGTGAATAACAACCTAGCAAGAAAGTAAGCACTAACCCAGAAGCATTACCGAAACAACGATAACCATATTTTAAACAAGCAAACATTTAATAAATATTCCAGTTGAAAACCATGGCTAATGCATGACGATCATGCAAGTGTGTATTGTGGCTTTCCTGGGGGTGAAGAAGGCACCGGGGAGAAGTGCGTTGAAGCTGCGGAAAGATTCGTCGGAAACAGTCCTCTCCCGGAGGTGTTGTTTATGTGCAAGGGCAACCTGGTCATTTTCAGTATGCCAAAAGATAATGAAAGTGACACCAAAAGAAAGGGCTCGATGAGACGAAGAAGTAGGCTTTGGAATCACCTCAAACGGAGTTAGGGTTGAAAAGTTATGAGGTGTGGAAGAGCAGAGACCTATCTGTGAATATTTTCATCACCAACAAGTCCCTGGGGAAGAAAACAGAAAGCACATAAGGAGAAATACGTTTTTTGAACTGGAAAACGCACTTGGGTTCATAGTAGAAGGAAATACGCTTTCCCTGAAGGAAAGTGCATTCATCAGAATGTGTTAACGGCAAGAGAAAACGTACTCTGGTGGATTACGTCTCCACTTGCCATGTGGGCTGGGCCGGCTGGGTCACTGTCAGGCCGGGCCTAGGTGCAGGGGGGAGGGGTCGGGCGAATCGTCATCTGCCTCCTCTCCTCGCTCCTGTGCGCTCAAGAACAGAAAGGAGAGCAGGGCAGGGGGCGACGCTGGGGCGGGCGGCTCCGGCCGACTCCGGCCAGGGCGAGGCCACCGGCGGGTGCGGCGGGGCAAAGCGCACACGTCTAGGCGAAGAGTGGACGCCGGCGAGGCCTGGAACGGTGGTGCAGGGCAGGGACCCGAGGAGGATAGGATGCAGGTGAGGGAGTTCTGGATTAAGGGTCCTCGGACAGCTGGACTATATGCATATGCCAGACTGTTGGACTATGAAGATATAGGATAGAAGACTTCGTCCCGTGTCCGGATGGGACTCTCCTTTGCGTGGAAGACAAGCTTGGCGATTTGGATATGAAGATTCCTTTCTCTGTAACTAACTCTGTGTAACCCTAGCTCCCTCTGGTGTCTATATAAACCAGAGGGTTTAGTCCGTAGGACAAGAACAATCATAATCATAGGCTAGCTTCTAGGGTTTAGCCTCTACGATCTTGTGGTAGATCAACTCTTATAATACTCATATCATCAAGATCGATCAAGCAGGAACAATCATACTCATATCATCGAGATGGCCCGAACCTGGGTAAACATTGTGTCCCCCCTCCTGTTACCATTAGCCTTAGACGCACAGTTCAGACCCCCTACCGGAGATCTGCCAGTTTTGACACCGACATTGGTGCTTTCATTGAGAGTTCAACTGTGACGTCGAAGATAGGGTTGATGGCTCGCCTTATTATCAAGGAAAACGTCACCTACGGGGGAGCTATGGCCTCAGGCCAAACCCTCTGGCTGGGCGGTTTCGTCTTGATCGCCCGTTCGACCGTCAGGCCGACGATGACTTCTCGGGTCATCGAAAATTGTCTCCACGCCGAGCAGATGGATCCAACGGAGTTATCATCTCTAAACGGGCTCCTGGATCGCATTGCCGCTTTGGGAGTCGCTTCAGACTACGATCGGATTGGGCTTAAACCCGATCAGAGAGAGATTGAATTTATGCTGATCACCCATGAGATAGCGGTGGTGGAGGAGCAATGCAACAACTCTTGCCCTATATTGAGGATGAAATATGTCCGGATTTCCAAGCTCGCCGAGCCGGATACCTGCTCGCAGGAAGATGTGCCCTGAACTCCGAACTTAGAATCGGTTTGTGGGCCAGAAAAATTGGTTGACATCCTTGAACCCGAACTATTAAGCTCGGAAACTCCTCAAGCTTTCGGTCACAGATCGGATCAGGGTTCGGACTTAAATCCACCCACCCACCCAGACTCAAGCGATCTTTCCCACATCAGACAATAGTCCCAAGAGATGGTACATCACTTTTGGGCCAGATTCCTCCTTGTCAAGAACAAGGTCAAAGACTATTGCGATGAAGACGCAATCTCATTATTCTGCAAAAATTGCACGGACAAGGGACTCCTTAACGCCATATTGCCGTCACGTATCACGCTTTGATGACTTGGCGATTATAGTATAGAAGTACCGCGCGATGGAAATTGCCTGGAAAACTCAGGCAGCCTTTTGGGATCCACCGGCTCTCGCTAAACCCCTCGTCCAAACAAAAAGGGTGTACCCTCGTAGGTCGCCCTATCCAATCACAAGGAAATCGAAGCGCACTACAAGGCGCACAACCATTTTGGAGGGGTGGCTCGATAGGCCATGCAAAATACACACCACACCGGATGTCGTACCAACACACAGCCTTAGAGCATGTTGGATACTTCAGCAGGTGGCCAAGAGCGGCGAGGATCTCCTCATAAAAAACACCGCAGAGCAACATCCCATAGAACACAACACTACAGTATTGACAGTCTTCGAGACTTTCACCTCAGGTAACAGGCGCAAGAGAGCACTCCGCGACCTTGCCGAAGTCTGCCAAGTAGCAGCAATAAACCCCTGGAATGACACGGCCATAACTTTCAGTGCTAGTGATGAACAGTAATTCAGAACAGTCTGGGTACCACCCGCTTTGGTCCTCAGTCAAATCATGGACGGCTTCCGGCTTACCAAAGTGCTCATGGACGGCGGTAGCGGACTAAAGCTCATTTGCGAGGAAACTCTCAACAAAATGGAAATAGACAGGAGCCGCATTGAGCAAAGCAGCACAACCTTCCGAGGAATTATTCCTAGCCGGGAGGCACGATGTGCGGGCAAAATCACACTCGATGTGGTATTCGGCACGCCGGAGAATTATCGGTCCGAATAGATAACCTTTCAGGTGGCCCCTTTCACAAGTCGATATCACGCCTTGTTAGGGTGGGATGCGTTTGCGAGCTTTCAAGCTATACCCCATTACGGGTACATGAAGCTCAAGATGCCTGGGCCCAATGGAATTATCACTCTTGCCCGTGATCCAGACATAGCACTCCTCGCCGAAAATAAAACAGCCGCCTTGGCCCTCGAAGCATTGTCCGAAGCTCTCATGGTCGAAGAATTAACTGCATTATGCTCCATAGTGGATAAGGACGATGTGATACTCGATAAGTGGTCCAAGTCCACCTCCTTTAAACAAGCGGACGAAATAGTCAAATTCCAGGTCCACCCAACGGACTCCACAAAGACATCATCCATCGGGGCACAACTGGGCCCCACAATCGACGCCGCACTGCGGCCGTTCCTACGCGAGAACAGGGATATCTTTGCCTGGCACCCTTCTGATATGCCGGGCATCCCATGCAGGCTGGCCGAACACAACCTCAACATACTGAAGGGATATAAGCCGGTCAAGCAAACACTACGACGCTTTTCAGAACCCAAACGACAAGCTATGGGAGAGGAACTAGCCAAATTATTTGAAGCCGAATTCATCAGAGAAATAGAACACCCGAATTGGCTAGCAAACCTCGTGATGGTACCAAAGAAGGATAAATCCTTGCGCCTATGTGTTGATTTCAAAGACCTCAACAAGGCTCGCCCTAAGGATCCCTTCCCTGTCCCACGCATTGATCAGATTATCGATGCTACCGCGGGACATGACTCATTGTGTTTCCTCGACGCATACTCCGGATACCATCAAATCAAGATGATAGAGTCCGATCAAGCCGCAACGGCATTTATCACCCCATACGGGCCTTTTTGCTTCAACACTATGCCTTTCGGGCTCAAAAACACTGGTGCCACCTACCAACGCATGATTCAAACATGCCTAGAGAAACAAATCGGCAAAACAGTAGAAGCATATGTCGACGACGTAGTCATCAAGACCAGACATGCCGAATCTTTAATAGATGATCTAAGGCTCACGTTCGATAACATCTGAACATATGACATCAAGCTCAATTCAGAAAATTGTGTTGTCGGCGCTCCTGCCAGAAAGCTGATGGGCTTCATTGTTTACAATAGAGGAATTGAAGCAAACCCAGCTCAAATCCGAGCTTTGTCACAGTTGGCTACCCCAACATATCTCAAACAAATCCAGAAACTAACTAGATGCATGGCAGCTTTAAGCCGCTTTATCTCCAGATTGGGAGAAAAGGCATTGCCACTTTATCGCCTTCTTCGACGAACCGAACACTTTGAGTGGACGGACGCGGTGACGGTCAGACTGGAGGAAATAAAGGGTCTTTTAGAAAGCAACCCAATCCTGGCCACGCCAAACGGTGGCAAACCCATGTTGTTATACATAGCTGCAACACACCAAGTTGCGAGTGCAGTGCTCGTCGTTAAATGAGAGGAGGACGGACAAAAAATTTCCGGTTCAGAAGCCGGTATACTACGTATCTACTGTCCTCACACCATGCAAATCCCGGTACCCACATTATCAAAAAATAGCATACGCGGTCTTGATGGCATCCTGGAAACTATGACACAACTTTCAAGAGTGTTCAATCACGGTGGCCTCTGAAGTACCACTTATCTAAAGTACCACTTAATGACATAATAAACAACCACGATGCACGGGCCAGATTGCCAAGTGGGCCATCGAGCTCCTCCTATTAGACATCACATATAAACCACGACGAGCCATTAAATCCCAAGTACTGGCGGACTTCGTCGCCGAATGGACAAAGGCCGAACTCCCTAAAGAGTACGGCACATACTCCAACTAGATCATGCACTTCGACGGCTCTAAAATGCTGGCAGGTCTGGGAGCAGGTGTTGTCCTCACATCCCCCACTGGAGATATAGTCCAATACATAATCCAAATATTATACACAGACTCCAACAATGCAGCCGAATACGAGGCTCTGTTGCATGGTCTTCTGATGGCCGTATCCATGGACATTCAACGCCTAGAAGTGCGTGGGGATTCAAACCTCGCAATATCTCAAATAAATGGAGACTTCGATGCCAAAGATCCGAAAATGGCGGCCTATCATAATGCTGCCCTTAAGATGTCAGCTCTGTTCAAGGGGCTCAAATTTCATCATGTGGCTCGAGAAAACAATCAAGCGGCCTATGTCCTTGCCTGCATCGGTGCTAAGCGCGACCCCATCCCACCTAACATCTTTCTGGAAAGGCTTTTCATGCTATCCATGTTGTGGCAAGGGGAGACCGGCAACATCAGTCCGGATCCGACCACAACCCCAGATTCTGAACACATTGACATCATCGGGGGCTCTGCCACCAAAATAACACCTTCGGCCCATCTCATCATGGTTGTTATCGCCCCATGGACCGATCCCTTCTTGGCCTACCTTAACAGGCACAAACTGCCCGAGGATCAAAATGAGGCATGCTGCATTGTGCGGCGCTCTAAAGCCTACAAAGTCCATGAGGGAGAGCTTTATAAGAAAAGCGCTACCGGGGTACTTCAAAGATGTATCTCCGAGGAGGAAGGGCTGCAGATCTTGGCTGAAATTCATGCTGGCCTCGACGGTCACCCCGCCGCAGCTCGGGCCCTTGTAAGCAAGGCCTTCCGTACAGGTTTCTACTGGCCGACGGCCCAGGCAGACGCACAATACCTTGTCCAACATTGCGTCGGATGCCAGCTTTTCGCCAACCAAAGCCGTATGCCACCCACCACCCTACAAAAAATCCCCATAACTTGGCCTTTCGCGGTCTGGGGGCTTGATATGGTTGGAACCCTTAATGGGGGAAGCCTTAAGAAAAAATACTTGTTGGTCATGGTGGATAAATTCACTAAATCGATAGAAGCCCAACCAGTTAAAACGGCTGAATCCGGACCCGTGATAGACTTCATATCGGGTGTTGTGCACCGTTATGGTGTCCCCCACAGCATAATCATCGACAACGGCTCCAATTTCATAGCCGATGAGGTGAAAACTTGGTGCGGCAACATGGGCATTAAGCTTGATTACGCCTCCGTCTATCATCCTCAAGCAAATGGTCAAGTCGAACGAGCTAATGGTCTTATTATGAGCGGCATCAAACCTAGACTAGTGCGATCCTTAAAAGAATCAGACACACACTGGGTTGAGGAGCTTGACTCCGTACTTTGGGGGCTGCGGACCATGCCAAATCGCACTACCGGATACACACCCTTCTTCATGGTGTACGCCGCAGAGGTTGTGCTGCCCTGCAATATTATTCATGACTCACCTCGAGTGCGCATGTACGAAGAGAGAGAGGCCGAGCTCGATCGGCAGGATGGTTTAGATGCCCTGGAAGAGGAGCGCTATGTCGCAAAAGCCCATTCCGCATTCTGTCAACAAAAGGCTCATAGGTATCAAAGCAGAGAAGTACAAGCCAAGACATATAATATTGGCGAACTCGTTCTACGTCTACCGTTAGCTGGGTTCGACACTCTTCCAGCTCTTGAGACAACAGGGTGTTCTTCTCCGAGAGAACCTACTCATACAATGATCCTTAAATCAGTTGTACCAACTGCTTCAAGTCTCAGGGGCAACTGATATACATAATTATCACATTTTTATACTTACCCGTATATCTTTCAAATATTAGTCCGTGGCTCTAGCAAGCCAATCCTGGGCGATTTGGATGTACGCATCACCCGAGTTTAAGGCATTAAAAGCCTCTTCTGGAAAACCAGGGTCGGGGAGTGCGGCCCGCCGGCGCCGATGATTCATGGCGCTCTGCACTTCAGAATTTGCAACGGACATTCTATCCGAATCCTCTGTATGAGGACAGTCTGGTGTCACTTCGGTGTTGGCCTCCATCCTCGAGACCGGGTCCGGAATCCGGCTAGTAGAGGCACAGTTGGCAGGATCCCCGTACATAGTCCGGCGGATGTTCTTTCTGCTAAAGCACAACGGATAGTGTCATACTTTAAGATGACAACCATGGAGCGTGTTTGAAGCCATACCTCCTTGATGACGGCCCCGCCATGTTTCTGTTCGCCTTTCTTTTTGAAGGCCTACCCGGCACGGGCGCCCCTTGTTGGTGAGTCACCTCAAGTTCGGCTTGGCGCGCCGATCGTCTTCCCTTTAGAGCATAAGAATTGTGCGGTGGGTAAGACGGAAGGAGTAAATCCTTTCCGGAAGATAAGTCTCTTGTTTACTTACATGTGATGCAAGGAGGAGGCCTGGATAGTCAGCAATGATGGCCACTTCTGTGCCGTCAGAGCTCGCCTGGTGAAACACCCCTTCCACGAGCTCCATGAATATATCCGGATCCTCTTCGAATCCGGGGTCAAGGGCCCGGTTATGGTCCTCTGGCTGTGGTGCCGGGCTATGGATCTCCCTAGTTATTTTCCGCCATTCCTGTTATAAATTGTCAGCGTTCTGGCAACAGGGGTA
Source organism: Triticum timopheevii (assembly GCA_963921465.1). Lineage (NCBI taxonomy): Eukaryota > Viridiplantae > Streptophyta > Magnoliopsida > Poales > Poaceae > Triticum > Triticum timopheevii. Next base: position 238,591,625 of record OY997266.1, on the reverse strand, counting down.
CCCAGACATGCCTGCCTGCGGCCTGCGGCGTGGCTCAAGGAGTGGCCCAGTACGGCCCATCTTCATCAACGCATACTCAAGACCCTCGCGAGGGGCCAAGCCTCGCGGGGCGGACGACAGGAGGCTTCCTCGGGCACGGCCTCGTGAGGCTAGCTCGTGAGGAGGTGGAGAGATCAAGGCGGGGTACCTCACGAGGTGCCAGTGACGCAAGCCATGACGACCGAGGCCAGGCGGGCGCCAGGCGGGTGCCGGCCTGCGCAGAGTCCTTGTTTCCTCCTTGGTGCAAAGGGGGCAAGCGCATGCGAGGGTATCAAGCAAAGGCAACCATTTCGGTGCAACAAGACCAAGACCAGCAGGACGACAGAACGGAGGTCATCGTGGAGCCCAAGCCGGCGTCATCGTCAGGATCTTTGGCAGGCGAGGACGAACTTTAGTCAGGATAAGTGTACTAGATGTTCCCCTTCAAAATGGCCAATTGTTGGCGCCCTTCCCGCTCAATATTTGGGGAGAGGCCCAGGGCCTCCGCCTATAAATAGGACTAGCCACTCACAGGGTAGAGGGATCGAAAGAACAAGGATAGAAAGACAGAGAGAGAGAAAGAAGCGACTGAACTCCCCCTAGCAGTTCATCACACCAGCCAAGAACAGACCCTCGCGAGGATGTTCTTCCCTTGTACTGTTCCTTGTCAGCCCCAGAGGCAATCCACCACACCACAAACTGGAGTAGGGAATTACACCACAATGGTGGCCTGAACCAGTATAAATCTCGTGTCCCTTGTGTTGTTCTTCATGTAGTTTTAGATCCTGGCGAGACGGTGAGACATGGGTAGGCAGGAGGTGTGATCTCCGCGTGCACCCCAGTGTTCGAACCTTGAGGGTCTGCCGGAACCCGAAATTCGACATTTGGCGCGCCAGGTAGGGGGTGCGCCGGAATCTGCCTTCCGTCGCCTCGTTTTTCGCCGCCCGTCCCATCCATGTCAGACGCTCGTCGCGCCCGCGCCGAGCGCCGGGCCGCTCTCGCCACTCGCGTCGCCCAGACGGCCCCCGTCGGCAGGCGCCCCCGCCATTCCCCGTTGCCTGCCGTCAACGCCGCCACCGGCCTGGCGGGGAACGAGCAGCAGGCATCGTCCCTGCATCCTTCAGTGCGGCGAGAAGCCCGCTCCACCACCCCGTCGCTGACTCCAGCCGGCTCCTCATCCCACGCCCGTCGCGCTCCTGCGGACGCGCACGCCGCGCTTCTCCTGGCGCGGGAGCTCCTGCACTACTGTCCCGTCGATGACCTCTACGACGAGTGGCTTGCCCGCATCACCGAGCTTGTCAGCGCCGCTGTGGGCTCCCCTGCACCATCCCTCTCACTGCACCGCGCCCCGCCCTGCGCGGGCAACGATGCTCCAGGGGCGCCTCAGCCGCCTCCCCCTCAAGAAGGTGCCTTGGCCCCAAGGCGCGTGGCCCCTGGGCGGAACCCACTCCGTCCGACACCAGCACAGCAACAGAAGAGCTGCCAAGAGATCCCTCGTCCCCAAGAAGCCGCCCGTGTGCTCCCAGCACCGGCCTGGCACGAACACGCACCTGCTCCAGCGCATCAAGACCCCGCGCTGCACCTGTCGGCAGCGCACAGAGACCCGCAAGATCAAGCTCTCCATCACCAAAGGACTCCCGCGGCCACTGCAGGCTGCCGTGCCTTCTCCGCCGAGCTGCGCAGCGTGGCCTGGCCGGGCAAGTTCAAGCCAGACCTGCCCCCACGCTACGATGGCACGACTGACCCTGCTGAGTTCTTCCAGCTCTATGAGCTGGGCATCGAAGCCGCCAACGGGGACGAGAAGGTCATGGCGAACTGGTTCCCCATGGCGCTTAAGGATGGCGCCCGCACCTGGCTCCTGAACCTGGCTTCTGGCACGATATCCTCCTGGGACGAGATGCGCACCTGATTCATCGCCAACTTCCAAGGCACCCGTGACCGGCCCCCGGCCAGCGACTTGCGCCGCATCAAGTAGCAGCCGGGAGAGACCCTGCAGAAGGTCATCCAGTGCTTCAACAGCGCTCACCTTAAGATCCCCAAGGTGTCTGAGGAGGCCATCATCTCAGCCTTCTCCGACGACGTGCGTGACGTCAAGATGAAGGAGGAGCTCGCGATCCATGAGGACCTGTGCACCTCCCTGGAGCTGTTGAATCTGGCGACCAAGTGCGCTAGGGCTGAGGAAGGGAGCCTTTCCCTCCTCGAGCTGCCAGCTGCTGACCCAGAAGAGAAGAAGCCCAAGGCCAAGGACGTGAAGCGCAAGGGGGCTGCCATACTTGCAGCAGAGTCGGACACCAAGCAAGGCAGGGATCAGCCAGAGTCATCCAAGGGCAGCCGGTAATGCGTGTACCATGACCTCCACACCCACAACACCAAAGAATGCCAAGAGCTCAGGGCCGTGCGAGACGTGCGTGCCGGCTGACTACCAGAGCGCAGCGACCGGGGCTATGGACGAGGAGGAGGAAGAGGTGGAGGACGATGGGAAGACCGTGGCCCTCGCCAAGGGTGGCGTGACCGACCTCGCGAGGACCGCTGGGAGGACCAGCCTCGTGAGGGAGGTTGGAGGGACCCACCTCGCGAGGGGGGTTGGAGGGATCAGCCTCGCGAGGATCGCTCACAAGGCAACGCGGGCCTCCCTCCTTTGCCACCACAGCTGAGGAGGAATGAAGACCATCACCAGGACAAGGGGGCTGGAGGCTTCCAGGAGCCGCACGCAATCGCTTGCATGTTGGGCGGCGCTCAAGCCCCGGCCTCTCAGTGCATCTTCAAGCAGTTTGCTCATGAAGTGAATGCAGTCCTCCCCAGGCTTGAGGCCACAAGCCCTCTCAGGTGGTCAGCGTGCGCTATCACGTTCTACTCAGCAGATCAGCTCAAGTGCGCGGCCACAGCCGGAGTCCTCCCGATGCTTTGTTCCCCAATCATCAGCAATGTGCAAGTCACCAGGACCCTCATCGATGGCGGAGTAGGGCTCAATGTGCTATCCGTCGAGACGTTCAACAATCTCTAGGTGCCATACAATCAGCTGCAGCCAACCAAGCCTTTCTCAGGAGTCACTGATGGTTCCACGGTTCCGATAGGGCGGGTCCGCCTTCCTGTTACTTTCGGGAAGCGCGACAACTACCGCACCGAGCTCATCGACTTCGACGTCCCTCACATCCGCCTGCCGTACAATGCCATCCTCGGGTACCCAGCCCTGGCCAAGTTCATGGCCGTGACCCATCACGGCTACAATGTCCTCAAGATGCCAGGAAGCGGTGGAGTCATCACGGTGCCCTGTGAAGAGAGAGATGCTGTGTGTTCTCTGGAATGTGCTTTCCAAGCCGCATCAATTGAAGACGCAGATTACACGAACGGGAGGCTTCCCGAGGATGCTCCTAAGAAGAAGAAGACATCGCCTGGCCTGACCCCTCGGGAGGAAGGCCCCTCAGGGTCCGTGCCTGTTCAGGGGGCTCCTCCTTTTGTCGCATAGGAAGGCGCACCCGGATCCCTCCTCGAGCAAGGCTCAGGGGCTCTCTTCTAGAGGGCCATCGACTTTTCCAAGATCACGAGGGAGGCGCTCGGACACCACTTGGAAGCGTGCTTCAACGCATGTTTCCCTCAGGAAGGAGCAAGGCAAGGAGGGCCAAACCCTCAGGAATTCGTCAGCGAGATCATTCAGGAGCTGCAGGAGTCAGGAGTCATGAGTGGCAGCCGCCGCTTACCCGCTGTAGCTCCCCATCCAGGCGAGGATGGTGGGCTGCGCGTCTGCATCGACATACCAGGAATCAACCGAGCCGCCTCTCAGGAGCGCCTCTGGCCCTCACGCGTGGGGTGCTGTGAAGGTCCACCCCATAGCTATGTTCGCATGCCTTATGGCCTGCCGAACGCGGCTGCTGTGCGTCAGCGCCTCATGAGGAGCATCTTGGAGGCTCAGGCGGTCAGGCATTCCGCAGTCCTGGCGGAGATGGAGATGGTCCGCGAGGAGCCGCCAGCGCCTCCAGAGCCTCCCGAGGCCCCTGGGCCTGGGGGCTCGTGAAGATCCGCTTCCGCAGCGCACGCCGTCCGCTACTTCAGCATCCCTTCATCTTCAACATTATCAGGTGACATCCTTCGAGTTTCATTTTCAGCTAGGAGCGCCCCCCAGTGCTGCATCATTACCAAGCCACGTGGGTCCGTCCCTGCGGCATGTATCCCTTTAGTTCATGTTTTCAGCTTACTTTATCGGGGGCGCCCCTCAGGCTGCATCATCCCCAAAGTCGCTCGGGCTCGACCCAGCGGTGATCGTCTTTTTCTGCGTCAATCTAAATGGATTTGCTCCCTCATGATTAACGTGCTTGACTTAATCGCCCGCTCGATTGACACCAACTGATGGAGTTGCTCCCTAACGGCACGATGCTTGCGCATGGGTCCGTCCTTACAACGTTGACAAACCTGGATGGCTGAGCTCTGGCCGCGGCAACCCTGCAGGGCGCCACCTCACCAAGCCTTCAGTGCCTCGTCCCCTTCCTAGAGCAACCAGCAGCTGGCCGGCAATTGTAACGGCAAACCCTCGCTTTTCTCATGATGAACTCACATGATCGCTTTAAGGAGCAGCGTCGGGCGAGGCCTCCTCAGCGTCTCCTTCACTCTCGTCCGCGCGAACCGCTTGCACGTTAAAGGGGGGTACCTGAGCATCGCGAATCATGGGCTCTTACTGGCTGTCCAGCCCTCACCCTCTGGCCTTGTCCACGGCATCGTGACCTGGCATACCAGCGACGGCTGAGCCCGCTCGAGGGCTGGGACCTGAGGACGTAGAGCACGAGGGGGAGCAGAGGCGAGAGGGAAGAGGCACGGGGGGACCTCGCCAGGCAACTCCTCGGCTGTCAACGCGCGGGCCCGGCTCTGAGCCAAGGAGTGGTTTCTGACCCCCGAGATAAGTCATCCTCTGGAAACACTAGCTATCGCAGCACCAACCTCGCACCTAATGCAGTTCCGTTTTGGCAACATCGCGCTCCTTTCTCGCCGAACGATGGCTGCTTGAGCGCTAAAGGGGACCTCCTGAGCATCGTGACTCAGGGCTCTTACTGGACCCCGGGCCGCTCACCTCCTGGCCTTGACCACGACATCGCGACCTGGCATACCAGCGACGGCTGAAGCCTGCCTTGGGATCGGGACCTGTTAGCGCAGAGCGTCAAGTCCTCGCTAGGTTCGAAAGGAGGAACTAAGCTAAGACGAGACGAGCATCCCTCACCGCTTCATGATAAGGATCATATTAACAAATGGAACTACAAGCACCTTACAAACCCCCGCGGGGTGTGTTCTTCGATTCCTCGCAGGGAAAAAAAGGAGCAAATCCTAAAGAGTGCTAACTACGTGCGCCTCCGCAAGAGATGCCATCATCAACAGTGGGCCGTCAGCCACCGGCGCCAACCCCATACAGATCAGTGGCGACGGCGGCCTGACGAGCCCGCCCTGCTCCAAGAGCGACGCAAGCTCGGGGGCTCGTAGTTGTCGTCGCTCGTCTCCGGGGTCGCGAGGAGCTCGACAGAGTCGCTGGATCCTCTGACACCTCCGTTGCCTGAGGAGCTGCTGGGGAAGCGGTTGACGAGCCTAGTCCTTGCCGCGGCAGGGCCCCGGCCGCCTTTCTCAGGGCAGCACTCCAGCCGACGTCCCTCCGCGTCGAAGACCTTGAAGAACATCAGGGAGGCGCCATCATACTCGAGGTGGATTGCGAGGGCGCCACCCGTCCTGCAGACCCGGGCAATCTCGCCCCAGCCACGGGTCAGGTAGACCCTACCCGGAGCGACGACCTCGACCTCTGCCTCGGTCGCAGGGGTACTGCAGTCAGCATGCTGCAGCCAAAGCTCGATAGGCCGCCTCAGCGGGATCTCCAAGGCGAAGGAAGGAGGGAGGTGAATCCAGGACCGAGGAGGCATGGCGGCGTGAAGCACGAGCTCGCGAGAAGAGCCCTCGGCGTGAACTCCTCGAGGAACGACGCGCACCACCGTGATCCGCCGGCGGCGACGGCGCCTCTAGCGATGCCGCTCAGTGCCAGCACCTTCAGGACCCTCGATCCGGGTGTACAAGGGCAGTGGGAATCCCGGCGGTGGCCGCTCGAACCATGGCCTCGACACCTCCTGCCAAGCACCCCCTTCCTCGTGGCAAGAGACGAGCCGTTTCTTTGGAGGAAGCATGACAGGACTCTCTCGGGGGGCCTTCCCCTTCTCTTCGGCAGAAAACCGACGGATCAGTGCCATTGGCGTAGGGAGGAGCAAGGACGAAGAGGAAGACGAAGAGTAGCGGGAAGAGATGGACTGGAAGGGCTCGTGCCGTTCCGTACATATAGCCAAGGAAGGCCAAACGTCGACTTCCACGATCACAGGTAATCATGACCCGTTTTGCATGCAGGGACTTGTCAACTCGTGCAGTTGCCGAGGCGTCATGGGGGAGCCAGGACGCCCACGTCCAATCAGCCGCCACGCGGCGCCCAAGGCCGCAGGATATTGGGGCCCGCCGCGCTTCGCACTTGCCTCTTCGCTTCTCTGCTAAGCCAAGTCCAAGCGCGTCTTGCGCCCGGGGGCTACTGTCGGCGTTCTAGGAACGGGGGTACCCAGACTTACTTTCCTGCGGCCTGCGGCGTGGCTCAAGGAGTGGCCCAGTACGGCCTATCTTCATCAACGCATACTCAAGACCCTTGCGAGGGGCCAAGCCTCGCGGGGCGGAGGACATGAGGCTTCCTCGGGCACGGCCTCGTCAGGCTGGCTCGCGAGGAGGCGGAGAGATCAAGGAAGGGTACCTCACGAGGTGCCCGTGAAGCAAGCCATGACAGCCGAGGCCAGGCGGGCGCCAGGCGGGCGCCAGGCGGGCGCCGGCCTGCGCAGAGTCCTTGTTTCCTCTTTGGTGCAAAGGGGGCAAGCGCAGGCGAGGGTATCAAGCAAAGGCAACCATTTCGGTGCAACAAGACCAAGACTAGCAGGACGGCAGAATGGAGGTCATCGGGGAGCCCAAGCCGGTGTCATCGTCAGGATCTTTGGCAGGCGAGGACCAACTTTAGTCAGGATAAGTGTACTAGATGTTCCCCTACAAAATGACCAATTGTTGGCGCCCTTCCCGCTCAATATTTGGGGAGAGGCCCAGGGCCTCCGCCTATAAATAGGACTAGCCACCCACAGGGTAGAGGGATCGAAAGAACAAGGATAGAAAGACAGAAGGAGAGAGAGAAGCGATTGAACTCCCCCTAGCAGTTCATCGCACCAGCCAAGAACAGACCGTCGCGAGGCCGTTCTTCCCTTGTACTGTTCCTCGTCAGCCCCAGAGGCAATCCACCACACCAAAAACTGGAGTAGGGTATTACACCACAATGGTGGCCTGAACCAGTATAAATCTCGTGTCCCTTGTGTTGTTCTTCGTGTAGTTTTAGATCCTGGCAAGGCGGTGAGACATGGGTAGGCAGGAGGTGTGATCTCCGCGTGCACCCCAGTGTTCGAACCTTGAGGGTCTGCCAGAACCGGAAATCCGACATAAATGGACGGAGTAAATATTTATGGAAAAACAAGACTCAGGGTATGAATAGAGTAGAGTAATGGATGGCAGCTCACCCAGCTGGGAGGGTTGTACATGGAAAATACATCACGTGGCTTGGTACAGATGAACTCCTCTCTTTCCCCCTTGTATAAACCGGACAGTATTTCCACCAGAGTGGTGGTGGAGTCTGGACCCTTCCGACTGCATTGGATGGTGTCGTCTTCTCCATTGAAGTGCCACATGGGACGCCCTCGGTATTGGAGTGGCTGAACCCCCCGCATTATGGATATTGCCATAACCTCGACTATTGATAATCCGGACATAGCGAGCATTCTTATCTTGCTCATCAATTGAAGGACCTGCCTGCTATCTTCCTCTCCGAGGCTGCGGGGATGCCAGTTGAGGTGCTTTCTTAGCGGAGCATTTGTAAACTCGGGAAGGCCCATTCGGATTTGGTCAGGAAGGGAGACGTCCTCAATATAAAACCACTTGGAAGGCCATTCTTCCGATGCCTTCTTCGCTGTGCCGGATAAGTATCCGGTCCCAGCGATGCGCCATATCTTGGCTCTGCCCACTTGGAATATTGATCCCCATTGATTACGGGGGACGAGGCAGAACATCTTCTTCCATAGCTCCAAATGGGCTTCGCAACCTAGAAATAGCTCGCAGAGTGCGACGTAACCTGCGATGTGCAGGATGGAGGCAGATGTGAAGTTGTGCAGCTAGAGGCCGTAGAACTCCAGAAGCCCGCGGAGGAACGTATGGATTGGAAATCTGACACCCCTTAGTAAGTAGGAAACAAGGCATACTCGCTCCCCTGGATGGGTTGGGAAAGTTCTTCGCTTGCTCCCCGCCATCGAAGGAAGCCAATCCGGCTCGAACGGGGACTAGATATGTGGGAGTTAGAAACCCTTGGGTCTACAACTTCACTAATCGGCCGTGGGATACGGTACACTTCTCCCAATCGCCCGGCTTGGTGTTGCGAGAGCGGGAGGAAGAGCTGCGAGTGCCGGCCACGTGGGAGTGGTTTTTTCGAGCGCGCTCTAATGATTCCTCGCTTGGGGAAGATGGTATAGATTGGATCTGAAGATCTCCATCTCTTTAATAGACAATTTATTTAAATGGTTAGGGTGGCAAATGTAAAAATGCCCCGACTTCTCGCATTCGTTCGACACGTGGAGGCTGAGACTATTAAGGTGTAGAAGCCGATGAGCGTAACATTAAATGGGAAGCCGGACACTGCTATTTACAACAGGTACTTTGAAGAGTTCGGAGAAGGAACCCGCCTTGCGATGCCGAAGACAATCTGTGCATTGGACTCATCGCGATTGAAGCCTGGTTCGGGGGATACTGAGGGAGTCCTGGATTAATGGGTCCTCGGACAGCCGGACTATATGCGTATGCCGGACTGTTGGACTATGAAGATATGAGATAAAGGACTTCGTCCCGTGTCCGGATGGGACTCTCCTTTGCATGGAGGGCAAGCTTGGCGATTTGGATATGAAGATTCCTTTCTCTGTAACCGACTATGCAACCCTAGCTCCCTCCATTGTCTATAAAAACCGGAGGGTTTAGTCCATAGGACAAGAACAATCATAATCATAGGCTAGATTCTAGGGTTTAGCCTCTACGGTCTCATGGTAGATCAACTCTTGTAATACTCATATCATCAAGATCAATCAAGCAGGAAGTAGGGTAATACCTCAATCTAGAGGGCCCGAACTTGGGTAAACATTGTGTCCCCCGCCTCCTATATATTACCATTAGACTTAGACGCACAGTTCGGGACCCCCTACCCGAGATCCGTTGGTTTTGACACCGACAACGGGCGCCGGCGGCGGTTCTCGGTGGTGCGGCTGTCCCCGGCGAGGCTGAGGGGTGGGGGCGGACTGAGAGGAGGTGGGGGAGCTCGTGCACAACACCATACTAGGGGAGGTGGGGGAGCTCGCCGGAACCAAGGAGGAACCGCGGCGGCCGAGGCAAACTCCGACGAAAAGAGTAGGGGGGCGAGGGCTCCGGTGGGCTACGAAGGCAAATGAGGAGTGGATGAGCTGCGGGAGGGCTCTAGAGCAACGCTAGCAAGCTTGTGTAGTGCTCTAATGGAGGACAATGGTTGGGCATCGCACGGGCATGGTGTTTGTGGCTCATTTATGACGAACCACGACAAGGCATCGACGCAGGGCGATGCAGGGCATCACGGGGAAACTCATGGAGAAAGTTTGAGGTCGAGACGAGGAGGAAGGAGATGGGAACATGGGCGGGAACAAGCCAAAGCATGCAATTTGCATGACATCAGCGTGATCACCACGTGCACTGGAGCAAACTCCGGGTTTTGGCCAGGACGATCATGTCTACTGGATTGACCCTAGTGCCCTTAGTCTAAATGAGGAAATAATTTGCTCCAGAGGCAAAGAAGAGATTTGCAGAAGACACCAAAGCAAACCTCCAGTCAAGTGTTTGTGATGTGCAGTGGCGACACCAGCTAGGTAACTCAGTAAATAGTTTGTCTTGTGGTGATAAAAAAGTAAGGTGATGCCGATCACAAAAAATTAGACTAAGAGAAGGAGTTTAGATGAGGGTTGTTATAGAAAGTGACCCACTGGTCAGAAATGAGAATTTGGATGATGCACTCACATAGTTGCATCAATTGAGCTGAAAATGGTTATGGCCTAATGATTTTAAGATATTAAGATGCCCAAGGACTTTCATGCCATTTGGATGAACCAAAATAGCACTTGCTTCAGAAAGATTTATTCTCACCAAAAACTTGGAAAATTCCACAGGGCAAATGGTCAAATGGATTGAGCCACAACTTGGTGGAGGGAGGTTATATGGATAATAAAAGACCTAGAAATATTTGCAGCCATAATGGAGCAAGATACAATATACTTGCGTCACAAACTGAAATTTTGACTAGAAACTAAGAATTGAAGATGAGCTCACATGGAGGCATTACATGAGCTCAACTTTGGTGGAGTCCTATAATATGAGGATACGAAGGATTATGCAAAATGGCAACTCATTTGGATATGCCTAGCTTGCACCTCCTTCACAAAGCTTCTTTCTGAACAGAAACTTTGGAAAATCATAATTAAATAATTGCTAGGAAAATGAGGTTGCATTTTGGCATGTGAAAATGATATGGACATGAAAATATGTCCAAGGAGTTTGAGGTCAATTGGTCAAAGGAAAATGGCACTTGCTTCACAATGTGCCATTTAGGGCAGAATAGGACATGAATTATTTGAGCATGATGATAAACAAGACAAATGAAATATTTTTCCATATTTGATAAAGATATGACCCAAAAATCTACGAGAATTATTTGGGAATTTTAGGAGTGATGGAAATATAGGTGGCTTCACAACCTAGGGCAATTTGAGTTATTCCTTTAATAGAAAAGGAATATTCCCAATAAAAAGAATATTGGGATTTGGGCTAGGATGAAAATGACAGGGTCTACGGAAGGATTTGGGAATGACAAGCCACTCTAGAAACAAAGAAGAGGGCATCTTCTTCTGTTTCCAGACCACAAAGCCACGGAAAAAGAAAACTCAAGCAAACACCTGAGAAAAAGAAAAGAAAAAGAACGGGCCAAAAATCAGGCTGTAACAAACCTTACCCCCTTAAAGAAATCTCGTCCTCAAGATTTGGTTGCTCAGGGAACAAGCATGGATATATTGGCTTAAGGAAACCATTTCCAACTCAGGTATCCTTTTTTTTCCTTTATTGTTGTTCCCACTAAATTTTATCTGACTACCTCTGCGTGGTTTGCTTTACTGTATCCACATTCTGACAGATCTTACCTTGCTGGTTCATGTTTATACTGGCTCCAATTTCTTTTTAGAACTGCTGACTTAGCTGACTATCATTGATTTTCACGACTGAAATATATGTGTGTCTCACAAATCCAAGAGTGATTTCCGTTGGGTGTGTCATCCGGCATTCACAACCTTTCATAAACTGATGATCAGATTTTTCTGATGAACACCCGAGCTCTGACTCGTTGCATTGGGTTTCTCCTCTAAAGGTAGGTCTTTCGGGTTCCAAACAGTGAGTCGAAGCATAACCCTTTCCTGACTGATTCTGACTCATCGCAGAAGTTTCCAAATCATCTTAACTGGTTCCACTGTCTTGAGTATCGGATCCGTAAGAAATATTTGACTGTCTCCTGTCGCGGCCAGCATAAAGGATTTGATCTGGCTGATAATATCTGCAGACTTGACTGACGGTGGTTCTGACGGACAAAATTTTATTCATGCCAAGCTATTCTTTGGTGATTCTCATAACTGAGGGCACATGCTTCCAGACTGTTATTCCTCATACCGATTAATCATGTTGTAGGCATATCCATGTGGATCAATACTGACTTAGACTGTCCGGGGTATCTGCACCTTGGGGGTCGTGCAACAACTTTCATACCTATATCACTGGTCTTGCTCCTTCATTATTGTTTTCTTGGTCTGGATCCTTGGCTGAAAGTGCTGGGTCATATTGCTTCTTCGTATGACCATAGTTTCTGTTGGGTACAAGATTCTGACAGGCGTACTCTTATCTACATCTTCTGACATGGTAACCCATTAAATGGCAGGTTCAACACCTCTCATGTTCTGACCGCAGGAAAATGATCATCCGAAACCTTATAAGAAACCGACAAATAAATCAGTAGCCACCAGAACGGTCTTTACAACTCAGATCTGGGACATTACTGAAATAACTCAACCATGACTCAGGACGGCCAAAAGCATCTCAGAGCTTGAGACCGGTTGATAAGAAGAAGGTGGCAGCTCCCTAAAATATCCAAAAAGCAGCTATAGGGCTACTGTCACAAAAAGAAACTCAATAGTAGTACGAGACGACTGACAAGCAGCTCAGAACTCATGACAGTCGTTGAAGAGAGAAATAAACATCGGCATCCACCCCGGATAGCTAAAAATAGCTCAGGTCACAGGCGTGGTGCCGTCATTGGAGAAAAAAGGGACAAGGGCTCATCAGGATCATTTTCCAGGTTCACAGGTACTTGAATTTGAGCTCATTGATGTCGTCAATCCTCATAATCCTTTGTCAGACTGCAGTGTATACTGACTTTCTTCTCTTAACCATTCTCATGTGGTTGTCAGATCCTCATCCGAGTGACTTGTAAGATCTTGGTGGTATGCTCACCACATATCTATGAGAATCTGATTCCGAGATAGACGTGTGCTTTGACTGATTCTTGCTTCGAACCAGACTATTGAGGATCTAATTCTTGGGATTCACTGCCATATGCTGTCAATTCACAGTGTACTACCTTGTGCCAATGTCTTACTGATAAAGATGGGTGAGGTTGTGCTTGAAACTTTCATCAGACCGTTGACCGAAGAAGAATGAATATCCTGCTTCATAAGCTTACCCCCTTAAATACTTTGCTGGGGAAGGACTCGGTACCTTATGCCATAAGATTTTGCGGTTGCTTACTGAAGAAGGCAGAGTACCTTGCATGGGAAATCATCCATGTATCATACTGAGGAAGATAGATGAATCTTGCCTTGGAAGCTTCTCTGGTATCTTGTGAGGGAGGATTGGGTTGCTTACACTAGAAGCTTCTTATTGTGATATGCGGACCGATTTCCCATATATAACCATCTTAATATTTTTGTTATTGATTTCTTGTATGAAACGGGGTTTTGCAGGACTATCCTCCTTTCTAAGTATATGCCATATTTTTTCTTGCTTCCAGGTACATCGTGTTCCAAAATCATCCTCAATGAAAAACTAAACTTGTATCTGAGCCATACATTGGATAATATTCTGTGAACCCTGCACACAATTTATCTTCTTACTGATTTGATCATTTCTGCTATGAGGAGTGCACATTGAGACAAACTTGATTATTCTGTATCATGATCAGATATCCCCAATCTCAATGCAGTCGTCTGAGAGTTCCATACTGTCGTGAGGAGTGCACGCTAATGCAAACTTGATATTAACAAACCATCCAGGATTTCTTTAGCATTCAGACGAGATATTCCAAATTTCACTGCAGTCAGCTGATAACTCCATTTGGTTTAGCTTAATTTCGAAATATACACATTCCTTGATGACTCTTCAGGTCCGGTGTCCGCTGACGAGCAACTTTAAAAGGGGAAATTTTTTAAGACCGAAGGCCCAAAGAAATGAACAAAAGAAACGACTAAAACAAAACCACACCAGCATACTACTAATATAATTAAGCAGGCAATCATCACATGTTACTGCTACTCACACAATAATATGCATACACACCTAAGTACACAAATCTCGTGGAAACTCTGGTATTACGGTCTAATATGTTGTGGCGGTATGCACGAAAATTATATCCATGTGTGGAAGGAGTTGGCGTAACCGAAGCTACACCAAGCACTGGCTGAAGACTGGCTGGATCTGGATGGATACAAAGGTGAGGACGGAATTGGTGATCATGTAGTGAGACATATCGATCACGACTACCTCATCATCAACCGTACGAAAGGGAAATCATACACGTCCAAAGAATGAAATGACAGGGCAAGATAACGGTGGAAGGCTGGGTTTAATGGCATTGCCCTTTTCTGATAACAAAGATCATCAAGGGCTGCCAAGGGGACGAGATGGAGGGCACGATTAGGGATAGAGACAAGCCTATCACCGAAATAATATAGGTGGGTGGCGGAAAAATATCGACGCGATACCTGAGCATAACTCCTGCAAATGGTGCCTGGAACACTGGGAACCAGGGCATCACTCTGCTGGGACAGAGATGACGCCAAACACCAAGGAGCAGGCATGCTAAGAAAGAGGGTGCGGGCGGTGGATCAAAAATAATGCCACCTACACTCACAAGATTAACTGTTAGCGACTAAATAATAATCTATATGCATGCTATGCGACAAATAAATGCAACAATCAAGTGCAACAAACCAACTGGGCTCTACACTACCGCATTCTAACGTTCGCGTGGGCTAGGGCATCCTAGAGCCAGACCTGCTCTGATACCAAGCCTGTGGCACCCCGGCTCAGAGAAAACCGGAATGCCCGTTATTCTAGCCAAGAGATCGAGTTGAAGTCTTCTGGAATACGGCACTGCTTAGCATAGAAAAAACTAGCTCTTTACTACAATCTATTTGGTTACAAGGGTTACATCAGCACGGTGACACTACGCCTGCCACTGTTGCTCTATGCAAGTAGCAGACAACTCGAAGCAGCGGAATAACTCTAGCTGCAGAACAACGATGACGGTGGTGAACTCCACTCCGTAGGGACTCTGGTAGGAACGCTTATCCTAGCTCGCAAACAAAGAATCCACGGCACACAAGCATTCATATCCAGGATGACCTGCAAACTAGCATGACAAGCCAGGTCAGTACATTGGATGTACTTGCAAGCTCACAATAACCAGAAGCATTCAAGGCAACCAACAGCATGGCAATTACAGGTTAAGCAGGGATTATCATGAGATCATCAGAACAACATAGCATGAACAACATGAACATGATACAGTTAGAACAACATCAACATGGCATGAACATATGAATCTGATGATACTAGCATGCAACATGATGACACTATATGCACCACTTATTCTGCTTGGGCTACCTCGTAACCATCACATGCATCACTTGCCATCCTCGGACATCACACGATCATCTTAGGATCAAATCAAGATTGGTATAAACAATACCATAGTAATCATTAAATGACCACAAGGAGCTTGATCTTTACCCACGATTCTCGCAGAACATCACGAATATCCAACAACTCGGTATCCTCGATACCACGGTGATCACTCACGGATCACAAAATGGAACCACACTTGGTAGAATGGGTTACCTCGTAACCAAACGGTGATCATTCACGGATCACAAATGGAACCACTCTTGGTTCAGCGGGTCACCTCGTAACCAAACGGTGATCATTCACGGATCACATAACCAACTTATCTCATCATCGAACCAGGGTTGTTATTAAGCACATTATTATTATTATTACTATTGACCCATAGTGTGACCGACACGAACTGGGCCCTTATCTGCGGGCACATCTATCGATAGATTTAATATACACTATGCCATGACATTCTCCCGGCCACTCCGACTAACTCCCCATTGGGCTAAGTCATGGGTGACCCCATGTCTACCCCAGACACCAACGGCCACCATCTTGGAAAAACGACCACATCGTGGCAAAACGGTCCCAAACTGGGACATGTGCACATAATCAAACTCGGGCTCACAAAGCTTATGTCGTCCTACCTGGACAATGTAGCGCCCGCGCATAACTTTCCCTCGTTGGAGGCACCGGCGACAGGCACAACAATAGACCCAGTTAGGAACCTCCCATAAAGGTAAGTGTGGTTGCACTTGTCAGCTCAATATGGTGGCACCATGACTCAGCCAACAATTGTTCAAGTTCAATTTAATCCGATTAAACTTGAATGCAAATATGCTGAGCCATGATAAAATAACATGATGCAATTACAATGCATGAGCATGATATCAACATAAGCATGAGGGTACAACATAACTACCGACCATATCAACAATGGATCATATCCAACTGAGCATGGCATATTGATGTGCATGAATATCACAAGTACAACACTACTACTAGAAACCTAGCATGACCACTAGCATCAATAATAAATATCATGCAAAAACATATCAACAATGCCATCATGCAAGCATTTAACCAACTGAATGCAATGGAACATGCATATGACGACACTCGAACAGACGATAGTCATGCACCGAAAACCATCACTAACATCAACATGTACTACTAGCAAGCATAAGCATATGAAAGGAATACTAGCAACTAGAAGAGCATGATAACCAGGTGAATAACAACCTAGCAAGAAAGTAAGCACTAACCCAGAAGCATTACCGAAACAACGATAACCATATTTTAAACAAGCAAACATTTAATAAATATTCAAGTTGAAAACCATGGCTAATGCATGACTATCATGCAAGTGGGTATTATGGCTTTCCTGGAGGTGAAGAAGGCACCAGCGAGAAGTGCGGTGAAGCCGCGGAAAGATTCGCCGGAAACAGTCCTCTCCTGGAGGCACTGTTTACGTGCAAGGGCAAAATGGTCATTTTCTGTATTCGAAAACATAATGAAAGTGACACCAAAAGAAAGGGCTCGACAAGACGAAGGATTAGGCTTTGGAATCACCTCAAACGGAGTTACGGTTGAAAAGTTATGAGGTATGGAAGAGCAGGGACCTATCTATGAATATTTTCATCACCCACAAGTCCCTGGGGCAGAAAACAGAAAGCACATAAGGAGAAATACGTTTTCTGAACTGGAAAAAGCACTTGGGTTCATACTAGAAGGAAATACGCTTTCCTTGAAGGAAAGCGCATTCATCAGAATGTGTTAACGTGTCACACCCCTAGCCTTGCTATGCACTTGGACTAGCTTGGTTGTTGCATCATGTCTAAAATTATTTGAAATTTGAAATGGGGGTTGCTCAAACCCTAGCACCAGATCAAATCAACTAGGTTCAAATAAAAATATTCTCAAAGAACCCAAAATGCCCTTCAGAAAAGTTCATCATTTTTGGATTAGTCTAGAACCTCTCCCAAAAATGGTGCACATTTTTCTAGGCCATTCTGGATTTTTGAATTAAATCATATGGTATTTGCTTTTGGGCACTTAATTGCTAAATAATATTTTAAATGCTCAAATAATCACAAACAGAAATGTTTGTTGTTGGAAATATTCCAAACAGTGACATTGAGCAGTTTCATGATTTTTGGAAATGCCCTGGCATTTTTATTAAAGCCAAATACAATTACAGAAAATAGAAAAAAAAAATTAGAAGAGAGGGAGAGAAGGACTTACCTGGCGCCAGCAACCGGCCCAGCTCCTGTGCTGGCCCACCTGCGGCCCAGCCCACCGGCCTCCTCCTTGTCATCTTCCTCCTTCGCCAGGAGGACGAGAGCGTGTGGCCGCCGCATGCCAGCACGCGCGCGGCCACCTCCTGCTTACCCGCTCGCCGCTGGAGGCACCCAAGGGCGCCACGCACTCCCCCTCGCCTCCCTCGACCGCTTGCTCATCCCCATCCCCTCCTCTGCCGCCCTCTCTCTCATGCGACCGAGCGCAGCTGTCGCCGCCGATGAGTACCACCGCGTCCACCGGGCTCCCCTCGTCCCTCTGCCTGCTCCAACGGATCCGCCTCAACCACCTCTTCCTCCTCGCCAAGCTACGCACCACGGGAAGCTCTGCGTCGCCTCCACGCTGTCATCTTCAACTTCTCGGTCGCCGAGATCGCCGGCGCCCGTTCGCCGTCTCCGACTCGTCTCCGAGCCCGCTGACCATCCCGTCGTCTTCGCTGTGAGCTTCCTTGCCAAACCCCTCTCTTCCCCCTCGTGTTTGCGAGCTCCAGGACGCATCTTCGCCATGGCCGAAGGCTTGGCTCCGCCGCGGATGCTACCGCCGTCGTTTTAGCCACCGCCGCTCACGTCCGAGCCTACCAACGGGCTCAGAATGCTCCCAGGAGCCGAGCGCACCCATCCGCTAGCGTCCCGTGCACACTAACAACGCACCGGACTCCGCCCGAACTCCGGCCGCCGCTGCCGAGCTCGCCGCCGTCGGCTCCGGCCACCACACGCCCATCTACCACCCCCATCCGGTGCGCGCTGGCAAGATCTCTCTAACGAGCCTAGCTGCGCATCGAACGGGGCACCACAGCCCAAACCCGAGCACCTCCGCCGTGTTTAACCCTGCCGGCGGCTAAACGCCGGTGGGTTTGACCCACTTTGACCACGGCGGGACCCCCCCTGTGTCCATGACATGTGGGGCCGGCCTTTGACCGAATTAGTGTAGGGTTATAATTAGTTCTAATCGCCCCTGTATAGTTTAGGTGTTAGTTAGTTAGCGCTAATTAACTTAGTTAATTAGTTGGCTCACTAACAAGTGGGCCCAGGCCCTAGTTAACCTAGGTTAGTGCTAACTTAACACTAACTAACTCTGTTAGTTAGTTGTTACACTGCCATGTGGTTCCCTGCCGTCAGGTTTGACCTGGGCTGGCGAGTTTGACCTGCTGACGTCACCCTGACGCAATGCTGACGCATTAATTCAATTACTGGAATTATTCTTATACAGGAAATTCCAGAAAATAGTCAAAACTTCTAAAAATCATAGAAAATCAACCGTAACCTCAAATGAAATAATTCATATATGAAAAATGATCAGAAAAATCCAATCTATCCATCTGTACCATTTTCATGCATGTTAGAACAACTTATAGCTGCTGTTTAGCACAAATCATATAAATGGCATTTAAATATCCACATATGGAGTTTGAATTTGAATCTTGTATTCAAACCAAATTCATTTTATCTGTTGCTAGTTACATTAGCTCAAATCACAGCATGTTGCCATGTCATGATCATGCATCATATTGTGCATTGCATTGATTGTGTTCTTCCTTTTTGTCGGTGTTTGTCCCCTCTTGATAGACGTGGTTCCGATGATGAGTTCAATGACACCAATGAAGAGCTATACTATCTTCAGAAGTGCCAGGCAAACAAAACCCCCTTGTTCATTCCGATACAATCCTACTCTCTCGCTCCTGCTCTCTTTTACTACATTAGGACAACAACGATTCATCTGTTACTTGCTGCGGTAGCTGAACCGCTTTATCCTCTGCATGACCTGTCATTGCCACAGTAAATAGATGAAACCCACTAGCATGAGTAGGAGTTGTTTGAGCCCTGTTGTGCCTACTCATTCATGCTTGTTTGTCATGCCTGCTACTGCTTAGAGTTGAGTCAGGTCTGATTCATCGGGAATAAATCAGAGGTGTGTGAACATGTCCTATTGTGTGTGAGCTAAGTGTGTGAACATGATTTGGTAAAGGTAGCGGTGAGAGGCCATGTAGGATTATATGGTGGGTTGTCTCATTGCAGCCGTCCTCGGGAACTGAGTTCTGTGTTTGTGATCCATGAACAGTTACTACCACACATTGGGCTCCGGGCGCTCCAAGCTCTCTCGACTTATTAATCAACCTGATCTCTGTCCAGGAGTTGCAACTAGTTTCTGGTGTTTGTAGGTAGTGTTAGTAGTCTACCAAGTGGCACCCGATACAGGTGGGCTTGGGACAGACTAGGCACAGTGGCACAGTGTACCAAGTGGCACCCGGATGGTGGGCTTGGGAACCCTGCTCACATCGTTTGGGGCCGTGAGCGACACCCCGGCCGGATCTCCTTGCGGATGGAACCCGAATAGGCGATAAACCTGGACTAGAGACTTGTGTGGTTAGTCAGGTCATGGCCGACTACCTCGCCAGGCTTCCGCTTGAAGGTTGCCGCGATACACGAGGTGTACATGGCGGTAAGTGGTGAGAGCGTGTGTGAAGAAGTACACCCCTGCAGGGTTAATATGATCTATACGAATAGCCGTGTCCGCGGTAAAGGACTTCTGGGTCGCCTGTACAGTTCATAGACAAGTGAAAGTGGATACTCTAAAATGCGCAAGATAAGCGTGAGTGCTATGGATGACGTTCTCGTAGGGAGACGGGAGCGGATCCATAGTGGAGTATTGATATGGTGAATATGTGGACTCGTGTGCGCCACCTCAAAAGAGTTACTTGCAGTCGTAGTTCAGGATAGCCACCGAGTCAAAGCTGGCTTGCTGCAGTTAAACTCCACCATCCCCCTTTCTTGATAATGATGCATATGTAGATAGTTCTGATGTAAGTCTTGCTGGGTACATTTGTACTCATGTTTGCCTATTTTATGTTTTGCAGAGAGACCTCGGTCTCGCTAGTAGTTCCGCTTGGACTTCGACGTTTAGCTTGTTACCTCAGCTACGATCTTGTCCCCTCGGCAGGATCTGGTAGTTAGTTAGGCTTCTCAGCCTTTTTCATTTGTAGTTGTCTGTACTCAGACATGTTAAGCTTCCGCATGTGCTTTGACTTGTATGCTCTGAATGCTGGGTCGAGAGACCCATGTTTGTAATATCTCGCTCCTCGGAGCCTATTGAATAAAATATTTGAGTTGTAGAGTCATGTTGTGATGCCATGTTGTGTTTGCACATATCGAGCATATTGTGTGTATGTTATTGAAATGCTTGGTATGTGTGGGATCTGACTATCTAGTTGTTTATCCTTAGTAGCCTCTCTTACCGGGAAATGTCTCCTAGTGCTTCCACTAAGCCATGGTAGCTTGCTACTGCTCCGGAACACTTAGGCTGGCCGGCATGTGTCCTTCTTCGTTCCTGTGTCTGTCCCTTCGGGGAAATGTCACGTGATGAATACCGGAGTCCTGTTAGCCCGCTACAGCCCGGTTCACCGGAGTCCTGCTAGCCCAGTGCTACAGCCTGGATTCACTCGCTGATGACCGACACGTTCGATGCTGGGTCATGGATGCCTGTCCCTGTAAGTTTGTGCCACTATGGGTTTACGACTAGCCATGTCAGCCCGGGCTCCTTATCATATGGATGCTAGTGACACTATCATATACGTGTGCCAAAAGGCGCAAACGGTCCCGGGCAAAGGTAAGGAGACACCCGTGGGAATACCGTGCGTGAGGCCGCAAAGTTATATGAGGTGTTACATGCTAGATCGATGTGGCATTGAGTCGGGGTCCTGACAGCTTTGGTATCAGAGCCTGACTGCCTGTAGGATTACCAAGCCAAACTGGTCGAAGTTGAGTCTAGAAATGCTTTAGTTATATGTAGGGGAATTGATTGTGGGATGGAACGTAAGGCTCTTTTTACTCCTTTACCTTATGCCTTCTGATCTGAGTCATCATATCTTTCCTACGGGGTTAAGGAACTAGGCCTTCTCTTCTTTCTATTAGGATCACGTGTTACTAAATCCATAGAATCTTAGGATTGTTGGTTCCAGGCCTCAGTTCAGTTTCTACTACTTTGGTATGTTATCAATTGATCTCGGAACCTTGATATTGTGATGCTAAGTGGTTATGCCACCATTTTGCATGATGTCTCAAATCTTTTTGAGCATTTACAGCCATTATGCTGTCCGAGTCATCCCAGGTCTCTAAATAGTCTGATGCATTTGCAAATCCTTTCTTTCCGTTCCCGATGTCCCTTTGGTCAGATTAATGACACAAAGCAGTGAGTGAGGTAATTTATTGCCTTAACATATATGTTGGAGCTATTATTATGACCCTATGTGTTCTAGGGAGTCACCTAGTAATCTAGCCATGTTTTGTGTTTCCTGTGTGATGATTCTGGCCACCATTCTCGAAAGCATCCCGTGATGCCACTTAGTAGTAGGTATTCTACTCCTTGGGTTTTGAACCCGAGATTTAGCCTACCTACTTCATGTTGATAGTGTTTGCTAGTTCCTCTAGGATATTAGTAACCTTTGCGATAGTCCTCGAGGTCCGTGGTATATCGTTCTTCCAAATACCATGAACTACTTATGGCAGAAGTTCCTCGTTGAACCAAAAGATCACAACCAGAGTGCTCCTGATGAGTTCTTCTCTCTATGTTGTTACTCTGCCAGTCCTTCCTCTTCAGCATGGGTTATCCGGAAGAAATATGTTGAACTTGTTCGACATACTAACCTATGCATCCACAACTCAGAAAGATATAAGTTCCTTTGAGTTGTCCCTCTCTAGTTGTATTCCGATCCTTGTCTATCAGTTGATAGTCAAGAGTATGTATGCATTCGTTCATCGATGCTTACTATTCTTGTGATCCGTCAAGCCATTCTATTCTAGAATGACTAGGAGAAACAAACTCCAGTACCTCATCCATATCCAGGATTGGGTCAAAGCAGTTGTATTTCACAGATCAAAATGCCAATCCATCTTCTGGTCTGTTCCACCTTGGAGTATTACCATCTTTTGTATCAGCAACATCATAGGAATTGCACACCATCCTATGAACTCTTGATACAGTGATACTTCTCGACATCATTATTCATTCCTCGGTTCCGTGTTATTGTACCCGGAACACCGACAAGTGAATCGTGATGTGTGAAATTCATGCTCCTAGCAACTCCGTTGCTTGGTAGTTAACGGACAATAATTTCATTCTTAGCGTGTTGGTTTTTGAATCATCATTCTAAGATTGGTCGTGCTACCTAGTCCTTATTTCTGGTGCACTCTTGATCAATGAGTTAGGATTATCCAATCCCTTGCTTATTTCACCATATCGTCTTGCCCTGAAAAGCAAGATTGTTCTCGAGCTTAGAGACATATCGGTGGTTCGTGATGTTCCGAAAATCTTCTCGGAAGTGTTACCAGGTTGTCACCTGACCGCTATGTTGAGTTCGTGATCATATTGGTTTTCCTCTAAACCACCCATTCTCCAAGAATCTGTGTTGGATATCCCTGAGCTAGTTGGTTGAGCTAGACAATAACTTGGAGAGTTGGAAGATAAAGCTTTGCTTAACTTAGTTCATCTCTAAGGGATATCTTCTGTGTGTGTGTGTGTTGAAGAGAGATGATATCTTCATCGATTGTTCCTCGTGATCGGTTGTTGAATCTATCGTCTTGTCCAAACCTTGATTTGAGTGTGGGCTATCGTCAAATCAAGTTAGAACCAACGATATTCGTAATGTTGTCTTACTCGTGGTTGATCCCTCGAGCATACACCATTACATCTTTTGGTCTGACCAATACTATCACCATGCTCACATGATGGCGGAAGTCCAGTGATATGGAAATTCCGATGAGTTGCTGTTGAGCCCATCAGCAGCATTTTGTCTCCCCCATGACTCATGTTGAACATCAACCTAGTGTTGGAATCTTTATAAGCATTATCTTTATGTCCCATTCATGAAGAATATGTTTGGATGAAAGAAGTGACTTCCTCTCATTCACGTGCATCTGGTGCAAGTTGCCGCCGTGAGCTTGAGAAAGTTTGTTTTTGTTTCCTCTGGTACCATCCCAAGTCAGTCATGCACGTGCGAAGTATGCTATGGTTTGATAGGCTCACTACCTCCATTCTATATGTGTCCCTAGCACACCAAGCCACTGACGGATTTGTTCAAGGAGAAGGAGTTCCTTCATAAGAGCTAATCCGGACTTATGTGAGGACTTCGATATCCTCGATGATGGTTCCCAACCTGAACTCGGTAGTGTTTTATTATAAGACTACTATGTGGTCATGCTTGTCTAGGACAGCGTGTTCACATGTATGTAGCAGAAACAGCTCATGTTTTGGAGCTTGCTATCGTAGTTCATTTCCCGAGAATCTCGCAACGTCATCTCGTCGATTTGTGTTGCAAACTTCCATTTTTCTTTCTAGACTCGATGAGTCTAGATTATTGTGACACCAACCAGATCTGAATCTCAGGCAGATATGATGGTTGGAACATTTTCCAAGAATTATAATATTGGTCTCTCTGTAACGGGTAAAGTGGATGTCATGGCCAACACACCCAACCGGAAGACCTGTTATTGTAGTATCTTGATTGAGTAAGTTGGCCACCTTCCCATAGGGATTTCGCAGGATTTACTCCTTAGTTGTTCCTTATGGATTTTTGTGCTCCCGAAGTCCGACCTTTACTTGATGTTCTAGATACCAAACCATATCTATGAATGGGATACGCTAGTACATCAAGGAGAACATTAGAAGCGGAGTGCTAAATGACTCTTGGTCGATCATCCAGATTTTGTCCCCTTGGCCTCGCTAAGGTGAAATCTGGGAAAGTGTTGTCTTTCCTTTGCATCTCCATCGTCCATCATTATTCATCATGGTAGTATGATGTGCCGCCAGGATCCTCGGCATGGATATTGGTAAAACCTTGATGAATATGGAAATGCTCAAGTTCTTGAGGGCATGCTCAGACACTAGGTTATATCCTCGGTATCAATTGGAATGTGCCTTCCTTTTTGCCGAGTTGTTCTATAACCGTAGTTTCCATTCCAAACTGGGTATGACATTCTTTCGAATTCCTTCAATCGATTAATTTTGAATTGCCTGAGGCTGGTATGAAGAGTTTCAATGATCTATGGATCAAAGTAATTTTTTTGCCACTTAAGGGATGACTCTATGATGTCACCTCATCTAAGATGTCTCGTTATGGCATCATGGCTACTCAACTCCTCGCTACGTTGACAACCGTTCACCACCTTCCTAAAGTGTGGAATTGTTGTCTACCTAGTGAACCCTCGTCATTTGTTCCACTCCATCCCTCTAGATGTGTGTTTCGTGTCTCAGCTCGAGTGATGTTGCGATGTCTCATTTCATGAGTTGATCATAAGTTGTTCGATCTTCGAGAAGATCGATCCTTCTAGAGTCTCCTTCTCCTCTCGTTGTCATGTTGGCTGGAGTTCTCAAAGCAAGACGACAAGACAAAGTTGGTGACCGAATCAACGTTCATTTGAAGTGCAACCTAGATCGTGAAGATTGTGTTAGTTCGCATTTCCCCCTTCATCTTACCCTACGCTTGAATCTCGGGACGAGATTCCTGTTTAGTGGGGGCGAGTTGTCACACCCCTAGCCTTGCTATGCACTTGGACTAGCTTGGTTGTTGCATCATGTCTAAAATTATTTGAAATTTGAAATGGGGGTTGCTCAAACCCTAGCACCAGATCAAATCAACTAGGTTCAAATAAAAATATTCTCAAAGAACCCAAAATGCCCTTCAGAAAAGTTCATCATTTTTGGATTAGTCTAGAACCTCTCCCAAAAATGGTGCACATTTTTCTAGGCCATTCTGGATTTTTGAATTAAATCATATGGTATTTGCATTTGGGCATTTAATTGCTAAATAATATTTTAAATGCTCAAATAATCACAAACTGAAATGTTTGTTGTTGGAAATATTCCAAACAGTGACATTGAGCAGTTTCATGCTTTTTGGAAATGCCCTGGCATTTTTATTAAAGCCAAATACAATTACAGAAAATAGAAAACAAAAACAATTAGAAGAGAGGGAGAGAAGGACTTACCTGGCGCCAGCAACCGACCCAGCTCCTGTGCGGGCCCACCGGCGGCCCAGCCCACCGGCCTCCTCCTTGTCGTCTTCCTCCTTCGCCAGGAGGACGAGAGCGTGTGGCCGCCGCACGCCAGCACGCGCGCGGCCACCTCCTGCTTACCCGCTCGCCGCTGGAGGCACCCAAGGGCGCCACGCACTCCCCCTCGCCTCCCTCGACCGCTTGCTCATCCCCATCCCCTCCTCTGCCGCCCTCTCTCTCCTGTGACCGAGCGGAGCCGTCGCCGCCGATGAGTACCACCGCGTCCACCGGGCTCCCCTCGTCCCTCTGCCTGCTCCAACGGATCCGCCTCGACCACCTCTTCCTCCTCGCCAAGCTACGCACCACGGGAAGCTCTGTGTCGCCTCCACGCCGTCATCTTCAACCTCTCAGTCGCCGAGATCGCCGGCGCCCATTCGCCGTCTCCGACTCATCTCCGAGCCCGCTGACCATCCCGTCGTCTTCGCTGTGAGCTTCCTCGCCGAACCCCTCTCTCCCCCCTCGTGTTTGCGAGCTCCAGGACGCATCTCCGCCATGGCCGAAGGCTTGGCTCCGCCGCGGATGCTACCGCCGTCGTTTTAGCCACCGCCGCGGACTTCCGAGCCTACCAACGGGCTCAGAATGCTCCCAGGAGCCGAGCGCACCCATCTGCTAGCGTCCTGTGCACACTAACGACGCACCGGACTCCGCCCGAACTCCGGGCGCCGCTGCCGAGCTCGCCGCCGTCGGCTCCGGCCACCACACGCCCATCTACCATCCCCATCCGGTGCGCGCTGGCAAGATCTCTCTAATGAGCCTAGCCGCGCATCGAATGGGCAACACAGCCCAAACCCGAGCACCTCCGCCGCGTTTGACCCCGCCGGCGGCTAAACGCCGGTGGGTTTGACCCACTTTGACCACGGCGGGACCCCTCCTGTGTCCATGACATGTGGGGCCGGCCTTTGACCGAATTAGTGTAGGGTTATAATTAGTGCTAATCTCCCCTGTTTAGTTTAGGTGTTAGTTAGTTAGCGCTAATTAACTTAGTTAATTAGTTGGCTCACTAACAAGTGGGCCCAGGCCCTAGTTAACCTAGGTTAGTTCTAACTTAACACTAACTAACTCTGTTAGTTAGTTGTTACACTGACATGTGGGTCCCTGCCGTCAGGTTTGACCTGGGCTGGCGCCTTTGACCTGCTGACGTCACCCTAACGCAATGCTGACGCATTAATTCAATTACTGGAATTATTCATATACAGGAAATTCCAGAAAATAGTCAAGACTTCTAAAAATAATAGAAAATCAACCGTAACTCCAAATGAAATAATTTATATACGAAAAATGATCAGAAAAATCCAATCTATCCATCTGTACCATTTTCATGCATGTTAGAACAACTTATAGCTGCTGTTTAGCACAAATCATATAAATGGCATTTAAATATCCACATATGGAGTTTGAATTTGAATCTTGTATTCAAACCAAATTCATTTTATCTGTTGCTAGTTACATTAGCTCAAATCACAGCATGTTGCCATGTCATGATCATGCATCATATTGTGCATTGCATTGATTGTGTTCTTCCTTGTTTGTCGGTGTTTGTCCCCTCTCGATAGACGTGGTTCCGACGATGAGTTCAATGACACCAATGAAGAGCTATACTATCTTCAGAAGTGCCAGGCAAGCAAAACCCCCTTGTTCATTCCGATACAATCCTACTCTCTCGCTCCTGCTCTCTTTTACTGCATTAGGACAACAATGATTCATCTATTACTTGCTGCGGTAGCTGAACCCCTTTATCCTCTGCATGACCTGTCATTGCCACAGTAAATAGATGAAACCCACTAGCATGAGTAGGAGTTGTTTGAGCCCTGTTGTGCCTACTCATTCATGCTTGTTTGTCATGCCTGCTACTGCTTAGAGTTGAGTCAGGTCTGATTCATCGGGAATGAATTAGAGGTGTGTGAACATGTCCTATTGTGTGTGAGCTAAGTGTGTGAACACGATTTGGTAAAGGTAGCGGTGAGAGGCCATGTAGGCGTACATGGTGGGTTGTCTCATTGCAGCCGTCCTCAGGAACTGAGTTCTGTGTTTGTGATCCATGAACAGTTACTACCACACATTGGGCTCCGGGCGCTTCAAGCTCTCTCGACTTATTAATCAACCTGATCTTTGTCCAGGAGTTGCAACTAGTTTCTGGTGTTTTTAGGTAGTGTTAGTAGTCTACCAAGTGGCACCCGGTACAGGTGGGCTTGGGACAGACTAGGCACAATGGCACGGTGTACCAAGTGGCACCCGGATGGTGGGCTTGGGAACCCTGCTCACATCGTTTGGGGCCGTGAGCGACACCCCGGCCGGATCTCCTTGCGGATGGAACCCGAATAGGCGATAAACCTTGACTAGAGACTTGTGTGGTTAGTCAGGTCGTGGCCAACTCCCTCGCCAGGCTTCCGCTTGAAGGTTGCCGAGATACACGAGGTGTACATGGCGCTAAGTGGCGAGAGCGTGCGTGAAGAAGTACACCCCTGCAGGGTTAATATGATCTATTCGAATAGCCGTGTCCACGGTAAAGGACTTCTGGGTCGCCTGTACAGTTCATAGACAAGTGAAAGTGGATACTCTAAAATGCGCAAGATAAGCGTGAGTGCTATGGATGGCGTTCTCATAGGGAGACAGGAGCGGATCCATAGTGGAATATTGATATGGTGAATATGTGGACTCGTGTGCGCCACCTCAAAAGAGTTACTTGTAGTCGTAGTTCAGGATAGCCACCGAGTCAAAGCTGGTTTGCTGCAGTTAAACTCCACCATCCCCCTTTGTTGATAATGATGCATATGTAGATAGTTCTGATGTAAGTGTTGCTGGGTACATTTGTACTCACGTTTGCCTATTTTATGTTTTGTAGAGAGACCTCAGTCTCGCTAGTAGTTCCGCTTGGACTTCGACGTTTAGCTTGTTACCTCAGCTACGATCTTGTGCCGTCGGCAGGATCTGGTAGTTAGTCAGGCTTCTCAGCCTTTTTCATTTGTAGTTGTTTGTACTCAGACATGTTAAGCTTCCGCATGTGCTTTGACTTGTATGCTCTGAATGCTGGGTCGAGAGACCCATGTTTGTAATATCTCGCTCCTCGGAGCCTATTGAATAAAATATTTGAGTTGTAGAGTCATGTTGTGATGCCATGTTGTGTTTGCACATATCGAGTATATTGTGTGTATGTTATTGAAATGCTTGGTATGTGTGGGATCTGACTATCTAGTTGTTTATCCTTAGTAGCCTCTCTTACCGGTAAATGTCTCCTAGTGCTTCCACTGAGCCATGGTAGCTTGCTACTGCTCCGGAACACTTAGGCTGGCTGGCATGTGTCCTTCTTCGTTCCTGTGTCTGTCCATTCGGGGAAATGTCACGTGATGAATACCGGAGTCCTGTTAGCCCGCTACAGCCTGGTTCACCGGAGTCCTGCTAGCCCAGTGCTACAGCCTGGATTCACTCGCTGATGACCGACACGTTCGATGCTGGGTCATGGATGCCTGTCCCTGTAAGTTTGTGCCACTTTGGGTTTACGACTAGCCATGTCAGCCCGGGCTCCTTATCATATGGATGCTAGCGACACTATCATATATGTGTGCCAAAAGGCGCAAACGGTCCCGGGAAAAGGTAAGGCGACACCCGTGGGAATACCGTGCATGAGGCCGCAAAGTGATATGAGGTGTTACATGCTAGATCGATGTGGCATTGAGTCGGGGTCCTGACATAACGACAAGAGAAAACGTACTCTCGTGGATTACGTCTCCACTTGCCATGTGGGCTGGGCCGGCTGGGTCACTGTCGGGCCGGGCCCAGGCGCAGGGGGGAGGGGTCGGGCGAATCATCGTCTTCCTCCTCTCCTCACTCCTGTTCGCTCATGAACAGAGAGGAGAGCAGGGGAGGGAGCGGCACTGGGGCGGGCGGCTCCGGCCGACTCCGGCCAGGGCGAGGCCATCAGCGGGTGCGGCGGGGCTAAGCGCACACGTCCAGGCGAAGAGTGGCCGCCGGGGAGGCCTGGAACAGCGGCGCAGGGTGGGGACAAGAGGAGGACAGGACACGGGTGAGGGAGTTCTAGATTAAGGGGTCCTTGAACAGTTGGACTATATGCATGTGCCAGACTGTTGGACTATGAAGATATAGGATAGAAGACTTCGTCCCGTGTCCGGATGGGACTCTTCTTTGCGGGGAAGACAAGTTGGTGATTCGGATATGAAGATTCCTTTCTCTATAACTGACTCTGTGTAACCCTAGCTCCCTCTGGTGTCTATATAAACCGGACGGTTTAGTCCGTAGGACAAGAACAATCATAATCATAGACTAGCTTCTAGTGTTTAGCCTCTACGATCTCGTGGTAGATCAACTCTTGTAATACTCATATCATCAAGATCAATCAAGCAGGAAGTAGGGTATTACCTCCATCGAGAGGGCCCGAACCTGGGTAAACATTGTGTCCCCCCTCCTGTTACCATTAGCCTTAGATGCACAGTTTCGACCCCCTACCTGACATCTGCAGGTTTTGACACCGACATTGGTGCTTTCATTGAGAGTTCCATTGTGACGTCGAAGATAGGGTTGATGGCTCGCCTTGTTATCAAGGACAACATCACCTCCGGGGGAGCTCTGGCCTCAGGCCAAACCCTCCGGCTGGGCGGTTTCGTCTTGATCGCCCGTTCGACCGTCGGGCCGACGATGACTTCTCGGGTCATCAAAAATCGTCTCCACGTCAGCTCGGAATATGCCGAGCAGATGGATCCAACAGAGTTATCATCTATAAACGGGCTCCTGGATCGCATCATCGCTTTGGCAGTCTCTTCGGACTACGATCGGATTGGGCTTAAACCCGATCCGAGAGAGATTGAATCTCCGCCGATCACCCATGAGTTAGCGGTGGTGGAGGAGCAATGCAACAACTCTTCCCCTATATTGAGGATGAAATATGTCCGGATTTCCGAGCTCACGGAGCCGGATACCTGCTCGCGGGAAGATGTGCCCTGAACTCCGAACTTAGTGGTTTGTGGGCCAGAAAAATTGGTTGACATCCTTGAACCCGAACTATTAAGCTCGGAAACTCCACAAGCTCTGGGTCAAAAATCGGATCAGGGTTCAGACTTAAATCCACCCACCCACCCAGACTCAAGCGATCTTTCCCACATCAGACAACAGTCCCAAGAGATGGTACATCACTTTTGGGCCAGATTCCTCATTGTCAAGAACAAGGTCAAAGACTATTGCGATGAAGACGCAATCTCATTATTCTGCAAAAATTGCACGGACAAGGGACTCCTTAACACCATAAATCGCCGTCATGTATCACGCTTTGATGACTTGGCGATTATAGTATAGAAGTAATGCGCGATGGAAAGTGCCTGGAAAACTCAGGCAGCCTTTTGGGATCCACCGGCTCTTGCTAAACCCCTCGTCCGAACAAAAAGGGTGTACCCTCGTAGGTCGCCCGATCCAATCACGAAGAAATCGAAGTGCACTACAGGGCGCACAACCGTTTTGGAGGGGTGGCTCGATAGGCCATGCAAAATACACAACACACCGGATGTCGTACCAACACACAGCCTTAGAGTATGTTGGATACTTCGGCAGGTGGCCAAGAGCGGCGAGGATCTCCTCATAAAAAACACCGCATAGGAACATCCCATAGAACACAACACTAAGGTATTGATAGTCTTCAAGACTTTCGCCGCAGGTAACAGGCGCAAGAGAGCACTCTGCGGCCTTGCCGAAGTCTACCAAGTAGCAGCAATAAACCCCTGGAATGACAAGGCCATAACTTTTAGTCCTAGTGACGAACCGCGATTCAGAACAGTCTGGGCACAACCCGCTTTGGTCCTCAGTCAAATCCTGGACGGCTTCCGGCTTACCAAAGTGCTCATGGATGGCGGTACCGTACTAAAGCTCATTTGCAAGGAAACTCTCAACAAAATGGAAATAGATAGGAGCCACATTGAGCAAAGCAGCACAACTTTCGAGGAATTATTCCTAGCCGGGAGGCACGATGTGTGGGGAAAATCACACTCGATGTGGTATTTGGCACGCCGGAGAATTATCGGTCCGAATAGATAACCTTTCAGGTGGCCCCTTTCACTAGTGGATATCACGCCTTGTTAGGGTGGGATGCGTTTGCGAGCTTTCAAGCTATACCCCATTACGGGTACATTAAGCTCAAGATGCCCGGGCCCAATGGAATTATCACTCTTTCCCGTGATCCGGACATAGCACTCCACGCCGAAAATAAAACAGCCGCGTTGGCCCTCGAAGCATTGTCCGAAGCTCTCACGGCCGAAGAATTAACTGCATTATGCTCCATAGTGGATAAGGACGACGTGATACTCGATAAGCGATCCAAGTCCACCTCCTTTAAACAAGTGGACGAAATAGTCAAATTCCAGGTCCACCCAATGGACTCCACAAAGACATCATCCATCGGGGCACAACTGGGCCCCACAATCGACGCCGCACTACGGGCGTTCCTAGGCAAGAAATGGGATATCTTTGCCAGGAACCCTTCTGATATGCCGGGCATCCCACGCAGGCTAGCCGAACACAACCTCAACATACTTAAGGGATATAAGCCGGTCAAGCAAACACTACGACGCTTTTTAGAACCCAAACGACAAGCTATGTGAGAGGAACTAGCCAAATTATTTGAAGCCGAATTCATCAGAGAAATAAAACACTCGGATTGGCTAGCAAACCTCGTGATGGTACCAAAGAAGGATAAATCCTTGCGCCTATGTGTTGATTTCAAAGACATCAACAAGGCTTGCCCTAAGGATACCTTCCCTCTCCCGTGCATCGATCAGATTATCGATGCTACCGCGGGACACGACTCATTGTGTTTCCTCGACGCATACTCCGGATACCATCAAATCAAGATGACAGAGTCCGATCAAGCCGCAACGACATTTATCACCCCATACGGGCCTTTTTGCTTCAACACTATGCCTTTCGGGCTCAAAAATACTGGTGCCACCGACCAATGCATGATTCAAACATGCCTAGAGAAACAAATCGACAAAACAGTAGAAGCATATGTCGACGACGTAGTCATCAAGACGAGACATGCCGAATCTTTAATAGACGATCTAAGGCTCACGTTCGATAACCTCCGAACATATGACATCAAGATCAATTCCGAAAATTGTATTGTCGGTGTTCCCGCCGGAAGGCTGCTGGGCTTCATCGTTTACAATAGAGGAATTGAAGCAAACCCAGCTAAAATCTGAGCTTTGTCACAGTTGGCTACCCCAACATATCTCAAACAAATCCAGAAACTAACTAGATGCATAGCAGCTTTAAGCCGCTTTATCTCCAGATTGGGAGAAAAGGCATTGCCACTTTATTGCCTTCTTTGACGAACCGAACACTTCGAGTGGACGGACGCGGTGACGGTCGGACTGGAGGAAATATAGGGTCTTTTAGCAAGCAACCCAGTCCTAGCCGCGCCAAATGTTGGTGAACCCATGTTGTTATACTTAGCTGCAACACACCAAGTTGCAAGTGCGGTGCTCGTCGTTGAACGAGAGGAGGACGGACACAAATTTCCGATTCAAAAGCCGGTATACTACGTATCTACTATCCTCACACCATGCAAATCCCGGTGCCCACATTATCAAAAAATAGCATACGCGGTCTTCATGGCATCCTGGAAACTACGATACAACTTTCAAGAGTGTTCAATCACGATGGCCTCTGAAGTACCACTTATCTAAAGTACCACTTAATGACATAATAAACAACCGCAATGCCACGGGCCGGATTGCCAAGTGGGCCATCGAGCTCCTCCCATTCGACATCACATATAAACACGGCGAGCCATTAAATCCCAAGTACTGGCGGACTTCGTCGTCGAATGGACAAAGGCCGAAGTCCCTAAAGAGTACGACACATACTCCAACTAGATCATGCACTTCGACGGCTCTAAAATGCTGGCAGGTCTAGGAGTAGGTGTTGTCCTCACATCCCCCACTAGAGATACAGTCCAATACGTACTCCAAATATTATACACAGACTCCAACAATGCAGCCGAATACGAGGCTCTTTTGCATGGTCTTCGGATGGCCGTATCCATGGACATTCAGCGCCTAGAAGTGCGTTGGGATTCAAACCTCACAATATCTCAAATAAATGGAGACTTCGATGCCAAAGATCCAAAAATGGCGGCCTATCGTAATGCTGCCCTTAAGATGTCAGCTCGGTTCAAGGGGCTCGAATTTCATCATGTGGCTCGAGAAAACAATCAAGCGGCCGATGTCCTTGCCTGCATTGGCGCTATGCGCGACCCCGTCCCACCTAACATTTTTCTGGAAAGGCTTTTCATGCCATCCGTGGTGTGGCAAGGGGAGACCGTCAACATCAGTCCGGATCCGACCACAACCCCAGATTCCAAACATTTTGACATCATCGGGGGCTCTGCCACCGAAATAACACCTTCGGACCATCTCATCATGGTTGTTATGGCCCCATGGACCGAACCCTTCTTGGCCTACCTTAACAGGCACGAACTGCCCGAGCATCAAAATGAGGCACGCTACATTGTGCGGCGCTCTAAAGCCTACAAAGTCCATGAGGGAGAGCTTTATAAGAAAAGCGCTACCGGGGTACTTCAAAGATGTATCTCCGAGGAGGAAGGGCTGCAGCTCTTGACTGAAATTCATGTCGGCCTCGATGGTCACCATGCTGCAGCTCGGGCCATTGTAAGCAAGGCCTTCCATACAGGTTTCTACTGGCCGACGGCCCAGGCAGACGCACAATACCTTGTCCAACATTGTGTCGGATGCCAGCTTTTCGCCAACCAAAGACATATGCCACCCACCACCCTACAAACAATCCCCATAACTTGGCCTTCCATGGTCTGGGGGCTTGATATGGTTGGAACCCTTAAAGGGGGAAGCCTTAAGAAACAAATACTTGTTGGTCATGGTGGATAAATTCACCAAATCGATAGAAGCCAAACCAGTTAAAACGGCTGAATCAGGACCCGTGATAGACTTCATATCGTGTGTTGTGCACCGTTATGGTGTCCTCCACAGCATCATCATCGACAACGGCTCCAATTTCATAGCTGATGAGGTGAAAACTTGGTGCGGCAACATGGGCATTAAGCTCGATTACGCCTCCGCCTATCATCCTCAAGAAAACGGTCAAGTCGAACGAGCCAATGATCTTATTATGAGCGGCATCAAACCTAGACTAGTGCGATCCTTAAAGGAGTTAGACATGCACTGGGTTGAGGAGCTTGACTCCGTACTCTGGGGGCTGCGGACCACGCCAAATCGCACTACCGGATACACACGCTTCTTCATAGTGTACGACGCAGAGGTTGTGCTGCCCTGCGATATTATTCATAACTCACCTCGAGTGCACATGTATGAAGAGAGAGATGCTGAGCTCGATCGGCAGGGCAGTTTAGATGCCCTGGAAGAGGAGCGCTATGTCGCAAAAGCCCGTTTCGCATTCTTTCAACAAAAGGCTCACAGGTATCAAAGCAGAGAAGTACGAGCCAAGACTTATAATATTGACGAACTCGTTCTACGTCTACCGGAGAAGAAAAAGGACAAACTTAAGCCCAAGTGGGAGGGTCCCTTCATTATTACAAAGTTCTCACTAGAGGAGCGTACTGACTGCATGATGCATCCGATAACCGCCTCGATCCGAACCCATGGAATGCGGCCAGACTCCGAAGATTCTACACCTAGCACCGAACTCCCTGTTCGTCTCCTTCCCTTCGTTCCTTTTTATTTACTTTTCACCTCTCTTCTTTCCTTTCCTTTTGAAAAGCTCTAAAGTTTTACTGTGGCTAGACTACACACTTGTGACGCACTACTCTTCAAGTATGTGCGCTCATTATACCTGGGGGCTTCTTAAATAGAAGCTTAAGATAATTATCTTCCGGGCATCAAGCCCACTGCATATATGTCCTTTTTCCATATGTAGCTTTTCTTCGCCATTATATGCATCAATATGACTTAAGTTTTGGCCAGGCTGGGTTGCCTGGCTCCTGTGCTTATGCCCTACATTCCCGTTAGTTTGGCTAGGGCATAAAGGGAGCACCTCTGCGATTGTTACTGTCGGGTACACCGGACGTGTACCTCAGGCTGGGTGAACCCGAAAGCTAGCGTTCTTAAGGGAATATTCGGTCGGTGGACTAAAGTTGTTTTTTACCTATCACTATATAAACCCCCAGATGTTACATATACTACCCTTTTTTATCACAGTTCGGACATGCATGTTAATGCATGCGTACCTAGGGAAAGGAACCCTTAACGGAACTATTCTCTCTGGAAGATGTTTCTTACTATCCATGTAATATAACATAGCTAGTTGGGTACTTGTCTATTCAAGCAATTATGACCCCTACACCTGGTTTCCACACGTACCCCGGTTTATATTACCGACCGAGTATTCGGAAACACTCTGGACTGTCGGGTCCAGAGGATGAAGCGAAAAGGTCTGCCATGACAAATGTTTTACAATCCGACTAGGGACAAATATGTCAATTGAAGTACATAGTCATTTAGACTCAAATGCTTCTTCCTCTATACCATCCTACAGGTTTTTTACCTTGCAATCCTGTTGGGAATATTTCGCGGCTAATCCTACCTGGTCATATACGAGACTAACGGGAATTTATTTCCCATCTGACCCTATAGTTCTGACCCGGGCCATATGATTCAGATCGAGCTTGGTATACCGTGTTTTCACCATGGCCCAAGCCTCCCTCACACCTTCTCGATAGGCAGATATCTTCCATAGTCGAAAACGCCGTCGCGCTCCCTTGAAAAGTTGTACAAGCTCCCCCATACTTCCTGGTAGGGAGGTGGATGGCCACAAGGCCTTGGCGACACTCCGCATGACCTGCCAAACTTGCTCGTGCAGTTGTGAAAGCTCTTGTAGTAGATCACCTGAAGAGCCAGGCATCTCCTCTTCGGGACAACCAATTAGCATACCTACAGACATAACTCTGTTAGTTCCTATCTTTGCCGAACTATAAAAATGTTCGTTTGAGCACATACTAAAAATGCCACCTTGAAGCCTCTTATTTTCCTTCATGGAGTCAACCAGCTTGGCCCAAACATTATTCAATTCTTCACCCAACTAGGTATTGGCATCTCGGAGTTTGTTTTTTTCCTGTATGACACATGTAAGTACACGCTCGCCAGCGGCTGCTTGCCTTTGCGCTCCTTGTTCACCCTCTTGTGGGATTCCCGGATTCTGTTCCGGATTATCTGAGGATTTTGGTCATCAGATATTGTTAGCGTTATTGGTTTATACATACAATATTGTTTTTTCTCAATTCGGGAATACATACTAGTTGATGCCTTTTTGGATCTTGATAGCTCGGCCATAGCGTCCGTTAGCTAGGTTCGACACTCTTCCAGCTCTTGAGACAACAGGTTGTTCTTCTCCGAGAGAACCTATTCATACAATGATCCTTAAGTCAGTTGTACCAACTGCTTCAAGTCTCAGGGGCTACTGATATACATAATTATCAGATTTTTATACTTACCCGTATATATTTCAAATACTAGTCTGTGGCTCTAGCAAGCCCATCCTGAGCGACTCGGATGTACGCATCAGCCGAGTTGAAGGCATTAAAAGCCTCTTCTAAAAAACCAGGGTCACAGAGTGCAGCCCGCCGGCGCCGATGATTCATGGCGCTCTCCACTTCAGAATTTGTAATGGACATTCTATCCGAATCCTCTGTATGAGGACAATCCGGTGTCACTTCTGTGTTGGCCTCCATCCTCGAGACCGGGTCCGAAATCCGGCTAGTAGAGGCACGGTTGGCAGGATCCCCAGACATAGTCCGGCGGATGTTCTTTCTGCTAAAGCACAATGGATAGTGTCATACTTTAAGATGACAACCACGGAGCGTGTTTGAAGCCATACCTCCTTGATGACGGCCCCGGTATGTTTCTGTTCGCCTTTCTTTTTGAAGCCTACCCGGCACGGGCGCCCCTTGTTGGTGACTCGCCTCGGGTTCGGCTTGGCACGCCGATCGTCTTCCCTTTAGAGCATAAGAATTGTGCGGTGGGTAAGACGGAAGGAGTAAATCCTTTCCGGAAGATAAGTCTCTTGTTTACTTACATGCGATGTAGGGAGGAGGCCTGGATAGTCAGCAATGAAGGCCACTTCTGTGCCGTCAGAGCTCGCCTGGTGAAATACCCCTTCCACGATCTCCACGAATATATCCGGATCCTCTTTGAATCTGGGGTCAAGGGCCTGGTTATGGTCCTCTGGCTGTGGTGCCGGGCTATGGAACTCCCTGGTTATTTTCTGCCATTCCTGTTATAAATGGACGGAGTAAATATTTACGAAAAAACAAGACTCAGTGAATGAATAGAGTAGAGTAATGGATGGCAGCTCACCCAGATGGAGGGTTGTACATGGAAAATCCATCACGTGGCTTGGTGTAGATGAACTCCTCTCTTTCCCCCTTGTATAAACCGGACAGTATTTCCACCAGAGCGGTGGTGGAGTCTGGACCCTTCCAACCGCAGCGGGTGGTGTTGTCTTCTCCATTGAAGTGCCACATGGGACGCCCTCGTTATTGGAGTGGCTGAACCCCCCGCATTATGGATATCGCCATAACCTCGACTATTGATAATCCGGACTTAGCGAGCATTCTTATCTTGCTCATCAATTGAAGGACCTCCCTGCTATCTTCCTCTCCGAGGCTGCGGGGATACGAGTTGAGGCGTTTTCTCAGTGGAGCGTTTGTAAACTCGGGAAGGCCCATTCGGATTTGGTCAGGAAGGGAGACGTCCTCAATATAAAACCACTCGGAAGGCCATTCTTCGGATACCTTCTTCGGTGTGCCAGATAAGTATTCGGTCGTAGCGATGCGCCATATCTCGGCTCCGCCCACTTGGAATATTGACCCCCCTTGATTACGGGGGACGAGGCAGAACAACTTCTTCGATAGCTCAAAATGGGCTTCGCAACCTAGAAATAGCTCGCAAAGAGCGACGTAACCTCCGTTGTGCAGGATGGAGGCAGATGTGAAGTTGTGCAGCTGGAGGCCATAGAACTCCAGAAGCCTACGGAGGAACGTATGGATTGGAAATCTGACACCCCTCAGTAAGTAGGAAACAAGGCATACTCGCTCCCCCTGGATGGGTTGGGAAAGTTCTCTGCTTGCTCCCCGCCATCAAAGGAAGCCAATCCGGCTCAAACGGGGACTAGATATGTGGGAGGTAGAAGCCCTTAGGTCTGCAACTTCACTAATCGGCTGTGGGATACAATACACTTCTCCCAATCGCCTGGCTTGGTGTTGCGAGAGCGGGAGTGTAACGCCCCGGATTCGTTACGCCAGGTGTCCGCCAGTTATTCGCCCTCTTTGCCATGTCATTTGCTTGCGTGTTGCACTTTGCCATGTCATCTTATGCATTTCATATCATGTCATCATGTGCATTTCATTTGCATACGTGTTCGTCTCACGCATCCGAGCTTTTTCCCCGTTGTCCGTTTCGCAATCCGGCACTCCTATGTCCTCCGGCGTCCCCCTTTTTGTCTCTCGTTGTGAGTGGGTGTTAAACATTCTCGGAATGGACCGAGGTTTTCCAAGCGGCCTTGGTATAGCACCGGTAGACCGCCTGTCAAGTTTCGTGCCATTTGGAGGTCGTTTGATACTCCAACGGTTAACCGGGTAACCGTAAAGCCTCTTTTGTCTTGCAGCCCAACACCCTTCCAAAGTGACCCAAAGCCCAGCAAACTCCCCTCCATGCTCTCGGTCGTTCGATCACGATCGCGTGGCCGAAAACCGCTCCTCATTTGGACTCTCCTAGCTCCCTCTACCTATAAATATGTGCCTCCCCCGTCCAAATCGCAGATGAAACCCTAGCAAACTCCTCCCCGCGCCGCCGGACGCGTCCACGCCGCGCCGGACACGTCCACCGCCCGCCGCCACGTCGCTCCAGCCAATCAGCGGTCGCCACATCTCCTTCCCCGCCGCCGCAGCCAACCGGCGCCCTCCACGTCGCCTCCGCGCCCGCGCCCACTTCGCCGCACCCGCGCGGGCCCGCCGGGCCCAGCCGCGGCCCTCCCGGCCTGGGTCGCCGCGCCGCCTCCCGCGGGCGCCCGAGCCCCGCTGCCCGCCGCCGGGTCCCATCCCTGCCACCTGCGCGCCTCGCCGCCGGCGACCCCGCCGCCCGAAGTCCACCGCCCGTCGCCGCCCGGTGGCCGTCGGATCCCGCGCCCGCCGCCGGAACCCGCGCCCTCGCCGCCGTCCGCCGACCCCGCCGGCGCAGCGCCGCCCTCCGGCGACCTTCGCCTCCGCCGCCGCCGACTCCCAGCCGCCGCCGCGCCCGGATCCGGCGAGATCCGGGCGGGATCAAGCCGCCGCCGACGCCGTTGCCCCGATCCAGGCGGATCGGGAGGACGACGACCTCGTCGCCGGCCACGTGGGCTTTCCCCGCGGCCCAGCCCATCGCCTTGCCCCGGCCTGCCAACCCTCTCCCCCGTCTTGGGCCGAAGCCCGCGAGGTGAGCGCGCCCCCGCCGTCCTATCCCCCGCCCAGGCGACAAATTACTATATTGCGCTCGATCTGTTTTTTTCTTCAGAAAACTGCTAAGTCCCAGACTTTTCACATTTTCATGCCATGTTCATGCCATCACATCTCTGCATCCGTAGCTCCGTTTCGTGCGTGTAATATGTCAAATTGTTCATCTCAACGAGTACTTCATTTCATTCCATTGCATCATTTCCATTTGAGCTCATCTTGATGCCCGAAATGCTGTTGGAAGAGTGCATGTTGATGTTAATCTGCTGAAACTGTTATAACTTGCTCATTTGTCAGTTTTGCCATGATTGATGTGTGCATCCTATGAGGTTGTTGTCTACATGTGTTTTGATCTATGCCATGCCATATTTCCAGGGGTGCCATACATGTATTTTTGTGACTTGTGTAGTGAGTGCATTGAGCTTGTTAAGGAGGGTACTTGCTGTTGCTGTTTTCCTGACAGATTCTGTTATATTTTGTTGCTATGTAAAAATGCTTCTTCAAATCATTTCGTGCATTATTCTGGAGATGTTCACTAAGGATGTTTTCTTATACATGTCTTGCAATATCCATTCATGCCCCTTGTTGCATTTATAGCTTGCTGTAGATTGTTCATATCTTGCTCCAAAGTTGCTTGATAATGTTGCTGTCAACCTGTTAACATGAAGTTCAATGTTTCCATGATTGTTTGCTAGTGATCCATGCACCCTATGAACTTGCTCTTGCCATTTTTAGCTTCACAAACATGCCTTCTTACTGTTGGTTGCCTTGCCATGCCATGTAATGCTCTGTGGTGAGTGGTTTAAGCTCACCAACATGCCTACTTATTGTTGTTCCAGCCATGTTTGAATCTGTAATATAACTTGCCATGTTTACATGGGTGCCATCTTATCTTCTGATCCTTTTTGGCTCATGTTCAGTAAGGGACTCTTTTTCTATGCATTTAGTAGTATCATGCCATGCCTTTGTTTGCCATGATAAGTTCCTGTAACATGTTGTCTGACAGCTCTAAACATTGCAACCTGATGTTATTTCTGCCAAGTCTGAAACTGTTATTATTTGCAATCTTTCCATGTCCTTTTGAGCATGTTCTAGTGATTTCTGGAGATAGCTCAGTGTTCATGTTTTGTTATGATTACCTGTACTTCATGATCATGCCTTTTGTTATTATGTTGGGGTGCTGTAGCATGTTGTTTTGATGCTCGCAAGATGCCTAGTTGCTGTTATGGACATATTGTTGTTATGACTTGTATAGTGTAGGTGTTGAACCGTTGCTCCGTTCTGGGTGTGCTCTATATGAAACTTGCTTGTTTTTGCATGTAGTTTCATATTATCATGTTGCATCCTTGTTTTGGTGTGTTTTCTTGATGTTTGGATGCATTTAGCATCAATGCCATGCTTAACTTGTTTTGCTCATATCTTCTAGGCCGTAGCTCCGAATCTAATGAACTTTATATGTAACTTGACTAGAATTTCGTGTAGATCATCTTGGTGCATCTTAACTTGCTGTTTAACAACTTGAACATAAGGTTTATTCAGTTCTGCTCCAATTTCGAAATTTTCATATGAGGACTTACCGGAATTGTTATATGTTGTTCCCGGCCTCATTTAAACTTGCCTTGATGTGTTGTTCTTGTTTGCATCATCTCTTGCCATGAGTAGCTTTATGTAGCTTTGCCATGCATCATACTTGTTTGTGCATCATGTCTTGTCTATGTGTGGTATGTTTACTATGTTGTGTGCTTCTTCTCGATAGTTCCCGTTTCGTTGCGATCGTGAGGATGCGTTCGTCTACGTGTGGTTCGTCTTTGTGGCTTCATCTTCTTCATGGACTCGTTCTTCTTCCTAGCGGGATTTCAGGCAAGATGACCGCTACCCTGGATCTCACTACTATCATTGCTATGCTAGTTGCTTCGTTCTATCGCTATGCTGCATTACCTATCTTTTGCTCTTCAAGCCTCCCAAATTGCCATGAACCTCTAACCTTTGACACCCTTCCTAGAAAACCATTGCTTGGCTATGTTACCGCTTTGCTCAGCCCCTCTTATAGCGTTGCTAGCTGCAGGTGAAGTTGAAGATTGCTCCATGGTGGACAGGGTTATGTTGGGATATCACAATATCTCTTATATTATTAATGCATCTATATACTTGGTAAAGGGTGGAAGGCTCGGCCTTATGCCTGGTGTTTTGTTCCACTCTTGCCGCCCTAGTTTCCGTCATACCGGTGTTATGTTCCCGGATTTTGCATTCCTAACGCGGTCGGGTGATTTATGGGACCCCCCTGACAGTTCGCTTTGAATAAAACTTGTCCAGCAAGGCCCAACCTTGGTTTTACCATTTGCCTCACCACCACCTACCTTTCCCTTGGGAGTAATTAACCCAAGGGTCATCTTTATTTTAGCCCCCCCCGGGCCAGTGCTTGTCTAAGTGTTGGTCCGAACTGAGCAGCCTGCGGGGCCACCTCGGGGAAACTCGAAGTCTGGTTTTACTCGTAGCTTTACTTATCCGGTATTGCCCTGAGAACGAGATATGCGCAGCTCCTATCAGGATTTTCGGCGCATCGGGCGGCTTTGCTGGTCTTGTTTTACCATTGTCGAAATGTCTTGTAAACCGGGATTCCGAGACTGATTGGGTCTTCCTGGGAGAAGGTCTATTCCTTCGTTGATCGCGAGAGCTTGTCATGGGCTAAGTTGGGACACCCCTGCAGGGTATAAACTTTCGAGAGCCGTGCCCGCGGTTATGTGGCAGATGGGAATTTGTTAATGTCCGGTTGTAGATAACTTGACACCAGATCCGAATTAAAACGCATCAACCGCGTGTGTAGCCGTGATGGTCTCTTCTCGGCGGAGTCCGGGAAGTGAACACGGTTTCTGGGTTATGTTTGACGTAAGTAGGAGTTCAGGATCACCTCTTGATCATTGCTAGCTTCACGACCGTTCCACTTGCTCTCTTCTCGCTCTTATTTGCGTTGGTTAGCCACCATATCATGCTTAGTCGCTGCTGCAACCTCACCACTTTACCCCTTCCTTTCCCATTAAGCTTTGCTAGTATTGATACCCATGGTAATGGGATTGCTGAGTCCTCGTGGCTC
The DNA here is from genome assembly GCA_963921465.1 of Triticum timopheevii. Taxonomy (NCBI): domain Eukaryota; kingdom Viridiplantae; phylum Streptophyta; class Magnoliopsida; order Poales; family Poaceae; genus Triticum; species Triticum timopheevii. The sequence continues at coordinate 238,548,616 of OY997266.1, read as the reverse complement.
ACAAACTACTACAACAACAGTTGCAGGTACAGGTTATGCGATGATCATGACGCGAGAGCGATGTTTGCTTGTTTTGGAGTTCTTCTTCTGCTTCTTCTTCGATCAGGGGATAGGTTCCAGGTCGGCAGCCTGGGCTAGCAGGGTGGATGTCGTTTAAGTTTCTGTTTGTGTTTCATCCGTAGTCGGATGGTGCTCTTATGTATGATGATGTTGTATTCGTTTGGCATTGTATGCCTTATGTATGTATCCCCACTATTATGTAATGTTGATGTAATGATATCCACCTTGCAAAAGTGTTCCAATATGCGGGTCTATCCTTGGTGGGACCTTCGAGTTCCTTTTGGATAGGGTCGCATATTGGGCGTGATAAGTTGGTATCAGAGCCTCGACCGACCTTAGGAGCCCCCGTGATTGATCGTGTAGTTTGGCCGTTGTTGAGTCTAGAAGAAAACTTTTTCGGAGTCTAGTTATATCGGAGAGTAGGAATTCTTTTTACTCCTCAGCCCCTTCATCGCTCTGGTGAGGAATCTTGACGTAGGTGTTTTGAATTACTCCTTTTCCCTTTCAAAATTTTCTTTAGGATCACGCGGTTAGTTTTTGTTCGTTGTCCATCCTCTTTTGTCCGGCGCATTCCTCGTCAAGCTGATTCGAACCTCTCTCTCTTTGGGAGATCAATCCTCAGTTCTTTTGGATCGAAGTTGTTTTTCCATCCTCAGTTGTTTTCTTTTCCCACCCGCCCACCCTTCTTATTCTCGGAACCGGAGTCCGTTATCGAGTATCCATCCTACTCGTGCGAAGTCTTTGCTTTATTTCCTCAATTATTTCAACTGGTGTTTTCCCTTCAAGTTATTCGTCGGTTTCCCCTTCCAAGTTGCCTTTGTTTTTCCCGCCCTCCCACCCTTTTTCTTCCCTAAGTCTGAGTCTGTTTCGACCATCAATTTCTTTCATGCGGAACCTCTTCATTCTTCCCTCAATTATTTCAACCGGTGAATTCTCTTTTGTTAACATTCTTCATCTCTTTTCCGGTGGATTCAATTCAAGTTTTTTGGTGTTGATCGTATTCTTTTTCCTCAGCTCAAGTGTTTTCCCTGCTCGTTTGCCTCTCGCCGGTTTATCCTTCCGGAGTGTTCAAGATATCTCAGGAGATTTGTCTGTGTTTGAGTTAATTCGAGGTTGCCACCTGATTCAAATATTTCAATTGTTCCGGTGCATCATCTATCTGTTCAACAATCCTTTTCAACGGTGTTTTTTTAGTGGGCCCTAACCCACAGGTCTTTTCCCAGGATCTTACCTGACTCTTCTAATTATTCCGGAGCCATTCCTATTTCTTTTCAAGTCTGATGTAAGTATGATTTCATCAGTCAGATGCCTTTCCAAGATCGATCTCAAATTCATTTCATTGTTGGCTCAACCTCTTTGCTTTTCATTCTCCCGGAGTATCTCAGTAATTTTGGTGGTGTTTCTCGTCATCATTTGAAGATCGAAGAAGAGTTTTTCCTCTAAATCTTGCCCGTTCTCTTGAAGTTTCATGGTTCTAGCTTCATGTTATCCTCGCGAATTATTCCATTTGTCATCCATCCGGAGTATTTCAGGAGTTGCTTTCTCTCTCGATCATCCGGAGGCCATCATTCCAGAAGAATTCTTCTTCCTCACATTTTAACCACCGTTATCCAGTTGTCCCGGTGCTTCGTTCAAGTATTCTTTAATCAACTCATTATCTCTTCGTTCTTTTGCATCTAAATCCCCTCTAGCATATTTGTTCTTCTAATTCTTTCCGGTGATTCATTCAAGATTCTTTTCCTTGTTTATCATATTAATCCTTTCGTTCTTTCAATCCTACCGGTGGTTCATGAAGACTTTCTCAAGATTTGCGCCATATACCCCCTCAATCCTTTTCCAACAAGAATAAGTAATATGCAAAATCCATTGCTTGTCATCAATTTAATTTGATGAAGGATAAGCATACAATAAATATTATTCTTATTTCATCCAAGTGAGTAATCCCTTCCTTCGGAGTTTGTTCTTGATGTATAAATTCTAGTTCCAAGTGTTTTCATCTTTTCTTCTCCGGAGTTCAAATTTCCTCGGCCATCTCGTCGGAACCTCCATCTATATCATCGCAAGGCTCATCTTATTCTTTCATCCTTCATTCAATCTCATCATCCTTTTGTTACCGGAGTTCTTCATGGTGGTTCTTCATGATTTATTTCATTTTTCAAGAGTTCATCAAGATTTTGTTGGTGGAGTTCAAGTATCTTTTCTTCTCGCGTCTCAAAGTGCAAATAATTCTTCATTTTCTTCTGAAGTGAAGTTTTGCCTTTCTTCGTTCTTCCCAGATATTCAAATTCGTTCATCCCTCCTTCAAAGTTCTTTTCATTCCATTATTTCAATTCTTCCGGAGGTTTTGTGTTGTTCCTCTCATCAAGTGACATTCCATCCCCTCAAGCTCGTGTTCTATTCCTTCCATTTTCAGTCGGAGTGCTGCCTAAATCCTTCCAGTCTTATTCGTTTCTTTTCTCATTCTAACCACTCCGGTTAGAACGAGTCATTTCAGAGTCTATCTTGTTTCCATGAGCATTCGATTCTCGTCATTCTCGTCGTTCCTCTCTTCTTCTCGAGTGTTCTCGATTCTTTGCTTCTTCTCTTGAGTTCTTGTTTCACCTCATCCCTTTTTCCCTTCCGTCTCGGTCCTAAGATCTCGGGACGAGATCTCTTGTTAGTGGAGGAGTGTTGTAACGCCCCGGATTCGTTGCGCCAGGTGTCCGCCAGTTATTCGCCATCTTTGCCATGTCATTTGCTTGCGTGTTGCACTTTGCCATGTCATCTTATGCATTTCATATCATGTCATCATGTGCATCGCATTTGCATACGTGTTCGTCCCACGCATCCGAGCTTTTTCCCCATTGTCCGTTTCGCAATCCGGCACTCCTATGTCCTCCAGCGTCCCCCTTTTTGTCTCTCATTGTGAGTGGGTGTTAAACATTCTCGGAATGGACCGAGGTTTGCCAAGCGGCCTTGGTATAGCACCGGTAGACCGCCTGTCAAGTTTCGTGCCATTTGGAGGTCGTTTGATACTCCAACGGTTAACCGGGTAATCGTAAAGCCTCTTTTGTCTTGCAGCCCAACACCCTTCCAAAGTGGCCCAAAGCCCAGCAAACTCCCCTCCATGCTCTCGGTCGTTCGATCGCGATGATGTGGCCGAAAACCGCTCCTCATTTGGACTCTCCTAGCTCCCTCTACCTATAAATATGTGCCTCCCCCGTCCAAATCGCAGATTAAACCCTAGCAAACTCCTCCCCGCGCCGCCGGACGCGTCCACGCCGCGCCGGACACGTCCACCGCCCGCCGCCACGTCGCTCCAGCCAATCAGCGGTCAACACGTCACCTTCCCCGCCGCCGCAGCCAACCGGCACCCTCCACGTCGAATCCGCGCCCACGCCCACTTCACCGCACCCGCGCGGGCCCGCCGGGCCCAGCCGCGGCCCTCTCGGCCCGGGCCGCGCCGCCTCCCGCGGGCGCCCGAGCCCCGCTGCCCGCCGCCGGGTCCCATCCCTGCCGCCTGCGCGCCTCGCCGCCGGCAACCCCGCCGCCCGAAGTCCACCACCTGTCGCCGCCCGGTGGCCGTCGAATCCCGCGCCCGCCGCCGGAACCCGCGCCCTCGCCGCCGTCCGCCGACCCCGCCGGCGCAGCGCCGCCCTCCGGCGACCTTCGCCTCCGCCGCCGCCGACTCCCAGCGGCCGCCGCACCCGGATCCGGCGAGATCCGGGCGGGATCAAGCCGCCGCCGACGCCATTGCCCCGATCCAGGCGGATCGGGAGGACGACGACCGCGTGCTGGCCACATGGGCTTTCCCCGCGGCCCAGCCCATCGCCTCGCCCCAGCCTGCCAACCCTCTCCCCCGTCTTGGGCCGAAGCCCGCGAGGTGAGCGCCCCCCTGCCGTCCTATCCCCCGCCCAAGCGACAAGTTACTATATTGCGCTCGATCTGTTTTTTTTTCAGAAAACTGCCAAGTCCCAGATTTTTCACATTTTCATGCCATGTTCATGCCATCACATCTCTGCATTCGTAGCTCCGTTTCGTGCATGTAATATGTCAAATTGTTCGTATCAACGAGTACTTCATTTCATTCCATTGCATAATTTTCATTTGAGCTCATCTTGATGCCCGAAATGCTGTTGGAAGAGTGCATATTGATGTTAATCTGCTGAAACTGTTATAACTTGCTCATTTGTCATTTTTGCCATGATTGATGTGTGCATCCTATGAGGTTGATGTCTACATGTGTTTTGATCTATGCCATGCCATCTTTCCAGGGGTGCCATACATGTATTTTTGTGACTTGTGTAGTGAGTGCATTGAGCTTGTTAAGGAGGGTACTTGCTGTTGCTGTTTTCCTGACAGATTCTGTTATATTTTGTTGCTATGTAAACATGCTTCTACAAGTCATTTCGTGCATTATTCTGGAGATGTTCACTAAGGATGTTTTGTTATACATGTCTTGCTATATACATTCATGCCCCTGGTTGCATTTATAGCTTGCTGTAGATTGTTCATATCTTGCTCCAAAGTTGCTTGATAATGTTGCTGTCAACCTGTTAACATGAAGTTCAATGTTTCCATGATTGTTTGCTAGTGATCCATGCACCCTATGAACTTGCTCTTGCCATGCTGAGATTCGAAAACATGCCTTCTTATTGTTGGTTGCCTTGCCATGCCATGTAATGCTCTGTGGTGAGTGGTTCAAGCTCATCAACATGCCTACTTATTGTTGTTCCTGCCATGTTTGAATCTGTAATATAACTTGCCATGTTTACATGGGTGCCATCTTATCTTCTGATCCTTTTATGGCTCATGTTCAGTAAGGGACTCTTGTTCTATGCATTTAGTAGTATCATGCCATGCCTTTGTTTGCCGTGATAAGTTCCTGTAACATGTTGTTTGATAGCTCTAAACATTGCAACCTGATGTTATTTCTGCCAAGTCTGAAACTGTTATTATTTGCAATCTTTCCATGTCCTTTTGAGCATGTTCTATTGATTTCTGCAGATAGCTCAGTGTTCATGTTTTGTTATGCTTTACCTGTACTTCATGATCATGCCTTTTGTTATTATGTTGGGGTGCTGTAGCATGTTGTTTTGATGCTCACAAGATGCCAAGTTGCTGTTATGGACAGATTGTTGTTATGACTTGTATAAAGTGTAGGTGTTGAACCGTTGCTCCGTTCTGGGTGTGCTCTATATGAAACTTGCTTATTTTTGCATGTAGTTTCATATTATCATGTTTCATCCTTGTTTTGGTGTGTTTGCTTGATGTTTGGATGCATTTAGCATCGATGCCATGCTTAACTTGTTTTGCTCATATCTTCTAGGCCGTAGCTCCGAATCTAATGAACTTTATATGTAACTTGACTAGAATTTCGTGTAGATCATCTTGGTGCATCTTAACTTGCTGTTTAACAACTTGAACATAAGGTTTATTCAGTTCTGGTCCAATTTCGAAATTTGCATATGAGGACATACCGGAATTGTTATATGTTGTTCCCGGCCTCATTTAAACTTGCCTTGATGTGTTGTTCTTGTTTGCATCATCTCTTGCCATGAGTAGCTTCATGTAGCTTTGCGATGCATCATACTTGTTTGTGCATCATGTCTTGTCTATGTGTGGTGTGTTTACTATGTTGTGTGCTTCTTCTCGATAGTTCCCGTTTCGTTGCGATCGTGAGGATGCGTTCGTCTACGTGTGGTTCGTCTTCATGGCTTCATCTTCTTCATGGACTCGTTCTTCTTCCTAGTAGGATTTCAGGCAAGATGACTGCTACCCTGGATCTCACTACTATCATTGCTATGCTAGTTGTTTCGTTCTATCGCTATGCTGCTTACCTATCTTTTGCTCTTCAAGCCTCCCAAATTACCATGAACCTCTAACCTTTGACACCCTTCCTAGCAAACCATTGCTTGGCTATGTTACCGCTTTGCTCAGCCCCTCTTATAGCATTGCTAGCTGCAGGTGAAGTTGAAGATTGCTCCATGGTGGACAGGGTTATGTTGGGATATCACAATATCTCTTATATTATTAATGCATCTATATACTTGGTAAAGGGTCGAAGTCTCGGCCTTATGCCTGGTGTTTTGTTCCACTCTTGCCGCCCTAGTTTCCGTCATACCGGTGTTATGTTCCCGGATTTTGCGTTCCTAACGCGGTCGGGTGATTTATGGGACCCCCCTGACAGTTCGCTTTGAATAAAACTTGTCCAGCAAGGCCCAACCTTGGTTTTACCATTTGCCTCACCACCACCTACCTTTCCCTTGGGAGTAATTAACCCAAGGGTCATCTTTATTTTAGCCCCACGGGCCAGTGCTTGTCTAAGTGTTGGTCCGAACTAAGCAGCCTACAGGGCCACCTCGGGGAAACTCGAAGTCTGGTTTTACTCGTAGCTTGACTTATCCGGTGTTGCCCTGAGAACGAGATATGTGCAGCTCCTATCAGGATTGTCGGCGCATCGGGCGGCTTTGCTGGTCTTGTTTTACCATTGTCGAAATGTCTTGTAAACCGGGATTCCGAGACTGATCGGGTCTTCCTGGGAGAAGGTCTATTCCTTCGTTGATCGCGAGAGCTTGTTATGGGCTAAGTTGGGACACCCCTGCAGGGTATAAACTTTCGAGAGCCGTGCCCGTGGTTATGTGGCAGATGGGAATTTGTTAATGTCCGGTTGTAGATAACTTGACACCAGATCCGAATTAAAACACATCAACCGCGTGTAGCCATGATGGTCTCTTCTCGGCGGAGTCCGGGAAGTGAACACGGTTTCTGGGTTATGTTTGACGTAAGTAGGAGTTCAGGATCACCTCTTGATCATTGCTAGCTTCACGACCGTTCCGCTTGCTATCTTCTCGCTCTTATTTGCGTTGGTTAGCCACCATATCATGCTTAGTCGCTGCTGCAACCTCACCACTTTACCCCTTCCTTTCCCATTAAGCTTTGCTAGTCTTGATACCCATGGTAATGGGATTGCTGAGTCCTCGTGGCTCACAGATTACTACAACAACAGTTGCAGGTACAGGTTATGCGATGATCATGATGCGAGAGCGATGTTTGCTTGTTTTGGAGTTCTTCTTCTGCTTCTTCTTCGATCAGGGGATAGGTTCCAGGTCGGCAGCCTGGGCTAGCAGGGTGGATGTCGTTTGAGTTTCTGTTTGTGTTTCATCCATAGTCGGATGGTGCTCTTATGTATGATGATGTTGTATTCGTGTGGCATTGTATGCCTTATGTATGTATCCCCACTATTATGTAATGTTGATGTAATGATATCCACCTTGCAAAAGCGTTCCAATATGCGGGTCTATCCTTGGTGGGACCTTCGAGTTCCTTTTGGATAGGGTCGCATATTGGGCGTGATAGGGAGGAAGAGCTGCGAGTGCCGGCCATGTGGGAGTGGTTTGTTCGGGCGCGCTCTGATGATTCCTCGCTTGGGGAAGATGGTGTAGATTGGATTTGAAGATCCCCATCTCTTTAATAGACAATTTATTTAAATGGTTAGGGTGGCAAATGTAAAAATGCCCCGACTTCTCGCATTCGTTCGACACATGGAGGCTGAGACTATTAAGGTGTAGAAGCCGATGAGCGTAACATTAAATGGGAAGCCAGACACTGCTATTTACAACAGGTACTTTGAAAAGTTCGGAGAAGGAACCCGCCTTGCGATGCCGAAGACAATCTGCGCGCCGGACTCATTGTCATTGAAGCCTGGTTCAGGGGATATTGAGGGAGTCCTGGATTAAAGGGTCCTCGGACAGCCGGACTATATGCGTGTGCCGGACTATTGGACTATGAAGATACAAGATAAAAGACTTCGTCCCGTGTCCGGATGGGACTCTCCTTTGCGTGGAGGGCAAGCTTGGTGATTCAGATATGAAGATTCCTTTCTCTGTATCCGACTCTGTGTAACTCTAGCTCCCTCCATTGTGTATATAAACCAGAGGGTTTAGTCCGTAGGACAAGAACAATCATAATCATAGGCTAGATTCTAGGGTTTAGCCTCTACGATCTCATGGTAGATCAACTCTTGTAATACTCATATCATCAAGATCAATCAAGCAGGAAGTAGGGTATTACCTCAATCCAGAGGGCCCGAACCTTGGTAAACATTGTGTCCCCCGCCTCCTATATATTACCATTAGCCTTAAACGCATAGTTCGCGACCCCCTACCCGAGATCCGCTGGTTTTGACACTAACGGCGGGCGCCGGCGGTGGTTCTTGGTGGTGTGGCCGTCTCCGGTGAGGATGAGGGGTGAGGGCGGACCGAGAGGAGGTGGGGGAGCTCGTGCACAACAGCATATGAGGGGAGGAGGCTCGGGCTCGCCGGAACAAAGGAGGAAACCGCGGCAGCCGAGGCAAACTCCAGCGAAAAGAGGAGGGGGCCGAGGGCTCCGGTGGGCTACGAAGGTAAATGAGGAGTGGATGAGCTGCGGGAGGGCTCGGGGCATGCTTATATAGCCGAGCGGAGGGCTCTAGAGCAATGCTAGCAAGCTTGTGCAGTTCTCTAATGGAGGACAATGGTTGGGCATCGCATGGGCATGGCGTTTGTGGCTCATTTATAACGAACCACGACAAGGCATTGACGCAGGGCGACGCAGGGCATCACGGGGAAGCTCATGGAGAAAGTTTGAGGTCGAGACGAGGAGGAAGGAGACAGGAACTGTTGGGGAACGTTGCAGAAAATTAAATTTTTCCTACAGTTTCACCAAGATCCATTTATGAGTTCATCCTAGCAACGAGTGATAGGAGTGCATCTACAGACCCTTGTACATCGCGAGTGGAAGCGTTCAAGAGAACGGGGATGATGGAGTCGTACTAGCCGTGATCCAAATCACCGATGACCAAGTGCTGAACGGACAGCACCTCCGCGTTCAACACACGTACGAAGCAGACGACGTCTCCTCCTTCTTGATCCAGCAAGGGGGAAGGAGAGGTTGAGGAAGAAGACTCCAGCAGCAGCACGACGGCGTGGTGGTGGTGGAGAAGCAGTACTCCGGTAGGGCTTCGCCAAGCAACTGCGGGAGGAGGAAGAGGTGTAGCAGGGGGAGGGAGGCGCCAAGACTCAGGGTTCCGCTGCCCTCCCTCCCCCTTCCTTTATATAGGCCCCCAGGGGGGTAGCCGGCCCTAGAGATGGGATCTCTAGGGGGGGCGGCGGCCAAAGGGGGTGGAGTGCCCCCCAAGGCAAGTGGAGGCGCCCCCTCCCCTAGGGTTCCCAACCCTACGCGCAGAGGGGGGCCCAGGGGGGGGGGGGGGGCGCACCAGCCCACCAGGGGCTGGTCCCCTCCCCACTTCAGCCCACGGGGCCCTCCGGGATGGGTGGCCCCACCCGGTGGACCCCCGGGACCCTTCCGGTGGTCCCGGTACAATACCGGGTGACCCCGAAACTTTCCCGATGGCCGAAACAGCACTTCCTATATATAAATCTTCACCTCCAGACTATTCCGGAACTCCTTGTGATGTCTGGGATCTCATCCGGGACTCCAAACAACATTCGGTAATCACATACAAGTCTTCCTAATAACCCTAGCGTCACCGAACCTTAAGTGTGTAGACCCTACGGGTTCGGGAGACACGTAGATATGACCGAGACGGCTCTCCAGTCAATAACCAACAGCGGGATCTGGATACCCATGTTGGCTCCCACATGCTCCTCGATGATGTCATCGGATGAACCATGATGTCAAGGATTCAATCAACCCCGTATACAATTCCCTTTGTCAATCGGTACATTACTTGCCTGAGACTCGATCGTCGGTATCCCAATACCTCGTTCAGTCTCGTTACCGGCAAGTCACTTTACTCATACCATAATGCATGATCCTGTGACCAAACACTTGGTCACTTTGAGCTCATTACGATGATGCATTACCGAGTGGGCCTAGAGATACCTCTCCGTCATACGGAGTGACAAATCCCAGTCTTGATCCGTGTCAACCCAACAGATACTTTCAGAGATACCTATAGTGCACCTTTATAGTCACCCAGTTACGTTGTGACGTTTGGTACACCCAAAGCACTCCTACGGTATCCGGGAGTTACACGATCCCATGGTCTAAGGAAAGGATACTTGACATTGGAAAAGCTCTAGCAAACGAACTACACGATCTTGTGCTATGCTTAAGATTGGGTCTTGTCCATCACATCATTCTCCTAATTATGTGATCCCGTTATCAACGACATCTGATGTCCATAGTCAGGAAACCATGACTATCTGTTGATTAACAAGCTAGTCAACTAGAGGCTTACTAGGGACATATTATGGTCTATGTATTCACACGTGTATTACGATTTCCGGATAATACAGTTATAGCATGAATAAAGACAATTATCATGAATAAGGAAATATAATAATAACCTTTTATTATTGCCTCTAGGGCATATTTCCAACAGTCTCCCACTTGCACTAGAGTCAATAATCTAGTTACATTGTGATGAATCGAACACCCATAGTGTTCTGGTGTTGATCATGTTTTGCTCGCGAGAGAGGTTTAGTCAACGGATCTGCGACATTCAGATCCGTATGTACTTTGAAAATATCTATGTCTCCATCTTGAACATTTTCACGGATGGAGTTGAAGCGACGCTTGATGTGCCTGGTCTTCTTGTGAAACCTGGGCTCCTTGGCAAGGGCAATAGCTCCAGTGTTGTCACAGAAGAGTTTGATCGGCCCCGACGCATTGGGTATGACTCCTAGGTCGGTGATGAACTCCTTCACCCAAATTGCTTCATGCGCTGCCTCCGAGGCTGCCATGTACTCCGCTTCACATGTAGATCCCGCCACGACGCTCTGCTTGCAGCTGCACCAGCTTACTGCTCCACCATTCAACATATACACATATCCGGTTTGTGACTTAGAGTCATCTAGATCTGTGTCGAAGCTAGCGTCGACGTAACCCTTTACGACGAGCTCTTCGTCACCTCCATAAACGAGAAACATGTCCTTTGTCCTTTTCAGGTACTTCAGGATATTCTTGACCGCTGTCCAGTGTTCCTTGCCGGGATTACTTTGGTACCTTCCTACCAAACTTACGGCAAGGTTTACATCAGGTCTGGTACACAGCATGGCATACATAATAGATCCTATGGCTGAAGTGTAGGGGATGACACTCATCTCTTCTTTATCTTTTGCCGTGGTCGGGCATTGAGCTGAGCTCAATCTCACACCTTGCAATACAGGCAAGAACCCTTTCTTGGACTGATCCATTTTGAACTTCTTCAAAATCTTATCAAGGTATGTGCTTTGTGAAAGACCTATGAGGCGTCTCGATCTATCCCTATAGATCTTGATGCCTAATATGTAAGCAGCTTCTCCAAGGTCCTTCATTGAAAAACACTTATTCAGGTAGGCCTTAATGCTGTCCAAAAGTTCTATATCATTTCCCATCAAGAGTATGTCATCTACATATAATATGAGAAATGCTACAGAGCTCCCACTCACTTTCTTGTAAACGCAGGCTTCTCCATAAGTCTACATAAACCCAAACGCTTTGATCATCTCATCAAAGCGAATATTCCAACTCCGAGATGCTTGCACCAGCCCATAAATGGATCGCTGGAGCTTGCATACTTTGTTAGCATTCTTAGGATCGACAAAACCTTCCGGCTGCATCATATATAGTTCTTCCTTAAGATGTCCGTTAAGGAATGCCGTTTTGACGTCCATCTGCCATATATCATAATCATAGTATGCGACAATTGCTAACATGATTCGGACGTACTTCAGCTTCGCTACGGGAGAGAAAGTCTCATCATAGTCAACCCCTTGAACTTGTCGGTAACCCTTAGCGACAAGTCGAGCTTTATAGATGGTAACATTACCATCCGTGTCTGTCTTCTTCTTAAAGATCCATTTGTTTTCTATCGCTCGCCGATCATCGGGCAAGTCCGTCAAAGTCCATACTTTGTTTTCATACATGGATTCTATCTCGGATTTCATGGCTTCAAGCCATTTGTTGGAATCTGGGCCCGCCATCGCTTCTTCATAGTTCGAAGGTTCACCGTTGTCTAACAACATGATTTCCAAGACAGGGTTGCTATACCACTCTGGTGCGGAACGTGTCCTTGTGGACCTACGAAGTTCAGTAGCAACTTGATCCGAAGTACCTTGATCATCATCATTATTTTCCTCTCCAGTTGGTGTAGGCATCACAGGAACGTTTTCCTGAGCTGCACTACTTTCCTGTTCAAGAGGTAGTACTTCATCGAGTTCTACTTTCCTACCACTTACTTCTTTCGAGAGAAACTCTTTTTCCAGAAAGGATCCGTTCTTGGAAACAAAGATCTTGCCCTCGGATCTTAAGTAGAAGGTATACCCAATGGTTTCCTTAGGGTATCCTATGAAGATGCATTTTTCCGACTTGGGTTCGAGCTTTTCAGGTTGAAGTTTCTTGACATAAGCATCGCATCCCCAAACTTTTAGAAACGACAGCTCGGTGCCCTATTTAAAGTGAATGTAGCTGTCTCTAGAGTGTATCCCCAAAATGATAGCGGTAAATCGGTAAGAGACATCATAGACCGCACCATATCCAATAGAGTGCGATTACGACGTTCGGACACACTGTTACGCTGAGGTGTTCCAGGCGGCGTGAGTTGTGAAACGATTCCACATTTCCTTAAGTGTGTACCAAATTCGTGACTTAAATATTCTCCTGCATGATCTGATCGTAGGAATTTTATCTTTCGGTCACGTTGATTCTCTACCTCATTCTGAAATTCCTTGAACTTTTCAAAGGTCTCAGACTTCTGTTTCATTAAGTAGACATACCCATATCTACTACAGTCATCAGTGAGAGTGAGAACATAATGATATCCTCCGCGAGCCTCAACGCTCATTGGATCGCACACATCGGTATGTATGATTTCCAATAAGTTGGTTGCTCGCTCCATTGTTTCGGAGAACGGAGTCTTGGTCATCTTGCCCATGAGGCATGGTTCGCATGTGTCAAATGATTCATAATCGAGAGACTCTAAAAGTCCATCAGCATGGAGCTTCTTCATGCGCTTGACACCAATGTGACCAAGGCGGTAGTGCCACAAGTATGTGGGACTATCGTTATCAACTTTACATCTTTTTGTATTCACACTATGAATATGTGTGACATTACGCTTGAGATTCATTAAGAATAAACCATTGACCATCGGGGCATGACCATAAAACATATCTCTCATATAAATATAACAACCATTATTCTCGGATTTAAATGAGTAGCCATCTCGTATCAAACGAGATCCAGATACAATGTTCATGCTCAAACTTGGCACTAAATAACAATTATTATGGTTTAAAACTAATCCCGTAGGTAAATGTAGAGGTAGCGTGCCGGCGGCGATCACATCGACCTTGGAACCATTCCCAACATGCATCGTCACCTCGTCCTTCGCCAGTCTCCGCTTATTCCGCAGCTCCTGTTGTGAGTTACAAATATGAGCAACGGCACCGATATCAAATACCCAGGAGTTTCTACGAGTATTGGTAAGGTACACATCAATTACATGTATATCAAATATAACTTTAGTGTTGCCGGCCTTCTTGTCCGCTAAGTATTTGGGGCAGTTCCGCTTCCAGTGACCCTTCCCTTTGCAATAAAAGCACTCAGTCTCAGGCTTGGGTCCATTCTTTGACTTCTTCCTGGCAACTGGCTTACCGGGCACGGCAACATCCTTGCCGTCCTTCTTGAAGTTCTTATTACCCTTGCCCTTCTTGAACTTGGTAGTTTTATTGACCATCAACACTTGATGTTGTTTCTTTATTTCTACCTCTGCTGACTTCAGCATTGAAAATACTTCAGGAATAGTTTTCACCATCCCCTGCATATTGTAGTTCATCACAAAGCTCTTGTAGCTTGGTGGGAGCGACTGAAGGATTCTGTCAATGACCGCCTCGTCCGGGAGGTTAATGTCCAGCTGGGACAGGCGGTTGTGCAACCCAGACATTTTGAGTATGTGCTCACTGACAGAACTATTTTCCTCCATCTTACAACTATAGAACTTGTTGGAGACTTCATATCTCTCGATCCAGGCATGAGCTTGGAAAACCATTTTCAGCTCCTCAAACATCTCATATGCTCCGTGTTGCTCAAAACGCTTTTGGAGCCCCGGTTCTAGGCTGTAAAGCATGCCGCACTGAACGAGGGAGTAATCATCAGCACGTGACTGCCAAGCGTTCATAACATCTTGGTTCTCTGGGATGGGTGCTTCACCTAGCGGTCCATCTAGGACATATGCTTTCTTGGTAGCTATGAGGATGATCCTTAGGTTCCGGACCCAGTCCGTATAGTTGCTGCCATCATCTTTCAGCTTGGTTTTCTCTAGGAACGCGTTGAAGTTCATGTTGACATGAGCGTTGGCCATTTGATCTACAAGACATATTTGCAAAGGTTTTAGACTAAAGTTCATGATAATTAAGTTCACCTAATCAAATTATTTAATGAACTCCCACTCAGATTAGACATACCTCTAGTCATCTAAGTGTTACACCATCCGAGTCGACTAGGCCGTGTCCGATCATCACGTGAGACGGACTAGTCATCATCGGTGAACATCTCTATGTTGATCGTATCTTCCATACGACTCATGTTCGACCTTTCGGTCTCTGTGTTCCGAGGCCATGTCTGTACATGCTAGGCTCGTCAAGTTAACCCTAAGTGTTTTTGCATGTGTAAAACTGTCTTACACCCGTTGTATGTGAACGTAAGAATCTATCACACCCGATCATCACGTGGTGCTTCGAAATGACGAACTTTAGCAACGGCGCATAGTTAGGGGAGAACACTTTCTTGAAATTGTTATAAGGGATCATCTTATTTACTACCGTCGTTCTAAGTAAAAAAGATGCATAAACATAATAAACATCACATGCAATTATATAATAGTGACATGATATGGCCAATATCATATAGCTCCTTTGATCTCCATCTTCGGGGCTCCATGATCATCTTCATCACCGGCATGACACCATGATCTCCATCATCATGATCTCCATCATCGTGTCTTCATGAAGTTGTCACGCCAACGACTACTTCTACTTCTATGGCTAACACGTTTAGCAATAAAGTAAAGTAATTTACATGGCGTTCTTCAATGACACGCAGGTCATATAAAAAATAAAGACAACTCCTATGGCTCCTGCCGGTTGTCATACTCATCGACATGCAAGTCGTGATTCCTATTACAAGAACATGATCTCATACATCACAATATATCATTCATCATTCATCACAACTTTTGGCCATATCACATCACAAGACACTTGCTGCAAAAACAAGTTAGACGTCCTCTAATTGTTGTTGCAAGTTTTACGTGGCTTCTATAGGTGATCTAGCAAGAACGTTTTCTTACCTACGTTAAAGCCACAATGTGATTTGTCAACTTATATTTACCCTTCATAAGGACCCTTTTCATCGAATCCGCTCCAACTAAAGTGGGAGAGACAGACACCCGCTAGCCACCTTGTGCAACTAGTGCATGTCAGTCGGTGGAACCTGTCTCACGTAAGCGTACGTGTAAGGTCGGTTCGGGCCGCTTCATCCCACAATACCGCTGAAGCAAGATAATACTAGTAGTGGCAAGAAAGTTGACAACATCTACGCCCACAACAAAATTGTGTTCTACTCGTGCAATAGAGAACTACGCATAGACCTAGCTCATGATGCCACCGTTGGGGAACGTTGCAGAAAATTAAATTTTTCCTACAGTTTCACCAAGATCCATCTATGAGTTCATCCAAGAAACGAGTGATAGGAGTGCATCTACATACCCTTGTAGATCGCGAGCGGAAGCGTTCAAGAGAACGGGGATGATGGAGTCGTACTCGCCGTGATCCAAATCACCGATGACCAAGTGCTGAATGGACAGCACCTCCGCGTTCAACACATGTACGGAGCGGATGACGTCTCCTCCTTCTTGATCCAGCAAGGGGGAAGGAGAGGTTGAGGAAGAAGACTCCAGCAGCAGCACGATGGCGTGGTGGTGGTGGAGTAGCAGTACTCCGGCAGGGCTTCGCCAAGCAACTGCGGGAGGAGGAAGAGGTGTAGCAGGGGGAGGGAGGTGCCAAGACTCAGGGTTCGGCTACCCTCCCCCCTTCCTTTATATAGGCCCCCAGGGGGGTAGCCGGCCCTAGAGATGGGATCTCTAGGGGGGGCGGCGGCCAAGGGAGGTGGAGTGCCCCCCAAGGCAAGTGGAGGCGCCCCCTCCCCTAGGGTTCAAAACCCTAGGCGCAGAGGGGGGCCCAGGGGGGCGCACCAGCCCACCAGGGGCTGGTCCCCTCCTCACTTCAGCCCGCGGGGCCCTCCGGGATGGGTGGCCCCAATCGGTGGACCCCCGGGACCCTTCCGGTGGTCCCGGTACAATACCGGGTGACCCCGAAACTTTCCCGATGGCCGAAACAGCACTTCCTATATATAAATCTTCATCTCCGGACTATTCCGGAACTCCTCGTGACGTCCGGGATTTCATCCGGGACTCCAAACAACATTCGGTAATCACATACAAGTCTTCCTAATAAACCTAGCGTCACCGAACCTTAAGTGTGGAGACCCTACGGGTTCGGGAGACACGTAGACATGACCGAGACGGCTCTCCGGTCAATAACCAACAGCAGGATCTGGATACCCATGTTGGCTCCCACATTCTCCTCGATGATGTCATCAGATGAACCACGATGTTGAGGATTCAATCAACCCTGTATACAATTCCCTTTGTCAATCGGTACGTTACTTGCCTGAGACTCGATCGTCGGTATCCCAATACCTCGTTCAGTCTCGTTACCGGCAAGTCACTTTACTCGTACCGTAATGCATGATCCCGTGACCAAACACTTGGTCACTTTGAGCTCATTATGATGATGCATTACCGAGTGGGCCCAGAGATACCTCTCCGTCACACGGAGTGACAAATCCCAGTCTCGATCCGTGTCAACCCAACAGATACTTTCAGAGATACCTATAGTGCACCTTTATTGTCGCCCAGTTACGTTGTGACGTTTGGTACACCCAAAGCACTCCTACGGTATCCGGGAGTTACACGATCTCATGATCTAAGGAAAGGATACTTGACATTGGAAAAGCTCTAGCAAACGAACTACACGATCTTGTGCTATGCTTAAGATTGGGTCTTGTCCATCACATCATTCTCCTAATGATGTGATCCCGTTATCAATGACATCTGATGTCCATAGTGAGGAAACCATGACTATCTGTTGTTCAACGAGCTAGTCAACTAGAGGCTTACTAGGGACATATTATGGTCTATGTATTCACACGTGTATTACGATTTCCGGATAATACAGTTATAGCATGAATAAAGACAATTATCATGAATAAGTAAATATAATAATAACCTTTTATTATTGCCTCTAGGGCATATTTCCAACAGGAACAGGGACGGGAACAAGCCAAAGCATGCAATTTGCATGACATCAGCGTGATCACCACGTGCACTGCAGCAAACTTCGGGTTTTTGCCAGGACGACCATGTCTACTAGATTGACCCTAGTGCCCTTAGTCTAAATGAGGAAATAATTTGGTCCAGGGGCAAAGAAGAGATTTGTAGAAGACACCAAAGCAAACCTCCAGTCAAGTGTTTGTGCTATGCAGTGGGGACACCAGCTAGGTAACTCAGTAAATAGTTTGTCTGGTGGTGATAGAAAACTAAGGTGATGCTGATCACAAAAAATTAGACTAAGAGAAGGAGTTTAGATGAGGGTTGTTATAGAAAGTGACCCACTTGTCAGAAATGAGAATTTGGATGATGCACTCACATAGTTGCATCAATTGAGCTGAAAATGGTTATGGTCTAATGATTTTAAGATATTAAGATGCCCAAGGAGTTTCATGCCATTTGGATGAACCAAAATAGCACTTGCTTCAGAAAGATTTATTCTCACCAGAAACTTGGAAAAATTCCACAGGGAAAATGGTCAAAGGGATTGAGCCACAACTTGGTGGAGGGAGGTTATATGGATAATAAAAGGACTAGAAAAATTTGCAGCCATAATGGAGCAAGATACAATACACTTGCGTCACAAACTGAAATTTTGACTAGAAACTAAGAATTGAAGATGACCTCACATGGAGGCTTTACATGAGCTCAACTTTGGTGGAGGCCTATAATATGAGGATATGAAGGATTATTACAAAATGGCAACTCATTTGGATATTCCTAGCTTGCACCTCCTTCACAAAGCTTCTTTCTGGACAGAAACTTTGGAAAATCATAATTAAATAATTGCTAGGCAAATGAGGTTGCATTTTGGCATGTGGAAATGATATGGACATGAAAATATGTCCAAGGAATTTGAGGTCAATTGCTCAAAAGAAAATGGCACTTTCTTCACAATGTGCCATTTAGGGCAGAATAGGAAATGAATTATTTGAGCATGATGATAAATATGACAAATGAAATATTTTGCCATATTTGATAAAGATATGACCCAAAAATCTACGAGAATTATTTGGGAATTTTAGGAGTGATGGAAATATAGGTTGCTTCACAACCTAGGGCAATTTGAGTTATTTCTTTAATAGAAAAGGAATATTCTCAATAAAAAGAATATTGGGATTTGGGCTAGGATGAAAATGACAGGGTCTAGGGAAGGATTTGGGAATGACAAGCCACTCTGGAAACAAAGAAGAGGGCATCTTCTTCAGTTTCCAGACCACAAAGCAACAGAAAAAGAAAACTCAAGCAAAAACCTGAGATAAACAAAAGAAAAAGAACGAGCCAAAAATCAGGCTGTCACAAACCTTACCCCCTTAAAGAAATCTCATCCTCAAGATTTGATTGCTCAGGGAACAAGCATGGATATATTGGCTTAAGGAAACCGTTTCCAACTCGGGTATCCTTTTTTCCTTTATTGTTGTTCCCACTTAATTTTATCTGACTGGCTCTGGGTGGTTTGCTTTACTGTATCCACATTCTGACAGATCTTACCTTGCTGGTTCATGTTTATACTAGCTCCAATTTCTTTTTAGAACTGCTGACTTAGCTGACTATCATTGATTTTCACGACTGAAATATATGTCTGTCTCAAAAATCCAAAAGTGATTTCCGTTGGGTGTGTCATCCGACATTGACAACCTTTCATAAAGTGATGATCAGATTTTTCTGATGAAAACCCAAGCTCTGACTCGTTGCATTGGGTTTCTCCGATAAAGGCAGGTCTTTCGGGTTCCAAACAGTGAGTTCAAGCATAGCCCTTTCCTGACTGATTCTGACTCATCATAGAAGTTTCCGAATCATCTTAACTGGTTCAACTGTCTTGAGTATCGGATCCGTACCAAATATTTGACTGTCTCCTGTCGCGGCCAGCATAAAGGGTTTGACCTGGATGATAATATCTGCAGACTTGACTGATGGTGGTTCTGACGGACAAAATTTTATTCATGCCAAGCTATTCTTTGGTGATTCTCATAACGGAGGGCACATGCTTCCAGACTGTTATTCCTTATAACGATTAATCATGTTATAGGCATATCCATGTGGATCAATACTGACTTAGACTGTCCGGGGTATCTGCACCATGGGGGTCGTGCAACAACTTTCATACCTGCATCACTGGTCTTGCTCCTTCATTATTGTTTTCTTGATCTGGATCCTTGCTTGAAAGTGCTGGGTCATATTGCTTCTTCGTATGACCATAGTTTCTGTTAGGTACAAGATTCTGAGAGGCGTACTCTTATCTACATCTTCTGACATGGTAACCCATTAAATGGCAGGTTCAACACCTCTCATGTTCTGACCGCAGGAAAATGATCATCTGAACCCTTGCAAGAAATCGACAAATAAATCAGTAGCCACCAGAACGGTCTTTACAACTCAGTTCTGGGACATTACTGAAATAACTCAACCACGGCTCAGGACGGCCAAAAAGCAGCTCAGAGCTTGAGACCGGTTGATAAGAAGAAGGTGGCAGCTCCCTAAAATAGCCAAAAAGCAGCTATAGGGCTACTGTCACAAAAAGAAACTCAACAGCAGTACAAGACGGCTGAAAAGCAGCTCAGAACTCGTGACAGTCATTGAAGAGAGAAATAAACATTGGCATCCACCCCGGATAGCTAAAAATAGCTCAAGTCACAGGCGTGGTGCCTTCATTCGTGAAAGAAGGGACAAGGGCTCATCAGGATCATTTTCCAGGTTCACAGGTACTTGAATTGAGCTCATTGATGTCGTCAATCCTCATAATCCTTTGTCACACTACAGTGTATACTGAGTTTCTTCTCTTAACCATCCGCACGTGGTTGTCAGATCCTCATCCGAGCGACTTGTAAGATCTTGGTGGTATTCTCACCACATATCTATGAGAATCTGATTCTGAGATAGACGTGTGCTTTGACTGATTCTTGCTTCGGACCAAACTATTGCGGATCTAATTCTTGGGATTCACTGCCGTATGCTATCAAGTCACAGTGTACTACCTTGTGCCAATGTCTTACTGAGAAAGATGGGTGAGGTTTTGCTTGAAACTTTCATCAGAGCGTTGACCGAAGAAGAATGAATATCGTGCTTCATAAGCTTGCCCCCTTAAATACTTTGCTGGGGAAGGACTCAGTACCTTATGCCATAAGATTTTGCGGTTGCTTACTGAAGAAGGCAGAGTACCTTGCATGGGAAATCATCCATGTATCATACTGAGGAATATAGATGAATCTTGCCTTGGAAGCTTCTCTGGTATCTTGTGAGGGAGGATTAGGTTGCTTACACCAGAAGCTTCTTATTGTGATATGAGGATCGATTGTTGCTGCATTCTTAATCTGTGGCATACAACTACTTTGACCTAATCGAAGATATGGATGAGGTACTGGAGTTTGCTTCCTAGTCATTCCGGAATAGAATGGCTTGACGAACCACAAGAATAATAGGCATCGATGAACAATTGCACGCATACTCTTGACTATCAATTGATAGACGAACGTCAGAAAACAACTAAAGAGGGACAACTCCAAGGAACATGCGATTTTCTGAGTTGTGGGTGCATAGTTTAGCATGTCGAACGAGTTCAACATATTTCTTCTGGATAACCCATGCAAAAAGGATGGATTGGCAGAATCACAATATAGAATGTGGAAGTCATCGACATCACTCTTGTTGTGATCTTTTGGTTCCAGAACTTCTGCCATATTGGTTCATGGTATTGGAAGAAGGATTTACCACGGACCTCGAGGACTATCGCAAAGGTTACAAATATCCTAAAGGAACTAACAAACACTATCAACATGAAGTAAGTAGGGTGAATCTTGGGTTCAAAAACCCAGTAATAGAATACCTACTACTAAGTGGCATCACGGGATGCATGCTTTCGAGAATGACGGCCAAAATCATCACACTGGAAATATAAAGCATTGCTAGATTACTGGATGGTACTATAAGACAGCTACGGTCATAGTAATAGCTCCAACATATATGTCGAGGCAATAGAATACCTCAACTCAGTAGTTAGTATGGTTAATCTGGCCCAAAGTACATCGGAAACGGAGGGAAAGGATGTTGCAAATTCATCAAATTGTTTAGAAACTTGGGATGACCCAGACAACATAACGGCTGTAAATGCTCACAAAGATTTGAGACATCCTGCAAAATAGTGGCATGTCCACTCAACATCACAATATCAAGGTTCTGAAACCAGCAATGAACACACGGAACTAGTAGGAACTGAACTGAGGCTTGAATCCATCAATCCTATAAGTCTACGGATTGGTAACACATGATCCTAGTAGAAAAAAGAGAAAGCCTAGTTCCTTAACCCCGTAGGAAAGATAGGATGACTCGGATCAAAAGGGCATAAGGTATAAGGAGTAAAAAGATCCTTACGTTCCCATCCACAATCAATTACCTTATATAACTAAAGAATTTCTAGACTCGACTTGGACCAGTTTGGCTTGGTAATCCTACATGCAGTCAAGCTCTGATATCAAAGTTGTCAGGACCCCGATCCTATGCCACACCGATCTAGCATGTAACACCTCATATCATTTTGCGGCCTCACGCACGGTATTCCCATGGGTGTCGCCTTAACAGGCCCGGGACCGTTTGCGCCTTTTGGCTCACGTATATGATAGTGCCGCTAGCATCCATATGACAAAGAACCCGGGCTGACATGGCTAGTCATGAACCCAAAGTGGCACTAACTTACAGGGACAGGCATACGTGACCCAGCAACGAACGTGTCGGTCATCAGCGAGTGAATGCAGGCTGTAGCAGCTGGGCTAGCAAGACTTCGGAGAATCCGGGCTATAGTAGGCTAACAGGACTCCGGTAGACACTGCGTGACATTCCCCCGAAGGGACAGACACAAGAACGAAGAAGGAGACATGCCGGCCAGCCTAAGTGTTCCGGAGCAGTAGAAAGCTACTAGGGCTCAGTGGAAGCACTAGGAGACATTTCCCGGTAAGAGAGGCTACCAAGGATAAACAACTAGATAGTCAGATCCCACACATACCAACCATTTCAATAACATACACACAATATGCTCGATATGTGCAAATACAACATGACATCACAACATGACTCTACAACTCAAGTATTTTATTCAATAGGCTCCGAGGAGTGAGATATTACAAACATGGGTCTCATGACCCAACATTCAGAGCATACAAATCAAAGCACATGCGGAAAATTATCATGTTTGAGTACAGACATCTACAAATGAAAAAGGTTGAGAAGCCTGACTATCTACCAGATTCTGCCGAGGGCACAAGATTGTAGTTGAGGTAACAAGCTAAATGTCGAAGTCCACGCAGAACTAAAAGCGAGACTGTAGTCTCTCTACAAAAACATAAATTAAGTAAACGTGAGTACAAATGTACCCAGCAAGACTTACATCAGAACTAACTACATATGCATCATTATCAACAAAGGGATGGTGGGGTTTAACAGGAGCGAGCTAGCTTTGACTCGGTGGCTATCCTGAACTACGACCGCAAGTAACTCATTTGAGGTGGCGCACACGAGTCCACATATTAACCATTTCAATACACCTCCATGGATCCTCTCCCGTCTCCCTACGAGAACGCCATCCATAGCACTCACACTTATCTGCGTATTTTAGAGTATCCACTTTCACTTGTATATGAACTGTATAGGCAACCCAGAGGTCCTTTACCTACAAACACCAGAAACTAGTTGCAACTCCTAGACAGAGATCGAGCTGATTAATAAGTCGACAGGGGCACTTAAGCATTCCAATGTGTGGTAGTAGTTGTTCATGGATCACAAACACAGAACTCAGTTCCTGAGGACGACTTCAATGAGACAACCCACCATGTACTCCTACATGGCCTCTCACCGCTACCTTTACCAAATCGTGTTCACACACTTAGCTCTCACATAGTAGGACATGTTCACACACCTCCAATTCATCCCTGATGAATCAGACCTGACTCAACTCTAAGCAGTAGTAGGCATGACAAACAAACAAGAATGAGTAGGCACATCAGGGCTCAAACAACTCCTACTCATGCTAGTGGGTTTCATCTATTTACTTTGGCAATGACAGGTCATGCACTGGAAAGGGGTTCAACTATCGCAACATGTAACAGTTCAATCGTTGTTGTCCTAATGCAGTAAAGAGAGCAGGAGCAAGAGAGTGGGATTGTATCGGAATGAACAAGGGTGTTTTGCTTGCCTGGCACTTCTGAAGATAGTCTAGTTATTCATCGGTGTCATCAATCTCATCGTCAGAACCACGTCTACTGAGAGGGGACAAATACCGGCAACAGAGAAGGAACACAATCAATGCAATGCAACAAGATGATGCATGATCATGACATGGCAATATGTTGTGGTTTGAGATAATGCAACTAGCAACAATTTAAATGAAGTTGGTTTGAATCCAAGATTCAAATTCAAACTCCACATAAGGCATTTCAAATGCCATTAATTCAAATTGTCATATACAGTAGCTTTGGGTTGCTCAAACATGCATGAAAATGCCATAAACAGATTCTCTGGATTGTTCTAATAATTTTTCATAAATTATTTCATTTGGAGTTACTATTGAATTTATATGAATTTTAGAAGTTTTAGCTATTTTCTGGAATTTTACTAATTATTTCGAATTCAAATAAATCCAGAAAAGGATTTACTGCGTCAGCCTGGCATCAGTGTGACGTTAGCGGTCAATTGACCCGGTCCAGGTCAAACCTGACTAGTGGGGCCCACTGGTCAGTGACCCATTTGTTAACAAAGGTGATTAGCATTAAAATTAGTCCTAATCTAAAATTAGCAGGGGGGTTGGCCCCACTTGTCATTGACCCACAGAGGATCAAATCTGGTCAGGGGGGTGAAACCACCGGCAGATAGTCGCCGACGAGGCCCGACGCGGTGGCGCGGCTCGGAAAAGCCCCACAGGACACCGTTCGATGCGCCGCTAGGTGCTCTAGAGAGCTGAAGCGATGGCACATCGATCGGTGGTGGTGCCCGAGCCTGGGGTGGCCGGCATTGGCGGCGACGACCATGCTTGCAGCCGCCGGAGTCACTACAAGAAATATGTCAACTTGTGACCTTGACTATTTGTCACTGAAAGGTCATTGTTTTTCATTTGCGACCTTTTTGTGACCAAAAACAGAAGGTCAAAAGCTGGCAGTCATAAACTGAAATTAACGACCTTCACTGTGAGAAGGTCGTAGACGTTTACGACCAAAATATGCCTACTGTCTTGTTTTGGTCACTAGCAGCCTCCCTAGGCCATGTAGGCATCTGACGTGGCAATCTGATGTGGCACAAGAATCAGCCCGGTCCAATTCGGTGTTTATATGGGCCGAGCCCATTAATTCAGCCCATTTATAAATTTTTTCCTATGAATTTTTTGTCAGCTTCATGGACCAAGCCCAACATTGCAGCCTTTTTATTTTTGGCCCATGGCCTTCATTGCAGCCTTTTTATTTTTGGCCCATGGCCTTTTTGTCTCAACAGTTTCATTTTTCTTTTTTTTGTCAGGGTCACATTCTTCATTTTCCAATTTAACATAAATAAATACACAATATTTAAATTGGCACAAAAAACACACAAAGTACTTCAAATATTACCACCCAGTGTTGCTGCTGTACAAATATTACCAGTCAACACAGAGTTGCTGCTGTACAAATAACTCTAACATACAATAGTGGAAGTCATAGTTACATGCTCCACAAGTTCAATAACATGGTACTTTACAAGCTCTACAAGTGTTATGTTCTTCAGCATGGAGCTCCTTCGACAACGATTACAAACTAGGCACCTGCTCTTCTTGCCACTTTGAGGAGATGGATGCTCGCCATGGTGTGGTTGATGATGCACACGACCATGATCTTCTTGCCACTATTGCATCCATGCGCTCGATGATGGGGGTACCAATGCATACAAGTAGAACAAAATTACTAGCATTAACCCACAACTTCAAGTACAAGCTAAGTATGTATCAAGTGAAAAAAAACAAGTTTATACGCTAGTACAAAATCACCATCATTAACAAATTTGTATGAGAATGAAAACACTCATCAGTACTGGATTAAACACAGTGCTATCTTCATATTAGCAAACATAATATCTTGTTTTCATATTCTCAGTAGGCAAGTACAGTCTGCTTCAACCCATGTTCTAAAAAAGATGTTTATCCCTCCCAGGAGTACATTTGATGGTTTATTATGGGACGGAGGTAACATGTATCAAGTAACTACAAAAACAAGTTGAGTAAAACAGTAAAAATGCTGCATGGAACAGTCTTCTTTTATATGGGTATGTTTCAATTGCATACAACAAGACAAGTCATTAATTCAATGTGAATATCAATTCAAATTGCTGCATTGCTGTAGCATATCCTCCAATGACAGATTATTAGTAGTCTTCCCAAGAATCAAGATGCATTATTTTGTCACCAAACTTTCAGAGTGGGCATCAGCGCAGATTACAATTAGAAACCCATACATCATCGATGGACTACCTAACAAAACCAGCTTCCCACAAACACGGGACAGTGTGCGTGCGTGAGCAGGTGCAGGACCAAATGAACCATGGCGGCAACAGCAGTGATTATGGGTGTTGAAGGGAAGGCAGAGTGGGCAACAACAGAAGTGATTACCAAGAAGTTGTGGTAGACGAACGCCCTGGGCTCCCACGAGATGACCTCCATCCACTGTGCACCGCGCTTGCCCAGCCCCTCGCTGCACCCACCCACGAGAATATGGTATGCAAGATGCCTACAACACATTCATACTTGACAATCATTAGGAACACAATAAAGAGAACTACACTAAACAGACACGTTTGTTATAACTGGTCCGTTTGAAGACTAATTGTATAAAGGAAAGCTTGCTTGCTTCAGTTTTTCTTTTCGCACAAGTGCAAATGTCAAGATGAAACAAGGAGCTCAAGGAATCAATCCCCAACACATCAGTACATCAGCTGCAACTAATCAGACCACGGCATAAATAACGCGCCACGATATACTAGTAAATTGAACTACTACTGCTACTGCTTAGTACATCAGTATCAAAGAGTGGATTTTGGCTACCATATATACATGTACTAATAAACTACAGTACTAGTAAAAGAGTGAACACAAAAGGCAAAAATTCGGCATCCAGAGACATCCTGAACTTGTTTCCAGCAGAACCTCCGCGACCTGCAGTTCAAGAACAAGCACATACAAGCTAGTTAGATAAAAAGATCACATATCTACAGTACACTAAACAATTAATCCAGAGATGCATGGCAGCCACACACCAGTGCTATGATTCATGTTCACAGATTAACCTACTTAATTATCCAGAATGCTTTTGAGGAAATTCTCACAGAATCATTTCTCAGTGTGCTTCCTCGACCAAGTAAACAAAAAGTAGCATATGCAACAGTAAATAAAAAAAGCTATTGCCCATGTAATGATCAAATGGTTTCAGTCTAATTCTAATCTAGTTCCATAGATACAATAAAATTTATTGTCTGGCGGCATGCTCAGGAAATGGTGTTAATCTAGCGAACAAACAAAGACCAACTGGATAAGCATGGATGCACAAACATGTGTCAGAACTGGTCCAAGTTGTATAATTTTAGGCTTGGGGTGGCATGTGTTGCTTCAGAAGCCAGCAGGACTCAATAGCTGGAGCTTTCAAGCACTTTCTTCAATTTGTGGTTTCTCAAGACAGAATAACTTTGGAGTACTCTAAACTGGAGTACACAGAGTAGTTATTTGCTTGATCTGAAGTTTGACATATACGATAGTGGGAGATGTAAGAAGCAAAACGATGCCGAAGCCACAACCTCAAATCAGGAACAAAAAACATGCCAGCTTGGCCATGCTCTTCCTAGAGTTATTGCAGCAAATTATGAGCACTCGACAAGCATATATGAACATATAAATCCACATACTGAACATTTATGGCAGTTCTAGTAACATATCAAAAGTAGGAAGAGATAGGTCAGATTACACAAATAAGAGTCCATATTCTGAGAAAACGACAATTAATAAAAGTGCATAGCTGGGGCTGGCCAGAATCCCAACTGTTTGCAGAAGCTTTTAAAGTTACTTTAAAGTTGAAGGATTTAAGAAACTGCCAGTCAGATAACTAAACACAATGACTTCAAATAACTAAACGCAATGACTGCTCGTACCAATGTTTAGAATAGCCTCCAAAAAGATGCCAGAAAACGATTTCCTTCTCAAATACAACTAAGCACTAAAATATGGCTTTAATTATATTACTAACAGGAACATGAATTTGCATTCATAATCTTGGCAACAAGTACCAGTAAAAAATTCAAGTAAAAGGCATCTAGAGACTATCATAACTTCATAAGGTCATAGTGGATGAAGTCGTTCCTCCCGATCAACACAAAGAACACCGACCTCCTGAACAGGTCGACTGTAGCTGCCTCCCCAAGAGCCAGTGCCAACTTCTCATATGTGTCCTCAACCTGCTGCACCTGCTGGGTCAGCGACACATGCATCCCCTGCAAGCGCAACCAAAATCGCAAAAACCCCAATCGGGGGCACCTCATTGTACTTCATGAGCATGCATGGAGGCCAAACAGGGATATCAAAGCAATTGCATCCAGATTCTATCTTCTGCAAATCACAATAAACTCCAGTCACATTGTGTAGTATCAAATATAAGCAACAATGCAGCAGCTGAAACCACTACCTTACTAATTTGTAGAAAACTTCATGATGTAATCAAATATTCACTTAAGGACTGGGTTATCGATTACAAGCTAAGTAAAATGCAAACATACTCATATTGTAGTGATGGATCCCAAATCATTTAAATTAGAGTAGTTCGTTGTTAACTCATTTAAATTAGAGTAGTACAAAAGAAGTAAACCAAGTCGCCGATCGAACAACGGACGACCAAACAGGGTAGAAAGCGTGATTGATTGCGGGCACAATGTCGCTACTAGTACCATGTCCGTACTCGATCTGTACTGCTGTATGATGGCCAAGTACCCCAACGACTGACAACGAGGTGGACGAAAAAAATTGAATCACCGACGGGCGAGCATGGATCGCATAATTTGCCCCTGAGTGCACGACGGGAGACGGTGACTAGACTGGGGTATACGTACACAAAATTCCACATGAATAGATCTGACCTCGGCATCTGAGCGACTCAACAGCAGTGGCAGTGAAGGGGCGGATGCAAAATGCAACTTCTTCCGACTACACAAAGTTCAGCTACACTGGTAGGCACTTGACACCCCCCAACTACGTCTGTAAGCCCTGCTCTATGGTTTAATTGAAACTAACTCACGGTCTATTATATTGATGATAAATTTGTTCTTGGATACTACATATTATCTAGTGCAAGCACTCATCTTCCTCTCACACCTCACGGAAGAGATCCATCGAGCACTAACCATCTAGTGCATATCACGAACAGGTCTAACGCGGCAAGCGATAACGAACCAAGGATAAAGGTAGGAGGGAGATGGATCTCATCTATTACCTGGGAGAGAAGCCCACTGCCAGTCGCCGGTCGCGGTCGCTGGAGCCGAGGGAGCCGATGGCTCTGTCCCGTCCTGGTGGCCGGAGACCCTAGACAGGCCACGCGCGCGCTGGGTCTGGCCAGATTGATGGAGCGCCGTGCTCGTCGGCGAGCAAGACAGCCGTGGTTGCTGGGCGGCGACGCCTCTATCTCCGGTGAAGTCGAGGCGGGCGGTGGAGAGCAGGGCCGATCGAGATAACAAAGGGAGGGAGAGGGTTGGGGGTGGCGGGCGTGGGTGCGTGGGGGCTGAGGGGGTGAGGGAGATGGATCCATGAAGTACGGTGCCATGGCTTTCCGATCCGCACGACCGTCGCTGTGGTTTTGGATCTGCGGGAAGGGGAGAGGATGGCGATGGTGGCGGCGGCGTATGGATCTGGGAGGGAGAGGAGGGGAAGTCGTGCGGGGACGAGGGGTGTGCGGGGGAGAGTGGGTGGGTGTGGGTGGCTGAGAGGGTGGACGTTGGATCCATCCGTCGTGGACGACTCAAATTTCGTAGAGCGGAGCGATCCACATGAGAGATCCTGATTGGTTCAATATTTTTGTCATTTAAAATAGTTTCTAAGTGCTAAAACATAGTAAAATGTGAAGCAACTGCCTGTATTATTTTGCAAAATGGCACCACTAAAATTTTCACTCAAATTATACCACATTTTATGAATGATCACCAACTTTAATGCATTTCCAATCTTTCTACCTATTTTTGGCCATTTAAATGGGTTCCTTCCGAAACAGCTGGGACTGGGTCAAATTTGAACTACACTTACTTCATATCCTTCTTGTTATTTTTTACATAAATCATTTTAAGATACACAAGTATATATTTCATCACAGATGCGCCAATAGTTTTGCAAGATTCCACACATAGATACAAATGGTCAAGCCCGTCGTTTTGACCGCATTTTAAAACGGGCATAAAAAATTCAAAAAAAATCAAAAAATTGGAAAACCTTCGCATTGTGTCATTATATGTGACCAAGTTTCAAGGAAAAATAATAAACTTGTAATACGGAAATTATTTTAAAAAAGTGTTCTCAGAAATGAGCTGTCATGCGTGAAGATTCATGGCTTTCAAGCCAAATGGTCAATCTTATGGCCACATTCATGGCATAGTTTGTTCAAATGATCTCATATTGTGCACAAGGGTGCATCTTGGAATTCCAAACAATGTTGCCTGAGGGAGTTTTCACTTTCATTGCACAAAAGAGCCATTTTCCATTTTTCGAGTGCCCCAAATGAGATTTTTTTTGTGAAGGACCTACCAAATAATTCTTGCAAAATTTGACCAAATCATTTTTCTAAAATACTAGGCCATATTTAATCCACAATTGAGCAAATGGTTGGGTGTAAAAAGTTTTGATCCACCTCTGATAAAAAGACAAATTTCCGCCGATTCAGTTGGAAGCGGGTCAAATTTGAACTGCAGCTGCCTCATACTTTAATCTTTATTTTTTCCAAAAATCATTTCTAGGTACATAAGTATCTATTTAATCATAGAAACATCAAAAGTTTTCCAAGATTCAACCACTAGCTAGGAACGGGCAAGCCCGCCGTTTTGACCGCATTTTGAAACGGGCTTTAAAAATTAAAAAAAATCAAAAAATTGGAAAACCTTCGTATTGTGTCATTATATGTGACCAAGTTTCCAGGAAAAATAATAAACTTGTATACAGAAATTATTTTAAAAAAGTGTTGTCAGAAATGAGCTGTCATGCGTGAAGATTCATGGCTTTCAAGCCAAATGATCAATCTTATGGCCACATTCATGGCATAGTTTGTTCAAATGATCTCATATTGTGCACAAGGGTGCATCCTGGAATTCCAAAAAATGTTGCCTAGGGAGTTTTCACTTTCATTGCACAAAAGAGCCATTTTCCATTTTTTGAGTGCCCCAAATGAGGTTTTTTGTGAAGGACCTACCAAATAATTCTTGCAAAATTGGACCAAATCATTTTTCTAAAATACCAGGCCATATTTAATGCACAATTGACCAAATGGTTGGGTGTAAAAAGTTTGGATCCACCTCTGGTGAAAAAGACAAACTTTTGCCGATTTAGTTGGAAGCGGGTCAAATTTGAACTGCAGCTGCCTCATAGTTTGCTCTTTATTTTTTCCAAAAATCATTTCTAGGTACATAAGTATCTATTTAATCATAGAAACATCAAATTTTTTCCAAGATTCAACCACTAGCTAGGAACGGTCAAGCCCGTCGTTTTGATCGCATTTTGAAACGGGCTTAAAAAATAAAATAAAAATCAAAAAATTGGAAAACCTTCGCATTGTGTCATTATATGTGACCAAGTTTCCAGGAAAAATAATAAACTTGTAATACAGAAATTATTTTATAAAAGTGTTCTCAGAAATGAGCTCTCATGCGTGAAGATTCATGGCTTTCAAGCCAAATGATCAATCTTATGGCCACATTCATGGCATAGTTTGTTCAAATGATCTCATTGTGCACAAGGGTGAATCTTGAATTCCAAACAATGTTGCCTAAGGAAGTTTTCATTTTCTGTGCACGAAAAAACCATTTTCCATTTTCCGAGTGCTTGAAAGGAGTTTTTTTTGTGAAGGACCTCCCATATATTTGTTGCAAAATTGGACCAAATCAAGTTTCTAACATACTAGTCCATATTTAATGCACAATTGACAAAATGGTTGGGTGTCAAAAGTTTTGATCCACCTCTGGTGAAAAAGACAAATTCCCGCCGATTCAGCAGGAAGCGGGTCAAATTTGAACTGCAGCTGGCTCATAGTTTGCTATTTATTTTTTCCAAAAATTATTTCTAGTTATATAAGTACCTATTTAATCATAAATACATGGTTTGGTGGCGATACATCGAGGTTTGGACGGTGGCCTAGGGCCCCAACTCTAGAGCGCGTAAACTCGCATGCCCGCCGCATGGTCACCGTGTGACCGTGGTGTTGCCATGTGTTCTAGGCGGCCTAGGCATGTCTAGTGGGTTGGGCACTCACGAGGAGACCGATCAATGCTCAAACATGAATAAGTAGCCAAGTGTTTGATTACCGGTATGGGAAATGCACATGGCCAATGGGCGTGAGTTTTGGCTGAGGATGATCAGTTACTAAGAAGACCGTCTTCACAAATTTTTAGCTCAAAAGGAGGAGCCTAGGTGGTACTTGCTTTGCAAAGTACCACACTAGACATAAATACGAATGTTGAAGCTGGGCTCAAAATAATGAATGGATTGAGCAGGCATTTGGTGGAGGATGGTTATTTGGGCATAGGAAAGCACCGTAGAAAATGGATACTATTTGGACATGCCAAAGTGGTACTTCCTTCACAAAGTGTTTTTCTGAACAAAATAGGAAAATGAATATTTTTGAATTATTTCTGAACTAGGCAAGGAAGGTTTTTTTACATATTTGACGAAGATATGACCCAAAGAATTTATGAGATTTTTTCGGGAATTTTGGGAATGACAGAAATATAGGTTGCTTCACAACCTAGGGCAAAAACTGCCACATGGACATGACACATAGGCAAAACTGATGAGGTGGCGCCTAGTCATAGCAACCCACCACAATTTACAAGGTTATGACCATCTATATTGGTCATGATCAGCTAGAAATAAGGCAGCGGAGCAGTGCTATCTGCTTAATGACCATTTCGTGTAAGGAAATTACGACCTTTCTGACCAAAATGGTCGTTCTAGTTTAGGGTTTGGAGCCCCCCCGAACAGCTTTTGACCAATTGGTCTGGTCATAGATCTATGACCAATTCTTCTAGGGTCACTGATAGAAGGTCACTAGTTGACATATTTCTTGTAGTGAGTTCGGCTAAGCATGGGCTGGTCGCTACGGTGCACCAGGGGGCCAACGGATGGGCTAGGAGGAATCCAGGGAGGGCCCTGAGCACTCCGGTGAGATTGGCTCGAGCAGGGCGGGTCGTGAGCGACGAGCTCATTGGCAATGGCGGCGGCCGGAGCACGGCCACGGTGGAGATGGCGGCTAGAGGGCGTGCTAGAGTGAGGAAACAGGGGGAACAACAAGAGTCTCACGGAGCTTGTAGCAGGCGTCGGAGCGGGCTCGTGGAAGGCCGGAGCTGAGCAAGGGGGCGAGGTGGATCTCGTTGACCTGAGGAGCAAGAAGGCATCGGAGACAATGCTTCGGGGCATCCGGCATTGCACAGCTCGTCGAGGAGGAAGAGGGGGACTAGGTGGAGCTCTTGGCCAGCTCGGGGCGACATGGAAGCGGCGGTGGCTGCGCAGGCAGTGAACGGCAGCGACAACCACGTTCAGGTCCGAGGTGCGGAGCGAGATGAAGAGCATCAGGGGAGGGGATGAGCACGAGAGGGATTGAAAGGGCCTGGGGGGTGCGTGGCGTCTTTAGCAGCATCGGGGAGGCAACATGCAGGCAGGAGGTGGCGCACACCCCTGTCCTCCTGGTGGGAGGAGAGGGATGACCGGCAGCTGGGCTGCACAGCACTGGGCCGGCCAGCGGACTGCGGTAAGTGCCATGTAAGTCACTCACACTCTCTCTCTCTGATTTTCTATTTTAGTTTCTGTTTTCTATTTATTTGGCTCTGTTTTGATTTAGTGTAGCCACTAAATCATTTTCCTTTGTTCTGATGATTTTTGCAGGGACTAAAAATATTATTCTAGAGCCCCTCACAATATACCAGAATTATTGAAGCAATAAATATTTGTAACATATATTTGCTCCAAGTCCAAATACAGTATGAATTAAATCAGAGTCCAAAACAGTCATGAAAAATGTGCATCATCTCTGGTTACTATTTCCAGCATTTTTCCAAAAACAATGAACATTTTTTAAGGCCATTTTGGGGTCACTGAAAAATATTTTAGTTGAACCTATTTGAATTTCATTTGGTGCTAGGGTTTATCAAACCCCATTTCAAGTTCATTTGAAAATTTAAACATGATGCAACACCGGATGCTAGCACTAGGCATTACCAAAACTAGGGATGTGACAATGAACCACACATGATGGAGGAACATCCACTGCAATATGATTTGGTCTTCTCTCGATCGCAAGGCGAGACTATTTTTGGAATACAAACTTTAACTTAGGCAAAATGATGCCCATTGTATAATCAGACCAAAGCAATGAAGCACCTAGTGTTGGCCAATAAATAGTAAAGTACTACTTTTCCGCAGTCCATGAAATGACTATCCAATCTTTCTGTCTATTTTGAAATGGCACTGCATGCAGTGACTATACTATTCTCTTGTGCAGTTCAACAAATATTGCGGTCACTTTGTTTGTTTGCCAAATAGCAACGGGCAGACATCTCTGTCTGCACAAATATCAAGCAGCTAGTAAACATATACCACACCTTGTATTTTCGGTTGAAACATGTCTCTTCCGCTTAGCATCTATCATGTTCTGCACTGGACATTTTGATACAGTTATGTTTTGCCCTGGACAATTTCATACTGAATTGATTTGCTAGTTCAGAGCAGAAATATAGCGCCTATTCTTCATCAGACCAAGGATATCCACGTTCGTAGTGATGGAAGAGGTGAAATCGGTACAACCGAAATTGAGCATCCAATCATTGAATCCTGTAATGCACCTCCAATGTAGGTCCACCCTGCTAATAAATTCACATGCAAACCACTAGTATTACTATCTAATGACAGTACAAAAAGAGTAGCAAGATAGTAGCAAACCATGTACCTTCGTAATGAATAGCTCATAGTGGCACCAATTGGATATAAAGGTTTGGAAGAAAACATGCTCCTAATGTTGAATAAGTTGGACTTTTTGTGCAGTTCAACTAAAATCGAGCATCCCTGTTTGCATAGATATTGAAAGTGTGATTACTGTAAAAATGACACTAGTTGAAGCATAGACTCACCAATATAAGTGAGGGAGTCCTGTATTAGGGGGTATCCAGACAGCCGGACTATATACATCGTCCGGACTATTGGAGCGTGAAGATACAAGACTCAAGGCTCCGTCCCGTGTCCAGATGGGACTCTCCTTTGCGTGGAAGACAAGCTTGGCGATCCGAATATTATGTTTCCTTCCTTGTAACCGACTCCATGTAAACCCTAGCCCTCTCCGTTGTCTATATAATCGGAGAGGTTGGTCCTTAGAAGGCCGATCACAGCAACAATCATAATCATCATAGGCTAGCTTCTAGGGTTTAGCCTCTACGATCTCGTGGTAGATCTACTCTTGTACTACTCATATCGTCAATATTAATCAAGCAGGAAGTAGGGTTTTACCTCCATCGAGAGGGCCCGAACCTGGGTAAACATTGTGTCCCTTGCTTCCTGTTACCATCAGCCTAAGACGCACAGATCGGGACCCCCTACCCGAGATCCGCCGGTTTGGACACCGACATTGCTGCTTTCACTGAGAGTTCCTCTGTGTCGTCACTGCGGGGCTTGATGGCGCCTTCAATCGTCAACAACACGGTCCAGGGTGAGACTTTTCTCCCTGGACAGATCTTCGTGTTCGGCGGCTTCGCACTGCGGGCCAATTCGCATGGCCATCTGGAGCAGATCGACAGCTGCGCCCCTGGCCACCAGGTCAGGTTCGGAAACCTGAACTACACGGCCGATATCCGGGGAGACTTGATCTTCGACGGAATTGGGCCTGTGCCTGAAGTGCCGGGTAGTCACGATGAGCACGGCCTAGACCTGCTATCGGACAGTGCTCGGGATATTACTCCTGCAGTAGTCCCGGACCTAAATACGGAGCAGACTACGTGGGTCAAGGACGGGTGGATGGACCCCGCCCCGCAGGCCACACACTCATCGGCGGTAGAGCCGAACACATGCCTCACTTCTAAGGAAGCCTGCGACTCTGGACCCCCGGACTCGTATCTGGTTGTAGGTTCCAGTCCGCGCGCTCCTGAGCCCGCCAAGCCTGGTTGGGCTCCGATAATGGAGTTTACCGCTGTGGATATCTTCCAGCACTCGCCCTTTGGCGACATGTTGAACTCATTAAAGTCTCTCTCTTTGTCAGGAGGCTCTTGGCCGAAGTATGTCCGGCTCGAGTGGGAAGCAGGAGAGGAAGGAATTCGTTGCCCACCCACCACCCACTTCATTGCCACGGTCGATGATTTAACCGACGTGCTTGACTTCGACTCCGAAGACATCGATGATATGGACGACGATGCAGGAGAAGAACATGAACCACCGCTCACTGGGCGGTGGACAGCCACCTCTTCCTATGATATATATATATATATATATGGTGGACACTCTGAAGGAAACCGATGGCGATGAGGCAACGGAGGATAACCCCTCAGGGAGAAAAACAAAGCATGGGCGTTGTCGACACCGCTCCAAGCCCCGCCACAGCAATACCGGCCGAGGAGACGAAAACAATCCGGATGGTGCCGAAGAGGAATACAACCATGATCAGCCCGCCTTCGAGTAGACCGAGCAGGAAGATGAGCAGGCCAGCCCAGAGGAACAGGTGACGGACGGATATCCGGAGGAGATCAACTACATGCCCCCCTCCAAAGACGAGATTAGCCTCGGCGACGACGAGTTCGGCTTGCCTGAGGATCCCGTAGAACAGGAGCGCTTCAAGCGTCGGCTTATGGCCACTGCGAGGAGCCTGAAAAAGAAGTAGCAGCAACTTCAAGCTGATCAAGACCTGCTCAGACATAGATGGACTGAAGTCCTGGCAGCCGAGGAATACGGACTTGAGCGCCACACGGCTGACCGACCACCTCGTGGCCGGGATAAAACGGCGTATCAGCCCGAATACCAGCCCGCACCCCCACACCAATACACTACAGCCCGAGGCAATAGGCAAGACCTGCAAGATATACTGGAAAACAAAGCAAGACAGCCAAGATCAATCTACAGATCATGGGGGCGCACCCCAGAACGCGACGATGACCGTCACGTCAGATACATTATCAACAAGTCCGGCCGGACCGAACACAGCCACCCAGACCAATTCGAACTGCGTAGCCACATAGCCCGGCACAGAGGCGCCGTGCACCCCCTCTGCTTCACTGACGAAGTGATGGATCATGAATTCCCAGAAGGGTCCAAACACATAAACATCAAATCATACGATGGCACAACAAACCCCGCAGTATGTATCGCAGATTTCCTTCTCCACATTCTCATGGCCCGCGGAGACGATCTACACGCCATCAAGTATCTTCCCCTTAAGCTCAAAGGACCCGCCCCGCACTGGCTAAACAGCCTGCCAGCAAATTCCATTGGTAGTTGGGAAAACCTGGAAGACGCATTCCTCGATAACTTCCAGGGCACATATGTGCGACCACCGGACGCCGATGACTTGAGCCACATTACTCAATAGCCCAGAGAGTCAGCCAGGAAATTCTGGACTCGGTTCCTAACTAAAAAGAACCAAATAGTTGACTGTCCGGATGCCGAAGCCCTGGCGGCTTTTAAGCATAATATCCGTGACGAGTGGCTCGCCCGACACCTCTCCATGGAAACACCCAAGTCCATGGCAGCTCTCACAACACTAATGACCCATTTTGCGCGGGCGAGGACAGCTGGTTGTCTCGCAGCAGCACTACGCCACACTCTGGCACTTCGGATGTCCGCGACAACAACGGCAAGCCACGGCGCAATAGACATAAGCGACGGAACAACGGCGACAACACTGAAGACACGGCAGTCAACGCCGGATTCAGCGGATCCAAGTCCGGTCAGCGGAAGAAGCCGTTCAAAAGAAACAATCAGGGGCCGTCCAGTCTGGACCGTATACTGGAGCGCTCGTGCCAAATTCATGGCAACCTGGACAAGCCAGCCAACCACACTGAGGGAGTCCTGGACTAGGGGGTGTCCGGATAGCCGAACTATCATCATCGACCGGACTCCAAGACTATGAAGATACAAGATTGAGGACTTCGTCCCGTGTCCGGATGGGATTTTCCTTGGCGTGGAAGGCAAGCTTGGCAATACGGATATGTTGATCTCCTACCATTGTAACCGACTCTGTGTAACCCTAGCCCTCTCCGGTGTCTATATAAACCGGAGGGTTTTAGTCCGTAGGACGAACGACCATTACAACAATCATACCATAGGCTAGCTTCTAGGGTTTGGCCTCCTTGATCTCGTGGTAGATCCACTCTCGTACTACCCATATCATCAATATTAATCAAGCAGGAGTAGGGTTTTACCTCAATCGAGAGGGCCCGAACCTGGGTAAAAACATCGTGTCCCTTGTCTCCTGTTACCATCCGCCTAGACGCACAGTTCGGGACCCCCTACCCGAGATCCGCCAGTTTTGACACCAACATTGGTGCTTTCATTGAGAGTTCCTCTGTGTCGTCACCGATAGGCTTGATGGCTCCTTCAATCATCAACAACCACGCAGTCCAGGGTGAGACTTTTCTCCCCGGACAGATCTTCGTGTTCGGCGGCTTTGCACTGCGGGCCAATTCGCTTGGCCATCTGGAGCAGGTCGAAAGCTACGCCCCTGGCCGTCAGGTCAGATTTGGAAAGCCTAAGCTTCACGGCTGACATCCGCGGAGACTTGATCTTCGATGGATTCGAGCCACAGCCGAGTGCGCCGCACTGTCACGATGGGCATGATTTAGCTCTGCCGCCGGAAA
This sequence comes from Triticum timopheevii, assembly GCA_963921465.1. Classification (NCBI taxonomy): domain Eukaryota; kingdom Viridiplantae; phylum Streptophyta; class Magnoliopsida; order Poales; family Poaceae; genus Triticum; species Triticum timopheevii. Next base: position 238,510,083 of record OY997266.1, on the reverse strand, counting down.
GTGCCCTGGAGGCCGCACATGAGTCCGCTTCGACCCCTAGTTCGGAGCCGACCGCGCAGATCGAGGACAGGTGGCTGGACACCGCCTCGGGAGCAATCTCTACGGCGATGGAGCCGAATACTGACCTTGTCCCTCGTAAAGCTCATGACTCTGATGTGCCGGACTCCTCGCCGGACTCCGAACCTCCCGCGCCCCTACGAATCGAATCCGATTGGGCGCCGATCATGGAGTTCACCGCCGCGGACATCTTTCAGCACTCACCCTTTGGCGACATCCTGAATTCGCTAAAGCATCTCTCGTTATCAGGAGAGCCCTGGCCGGATTGCGGTCAGGATGGTCGGGATACGGATGACGAAGAAATTCAAAGCCCACCCACCACCCACTTTGTAGCCTCTGTCGACGATCTAACCGACATGCTAGACTACGACTCCGAAGACATCGACGGCATAGACGACGATGCTGGAGACGACAAAGAACCAGTGCCTACGGGGCACTGGAAAGCCACCTTAACTCATGATATATATATGGTGGACACCCCAAAAGGGAGCGATAATGAGGAACAACGGGACGCGGCGAAGGATAATTCCTCCGAAAAACAACCAAAACGGCGACGTAAGCGCCGCCCCAAGTCCCGCCTCGATAACAACAGCACTCATAATGACCTAGCCATAGAGCAGGGCAAACCAGTGGGCGACAAACATGCAACCAAGCAACCATCCGAACAGGATGAATCGGATAATCAACCCATGCCCGGCAAAAACAATAGTCCAGACGATCTCACGCAGGACACACGACCGGAGCATAAAAACCTTCACAAAAGACTTGTCGCCACTGTAAGAAGCTTGAAGAAGCATAAACGGAAGCTCAAAACAGCGGAAGACATACTCAGAATGAGGTTGAGCAAAGTACTCAAGACCGCGGACAAATATGGCAACAGCCACCAAACAAAGAGCTACCCGAAGCACAAGCTGCTGCCCGAATTCGACGAGGAGGCCGTAGAGCCCCACAGTCAAAAAGCAAAGAGGCCGCCTGGCCGGATAGATGACCAGATGACAGGCCAAGAGCGACAAGCGGCGCCGCACACAAGCCGGCACATGATCCTCGCAAAACAGATGGCCCGGTCAGGTCCATTTATGGGCCAAAAAAGAGGGCCCCAGGAAGCAACACAACACGCCGAGTGTTCGAAGACAACGGCACACCCAAATACAGGGGCGCCGCACACCCACTATGTTTCACCGATGAGGTGCTGGATCATGAATTCCCAGCAGGGTTCAAGCCCGTAAACATAGAGGCATACGACGGAACAACAGACCCCAGAGTCTGGATTGAGGATTACATCCTGCACATACATATGGCTAGGGGAGACGATCTACATGCCATAAAATATCTGCCCCTCAAGCTCAAAGGGCCAGCTCGGCATTGGCTCAAAAGCCTCCCAGAAAATACCATTGGAAGTTGGGAAGAGCTCGAGGACGCGTTTAGAGCAAATTTTCAACGGACTTATGTCCGCCCTCCGGATGTAGACGATTTAAGTCACATAACTCAACAGCCCGGAGAATCAGCGCGCAAATTCTGGAATAGGTCCCTGACCAAAAAGAACCAAATAGTGGACTGTCCGGACGCCGAAGCCTTAGCAACTTTTAAACATAACGTCCGAGATGAATGGCTCGCCAGACACCTCGGCCAGGAAAAGCCAAGAACAATGGCCGCGCTAACAAGCCTCATGACCCGCTTTTGCGCGGGGGAAGACAGCTGGCTAGCAAGACGCAGCACCAGCGACCCGAGTACATCCGAGATCAGAGATGGAAACGGAAAATCACGGCGTAGAAAGGACCAGTGCCGAAATAAAGAAAAGAGCCCAAAGAACACGGCGGTCAACGCCGGATTCAAAAGCTCGCGGCCGAACACCAAAACACTGCCTCTTAAGGACAACAGTGACGAGCAATCCAACTTAAACAAAATTTTGGATCGGATATGTCAAATCCACAGTACCCCCGGGAAGCCTGCAAACCACACCCACCGAGATTGTTGGGTCTTCAAACAGTCCTGCCGACTCAACGCCGAACACAAGGGGCTCGACGCGCCAAGCGAGGATGACGATGAACCCCACCAGCAGAGCGCCGAAAAAAAATACTTTCCCACAAGAAGTCAAAATAGTAAACTCACTTCATGTGATAATACGGAACAATAGTGCGGCAACCGCTAAAGTACGTGTCACACGGTCCACCCCAGCAGAACCCCGAGATTGGATGTCAAAACCAATTACTTTCGACCACCTGGACTATTCCAGAAGTATTCGAAACGCAAGATGGACTGCTCTGATATTGGATCCTATAATCGACGGACTACAATTTACACAAGTCCTAATGGATGGCGGCAGCGATTTAAACCTGCTATATCCGGACACAATCCGCAAGTTGGGGATAGACCCTACTAAAATTCGCCATAGCCGCACTTCCTTCAAAGGAGTGAACCCAGGCCCTTACGCCAAGTGCACGGGCTCCTTACTACTAGAAGTTGTGTTCGGATCACCCGACAACTTCCGTCGCGAAAAGCTAATATTCCATGTTGCCCCATTCAAAAGTAGCCATCAAGCACTATTGGGACGCGAAGCTTTCGCCCGCTTTAATGCAATACCGCACTACGCGTCTCTTACACTTAAAATGCCTGGTCCATGCGGCATCATCTCATTAAAAGGTCGTTCAAGACCTCTGACACGGCTAGGCGAGTCCGGCACAGATAAACTAGGGGCTCCCTAGCCGCATACCCCTTCACAAGGGGTTGCGCATACAAAAAATAAAATCTCAACTTTATTCACTCATTCATACGTTGTATTCAATAAATTTTTTGCACGATTTCTTTTCAAGCTAAGTGCCTCTCTTTTTACAGATGAATAACGTGTACACCCGTCCAGGATACGGCACAACAGAGATACAGGCGCAGACGTGCAGCAGGGACCCATGGCAAGGATTCTTTTCAGATTAAGACCCTGCGTAGACCTTTCTTACTGTCTCTTGTTGATTCATATCCCACGGTTTTTTACCATAACCAACAAGGAGGCTGGCGTTTTGGCATTGGCCGCGTCAGAAATTCTCACCTGTACCTGGACACTAAGGGCTTAGGGCATTGTTCTGCCCGTTATCATAAAGACCGAATACCTTAGGGAGTGTTCGGTGTCTCGAGTTAGGCCTTATATGCATCAGATCCGAATCATGTCTTTGGTCAAATGTTGGGTTTGCCCGGCTCCTGTGTTCTGCTGCCTTACGTTCCATATCATCGGCTAACGCGGCACCAGGAGAACTACTGCGATTGTGCCCCGGTTCGGCCGGGCGAGCACCTCAGTAGAGAAAGCCGAAAACTAACTGTCATGATACAGCGAGAGACTGGTCAACCACTCAATCGACTACCGGAATGTTTAGAATTCCTCCGCTTTGACGAAGGACCGTTTCCCGGTCAGGCACATACGTGCCCCAAATTCGGAGAGCGCGGTGCCCCTAGGGGCTATATCGTAGCCCCACCCTCAAACTCCTATAGCTAAGTGAAAGTGATAAAGCATTATTGTCCGGTTTCCTCGTTTGCTACGCTACCACCTCCTTCATAGGACCAAGACGTTGGATTAAGTTTGAAAATGCGCTATTTTTGCAAACACCCCCGCACCATGTGCGTGGGGGCTGAAGCCGAAGACTGCCATCTTTCAGGTTATACACACAGGAGATATTTCAATACTTGAACGCACAAGTATAAAAAGCACTTATATTATATATATCGTCTTACAAATCATAAAAATCATTTAAACATGACATTCTTTGAGCACTGCGACTCTATTGCACGAGCACCCCGCAAAACTTCCCCAAAATAGTGCTCGGCGGGTAACCGGCTCTCGTCTGAACCCCGGGTTGCAACAGCGATGGCATCCATCTCCGTCCAGTATGTCTTCACACGGGCGAGGGCCATCCATGCACCCTCTATGCAGGCCGACCGCTTCATCGCCTTGACATGCGGCACTGCCCCAAGAAATTGCTGCAATAAGCCAAAATAACTCTTCGGCTTGGGCCTATCCGGCCAGACATGAGCCACGATATCCTTCATGGCAAGTCCGAACAATCTATTCAGCTCAGCCCACTCAGCCAACCGATCGGTCAGTGGAAGTGAATGCTCCGTACTGTGGAATTGAGACCAAAACAGCTCTTCCGTCTCGTGATCCTTTTGACTTTGGAAGTGCACAATAGCATATGCTGCACTCGCCGCTAAATCCATATAAGGATCCTCCGGACCCCACAACTGGCCAAGCTGAGCATACTTCGGATCTGTGAACCTCCTGCGCAGCAGAAAGGGCTTGCCAGCCGCAATATCTCCGGCCTGGCGCAGCTACTCCTTTATAGCCCTCATTGCAGAACGGGCATCCTTAGCTTCGGCGGTGGCCATCTTCAGGCTTTCTTGCTCCGCTCGGCGTTCTTTTTCAAGAATCTCATAGCGGTCGGTAACATCTTTCAGCTTCACGGCCATTTCGGCCATCTCCTCCCTACTTCGGCAGTGAGCAGCCCTTTCGGCTTCCAGCTCTTCGGCCGCCTTCGAGGCAGCTGCATCACTCCTTCTGGCCTGCTCCTTGGCTCGAGCAAGCTCTGCTCGAAGGCCCTCCACAGCAGCGGCACCATCTGCATCAAACACACATGTTGTAAGGAGTGAGCTTCGGCTCCCTTACTAGGTGACCACGGAGAAACAACCTACCTTGCGACTTGTCAAGTCGTTTATTAACCAGCGCGATGTCCGCATCCGCAACGTCGAGTTGCCACCTTAGTTCAGCAACTCCATCAGTCCGGCTGGCCACCGGACTATCCGCCACCTGTGTAGGAAAGGCGAAAATTAATGCCTGAGATTATGATCCTCGGCACACTGTCGTTTTCGACAACATACCGAGTCTCAGGGGCTACTATCTATATAGGGCACACTTTATGTGTAAAACTGTCAAAAGGTATGTCATACGTACCTCCAACCCTGCCAGCAAACTTCTGACAGCATCATGCAACCCGCCCTCGGCGGATGAAATTCTTTCAATCACCGTACTCATCAATGTACGGTGACCTTCTGAGATAGACGCCTTCTCGAGCAGATCCCTCAGCTCCCCCGGCCGTACACTAGTTGGCGCCGAACTCTCCGGCCCGGCCGGACTCGGGGATACCCTCCGTGATGACACCTCAGGGTCATCCGCCCCGCCTGACGGTGCGGCAGATGGAGGCGTTTCGGCTCTCCATCATCTCCGGACGAAGCTCCCCCGAAGACGAGCTCAGCTGAGAAGGACGGAGATCCGAACTACAAGGTAAAAACTTCGGTTATCCTCAGAAGCAAAAATAGGGATGTCCCTTATTACAAAACTCCCATTTTTCTACTTACGGCTCGCTGGAGGGCTGATCCCTTGGGAGAGAGGGTGCGGCCGGGTCTTCCCCTGGCGCAGGACCCTCCGGTGAAGATCTCTTCCCCCGCTTTGAGGCCTTGCCCTCCGGGTTTCCGGAAGCGGTCCTCTTCTCCCCTTGGAAGGGGGGATTCTCGATCCCTCCTCTCTCGAAAGCCTCCTTGGTAGAGGTGGTAGCTTCTCTGTTTTCCCCTTCGCCTTCCTCCGAAGGCGCAACCTCCAGCATCTTGACCAACACGGGATCCGGCGTGGTCTCCGGGAGGGGGGCCGGACACCGTATCGGTTTTGCTTGCGCTATCCACTCCTGTTCAGAGGACAATTGGTTAAAAGGCAAATCCTATAAATGCAAACGAACGGTATGTCCGAACACAGAGCTACTTACTTGTGTATCCGGGCGATTGCAGCTTAGGCCGGCGTCCTCGGTCAATTCCGGACACACCTCTTGTGATCCGAAGAACAATTTGTACATCTCCACGGGTGTCGTACCCATGAAGTGTTGGAGAATTCGTGGTCCCTCCGGATTGAATTCCCACAGCCGGAGAGGACGACGTTTGCAGGGGCAGAAGATGCCTAATCAGCATGACCTGCATCATCATGACCAGATCGATCTCCCTCTCTTGGAGGTCTCGAATCCGGCCCTGCAATAGGGGCACGTCCTTTGACGGCCCCCAGTTGAGCCCTTGGTTGACCCATGACATCAGCCGTCGTGGAGGTCCCGAGCGGAAGATGGGCGGCGGCTTCTGCCTGCTGCCCCTAGGAGCGGTAATATAAAACCACTCCTGTTGCCACAAGATGAGCTCCTCTTGGAAAGAGCTCTCGGGCCATGGAGGATCGGCCTTCCTGCTTACAACCGCCCCGCCGCACTCTGCTTGGCGCCCCTCGATCATCTTCGGCTCTACGTTAAAGGTTTTGAGCCACAAACCGAAGTGGGGGGTAGTGCGGAGGAAGGCCTCGCAGACGATAATGAATGACGAGATATGGAGGATGTACTCCGGAGCCAGGCCATGGAATTCCAACCCATAGTAAAACATGAGCCCTCTCACAAAAGGATCCATCGGGAATCCTAAACCCCGACGGAGGTGGGACACAAACACAACGCTCTCGCCGGGCTCGGGAGTAGTAATGACTTGCCCTTTGGCGAACAGCCTATGCGAAATCTCGCAAGTCAGGTACCTGGCTTCTCTCAACTTTAGCACGTCCTCTTCCTGCGATGGAGGAGGGCATCCACCGGCCCTATAGGTCGGAGCCGGACATTGCCGAAAGACCGAAGCGCTCGAATCTGGGGCTCTGGGTGTTGGAACTCAGGGCGAAGGGCAGATTCGATTGAGGATTGAAGAAAAACGAGCCTTGGTCCCATTATAAAGAGGGAGAATACCAAGAGCCATCCCCGTGACTGTTTGGGACTCGCCTTCGATAGAGGAGGCGTGGCAATGAGTGCGGTTCGGTTACCCACGTCCGTATTGATGGGAATCCTGGAATAAGGGGAACACGATCTCTGCTTCGACAAGACGTGCCAAGGAAACCGCTTCGCTAAACGCGCTGAGGTGGTATAATAAAAACCATTCAAGTAAAGGCTTGGTAGTGGTGTGCCGTCATGCCACAAAATACGTCAGCAGATTGAACTTGTGTATATATTATTCTCTCTACGGTGGTATGTGGAATTTATTTTACAGAGCCGGACACTATCCTGGTGTTCACAATCTTCTATGAATTAATTCGGAGGAGGAACCCGCCTTGCAATGCCGAGCAATATGCGCGCCGGACTCATCGTCATTGAAGCCTGGTTCAGGGGCTACTGAGGGAGTCCTGGACTAGGGGGTGTCCGGATAGCCGGACTATCATCATCGGCCGGACTCCAAGACTATGAAGATACAAGATTGAAGACTTCGTCCCGTGTCCGGATGGGACTTTCCTTGGCGTGGAAGGCAAGCTTGGCAATACGGATATGTAGATCTCCTACCATTGTAACTGACTCTGTGTAACCCTAGCCCTCTCCGGTGTCTATATAAACTGGAGGGTTTTAGTCCGTAGGACGAACGACCATTACAACAATCATACCATAGGCTAGCTTCTAGGGTTTAGCCTCCTTGATCTCGTGGTAGATCCACTCTTGTACTACCCATATCATCAATATTAATCAGCAGGAGTAGGGTTTTACCTCCATCGAGAGGGCCTGAACCTGGGTAAAAACATTGTGTCCCTTGTCTCCTGTTACCATCCGCCTAGACGCACAGTTCGGGACCCCCTACCCGAGATCCGCCGGTTTTGACACCGACACACACCAACAGAGACTGCTGGGTGTTCAAACAGGCCGGTAAAATAAACGTCGAAAACAAGGACAAGGGGCTGCACAGCGACGATGACGAAGAGCCCCGACGTCCGAACAGGGGGGACAGAAGAAATCCCCCCCAGGTGAAAACGGTCAACATGATCTACGCCACTCACATTCCCAAGCGGGAACGGAAGCGAGCATTACGGTACGTCTATGCGATGGAGCCAGTCACCCCATAATTCAACCCATGGTCAGCTTGTCCGATCACCTTTGATCGTAGGGGTCACCCTACTAGCATCCGTCATGGTGGCTCAGCCGCATTGGTCCTAGACCCAATCATCGACGGATTCCACCTCACGCAAGTCCTCATGGACGGCGGTAGTAGCCTGAACCTGCTTTATCAGGACAAAGTGCACAAAATGGGCATCCACCCTTCAAGGATCAAGCCCACCAAAACCACCTTTAACGGTGTAATTCCCGGAGTAGAGGCTCGTTGTACGGGCTCTATAACATTGGAAGTGGTCTTCGGATCTCCAGATAACTTCCGAGGCGAAGAGTTAATCTTCGATATCGTCCCTTTCCGTAGTGGTTACCACGCACTGCTCAGACGAACCGCATTTGCTAGATTCAATGCGGTACCACACTATGCGTACCTCAAGCTCAAGATGCCAGGACCACGTGGGTCATAACAGTCAACGAAAATATGGACCACTCTCTCCGAACAGAAGAGCATATAGCAGCCCTCACGGCGGAAGTACAATGCGGCCTCCTCCGACAAACCATCAATCCGGCGACGACAACCTCGAGCACCGTAAAGCGAGTCCGGAGCGCCCCGCGACAGGATCATCAGGCACGCCAGGAGCGTGACTAGCAGTCCAGCCTCCGCTCAAGCCCCATCAAAGCAGCATTCGTGCCACACGTACACAATTACGCACTCAAAATACTATGGGCACAGGCGGAGGCGCAGCAGTGACTCAGTCAACAATGCGGTATCACCGCAACATACCTTCATAACCTTCCCTTTTTTAATCTTTCAGGACATTGCCTTAGGGCAGCCTCTTCAAAAGAGTCGGATTGTCGAACTTACATAGGAGAGAAAACCAAGGAGGCAATAGGCTTTGCGCACAAAAGGAAATACCCAGGTGGAATCTGTTCACGATCGTTATACCTGTTTTATATACCTACATGCAGCCTGCCCTTGGATAGGACATGTTAAATAATCATATTTTCCTCTGCTTAAATGCTACCGTTGTAAAGATATGCTTAAACGTATTATTCATCAATGGGAGATAATATATAGTGTCAGCTTATTATTCCTATTTGCGCATTTTTCTTGCAAATATTTATGCAAAGTTGCATCCGTACACCTTGGTACGATTAAGTTTGCCAGGGGCTTCATATGGCGCCTCACAATACGGAAAAGCAAGTCCGAACACTTCCATCAGTGCGGCACCCTGAACTTATAGCACTATATGCATCAGCTCCGAATGACATCTTGGGTCAATAGTTGGGTTTGCCCGGCTCCCTTGTTTTGGTACCTTACGTTCCGTTATATTGGCTAAGGTAGCGCAGGGAACTACCGCTATTGTGTCCTGGTTCTTTCGGACGAGCACCTCAGTAGAGAAAGCCGAAAACTAACCGGCATGATACGGCAAGAGCTGGTCGCTGTTCGAGAGGTCTTAAAATCTTTAAAGATTTTTTCCGCTTTAGGCGATGAATCGGCCTCGTCCGATTTAGGCTTGTATAGCTCCCCAATTCGACCCTCCAAATTCTAGGGGCTTCGCCGAAATTTAAAATTATAGACTTCTATGGCTAAGTGAAAGTTATAAAGCCGCATAGTCCGATTGCCTTGTTCGTTGCGCCAGATACCTCCTTAAGGGCCATAAATTTGGATAAAGAGTATCCGGGTTTTTCCAGGAACACCCCGGTACTAGTTACGTGGGGGCGGAAGCCGACGACTGGCCTACTTTCAGAATTCTATAAACAGCCGCACAGAAGGTAATATTTTAAATCAAATAGTGCTACATATCACAAGTAACTTCGTCTTTATATTACAACAGTGACAGAGGTACATTTTTTCAAAGATCTTGTCCTTGGTACATTCATCGGCCATGAGACGAGCGCCCTTCATAACACCATCGTAATACTTCTCAGGATAGCTATGCGCCTTGCCCTTCGGCGGCCCGTCCTTCACCAGCTTCTCTGCATCCAGCTTGCCCCAATGCACCTTCGCGCGGGCAAAGGCCCGGCGGGCACCCTCAACGCAAACGGATCGCTTGATAACTTCAAGCCGCGGACAGGCATTCACCATCCGCTTGATCAGGCCGAAGTAGCTAGTGGGCAGGGGCTCACCAGGCCACTTCCGGACTATGAAATCTTTCATAGCCACTTCGGCCGCCCTATGGAGTTCGACCAACTGCTTCAGTTGGTCACTCAGAGGCATTGGGTGTTCGGCCCCAGCATATTGGGACCAGAACAGCTTCTCCGTGGAGCTCCCCTCCTTGGCACAGTAGAACTCCGCGGCATCTGAGATGCTGCGTGGCATATCTGCGAATGCCCCTGGAGAGCTCCGAATTCGGGTAAGTAAAAGAAACGCCTCCTCCACATGTTTGCTTTGCATAAAGAATGTCTTACCCGCCACTATCTTCTTGGCCGCCTAGATTTCCTGCTGTGCCTTGTCAGCTTCGGCCTTGGCGTCTCTCATACTCGCAAGGGCCTTCGTGAGCTCGGCCTCTTTCATCTTCAGATCATGCTCCACGGACTCGAACTTCCTGCCGAGGTCCCTGAGCTCTTGTTGTACATCGCCCACTCTAGCATCTTGCTTTTCGCTCTCCTTGCATTCCAAGGCCACCTTGTCTTTGACCTCGGATAGCGCTTTCTTCAGGAACGCCACTTCGATGGTGGCCCCTGTTACACAGTCACGATGCTTCGTCGTTAGACTAAACCAATTTTATCTATCCTTCATTGTATGAGAACGGGGAATTACTCACCTTTGTCCTCTTCGAGCTGCCTCTTCGTGAGGTCAAGCTCTCCCTGTGCCTGCTCCATGTCCCGCTTCAGTCCGGCGACCTCGGCTGTGCGGATAGCAGCGGCAAGCAGCATGCCTTCTTTTTCACATGCACACTTATTATTAGACTCCTGCGGATTATAATTGACCCTCCGTTTGGCTTTTCTTTCCGAACACCAAACAGAGTATCAGGGGCTACTACCTATCGGGCGGTAATTTCACAAATTTTTATTACTTACCTCAAAGCCTGTTAGGAGGCTGGTACACGCTTTGGTCAGTCTGCTCTTGGCGGACAGAACCTTCTGAATCACCGCACTCATAAGAGTACGGTGCTCGTCATCCATGGAAGCGCCGCGAAGTGCTTCTAGCAGACTATCCGACGCCTCTGGTGTGACGGAAGTCATCGGCACGGACGGCTCGCCCTCCCTAGCGAGGGGCCGCCTGCCCGCATCCGGAGCCATCGAAGGCTCCGGCACAGTATCCGGATGAGAGTCCGGCTTGCTGCGGCTCTCATCGGCACGATCCGCGGGGATCTTAAACCCCGCGTGTCCGGCATCTGGAATTCTGCCTTCGGGCGTCTCCAGAGTCACCTCCCCCTGCTGTGGGAACATTTGGGACAACACCTCCGTGTCGTCCGCATGCTGAGGAGTAGTGGCCATCGGGAGTGAGTTCATCGCCGAATCACTCAAGGATCCATCTGAAGACGATACCTCAGGATGGACCCTGGCCGGACTGCGTACATGTTCGGCGTTATAACAATCTTATGAAGCAAAGTCGCACTAAAGTACAGCAGAGTGCGGAGACTTACAATCTCGCGAGAGGTTCCCCCTGGGCAGCCACCCTTCCTCGCTATGTGCGGCCGTGGTGGAGTTTTCCGGAAGGGACGTCTTTCCCTTCTAGTACGTCCCAGCCTCCCCCTCCGGGGCGGTTTTCCTCTTTCTCTCCTCCCTAGTGCGGGGAGGGAGAACTTCTTCGTGTTTCTCCCCGCCTCCGCGGGAGGAATCTTTCTCGTCGTCATCGGAGGACGAGGGTATGACAGCCTTGCGCCGAGGGCCCTTCCCGGCCCCCTGGTCTGCCTTCTCAGGCTCCTCATCCTCTCCAGATGGGGTGGCCCCTTCTTCTTCTTCCTCCCCTTCAGGGGAGGAGTGTGCCTCGTCATCTTCGGATGAGGCTTCCGGTACAACCTTACGCCGGAGACCTTCCTGGTCCTCGGGGCCTTCTTTTCGGCCTTCTTCTCAGGTGCCTTATACGGCGCCGGGACTAGCATCTCCATCAGGAGAGCATCAGCTGGGCCATCTGGCAGCGGAGCCGGACAGTCAATCTGCTCCGCTGTCTCCACATAATCCTGATCAAATATGCACAATTACTTAAGAGTCCCCCATGAATATATTGGGAAGAACCGAATCCGGTGGTAGTCATAAAACTCACCGGACTGGGAAGCCGCGCGGCATGAAGTCCGTGGTCCTTGGATGTGGGAGGAGGTACTTCGGAGGCATTGAACAACACCTTCCATGCACCTTTGTGTGTCATGTCGTAGAGCTTTCGAAGCATCTGGTGTTCGGTCGGGATGAACTCCCACAGATTGAATGCTCGTTTTGGCACGGAAGAATCCGACGGACAAGCATGACCTGGATCACGTTGACAAGCTTCATGTTCTTGTCCTTCATGCTCTTGATGTAGTTTTCTAGTCCGGTCAGCTTTGTAGGTTCGCCCCAAGCCAGGCCCTTCTTTTCCCAGGAGGTGAGCCGCATGGGGGTTCCGGATCGGAACCTGGGGGCCGCCACCCAGTTGGCACCACGCGGCTCGGTGATGTAGAACCGGCCCGACTGCCACCCTTTCACAGCCTCCGCAAAGGAGCCATCAAGCCAGGTGACGTTAGGCATCTTGCCCACCATGGCCCCTCCGCACTCTGCTTGCTGGCCGCTCACGACCTATGGCTTCACGCAGAAGATTTATAGCCAGAAACCAAAGTGAGGCTTGATGCAGAGGAAGGCCTCGCACACAATGATAAACATCGAGATGTTGAGGACAAAATTTGGGGCTAGATCATGGAAATCTAGCACGTAGTAGAACATGAGCCCGCAGATGAAGGGATGAAGTGGAAATCCCAGTCCACGGACGAAGTGGGCGACAAACACAACCCTCTCGTGAGGTTCCGGGGTTGGAATGGCCTGCCCCTTGTCCGGTAGCCGGTGCGCGATGTCCGCGGCCAAGTATCCGGCCGCCAGAAGATTCGCGATATGCTTCTCTTTCACGGTGGAAGCCACCCACTTGTCTCCTGCTCCAGACATGTTTAGCTGTGTGGAGAAGACTTGGGCTTGGGTGCTGGAGCTTGAGGGGGCGAGAGTGGGCGAAGGAGGAAGAAGGCGTGGGTAAAAATGGGAAACTCTTATCCATTTATAGAGGCGACAAAAGAGGTGCGCCTCCCCACTTGCCCGTTGAGAATCGCTCACTTCCCAAGCGCCACGATTGATGGCGTGGTGGGATTACCCGTACCCGTATTGATGAGAATCCCGTGATAAGGGGACACGATCTCTGCTTTGACAAGACGTGTCAAGGAAACCGCCTCGCAATGTGCGCTATGGCTGGTTGTGGGAAAACGGTTTGAATAATGACCCGACCATAATGACATGTCACGTTGTCAAAAAAGTGGTAAGCAGATTGCATTTGTGAAATATCATTCTCTCTATGGTGGTATGTGAAGATCATTTTGTGCATCCGGACACGGTTTAAGTGTTCGACAATTACTTTGGAGTATTCGGAGAAGGAACCCTCCTTGCAATGCCGAAGACAAGACAGTGCGCCGGACTCATCATCATTGAAGCCTGGTTTAGGAGCTACTGAGGGAGTCCTGGATTATGGGGTATCCGGACAGTCGGACTATATACATCGTCCGGACTATTGGAGCGTGAAGATACAAGACTCAAGACTCCGTCCCGTGTCCGGATGGGACTCTCCTTTGCGTGGAAGACAAGCTTGGCGATCCGGATATTATGTTTCCTTCCTTGTAACCGACTCCATGTAAACCCTAGCCCTCTCCGGTGTCTACATAAACCGGAGAGGTTGGTCCTTAGAAGGCCGATCACAATTACAATCATAATCATCATAGGCTAGCTTCTAGGGTTTAGCCTCTACGATCTCGTGGTAGATCTACTCTTATACTACTCATATCGTCAATATTAATCAAGCAGGAAGTAGGGTTTTTCCTCCATCGAGAGGACCCGAACCTGGGTAAACATTGTGTCCCTTGCTTCCTGTTACCATCAGCCTAAGACGCACAGATCGGGACCCCCTACCCGAAATCCGCTGGTTTTGACACCGACAATAAGCATTCCAATTTCTTAATGGGAAAAGGTAGCAAGACTAACCTAACCACCTGTTTGAAGGAATTAATAAGGCAACAACGGCTGATGTCAGAAAGAATGATCGACTCCTGACCTTTCCTCTTCTTTTAAGCATATTTTGTGCGGTTCAACTAAAATAAAATGCCATCACCGCCTTGACAATTCAGTGACACTGTACAAAAGGAAATGACTTAACATTACATCATGATGTTAGGTATGTAGTCGACATGCATTAGAGACAAACATACAGACCTTCTCCGATAACATAATGAACATTAATTTTTAACAAAGGTGTGACTAGCTTTACCGGCATAACTTGAGTGAACTCTACACCCTCTGTTCCTTAATATAAGACGTTTTCGCGGTTCAATTTAAAGTACCCAAACATCTACTATTTAGAAAAACAGGTAGTAGTTTTCTTCAGCACATATCTGGGAAAGCTTGCCACACTTTATTTATGTCCATACGCTAATGCAACACCATTCGAGTACTACAAATATACACTAATCCAGTGGCTAGTTGAAAGTGCAACTATCCTTAGGTGGTTTTGGTAATTCATAACAACATATAGCTCATTGAGCTAATGCTATTCCAAGACAAATATTTCAGGAAAGCTAAATGAATGGCATGGCATGGATGATGAAAGTGGATCCCACAAAATATTAAGGACAAAGGATTGGCTCAAGCTCAAAAGCTCAAGACTCTACATTTTACATTTTAGTGATCCAAGATCACGTTGAGTCTATAGGAAAAGCCAATACTATCAAGGAGGGATGAGGTGTTGCTTAATGAGCCTCTTGCTTCAAGTGCTTAGTGATATGCTCCAAAAACCCTCCATTACTTTCTCACATCCACATATGACCTAAACCCAAAGTCAAAATCGGTCCTACCGATTCTTCCTATCCGGCGCCACCGAGTTCAAATGTCATAGCCACTGCCACAAACCCTAGGCAAATCGGTCTCACCGATAGGGATCTCAGTCACACCAAGATGGGATTGTAATCTCTCTGTTTCCCTTCATAATGTTTTGGTCTAACCGAAGTGAGCGATCGGTCCCACCGAGATTGCAATGTAAACTCTCTGTTTCCCTTTCGTAACATTTCGGTCTCACCGAAAAGAGTGAATCGGTCCCACCGAGTTTACCTGACCAACTCTCTGGTTATCTAATTACCAAAATCGGTCTCACCGAGTTTGTGTAATCGGTCTCACTGAGCTTACGTTATGCCCTAACCCTAACCATATCGGTCCTACCAAGTTGCATGTCGGTCCCACCGAAATCACTAACGGTCACTAGGTTTACTGAATCGGTTTGACCGAGTTTGTTGATTCGGTCCCACCGAGATTGGTAAATTTTGTGTAATGGTTAGATTTTGTGTGGAGGCTATATATACCCCTCCACCTCCTCTTCATTCGTGGAGAGAGCCATCAGAACAAGCCTACACTTCCAACTTACCAGTTCTGAGAGAGAACTACCTACTCATGTGTTGAGGCCAAGATATTCCATTCCTACCATATGAATCTTGATCTCTAGCCTTCCCAAGTTGCTTTCCACTCAAATCTTCTTTCCACCAGATCCAAATCCTATGAGAGAGAGTCGAGTGTTGGGGAGACAATCATTTGAAGCACAAGAGCAAGGAGTTCATCATCAACGGACCATTTGTTACTTCTTGGAGAGTGGTGTCTCCTAGATTGGCTAGCTGTCACTTGGGAGCTTCCGACAAGATTGTGGAGTTGAACCAAGGAGTTTGTAAGGGCAAGAAGATCGCCTACTTCGTGAAGATCTACCGCTAGTGAGGCAAGTCCTTCGTGGGCGGTGGCCATGGTGGGATAGACAAGGTTGCTTCTTCGTGGACCCTTCGTGGGTGGAGCCCTCCATGGACTCGCGCAACCATTACCCTTCGTGGGTTGAAGTCTCCATCAACGTGGATGTACGATAGCACCACCTATCGGAACCGTGTCTCCAATTGCGTTTGAATCCTCCAAACCCTTCCCTTTACATTCTTGCAAGTTGCATGCTTTAAATTCCGCTGCTCATATACTCTTTGCATGCTTGCTTGAATTGTGTGAAGATTGCTTGACTTGTGCAAAGATAGCTAAAATCTGCCAAAGTCTAAAATTGGGAAAAGGTTAAGTTTTTAATTGGTCAAGTAGTCTAAGCACCCCCCTCTAGACATACTTCAAGGTCCTACAAGTGGTATCAGAGCTTTGGTCTCCATTTGCTTTGATTTCCATAGCTTTTGGTGGTCATAGCCTTGGTTTCACAGCCTAGGAGAGTATGGCATCTAGCGAGGGAAATTATCACCGTAGAGGTCCTTACTTTGATGGCACAAATTTTGCTAGTTGGAAGCATAAGATGAAAGTGCATATTCTCGGACATAACCCCGCCGTTTGGGCTATTGTGTGTATTGGCTTGCAAGGTGAATTCTTTGATGGGAGAGAACCGAACCATGAAGCTAACGCAGATGAACTGAAGATGCTGCAATACAACGCTCAAGCTTGTGATATCCTCTTCAATGGCTTGTGCCCCGAAGAATTCAACAAAATCAGCCGTCTTGAGAATGCAAAGGAAATTTGGGATACTTTGATTGATATGCATGAAGGTACCGACTCCGTCAAGGAATCCAAGTTGGATGTGCTCCAAAGTCAGCTTGACAAGTTCAAAATGAAGGATGGTGAATGTGTCGCTGAAATGTACTCTAGGCTTGCTCTTATCACAAATGATATTGCCGGCTTAGGAAGTGAAGAGATGACCGACAGATTCATCATCAAGAAGATCCTAAGAGCATTGGATGGAAAATATGATACCTTGTGCACATTGATCCAAATGATGCCAAATTACAAAGATCTCAAGCCAACGGAAGTCATTAGAAGAATTGTTGCTCATGAGATGTCACTCAAGGATAAGGAGGAACTTCACAACAAGTCAAGTGGTGCTTACAAAGCCTCATGTGAAGCCCCCACATCATCAAGTGAGAAACAAACCTTCAATGAAGAATTGAGATTAATGGTGAAGAACTTCAACAAATTCTACAAGAGTAGAAGCAATGAAAGAAGCTCTAAGTCAAGGTCCTACAATGACAAAAGATCTTCTAGTCGAGAGCGCAATTGCTACAATTGTGGGAGACCCGGACACTATTCCAATGAGTGTATAGCACCCTACAAAAGAAGAGAAGATTCTCCAAAAAGAAGAAGTAGAAGAGAAGAATCACCACCAAGAGAGAGAAGGAGTAGAGATGATCATTATGAATGAAGACCCTCACGGAGAAGCAAGGATTTGGAAAGGAAGGACAAGTCATTAAAGAGCTACACAAAACGAAGACATCAAGCTCATGTTGGTGAATGGGTATCTGGCTCCAACTCCGACAATCACTCCGAGAGAAGCTATCACTCCGACTCCGAATATACTCAAGATGAAGGTATTGCCGGTCTAGCACTTGTGTTGACCAACTCCTACGACATATTTGATTCACCAAATGAAGGAATTGGAAGATGCTTCATGGCCAAAGGTCCTAAGGTAACACACCCCGAGTATGTTGATTTTAATAGTGATGAAGATGACTTGTTAGGTGATGATGATTTACTTATTGACAACTCTAGTAATGAATACTATGATGAAACGTCAGTTAATCATGCTAATCAAGATAGAATGAATGACAATGATAAGGAGAAGATTGAGCCTCTAACTAAAGAACTAAACACTCTTAAGTTAGCTCATGAAAATATCTTCAAAGATCATCGAGAACTTTTAAGGGCTCATGAGGAGTTACGCTTTGAAAAGCTCAATCTTGAGCAAGAGCATGAGTTCTTAAAGGCAATCAATGATGATCTCCGTAAGAAAAGTTCTTCCTACATTGCCAAGCATTTATTCTTATCTACTTACATGCCTCAAGTCAAGTCTAGTAACAAGAACAAGAAAGATTCTTCCTCTAGTAGTAACAATAATAATGCCAAATCCAATATTGTTGCTTCTAGTAGTTCTCTTGATTCCACTAATGATTCTCTTAGCCAAGTTACACTTGAGCAAGAAAATACCTTATTGAAGGGAATTATAGAGAAAGGTGTATACAAGAGCCTTGCCGAATGTAAGCAATTTGAGGAAATTGTACGCAAGCAAGGAAGGCACCGGAAGAATCAAGGTGTTGGTTTTGAACGAAGTTCAATGCCAATGGAGTTGAGTGGGAACAAGATCAATACCCCAAGACGAAGTTTGTTCCTCAACAAGAGAAGTATGATTTTACTTCCTTCAAGGGAACACAAGCACAAGATGATCTTCCACCACAAGACCAAAAGAACAAAGGCAAGGACAAGCTTCAAGAGGAGATTGATGCATTTGAAGAAGCACCTAAGGCCTTGGTCAAGTGGGTTCCCAAGACTATGTCAAGTTCTACTTCATCATGTACAACTACAACTCCAAGGATTCCCATCAAGATGATGTGGATCCCGAAGAAGAAGAACTAGAGTGTTCTTGAGGGTGACTCTGCCAACATTCTTCACTCATATCATTATGGCAAGGACAAATGCAATCAACTTCCATATCTTGCACTAGTTCAAGGAGTCACAAACCCTCATGTTGGTAAGGCAAGGGACAAGGTAACCTAATGTTTTCATGGACATCATCTTGTGTGTGCGTCACTCTATGTCTATGGATATTCTTGTTTGTTCCTTGTGGGACTAACCCATGTAGGTATTGAAAGTGCAACTCACTCCAAAGGATTGCTCCAAATGATCTACATCAACATTGAGCATCCACATCTTCAACACCTACATGAAGTCATCATCGACAAAACCCAAGGTTAGTTCATCCCTCTAAGGGGGGATCTCACATCTAGGGGGAGCTTAACTCTAAGAATTGAGTCAAAGCAACTCTAATGATGTGAACACATCTATGCATTATGTAAAAGTGGTAACCCCACTTGAGCTTAAACGATGAGTATGACCTATGATCAAATGTTCTCATTTGACTCCTAAGTCAATATACTCATATATAGATGACCTAGTCATCGCCAATTGTTTGATAGATGCTAGAATTGGTTGTGCATGCTTTGCCACATATTTCATTTGCCATTTTATTGTGTGAGCATGTTGGTTGCATATTTTACTCATTCGAGGACATCCACTTGTTGTTTTGATTGATTGGTTTCTTTTTCTTTGGCCAAGTGGATGGACAAGAATGCCTAAGAACCTTCTCTAGCTATCTATGCTTTTCTCGTCTCAAACTCTATTCATGCTACATCGCAAAATTTGATCAAGTCAGATTCAAACCACTCTGTGTGAGGAGCACTCGGAGTCCCCGATTCGTCATAGACTTAAACTTCCAAAACTTCTTTGTGCTTTTTGGTCTGACCGATTCTCCCATTTTGGTCATACCGAGATCACTAAGTCGATCTAGGTTTTCAATCTCAGTGCAACCGATTTGAACTTTTTGGTCACATCGAGTTGCTGTAACTGTCAACAATTATGCATCTCGGTGCCACCGAGTCGTTCCACTCGGTCACACCGACAGTGTAGGGCTATATATTCACACGGGCAAAAATTTGGAAAACTTTCTCCAAACCTATTCGCCCGCGCATAGATCGCTCTGTCTTCAAGGTCTTCGGATCATCGACTTCGTTGCCAGCCGCCTTCTGTCGCTGGTCTCCGCCGTTGTCAACAGATTTCATCTCCGCCGTTGCCGCCGTAGCGAGTTCATCGCCGAACTAGGGTATCAACTCGATCACAGTGCTATCCTCGTCTGATTCTTAGCACATTGTGTTCATTATGATTCTTGCCACGATTGAAACACCTCTATCCAGTCAAAACAATCCTTAGAATAGATGCGATTTGAAAATTTAGGGTTAGGTTGCCGCCAAAACCATCTCGGACCCACCGAGTTGAAAAACTCGGTCCCACCGATTCGGCTAATGCCATTGCACTAGTAACTCTCGGTCTGACCAAGAATCGCTAATCGGTGTGACCTAATTTTAGAACTTTGTGAAACCCTAGCAGTCCTGGTGCCACCGAACTGTGACTCGGTTTGACCGAGATCACTAGTTTAGGTTCCAAAACTGCTTTGGTATCACCGAGTTTGAGAATCGGTTGATCCGAAATGCTTTTTGTGGAAAAATAAAACTAAGTTTTTGAATCATTCTTTTGCAAAAATATCTGCATTTTGTGATGCTCATCCATTCAATCTCATCTATAACTATTCACAGGGTCAGCAGTCAGTGTTTGCATCATGTCAGACCAAAGTGACAGCCAGAACAGGGAAGAAGAGCAGATTCACACGAGTGAGGGCACTAGTCCCTCTAGCACTTCAGATGATGGCAGCAGAAGCACTCCTAGAAATTTTCCTAAAGCCGCCACAAGAGCCTGAAGGAAGAGAACCTCAGACTCTAAGGATGAGGACTATGTGGCAGCTGAAGATGAGGCTACTTCCAAGAAGGTAGTGCTCAAAAAGGAGTATGGCTCAGCAAAGACCACAAAGCCTGGACTTAATAGGAAGGTCCCTGCCAAGAGGACACCTATGCTGAAGGTTAGAGGATCTACACAAGTACCTAAAAAACCTAATCCCAAAGAGCCAGCTGCAGAAGGAAAGAAGAGGAAGGAAAGGGTCAAAAAGACCATGGCCAGAGTTGTTGGACAACCTTCCATGATGGAAGAAGAGGAAGAAGAGGTTGCTGCACCAGCACCCAAGGCACAAAAGCTGATGGGTGATGCTATAAGGTCAGGGGCTGCAACATCAAAGCCCAAAGAAGCACCCAAAGCTGCCTCCAAGTCCAAGAATGGACCAAAGAGGAATACCAGGAGTATACCAGCTGCTGATAAGAACAAGGCCCCAGTGCCTAAAGTTGCTGCTGAAGATGATGAAGGACAAGTCCTGAGGAAGCTCAAACCCAAGATTCCAGACCACAATGATGCTCATCCTGTGGCTGAGAACATGAAGATTAGGAGAGATTCAGGGTTGAGGCTATGGAGAGAGTCAGATCCATATGCCACCAGGAGAAGGACTACTGTTGATTACAGGTTCCACACAACGGAACAGCAGGATTTCTATGAGACAATCTTGTTGGACAAGAAGCCTATAGTGTGTGATATGAGGTGGGTAGACTGGACCTACATGAAGGAGAATGAAGAACATTATCCTTGAGTGTATGACAGCTTCAGTGCATGTGGATTGGCAGACTTTGTTGGGCAAAAGCTCACAAACTGGAATGATGAGCTCATTATGCAATTCTACTCCACAACACATTTCTATTCAGATGGCAGGATAGTTTTTGTGTCTGAAGGTACGAGATACCAATCAACTATTGAGGAATGGGCCAATCTGATCAATGCCCCAAAGGAGAGTGAAGATGACTTGGACGTTTATGCCAAGAAAAAGATGGATCACAATTCTATGTCACATATGTACAAGGAGATCCCAAACAAAGCTCTTGAGACTTTCAAGTTTGGGTCAGTCCATTTTCTTCTGTCAGGGCTGCCAACGATCAACTGGATCCTAAGGCACACTCTTTTTCCCAAGTCAGGTGACCACAACATGATCAGAGGGCATGCAATTAATTTGCTACACATATTTGATGTGCCATAGAAATTTAAGGTCATGAGCCTCATGGTTGAGACTATCAAGAGGACAGCAGCAGACCAAAAGAGAAGTTGTGGATATGCCCCACAAATTCAGGAGTTGATTAACTCAAAGATGGGCACAGGAAAATATTTGTTGGATAAGGAACACTTTGTTCTCTATCCAGACTTTGAGGACAATAAAGTTGTGATAAATGAGAATGAACTATCATCAGTACAAGCTCAAGAGAAGAAGGAGAAAGCAAAGAAAGAGAAGGCTGCCAAGATGCCAACTCAAGAGGAGGCATCTGAGTACTTTTTGAAGAACAAGAAGGACCAGCTTGGTTACTTGATAGCATCAACTCTGAGGATTGAGAAAGGGTTGGCCACCCTAACTCAAAACCAGGAGAGCCTGGAAAGAATCATGGAACAAAAATTCTATGATTTAGATGTCAAAGTAACTGAGATTCAGTCAGTTGTGGAGCAGCTGCAGGATGCCATGCAGGAGAGGAAGGGCAGAATAACTACTGATGCATTTGCCAGAGTGCCTCGAGCTCAGAGATCAGCTGTAGATCCAGTAACACACACCAGAGTCACTTCATCTGCACCAGGTACAGCTCCAGTGCAACCAGCTCCAGGACCAACTCCTTCAGCTCCATCCACATCAACTGAAGTCTTTGTCCAAGGAGCCATCTCTACACCACCAACTGAAGATCAAGCCTGAGAGACGATATAGTACTATGCATTTTCTAGGAACTTTTTGGTAACTTGTTGCCAAAGGGGTAGAAAAATGTATAGATCATAGGCTTCGAGAGAGAGAGTTTGCTTTTGTTCTTTCTTGTCTTCTTGGTTGAACTTTGTTTGCTTTTGATTGTTTGAGATACTATGCTATTATCTGTGAGACATTGATGATCATGTGTTTGATCATAAGCTACACTTATGCTTGTTAAATGATATTATCTTAATTATCCTTATATGATCATTCACTTTGCTTGGTGATGAGTGCATGTATTCAATCTTTATTATTTTGAGCGCTCCACCAAGATGTATGTGACATGGAAGAGTAACCCATGAGCCTAATTCCTTGTGCATTTGCAGTGCAAAGCAAATCTTAAACTATGCACAAATTTAGAGGGAGCTCTTGCTTATCACATACTTCTCAAAGAGACGATGTTTTTCAATCTTATTATCATTTGTCGAAGCTTTTATCTATATGTTGTCATCAGTTACCAAAAAGGGGGAGATTGAAAGTGCAACTATCCCTAGGTGGTTTTGGTAATTCATAACAACATATAGCTCATTGAGACAATGCTATTCCAAGAAAAATATTTTAGGAAAGCTCAATGAATGGTATGGCATGGATGATGAAAGTGGATCCCTCAAAATATTAAGGACAAAGGATTGGCTCAAGCTCAGAAGCTAAAGACTCTACATTTTACATTTTAGTGATCCAAGATCACATTGAGTCTATAGGAAAAGCCAATACTATCAAGGCGGGATGAGGTGTTGCTTAATGAGCCTCTTTCTTCAAGTGCTTAGTGATATGCTCCAAAAACCCTCAATTACTTTCTCACATCCACATATGACCTAAACCCAAAGTCAAAATTGGTCCTACCAATTCTTTCTATCTGGCGCCACCGAGTTCAAATGCCATAGCCACTGCCACAAACCCAAGGCAAATCGGTCTCACCGATAGGGATCTCGGTCACACCGAGATGGGATTGTAATCTCTCTGTTTCCCTTCGTAACGTTTTGGTCTAACTGAAGTGAGCGATCGGTCCCACCAATATTGCAATGTAAACTCTCAGTTTCCCTTTCATAACATTTCGGTCTATCCGAAAAGAGCGAATCGGTCCCACCGAGTTTACCTGACTAACTCTCTGGTTAGCTAATTACCAAAATCGGTCTCACCGATTTTGTGTAATCGGTGTCACCAAGCTTACGTTATGCCCTAACCCTAACCATATCGGTCCTACCGAGTTGCATGTCGGCCCCACCGAAATCACTAACGGTCACTAGGTTTACTGAATCGGTTTGACCGAGTTTGTTGATTCGGTCCCACCGAGATTAGTAAATTGTGTGTAACGGTTAGATTTTGTGTGGAGGCTATATATACCCCTCCACCTCCTCTTCATTCGTGCAGAGAGCCATCAGAACAAACCTACACTTCCAACTTACCAGTTCTTAGAGAGAACTACCTACTCATGTGTTGAGGCCAAGATATTCCATTCCTACCATATGAATCTTGATCTCTAGCCTTCCCAAGTTGCTTTCCACTCAAATCTTCTTTCCACCAGATCCAAATCCTATGAGAGAGAGTTGACTTTTGGGGAGACTATCATTTGAAGCACAAGAGCAAGGAGTTCATCATCAATGCACCATTTGTTACTTCTTGGAGAGTGGTGTCTCCTAGATTGGCTAGGTGTCACTTGGGAGCCTCCGAAAAGATTGTGGAGTTGAACCAAGGAGTTTGTAAGGGCAAGGAGATCGCCTACTTCGTGAAGATCTACCGCTAGTGAGGCAAGTCCTTCGTGGGCGACGGCCGTGGTGGGATAGACAAGGTTGCTTCTTCGTGGACCCTTCGTGGGTGGAGCCCTCCGTGGACTCACGCAACCGTTACCCTTCGTGGGTTGAAGTCTCCATCAACATGGATGTACGATAGCACCACCTACCGGAACCACGACAAAAACATTCGTGTCTCCAATTGCATTTGAATCCTCCAAACCCTTCCTTTACATTCTTGCAAGTTGCATGCTTTAAATTCCGCTGCTCATATACTCTTTGCCTGCTTGCTTGAATTGTGTGAAGATTGCTTGACTTGTGCAAAGATAGCTAAGATTTGCCAAAGTCTTAAATTGGGAAAAGGTTAAGTTTTTAATTGGTCAGGTAGTCTAATCACCCCTCCTCTAGACATACTTCAAGGTCCTACACTAGTGCAATAGTAGAGTAGTTATTTTATTACAGAGTACAGTACAATGGTTTTACTGAACAAATTTCAATAAACTCTAGCACTAGAAGATTTCTATAAGAATTAAATATACACAATGCAAAGGTAACAAGTTTCAGCTTTGGTATACTAGATGTGCATGAGAATTAAACCAAATACAAAATTCTAAAGGTAACTAGCATTATTAACTAATGACAGTATAAATTTTTTCAAACAATGTAACTCCAAGGTAAGTATCATTTCGAACTCGGGGGGACCTTAAATATTGCTATCCCAATCTTGATAATCGATCAAACATAAAAACTTTATCGAACGAATGAAGAGAACAGCCGGAGGAGGAGGTGCCCACTCTTGACCTTTCCTCTTGTCTTCATAATTTTTTGTGCAGTTTAACCAAAAAAAATGACTTCAGCGCCTTGGCATTTTGGTGACACTATACAAAAAAATTAACTTATCTCATGAAAGTGAGGTATGTAATCTATAAGCATTAACAGTGCAAAAATATGAAGGTAGTAACAAGTTTCATCGTTGGTATACTCGTTGTGCAACAACATTAGAATGCCTTACCTGAAAAATCATTAATACATCCACAATCAACAACTAACCCTGAAATAATCCAGTGGCATTAAATGGCATTGCTTAAATTTATCGGTGGCATTAGACT
Organism: Triticum timopheevii; assembly: GCA_963921465.1. Lineage (NCBI taxonomy): Eukaryota > Viridiplantae > Streptophyta > Magnoliopsida > Poales > Poaceae > Triticum > Triticum timopheevii. Next base: position 238,484,900 of record OY997266.1, on the reverse strand, counting down.
GAGTGAGGCATTAGTTAAATGTGGCATCACTTTAGTAGTAGCATTGCTTGACTTGACTGCTGGCGTTATACTAACAACAAAAAAGTGGCAATAAGAGCATGGGAGGCACATTCGGACAGTGGGTGCGCCAGTACGATGTACCTCCACGGACACAGAGTGGTGATGGAGGTATGGTTGCCCAAAGCAACAATATCCATGCAGCATATGTGGATTACGACCCATTTTTGTTCTCTTTAGCCACCTTTTTCCTATGTGAGGACAACAAACTGATTGACCTGGTTATTCTCTATTGCATTGTCATGCCTTTCTACCCTTCTTCAACCAATAGACACGAGACTGGTTCCTTAGCTATAGATTTCCCCTTTTCAACCTAGATGCGGGTTCGATGCCTACTCTCTTGGATTGTACAGTCTCCCTTCCTTTCCTTATTCAACCCAGACATGGATTAGTCTGCATGAAGTAGGGTTTCCTTTAATAGTGCAAATTAAGGTTTTCGTTTGCGTGACCAGCAGAGCAGAGGATAGCAAATAGGGAAGATGGTGGAGTGGAAAAAGATCAACATGCAGCAACGTGGCAGATGGGGCAACAGAACAAGGGTATGGTTCGAAAAGAGATAGCATACCTGAGGGTCGGTGGGAAGTGGCTTCGCTCGTGGTCGTCGTCCTCCGCACACACTATGGCAGCGAGCTTGGGGACGGAGGCCATCCCGGGCGGGCGCTAGGTCTGAGAGGACGGCCTTGTCGTTAGTGCGTGACCTCGCTCGCCGACGACGAGTGCGTCAACGCTGCACGTCCTTTTCTTCCCCGGCAGATCTGTGACCACTGGTGAAGAGGGAGAGAGAGGCTGTCTTTTTTAGATCTGGAGAGAGGGTGATAGTGTGAGAAGCAAGTAGGCAGCCCTTAAAAAGAAAGCACTGAAGCTCCAGCATATATATCTTTTTTATACTACTAGTACTAGAGGTGGAGTAGTGGTAGAGTAGTTTACATTTTCTCCGCATAGTGTACCAGTTAGTCTTGCTTCAAAACTGAACGGCACGCCATTAAAAAATAAAGGTCGATAACTAATGCGGCACCTCGGGCCAACGCGGCAGATTGCATTTTGCATGAGAAATTACACACCATGTTTCATTGACATGCGGTCCCGTTCCAACATGTCAGTGAGATGAAGGCAAGTCCTTTTCTACTAGTATTTCCAACTGGACGTGTATGCCGGGGCGCCTCTTCGTGTACCGTGGCAAACTGGCAACCGTCCACCGACTCTTCGCCTTTCCCTCTTGATTTGGAACTTCTTTCGCACGCTATTCCTCCCTCCTCCATTTGCCTTCACCCTTCCTCCTGCCATTGTTCGATCGTCTTCTCCATGGAGGGAACAGGCCGAAAACGACCCTGTTATTCTTGCCCCAATCTGAAAGATGATGTGGTGGAGGAACTCATTGATCGGTGCGACGTCATCACCTCGGCTAGCATGGCAGGTTCATTCAAGACCATTCTCGACTCAACTAATAACATCATTACAAGGAACCCAAGGGTCTAGGAGCGGTTTGATCTCCCCTATCTTCTTCGCGATGACTCTGATGACTAGCGTGGGGACGATGGAGGCCTCGCCTTGTGCACGTTGGCTGCTTGATAATGATACGTATGATGTTAAGATGCCATCGCTTGAGGGCAAGGCTTGGGCATGTGCAAATGGAGATTGGGTTGTTTATATTGGGTACAACTGCGAGTGGGAACTTGTGAATGTGTACACTCGTCACCGGGTTCCACTTCCAAAAATCTCAGTAGACTGCCCAGAGGTTGAGCACACCGGTATTCTATGCACGTTCAAATACGATCATGGTGACTGTCTTCTACGGAAGATAGCAATTTGTCGAGTTCCCAATCGCTCTTGGAATTACAGGAACTATGTAGTTGTTGCTATCTTCGACAAGCTTGTTGCTATCCTTCGTGGTTTGACTGTATGGATATTGCTCCAAAATCAGTTGCTGTACACGGATGTGTACTGTGATGCAATTCAATACGAGGGTCTTGTGTTTGATTCCACCACTCATGGCACTGTTTTCGCATGGGATCCTTGTAGTTTTGGTACGTTTGTCTTCCACCGTAATTATAATTGTTTCATCCACATGCATGCGTGTTAGAAAGTTTCTCTTTACTAATTAACCTTCTTCTTGTGCTCCCAAGGTCCTGTGAACATTCCACCACCTATACTTGAAAATTTTTATAACCAAGGGGGAGATGACGATGGTGATGATCACGATCATGAGGACGAGCAGGGCCCATATACTCAGTGACGCGTGGCAACTAGTTTCGATGGATCACCCCTTCTTGTCTGTATACAGCCCACTACTGATGTTACTAATAAGGAAGCAGGTGTTGTCTCCCATTGTCGGAATCTCCGGACCTATTCCAACACCCGTTGCATGGTATTCGGGATGGACACTAGTGTGCTAGCGCCAACACCTTCTCCCTGGTACAGAATTGATAGTCTTGGAGAAAACTCGCTCTTCCTTGGACAAAACTATCCAATGATGGTGAAAGGCAATCCAACTACAATTGACACAACATTACTACCATTTATAAGCAACTGTATCTATACCTCGGACATTTCGGTGGTTCCCTACCTTGGTACTGATATAGTAGGCCGCTTCCACTACAAGAAAATACACTTCCGTGATGATACGTGTTTGTCACAGTAGGTCGCGTTATCTATCATGCATGTACATCCATGACGATTATATGACAAAATCAAGATAGTCATACCTGTGCTGTCATAGAAGTGTTCCATGACATTACCAAAATTATCATCACGGAAGTGTCCACTTCCATGACGATAAATCACGCGTCACAGAGGTGATTTCGTAAAGGGTGACCGACATGTGGCATCCACCGTAACGGAACGCCCTTAAGCTATCGAGTCCGATTTTGGATCCGATAACCCGTTAACAGCCCCGACCAATGGGGATTTTCCACGTGTAAAATCATCATTGGCTGGAGGAAACACCTGTTGGCTCACCATTGGGATAGATGTCATCAGCTCATTGGACACGACGGGCCTATGATACATCAACATGTGGCACAACCCAACAAAGGCCCATTCCTGTGAAAACGCTAGCCCATTTGACTTGGTCAAAAGGTGGCGGGCCGGCCCACGGAAAGCCTGTTAACGGCATGTTCGCATATAGCCCATTTACAACCCGCTAACCCAGGTCCCGTTACGACCTCTCCGAATTAGGCCCATTAGCGTCATATGGGCTATCTAATATGATTCCAGCCCGTTTTAACTTCTTGCCCATGTATGGCCCATGACTTCTTTCGGCCCATATGAGGCCCTTTGTAACTCTTGGCCCACTAACGGCCTGTGGTGAAACTTGCCCGTAATGAACAGTCTATCACTTTATACCCAATAACGACCCATTATTCCATGGGGTCGTTTCCAGCCCAAGTTATCTTTCGGCCTTCTCAGGGCCTGTCGTGGAATTGTCACATCAGATGTCCTAGTGAAAGGACTTAGCTGTGGAGCCATCGCAACTAGGAAGCTTGAAGGGGTTAACCGGGACAAAGGACACGAGAGGTTTATACTAGTTCGGCCCCTTACGGTGAAGGTAAGGCCTACATCTAGTTGGGTTGGTATTGATGTTTCGATGACTAGGGAGCGAGATATGCTATGCCCGGCTCTCGATCGGTTGTTTCTTTCCCTAAGCCGCCAGCGGGTCGCCCCCTTATATACACGGGTGGACGCCCTGTGGCCTACAGAGTCCCGGCCGGCTTATAAACAGTGTCCGGCTCGGTGACTAGTTAAGTCTACCTTATGTTACAAGTCATATCATCATGGCGGTTTGCCACTATGGGCTTTAAGCCGCTTGTGGGCCTTAGACCCTTTATTGAACCGCCATCTTCATGCTTGGTCTTGGGCTTCTTTCTGATGAGTCTTCTTTACGTAACCCGGTCCCTCCTGGGCGGCTTACACAAATAGTTATATCCCCAACATTAGGCCCCTGATTGATTTGAACTGGTTCATGTCAATCTTAAAATACCTTAAGAAATAAATCTTCAGCCTTCTGCCTGTGCAAAAGGTTTTCTTTAACCCGCCATGACATCATCTTTTGGATCCGCGTTAACCCGCCATGACGTCATATTCACTTAAATTCATTCTTTATTCCACCGTATCCTCCAACAGATCTTTTCTTTTACTGACCGTTTCGAAAACCGAGGCGTCGGGGCCACTTTATAATAATGCTTATCTCCTAGTTTCTCGTGATATCTCAGTCATCCCTTCCTTATAAATAGGCACGACCTAGGTCTTTCCCATTCTCCCCCTTTGGTTGTCTTCTTCCTCTCACTGCTTCTTTGCCGCTCGAGCTCCGCCGCCGCCACCGTCGCAGATCTCCTCGTCCTCGTCAACTCAGGCCGCTGCATCAACCTGATTTGACCAAAGAAACGCGACGAACTTCCGCAGCAACTCTGCATCTGTAAGTTTCCTCCCTTGTGTTCCTCAGATCCGCATTAGGACCTTCGAGTTCCTCGGTGTTCTTCGCTGTTCGTTAAGGACCCCTCATAGATTTCATCTCCACCGCCCTTTCTTGATCTTGAAAATGGTATAAACTGATGCGACGGCTATTTCGCACCTATTTCGAATACAAGTAGAGCCCTTTCCATCGCACAGAGGCCCTGTTCGAGCCCTTGAGCTTCATCTGTGCCAGTTCTAGGTCTAGAAATTTTTCTTTTGAGAACAGTTGTTTGATCCAGAATAATAGCCGCAACTTGTGAAACCTGTTTGTTCCACCCTAAAAATAAAAAACTGCCTCTATCGAATATGTTTAACCACGACTGTTCATGTGGCCGGTTTTAAGTAAATGACATTGATTCTGTGAATCTTGCTTGCTTCTCGTCACTTAAGAAAATTTAACTGCCCTTGATACCTGTAGCGGCTTAAATATTGCTGCATAGTTACCCATATGCCATTAGGCCCCTTCTTAAGCCGCCATCTTGGATGGTTTTAAAATGTTTTCCTCCAGGTTAAATTTGAAAGGAACTCCTTGATTTGTCATAGGCTTCAATTTACATCATGGCCCCTAAGGCAACCAAGGCTCTTGTGACCTATAATTGGGTCCCATCCACAGTCACAAGAAGTAAATTGTCTGATTTTGTGAAGTCTGGCCATCTGCCCAAGAAGGAGGTCATGTCTTATCATGCCCCTGACCTGTCCGAGGAGAAACCTCAACCCAAAGAAGGGGAGGTGATAGTTTTCACGGATCATATGAGCCGGGGATTTGCTCCACCCAGTTCAAAATTCTTTAGGGATGTTCTGCATTTCTTTGACCTTAGACCTCAAGACATCGGGCCCAATTCCGTGTCAAATATTTGCAACTTTCAAGTCTTCTGCAAGGTGTACCTGGGAGAAGAGCCCAATCTGCTTTTGTTCAGAGAGCTTTTTTACTTAAACCGCCAGAATGAACGTGCCAATGGGCCCAGCCTTGAACTTGGTGGCATTTCGATTCAGTGGCGGAGAGACTGCCTTTTTCCTTATGCTGAACTGCCGAGTCACCCGAAGGATTGGAATCAGACATGGTTCAATTGCCAGGACATTTCTCCGGCTAGCGAGAATCCTCTGCCCGGCTTCCTCGCTCTGCTCCTTGAGTCCAACCATCCGCTAGCGGATAAACTTTCGCTGTTGAACGTCTGCTGCTTGCTCCCGCCATCAGAAAAATCAAAGCTCTCTTGGGAAACGGCTTAGATGGCATTGATCTGGTCCGAGTCTGGGTCACTTGGCGAGTGCTTCCGTTAAGCCGCCGCCCCGGCTTAATGTGCACTTATTCAGGCGAGAAGGATGACCCACTGCGTCATAGTCCCGACGACTTACCAGATGATGTAGTGGAAGCTACGACCCAAACGTTGTTGAAAGAGGGCACAGTAACCAGTAATGTCTTCGGCTTACTTCCTTTCTGCAAGAAGAACCCGGCCGCTGCTGTAAGTCATCAACCTTAATGAATACTCTCTACTATACTGCACCTTGCTTTACTCATAACCCTTTATCTTTTTTCACAGGCCGACGATAACTTTTGGAAGGTCAAGTATGACCATGAGGCTGCCAAACAAGCCAGAGCGGCCAAGAGAACCGATAGAAAAGCCGCCAAAACAGGAACTTCAAGGAAAAAGAAACCAAGCGCCTCAGATTTACTCAAATTGGACGACACTTCTGAGGATGAGGAAGAGGTAATCCTTAATTCTCTTGACTCCTTTGTCATTACTTTATTGACATTCTATCTTTCAGGAGGATACGGGAACAACCAAGCGGTTGACGAAGAGGTAACTATAATCTCCTCCGACTCAGAACATTTACCAAAGCACAAAATCTGACGGGTGACCCGGAAAGTAAGATTTTCACATCCTCTAGCTTATAAAGATCCTCAATTTCTTTTGAAGCAACAACAGCTTGAAAGCCGGAGGTAGACCCGGACCAGCAAGGATGTAGAGCTCTCCTCCGGCTTACCTGACGTAACCAGGAAGCGTCGGACTGAGGTTATCTTTGACTTACATTTTGTTTTACCTTTGGTGGGTTTAATTCGCCAACCTCTCAATTCATCTGACTCCAATCATCAGGATACCACTCCTTCCTCCGGCGAGTCTATGTAGTCTAACATGCCGGCTTTCAAGACTGCCCCGGGTAATGTAACTTTGTTTACTTTATGCTTTTCCTTACTCATGCTTTTATATTCATCCTTCTGCCTTTGTTGACAGCATGCAAGTGAAGCCCAGTAAGAGGGCAAAGAAGGGTAAGCCGTCCCAAATCCCGGTCATGACTGAACCGGCGCTTGACACATCTGCTCCTCACAGTTCCACCCATCAGCCGACGCCTGAACCAGCCTCTGATATTCCAGCACCAACCTCTGATCCACCCATCGAAGATACACTGAACAACTCTGATAACCCGGAAGGTCCTAGCCCGGTCAAGACAAATGGCCCGGAAGTTGAGATTCTGAAGAGTCAATTTGTTGAGCCAGGGTGACCCACTATCCTTGCCAAATGCACTGCTAAGGAGGAACTCATAGAACACCGAAAGGCTAAGCTGGACATTACTGATTATACTCACTTAAGCATTGGGGATATAGTCTCTGGCTATCTTAATCAAGTGCATAGCAGCCGTGACCTGGAAATTGACATCGTGAAGCAAATACATCAAAAATCTGAGGTATACCTTTATGCCCCTTTCCTGAATCATACTTACTGTATCAGCCCCCAAGTCTATCGCTTATGAATAAATATGCTGTAGACTTTAGAAAAATGCTTACCACTATTTTGTCCGGTTTAAAAAGAAGAAATTTAACCTGGTTGTAACCTGATACCTCGAACTTGCGACACACATTAGCCCGCAAGTGTCAAGTATCTTTGCTTGCAAAGTTCTTGGGACTTTAATACTATCTTACCATGATTCTGACTATAATTCGGCATCAATACATGCCACCATAAGTCAATTTGAGTCGGAAGTTGCTGACCGAAGAGCCATCTGACAGCTCAAGAACTTGAAATTCAAAAGGCCAACTCCAAATTGAATTTAGCATCTCTGAACAAGAGAAGTTGAAGAAGAATTTTTAAGCGGAGAAGAAAATCCGGGCTGATGAAAAGGCTTCACTGGTGACCCGGGCCGAGACGGCAGAGGCATCACTTGCAGAAGCAACAGCCGAGCTGTCCGACTTAAAGCGCTGGATATCTCAAATGGTCTCAGCCATCTTCGGTAAGTTACCGTATATAACCTCAAAATATTGTAATCCTTCCTTTGATGATTATTTTAATTGTTATCTCCTGCTCACCTTATGTTCATGAACGCAGGCCCCAGGAGCACAAACCTCAAGCAGAACATGCTGATCAAACTGAAGGCGGTTTACACACTAGTGGAGCAACTATACACCGGGTCACAACGTGCTTTGGCCGTTGTAGCTTTATCAAATAACACTCCCCACCTTCTGCAAGACGTGCTGAAGTGTCTTGCTGTGCTACCTCAACGGATCCAGGATCTAAGGCGGGCGTCCTCAAGAGCCGGCGCCGTAGCCGCGTTGTGCCGGGCAAAGGCATGGATTCCAGAACTAGACCCGGCCGACCTCGCTCTTGGATACCCGAGTCTGAAAGAGGATGGGACCGTATTTGATGATCAGGATTTCACCGTCTGCGTCTAAGACATACGCCCCGTGGCTACCCTTATTGGGAACGACACTGATCTTACCAAGTATCAGCTGGGCTATGAGAGTGAGAACCGGAGAATTCCAACACCTCCTTATGATCAAGTCAGCCTGATCCCTCCAACTCGTAAGCATACCTTTGCCCCTGAAGTGGACCCAGCCGGTTTAATAGATGACAAAGCTGAGTTTGAAGCCCTGAGTGGCATTGACTGGGCCTCGTCAACCGTCCAGGACAAGGCAACCGACGGAGAAGCGGAGAAGGATAACCCAAAATCTTCAAGCCCACCAAAGGAGTGAACCACCAGGCGTTTATGACTTTGCAAAAAACAATGCTTCGTTTATTTAGACTCGGGGAGTCTTGTAATAGGGTAGAAAAAACCTCTCAATTTTTGTCATGCCTTCGCGCATGTTTATGGCGCTTAATACTTTCGTAAGCCGCCATCGCTATATATTTCCAGCTTATGTTGATCATTTATTTCCTTGGTGTTAAATTTGCTTGCCTTATCCTGCATATAAAACAATCGAAATTCCCTTGGTGGTTTATCGCATTGGGGGTCACATAAGGTACTGATAACCCAGAGGGCGAACCCCAAACATCATATCCAGGCCGGTTTATGATTATATTTGTTAAACATAATCACAATAGTATACCTGCGATCCTTTTGGTAATCTCACCTGCTTATATGACCTTCACCATGCGGGTAAATTCAACTCCTGATAGTTGGAACATATAATGTTCACCTGGCACTTAACAACCTGGGGTGATCAATATTAAGCCGGAAGAACAAAACACCCATCTCATAGTGCTTTCAAAAAGGTCTCAAGATAGTCAAATGATTGTGCTTATGAAATATAATGGATAATAAACAATACTCAAAGGCTTCTGATTCGAATACGATCAGTAAACCGTTCCAAAGGGGTTAAGATAAGATTCGGATACGATCATATAGCCCTCAGTGGCTTTGGCGATGCAGATCAAGTGGGTATCGACAGCTGTGTTCTCTTTGGTTCGAATACGACCTATGTTTGAATAGGAAGCCCCCAAGTGACCATAAGAGTTGTTTAATGACGCTGATTCGAATACGATCCACGTCAGACCCAAAGGGGTTAAGCTATGATTCAGATACGATCAAGAAGCCCCCAAGTGGGTTTGGCAGTGTGCCGATCAAAGTGGGTATCGACAGTTGTGTTCTCTTTGGTTCGAATACGACCTACGTTTGAATAGGAAGCCCCCAAGTGATCATGGCTAGATTCAGATATGATCATAAGCCGGACCAAAAGGAAAGCCGGATTCAGATATGATCCGCTCACTGTTGGTTGTTTTCACCACCTGACAAAGAAGACATATACACTTTTGAGGGTAAAAAGGACAGTGGTCCTGCTTTATTGCTTTATATAATATATACATTGTCAAAAGATATACATCTTGAGAGCCGGTGGCTTAAGTATAGTAACGTCGGAGATGTGCAATATTCCATGGCCGGCGGGTCTCCTCCTCCGACTTACGTGAGTCTTTGTGCTCTCGAACATCGATGAGGTAGTATGACCCGTTGTTCAGATTCATGCTGACCACAAAGGGTCCTTACCAAGGAGGGGATAGCTTATGCATATCAGACTGATCCTGGATGAGTCGGAGCACTAAGTCGCCTTCCTGAAAAGTTCTGCTTCTAACCCGGCGGCTGTGATAGCGGCGCAGGTCTTGCGAGTAAATCGCCGAGCGGGCTATTGCTAAGTCTCGCTCCTCATCCAACAAGTCAAGTGCATCCTGATGAGCTTTTTCATTGTCAGCCTCAACGTAAGCCGCCACGCGGGGTGAATCGTGCCGGATGTCACTTGGCAGGACTGCCTCTGCACCATACACCATGAAGAAAGGTGTGCAACCTGTAGATCTGTTAGGCGTAGTGTTGATGCTCCACAATACAGAGGGTAACTCCTCCGCCCAACAACCCGGAGTTTGCTGCAAGGGGACAAGGAGCCGGGGCTTGATACCCTTCAGGATCTCATGATTAGCTCTTTCTGCTTGACCATTGGATTGAGGATGAGCAACAGCCGAAACATCAAGCCGTATATGTTCTCGTTGATAGAACTCTTCCATGGCACCTTTGGAAAGATTAGTGCCATTATCAGTTATAATGTTGTGTGGAAAACCAAAACGGAAGATCACCTTTTTCATGAACTGAACCGCCGTGGCTGCATCACACTTACTGACTGGCTCTGCCTCAACCCACTTTGTAAACTTATCCACTGCCACCAGGAGGTGTATATTTTTATCCTTAGACCTCTTGAAAGGTCCAACCATGTCAAGCCCCCAGACTGCAAACGGCCAAGTGATCGGAATGATCCTCAACTCTTGAGCCGACACATGAGCTCGTCGTGAGAATTTTTGACATCCTTCACATTTGCTGACTTGATCCTCCACATCAGCATGAGCCGTCAGCCAATAGAAACCATAACGGAAAGCCTTGGCCACAAGAGATTTTGACCCGGCATGATGGCCACAATCTCCTTCATGGATCTCACGAAGTATCTCCTGGCCCTCCGCAGGCGACACACAACGTTGAAATGCCCCAGTGACACTTCGGTGATGTAACTCGCCATGAACAATCGTCATGGATTTGGACCGCCTGCGATTTGTCTTGCCAAGTTCTCATCCTCAGGCAACTCTCCCCGGGTCATATAGGCCAAATATGGCACTGTCCAATCCGGGATGACGTGAAGGGCTGCCACCAGCTGTGCCTCTGGGTCTGGCACTGCTAGTTCTTCCTCTGTAGGTACCTCGACAGAAGGAATATGCAAAACATCGAGGAAGGTGTTAGGCGGCACCGGCTTACCTTGAGATTCCAATCGGCTTAAAGCATCAGCCGCCTCATTTTTCCTTCGATCAATGTGCTCCACTTGATAACCCTTGAAGTTCCCAGCCACAACATCTACTTCATGACGATAAGCCACCATAAGGGGATCCTTAGAGTCCCACTTGCCTGACACCTGTTGGGCCACGAGATCTGAATCGCCTAAGCACCTTACCCGGCTTAAGTTCATCTCTTTTGCCATCCGGAGACCATGGAGTAAGGCCTCGTACTCAGCTGCATTGTTAGTACAAGGAAACATAAGCCAGACCACATAACAAAAAATTTCACCTTGAGGGGAAGTTAAAACAACTCCAGCCCCCGAGCCTTCCAACTGCGTGGACCCATCAAAGTGAATAGTCGAATATGTGTTATCTGGCTTCTCCTCAGGTGCCTGCAACTCTGTCCAATCATTGATAAAATCCACCAAGGCTTGAGACTTAATGGCAGTTCGTGGTATATATTTCAAACCATGAGGCCCAAGCTCGATAGCCCACTTGGCGACTCGTCCCGTGGCCTCCCTATTCTGGATGATGTCTCCCAAGGGGGCATAACTTACCACAGTTATAGGATGACTTTGGAAGTACTGCTTTAACTTCCGGTTTGCCATAAACACTCCATAAACAAGTTTCTACCAATGCGGATACCTTTGTTTAGACTCAATGAGCACCTCACTGATGTAGTAAACCGGCCGTTGAACTGGATGCTCCCTGCCGGCTTCCTTACGCTCCACCACGATCGCAACACTAACGGCTCGTGAATTAGCAGCCACATATAATAGCAATGGCTCTTTATCAATGGGAGCTGCAAGGACCGCTGGCTCTGACAACTGTCTCTTCAAATCTTCAAAGGCAGCATCAGCAGCATCACTCCAGACAAAAGTGTCTGTTTTCTTCATCATCTGATACATCAGTAGGGCCTTCTCACCCAACTGGCTTACGAACTGGCTTAAAGCAGCAACACGACCCACCAGTCACTGAACATCAATGATGCATGCCGGTTTAGCCAGAGAGGTAATCGCCTTGATCTTCTCCAGGTTAGCTTCAATGCCTCTGTTTGAGACCACAAAACCCAAGAGATGCCTACAGGTACACCAAATACACACTTGGCCGGGTTAAGCATCATCTTATAAACCCGGAGATTATCAAAAGTTTCTTTTAAGTCAGATATCAAGGTTTCCTTCTCTCTGGACTTCACCACGATGTCATCCACATGAGAATGAACATTGCGCCCGATTTGATCGTGTAGACAGTTCTGCACACATCGCTGATAAGTCGCCTGAGCACTCTTGAGCCCAAACGGCATTGATGAAAGCCGTCTTCTCCTGGTCCTTAACTGCCATTTTGATCTGATGATAACCAGAGTAAGCATCCAAAAAACTCAAACGTTCACAACCCGCCATAGCATCAATGATTTGATCAATACGGGGGAGGGCAAAGGGATCAGCCGGAAAAGCCTTGTTTAAGTCCGTGTAATCCAGACACATCCGCCGGATAATCCAGAACAAGCACCGGGTTAGCCAACCACTCCGGGTGAAAAACTTCAACAATGAACCCGGCCTCTAAGAGCCGGGCGACTTCTTCTCCAATAGCTTTCCGTCTCTCTTCGTTGAACCATCGAAGAAACTGCCTGACCGGCTTGTACTTGGGATCAATATTGAGAGTGTGCTCAGCGAGTTCCCTCGGTACACCCGGCATGTCAGAAGATTTCCATGCAAAGATGTCCCGGTTCTCATGGATGAACTCGATGAGCGCGCCTTCCTATTTAGGATCCAAATTGGTACTGATGCTGAATTTCTTAGAAGAGTCGCTTGGAGTAAAGTCAACAAGCTTCGTCTCAGCGGCCGATTTAAACTTCAACGCCGGGTCATGCTCTATGTTGGCTTCTTCAAGGAGGTCATATCCGCCAGGTCAACATTATCTTGATAAAATTTTAGCTCTTCCACTGCACAAGCGGATTCAACATAAGCCGCGTCGCCTTCTTCACACTCCAAGGCTAACTTTCGACTCCCATGCACAGTGATGGTGCCCTTGTGACCCGGCATCTTGAACTGCAAATAAACATAACACGGCCGTTCCATGAACTTAGCATACGTCGGTCGCCCAAGTAGAGCATGATACGGACTCCTGATTTTGACCACTACAAACGTCAATTTCTCAGCCCTGGAGTCATACTCATCTCCAAAGGCCACTTCTAGTTCAATCTTGCCAACTGGGTAAGCCGACTTACCAGGAACCACTCCATGAAAAACAGTGTTGGATGACCTCAAATTCTTATCAGTTAACCCCATGCGTCGAAAGGTCTCATAGTAGAGGATATTGATGCTGCTACCTCCGTCCGTGAGTACCTTAGTGAATTTATATCCACAAACCTGAGGTGCTACCACCAAGGCTAACTGACCCGGATTATCAACCCGGAGGGGGTGATCCGCCCTGCTCCACACAATGGGCTGTTCTGACCACCTCAAATAACGGGGAACCGCCGGCTCAATAGAATTCACGACCCTCTTATGAATCTTTTGGTCACATTTGCACAAGCTGGTGGTGAACACGTGATACTGCCCACTATTCAGCTGCTTCGGGTTGCTCTGATAACCCGACTGCTGTTGGTGTTGCTCCCCTTGACCAGACTGCTGTTGATTATGACCGCCTTGATGTCCCTGAAAACCGGAGCTTGAACTGCCGCCCGGGCCATGAAAACCACGAGCTCCTGAGCCACCGCCTGACCCATGATTGCCACCAAACATGTTGGAATTGTTGAAAGCCTTCATAATCGCGCAATCTTTCCATAAGTGGGTGGCGGGTCGTTCCCAGGTGCCGTGTCTCGGGCAAGGCTCATTGAGTAGCTAGTCAAGAGATGGGCCTGACCCGCCAGATCTAGGGGGCGGTTTTCCCTTACGTCTCTGATTATTACCCTACGCCTTGGCATTGGCCACAAACTCAGGGTTACCCTCCGCCTTACGCTTATTGCCTCCTTGATTCATCGGGTTATGCTGCTGGCCCTTTCCATTGCCGTTCTTCTTTCCCTTCCCTGTCCTTTCTTCATCAGACGCGGGGTCCTTGGTACTGTCAGAGTCGGCGTATTTGATTAAAGTTGCCATCAGCGTGCCCATGTTGTTGCAATCACGCTTAAGGCGCCCTAGTTTCTGTCTCATCGGCTCAAAGCGACAATTCTTTTCCAACATAAGGACTGTAGAGCCGGCATCCATCTTGTCAGATGAATGTATTATCTCCTTGACCCAGCGTACCCAATGAGTCGTGGATTCACCCTCCTCCTGCTTACAATTTGTGAAGTCCACAATCGATATAGATTCCTTGCAAGTGTCCTTGAAGTTCTGGATGAAACGGGCCTTTAGCTCTGCCCACGAATTAATGGAATTGGGTGGCAAGCCTTTTAACCAAGACCGGGCTGTTCCATCTAACATCATGGTGAGTACTTAGCCATTGCTTCGTTGCTGACCTCCAACAGCTCCACGGCCATCTCATAACTTTCAATCCACGCTCCGGGCTGTAAGTCGGCCATGTAATTCGGCACCTTTCGAGGTCCTTTGAAGTCCTTGGGCAAACGTACATTACGCAGAGCCGGTATCAAACAAGGAACAACGTCGATTCTAGTAGCCACTCCCGTCTCAACGGAAGTCGTCGGATACTCCGGGAATTCTTGATGAGCCGTTTGTGGAGCTGCTAGCTGAGCCGCCCGCTCGTTCTCCTGACGTATTCGGTCTTGCACTGGGTTATAGCCACCGGGCTGGTTACGGCGCTGGGCGTTGCTTGGCAAAGCTTCTGACTCCATACGCCTGCTGTAACTCGAACTCCGGTTTTGTCGAGGCGGTGCTAACCAAGGCGGAGGAGTTGAATGAATCCTGTCCCAGCTATAAGAATAAGTGTCTTGCTGAGCCAGGGCCATCTGGATAAGTTCTCTGACCCTCCGGGTCTCCACCGCTGTCGGGTCATCACCGTCCACTGGGAGAGCCGCCAAGTGCGCCAATGCTGCGATTAAGTTCTCCATGGGGTTGGAAAAGTGACCCGGCGGTATCCGCATGTAACGGGGTGGCGCCATGCTCCCATGAGGAGGTTCCATCTCCCGAGGCTGAGCCGGTCCTCCTGTTATGGCTATCATAAACTGATTTGCATCTGGCGGGTTACTTGGGCCGGCTCCGGGTGTAGCAAAAAGACCGAGGATCATAAACCGGAGGTAAACGGGACTGGGTTTTCTGATGTCTCCTCCTCATCACCTCGTTAGACGCGTTTAGGCTCATCGTGAGCTGGTAGGCTTCTGACTGGAGTCGTTGTTCCCACGCATCCAAAGCCGGCTGTTCTGTGCCTAACCTGGTGTCCTCAGCTGCCAAGGCCTCCTTGGCCCGAGCTATTTCCTCGCGCACCCGTGCCACCTCCGCGTCATGCTCATCTTTATTTGTAGGAATAACCGTGGCGGTTAACAGGGCCGTGAGCTTATCCATGAGATCTATTAGCACCTGACCCGGCGGGCGCACAGGGCCTCCTGCCCCGGCTGCTCCTGTTCTGGACGTTATTGCTATAGCGGCTGTAGAGTTTTGGCCGGGTTGAGTCCCAGCCATGAAGACTCCTGCCCATCTTGGCGGCTCATAGGGGTTCGGAATATTGGTGCCATCGGAACAGCCCCCGAGCACGCCGTCTTGCACTTGGTACAACGAATCTGTTGAACTGGCGGACGAGTCATCGTCAGAGAGGACGGCCGTCTCACCACCACCTTCAGATCCTTTAGAGAATTCCTCTTCGTGGATGCAGCCCACGAAGGCGCGCTTCATGACGGGTTGAACTCGGGCCTTTCCCGCACGCTGAGCCGTTTCAACGAGGTCGGTGCAGTTGTCCGGCTCAGGGCCCGGCTCACCAATCCGGCCGATGAAGACGTGGATTCCGCCGAAGGGGACCCGGTACCCGTACTCAATTGAGCCGGTGTCGGGGCCCCAGCCTTCGTCGTCGATGTAGATCTTGCCGCGACGACTCTTGGTCATCCGACACACGACGTATCCCTTGAGCCCTTCGAAGTTGCCCTTCAAGAACTCAAATCCACCGTGCGCTGGCCCCACGGTGGGCACCAACTGTCGTGGAATTGTCACATCAGATGTCCTAGTGAAAGGACTTAGTTGTGGAGCCATCGCAACTAGGAAGCTTGAAGGGGTTAATCGGGACAAAGGACACAAGAGGTTTATACTAGTTCGGCCCCTTACGGTGAAGGTAAGGCCTACGTCTAGTTGGGTTGGTATTGATGTTTCGATGACCAGGGAGCGAGATATGCTATGCCCGGCTCTCGATCAGTTGTTTCTTTCCCTAAGCCGCCAGCGGGTCGCCCCTTATATACACGGGTGGACGCCCTGTGGCCTATAGAGTCCCGGCCGGCTTATAAACAGTGTGCAACTCGGTGACTAGTTAAGTCTACCTTATGTTACAAGTCATATCATCATGGCGGTTTACCACTATGGGCTTTAAGGCGCCCGTGGGCCTTAGACCCTTTATTGAACCGCCATCTTCATGCTTGGTCTTGGGCTTCTTTCTGATGAGTCTTCTTTACGTAACCCGGCCCCTCCTGGGCGGCGTACACAAATAGTTATATCTCCAACAGGGCCCATTTATTGTTGGGCTCATTTTCAGCATTCGATTACTTACGACCCATTACTGCCATTTTCTGCTTGTGGGCCAAATTCAACTCGTCGGTACAGTCGGCCCGTTTGTGGCCCGTTAATACGTTGGGCTGTTTTCATGTCAAAAAAACCGTTGGGATGTTTTCATAGAGTTATCGAATACAGCCTATTAAGTGCCCGTTATGGTCCACGAATAGTACAGCCTATTAGGTGGACAGGGTTAAACTACCAAGTCTTCTATTGCCAAGTACTAGTACATAATAAAAGCATCAAACAAACATATATCTATGTCCTATGGTCACTACGTTGTCTTGCCAAATCAAAATAGAGACACGGTTCAAATCATATCAGTTCAAGACAAAGCAGCGGTGAAAGAATACAAAGCATGGGAAACTACACAGCACAACAAGATTTCAGACGGGTACCACGGGTCTACATTTACAACAACACTATTGGCTCTGTTGTGATGCTAGTAATGTGCATGATATGAGAAGTCAACTGTATACACAATTGAAATTGAAACCAACAGAACTATTGATAAGAGCAAACCTGTTAAAGAAACATGCATGAACATACCTGCTGTGCCATTGGAGTTTCGATTGGATCTTTCAATTTAAGAATAAGTTTGTATGAGTAAATACAGTGATACAAGAGCAAAGTAGTATGCACGATAGCAATCATAGATAAAAAAGGTGTGCATAAGCGAGCGCTTAAGCGCGCCTAGGCTCTAGGCGTTGGCCAAACGCATTGCGCATAACTACGCTTAATTTGTGCATAATTGCGCATAAGCATGCGCTTTGCTCAGTAAAGCGCAAGGCGGTGGCAAAATGCACAATTAATGTCTAGCGCTTTTTTGAACTATGATAGCAATGGAATATTAAATTAGAACAGTTGTTCTTCAGGTTTAGGCACTTGTTCTACATGAACAGAGTACAGTAAGACGCAAGAATATAGTACTTAAAAATAGAAAATGAGCTCATAGTCCTTACCACATTCTTGGTTCGGGACCAGTACAGAACAAGGCGCTCCCAGTCATCGTCCAGTAAATGTGTCTCAGGAGAACGTAAGGTAATTTGATGAGTTTCTTTGCCGGTGAAGTACGTTTATTCAGGTAATTCCAATACTGCCACCAAGCATTCTTGAAGATAGCAGAGGTATTAGCACAAGTTACCTCATCCTGAGTTTCCAAATCGGTCCTTCTCTATAGAGAAATATTGGAAAATTTGCTGTATTATAACCATCATGGAGGTAGGATGTATGGGACAAAGCAAAGTAATTGCCATGAATAACATTACTTACACATAACTCCTGGACAAACACCTGCAACTGGAATTTTCCTTCATCTTCAGTATAATGTTTCCAAGATGGGAAGACACGCACATACGATTTAACAACATCAAATGGGATAGATGCTAAACTACGACTAGATGGTTGTGCTTCCTCCACAGGAATAGGCGTACTAACTGGTGGAGTTGGGGTTCGCCATGGTAGTACTGGCCCTTTGGGCACTAGAGCTGCCTTACTAACTGCTCTTATTTGGGAGTGATGACCCACAAGTATAGGGGATCTATCGTAGTCCTTTCGATAAGTAAGAGTGTCGAACCCAACAAGGAGCAGAAGGAAACAACAAGCGGTTTTCAATAAGGTATTCTCTGCAAGCACTGAAATTGTAGGTAACATATAGTTTTGTGATAAGATAATTTGTAACGAGTAACAAGCAATGAAAGTAAATAAGGTGCAGCAAGGTGGCCCAATCCTTTTTGTAGCAAAGGACAAGCCTGGACAATTTCGTATAATGAGAAAAGAGCTCCCGAGGACACATGGGAATTATCGTCAAGCTAGTTTTCATCACGCTCATATGATTCGCGTTCGATACTTTGATAATTTGATATGTGGGTGGACCGGTGCTTGGGTACTGCCCTTTCTAGGACAATCATCCCACTTATGATTAACCCCTATTGCAAGCATCCACAACTACAAAAGAAGTATTAAGGTAAACCTAACCATAGCATGAAACTAGTGGATCCAAATCAGCCCCTTACGAAGGAACGCATAAACTAGGGTTTAAGCTTCTGTCACTCTAGCAACCCATCACCTACTTATTACTTCCCAATGCCTTCCTCTAGGCCCAAATAATGGTGAAGTGTCATGTAGTCGACGTTCACATAACACCACTAGAGGAGAGACAACATACATCTCATCAAAATATCGAACGAATACCAAATTCACATGACTACTAATAGCAAGACTTCACCCGTGTCCTCAGGAACAAACGTAACTACTACAAAGCATATTCATGTTTATGATCAGAGGAGTATTAATATGTATTAAGGATCTGAACATATGATCTTCCACCAAGTAAACCAATTAGCATCAACTACAAGGAGTAATCAACGCTACTAGCAATCCACATGTACCAATTTGTGGTTTTGATACAAGATTGGATATAATAGATGAACTAGGGTTTTGAGAGGAGATGGTGCTGGTGAATATGTTGATGGAGATTGACCCCCTTCCGATGAGCGGATCGTTGGTGATGACAGTGGTGATGATTTCCCCCTCCCGGCGGGAAGTTTCCCTGGCAGAACAGCTTCGTCGGAGCCCTAGATTGGTTCCGCCAAGGTTCCGCCCCGTGGGGGTGGAGTTTCGTCTCGTAAGCTTGCTTATGATTTTTTTCCAGGGTAAAAGCCTTCGTATAGAAGAAGATGGGCACCGGAGGGCCATCAGGGGGCCTAGAAGATAGGGGGCGCGCCCAGTAGGGGGGGGGCACCCTCCTGGACAGGGTGTGGGCCCCCTCTGGTATTTTGTTCGCTCAATGATTCTTATTAATTCCAAAAGTGACTTCCGTGGAGTTTCGGGATTTTTGGAGCTATGCAGAATAGGTTTCCAATATTTGCTCCTTTTCCAGCCAGAATTCCAGCTGCCGGCATTCTCCCTCTTTATGATAAACCTTGTAAAATAAGAGCGAATAGCCATAAGTATTGTGACATAACGTGTATTAACATCCCATAATGCAACAAATATCGATATAAAAGCATGATGCAAAATGGACGTATCAACTCCCCCAAGCTTAGACCTCGCTTCTCCTCAAGCGGAAGCCAATATCAAAAAATATGTCCACATGTTTAGAGTTAGAGGTGTCGATAAAAATAAAATACGAACATGAGGCATCATGATCATTCTTATAACAACAACATATATCGATTTTGTCATATGATTTCTTATGCTCAAGTAACAATCTATACACAATATCAAGTATGGATCATAAACTTCACTGGATCTAGCAAACTATAATCTCAGTCATTGAAGCAATTGCAATTTATCATTACATCAGAAAGAGTCAAGAATAGAGCTTTTCAGCAAGTCCACATACTCAACTATCATATAGTCTTCTACAATTGCTAACACGCACACAATACTTATGGTTATGGAGTTCTCATCGGACACTGAGAAAGATAGGGGCTTGTTATTTCGCCTCCTAACTTATTCACCTTTGGGTGATGTCAACAATAATAGTTCATGCTAACTTACATCAAATTGGATATATGTATCAGGATCTTTCCAACACGAGGTGCTTGCCAAAGGATAAAATGAAAAGGGAAAGGTGAAGATCACCTTGACTCTTGTATAAAGTAAAAGGAATAAAGTAAAAGATACGCCCTTCGCAGAGGGAAGCAAAGGTTGTCATGTGGTTTTAGGGTTGGATGCACAAAATCTTAATGAAAAAGAACGTCACTTTATATTCCCACTTGTGATATGAACCTTTATTATGCAGTCCATCGTTTTTATTACTTCCATATCACACGATTGTATAAAGCTTATTTTCTTCGCACTAATAAGTCATACATATTTAGAAAGCACTTTTTATTGCTTGCAACATGACAACTTACTTGAAGGATCTTACTCAATCCATAGGTAGGTATGGTGGACTCTCATGGAAAAACTGGGTTTAAGGATATTTGGAAGCACAAGTAGTATCTCTACTTGGTGCAAGGAATTTTGGCTAGCATGAGGGGGAAAGGCAAGCTCAACATATTCGGCAGATCCATGACAATATACTTTAACTGAGATGTGAGAAAACATAAACCATTATGTTGTCTTCCTAGTCCAACATTAACTCTTTAGCATGTCATACTCAATGAGTGCTCACAATCATAAAAGATCTCCAAGATAGTATATTTATATGTGAGAACCTCTCTTTCTTTATTACTTCCTATTAATTGCAATCATGACCAAAACTATGTTTGTCAACTCTCAACAACTTTTATGCCTCATACTCTTTATATGTGAAGTCATTACTATCCATAAGATCAATATGAACTCTTTTATTTCTTTTTATTCTTTCTATTTTCTCAAGATCATAGCAGGATAGCAAAGCCCTTGACTCAACACTAATTTTCATTATATAGCTCACGGACTCGATTACATAGAGAGATCACAAAGCAAAACTCAAAACTAATTCATACCAAAACTTCAATCTACTAGATCAAGATATTACTAAAAGGATCGAACTAAGTAAAACGGTAAAGATAGGAGTGTGATGGTGATACGATATTGGGGCACCTACCCCAAGCTTGGCAGTTGCCAAGGGGAGTGCCCATACCCATGTGATTATGTCTCCTTCTTCAGAGTTGGTGTTGTGATCTTCTTGGCGATGATGCCCCTCATAATACGATTCTCCTCCTCGAGCTTATTGATTTGTTGTTTGAGGTTCATATTTTCCTTGCAGAGCTTGCCCGTGACGGCTAAAGCTCCTTTTACCCAAGGATGCTGCATAGCTTCTGGAGAACAAGTGACACTCTTTTTCATATTTTCATAAGAAAGAAACTTAACATTGGAAGGGATGACCGAATTTGGAATAGCGGAGCTCTGTAGTTCCCGCATCATGGATCCTGCTTGGAAGCGAGAGGTAACTTCTTGATCTTTCTCCATGGCGTCTATCCTTTTCAAGTCGGCCTCCATCTCATCCTCCGTTGATGGTCCAAAGTGATAAGCATCACTGTTTGCTCCTGGACCTATCGTTGGGTGAGACAGCTGACTCTCCCCGACTGACTCTTGAGAAGACATCTTGCTCTAAATCTGTAACAGAAATAGCTCGAAACAAAAACAGAAGATTTTTGCGTGATACGATGGTCAAAACCTTCAGGAGATTATATAATGAATTTTTACCGACCAAAAGAAGTAACGTGCAAGAAAACGGAGTCCGGGAGGCACACGAGGTGCCCACGAGACAGGGGGCGCGCCCAGTAGGGGGGCGCGCCCTCCACCCTCATGGAGGCCTCGTGTCCTTCCCGGATTACTTGTTGCTTCCCAAAATTCTTAAATATTCCAAAACGGAGAAAAATTGCCATTAGAACTATTTTGGAGTCGGTTTACTTACCGTACCACATCCCTATTCCTTTTTAGGAGTCTGAAACGTTCTGGAAATTGTCCCTTATGTGCTCCTCCGGGTTTACGGTCTCAATAATATTAGTTTCAACATTTATAGGATTACCTGAGATATAATGTTTGACTCTTTGACCGTTCACCACCTTCGGATTTGTGCCTTCGAAGTTGTTGATTTTTATGGCACCGGAACGATAGACCTCCTCGATAATGTAAGGACCTCCCATTTAGAGAGAAGTTTTCCTGCAAAAAATCTTAACCGAGAGTTGAATAGCAACACATAATCACCTACGTTAAATTCTCGCTATTCTATTCTTTTGTCATGCCATCTTTTAACTTTTTCTTTAAACAGCTTGGCATTCTCATAGGCTTGGGTTCTCCATTCATCGAGTGAACTAATATCAAATAACCTCTTCTCACCGGAAAGTTTGAAGTTATAGTTGAGATCTTTAATAGCCCAATATGCCTTATGTTCAAGTTCGAGAGGTAAGTGACATGCTTTTCCATATACCATCTTATACGGAGACATACCCATAGGATTTTTATATGCAGTTCTACAGGCCCATAATGCATCATCAAGTTTCCTGGACCAATTCTTTCTAGATCTATTGACAGTCTTTTGTAAAATTAATTTGATCTCTCTCTTGCTCAACTCTACTTGACCGCTAGACTGCGGGTGATAAGGAGATGCAATTCTATGATTAACATCATACTTAGCAAGTATTTTATGAAAAGCACCATGAATAAAATGTGAGCCACCATCAGTCATAAGATACCTAGGGACTCCAAACCTCGGAAAAATAACTTCTTTAAGCATCTTAATAGAGGTGTTATGATCATCACTACTAGTTGGAATAGCTTCTACCCACTTAGTAACATAATCAACAGCAACTAAAATATGTGTATATCCATTAGAGGCAGGAAAGGTCCCATATAATAAAAGGCCCAAATATCAAATGGTTCAATAACAAGAGAATAGGTCATAGGCATTTCTTGACGTCTACTAATATTACCAATTCTTTGACATTCATCACAAGACAAGACAAACTTACGAGCATCTTTGAAGAGAGTAGGCCAATAAAAACCGGATTGCAATACCTTATGTGTAGTTCTATCTCCAGCGTGGTGTCCTCCATATGGTTCGGAGTGACACTTGCGTAGGATCTGTTCCTGTTCATGCTTAGGTACACAACGTCTAATAACACCATCTACTCCTTCTTTATAAAGGTGTGGGTCATCCGAGAAGTAATGTCTTAAATCATAAAAGAACCTTTTCTTTTGCTGGTATGTGAAACTAGGTGGTATAAATTTAGCAACAATGTATTTAGCATAATTAGCATACCATGGAGCAGTACGAGAAGCATTAATGACCTCTAATTATTCATCAGGAAAGCTATCATCAATTGGAAGTGGGTGATCAAGAACATTCTCTAATCTAGACAAGTTGTCTGCACCGAGGTTCTCAGCTCCTTTTCTATCGAAAATATGCAAATCAAATTCTTGGATCAAGAGAATCCATCTAATAAGTCTAGGTTTAGCATCTTTCTTTTCCATAAGATATTTAATAGCAGCATGATCAGTGTGAATAGTTACTTCAGAATCAACAATATAAGGTCTGAACTTATCACAAGAAAATACAACTGCTAAGAATTCTTTTTCAGTAGTAGCATAATTTCTCTGGGAAGTATCAAGAGTTTTACTAGCATACTGGATAACATTTAATTTCTTATCAACTCTTTTCCCTAGAATAGGACCTACAGCATAATCACTAGCATCACACATAATTTCAAAGGGTAAATTCCATTCAGGTGGCTGAACAATAGGTGCAATGATCAAAGCTTTCTTAAGTATTTCAAATGCTTCTACACAATCATCATCAAAGACAAAAGGAATATATTTTTGCAACAAATTAGTCAGAGGCCTAGAGATTTTAGAAAAGTCCTTAATGAACCTTCTATAAAAATCGGCATGACCAAGGAAACTTCTTATACCTTGTATGTCCTTGGGACATGGAATCTTTTCAATAGCATCAACTTTAGCTCTATCAACTTCAATACCTCTCTCAGAAATCTTATGCCCCAAGACAATGCCTTTATTAACCATAAAGTGGACCTTTTCCCAACTCAAGACAAGACTAGTGTCTTCGCATCTCTGCAAAACTCAATCAAGGTTGCTCAATCAATCATCAAAAGAGGATCCGTAAACAGAGAAATCATCCATGAACACCTCACAAATATTTTCACAAAAGTCAGAGAATATAGCCATCATACATCTTTGAAAGGTAGCAGGTGCATTACATAAACAAAAAAGGCATATGTCTATAAGCAAAAGTACCGAAAGGGCAAGTAAAAGTAGTTTTTGATTGATCCTCCGCTGACACAGGTATTTGAGAGAAACCAGAATAACCATCTAGAAAGTAGAAATGTGTATGTTTGGATAGTCTTTCTAACATTTTATCAATAAAAGGTAAAGGGTAATGATCTTTCTTAGTAACTTTATTTAATTTATGGAAATCAATTACCATCCTATAACCTGTAATAATTCTTTGCGGGATCAATTCATCTTTATCATTAGGAACAACAATAATAGCTCCCTTTTTAGGAACGCAATGGACAGGACTTACCCAATCACTATCAGCAACAGGATATATTATACCTGCCTCAAGGAGCTTTAATATCTCCTTTCTTACCACTTCTTTCATCTTAGGATTTAACCGTCATTGAGGATCTCTAACTGGTTTGGCATCTTTCTCCACTTTTATTTTGTGTTGGCATAGAGTGGGACTAATGCCCTTAAGATCATCGAGAGTATATCCAATAGCAGCATGGTGCTTCTTCAGAGTTTTCAATAATCTTTCCACTTCTTGCTCTAAAAGGTTAGCACTAATAATAACAGGATATATCTTCTTTTCATCAAGATAAGCATATGTAAGATTATCAGGTAAAGGTTTGAGCTCAAACACGGGATCACCCTTCGGTGGAGGGGGATCCCCTAGGATTTCAACAGGTAAATTGTGTTTCAGAATAGGACCCTGTTGAAGGAATACTTCATCTATTTCCCTTCTTTCATTCATGAACATATCATTTTCATGGTCTAGCAAATTTTGTTCTAACAGATTAGCAGGAGGCACGACAATCAAAGTAAGACCAATAATTTCATCCTTACTAGGCAAATCTTTATCACGGGGTTGTATATGAAATATTTCAAAATTAAACACATGTTTCATATCCCCCAAGCCAATTGTAACAACATCCTTCTTGCAATCAATCTTAGCATTGACAGTATTCAAGAAGGGTCTACCAAATATAATGGGACAAAAGCTATCTTGTGGTAAACCAAGAACAAGAAAATTAGTAGGATATTTAACTTTCCCGCACAAGACTACATATCTAACAATCCCAAATGGCTTAATAGTATCTCTATTGGCAAGCTTAATTGTAACATCAATAACTTATAACTCTGCGGGTGCAACATCATGCATAATTTCTTCATATAAGGAAAAAGGTATTGCACTAGCACTAGCACCCATATTACATAAGCCATGATAACAATGATCTCCTATTTTAACAGAAATAACAGGCATGTCTACAACAGGTCTATGTATCTTAGCATCTGGTCTAGCAATATTAGCAGTTTCACCATAGAAGTAAATAACATGCCCATCTATTTTATCATCCAAGAGATCTTTAACCATAGCAATACTAGGTTCAACATTAATTTGCTCAGGTGGTGTATACGTTCTAGTATTAGTCTTACGAACCACAGTTGAGGCTTTAGCTTGATCCTTTATCCTAACAGGAAAAGGTGGTTTCTCAACATAAGTAGTAGGAACAATAGGATCATTATAAGTGATAGTCTTTTCTTCAACTGTAATAGGTGCAACTACTTTTACTTCAGTGGGAGGATTATAATTAAACCACTTCTCCTTAGGGAGATCAACGTTAGCAGCAAAAGATTCATAGAAAGAAGCTACTATCTCAGAGTCAAGTCCATATTTAGCGCTAAATCCACGGAAAGCATCGGTATCCATAAAAGATTTAACAAAACCAATCTTAGGTGTCATACTGACTCCTTTCCATCGTCGGAACCCCAATCTTCAGAGTTGCATTTAATTCGTTGCAATAAATCCCACTTGAATTTAGTAGTCTTCAGCATATAAGAACCAGCACAAGATGTATCGAGCATGGTGCGATCATTGAGAGAAAGCCGATCATAAGTTTTTTGAATAATCATATCTCTTGAGAGCTCATGATTGGGGCATGAATATAACATTGACTTAAGCCTCCCCCAAGCTTGAGCGATACTTTCTCCTTCGTGAGGCCAGAAATTATATATGTAATTACGATCACGATGAACAAGATGCATAGGATAGAACTTCTAGTGAAATTCCAACTTCAATCCTTTATAGTTCCATGATCCCGTATCATCACATAGCCTATACCATGTCAATGCCTCTCCCTTCAATGATAAAGGCAAGACCTTCCTCTTAACAACATCATCGGGAATACCTGCAGGCTTTAATAATCCACAAACTTCATCTACAAAGGTAAGGTCACTAGTAGAAAAGGCCCCATTCGCCCCGGTTGGTAACGGCCTTTTGTCCCGGTTCTTGAACCGGGACTAAAGGGTCGTTTCTAATGCCCTAGACCTTTAGCCCCGGTTCGAACACGAACCAGGACAGATGGGCCTCCACGTGGCCGGTGCGGCAAGCCCAAGCAGGAGGGCCTTTGGTCCCGGTTGGTGGCACCAACCGGGACCAAAAGGCATCCACGCGTCAGCATTTCAAGGGCTCGGGTTTTTGTTTTTTTTGAAAGGGGGGAGGGGGGTTGGTGGTTTTGGGGGGGGGGGGTTAATTTAGGTGTTTCATATATTGTGTTATCTAGCTAATTAATAGAGAGAAGTGTCCTCTCTTATGTCCGTGCTTGGTCGACGCTACGTACTATACATAGAGAGGCCCTCGACACACTAGCTAGGAAACCATTAAGTACAGAAGTTCGTCATGCATACCGAGAGAAGTGATCGATCGACCTCTCCTTCTCCGAGAGATTGGTCGAACAACAAGTTTTCGTATTATCTATCCGACGCTACTGGCTACATACATATACAATATGTAGGATCTCTTACAATCCCCTAGCAATTGAAATCAACTTCCACATGGTATTCTCCGGCTTTATTGATGACATGGTCAAGAAAGAATCCCGCCAATTCCTCTTGAATTGCTTTCATGCGATCTTGTGGTAGGAGTTCATT
Organism: Triticum timopheevii; assembly: GCA_963921465.1. Taxonomy (NCBI): domain Eukaryota; kingdom Viridiplantae; phylum Streptophyta; class Magnoliopsida; order Poales; family Poaceae; genus Triticum; species Triticum timopheevii. The sequence goes on along the minus strand of OY997266.1, from coordinate 238,457,626 downwards.
CCGCATCTGCCACATCTAATTTGAAGAAGGGGGTTAATACATATATATGAATGAAACTCAACAGAAATGATGGTGTTATAAAATGAAATTGTGAATATTATTGCTTACGCACTTCATATTGTCTTTCAGAGTAGCCCCGCTTATTTTTGTTAGTCGCGTTGTAGATGAACTCGCACACGTAGTATCCACAGTAATCATTCCCTTGTTCCTGTTTGTCACATTCCTAGTTCTGGTATGCTCAAGGCTAGCTAGTCATTTGTGCATCATGTTTAAATTCCATTTAAATTTGAAATGAGGATTTGTGAAACCCTCAGAATCATTTTTGGAAATGACCCAGATAAAAAAATGCTCCAAAAAGGTCCAAGAAAATGTTCATGCTGCTCTCTAAAAATATTGGGCAGAGATAAAAATCAAACCAATATTTTTAGGAGCTCATAAGTATTTATCTTGGGCATTTGGAATTAATGCAGTAAATATTTGCTTTGGATAAATATTGTTATATATATATATAATATATGTCCAAAAATTATGCCACTTGTTGACGAGCTCTGGAATAATACCACTAGTTCCTACAAAAATTGGCATAAGAAAATAAAATGATTTATTATTTTTATTAAATCAAAACAAATGTCAGAAAATAGACAACAGAAACAAAACAGGAAGAAACTTACCTGCAGCCCCTGTGCAGCCTGGCCTGGCCCAGCGGCCCAGCAGGCCGGCCCAGCCCAACTGCCAGGAGCTTCTTCAAGCTCCTGCTAGTAGGAGCAGCTGCGTGGCCGCACCGCAGCCAGCCGCGGCCACGTCTCCCGCCACCTCCTGCTTCTCCCTCCCGTCGCTTGGAGCGCTCGGACGACGCCACACGCCGCCCCGTACCCCTCTCACTCTCCCCAGTCCTCCCCTCTCCTCTCCCTCGCTCTCTCTCTCACGGCCGAATGCCCCGCCGCCGCCGACGAGCACCACCGTAGCCACCGCCTCCCCCTTGCCTCTCCGACAAGTCCAACAGCTCCGCGCCGTCGTCCTCGTCCTCCCCGTCAAGACACGCTCTACCGGACGCCCCCGAACGCCCCCACCGCTGTCTTCTTCAACACACGACCGTGCAGATCTCTGGCGACCATACGCCGTCGTCAGCGTGTCCCCGAGGCTGCCAAGCTGCTCTTCCGGTCCGCTGTGAGCCCCGCGTCGGTTCCCCCTCCTCTCCTGCCTCCCCGTGCCTTGTAGCCCGCAGCCGCCCGAGCCCGAGCTCCGGCCGCCGCCGCGAGCTTCGCTCCTATGAGCTCAGCCGGCCCCACGGCCTCCCACCTTCTCCCCTAGATGCGGGCGAGCGTGAGCTCTCCACTAGTGCCCTCAGCGCGTCGAACCGCTGCCGGAACAACGTCTCCGGCGAACATCCGCCGCGGTTTGAGGTCTCCGCCTGCCAGACTCCGGCGGGCTGACGTGGTCGCTTAGTTAGGCGCTAATCACCACTAATCTCTCTCTAACGGGCACAAATAGGCGGGCCCCGCAGCGTGTCAAATCCCAGTCAACACGGGATTAACTCCCAGTTAACAGTAAGCCAATGACATGTGGGACCCGGTCGTCAGTTTTGACCTGGACTAGCCCGGTTGACCTGCTGACGTCACACTGACGTCATGCTGACGCAATTATTTATTTTCTGGATTTAATCTAATCAGGAAATTCCAGAAAATTAGCAAAACATCAAAAATTCGTAGAAATTCAACCGTAGCTCAAATTGAAATAATTTATATATGAAAAATTATCAGAAAAATGCAATCTTTCCATCTGTACTAGTTTCATACATGACAAACCAACTTATACATGCTGTATATGAGAAAACACATTATGGCATTTTAAGAGACTTAATTTAGAGTTGCATTTGAACCCTTGGTTCAAATGGATCTCTTCCAAATAGAATGCTAGATGCATTAGCACAAACAACATCACATCTACATGCCATGATCATGCATCATATTGTTGCATATGTTGTGTATTGATTGTCGACACCGTTCCTTCTCGATAGGTCCTGCTCCGGAGAGTGTTCCAGAGTACCTGTCTGAGGAGCAGTGCCTTCCTTGTTGATCTACCAGGCAAGCAAACCCCCATGTTCATTCCGATACAATCCTACTCTCTCGCTCCTGCTCTCAGTTATTGCATTAGGACAACAACGATTCATCTGCTACTTTGTGCTGCGGTAGTTGAACCCATTCCTCTGCATGACCTGTCATTGCCACAGTAAATAGTTGAAACCCACTAGCATGTGTAGGAGTTGATTGAGCCATGTTGTGTTTCGACCATGCCATGCCTGCTATTGCTTAGAGTTGTGTCAGGTCTAATTCATTGGGAATGAATTCTAGTGTTACGATATGTTCTGATGCTGAGAGTGAAGTGTGTGAACACGATTTGGTAAAGGTAGCGGTAAGAGGCCATGTAGGAGTACATGGTGGGTTGTCTCACTGGAACCGTCCTTAAGCACTGAGTTCTATGTATGTTGTCCAATGACTCAATACTACCACACATTGGAATGCTTAAGTGCCCCTCTCGACTTATTAACCAACTTGATCTCTGTCCAGGAGTCGCAACTAGTTTCTGGTGTTTGTAGGTAGTGCTATTTTTCTACCAAGTGGCACCCGGCAGGGTGGGCTTGGGACAGACTAGGCACACGTGGCCTGGTGTACCGAGTGGCACCCGGATGGTGGGCTCGGGAACCATGCACACATCATTTGGGGCCGTGAGCGACACCCCGGCCGGATCTCCTTGCGGATGGAACCCGAATAGGCGATAAACCTGGAGTAGAGTCTTGTGTGGTTAGTCAGGTCGTGGCCGACACCCTCGCCAGGCTTCCACTTGAAGGTTGCCGAGATACATGACGTGTACATGGCGGTAAGTGGCGAGAGCGTGTGTGAAGAAGTACACCCCTGCAGGGTTAACATGATCTATTCGAATAGCCGGGTCCGCGGTTATGGACTACTTGGATGCTTACATGGTACGTAGACAACTTGAAGTGGATACTCTAAAATGCTCAAGACAAGTGTGAGTGCTATGGATGGCCTTCTCGTAGGGAGACGGGGATGAATCCATAGTAGTGTATTGTGTGGTGATTAGTGGACTCGTGTGCGCTATATCACCTCAAAGAAGTTCTTGTAGTCGTAGAACAGGATAGCCACAGAGTCAAAGCTGGCTTGCTGCAACTAAACCCCACATTACCCTCTTGATACAATTGCATGTATGATAGGATCTGATGTAAGTCTTGCTGAGTACCTTTGTACTCATGTTGCTTTATTTATGTTTTTGCAGCGGAGAATTCAGTCTTACTAGTGTTCTCGTGGACTTCGACGAGTAGCTTGTACCTCAGCTACGATCTTGATCGGATGTTGTAGATAGTCAGGCTCTTCAGCCTTTTTCATTTGTAGATGTCTATACCCAGACATGTAATGCTTCCGCTTGTTGCTTGTTTGCTCTGAATGTTGGGTCATGTGATCCCTGTTTGTAATAAATGCTATGATGGCTCTTCTGAGCCTTTATCTATATGAGTTGTTGAGTTATGCTGTGATGCCATGTTGTACAGCACATACTTGCATGTTATGCGTACGTGTAATGTGTATTGCTATGTGTGGGATCTAACTATCTAGTTGTTTATCCTTAGTAGCCTCTCTTACCGGGAAATGTCTCCTAGTGCTTCCACCGAGCCCTAGTAGCTTGCTACTGCTCTGGAACACTTAGGCTGGCCAGCATGTGTCCTCCTTCGTTCCTGTGTCTGTCCCTTCGGGGAAATGTCATGTGGTGTCTACCGGGGTACTGTTAGCCTGCTACAGCCCGGTTTACCGGAGTCCTGCTAGCCCAGTCGCTACAGCCCGGATTCACTCGCTGATGACCGACATGTTCGTTGTTGGGTCATGTATGCCTGTCCCTGTAAGCTAGTGCAACTTTGGGTTCACAACTAGCCATGTCAGCCCGGGTTCTCTGTCATATGGATGCTAGCGACACTGTCATATACGTGTGCCAAAAGGCGCAAACGGTCCCGGGCATGGTAAGGCGACACCCGTGGGAATACCGTGCGTGAGGCCGCAAAGTGATATGAGGTGTTACATGCTAGATCGATGTGACTTAGGATCGGGGTCCTGACAGCTTTGGTATCAGAGCCTGACTGCCTGTAGGATTACCAAGCCAAACTGGTCGAAGTTGAGTCTAGAAATTCTTTAGTTATGTAAGGGAATTGATTGTGGGAAGGAACGTAAGGCTCTTTTTACTCCTTATACCTCATGGCCTTCTGATCTGAGTCATCCTACCTTTCCTACGGGGTTAAGGAGCTAGTCTTTCTCTTCCGTCTATCAGGATCACGTGTTACTACTCCGTAGTCCCATAGGATTTGTTGATCAGAGTCATACCCCAGTTTTCAAGTACTTTCGGTGTAACCTGTTCAGTATGGTCTCAGAACCTTGAGTGATGATGTTGAGTATGTTACTACCCCATTTTAGCAGGATGTCTCATTCTGAGCATTTTACTGCCGTTATGCTGCCGGAATTGCCCTAGTAGTTCGAGAGATACTAATTTCCTTGTCCTACATTCTGTAGCCTATAGTTGATGTTGATTCCATCCCTGGTTTTGTTTCTCAGGATGTCATCAAGTTCTGTTGTTCGTAGCCAGAACCACGGAGATGGTAGGGATGAGGATCCTCCCGACCAGCCTTCATTGGCAGAGTTCATGTTAGAAATGGAGAGGAACAAGCGTGAGTCTAACCGCTTGTTGGCATGTATTGAGGAGAACACCGCACATCGGTTCAAAGGATCTGCAACCATTCATGACTTCATTCGCTTGCACCCACCTACCTTTCATCATTCCATCGAGCCACTCGATGCAGATGACTGGCTCCGTAGCATCACTCATAAGCTGCGTTCCGCGAACGTAGTTGAAGATGACAAGGTCACCTATGCCACATACCACCTGGAAGGTCCTGCTAGTCTTTGGTGGCAAAACTATGAGGCTATGCTTCCAGCTGGCCAGATTCCTACCTGGAGGGATTTCACTGAGGCTTTTCGCGAGCATCACATTCCTCAGGCCCTCATCGAACGCAAGAGAGAAGAGTTCTGTAGTTTCACCCGGAGTAAGATGGCTATTGATGCTTACAGTAGAGAGTTTGATAACCTCGCCCGTTATGCCACAGAAGAAGTGTCCACGGACGCCAAGAAGCAGGCTAGGTTCTGGAAGGGTCTCAACCCCAAGTTGCGTCGTGATCTCCACCTACATCATTGTGATACATTCCAAGCTCTTGTGAACAAGGCCATTAATGCAGAGACAGCTCGGCTCACTTACGAGGAGTCTCGTAAGCACACCCGTGAGTTGGGATCTTCTTCTGGTTCTGGTTCTCAGAAGCGCTGGATTTGGGTTCCAAACTCCGCTCTTCCTCCCGGATATTCACCGAGGCCATCTCATGTGGTGCCTCCCCCAGCTCAGTCGTACGCTCCACCCAGGCCTACTGGTAGACCGCTTGTCAGTGCGGGTCCACGTCCAACTTTAGGGACATGCTTCACATGCGGGAAGCCAGGACACTATGCACGTGACTGCTCTCAGACTAGTTATGCTCCACCCCAGCCCGAGAAGCCTATTGGCTGTGTTAAGCCATCAGGCAAGACGATCAGTGTCAAGCCAGCTCACACTGAACGTGGACGTGTGCATCACGTCTCAGCTAAAGACGCTCATGATGATCCAGATGTCGTTCTTGGTACACTCCTTGTCAATTGTTACCCAGCATCGGTTTTGTTCGATACCGGAGCATCTCACTCTTTCATTTCTGAAGGCTATGCTCGTTTGCACGACATGTCATTTTGTGATATGCCAACACCACTTGAAATCCAAACCTCAGGGTCTAGATGGCAAACTACCAGAATCAGCCATGGTAATGAAATCCTTGTTAATAGACTTGTATTCCTTGCATCACTTGTAGCCCTCAAGTCCTCAGATATTAACATCATCTTGGGTATGGACTGGATGACAGATCATCATGCCAAGATTGATTGTTACACTAGATCTGTTTAGCTTACACACCCATCTGGCAAGATAGTCACTGCCTCCACCAGAGTTGCAAAGCGTCAGCTCTATTCTCTTAATGCCACCCCTCTTCCAGACCTGGAAGATATCCCGGTAGTCCGTGACTTTCTGGATGTCTTTCCAGAGGAACTGCCAGGTGTTCCACCTGACAGAGACGTAGAGTTTGTCATAGATCTTATCCCAGGAACTGCTCCAATCTCTAGGAGACCTTACAAAATGTCACCTTTAGAACTAGCCGAGCTTAAGAAACAACTTGATGAGTGACGGAGTCCTGGACTAGGGGGTGTCCGGACAGCCGGACTATCAATATCCGCCGGACTCCAAGACTACGAAGATACAAGATTGAAGACTCCGTCCCGTGTGCGGATGGGACTTTCCTTGGCGTGGAAGGCAAGCTTGGCAATACGGATATGTAGATCTCCTACCATTGTAACCGACTCTGTGTAACCCTAGCCCTCTCCGGTGTCTATATAAACCGGAGGGCTTTAGTCCGTAGGACAACATACATTACAACAATCATACCATAGGCTAGCTTCTAGGGTTTAGCCTCCTTGATCTCGTGGTAGATCTACTCTTGTACTACCGATATCATCAATATTAATCAAGCAGGACGTAGGGTTTTACCTCCATCGAGAGGGCCCGAACCTGGGTAAAACATTGTGTCCCTTGTCTCTTGTTACCATCCGCCTAGACGCACAGTTCGGGACCCCCTACCCGATATCCGCCGGTTTTGACACCGACATTGGTGCTTTCATTGAGAGTTCCCCTGTGTCGTCACCGATAGAGCGGATGCCTCCACCCATCTTCAAAGACGGTGTTTTCGCCGAAGGGGCCTTGGCCGCCAGCCAAACTATCCGGCTTGGTGGTTTTCTCATGACTGCCTGTCCGGCCGCCGCTTCGGCAATGACTTCTCAAGTCGTCGAAAGCAATCTTCGCGTCAGCGCTAAAGCTGCCGAACAGTTAGATCCAATAGAGCTCTCGTCTGTTAACAAGCTCTTGGATCGCATCACCGCCCTGGGAGTCGCTACGGACTACAACCAGATTGGGATTAAAACCGATCTGAGAGAGATTAACTCTCCCCAGGCCACCCACCACGTCGCAGTGGTAGAGGAGCAATACGGCAACTCTTTGCCAGTGTTGAAAACAATTCATGTCCGGATTCCCGAACCCTCCATGCCGGATTCCCGCGGGGGGACGGACTTCGATCGAGCATTGAACTTAAAATCATGCATCGCCCCGGACTCGCTGGATTGTCCCCAGCAAACCACACTTCCGAATTCGGAAACCCCTTGGCCTTTGAGCCTCAAGATGGGCAGGGATCCGGATTTTATTCCACCCACCCGCCCAGATATATGCGATCTATCTCTAACACGACAAGAGCCTACAGAAACAGTACATCACTACTGGGCCATATTCCTCCTGGTTATGGACAGGATAAAGGACTGCCAAGAGGAAAACGCAATATCAATCTTCCGCAATAACTGCACGGACAAGGGAATACTAAACGCCATTGATCGTCGCAAAATTACGCGCTTCACCGATCTGGCATCCATTGTACGAAAGTACTGTGCGATGGAGAGTTTCCGGAAAACCAAAAATCAATTTTGGGATAATCCGGCCCCAAACCCAGTCCACAGTAAAAGGGCGCCTTACACTCAGGCCCCAGATGCAAAAACAAAAAAACAAAAACCCAATAAGGGAAATGGAACCGTACTGGAGGGATGGCTCAATGGACCCTGTAAGCTTCATAATACAGAGGGAGCCGTCCCAACACATAGCCTTCGAGCAGGTTGGATATTACGGCAGGTGGCCAAAAGTGGCGAAGAGCTTCTAGCTCCGGGAAACCACTCCAACAATACCAGCACGGTATCAACAGTCTTCGATACTTTCGCATCAAATAATATGCGAAAACGATCAATCCGCGAACTCGCCGAAGTCTACCAAGTAGCAACAGCAAATCCATGGAGCGACACAGCTATTACCTTCAATGGCAGCGACGAGCCCACATTCCGGACAACCAGAGCCCCAGCCGCACTGGTACTTAGTCCCATAGTGGACGGCTTTCGACTGACAAAAGTCCTCATGGACGGCGGCAGCGGACTAAACCTCATTTACGAGGAAACTCTGCGAAAAATGGAAATCGATTGGAGCCGTATTGAGCGAAGCAGCACAACCTTTAGAGGAATAATCCCTAGCCGGGAAGCGCGCTGCACCGGAAAAATCACACTCGATGTGGTGTTCGGCTCTCCGGACAATTACAGATCCGAAGAAGTCACGTTCCAGGTGGCCTCATTCAGCAGTGGGTATCACGCCATATTAGGATGAGAGGCATTCACAATTTTTCAAGCAATACCTCATTACGGGTACATGAAGCTCAAAATGCCTGGGCCCAGCGGAATAATCACTCTCGCTAGTGATCCGGACATAGCACTCCGCGCCGAAAACAAGAAAGCCGCACTAGCCCTCGAGGCACTATCCGAAGCCGTAGCGGCAGAGGAACTCACCGCGCTGCGCTCTACGGTGAACAGGGACGATGTGATACTCGATAAAAGATCGAAGTCCACCTCCTTTAAACCAGCAGATGAGATAATAAAATTCCAGGTCCATCCAATGGACCAAACAAAGACGGCCTCCATTGGGGCACAGTTGAACCCCGAAGTAGACGCCGCACTGCGCGAATTCCTTCAGGAAAATTGGGATATCTTCGCCTGGCATCCTTCGGACATGCCCAGAATCCCTCGCAGGTTGGCAGAACACAGCCTAAACATCCTAAAAAGGTTCAAGCCAGTCAAACAGGCTCTTCGACGATTTTCCGAGCCCAAAAGACAGGCAATGGGAGAAGAGCTAGCCAAACTATTGGAAGCCGGATTCATTAGAGATATCAAACATCCGGACTGGTTAGCAAATTTGGTGATGGTACCAAAGAAGGATAAATCCTGGCGCCTCTGTGTCGATTTTAAAGACCTCAATAAAGCTTGCCCAAAGGATCCCTTCCCTCTCCCCCACATCGATCAAATTATCGATGCCACAGCAGGGCACGATTCATTGTGCTTCCTGAACGCATACTCTGGCTATCATCGAATCAAGATGGCAGAAGCATACCAAGCCGCAACGGCATTTATCACTCCATATGGACCATTCTGCTTCAACACGATGCCCTTCGGACTCAAAAACGCCGGCGCAACATATCAGCGCATGATTCAAACATGTCTGGCCACCCAGATCGGCAAAACAGTCGAGGCATACATAGACGACGTAGTCGTCAAAAAAAAACACGTCGAAACTTTAGTAGACGATTTGAGGCTCACATTCGACAACCTCAGAGCATATGACATCAAGCTGAATCCGGAAAAATGCGTTTTCGGCGTAGCAGCCGGAAAGCTGCTGGGCTTCATCGTATCCGGTAGAGGAATTGAAGCAAATCTGGCCAAAATCCGAGCCCTGTCACAGTTGGATATTCCAAAAGACCTCAAACAAATACAAAAATTAACAGGATGCGTGGCAGCCTTAAGCCGCTTTATCTCCCGTTTAGGAGAAAAGGCGTTGCCCCTCTATCACCTCCTCAGGTGCACCGAACACTTCGAGTGGACGGATGCTGCCACTGCCGGACTCGAAGAAATAAAGGCCATACTGGCAACAAATCCGGTCCTGGCGGCGCCCACTCTGGGCGAACCAATGTTGTTATACATCGCAGCAACACATCAAGTTGTAAGCGCAGTCCTCGTCGTCGGACGAGCGACAGAAGGGCATAAATTCCCTCTTCAAAAACCATTGTATTATGTATCCACTGTGTTAACCCCCTGCAAATCCCGTTACCCGCACTATCAGAAGATAGAATATGCGGTGTTCATGGCGTCTCGAAAGCTCCGGCACTACTTTCAAGAGTGCTCGATAATAGTGGCCTCTGAAGTACCACTCAATGACATTATAAATAACCGCGACACAACGGGCAGGATAGCAAAATGGGCCATTGAGCTCTTACCATTCGACATCACTTACAAACCTCGACGAGCTATAAAGTCACAAGTTTTGGCTGACTTCGTCGCCGAATGGACTGAAGCCGAACTCACTAAAGAGTACGGCGCATACTCAAATTGGACTATGCATTTCGACGGCTCCAAAATGTTGGTCGGACTGGGGGCTGGCGTCGTACTGACGTCCCCCACCGGAGATACAGTCCAGTATGTACTTCAAATAATGTACACGGACTCCAACAATGCAGCCGAATACGAGGCCCTGTTACATGGTCTCCGGATGGCGGTCTCCACGGGCATTCAACGCCTAGAGGTGCGCGGGGACTCAAACCTTGCAATATCCCAAATAAACGGAGACTTCGACGCCAAGGATCCGAAAATGGCAGCATATCGCAACGCTGTCCTAAAAATGTCAGCTCGGTTTGAAGGACTCGAATTCCATCACATAGCCCGAGATAATAACCAAGCGGCCGACGTCCTGGCACGCATCGGTGCGAAACGTGATGCTGTCCCTCCAAATATCTTCCTGGAACGGCTCTTCAAGCCATCCGTACTATGGGAAGATGAGCCCGGAAGCGACAAACCGGAGAAAACCGCACCAACCGGTGATTCGGCAGACGACATAACACCCTCCGCCCGCGTGGACAGAACCTTTCCTAGCCTACTTACTTAGGCAGGAACTTCCCGAAGACCAAAATGAGGCCCGCTGCATAGTCCGGCGATCGAAGGCCTACAAGGTCCATGAGGGAGAACTTTATAAGAAAAGTACCACCGGAGTCCTTCAAAGGTGTATCTCCGAAGAAGAAGGGCGAAACCTCCTGGCTGAAATTCATGCCGGACTAGGCGGACACCACGCAGCAGCCCGGGCCCTTGTAGGAAAGGCATTCCATGCAGGATTTTATTGGCCGACGGCTCGGGCAGACGCACAGGACTTGGTCCAGCGATGCGTTGGTTGTCAGCTCTTTGCTAATCAGAGCCATATGCCACCCACCGCCCTCAAAACCATACCCATTACCTGGCCGTTCGCGGTCTGGGGGCTTGACATGGTTGGACCCCTTAAAGGGGGAACCCACAAGAAAAAGTACCTATTGGTCATGGTGGATAAGTTCACCAAATGGATTGAGGCCAAACCGGTCAAAACGGCAGAGTCCGGACCAGTGATAGACTTTATATCAGGGGTGGTACACCGTTACGGAGTCCCCCACAGCATCATCACCGACAACGGCACGAACTTCACAGCCGACGAGGTTAAGTCATGGTGCAAAAATATGGGCATCAAGCTCGACTATGCGTCAGTCTATCACCCTCAAACCAACGGTCAAGTGGAAAGAGCAAATGATCTAATAATGAGCGGCATTAAACCCAGACTAGTGAGGTCACTCACTAAATCCAACACACAATGGGTCGAGGAGCTCGACTCCGTACTCTGGGGGCTGCGGACAACGCCTAACCATACTACCGGATTCACACCATTTTTTATGGTATACGGCGCAGAGGAAGTCTTGCCCTGTGACATTATTCATGACTCACCTCGAGTGCGCATGTATGAGGAAAGAGAGGCCGAGCTTGATCGGCAGGACAGCTTGGACACATTGGAGGAAGAACGTGACGTCGCGAAAGCTCGTTCCGCATTCTATCAGCAGCAGGCCCGAAGATATCAAAGCAGAGAAGTACGGGCCAAGACTTACAACATTGGTGAACTAGTTCTATGCCTGCCGGACAAGAAAAAGGACAAGCTCAAGCCCAAATGGGAGGGCCCCTTCATTATCGATCAAGTACTGACCGGCGGAGCATACCGTCTACGAAATGCGTCGGATCACCGACTCGAGCCGAACCCATGGAACGCAGCCCGCCTCCGACGATTCTATGCCTAGCGCCGGATTAAGAATTCGTCCCCTTCCCCCGTCCAAACTTTTACACTTCGGCTGTCTTTTGTTTCTCTTTTTATCCTTTTCACTTAAAAAGCCCTTCCGGGCCTATTTTTGCATTCTTTGCATACGCATGATGTGCCATCCGCACTCATTATTCCTGGGGGCTTCTTTTACAGAAGCTCAATTATACGGGTTTTATACCCAGCACATGTGTGAAGCTTCCACATGTACCTTTTACTCGCCATTATATGCATCGATATGACTTAAGTTTTGGCCAAGCTGGGTTGCCTGGCTCCTGTGCTTACCCCTACGTTCCTGATTGTTCGGCTAGGAGGTAAAGGGAGCACCTCTACAATTGTTACTGCCGGGTAAGCCGGATGTGTACCTCAGACTGGGTGAAGCCGAAAGCTAGCGTTCTTAAGGGAATATTCGGTCGGTGACTTAAAAGATGACTTTTTACCTATTTATCTATTTGCCCCCAGATGTTTTACTACTTTCTTTGCAGTCCGGACATGCACTTTAGGGCATGCCTCCCAGGGAAAGGAACCCTTAACAGAACTATTCTCCCTGGAAGATGTTTCTTACTAACCATGTAATATAACATAACTAGTTGGGCACTTGTCTGATAAAGCACTAATGACCCCTACGCCTGGTCTCCATGCATACCACGGTTGTTTCTTAACCAAAATGGTATTCGGACACACTCCGGACTCTAGGGTCCCGAGGTCGAAGTGAAAAGGTCGGCAAAGACAAACGATCTACAATCCGGCTAGAAGGCATTTCACATGTCACTTTAAAGGATAACATACATTGTCAAATTTACTGATTGTATTCCTCCTCAATCCCGTCTAACAGGCTGTCTATTTTACAGTCCCGTTGGGAAAATTTAGCAGCCAACTCTACTTGGCTATACACTAAACTCATAGGGATCTCCTTCCCATCGGGCCCCACCGGTCCAACTTCGGCCATGTGGTTGGGATCCGCCTTCTTGTACCGCGTCTTCACCATGGCCCAAGCCTCCCTGGCACCTTGACGGCAAGCCAAAATCTTCCACAAACGGAAGCGCTGCCGCACTCCCTGCAGCTTCTCCGCAAGCTCCCCGAGGCCCTCGGGTAGGGTGAGGGCTGGCCATAAAGCCTGAACGACGCCGCTCATTGCCTGCCGAACTCGTTCGAGTAGCAGCAATAGTTCGGGAAGTTGATCACTCCTTGATATGGGCATCTCCTCTGCAGGACGACCCGTGAGTATACCTACAAGACATATCATGTCAAAATACTTCCTCGCCGAACTCTTCTTTTGAAAAGAGTTCGCTCAAGCACTCACTATAAATGCCGCGACGAAGCCGTTGATTCTCCTTAACGGAGCCGGACAGCTCAGCCTGAGCGCCTTTCAGCTCTTCTCCGAGCTTGGCGTTGGCATCCTGGAGCTTGTTCCTTTCCTGCTGAACCCTATTCAGCACACTCTCGCCGGCCTTTAGCTGGCGTAGCAATGCTTGCCTGTCCGGATCTTGTCCGGCGGTACCTGCAAATGTCATTATTAGACTCGCGCGCATGCCGCACAGCGCTTATATTTATTAATAAAAATGTGTTACCAGGAGGGGTCTTTCCGTCTCCTCCTGCGGCAGCAAGTGCGGCCTCAAGTTGGGCCTTGCAATCTTGCAGCTCCCGAGACAGCTGGGCGTTCTTCTCGTTAAGTGCCTGAAATTTCCAATGATCCTTAAATCAGTTAGCATAACTACTTTAAGTCTCGGGGGCTACTGGTATATACAACCATTAAAATTCCCTTACCCGTATGTCTTTCACATACTGCTCCATGGCTCTGGTAAAACCATTTTGAGCAGCACGGAGATGCGCGTCCCCTGCGTTAAAAGCATCCAATGCCTCAGGGGAAAAGCACGCTTCTTGAAATACTGTCCGGCGGCGCCTATTGTTCATGGCGCTCTACACCTCAAACTTGGTGGCGGATAGTCTGTCGGTATCCTCCGTTCGAGAAGGATCCGGCTCGCGTCTTACGCTTGCCTCCCCCTCCAGGCCAGGCGCTGGAGCCTGGCCGGTGTTGGTCGGATTGGCAATTCCTGCGGTCGCAGTCCGGCGAGCGCTTTTTCTCCTACAAAGATCATGAGCACTCAGACGTTTCCTCGGAACGTTGCTCTAAAAATTCAAATACGAGCTATACCTTTGCGGCGACGTTTCCATCCGCACTGCGCTCCTTTTCCGCCTGCTGGTTCGGACTGACCTCTGTTGGTCGGCCGCCGCGGGCCCGGCTTCCTGCCGTAAAGGCGCTTCCTGCAAAATACCATCGTTTGCGAAGGTCAGAAATGGGCAGGGATGAGATAATGGTGTCCGGACTTCGGTCGCGGTCACCTGGGAAGCCGGACTTAGCCCGGGGTAGTCCGCCGTAATGGCGACCAAAGCATTGTCGATCAGCTCCACCTCGATATCCGGGTCCTCTTCGGAGGCCGGATCCAGGGATCCATCTGGATCCTTGGGTTGCAGAGCAGGACTCACTATGTCCTCCACAGTCCAGCGTAGATCCTGCGCCGAAGACATAATGTAAGAAGCTTAAACTTCGAAAGCATGGGTTGGGCCCTTCAAGGTGTTCACTTACCAATCCTCTGGGGTTGATCATGGAAAACCCATTCAAAGGGTTCGTTCGAAGGAAATCCTCCTTCTCCCCCTTGTACAGGCTGGACAGAATCTTCACCAGATCCTCGGTCGAATCCGGCCCTTTGCGGCCGTGCCGGGTAGCATCGTCTTCCCCGTTGAAATCCCACATGGGGTGGCCTCTGTATTGCAGTGGCTGTACCCCTCGCTTGATGCATGTCGCCATGACTCCGATCATGGTCATGCCGGAATGAGCCATTAATCTTATCCGGCCCATCAAGTAGTGGACGCTCTTGTCTTCCTCCAATCGGGGGCTCCGTGGGCGCCAGCTGAGGCGTTTCTTCAAGGGAGCAGCACTAAACTCCGGGAGGCCGATCCGAACTGGGTCTGGCAGCGGAGCGTCTCCTATATAAAACCACTCCGAGGGCCAGTCTTCGGACGCCTTCTTGGGAGTGCCGGATAGGTATCCGGTCCCGGCGATGTGCCATATCTCGGCGCCGCCCACTTGATATATGGACCCCTGGTGAGAACGGGGTACGAGGCAAAACAGCCTCTTCCACAATGCGAAATGGGGCTCAATGCCCAGGAATAGCTCGCAAAGAGCTACGTAGCCCGCGATATGCAGGACAGAGGCGGGCGTGAGTTGGTGGAGCTGGAGTCCGTAGAACTTCAGGAGCCCGCGGAGGAACGGATGTATTCGAAATCCGAGTCCCCTTATCAGATAAGGGACAAAACATACTCGCTCCCCCTTATTGGGGCTTGGAGTGTCCTCCGCCTGTCTTCCACCTTGATAAGTAACCAGTCCGGCCCGGACTGGGATCATGAAGGCCGGAGGGAGGAATCCCCCCGTTTGGAGCTTCACAAGCTCGTTGTGCAAAATAGAGCACCTCCTCCAATTCCCCGGCGGTGGGCTGGGAGCGCGTGAAGAAGAGCCGTGTTGACGATCCATGGTGGGATGGATTTCTGGGTCAAAGGCGCTTTGATGGAGTATTCGCGGGAGGAAGACGGTGTGGTTTGGATCTGGATTCTTGCCTCTTTTATAGGCGAGCGACTCGCACAATTGGGGGGTGAAATGCAAAAGACACCCTGGCTTTTCGCATTCGTGCGACGCGTGGAAGAGGGCCATTATTTGGCGTAGAAGCCGAGGAACACAGTATTCAAGATGAAGCTGGACACTGTTCGGCAGGTACATGGAATTTGAAGGGAGAACCCGCCTTGCAACGCCGAAGACTATAAACGCGCTGGATTTATCGTCATTGAAGCCTGGTTCGGGGGCTACTGAGGGAGTCCTGGACTAGGGGGTGTCCGGACAGCCGGACTATCAATATCCGACGGACTCCAAGACTACGAAGATACAAGATTGAAGACTTCGTCCCGTGTCCGGATGGGACTTTCCTTGGCGTGGAAGGCAAGCTTGGCAATACGGATATGTAGATCTCCTACCATTGTAATCGACTCTGTGTAACCCTAGCCCTCTCCGGTGTCTATATAAACCGGAGGGCTTTAGTCCGTAGGACAACATACATTACAACAATCATACCATAGGCTAGCTTCTAGGGTTTAGCCTCCTTGATCTCGTGGTAGATCTACTCTTGTACTACCCATATCATCAATATTAATCAAGCAGGACGTAGGGTTTTACCTCCATCGAGAGGGCCCGAACCTGGGTAAAACATTGTGTCCCTTGTCTCCTGTTACCATCCGCCTAGACGCACAGTTCGGGACCCCCTACCCGAGATCCGCCGGTTTTGACACCGACAATGAGTCCTTGCAAAAGGGTTTCATCCGTCCTAGTTCTTCTCCTTGGGCTTGCCCCGTCCTCTTCGTCAAGAAGAAGGATGGTACGGACCGGATGGTTGTAGATTATCGTCCCGTTAATTCGGTCACGATAAAGAACAAATATCCGCTCCCCAGGATCAGCGAGCTGATGATGGTACGGACCGGATGGTTGTAGATTATCGTCCCGTTAATTCGGTCACGATAAAGAACAAATATCCGCTCCCCAGGATCAACGACCTGTATGATCAGCTCGCTGGATCCTCAGTCTTCTCCAAGATGGATTTGAGGTTAGGCTACCACCAAATCAAGATCAGAAACGGGGACATCCCCAAGACGGCTTTTGTCACGCGTTATGGCCAGTACGAGTACACCGTCATTTCCTTCGGTCTAACCAACGCTCCAGCTACTTTCTCCCGCTTGATGAACTCGATCTTCATGGAGTACCTAGATAAATTCATAGTGGTTTACCTCGATGTTATTCTTATTTACTCGAAGAACGAGGAAGAGCATGCCGAACATCTTAGACTTGTGCTAGAAAAACTCAAAGAGCACCGCCTTTATGCCAAGTTCCCCAAGTGTGAATTTTGGTTGCCAGAAGTGACCTACCTAGGCCACGTAATCTCTGGTAAGGGCATTGCTGTCAATCCTGAGAGAGTTAAGGCCGTTCTAGATTGGACTCCACCTGAAACTGTTAAACAAGTTAGGAGTTTCCTTGGTCTAGCCAGTTATTGTCGCTGCTTTGTTGAAAACATCTCTAAAGTGGCAAAACCCCTCACGGAACTTCTCAAGAAAGATAAAAGGTTTGAGTGGTCCCCATAGTGTGAATACAGTTTTCAGGAACTGTAAAGACGCCTGACTTCTGCTCCCATACTTGTGCCACCGGATTTCACAAAGGACTTTGTTATCTACTGCGACGCCTCACGACAGGGACTAGGTTGCATCCTTATGCAGGATCGTCATGTGATTGCCTATGCATCTCGTCAGTTGCATCCACATGAGGAGAATTATCCTACACATGATCTAAAGCTTGCAGCCGTAGTCTATGCACTCAAGACCTGGCGACATTACCTTCTTGGTAAACGTTGCGAGATCTACACCGATCACCAGAGTCTCAAGTATATCTTCACACAACCAGATCTGAACCTTAGGCAAAGATGTTGGTTGGAGTTGATCTCAGATTTTGATCTAGGGATTACCTACACTCCAGGCAAAGCCAATGTCATGGCTGATGCGCTAAGTCGTAAATCATTTTGCAACAATCTCATGTTGCAGCAGGGCCAACCACTTCTCCATGAGGAATTCTGTAAGCTTAACCTTCACATTGCTCCTCATGGGTTCCTTTATACCTTGGTGGCGAAACCTACCCTCGAGGATCAGATCATTACTAACCAGAAGTTTGATAGGGGTGTTATCCGCATCAAGAGAAACATTAAGAAGGGAGTTGGTGGATGTTTCTCTATGAATGATCGAGGTGTTGTTTACTTTGGAAACCGCTTGGTGGTTCCCAAGAATCAACATCTACGACAACTAATCCTTAAGGAGGCACATGAATCTCCTCTCACAATTCATCCCGGTAGTACTAAGATGTATCAGGACCTGCGCAAGAGGTTCTGGTGGACTAGGATGAAGAGAGAAATCGCTGACTTCGTTGCCAATTGTGACGTTTGTCGTCGCGTTAAGGCAGAGCATCAAAGGCCTGCAGGCACCCTTCAGCCTTTAGCTATTCCTGAATGGAAATGGGATAAAGTTGGTCTGGACTTCATCACCGGCTTTCCCAAGACCAAGAGAGGGAATAATGCTATCTTCGTAGTCATTGTCGTCTCTCCAAAGTGGCGCACTTCCTACCTGTTCGAGAGAATATCACCACTAGTCAGCTCGCTGACTTATATATTTCTCGAATAGTATCACTTCATGGTGTTCCACTAGAGATCAATTCTGACCATGGCAGACTTTTCACTTCTCATTTCTGGGAGAGTTTCCAAACTGCCATGGGAACCCATCTTTCCTTCAGTACCACTTTCCACCCTCAGTCGAGTGGTCAGGTGGAAAGGGTCAACCAAATTCTCGAAGACATGCTTAGAGCTTGCGTTATGTCATTCGGTATGGATTGGGAGAAATGTCTTCCTTTTGCTGAGTTTGCTTATAACAATAGCTATCAATCCAGTCTCAAGAAAGCTCCTTTTGAGATTCTCTATGGACGAAGATGTCGAACAGCTTTGAACTGGTCAGAAACCGGTGAAAGACAATTCTTTGGACCGGACATAATCCAGGAGGCAGAAGAGCAAGTTCGCATCATTCGTGGGAATTTGAAAACAGCCCAGTCTCGTCAAAAGAGCCAGTATGATCGTCATCATAAGGATATGACTTATGAAGTTGGCGACAAAGCTTATCTTCGGGTTACTCCTTTGAAGGGTACCCATCGATTCGGTATCAAGGGCAAGTTGGCTCCTCGTTACATTGGTCCTTTTCGCATTCTCGCTAAACGAGGAGAGGTTGCCTACCAGTTGGAACTACCCCCACATCTTTCTTGAGTTCATGATGTCTTCCACGTCTCTCAACTCAGGTGTTGCTTCTCGGATCCTATCCGTGGAGTGGACCACGAAACGCTTCATCTGCAAGATAACCTCACATATCGAGAGTATCCAGTTCGCATTCTTGATCAAGCAGAGCGTGTCACTCGACGTCATAACATCAAATTTCTCAAGGTTCAGTGGTCTCATCATTCCGAGAGAGAAGCTACTTGGGAGCGAGAAGATCGTCTTCAACTGGAGTACCCCACTTTCTTTCCATCGACCCGTGAATCTTGGGACGAGATTCTTTCAAGTGGGGGCGAGTTGTGACATTCCTAGTTCTGGTATGCTTAAGGCTAGCTAGTCATTTGTGCATCATGTTTAAATTCCATTTAAATTTGAAATGAGGATTTGTGAAACCCTCAGAATCATTTTTGGAAATGACCCAAATAAAAAAATTCTCCAAAAAGGTCCAAGAAAATGTTCATGTTGCTCTCTGAAAATATTGGGCAGAGATAAAAATCAAACCAATATTTTTAGGAGCTCATAAGTATTTATCTTGGGCATTTGGAATTAATGCAATATAATATGTCCAAAATTGTGCCACTTGTTGAGGAGCTCTGGAATAATACCACTAGTTCCTACAAAAATTGGCTTCAGAAAATAAATGATTTATTATTTTTATTAAATCAAAACAAATGTCAGAAAATAGACAACAGAAAAAAACAGGAAGAAACTTACATGCAGCCCCTGTGCAGCCTGGCCTGGCCCAGCGGCCCAGCAGGCCGGCCCAGCCAAACTGCCAGGAGCTTCTTCAAGCTCCTGCCAGTAGGAGCAGCTGTGTGGCTGCACCGCAGCCAGCTACGGCCACGTCTCCCGCCACCTCCTGCTTCTCCCTCCCGTCGCCTGGATCGCTCGGACGACGCCACGCGCCGCCCCATACCCCTCTCACTCTCCCCAGTCCTATCCTCTCCTCTCCCTCGCTCTCTCTCTCACGGCCGAACGCCCCGCCACCACTGACGAGCACCACCATAGCCACCGCCTCCCCCTCCCCTCTCCGACAAGTCCAACAGCTCCGCGCTGTCGTCCTCGTCCTCCCCATCAAGACATGCGCTGCCGGACGCCCCCGAACGCCCCCACCGTTGTCTTCTTCAACCCACGGCCGTGCAGATCTCCGGCCGCCATCGTCAGCGCGTCCCAGAGGCTGCCAAGCTGCTCTTCTGGTCCGCTGTGAGCCCCGCGTCGGTTTCCCCTCCTCTCCTGCCTCCCCGTGCCCTGTAGGCCGCAGCTGCTTGAGCCCGAGCTCCGGCCGCCGCCGCGAGCTCCGCTCCTGCGAGCTCAGCCGCCCCACAGCCTCCCACCTGCTCCCCTAGATGTGGGCGAGTGTGAGCTCTCCACTGGTGCCCTCAGCGCGTCGAACCGCTGCCGGAACAGCGTCTCCGGCGAACATCCGCCGCGGTTTGAGGTCGCCGCCGGCCAAACTCCGGTGGGCTAACGTGGTCGCTTAGTTAGGCGCTAATCACCACTAATCTCTCTCTAACAGGCACAGATAGGCGGGCCCCGCAGGGGGTCAAATCCAGGTCAACACGGGATTAACTCCTAGTTAACAGTAAGCCAAGGTCATGTGGGACTCGGTCGTTAGTCTTGACCTGGACTGGCCCGATTGACCTGCTGATGTCACACTGACGTCATGCTGACGCAATTATTTATTTTCTGGATTTAATCTTATCAGGAAATTCCAGAAAATTAGCAAAACTTCGAAAATTCGTAGAAATTCAACCGTAGCTCAGATTGAAATAATTTATATATGAAAAATTATCAGAAAATGCAATCTTTCCATCTGTACTAGTTTCATGCATGACAAACCAACTTATACATGCTGTATATGAGAAAACACATTATGGCATTTTAAGAGACTTAATTTAGAGTTGCATTTGAACCCTTGGTTCAAATGGATCTCTTCCAAATAGAATGCTAGATGCATCAGCACAAACAACATCACATCTACATGCCATGATCATGCATCATATTGTTGCATATGTTGTGTATTGATTGTCGACACCGTTCCTTCTCGATAGGTCCTGCTCTAGAGAGTGTTCCAGAGTACCTGTCTGAGGAGCAGTGCCTTCCTTGTTGATCTACCAGGCAATCAAACCCCCTTGTTCATTCCGATACAATCCTACTCTCTCACTCCTGCTCTCAGTTATTGCATTAGGACAACAACGATTCATCTGCTACTTTGTGCTGCGGTAGTTGAACCCATTCCTTTGCATGACCTATCATTGCCACAGTAAATAGTTGAAATGCACTAGCATGTGTAGGATTTGATTGAGCCATGTTGTGTTTCTACCATGCCATCCATGCTATTGCTTAGAGTTGTGTCAGGTCTGATTCATTGGGAATGAATTGGAGTGTTACGATATGTTCTGATGCTGAGAGTGAAGTGTGTGAACACGATTTGGTAAAGGTAGCGGTGAGAGGCCATGTAGGAGTACATGGTGGGTTGTCTCACTGGAACCGTCCTTAAGCACTGAGTTCTATGTATGTTGTCCAATGACTCGATACTACCACACATTGGAATGCTTAAGTGCCCCTCTCGACTTATTAACCAACTTGATCTCTGTCCAGGAGTCGCAACTAGTTTCTGGTGTTTGTAGGTAGTGCTATTTTTCTACCAAGTGGCACCCGGCAGGGTGGGCTTGGGACAGACTAGGCACACGTGGCCTGGTGTACCGAGTGGCACCCGGATGGTGGGCTCGGGAACCCTGCACACATCGTTTGGGGCCGTGAGCGACACCCCGCCGGATCTCCTTGCGGATGGAACTCGAATAGGCGATAAACCTGGACTAGAGTCTTGTGTGGTTAGCCAGGTCGTGGCCGACACCCTCGCCAGGCTTCCACTTCAAGGTTGCCGAGATACATGACGTGTACATGGCGGTAAATGGCGAGAGCATGTGTGAAGAAGTACACCCCTGCAGGGTTAACATGATCTATTCGAATAGCCGGGTCCGCGGTTATGGACTTCTTGGATGCTTACATGGTACATAGACTACTTGAAGTGGATACTCTAAAATGCTCAAGACAAGTGTGAGTGCTATGGATGGCCTTCTCGTAGGGAGACGGGGATGAATCCATAGTAGTGTATTGTGTGGTGATTAGTGGACTCGTGTGCGCCATATCACCTCAAAGAAGTTCTGGTAGTCGTAGAACAGGATAGCCACAGAGTCAAAGCTGGCTTGCTGCAACTAAACCCCACATTACCCTCTTGATACAAGTGCATGTATGATAGGATCTGATGTAAGTCTTGCTGAGTACCTTTGTACTCATGTTGCTTTATTTATGTTTTTGCAGCGGAGACTTCGGTCTTACTAGTGTTCTCGTTGACTTCGACGAGTAGCTTGTACCTCAGCTACAATCTTGATCGGATGTTGTAGATAGTCAGGCTCTTCAGCCTTTTTCATTTGTAGATGTCTGTACCCAGACATGTAATGCTTCCACTTGTTGCTTGTTTGCTCTGAATGTTGGGTCATGTGACCCCTGTTTGTAATAAATGCTATGATGGCTCTTCTGAGCCTTTATCTATATGAGTTGTTGAGTTATGCTGTGATGCCATGTTGTACAGCACATACTTGCATGTTATGCGTACGTGTAATGTGTATTGCTATGTGTGGGATCTGACTATCTAGTTGTTTATCCTTAGTAGCCTCTCTTACCGGGAAATGTCTCCTAGTGCTTCCACCGAGCCCTGGTAGCTTGCTACTGCTCTGGAACACTTAGGCTGGCCGGCATGTGTCCTACTTCGTTCATGTGTCTGTCCCATCGGGGAAATGTCACGCGGTGTCCACTGGAGTCCTGTTAGCCTGCTACAGCCTGGTTTACCGGAGTCCTGCTAGCCCAGTTGCTACAGCCCGGATTCACTCGTTGATGACCGACACGTTCGTTGTTGGGTCATGTATGCCTGTCCCTGTAAGCTAGTGCCACTTTGGGTTCACGACTAGCCATGTCAGCCTAGGTTCTCTGTCATATGGATGCTAGCGACACTATCATATACATGTGCTAAAAGGTGCAAACGGTCCCGGGCATGGTAAGGCGACACCCATGGGAATACTGTGCGTGAGGCCGCAAAGTGATATGAGGTGTTACATGCTAGATCGATGTGACTTAGGATCGGGGTCCTGACACTGTCAGAAGCACTTTACGACAAATAGAGGTCAATCAAACTGATAATGAAGCATTATAAATGGCATTGATGAAAGTATAGCTATAGAATCAATGGGAGATGCGCGCAACTAGCTAGCTAGTAGTACTTACTTTCGGGTATGTATATTGCAGCTCCTTCGGTAGTCCCAGAGCTTCTGCGGTGAACTATTTCCAAACCGTGCAAGAGAAAGAAAATAATTATTATTACTTGAGATCTCAGGAAATGAACAAAAAGTTGACGATATGGTGCGATAATGATCAATTGAACTTACTTGTTGAGTCATGTTCGCATAGGTTTCGGGATCTTTTCGTCTTGAGTCTAAGACAGTTACTAGTCCCCGCTCAAGCTTAATCTCTAGAAGAACATAGTGGAAGCTACGCACGTATGCATAACTCATCAATTACATTACTATAACCTCGCTCAAGTAATAAGGGAAACCGAATATGCACACGAGAGTAACACTCACTCGAAGTTGTAAGTAAAGAGTATTAAATCTTTGTTTTGATTTTTGATCAACGATTGTAGCAAGTTGGCCTCGGCCTCTTCAGTGTTCTTTTTAACCAGAAATTCATCTATGATATTTGTGTTAATGAACCCAATATCATACATTGCTTGTTTTCTGCACTCGACGATCTTCAATCTGCATAATATAGTGAGGATAATTAATTATAAATACATGCAATGAAAGAGCTGAGCTATATATAGAGACTTAATGACAGAAATAGTACTTACAGACAGTAGCAAAAGACCGTTAATTTATCGAGGCCCTTTTGATTGAAGAACTTGAAGAACTCCTCAAATGGAACACGCAACAGATCATTTCCAACGAGGTCCTGCTCCTCTTTAATTCTCAGATACAAAGTATTCGTCCCCCCAAACTCTCTGTAGGTTTTCATGTACCAATTATGGAATCTTCGCATCATCGTTGTTAGACATTTTTCATCTTTGACGAGAGGCTTCCCATACTCGTATCTGTGTTCGTCCACCTCCATGAAATCAAAATTTACATCGTCAGGCAGGTAATCTCTAAGATTGCTATAACCGGGCACCGTCCCCGGAGCATTAGCGACGATGTCGCTAGACACATTGAGCGGGGGGCACGATTGATTTGCTTGTTCGCCGAGCTGGGCAATTTTTTTCGCAGCTGCTCATTCTTTTGACCTTTGATGTCTGACAGTACTTCCCGACCGCTCCGCTTCGAGATACGCCTTATCAGTAATGTGCTCATAGTTGGTTTTTGGCGGAGACTTTGGTGGTTTCCTCAGGGCATCGATAGTGCGCTTTGCTTTCACCCGATCTACCTTCTCCTCTGGAGGTGGATGTCTCTTTTCTTTCAACCCTTCAAAGAAGTCCTCCACTTCGGTCTGCATGATCTTCGCGTTTTCCTCCTCGGTCCTCTTGTACGGTAACTTCTCTAGAGGCTTGAGAGGTGGACCGTATCTGTATTGCCTCCCGCCTTTGGCTGTACTGCTAGACGCCGGAGCAGACGGAGCGGCTGCAGCGTCTGTCTTCTTTCGTGATTGCTTATGAGGCGGAGGAGAAGGACTACGACACACCGGAGCAGCCTTCGTGAGCTCGGCCTCTTTCATCTTCAGATCATGCTCCATGGACTCGAACTTCCTGCCGAGGTCCTGGTGCTCTTGTTGTACCTCGCCCACTCTACCATCTTGCTTTTCGTGCTCCTTGCATTCCAAGGCCGCCTTGTCTTCGACCTCAGATAGCGCTTTCTTCAGGGACGCCACTTCGATGGTAGCCCCTTTTACACAGTCACGATGCTTCTTCGTTAGACTAAACCAATTTTATCTATCCTTCATTATATGAGAACGGGGAATTACTCACCTTTGTTCTCTTCGAGCTGCCTCTTCGTGAGGTCAAGCTCTCCCTGCGCCTGCTCCATGTCCCGCTTCTGTCCGGCGACCTCGGCTGTGTGGACAGCAGCAGCAAGCAGCATGGCCTGCTTTTTCACATGCACACTTATTATTAGACTCCTGCGGACTATAATTGACCCTCTGTTTGGCTTTTCTTTTCGAACACCAAACAGAGTATCAGGGGCTACTACCTATCGGGTGGTAATTTCACACATTTTTATCACTTACTTCAAAGCCTGTTAGGAGGCTGGTACACGCTTCGGTCAGTCTGCTCTTGGCGGACAGAACCTTCTGAATCACCACACTCATAAGATTACTGTGCTCGTCATCCATGGAAGAGCCGCGAAGTGCTTCTAGCAGACTATCCGACGCCTCTGGTGTGACGGAAGTCATCGGCACGGACGGCTCGCCCTCCCTAGCGAGGGGCCGCCTTCCCGCATCCGGAGCCATCAAAGGCTCCGGCACAGTATCCGGATGAGAGTCCAGCTTGTTGCGGCTCTCATCGGCACGATCCGCGGGGATCTTAAACCCCGCGTGTCCGGCATCTGGAATTCCTCCTTCGGGCGTATCCAGAGTTACCTCCCCCTGCTCTGGGAACCTTTGGGACAACACCTCCGTGTCGTCCGCATGCTGAGGAGTAGTGGCCGTCGGGAGTGAGTTCATCACTGAATCACTCAAGGATCCATCCGAAGACGATACCTCGGGATGGACCCTGGCCGGACTGCGTACATGTTCGGCATTATAACAATATTATGAAGCAAAGTCGCTGTTGGTGTCAAAACCGGCGGATCTCTGGTAGGGGGTCCCGAACTGTGCGTCTAGGCGGATGGTAACAGGAGACGAGGGACACGATGTTTTTACCCAGGTTCGGGCCCTCTCGATGGAGGTAAAACCCTATGTCCTGCTTGATTAATATTGATAATATGGGTAGTACAAGAGTAGATCTACCACGAGATCAAGGAGGCTAAACCCTAGAAGCTAGCCTATGGTATGATTGTTGTAATGTATGTTGTCCTACGGACTAAAGCCCTCCGGTTTATATAGACACCGGAGAGGGCTCGGGTTACACAGAGTCGGTTACAATGGTAGGAGATCTACATATCCGTATCGCCAAGCTTGCCTTCCACGCCAAGGAAAGTACCTTCCGGACACGAGCTGGAGTCTTCAATCTTGTATCTTCGTAGTCTTGGAGTCCGGAGGATATTGATAGTCCGGCTGTCGGGACACCCCCTAGTCCAGGACTCCCTCAGTAGCCCCTGAACCAGTCTTCAATGACGATAAGTCCGGCGTGCATAATGTTCGGCATTGCAAGGCGGGTTCCTCCCTCGAATAATCCAGAGGAGATCATGAACACCAGGATAGTGTCCGGCTCTGCAAAATAAATTCCACATTCCACCGTAGAGAGAATAAAATGTACACTTAGTT
Source organism: Triticum timopheevii (assembly GCA_963921465.1). Classification (NCBI taxonomy): domain Eukaryota; kingdom Viridiplantae; phylum Streptophyta; class Magnoliopsida; order Poales; family Poaceae; genus Triticum; species Triticum timopheevii. The sequence goes on along the minus strand of OY997266.1, from coordinate 238,431,353 downwards.
CAATCTACTGACGTATTATGCAGCGTGACATCACACCACCACCAGGCCTTTGTTCGAATTACTACACCACCTCAGCATATTTAGCGAAGCGGCTTCCTTGTCACGTATTGTCGAAGCAGATATCGTGTTCCCATTATTTCGGGATTCTCATCAATACGTGCGTGGGTAACCCAACCGCGCCATTGATTGCGGCGCTTGGGAGATAAGCGAGTTTTACCAGGCTGGTGGGGGACGTATAGTTTTGTCCGCCTATATATAAGGGATAAGGATTCACCTTTTCACCTACGCCTTCTTCCTCTTTTGCTCATCCATCCCCGCGAACTCAAGCTCCAACGCCCGAACTCGCGCATCTCGCCTCGACCTTCTCCGAATATGTCCGGAGCGGGAGGTAAATGGTTAGCCTCCACCGTCAAGGAGGAGGACATCACCAAGCTGCGCAGCGCCGGATACCTTTCCGGCGATATGGCGCATCGGCTGCCCGACGAGGGGCAGCTCATCCCTACCCCCAGGCCTCATGAGAGGGTCATCTTTCTCCCCCACTTCCTCCGCGGACTGGGCTTTCCGCTCCATCCATTTGTCCCGGGGCTCATGTTTTACTACGGCCTGGATTTCCACGATCTGGCGCCGAACTTTATCCTCAACATCTCAGCGTTTATCGTCGTGTGCGAGGCTTTCCTCTGCATCCGGCCCCACTTCGGCCTATGGCTCAAGACCTTCAACGTCAAGCCGAAGGTTGTAAAGGGTACGCAATCGGAATGCGGAGGCGCCATGTTGGGCAAATTGCCCAACGTCCCTTGGCTAGAAGGGACCTTCGTGGACTCCGTCAAGGGGTGGCAATAGGGGTGGTTCTACATCACCGAGCCGCGCAAATCCACATGGGCGGCGGCCCCTGAGTTTAGATCTGGCATCCCCACGCAGCTCACCTCCTGGAAAGAGAAGGGCTTGCAGTGGGGGAATCCGGTGGAGGTGACGGGACTCCGAGCATGTATCAAGAAGATGGTGAGCAATAAGCTCAGGCTCGTCGACGTGGTCCAAGTCATGCTCATCCGGCGGATCCTCCCATGCCAAGAACGGGCATTTAATTTGTGAGAGTTCAATCCGGAACAACACCAGGCGCTAAACGAGCTCTTCGATACAACATACGAAGGCGCCTGGAGGGTGCTGTTCAAGGGCGCCGAAGCCCCCGCGTCCGCGACCAAAGACCGCGGATTCAGCTCGCAGCATCCAACTGACGAGGTAAGTGATTCAACGCCATTACGGGACACTTGTGATAATTAGATTGACTCTAGTGAGGTTTCATTCTGCCTCTTCCTTTGACAGGAATGGATGGAGAAGGCCAAGCTGCTCATCAGCCCGGCTCCCATGCCAGAAGACCCAGCGGACGCCTGCTTAATAAGGCTGCTGGTTCCGGCACCGCACGTGGTGCCGGAGAAGAAGGCCAAGAAGGTGGCCGCGGGGACTCGAAAGAGTTCCCGCAATCAGGCGTCTGATGACGACGAGGACTCCTCTCCCGAAGACGAGGAGGAGTACTCTTTCCCGGAGGAGGGAGAGAAGAAAAGGAAGGCTTCCCCCATCGGGGGGGCCGAAGGGTCCAAGAGGGGGAGAACTATCCCCCCGGACAATTTCGCCAACATCAGCGTTGGTGAGGATGAGTGGCCTCCAAGGGCCAGGCGTCCGGCAAGATCGTAAGTATCCGGATCCTTGATGTGTAATTTCTTTTATGTCGCGTAGTATCCTTCTAACGCCGCATTCTGCCCGCAGTCCGGCCAATGATGATCTCCCCAACTCATCGAGCGGGTCATTAGCCTCGTCGGATGTGAATTCAATCCCGACTGCCTCCACCCCACGCGCCGACGAGGATGCCGAGGTGGGTTCCCAAAGAGGGACCCATCAGGAGGAGGCTCCGGAGGCGCCGTCAGGCAGCCCCCCAGACTTCGTGCCGGACTCTACATCGGAACCCGCAGTGGTTCCAGAGTCCGGCAAGCGGCCCCTTCGAAAGAAGGGCAAGACCGTGACGCCGGCGGCCCCCGTCCAACCGGAGGCACCGGATAACCTGCTGGAGGCGCTTAAAGGCGCTTCCATCGAGGAAGAACACCGCACTATCATGAGTGCGGTGATTGAGAAGGTTCAGCTTGCTAAAAGCGGGCTGACCGAAGCCTGCAGCAGCCTTTTAACAGGCTTTGAGGTAGAAAGTTAAAATAATGTAATATAATACCACATAGACAGTAGCCCCTGATGCTTAGTTCGGTGTTTGGAAAGAAAAGCCGGACTAAGGATCTATAACAAGATATACGCAGGGTTGCCTAAAATATGTCAATATGGGTTTGCAGGCTGCACTGCTGACCTCTGTCGCACTAACAGCGGAGGTTGACGTGCTAAAGAAGGATCTCGAGCGGTCCGAGCAAGAGCTCGGCCATGCAAAGAAGCAGCTCGAGGAAAAAGAAGGTGAGTAACACCTCTTTGAATAAGTACCTTACAGAAAAGGATTTTGGTTGCAAATAAAATTAACAAGGATAATATGTGCATTGCAGGGGCCACTAACGAGGTGGCAGCCCTGCGGGAAGCTATGTCCGCGGCTGAACGCAATGCGGCTGCGGAACGGACTGAGCGAGAAAAGCAAGAGGCACAGGTGGCGGATGTTCGGTAAGAGCTCCAGGTTCTCATGGAAAAACATGAGAGTTTGGAGCGTGACTCCAAGACTCGAGAGTCCGAGCTTGCCTCGGCTCTCGAAAGTGCCAAGTCCGCCAAGGCCGAGGCCCATAAGGCCCTTCAGGAGGTTGAGGACATAAAGAAGATAGCGGCGGGTAAGGCGTTTTTCATGCAAAGCAGGCATGTTAATGTGAACTACCTGACACTTACCCGAATTCGGAGCTCTCCAGGGGCGTTTGCAGATCTGCCGCGTAGTGCGTCTGATGCCGCCGCATTCTATCGTGGCGAGGAGGGGAGCTCGACGGAGAAGGTCTTCTGGTCTCAATATACTGAGGCCGGCCATCCGGTGCCCCCAAGCGACCAGCTGAAGCAGCTGGTCGAACTCCACAAGGTAGCTGAGGAGGCCATGAAGGGCCTCATAGTCCGGTTGTGGCCTGGACAGGCCATGCCTGGTAGCTACTTTGGCCTCGTGCGGCGACTGATGGATGCACGCCCCAGGCTGGATGTAGTCAAGCGCTCCGCCTGTATCGAAGGTGCTCGTCGGGCCCTTGCCCGCATAAAGGTGCAATGGGGCAAATTGGATGCGGAGAAGCTTCTCACGGACCCACTGCCGCCGGGCAAGGAGTATCGCACGCCGGAGAAGTATTATAAAATTGTCCTGAATGGATCCTGCAATATTGCAGATGAGTGCTCCCGAAATGTAATCTTTGAGTGAACTCGCTGTTTATTTATCCTGTGCGCTGAAAACTTCATTCATATGCGCCATGAGCAACGCTTGTTTAATTTAAAATATTACCTTCTGTGTGGCCGTTTATAAAATCTGAGAGATGGCAAGTCGTTAGCTTCAGCCCCCAAGCCACAAGTGCTGGGGTGTTCGGGATAAACTTGAGCACTCTTGTTCCCATTTTTGGGTCCATCTAGGGAGGCGCTCAACACGACGAACAAGGCAACCGGACTTATAATGCTTGAACACTCTCACTTAGCCATAGAATTCTATAATTTTAAATTTCAGTGAAGCCCCTGGTATTCGGAAGACTGAATCCGGGGCGCTATCCATGCCTTCATCGGACATTATCCGGAACTTTGCTCGAAGCGGCGTGAGTCTTTAAGGACCCGAAAAAACCTCTCGAACAGCGACCAGTCTCTCGCCTTATCATGCCAGTCAGTTTTAGCTTTCTCCACTGAGGCGTTAACCCGGCTCAACCGGGGCGCAATCGCAGTGGTTCTCCCAGTGCCACCTTAGCCGACAGAATGGAACATAACGCACCAAAACGTGGGAGCCGGGCAAACCCAACTATTGACCCAAGACATGATTCGGAGCCGATTCATATAATGCTATAAGTTCGGGGTGCCGCACTTGTGAAAGTGTTCGGACTTTATCACACCATAGAGTGGGGAACATAAGCCCCTGGTGTATTTTGCCGTACCAAAATATACGGGTGCCAGATGTCATATAATGAGCATATATATATATATATAATGTAATGCAATTGCGATCTTAAAGGTGCTGCATTATTAATGAAAGAAAAGTCTGCTAGTAGAATGGACTGATACAAATAGTGCGGTAAGCAAGGGATTTGGACTAAATAAACATGTCCCCCTCCAGGGATGAGCTGCGGATTTGGTGTATATAATCGAATTTAATGCTCGTAATTGAGACCACCTGAGTGTTCGACGCGGCCTTCTTTAGTCCCTGACTGTTGCATCATGAGTTCGGCAGGTTCACCGTCGGACAGGGCTTCTGGTTAATAGAGTCCTGTGTACAAAGAAGAAAGAAAATAATAAAAAAGAAGGGCACATTTGCGAGCCCCTGGTGTGGTCGAACCGCACTCTGGGTCCGTTGTGATCGTGCCCCCTCCCCTGTGCCCATCGTATCTCCAAAGCGTAATGATGTACACGGAGTGTTATTCTTGCGATCATACGCGGGCGAGGGTTGGGGCCGCATTGCTACGCATGCTCTCATCGCACCAGGTGGTCTTGGTTGGGATTGCTCCGGGCGCGCTTTGCTGTATCCGGCCGTTTAACGGCCGGACTCGAGAATTGCCTTAGAAGGCTGCTCTGTACTTCTGCTGCGAGAGCCGCTGTATGTTCCTCCGTTCGGAGGGAGCGTTCCATATTCCCATTGACCGTGATGACTCCACGAGGGCCTGGCATCTTGAGCTTTAGGTATGCGTAGTGTGGCACCGCGTTGAATTTGGCAAACGCGGTTCGCCCGAGCAGAGCGTGATAGCCGCTGCGAAACGGGACTATGTCGAAGATTAACTCTTCGCTTCGGAAATTATCCGGGGATCCGAAGACCACTTCCAGTGTGACTGAGCCTGTACAATTGGCTTCCACTCCTGGTATGACACCTTTAAAGGTTGTCTTTGTAGGTTTAATCCTTGATGGGTCTATGCCCATTTTGCGCACTGTATCCTGATAAAGCAGGTTTAGGCTACTGCCGCCGTCCATCAGGACTCTCGTGAGGCGGAACCCATCGACGATTGGGTCTAAGACCAATGCGGCGAATCCGCCATGGCGTATGCTGGTCGGATGGTCTCTTCGATCGAAAGTGATCGGACAAGAGGACCATGGGTTGAACTTTGGGGCGACTGGCTCCATCGCATAGATGTCCCTTAGTGCGCGTTTCCTCTCCCTCTTGGGTATGTGGGTCGCGTATATCATATTCACCGTCCGTACTTGTGGGGGAAAACCCTTCTGTCCTTTGTTGTTCGGTGGCCGGGTCTCTTCCTCGTCGTCTCTATTTAGCCCCTTGTCATTGTTTTCGGCAATTAACTTGCCGGCCTGCTTGAACACCCAGCAATCTCTATTGGTGTGGCTAGCTGGCTTTTCAGAGGTGCCATGTATCTGGCATGAGCGGTCGAGTATCCGGTCCAGGTTGGACGGACCCGGAATGGTTCTTTTAAATGGCTTCTTCCGTTGACCGGGTTTAGAGCCTCGGAATCCGGCATTGACCGCCATATCCTCCTTATCGTCGCCGTTAATTCGGCGCTTGTTTTTGTTTCGACATGACCTGCCGTTGTTGTCCTTAGTATCCGGACTGCCAGAATTTTTACGGAGATTGTTGCTGCGGGCTAGCCAGCTGTCCTCTCCCGCACAAAAGCGGGTCATTAACGATGTGAGGGCTTCCATGGATTTCGGCTTTTCCTGCCCCAGGTGCCGGGCTAGCCATTCGTCCCAGATGTTATGTTTGAAGGCTGCAAGGGCCTCTGCGTCCGGACAATCGACGATTTGATTTTTCTTCGTCAAGAACCGTGTCCAGAATTGTCTGGCCGATTCGTCTGGCTGCTGAATGATGTGGCTTAGGTCATCGGCGTCTGGTGGTCGCACATATGTGCCTTGGAAGTTATCAAGGAATGCGGCCTCCAGGCCTTCCCAACACCCAATTGACTCTGCGGGCAAGCTGTTAAGCCAATGCCGAGCTGGTCCTTTAAGCTTGAGTGGGAGGTACTTGATGGCGTGGAGATCGTCGCCGCGGGCCATATGAATGTGGAGAAGATAGTCTTCGATCCACACCGCGGGGTCTGTTGTGCCATCGTAAGATTCGATGTTTACGGGTTTAAACCCTTCGGGGATCTGATGATCCATTACTTCATCAGTGAAGCATAACGGGTGTGCGGTGCCCCTGTATTGAGCGATATCGCGACGCAGCTCGAGAGAGCGCTGTCTGCTGTGTTCGGCCCGGCCGGGGTTATTGTATCCGGCACGATGGTATTCGTTGTGGGTCGTAGGGCGCCCCCGTGATCCGTAGATGGATCTGGATTGCCTTGCTTTGTCCTCCAATATATCTCGCAAGTCCGGCGCGTTCCCTCTTGGCTTCGTACTTTTGGAGCGATGCTGGGGTATGGTCTTGGCTGGGGGCCTGGATGCCTCTCTGTCACGACCACGGGGTGGTCGGTCAGCCATATCCTGCGCTGGTGATGGATGTACGTATGCTTCCTCCTCTAATTGGGGGAGCAGCTTGCGTTTTGGGTAACTTTTGGAGGGACGTTCGAATTTATACTCTTCGGCCGCGAGGACCTTGGTCCATCGATCGGCTAGCAGGTTCTGATTAGCTTGAAGCTGCTGCTGCCTTTTCTTTAGGCTGTTTGCTGTGGCGATAAGCCTGCGCTTGAAGCGCTCTTGTTCGACGGGATCCTTGGGTACGACGAATTCGTCATCGTTGAGGCTTGCTTCATCTTCGGAGGGAGGCATATAATTACGATCCTCAACCTCTTCGTCTGCCGCCCCCTCATGAGGGCTTGCTTCTGCATCCTCCTGCGCCAAGTCTTGCTGGAGGGGATTGTCTTCGGCACTCTCTGGAGTATTATTATCTCCTGTGCCGGAATCTCCATTCTTGCTGTGGCGAGATTTAGAGCGGCGCCGCTGACGCCGGCGCTTCGGCTGTTTCTTTAAGGGATCTGCCTCCGCTGTTTCTTCACCGTCCCCATCTTTTGGGGTATCCACCATGTATACGTCATATGACGAGGTGGCCTTCCAGTGCCCTGTGGGCGCTGGTTCCTGTTCGTCTCCGACATCGTTGTCCATAGCGTCGATGTCGTCGGAGTCGTAGTCTAGCATGTCGATTAGATCGTCGACAGTGGCTACAAAGTGGATGGTGGGTGGGCTCTGAATTTCTTCGTCGTCCGCATCCCAACCATCCTGGCCATAATCCGGCCAGGACTCTCCTGATAACGAGAGATGCTTTAGTGAATTTAAGATATCGCCGAAAGGCGAGCATTGGAAGATGTCCGCGGCGGTGGATTCCATAACCGGCACCCAATCTGGATCGATTGGTAGGGGCGCGGGAGCTTCGGAGTCCGGCGAGGAGTCCGGCGCCTCGGAATCACGAGTTTCGCAGGGGACAAGATTAGTGTTCGGCTCCATCGCCGTGGATGTTGAAGCCCCCAGGGCGGCATCTATCCACCGGCCCTCGATATGGGCGATTGGCTCTGGGTTAATGGCCGGGGCGGATCCGTGTGCGGCCACCAAGGCACTGTTCGGCGGCAGAGCTAGATCATGCCCATCGTCATAGTGCGGCGCGCTTGGCTGTGGCTCGAGTCCGTCGAGGATCAAGTCTCCTCGGACATCGGCCGTGAAGTTTAAGCTTCCAAATCTGACCTGACGGCCAAGGGCGTAGCTTTCGATCTGCTCGAGATGGCCAAGTGAATTGGCCCGCAGGGCGAAGCCGCCGAATACGAAGATCAGTCCGGGGAGAAAAGTCTCACCCTGGACAGCGTTGCAGGTTGAAGATGCCATCAAGCCTATCGGTGACGACACAGAGGAAATCTCAATGAAAGCACCAATGTCGGTGTCAAAACCGGCGGATCTCGGGTAGGGGGTCCCGAACTGTGCGTCTAGGCGGATGGTAACAGGAGACGAGGGACACGATGTTTTTACCCAGGTTCGGGCCCTCTCGATGGAGGTAAAACCCTACGTCCTACTTGATTAATATTGATGATATGGGTAGTACAAGAGTAGATCTACCACGAGATCAAGGAGGCTAAATCCTAGAATCTAGTCTATGGTATGATTGTTGTAATGTATGTTGTCCTACGAACTAAAGCCCTCCGGTTTATATAGACACCGGAGAGGGCTAGGGTTACACAGAGTCGGGTACAATGGTAGGAGATCTACATATCCGTATCGCCAAGCTTGCCTTCCACGCCAAGGAAAGTACCTTCCGGACACGAGCCGGAGTCTTCAATCTTGTATCTTCGTAGTCTTGGAGTCCGGCAGATATTAATAGTCCGGCTGTCCGGACACCCCCTAGTCCAGGACTCCCTCAGCCTCACTAAAGTACGGCAGAGTGCGGAGACTTACAATCTCCCGAGAGGTTCCCCCTGGGCAGCCACCCTTCCTCGCTATGTGCGGCCGTGGTGGAGTTGTCCGGAAGGGACGTCTTTCCCTTCTAGGATGTCCCAGCCTCCCCCTCCGGGGCGGCTTTCCTCTTTTTCTCCTCCCCAGTGCGGGGAGGCAGAACTTCTTCGTGTTTCCCCCCGCCTTCGCGGGAGGAATCTGTCTCCTCGTCATCGGAGGACGAGGGTATGACGGCCTTGCGCCGAGGGCCCTTCCCGGCCCCCTGGTCTGCCTTCTCAGGCTCCTCATCCTCTCCGGATGGGGTGGCCCCTTCTTCTTCTTCCTCCCCTTCGGGGGAGGAGTGTGCCTCGTCATCTTCGGACAAGGCTTCCGGTACAACCTTACGCCGGAGACCCTTCTTCTCAGGTGCGTTATAGGGCGCCGGGACTAGCATCTCCATCAGGAGAGCATCAGCTGGGCCTTCTGGCAGCGGAGCCGGACAGTCAATCTGCTCCGCTGTCTCCACATAATCCTGATCAAATATGCACAATTACTTAAGAGTCCCCCATGAATATATTGGGAAGAACCGAATCCGGTGGTAGTCACAAAACTCACCGGACTGGGAAGCCGCGCGGCATGAAGTCCACGGTCCTTGGATGTGGGAGGAGGTACTTCGGAGGCATTGAATAACACCTTCCATGCGCCTTTGTGTGTCATGTCGTAGAGCTTTCGAAGCATCTGGTGTTCGGTCGGGACGAACTCCCACAGATTGAATGCTCGTCTTTGGCACGGAAGAATCTGACGGACAAGCATGACCTGGATCACGTTGACAAGCTTGATGTTCTTGTCCTTCATGCTCTTGATGCAGTTTTGGAGTCCGATCAGCTCTGTAGGTTCGCCCCACGCCAGGACCTTCTTTTCCCAGGAGGTGAGCCGCATGGGGGTTCCGGATCGGAACCCGGGGGCCGCCGCCCAGTTGGCACCACGCGGCTTGGTGATGTAGAACCAGCCCGACTGCCACCCTTTCACAGCCTCCGCAAAGGAGCCGTCAAGCCAGGTGACGTTAGGCATCTTGCCCAACATGGCCCCTCCGCACTCCGCTTGCTGGCCGCTCACGACCTATGGCTTCACGCAGAAGATTTGTAGCCACAAACCAAAGTGAGGCTTGATGCGGAGGAAGGCCTCGCACACAACGATAAACGCCGAGATGTTGAGGACAAAATTTGGGGCTAGATCATGGAAATCTAGCACGTAGTAGAACATGAGCCCGCGGACGAAGGGATGAAGTGGAAATCCCAGTCCACGGACGAAGTGGGCAACAAACACAACCCTCTCGTGAGGTTCTGGGGTTGGAATGGCCTGCCCCTTGTCTTGTAGCCGGTGCGCAATGTCCGCGGCCAAGTATCCGGCCGCCAGAAGATTCGCGATATGCTTCTCTTTCACGGTGGAAGCCACCCACTTGTCTCCTGCTCTAGACATGTTTAGCTGTGCGGAGAAGACTTGGGCTTGGGTGCTGGAGCTCAAGGGGGCGAGAGTGGGCGAAGGAGGAAGAAGGCGTGTGTAAAAATGGGAAACTCTTATCCTTTTATAGAGGCGACGAAAGCGGTGCGCCTCCCCACTTGCCCGTTGAGAATCGCTCACTTCCCAAGCGCCACGATTGATGGCGTGGTGGGATTACCCGTACCCATATTGATGAGAATCCCGTGATAAGGGGACACGATCTCTGCTTTGACAAGACGTGTCAACGAAACCGCCTCGCAATGTGCGCTATGGCTGGTTGTGGGAAAACGGTTTGAATAATGACCCGACCATAATGACATGTCACGTTGTCAAAAAAGTGGTCAGCAGATTGCATTTGTGAAATATCATTCTCTCTATGGTGGTATGTGAAGATCATTTTGTGGATCCGGAAACGGTTTAAGTGTTCGACAATTACTTTGGAGTATTCGGAGAAGGAACCCGCCTTGCAATGCCGAATACAAGACTGCGCACCGAACTCATCATCATTGAAGCCTGGTTCAGGAGCTACTTAGGGAGTCCTGGATTAGGGGGTATCCGGACAGCCAGACTATTGGAGCGTGAAGATACAAGACTCAAGACTCCGTCCCATGTCCGGATGGGACTCTCCTTTGCGTGGAAGACAAGCTTGGCAATCCGGATATTATGTTTCCTTCCTTGTAACCGACTCCATGTAAACTCTAGCCCTCTCCGGTGTCTATATAAACCGGAGAGGTTGGTCCTTAGAAGGCCGATCACAATTACAATCATAATCATTATAGGCTAGCTTCTAGGGTTTAGCCTCTACGATCTCGTGGTAGATCTACTCTTATACTACTCATATCGTCAATATTAATCAAGCAGGAAGTAGGGTTTTTCCTCCATCGAGAGGACACGAACCTGGGTAAACATTGTGTCCCTTGCTTCCTGTTACCATCAGCCTAAGACGCACATATCGGGACCCCCTACCCGAGATCCGCTGGTTTTGACACCGACAATAAGCATTCCAATTTCTTAATGGGAAAAGGTAGCAAGACTGTTTCTAACCACCTGTTTGAAGGAATTAATAAGGCAACAAGGCTGATGTCAGAAAGAATGATCGACTCCTGACCTTTCCTCTTCTTTTAAGCATATTTTGTGCGGTTTACCTAAAATAAAATGCCATCACCGCCTTGACAATTTAGTGACACTGTACAAAAGGAAATGACTTAACATTACATCATGATGTTAGGTATGTAGTCGACAGGCATTAGAGACAAACATACAGACCTCCTCCGATAACATAATGAACATTAATTTTTAACAAATGTGTGACTAGCTTTACCGGCATAATTTGACTGAACTCCACACCCTCCGTTCCTTAACTCCACACCCTCCGATAACATACAGACATTTTCGTGGTTCAATTTAAAGTACCCAAACATCTACTATTTAGAAAAACATGTAGTAGTTTTCTTCAAAACATATATGGGAAAGCTTGCAACACTTTATTTATGTCCATACGCTAATGCAACACCATTCGAGTACTAAAAATATACACTAATCCAGTGGCTAGTTGAAAGTGCAACTATCCCTAGGTGGTTTTGGTAATTCATAACAACATATAGCTCATTGAGCTAATGCTATTCCAAGACAAATATTTCAGGAAAGCTCAATGAATGGCATGGCATGGATGATGAAAGTGGATCCCACAAAATATTAAGGACAAAGGATTGGCTCAAGCTCAAAAGCTCAAGACTCTACATTTTACATTTTAGTGATCCAAGATCACATTGAGTCTAGGAAAAGCCAATACTATCAAGGAGGGATGAGGTGTTGGTTAATGAGCCTCTTGCTTCATGTGCTTAGTGATATGCTCCAAAAACCCTCAATTACTTTCTCACATCCGCATATGACCTAAACCCAAAGTCAAAATCGGTCCTACCGATTCTTCCTATCCGGCGCCACCGAGTTCAAATGTCATACCCACTGCCAGAAACCCTAGGCAAATCGGTCTCACCGATAGGGATCTCAGTCACACCAAGATGGGATTGTAATCTCTCTGTTTCCCTTCGTAATGTTTTGGTCTAACCGAAGTGAGCGATCGGTCCCACCGAGATTGCAATGTAAACTCTCTGTTTCCCTTTCGTAAAATTTCGGTCTCACCGAAAAGAGCGAATCGGTCCCACCTAGTATACCTGACCAACTCTCTGATTAGCTAATTACCAAAATCGGTCTCACCGAGTTTGTGTAATCAGTCTCACCGAGATTACGTTATGCCCTAACCCTAACCATATCGGTCCTACCGAGTTGCATGTCGGTCCCACCGAAATCACTAACAGTCACTAGGTTTACTGAATCGGTCCAACCGAGTTTGTTTATTCGGTCCCACCGAGATTGGTAAAATGTGTGTAACGGTTAGATTTTGTGTGGAGGCAATATATACCCCTCCACCTCCTCTTCATTCATGGAGAGAGCCATTAGAACAAACCTACACTTCCAACTTACCAGTTCTGAGAGAGAACTACCTACTCATGTGTTGAGGCCAAGATATTCCATTCCTACCATATGAATCTTGATCTCTAGCCTTCCCAAGTTGCTTTCCACTCAAAATCTTCTTTCCACCAGATCCAAATCCTATGAGAGAGAGTCGAGTGTTGGGGAGACTATCATTTGAAGCACAAGAGCAAGGAGTTCATCATCAACACACATTTGTTACTTCTTGGAGAGTGGTGTCTCCTAGATTGGCTAGGTGTCACTTGGGAACCTCCGACAAGATTGTGGAGTTGAACCAAGGAGTTTGTAAGGGCAAGGAGATCGCCTACTTCGTGAAGATCTACCGCTAGTGAGGCAAGTCCTTCGTGGGCGACGGCCATGGTGGGATAGACAAGGTTGCTTCTTCGTGGACCCTTCGTGGGTGGAGCCCTCCGTGGACTCGCGAAAATTTAGGGTTAAGTTTCCGCCGAAACCATCTCGGACCCACCGAGTTGAAAAACTCGGTCCCACCGATTCGGCTAACGCCATTGCACTAGTAACTCTTGGTCTGACCAAGAATTGCTAATCGGTGTGACCGATTTTAGAACTTTGTGAAACCCTAGCAGTCCCGATGCCACCGAACTGTGACTTGGTCTGACCGAGATCACTAGTTTAGGTTCCAAAACTACTTCGGTATCACCGAGTTTGAGAATCGGTTGATCCGAAATGCTTTCTGTGGAAAACTAAAACTAAGTTTTTGAATCATTCTTTTGCAAAAATATCTGCATTTTGGGATGCTCATCCATTCAATCTCATCTATAACTATTCACAGGGTCAGTAGTCAGTGTTTGCATCATGTCAGACCAAAGTGACAGCCAGAACAGGGAAGAAGAGCAGATTCACATGAGTGAGGGCACTAGTCCCTCTAGCACTTCAGATGATGGCAGCAGAAGCACTCCTTGAAATTTTCCTAATGCTGCCACAAGAGCCAGAAGGAAGAGAACCTCAGACTCTAAGGATGAGGACTATGTGGCTGCTGAAGATGAGGCTACTTCCAAGAAGGTAGTGCTCAAAAAGGAGTATGGCTCAGCAAAGACCACAAAGCTTGGACTTAATAGGAAGGTCCCTGCCAAGAGGACACCTATGCTGAAGGTTAGAGGATCTACACAAGTACCTGAAAAACCTGATCCCAAAGAGCCAGCTGCAGAAGGAAAGAAGAGGAAGGAAAGGGTCAAAAAGACCATGGCCAGAGTTGTTGGACAACCTTCCATGATGGAAGAAGAGGAAGAAGAGGTTGCTGCACCAGCACCCAAGGCACAAAAGCTGATGGGTGATGCTATAAGGTCAGGGGCTGCAACATCAAAGCCCAAAGAAGCACCCAAAGCTGCCTCCAAGCCCAAGAATGCACCAAAGAGGAATACCAGGTGTATACCAGCTGCTGAGAAGAACAAGGCCCTAGTGCCTGAAGTTGCTGCTGAAGATGATGAAGGACAAGTCCTGAGGAAGCTCAAACCCAAGATTCCAGACCACAATGATGCTCATCCTGTGGCTGAGAACATGAAGATCAGGAGAGACTCAGGGTTGAGGCTATGGAGAGTGTCAGATCCATATGCCACCAGGAGAAGTACTACTGTTGATTACAGGTTCCACATAAAGGAACAACATGATTTCTATGAGACAATCTTGTTGGACAAGAAGCCTATAGTGTGTGATATGAGGTGGGTAGACTGTACCTACATGAAGGAGAATGAAGAACATTATCCTTGAGTGTATGATAGCTTCAGTGCATGTGGAGTTGCAGACTTTGTTGGGCAGAAGCTCACAAACTGGAATGATGAGCTCATTATGCAATTCTACTCCACAACACATTTCTATCCAGATGGCACGATAGTTTTTATGTCTGAAGGTACGAGATACCAATCAACTATTGAGGAATGGGCCAATCTGATCAATGCCCCAAAGGAGAGTGAAGATGACTTGGACATTTATGCCAAGAAAAAGATGGATCATAATTCTATGTCACATATGTACAAGGAGATCCCAGACAAAGCTCTTGAGACTTTCAACTTTGGGTCAGTTCATTTTCTTCTGTTAGGCCTGCCAACAATCAACTGGATCCTAAGGCACACTCTTTTGCCCAAGTCAGGTGACCACAACATGATCAGAGGGCATGCAATTAATTTTCTACACATATTTGATGTGCCACAGAAATTCAAGGTCATGAGCCTCATGGTTGAGACTATCAAGAGGACAGCAGTAGACCAAAAGAGAAGTTGTGGATATGCCCCACAAATTCAGGAGTTGATTAACTCAAAGATGGGCACGGGAAAATATCTGTTGGATAAGGAACACTTTGTTCTCTATCCAGACTTTGAGGACAATCAAGTTCTGATGAATGAGAATGAACCATCATCAGTGCAAGCTCAAGAGAAGAAGGAGAAAGCAAAGAAAGAGAAGGCTGCCAAGATGCCAACTCAAGAGGAGGCATCTGAGTACTTTTTGAAGAACAAGCAGGACCAACTTGGTTACTTGATAGCATCAACTCTGAGGATTGAGAAAGGGTTGGCCACCCTAACTCAAAACCAGGAGAGCCTAGAAAGAATCATGGAACAAAAATTCTATGATTTAGATGTCAAAGTAACTGAGATTCAGTCAGTTGTGGAGCAGCTAAAGGATGACATGCAGGAGAGGAAGGGCAGAATAACTACTGATGCATTTGCCAGAGTGCCTCGAGCTTAGAGATCAGCTGCAGAGCCAGTAACACACACCAGAGTCACTTCATCTACACCAGCTACAGCTCCAGTGCAACCAGCTCCAGCACCAACTCCTTCAGCTCCAGCCACATCAACTGAAGTCTTCGTCCAAGGAGCCATCTCTACACCACCAACTGAAGACCAAGCCTGAGAGACGATATAGTACTATGCATTTTCTAGGAACTTTTTGGTAACTTGTTTCCAAAGGGGGAGAAAAATGTATAGATCATAGGCTTCGAGAGAGAGAGTTTGCTTTTGTTCTTTCTTGTCTTCTTGGTTGAACTTTGTTTGCTTTTGATTGTTTGAGATACTATGCTATTATCTGTGAGACATTGATGATCATGTGTTTGATCATAAGCTACACTTATGCTTGTTAAATGATATTATCTTACTTATCCTTATATGATCATTCACTTTGCTTGGTGATGAGTGCATGTCTTCAATCTTTATTATTTTGAGCGCTCCACCAAGATGTATGTAACATGGAAGAGTAACCCATGAGCCTAATTCCTTGTGCATTTGCAGTGCAAAGCAAATCTTAAACTATGCACAAATTTAGAGGGAGCTCTTGCTTATCACATACTTCTCAAAGAGACGATGTTTTTCAATCTTATTATCGTTTGTCGAAGCTTTTATCTATATGTTGTCATCAGTTACCAAAAAGGGGGAGATTGAAAGTGCAACTAGCCCTAGGTGGTTTTGGTAATTCATAACAACATATAGCTCATTGAGCCAATGCTATTCCAAGACAAATATTTCAGGAAATCTCAATGAATGGAATGGCATGGATGATGAAAGTGGATCCCTCAAAATATTAAGGACAAAAGATTGGCTAAAGCTCAGAAGCTCAAGACTCTACATTTTACATTTTAGTGATCCAAGATCACAATGAGTCTATAGGAGGGATGAGGTGTTGCTTAATGAGCCTCTTGCTTCAAGTGCTTAGTGATATGCTCCAAAAACCCTCAATTGCTTTCTCACATCCACATATGACCTAAACCCAAAGTCAAAATCGGTCCTACCGATTCTTTCTATCCGGCGCCACCGAGTTCAAATGTCACCCACTGCCACAAACCCAAGGCAAATCGATCTCACCAATAGGGATCTCGGTCACACCGAGATGGGATTGTAATCTCTCTGTTTCCCTTTGCAACGTTTTGGTCTAACAGAAGTGAGTGATCGGTCCCACCAATATTGCAATATTAACTCTCTGTTTCCCTTTCGTAACATTTCGGTCTCACCGAAAAGAGCGAATCGGTCCCACCGAGTTTACCTGACCAACTCTCTGGTTAGCTAATTACCAAAATCGGTCTCACCGAGTTTGTGTAATCGGTCTCACCGAGATTACGTTATGCCCTAACCCTAACCATATCGGTCCTACCGAGTTGCATGTCGGTCCCACCGAAATCACTAACGGTCACTAGGTTTACTGAATCGGTTTGACCGAGTTTGTTGATTCGGTCCCACCGAGATTGGTAAAATGTGTGTAACAGTTAGATTTTGTGTGGAGGATATATATACCCCTCCACCTCCTCTTCATTCGTGGAGAGAGCCATCAGAACAAACCTACACTTCCAACTTACCAGTTCTGAGAGAGAACTACCTACTCATGTGTTGAGGCCAAGATATTCCATTCCTACCATATGAATCTTGATCTCTAGCCTTCCCAAGTTGCTTTCCACTCAAATCTTCTTTCCACCAGATCCAAATCCTATGAGAGAGAGTTGACTGTTGGGGAGACTATCATTTGAAGCACAAGAGCAAGGAGTTCATCATCAATGCACCATTTGTTACTTCTTGGAGAGTGGTGTCTCCTAGATTGGCTATGTGTCACTTGGGAGCCTCCGAAAAGATTGTGGATGAAAGTGCTAGTATCGACTAGAGGGGGGTGAATAGGCGATTTTTATGAAAGTCTTCAATACTTGGTAGTTTTGAAGACAAACAACAGAAACAACCTAATTGATATGCAGCGGAAGATAAAGTACCCTGAACAAGCCATAGTCAAGCATGTCATGATGTGAAAGTACAGGACTAATAGCAGTCAGGTAGTAAGGATCAAGATGGAAGATAGTATGATGCCAATCAACAATAGTAATCAAGCAATGAAGTCAAACAGATAAACAGATAAGCAATGACTTCATGAAGACAAACTTAAGTAAGGTTGGAAGGGATAGAACCAGTTGCTTGTTGAAGACACAGGATTTGTTGGACCAGTTCCAGTTGCTGTGACAACTGTACATCTGGTTAGGGAGGCTGAGATTTAACTCAGAATACCGTGTCTTCACCTTATTCCCCTTGAGCTAAGGACACCTAGTCCTCGCCCAATCACTCTGGTAAGTCATCAAGGGAGACTTCCAAACCTTCACAGACTTCGTTCACCGGCAATCCACAATGACTCTTGGATGCTCAGAACCCGACGCCTAACCGGCTGGAGGATTCACAGTCCTCAAGTGTAATAAGTCTTCAGGTCACACAAACAGAAAGACTTTGTCCTTGCAAGGATCTCTCTCTCAAATGCTTCGAGGTGGGTTTCTCTCAAACGACAAAAGCCGTGCACAAACTCTGAGAAGCCACCAATTTATGGTGTAGGGGGTGGGCTATTTATAGCCACAAGGCAACCCGACCTGATTTGTCCAAAATGACCCTGGGTCACTATGGAACTGACACGTGTTCCAACGGTCAGATTTCAAACACACGCGGCAACTTTACTTGGGCTACAAGCAAAGTTGACTTATCCAGCTCTGGATAAGATTTGCTCTCATTGTCTTCGCTCGAAGACATAGGATTTGAGTTGAGCATCACTTCAGTCACTCTGACTTAGTTCACTTGGACCCCACTTAACAGTACGGTGGTTCCTATGACTCAACAAAGAAGAAAAGGAAACAGCGAAAACACACAGTCTTCGCGCTCCAAAGTCTTCACGCAATGTCTTCTCATGTCATAGTCTTCAATATGAGTATCTTCTCATACCACCATTGTCTTCAATGTCTTCATACATTTTTAGGGGTCATCTCCGGTAGGTAAACCGAATCAATGAGGGACACTACCTGCGTTATCCTGCAATTCTCACAAACACATTAGTGCCTCAACCAACTTTGTCGTCAATACTCCAAAACCAACTAGGGGTGGCACTAGATGCACTTACAGTGGAGTTGAACCAACGAGTTTGTAAGGGCAAGGAGATCACCTACTTCGTGAAGATCTACCGCTAGTGAGGCAAGTCCTTTGTGGGCGAAGGCCATGGTGGGATAGACAAGGTTGCTTCTTCGTGGACCCTTCGTGGGTGGAGCCCTCCGTGGACTCACGCAACCGTTACCCTTCGTGGGTTGAAATCTCCATCAACATGGATGTGCGATAGCACCACCTATCGGAACCACGACAAAAACATCTGTGTCTCCAATTGCGTTTGAATCCTCCAAACCCTTCCCTTTACATTCTTGTAAGTTGCATGCTTTAAATTCCGCTGCTCATATACTCTTTGCCTGCTTGCTTGGATTGTGTGAAGATTGCTTGACTTGTGCAAAGATAGCTAAAATCTGCCAAAGTCTAAAATTGGGAAAAGGTTAAGTTTTTAATTGGTCAAGTAGTCTAATCACCAGCCCCTCTAGATATACTTCAAAGTCCTACACTAGTGCAACAGTAGAGTAGTTATTTTATTACAGAGTACAGTACAATGGTTTTACTGAACAGATTTCAATAAACTCTAGCACTAGAAGATTTTTATAAGAATTAAATATACAAAATGTAAAGGTAACAAGTTTCAACTTTGGTATACTAGATGTGCATGAGAATTAAACCAAATACAAAATTCTGAAGGTAACTAGCATTATTAACTAATGACAGTATAAATTTTTTCAAACAATGTAACTCCAAGGTAAATATCATTTCGAACTCGGGGGGACCTTGAATATTGCTATCCCAATCTTGATAATCGATCAAACATAAAAACTTTATCGAACGAATGAAGAGAATAGTCGGAGGAGGAGGTGCCCACTCTTGACCTTTCCTCTTTTCTTCATAATTTTTTGTGCAGTTTAACCAAAAAAAATTACATCAGCGCCTTGGCATTTTGGTGACACTATACAAAAAAATTAACTTATCTCATGAAAGTGAGGTACGTAATCTATAAGCATTAACAGTGCAAAAATATGAAGGTAGTAACAAGTTTCATCATTGGTATACTCGCTGTGCAACAACATTAGAATGCCTTACCTGAAAAATCATTAATACATCCACAATCAACAGCTAACCCTGAAATAATCCAGTGGCATTAAATGGCATTGCTTAAATTTATCGGTGGCATTAGAATGAGTGCGGCATTAGTTAAATGTGGCATCACTTTAGCAGTAGCATTGCTTGACTTGACTGCTAGCATTATACTAACAGCAAAAAAGTGGCAATAAGAGCATGGGAGGCACATTCGGACAGTGGGTGCACCAGTACGATGTACCTCCATGGACACAGAGTGGTGATGGAGGTATGGTTGCCCAGAGCAACAAATATCCATGCAGCATATGTGGATTACGACCCATTTTTGTTCTCTTTAGCCACCTTTTTCCTATGTGAGGACAACAAACTGATTAACCTGGTTATTCTCTATTGCATTGTCATGCCTTTCTACCCTTCTTCAACCAATAGACACGAGACTCGCTCCTTAGCTATAGATTTTCCCCTTTTCAACCTAGATGCGGATTCGATGCCTACTCTCTTGGACTGTACAGTCTACCTTCCTTTCCTTATTCAACCCAGACATGGATTAGTCTGCATGAAGTAGGGTTTCCTTTAATAGTGCAAATTAAGGTTTTCG
Source organism: Triticum timopheevii (assembly GCA_963921465.1). Classification (NCBI taxonomy): domain Eukaryota; kingdom Viridiplantae; phylum Streptophyta; class Magnoliopsida; order Poales; family Poaceae; genus Triticum; species Triticum timopheevii. The sequence continues at coordinate 238,411,415 of OY997266.1, read as the reverse complement.
TTTGCGTGACCAGCAGAGCAGAGGATAGCAAATTGGGAAGATGGTGGATTGGAAAAAGATTAACATGCAGTGACGTGGTAGATGGGGCAACAGAACAAGGGTATGGTTTGAAAAGAGATAGCATACCTGAGGGTCTGTGGGAAGTGGCTTCGCTCATGGTCGCCGTCCTCCGCACACACTATGGCAGCGAGCTTGGGGACAGAGGCCATCCCGCGCAGGCGCTAGGTCTGAGAGGATAGCCTTGTCGTTAGTGCGTGACCTCGCTCGCCGACGACGAGTGCGTCAATGCTGCACGTCCTTTTCTTCCCCGACGGATCTGTGACCACTGGTGAAGAGGGAGAGAGAGGCTGTCTTTTTTAGATCTGGAGAGAGGGTGATAGCGTGAGAAGCAAGTAGGCAGCCCTTAGAAAGAAAGTGCTGAAGCTCCAGCATATATATCTTTTTTATACTACTAGTACTAGAGGTGGAGTAGTGGTAGAGTAGTTTATATTTTCTCCGCATACTGTACCAGTTAGTCTTGCTTCAAAACTGAATGGCACGCCACTAAAAAATAAAGGTCGATAACTAATGCGGCACCTCGGGCCAACGCGACAGATCGCATTTTGCACGAGAAATTACACACCATGTTTCGTTGACATGCGGTCCCGTTCCAACATGTCAATGAGATGAAGGCAAGTCCTTTTATACTAGTATTTCCGAATGGACGTGTAGGCCGGGGCGCCTCTTCGTGTACCATGGCAAACTGGCAACCATCCATTGACTTTTCGCCTTTCCCTCTCGATTTGGAACTTCTGTCGCACGCTATTCCTCCCTCCTCCATTTGCCTTCACCCTTCCTCCTGCCATTGTTCGATCGTCTTCTCCATGGAGGGAACAGGCCGGAAACGACCCTGTCATTCTTGCCCCGATATGAAAGATGATGTGGTGGAGGAACTCATTGATCGGTGCGACGTCATCACCTCGGCTAGCATGGCAGGTTCGTTCAAGACCATTCTCGACTCAACTAATAACATCATTACAAGGAACCCAAGGGTCTAGGAGCGGTTTGATCTCCCCTATCTTCTTCGCGGTGACTCTGACGACTAGCGTGGGGACGACGGAGGCCTCGCCTTGTGCAAGTTGATGCTGCTTGATAATGATACGTATGATGTTAAGATGCCATCGCTTGAGGGCAAGGCTTGGGCAGGTGCAAATGGAGATTGGGTTGTTTATATTGGGTACAACTATGAGTTGGAACTTGTGAATGTGTACACTCGTCACTGGGTTCCACTTCCAAAAATCTTAGCAGACTGCCTAGAGGTTGAGCACGCCGGTATTCTATGCACGTTCAAATACAATCATGGTGACTGTCTTCTACGGAAGATAGCAATTTGTCGAGTTCCCAATCACTCTTGGAATTACAGGAACTATGTAGTTGTTGCTATCTTCGACAAGCTTGTTGCTATCCTTCGTGGTTTGACTGGATGGATATTGCTCCAAAATCAGTTTCTGTACACGGATATGTACTGTGATGCAATTCAATACGAGGGTCTTGTGTTTGATTCCACCACTCATGGCACTGTTTTTGCATGGGATCCTTGTAGTTTCGGTACGTTTGTCTTCCACCGTAATTATAATTGTTTCATCCACATGCATGCGGGTTAGAAAGTTTCGCTTTACTAATTAACCTTCTTCTTGTGTTCCCAAGGTCCTGTGAACATTCCACCACCTATACTTGAAAATTTTTATAACCAAGGGGGAGATGACGATGGTGATGATCACGATCGTGAGGACGAGCAGGGCCTATATACTCAGTGGCGCGTGGCAACTAGTTTCAATGGATCACCCCTTCTTGTCTGTATACAGCCCACTACTAATGTTACTAATAAGGAAGCAGGTGTTGTCTCCCATGGTCGGACTCTCCGGACCTATTCCAACACCCGTTGCATGGTATTCAGGACGGACACTAGTGTGCTAGCGCCAACACCTTCTGCCTGGTACAGAATTGATAGTCTTGGAGAAAACTCGCTCTTCCTTGGACAAAACTATCCAATGATGGTGAAAGGCAATCCAACTGCAATTGACACAATGTTACTACCATTTATGAGAAGCAACTGTATCTATACCTCGAACATGTCGGTGGTTCCCTACCCTGGTACTGATATAGTAGGCCGCTTCCACTACAAAAAAATACACTTCTGTGATGATACGTGTTTGTCACAGTAGGTCGCGTTATCTATCATGCATGTACATCCATGACGATTATATGACAGAATCAAGATAGTCATACATGTGCTGTCATAGAAGTGTTCCATGACATTACCAAAATTATCATCACGGAAGTGTCCACTTCCATGACGATAAATCGCGCGTCACAGAGGTGATTTCGTAAAGGGTGACCAACATGTGGCATCCACCATAATGGAACGCCCTTAAGCTATCGAGTCCGATTTTGGATCCGATAACCTGTTAACAGCCCCGACCAATGGGGATTTTCCACGTGTAAAATCATCATTGGCTGGAGGAAACACCGGTTGGCTCACCATTGGGACAGATGTCATCCGCTCATTGGACACGACGGGCCTATGATACATCAACATGTGGCACAACCCAACAAAGGCCCATTCCTGTGAAAATGCCGGCCCATTTGACTTGGTCAAAAGGTGGCGGGCCGGCCCACGGAAAGCCTGTTAACGGCATGTTCGCATATAGCCCATTTACAACCCGCTAACCCAGGTCCCGTTACGACCTCTCCGAATTAGGCCCGTTAGCGTCATCTGGGCTGTCTAATATGATTCCAGCCCGTTTCAACTTCTGGCCCATGTATGGCCCATGACTTCTTTCGGCCCATATGAGGCCCTTTGTAACTCTTGGCCCACTAACGGCCTGTGGTGAAACTGGCCCGTAATGAACAGTCTATCACTTTATACCCATTAACGACCCATTATTCCATTGGGTGGTTTCCAGCCCAAGTTATCTTTCGGCATTCTTAGGGCCTGTCGTGGAATTGTCACGTCAGATGTCCTAGTGAAAGGACTTAGCTGTGGAGCCATCGCAACTAGGAAGCTTGAAGGGGTTAACCGGGACAAAGGACACGAGAGGTTTATACTAGTTCGGCCCCTTACGGTGAAGGTAAGGCCTACATCTAGTAGGGTTGGTATTGATGTTTCGATGACCAGGGAGCGAGATACGCTATGCCTGGCTCTCGATCAGTTTTTTCTTTCTCTAAGACGCCAGCGGGTCGCCCCCTTATATACACGGGTGGACGCCCTGTGGCCTACAGAGTCCCGGCTGGCTTATAAACAGTGTCCGGCTCGGTGACTAGTTAAGTCTACCTTATGTTACAAGTCATATCATCATGGCGGTTTACCACTATGGGATTTAAGCCACCTGTGGGCCTTAGACCCTTTATTGAACCGCCATCTTCATGCTTGGTCTTGGGCTTCTTTCTGATGAGTCTTCTTTACGTAACCCGGCCCCTCCTGGGCGGCTTACACAAATAGTTATATCCCCAACATTAGGCCCCTGATTGATTTGAACTGTTTCATGTCAATCTTAAAATACCTTAAGAAATAAATCTTCAGCCTTCTGCCTGTGCAAAAGGTCTTCTTTAACCCGCCATGACATCATCTTTTGGATCCGCGTTAACCCGCCGTGACGTCATATTCACTTAAATTCATTCTTTATTCCGTCGTATCCTCCAAGGATCTTTTCTTTTACTGACCATTCCGAAAACCGAGGCGTCAGGACCACTGGATAATAATGCTTATCTCCTCGTTTCTCGTGCCGTCTTAGTTATCCCTTCCTTATAAATAGGCACGACCTAGGTCTTTCCCATTCTCCCCCTTTGGTCGTCTTCTTCCTCTCACTGCTTCTCTGCCGCTCGAGCTCCGCCGCCGCCGCCATCGCAGATCTCCTCGTCCTCGTCAACTCAGGCTGCTCCATCAACCTGATTTGACCAGATAAACGCGACAAACTTCCGCAGCAACTCTGCATCTGTAAGTTTCCTCCTTTGTGTTCCTCAGATCCGCATTAGGACCTTCGAGTTCCTCGGTGTTCTTCGCTGTTCGTTAAGGACCCCTCATAGATTTCATCTCCACCGCCGTTTCTTGATCTTGAAGATGGTATAAACTGATGCGGCAGCTATTTCGCACCTATTTCGAATACAAGTAGATCCCTTTCCGTCGCACAGAGGCCCTGTTCGAGCCCTTGAGCTTTATCTGTGCCAGTTCTAGGTCTAGAAATTTTTCTTTTCAGAACAGTTGTTTGATCCAGAATAATAGCCGCAACTTGTGAAACCTGTTTGTTCCACCCTAAAAATAAAAAACTGCCTCTATCGAATATGTTTAACCACGACTGTTCATGTGGCCGGTTTTAAGTAAATGACATTGATTCTATGAACCTTGCTTGCTTCTCGTGACTTAAGAAAATTTAACTGCCCTTGATACCTGTAGCGGCTTAAATATTGCTGCATAGTTACCCATATGTCATTAGGCCCCTTCTTAAGCCGCCATCTTGGATGGTTTTAAAATGTTTTCCTCCAGGTTAAATATGAACCGGAACTCCTTGTTTTGTCATAGGCTTCAATTTATATCATGGCCCCTAAGGCAACCAAGGCTCTTGTGACCTGTAATTGGGTCCCATCCACGGTCACAAGAAGTAAATTGTCTGATTTTGTGAAGTCTGGCCATCTTCACAAGAAGGAGGTCATGTCTTATCGTGCCCCTGACCCGTCCGAGGAGAAACCTCAACCCAAAGAAGGGGAGGTGATAGTTTTCACAGATCATATGAGCCGGGGATTTGCTCCACCGAGTTCAAAATTCTTTAGGGATGTTCTCCATTTCTTTGACCTCAGACCTCAAGACATCGGGCCCAATTCCGTGTCAAATATTTGCAACTTGCAAGTCTTCTGCAAGGTGTACCTGGGAGAAGAGCCCAATCTGCTTTTGTTCAGAGAGCTTTTTTACTTAAACCGGCAGAATGAATGTGCCAATGGGCCCAGCCTTGAACTTGGTTGCATTTCGATTCAGCGGCGGAGAGACTGCCTTTTTCCTTATGCTGAACTGCCGAGTCACCCGAAGGATTGGAATCAGACATGGTTCAATTGCCAGGACACTTCTCCGGCTAGCGAGAATCCTCTGCCCGGCTTCCTCGCTCTGCGCCTTGAGTCCAACCATCCGCTAGCGGATAAAATTTCCGCTGTTGAACATCTACCGCTTGCTCCCGCCATCAGAAAAATCAAAGCTCTTTTGGGAAACGGCTTAGATGGCATCGATCTGGTCCGAGTCTGGGTCACTTGGCGAGTGCTTCCGTTAAGCCGCCGCCCCGGCTTAATGTGCACTTATTCAGGCGAGAAGGAAGGCCCACTGCGTCATAGTCCCAACGACTTACCAGATGATGTAGTGGAAGCTATGACCCAAACATTGTTGAAAGAGGGCACGGTAACCAGTAATGCCTTCGGCTTACTTCCTTTCTGCAAGAAGAACCCGGCCCCTGCTGTAAGTCATCAACCTTAATGAATACTCTTTACTATACTGCACCTTGCTTTACTCATAACCCTTTATCTTTTTTCACAGGCCGATGATAACTTCTGGAAGGTAAAGTATGACCATGAGGCTGCCAAATAAGCCAGAGCGGCCAAGAGAACCGACAGAAAAGCCGCCAAAACAGGAACTTCAAGGAAGAAGAAACCAAGCACCTCAGATTTACTCAAATTGGACGACACTTCTGAGGATGAGGAAGAGGTAATCCTTAATTCTCTTGACTGCTTTGTCATTACTTTATTGACATTCTATCTTTTCAAGAGGATACGGGGAACAACCAAGCGGTTGACGAAGAGGTAACTATAATCTCCTCCGACTCAGAACCTTTGCCAAAGCACAAAATCCGATGGGTGACCCGAAAAGTAAGATTTTCACATCCTCTAGCTTATAAAGATCCTCAATTTCTTTTGAAGCAACAATGGCTTGAAAGCCGGAGGCAGACCTGGACCAGCAAGGATGTAGAGATCTCCTCCGGCTTACCTAATGTAACCAGGAAGCGTCGGACTGAGGTTATCTTTGACTTACATTCTGTTTTACCTTTGGCGGGTTTAATTCGCCAACCTCTCAATTCATCTGACTTCAATCATCAGGATACCTCTCCTTCCTCCGGCGAGTCTATGCAGTCTAACATGCCGGCTTTCAAGACTGCCCCGGCTAATGTAACTTTGTTTACTTTATGCTTTTCCTTACTCATGCTTTTGTATTCATCCTTCTTCCTTTGTTGACAGCATGCAAGTGAAGCCCAGTAAGAGGGAAAAGAAGGGTAAGCCGTCCCAAAACCCGGTCATGACTGAACCGACGCTTGACACATCTGCTCCTGACAGTTCCACCCATCAGCCGACGCCTGAACTAGCCTCTGATATTCCAGCACCAACCTCTGATCCACCCATCGAAGATACGCTGAACAACTCTGATAACCCGGAAGGTCCTAGCCCGGTCAAGACAAATGACCTGGAAGTTGAGATTCTGAAGAGTCAATTTGTTGAGCCAGGGCGACCCACTATCCTTGCCAAATGCACTGCTGAGGAACTCATAGAACGCCGAAAGGCTAAGCTGCACATTACTGATTATACTCACTTAAGCATTGGGGATATAGTCTCTGGCTATCTTAATCAAGTGCATAGCAGTCGTGACCTGGAAATTGACATGGTGAAGCAAATATAACAAAAATCTGAGGTATACCTTTATGCCCCTTTCCTGAATCATACTTACTGTATCAGCCCCCAAGTCTATCACTTATGAATAAATATGCTATAGACTTTAGAAAAATGCTTACCACTATTTTGTCCGGTTTAAAAAGAAGAAATTTAACCTGGTTGTAACCTGATACCTTGAACTTCCGACACACATTAGCCCCCAAGTGTCAAGTATCTTTGCTTGCAAAGTGCTTGGGACTTTAATACTATCTTACCATGATTCTGACTATAATCCGGCATCAATACATGCCACCATAAGTCAATTTGAGTCGGAAGTTGCTGACCCGAAGAGCCGTCTGACAGCTCAAGATCTTGAAATTCAAAAGGCCAACTCCAAATTTGAATTCAGCGTCTCTGAAAAAGAGAAGTTGAAGAAGAATTTTGAAGAGGAGAAGAAAATCTAGGCTGATGAAAAGGCTTCACTGGTGACTCGGGCCGAGACGGCAGAGGCATCACTTGCAGAAGCAACAGCCGAGCTGTCCGACTTAAAGCGCCAGATATCTCAAATGGTCTCAGCCATCTTCGGTAAGTTACCGTATATAACCTCAAAATATTGTAATCCTTCCTTTGATGATTATTTTAATTGTTATCTCCAGCTCACCTTATGTTCATGAACGCAGGCCCCAGGAGCACAAACCTCAAGCAGAACATGCTGATCAAACTGAAGGCGGTTTACACTCTAGTGGAGCAACTGTACACCGGGTCACAACGTGCTTTGGCCATTGTAGCTTTATCAAATAACACTCCCCACCTTCTGCAAGACGTGCTGAAGTGTCTTGCTATGCTAGCTCAACGGATCCAGGATCTAAGGCGGGCGTCCTCAAGAGCCGGCGCCGTAGCCGCGTTGAGCCGGGCAAAGGCATGGATTCCAGAACTAGACCCGGCCGACCTCGCTCTTGGATACCCGAGTCTGAAAGAGGATGGGACCGTATTTGATGATCAGGATTTCACCGCCTGCATCAAAGACATACGCCCCGTGGCTACCCTTATTGGGAACGACACTGATCTTACCAAGTATCAGCCGGGCTATGACAGTGAGAACCGGAAAATTCCAACACCTACTTATGATCAAGTCAGCCTGATCCCTCCAACTCGTAAGCTTACCTTTGCCCCTGAAGTGGACCCAGCCGGTTTAATAGATGACAAAGCTGAGTTTGAAGCCTTGGGTGGCATTGACTGGGCCTCGTCAACCTTCCAGGACAAGGCAACCGACGGAGAAACGGAGAAGGATAACCCGGAATCTTCAAGCCCACCAAAGGAGTGACCTGCCAGGCGTTTATGACTTTGCAAAAAACAATGCTTCATTTATTCAGACTCGGGGAGTCTTGTAATAGGGTAGAAAAAACCTCTCAAGTTTTGTCATGCCTTCGCGCATGTTTATGGCGCTTAATACTTTCGTAAGCCGCCATCGCTATATATTTCCAGCCTATATTGATCATTTATTTACTTGATGTTAAATTTGCTTGCCTTATCCTGCATATAAAATAATCAAAATTCCCTGGGCGGTTTATCGCATCGGGGGTCACATAAGGTACTGATAACCTAGAGGGCGAACCCCAAACATCATATCCAGGCCGGTTTATGATTATATTTGTTAAACATAATCACAATAGTATACCTGCGATCCTTTTGGTAATCTCACCTGCTTATATGACCTTCACCATGCGGGTAAATTCAACTCCTGATAGTTGGAACATATAATGTTCACCTGGCACTTAACAACCTGGGGTGATCAATATTAAGTCGGAAGAACAAAACACCCATCTCATAGTGCTTTCAAAGAGGTCTCAAGATAGTCAAATGATTGTGCTTATGAAATATAATGGATAATAAACAATACTCAAAGGCTTCTGATTCGAATACGATCAGTAAACCGTTCGAAAGGGGTTAAGCTAAGATTCGGATACGATCATATAGCCCCCAGTGGCTTTGGCGATGCCGATCAAGTGGGTACCGATAGCTGTGTTCTCTTTGGTTCGAATACGACCTATGTTTGAATAGGAAGCCCCCAAGTGACCATAAGAGTTGTTTAATGACGCAGATTCGAATACGATCCACGTCAGACCCAAAGGGGTTAAGCTATTATTCAGATACGATCAAGAAGCCCCCAAGTGGGTTTGGCAGTGTGCCGATCAAAGTGGGTATCGACAGTTGTGTTCTCTTTGGTTCGAATACGACCTATGTTTGAATAGGTAGCCCCCAAGTGATCATGGCTAGATTCAGATATGATCATAAGCCAGACCAAAAGGAAAGCCGGATTCAGATATGATCCGCTCCCTGTTGGTTGTTTTCACCACCTGACAAAGAAGACATATACACTTTTGAGGGTAAAAAGGACAGAGGTCCTGCTTTATTGCTTTATATAATATATACATTGTCAAAAGATATACATCTTGAGAGCCGGTGGCTTAAGTATAGTAAGGCCAGAGATGTGCAATATTCCATGGCCGGCGGGTCTCCTCCTTCGACTTACGTGAGTCTTTGTGCTCTCGAACATCTATGAGGTAGTATGACCCGTTGTTCAGATTCTTGCTGACCACAAAGGGTCCTTCCCAAGGAGGGGATAGGTTATGCATATCAGAGTGATCCTGGATGAGTCGGAGCACTAAGTCGCTTTCCTGAAAGGTTCTGCTTCTAACCCGGCGGCTGTGATAGCGGCGCAGGTCTTGCTGGTAAATCGCCGAGCGGGCTATTGCTAAGTCTTGCTCCTCATCCAACAAGTCAAGTGCATCCTGACGAGCTTTTTCGTTGTCAGCCTCAACGTAAGCCGCCACGCAGGGTGAATTGTGCCGGATGTCACTTGGCAGGACTGTCTCTGCTCCATACACCATGAAGAAAGGTGTGCAACCTGTAGATCTGTTAGGCGTAGTGTTGATGCTCCACAATACAGATGGTAACTCCTCCGCCCAACAACCCGGAGTCCGCTGCAAGGGGACAAAGAGCCGGGGCTTGATACCCTTCAGGATCTCTTGATTAGCTCTTTCTGCTTGACCATTGGATTGAGGATGAGCAACAGCCGAAACATCAAGCCGGATATGTTCTCGTTGACAGAACTCTTCCATGGCACCTTTGGAAAGATTAGTGCCATTATCAGTTATAATGCTGTGTGGAAAACCAAAATGGAAGATCACCTTTTTCATGAACTGAACCACCGTGGCTGCATCACACTTACTGACTGGCTCTGCCTCAACCCACTTTGTAAACTTATCCACTGCCACCAGGAGGTGTGTATTTTTATCCTTAGACTTCTTGAAAGGTCCAACCATGTCAAGCCCCCAGACTGCAAACAGCCAAGTGATCGGAATCATCCTCAACTCTTGAGCTGGCACATGAGCTCGTCGTGAGAATTTTTGACATCCGTCACATTTGCTGACTAGATCCTCCGCATCAGCATGAGCCGTCAACCAATAGAAACCATGACGGAAAGCCTTGGCCACAAGAGATTTTGACTCGGCATGATGGCCACAATCTCCTTCATGGATCTCACGAAGTATCTCCTGGCCCTCCGCAGGTGACACACAACGTTGCAATGCCCCAGTGACACTTCGGTGATGTAACTCGCCATGAACAATCATCATGGATTTGGACCGCCTGACGATTTATCTTGCCAAGTTTTCATCCTCAGGCAACTCTCCCCGGGTCATATAGGCCAAATATGGCACTGTCCAATCCGGGATGACGTGAAGGGCTGCCACCAGCTGTGCCTCCAGGTCTGGCACTGCTAGTTCTTCCTCTGTAGGTACTTCGACAGAAGGAATATGCAAAACATCGAGGAAGGTGTTAGGCGGCACTGGCTTACCTTGAGATCCCAATCGGCTTAAAGCATCATCCGCCTCATTTTTCCTTCGATCAATGTGCTCCACTTGATAACCCTTGAAGTTCCCAGCCATAGCATCTACTTCACGATGATAAGCCGCCATAAGGGGATCCTTAGAGTCCCACTTGCCTGACACCTGTTGGGCCACGAGATCTAAATCGCCTAAGCACCTTACCCGGCTTAAGTTCATCTCTTTGGCCATCCAGAGACCATGGAGTAAGGCCTCGTACTCAGCTGCATTGTTAGTACAAGGAAACTTAAGCCGGAGCACATAACAAAATATGTCAGCTTGAGGGGAAGTTAAAACAACTCCAACCCCCGAGCCTTCCAACTGCGTCGACCCATCAAAGTGAATAGTCCAATATGTGTTATCTGGCTTCTCCTCAGGTGCCTGCAACTTTGTCCAATCATTGATAAAATCCACGAACGCTTGAGACTTAATGGCAGTTCGTGGTATATATTTCAAACCATGAGGCCCAAGCTCGATAGCCCACTTGGCGACTCGTCCCGTGGCATCCCTATTCCGGATGATGTCTCCCAAGGGGGCATAACTTACCACAGTTATAGGATGACTTTGGAAGTACTGCTTCAATATCCGGTTTGCCATAAACACTCCGTAAACAAGTTTCTGCCAATGCGGATACCTTTGTTTAGACTCAATGAGCACCTCACTGATGTAGTAAACCGGCCGTTGAACCGGATGCTCCTTGCCGGCTTCCTTACGCTCCACCATGATCGCAACACTAACGGCTCGTGAATTAGCAACCACATATAACAGCAATGGCTCTTTATCAATGGGAGCCGCAAGGACCGGTGGCTCTGACAACTGTCTCTTCAAATCTTCAAAGGCAGCATCAGCAGCATCACTCCAGACAAAAGTGTCTATTTTCTTCATCATCTGATACATCGGTAGGGCCTTCTCACCCAACCGGCTTATGAAACGTCTTAAAGCAGCAACACGACCCGCCAGTCGCTGAACATCATTGATGCACGCCGGTTTAGCCAGAGAGGTAATCGCCTTGATCTTCTCCAGGTTAGCTTCAATGCCTCTGTTTGAGACCACAAAACCCAAGAGCTTGCCTACAGGTACACCAAATACACACTTGGCCGGGTTAAGCATCATCTTATAAACCCGGAGATTATCAAAAGTTTCTTTTAAGTCAGATATCAAGGTTTGCTTCTCTCTGGACTTCACCACGATGTCATCCACGTAAGCATGAACATTGCGCCCGATTTGATCATGTAGACAGTTCTGCACACATCGCTGATAAGTCACCTGAGCACTCTTGAGCCCAAACGGCATAGATACATAACAGAAGGCTCCAAACGGAGTCATGAAAGCCGTCTTCTCCTGGTCCTTAACTGCCATTTTGATCTGATGATAACCAGAGTAGGCATCCAAAAAACTCAAACGTTCACAACCCGCCTTAGCATCAATGATTTGATCAATATGGGGGAGGGCAAAGGGATCAGCCGGACAAGCCTTGTTTAAGTCTGTGTAATCCAGACACATCCGCCAGGGGCCGTTCTTTTTAAGCACAAGCACCGGGTTAGCCAACCACTCTGGGTGAAAAACTTCAACAATGAACCCGACTGCTAAGAGCCGGGCGACTTCCTCTCCAATAGCTTTCCGCCTCTCTATGTTGAACCGTCGAAGAAACTGCCTGACCGGCTTATACTTGGGATCAATATTACGAGTGTGCTCAGCGAGTTCCCTCGGTACACCCGGCATGTCAGAAGGTTTCCATGCAAAGATGTCCCGGTTCTCATGGATGAACTCGATGAGCGCACCTTCCTATTTAGGATCCAAATTGGTACTGACGCTGAATTGCTTAGAAGAGTCTCCTGGAGTAAAGTCAACAAGTTTCGTCTCAGCGGCCGATTTAAACTTCAATGCCGGGTCATGCTCTACAGTTGGCTTCTTCAAGGAGGTCATATCCGCCAGGTCAACATTATCTTGATAAAATTTTAGCTCTTCCGCTGCACAAGCGGATTCAGCATAAGCCGCGTCGCCTTCTTCACACTCCAAGGCTACCTTTCGACTCCCATGCACAGTGATGGTGCCCTTGTGACCCGGCATCTTGAACTGCAAATAAACATAACACGGCCGTGCCATGAACTTAGCATATGCCGGTCGCCCAAATAGAGCTTGATACGGACTCCTGATTTTGACCACTTCAAACGTCAATTTCTCAGCCCTGGAGTCATACTCATCTCCAAAGGCCACTTCTAGTTCAATCTTGCCAACTGGGTAAGCCGACTTACCAGGAACCACTCCATGAAAAACAGTGTTGGATGTCCTCAAATTCTTATCAGTTAACCCCATGCGTCGAAAGGTCTCATAGTAGAGGATATTGATGTTGCTACCTCCGTCCGTGAGTACCTTAGTGAATTTATATCCACCAACCTGAGGTGCTACCACCAAGGCTAACTGACCCGGATTGTCAACCCGGAGGGGGTGATCTGCCCTGCTCCACACAACGGGCTGTTCTGACCACCTCAAATAACGGGGAACCGCCGGCTCAATAGAATTCACGGCCCTCTTATGAATCTTCTGATCACTTTTGCACAAGCTGGTTGTGAACACGTGATACTGCCCACTATTCACCTGCTTCGGGTTGCTCTGATAACCTGACTGTTGTTGGTGTTGCTCCCCTTGACCAGACTGCTATTGATTATAACCGCCTTGATGTCCCTGAAAACCGGAGCTTGAACTGCCGCCTGGGCCATGAAAACCACCAGCTCCTGAGCCGCCGCCTGACCCATGATTGCCACCAAACATGTTGGAATTCTTGAAAGCCTTCATAATCGCGCAATCTTTTCATAAGTGGGTGGCGGGTCGTTCCCGGGTGCCGTGTCTCGGGCAAGGCTCATTGAGTAGCTGCTCAAGAGATGGGCTTGACCCGCCAGATCTAGGGGACGGTTTTCCCTTACGTCTCTGATTATTACCATGTGCATTGGCTTTGGCCACAAACTCCGGGTTACCCTCCGCCTTACGCTTATTGCCTCCTTGATTCATCGGGTTATGCTGCTGGCCCTTTTCATTGCCGTTCTTCTTTCCCTTCCTTTACCTTTCTTCATCAGATGCGGGGTACTTGGTACTGTCAGAGTCGGCGTATTTGATTAAAGCGACCATCAGTGTGCCCATGTCATTGCAATCACGCTTAAGGCGCCCTAGTTTCTGTCTCAGCGGCTCAAAGCGACAATTCTTTTCCAACACAAGGACTGTAGAGCCGGCATCCATCTTGTTAGATGAATGTATTATCTTCTTGACCCAGCGTACCCAATGAGTCGTGGATTCACCCTCCTCCTTCTTAGAATTTGTCAAGTCCACAATCGACATAGTTTGCTTGCAAGTGTCCTTGAAGTTCTGGATGAAACGAGCCTTTAGCTCTGCCCACGAATTAATGGAATTGGGCGGCAAGCCTTTTAACCAAGACCGGGCCGTTCCATCTAACATCATGGTGAGTACTTAGCCATTGCTTCGTCGCTGACCTCCAACAGCTCCATGGCCATCTCATAACTTTCAATCCACGCTCCGGGCTGTAAGTCGGCCATGTAATTCGGCACCTTTCGAGGTCCTTTGAAGTCCTTGGGCAAACGTACATTACGTAGAGCCGGTATCAAACAAGGAACAGTGTCAGTTCTAGTAGCCACTCCCGTCTCAACGGAAGTCGTCGGATACTCCGGGAATTCTTGATGAGCCGTTTGTTGAGCTGCTAGCTGAGCCGCCCGCTCGTTTTCCTGACGTATTCGGTCTTGCACTGGGTTATAGCCACCGGGCTGGTTACGGCGCTGGGCGTTGCTTGACAAAGCTTCTGACTCCATACGCCTGCTGTAACTCGAACTCCGGTTTTGTCGAGGCGGTGCTAACCAAGGCGAAGGAGTTGAATGAATCCTGTCCCGGCTATAAGAATAAGTCTCTTGCTGAGCCAGGGCCGTCTGGATAAGTTCTCTAACCCTCCGGGTCTCCACCGCTGTCGGGTCATCACCGTCCACTGGGAGAGCCGCTGTCGTGGGAAACGAACACCTATGGGGCAGGGCCCCTTTTTGGTCCGGCAAGGGAGCGGAGGGCGCGCGAAGAGCAGATCGAGGCGAAGCACGCGAGGGATTTTACCCAGCTTCGGAGCTCTCCGGAGAGATAAAACTCCTACTACTGCTTTGTGTTTCTATTCTGTTCTTGTTCAAGAGCGTAGGTGTGTTGTAGTTTCGAATGAGTCGAACCCCTTCTACGTTTGCATGGGCCTCCTTTTTATAGTCTAAAGGGGTCACCGACAGGTGGCAGCATAGAGAGAGGGGTAAAAAAGTAAAAACGGGGGTTGGTACAACCGCTATCAACAGTGCCCCCTACCTAAGTCTGACGGCAGGGGACAAGGGCATTTAATGCACGTCCGGTCGCCCAAACAGTGTAAGAAACGACCGTTAGGGGCGCCACCGATCACCACGATGGCCTCCTTGTCATCTTCACTTGCCACCTCGCACCGCTTGGCTGCACAGCCACCCGCCACGTGCACCAGGAGCGATCCTGCGGCGACACGTCATCGGATGTGCTGGAGCGTGGGCGCAGAGTGGTGGCTTCGCCGCGGCAAGCGCCTTGCCGCGGTCATTGTCTTGTCGCACCCGCAAGCTTGCCGCTCGCCGGGTCTTGCCGGGATGCACGGTGTGTCACGGCAAGTCTCTTGAAGCGCCTTGGTTGGCCTTCCTGGCAAGCTCCTCTTGCCGGGGTCTTGTCCTTCCCGGCAAGCTCCTCTTGCCGGGGTTCTGTCTTCTCAGCTAACACTTTGTTCTTGAATGGCAGTAATAGGAATAGCGGAGGATCTTGGCGGACGCCCGGCAAGCCTTGCCGCGGGGCGCTGCGACTGCCCGTGCACAAGTTCGGGGTACTAAGGTACCCCTACTTTAGTACACCGACAGGAGCCCCCGGGCCTGGGCCACACACGGTGCCGAGCGCTGTTGGGCCAGGCCCAAAACAGGGCACGGGCACACGCGGCCTGGGTCCACACTAAATCTGAATCCGTACCCGCCGCGCCCTCCCGTAACGGCACGCGTCAATCGCGGCGTCGTGGGAGAGATCGTGGGTAATTCTTAATTCAGGAAATGCGTAACGTTCGCCTCCCCTGTTTATAAGCAGAGGAAACAAGGCCGTTCCCCCCACCTTCGCCACTTGCAGTTCCTTCCTCCGAAAGCTCCACCGCTCCCCTCCGCTTCCCAAGCCGAAAGAGAGCAGCGCTCCGCCGCCCGTCGCCGCCGTCGCCCTCAACACCTCCGCGCTCCCCCGCCACTTCCGCCATGGCTCCGAAGACCGGCAAGAGCTCAAAGTCGAGCACCAAGTCGGCCGAGGCGTTGCGGCTTGAGGCGCTGCGCAAGGAGCGAGTGCTTTTCCCCCCCGAGCTCACCCCGAAGGCGCTGCGGGAGGAATTTTACCTCTTCTGGTCGACGCAAACGCGGGCGCATCCGCGCACGCCGGTGCTTTCCGCTGAGGCTTCCAAATTGAAGCGGTGCCCAAAAGGGTACCATTTCTTTCCTGTGTTCTTCTATTGCGGGCTCTGCCCACCTTTTTCCGATTTCCTTTGTGACATCATGAATACCTACGGGTTTCATCTTCTTGATTTCACCCCCAACGCCGTTCTAACAATGGCGGTTTTCGCACACCTCTGCGAGAACTTCGTTGGCATCCTCCCGAATGTCGCTCTTTTTCGTCATTATTTCACCCCCCGGGCCGAGAAAGGGGAGCCACTGGCTGGCGGAATCGCCTGGACCTCACAAATCGGCATGAAGGAGGTGTACTTGACGGGCGAGCTCCGCAGCAAGTGGGATGAGTGGAGGGCGGAGTGGTGCTGGATCGTTGATGCCAATCCGCAGCCATTTACTAACCTGCGCCAGATCCGGGTAGTGTGCAGCGGCGACTGGAGCGCTCTGTCGCCGGACGACGCCAAGATGAAGATTGCCACCACCCGAATCCTCCAGCTCAGGCTTGCCGGGCTCACAGCAGGGGCAGTTGGCGCGGATTTCCTTCGCCATCGCATCGCCCCTCTGCAGAAGAGGGGGAGGCCCACCTGGATGTTTGGCAGCCCGGCGGATATCATGAGGCTGCGTCCAGGCCTCAACTTCAACTTCATGGTTCTGGAGCTTGACGGGATGCTGAGGGAGCTATTCAAGCATGACGCCAACCATCCAGAGTGGTTCAGGTTGCCGCAGGGCGTCATCCCGTTGTGCAACAACTCCCAGCGCGATCGCATCTGCGCAATGATGCCAGAGTGCGACTCACACGGGATAAGCGCAACTTGGATAGAGCCCGCCGACGACGTCGTGCGGCAATTCTTCGATGGCTTGACGGAGGTAGCAGTCAACTCCGACGAGCAGAGGCTCCTCACCCGCGACACCACCGACGACGAGATGTGGTACATCGCCACCAGGGCCGAAGAGGCGGCGGCAGCCGCCGCCGCGGGTGAGTTTGGCTTTACGCTGGAGGAGGCGGAGGCGGCCGATGCGGCAAGTCTTGCCGACTGGGAAGACCTTGCCGGAGAGGTCGTTGGCGAGGGGGAGCCCGAGGCCGAAGCGAGCGAGCCCGCCGGGGGCACGAGCGGCTAGCCGTCCTCGAGCAGCTTGCCGCAGGCGGAGCCCCCAGTGCAGCCCCAATTCCAACCAAGAAGGCGCCTCCGTCGAGTTGGAGATCCAGCAGGGCGGCAAGCAGGCCAACAGCCGCAGCGTCGTGGGACGCGCTCCACCACGGCAAGTACGGTTGCCGTAGGAGCATCTCAGGCCGTGCCGGCAACTGAGGCGGGGTCTTCCCGGGCTGCCACACCCGATCCTGCCGCAGCTCCCGGCAAACATCCAAGGGAGCCCACTCCTCCGCCTCGCCGCGTAGAAAGGGTACCAGACTTCGACCTCTCTGCGCTGAGCTCCGATGAGGAGGAAGAAGAGGAGGAGGAGTAAGGCTTTCTTCTCACTGTACTTGTATTTCTTCAATCTTTGTTGTTGCTTGTTTTGCATCTGATTTGCTTCTCTCTGAATCCCTGTTCTATTTCAGGACTCTAGCCGAGAGAGCAGCGAAGAGGGCCAAGGTCCCCGTGGTTGTCATCGAGGATGATCCTGTTGTGACGGCAGAAGACACGTCCGAGACCACCTTGACGGACCCGGTTCCTTCTCCTCGCAGCAGCCCCCAGCACAGCCCCCAGCGTAAGTGTTTGGTTCACTTCCTATTGTGGGGCGCGCATGGGTGCTTCTTCTTTTGCTGACATCTTGATTGCTGATTCATTCGTGTAGGAGCAGAGCAGGCTCATCAGGGGCAATCAGAAACCGCCCCGGAGGTGCTGTCTGCTTCGACTACGCCGCCAAGGGGCGATTCCCCGACAAGGGAGTGCTCCCCGGCAAGGGAGAGGTCCCCGGCAAGGGACGGAACCAGTGAGCCCTTGGTGGAGGAACCCATGGTCACGGAGCGCACCACAGGTAACCTTCCTTGTCGGAAATCTTCCCTTGGGTTTTTCTTCTGATCTTCTTTCTTCTTTTTTTGGATATTTGCTTGACTTTTCTTTCCTCTTCCTATCCTCAGATCCCCCTCTCGCAGACCCGATGGAGATCGAGGCCACCGGCGAGGAAGGCGCACGCGGCAACACTGAAGATGCCGCCGCTGGCGAGGAAGAGGCCGGCGCTGATGAACCCGCCGACGAGGAAGCCGCCAAGGCTGCTGGCGCAGG
The DNA here is from genome assembly GCA_963921465.1 of Triticum timopheevii. Lineage (NCBI taxonomy): Eukaryota > Viridiplantae > Streptophyta > Magnoliopsida > Poales > Poaceae > Triticum > Triticum timopheevii. The sequence continues at coordinate 238,393,184 of OY997266.1, read as the reverse complement.
AGCCGGCGAGGGGTCCGGCGATCATACTGACGACCCGGAGGGCGCAGGAGAGCAAGGCGCTGCACCGTCTGCCGACCCCTCCGCCGCTGATGCAGCGCCGGGCTCCGAGGAGCCCCAGCCAGGCGCATACTTGAAGGCCGGCGAGGGCGTATACATCAAGCTTCCCTGGGCATCGAGCTCCAGGGCGCCGGTTGAAGTAGAAGTACTCGCCTCTGCTAGGCTAGCAGTGGTTGACGCACCAAGCAGCAGCAGCGGCGAGTCCGAAGAGGAGCAGTTGCTCCGAAAGCTGGTGTCACTCTACCGCGCACGGCAAGCGAAGCTTGAGTCCCGGGAAGCGCTTGTCGCGCGGGCGGGAGTTGACATAGAGAAGCATGCGGAGGAGCTCAAGAGCCGCAACCAGGAGGCCCTTCAATCCATTGCGGAGGAAAGGGCGCAACTTGACGAGGCGAAGAAGGCGTTCATCCTGGAGAAGGCTGAAGCCGAGGAGCAGCAGAGGCTCGCCGCCGAGGAGCTGTCCAGGCGGGAAGGCGAATTGACACAGAAGAAGGTCAATCTGGACAGCCACGAGGAGGAGCTCGAGGTCCGAGAGCAATCACTTGGCGGGGCACTCAAAGAGGCGAAGGATGCCGCCGCGGCTGCTGAGGCCGCCAAGAAGGAGTTAGAGGTGAAGGTGACGCAGCTGGAGGCGAACATGAAAGGGAAGAATGAAGAGCTTGCCGCACTCCAGCGCGAACGCGAGAAGGATGCACTTGACCATGGCGATCTGCAAGTTCAACTCGCCGAGAAGATCAAGGAACTGAACACTGCCAAGGACTCGAGCGCTGATCTGGAGCTGAAGCTGGCCACCTTGACGGAGACGCTGAACGCCGCCAAGAGGCAAGAGGATGACTTGAAGAAAGAGTTCAAGGGCAACGAGGAGCTGCTGACGAGGGCTGCCGAGACTCGGAACACTTTCAAGGTCATGGTGGAGCTCTGGACGGAGGGCCTCGTCAACATTGCTGCAGCCATCGACGAGGAGTTGGCGGAGCTGGACTTGGCGGGCTTCGGGTACTCCATCGACGAGAACCTCCAGCCCAGTGCCAAGCTTACTCTTTTCTTCAAGGGCGTGGTGACGGCCCTCCAGCAACTCCGGGAAAGGATCCCAAAGAAGCTGGCGGACGAGTCACGCGCAATCTGCGCCAAGGTCTTGGAGAAGGTGTTGGTGAAGATACTCTTCCGCAACCCGGGCCTCAACCTCACCCGCGTCCTCAAGAAGCTGCCGGCGGGTGCTGATCTCGAAGAACTCAAAGCCATTGTCGCACCCATTGTGGACAAGGTGAATGAGGTCAGGAGGGTTGACGGCGAGCACGTGGATTAGGCCACCCTTTTTCTCCATTCCTCCTTCTTGCCGCTGCTAGACATGTTATAGGAACAATCTATTAGAGCGCGGCAAGTTATTTGTTGTAATATTACTTTATTCTGGGTACTATCTGCTATGTTACTTCCTTTACTTGATTCCATCCCTTGCATGTTTTTGCCCTACGCTTTTAGGGAACTTGCCAGCGCAAGCACACTTGCCGCGAGTGCTGAGTGCGGAACATCAGCAGCCTGCTGGCGGTGTTGCCTCCGGCAAGAAACCTTGTCGGGACTAGTCGCAGCACGCTTTCATTGTTGAGCGGACTCGAAACAAAGTAAGGGCGCAACTTAGCCATGAGCCGGTTCCTCCGCGCACAGGTTTTCCATACAAGGCATGATCGTTCAAGGAATATAACTTAAAAATTTAAAACTGACTGTGCTCAAACTTTGGCAACTTAGCTTTTCTGTCGTCTGTGTCCCGGCAAGGCTAGACTCCTTTGAACGACGCCTGGTCCACACCCTTATCCTCTCCTCCCCCCCCCCACCCCCCCCCCCCGTGAACTTGTGGGCGAAGGAACCTTCTTTTTGAGAAAAAGAAAGAAGAGAAAATAATGGTATGGGGCCTTAAGGCTTGTTATTGCTTACCGGGGGCAAGTGTTGCACAAAGTGTCAGATAAAGCATGCAAAAAAGAAAGAATGCATGAAATTTGACAAGATGTGTGAAGCACACATGAACTTTATTTATGCACGGGATCTGCGCCCGGCTTTGTACAAAGGGTTACATGCAATAGCGGCAAAGCTTGTACAAAAGGTGGTTGTCGGAACAGATTCCGGCAACCGCGCCTTATGGGTAAAACTTGCGAAGATGCTCTATGTTCTAGGAATTGCTCACCGGAAAGCCATCTTCAGTCTCAAGGCGGACAGCGCCGGGCCTAGTGACTCGTTTCACCCGATAAGGGCCTTCCCACTTCGGCATCAACTTGTTGGAATTCTTGGCGGATTGAACGCGCCGAAGAACAAGGTCGCCTTCCTCGAAGCTTCTGGCATTAACTTTGCGGCTATGGTAGCGACGCAAAGCTTGCTGGTAACGAGCAGCTCGCACAGCAGCCTGAAGACGATCTTCCTCGAGGAGCATCGCGTCGTCTTGCCGCAGCTGCTCTTGCTCAAGCTCATCATAAGCGAGCACTCGAGGCGATCCGTATACGAGTTCCGTGGGGAGAACTGCTTCTGCTCCATAGACAAGAGCAAAAGGTGTCTGGCCAGTGGCTCGATTTGGCGTCGTCCTGATCAACCAAAGAACCACCGGCAGCTCCTCGATCCAATTTCTTCCGCACTTGCGTAGCCTGTCGAAAGTTCTGGTCTTGAGCCCGCGCAGCACTTCAGCGTTTGCCCTCTCCGCTTGACCGTTGCTTCTCGGGTGAGCAACAGAAGCGAAGCAGATCTTGGTGCCAAGATCTTGGACGTACTGCATGAAGGTGCGGCTCATGAATTGTGTGCCATTGTCGGTGATGATCCTGTTAGGGACTCCGAAACGGCAAACAATTGACCTGAAGAACTTGACTGCTGACTGTGATGTCACCTTCTTCACTGCTTCCACTTCAGGCCACTTTGTGAACTTGTCGATTGCAACGTACAAGTACTCAAAGCCCCCGACATCTCGGGGAAAGGGGCCGAGGATGTCGAGCCCCCGGACCGAAAATGGCCAGGATAAACGGATTGTTTGGAGAGCTTGAGCTGGTTAATGTATCTGCTTGGAGTGGAACTGGCACGCTTCACACTTGGTTACTTGTGCAGTTGCATCCTGGAGGGCTGTCGGCCAGAAGAAACCTTGCCGGAAGGCTTTGCCGGCAAGTGCTCTTGCGCCAATGTGGTGACCACATATGCCTCCATGTATCTCCGCCAACAGCTCCTGTCCATCTTCCCGGGAAATGCACTTCAATTTCACTCCGTTGAATCTTCTTCTGTACAGTATGTCGTCGACAAACTGGTACATACTCGATTGCCGGGCTACTCTTTCTGCTTCTTCTTGCTCTTCGGGAAGTTCTCCTGTCTGAAGGAAATGGACGATCTGCTGTGCCCATGCCAGAGCCTGTGGCTCAACGACGAGGACTAAAGGCGCAAATGCTGCTGCGGGAACATCCGCTTCTACGGCAAGGATCTGTGATTCAGCCAGAGCGTGATGTTCCCCGGCAAGCGTGTTGGGACACAGCTTGTCGGGAGCGTCTGCTTCAATGAAACAAGACCTAGGGCTTGCCGGAGCAGACTGCTCCTCAGCACTCTTTGTGTTGATCTTGGGGACCTTCTTGACGGCGGCTTCGGGGAGCTCTACCGGAAAGTAGTCGCCAGTAACCAACTTCCTCTTCTTGCTCTGTCCAGTTGACGGTGTTACAGATGGTTGAGTCATCTTGAGAACAAAAATTCCTGGTTCCACAGGTAACTTGAGTGCGGCGCATTTTGAGAGGCCGTCTGCAATGTCATTCTGAGCCCTTGGAACGTGTTCCATCTGCAGGCCCTCAAAATGTTCTTCTAGCTTCCTCACTTCATCAATGTAGGCTTCCATCAACGGACTCTGATAATCTTTGTTCACTTGACGGACGACAAGCTGTGAGTCACCCCTGACAATAAGCTTCCTGATCCCATGGTCTGCCGCGATCCTGAGTCCGGCAAGCAAGCCTTCATACTCTGCAGTATTGTTTGTTGCTTGCTCCTTGGGAAAGTGCATTGGGACCACGTACTTGAGGTGCTCTCCGGTGGGTGCGATGAGTAATACGCCCGCACCGGCGCCTTGCAGCGAGAAGGCACCATCAAAGTACATGATCCATTCTTTGCTTGCTTCCTTGATGGGGATGCTCCTCTCCGGAGTTTCTTCATCAGGTGTTGGCGTCCATTCTGCTATGAATTCTGCCAATGCTCGGCTCTGAATAGTTGAAGTACTTTCAAACTTGAGGCCAAAGCTTGTCAATTCTAGTGCCCACTCGACAATCCTGCCTGTTGCTTCTGGATTCTGCAATATCCTCTTCAACGGAAAGCGAGTGACCACTGTGATCTCATGTGCTTGAAAGTAATGGCGCAGCTTCCTCGAGGCCATGAGAAGGCCGAAAAGCAACTTCTGGACACCAGAGTACCTTGATCTAGCCCCCTGCAGAAGGGAACTGACAAAGTAAACTGGGCGCTGCACCATCTTCTTCTGTTTCTCTTCTTGTGGCTGCGCAGATCCATCCTTGTCGGGACCAGAGCTTGTCGGGGAAGCCCCCTGCTTGTCGCTGGATTCGGTTGCCACGGTCGCTGGCTCATCATCCGCCTCCCTCTCCGCTACTAACGCAGCACTAACCACTTGATTGGTTGCCGCCAGATATAGCAGCAACTTCTCTTGTGGCTTAGGTGTGACAAGTATTGGAGTGGAGGATAGGTATCTCTTCAAGTCCTGCAGCGCAGCCTCCGCTTCGGGAGTCCACTTCATTGGACCTGCCTTTTTCAAAATTTTGAAAAACGGCAGAGCGCGCTCAGCAGACTTAGAGATGAACCTACTGAGAGCAGCAACGCAGCCAGCAAGCCTTCGTACGTCCTTGACTCGCTTCGGTGCTTCGAATTGCTCGATGGCCTTGATCTTGTCGGGATTGGCTTCAATCCCCCTCTGGGACACAAAGAACCTGAGAAGCTTGACGGAAGGAACTCCAAACACGTACTTCTCGGGGTTCAACTTGAGGTTGATCTTGCGCAGATTTGCAAAAGTCTCGTCCAAATCTTGGACCAGAGTTTCTTTGTCCTTGCTCTTGACCACTATGTCATCCATGTAAGCTTCTACATTTCTGTGCAGCTGTGGCTCAAAAGCATGACTGACTACTCTTGCAAATGTTGAACCAGCATTCTTTAGTCCGAAAGGCATTCGTACAAAGCAGTATGTGCCACATGGAGTAATGAATGCGGTTTTCTCTTCATCCTCTTCAGCCATGAAGATTTGATGATATCCTGAGTATGCATCAAGGAATGAAAGCAGATCACATCCTGCCGTGGAGTCGACAATCTGGTCAATGCACGGCAAGGGAAATGGATCCTTGGGACAAGCTTTATTAACATCAGTGAAATCAATACAAAGCCTCCACTTCCCGTTTGCTTTGCGCACGACTACTGGATTGGCTAACCATGTTGGATGGAGTACTCCTCGGACCAGGCCTGCTGCTTCCAATTTCTTGATCTCTTCAGCAATGAACTCTTGGCGTTCTACTGCTTGCTTTCTAACTCTCTGCTTGACGGGCCGCGTGTGAGGGAAGACGACAAGGTGGTGCTCAATTACTTTCCTGGGAACACCGGGGATGTCAGATGGTTGCCATGCAAACACATCGACATTCGCCTGCAGGAAAGCAACGAGCGCGCTTTCCTATTTAGGGTCAAGCGTGGCACTGATGGTGAAGGTACCACCAGTGCCGTCCTCCTTGGCGGCCACTTTCTTGGTCTCTGGTGAAGCTGTTTTTGCCTTCTTGCACTTGCCGGTGGAGCTCGATGGTGCGTCCTCGACGGTAGCGCAGCACTCCGAAGAGGTGCGCTTGCCGGAGTGGGCATCAGAGCTACTCTTGCCGGACTTGGTCTTCTTCTTCCCCCCGGGAGCTTCAGCGGCAAGTGGTTTGCGTTCTGCTGTGGCTGCTGCTTCCCGGTAGATCTTGTCGGTATAGATAAGTGCATCTTTCTTGTAGCCATGGACAGAAATGACACTTATCGGACCGGGCATCTTGAGCACATTGTAAGCGTAGTGAGAGGCTGCCATGAACTTGGCAAGCGCTGGACGGCCGAGTATCCCATTGTAGGGCAATGGGAAATCAGCAACGTCAAATGTAACTCTCTCTGTCCTGAAATTCAGCTCGCTGCCAAACGTCACTGGCAGCGTGATCTTCCCCTTCGGCTTGCTCCTTCCCGGGTTCATTCCTTGAAAGGTGCCGGTCTCTTCAAGTTCGCTGTCGGGGATCTGGAGCTTCTTGAGCACTGCGGAGGAGATCAGATTTAGGCCGGCCCCACCGTCAACCAGCATCTTTGTGACCTTGAGGATGCGGATTGTTGGCGAAACCAACATCGGCAAGCACCCGACCGCAGTGATGCGATCAGGGTGATCCTCAACATCAAAGATGATGGGCGTGCTGGACCACTTCAGGGGCTTGCGCAATTCAACGGACGGTTCTGCTGCGTTCACTTCCCGCACCCACTGTTTGAGTTGGCGGTGCGAGGTGTGCAGAGAAGCACCGCCGTCGACGCACAACACCTCTGTTGCCTTCTGGAACTCCTGCTCGTCAGTCTCATCCTCCTCCATCTCATCATCTTCGTCTTCGTCTTCGTCTTTGTCTCGGCCACGGGGAGGCCTATCTCCTTGGCGCTGCTTGGCTTTGCCGCGGCGCCCTCCCCGGGCGGGACGCTTCTTGCCGGATCCTCCGCCACCTTCCTGGGCCTTCTCCTTGTCGCGGCGCTCGTACTCAGCTTTCTGTAGCTCAACAAGCTGCTCAACCTTCTTGCAGGCCTGGAGGTCATGGCCCTTGGTGCGCTGGATCTTGCAGTACTACTTGTCGGAGCCGTCCTGCTTGTCGGCGGCCACCACAGCCTCGCCGGAGTCACCACCTTTGGCCTTGTCGGCGCCGCCTCCGTTGCCGGACTGCTCAACAACTAGCACATCTTTAGCCTTCCTCTTTCTGTTATTTCGCCTCTGGTTCTTCTTTGCCGGAGGGGCGTCCTCACTGTCAGATCCTTCTGCTCCTGCGTTCTCTCCGGAGAGTCTCCTCCCCTCTTCAGCCCGTGCGCACTTGTCGGCCAGAGCATACAGCTCACTGACATCTCTGATTTTGCACATCGCCATCTCCTCCCTCATCCTGCGGTTACGAACGTTCTGATGGAACGCGCTGATAACCGCGGCAGGGTGGACGTCCGGGATGTTGCGCTGCACCTGACTGAATCTCTGTATATACTTGCGCAGGGGTTCTCTTTCCTTCTGGGCGAGCAGATGAAGATCGCTCTTCTGGCCATGGGGTTTGTGGCCGCCTGTGAAGGCGCCGACAAACTGATGGCACAGGTCCGCCCACGAAGAGATGGAGTTGTCCGGCAAGTGCATGAGCCAAGATCTGACGTTGGGCTTGAGCACCAGCGGGAAGTAGTTGGCGAGGATCTTCTCGTCGCGCCCTCCGGCAGCCTGCACCGCGATGGTGTAGACGCTGAGGAACTCTGACGGATGTATCCTGCCATCATACTTCTCGGGCACGTCTGGCTTGAAGTTCTTGGTACTGGGCCACTGGACCTGCCACAGTTCACGGGTGAACACAGGGCAACCTACCGCGTACGGCAAGTCGCCTGGTTCCCCTGGCGCATGCATATCGATAGTGGGCCCAGCGCGCTGGTCAGATTGATGCCGCACTTCTCTTTGACGCTCGATGCGCGTGCGAGCGTCTTCGTGTCGTCATTCTTGGAGAACTTGGTGTTGATCGCGGCGATCTCACGGGTCCGACGACGCGGTGGAGTCGGTGTCGAGGTTGGCCCGGCGAGTTGGCGATCTTGGCCTTCGAGGCGGGGAGTGCACGGTGGTGGCACCCCCAGCGGTCTTGTCGGCGTCGGCTTGCGCCTAGGCGTCTTGCCGGGGCTTCGATGTGCTCGGTTGCCGGGGCTTGTCGCCGTTGGCGAAGCCGATGAGGCTCTGAATGGCGGCCCTCCAGTCGTCGATCTTGTCTGGCGCTGGAGGGTAATCTAGAAGCAGCTGGGCTCGGGCCAACGCTTCCTCTGGAGTGTTGGGTGGCGGTGGCGAGCGACGCAAGGTGCGGGATACGCTCAAACTTCTAACAGTGTTAGAAGGAGCGACATCTCGTCCAAGCGACCGCACTGCGCTCGTGCCAGCGTGTTGACGCATACGTTGGCCTTGAGCGTCCCACGACCCACCAGCTTGGCCTTGTTCCAACGCGAGCACGGTGCTAGGAGCACCATGGCATTGTCGATCCTGCACCTCCTGGGAAGGGTGCGGTGGATGTATAGACGCTGAACCTTGCGGGGCCTTGTCCTTGGACCGGGTGACGATGTGAGTCCCCCCGCCGGCGCCCGCTCCTCCGCCGGCGTCTACCCCACCGCCCGTTTGCTCCGGTGGCGGCAGGATAGTCGTAGACGGAGCGGCCACCTCCGAAGTCTTCTTCTTCGGTGGCATGTCGATGAAGATGTTGATGTAGCGCGTGCAGGCGCCGGATCAGATACGCACGACCTCGATGTACCCCCACCTGGCGCACCAAAGATGTCGTGGGAAATGAACACCTATGGGGCAGGGCCCCTTTTCGGTCCGGCAAGGGAGCGGAGGGCGCGCGAAGAGCAGATCGAGGCGAAGCACGCGAGGGATTTTACCCATCTTCGGAGCTCTCCGGAGAGATAAAACTCCTACTGCTGCTTTGTGTTTCTATTCTGTTCTTGTTCAAGAGCGTAGGTGTGTTGTAGTTTCGAATGAGTCGAACCCCTTCTACGTGCGCATGTGCCTCCTTTTTATAGTCTAAAGGGGTCACCGACAGGTGGCAGCGTAGAGAGAGGGGTAAAAAAGTAAAAACGAGGGTTGGTACAACCGCTATCAACAGTGCCCCAACCTAACTCTGACGGCAGGGGACAAGGGCATTTAATGCCCGTCCGGTCGCCCAAACAGTGTAAGAAACGACCGTTAGGGGCGCCACCGATCGCCACGATGGCCTCCTTGTCATCTTCACTTGCCACCTCGCACCGCTTGGCTGCACAGCCACCCGCCACGTGCACCAGGAGCGATCCTGCGCCGACACGTCGTCGGATGTGCTGGAGCGTGGGCGCAGAGTGGTGGCTTCGCCGCGGCAAGCTCCTTGCCGAGGTCGCTGTCTTGTCGCACCCGCAAGCTTGCCGCTCGCCGGGTCTTGCCGGGACGCACGGTGTTTCACGGCAAGTCTCTTGAAGTGCCTTGGTTGGCCTTCCCGGCAAGCTCCTCTTGCCGGGGTGTTGTCCTTCCTGGCAAGCTCCTCTTGCCGGGGTTCTGTCTTCTCAGCTAACACTTTGTTCTTGAATGGCAGTAATAGGAATAGCGGAGGATCTTGGTGGACGCCCAGCAAGCCTTGCCGCGGGGCGCTGCGACAGCCCGTGCACAAGTTCGGGGTACTAAGGTACCCCTACTTTAGTACACCGACAGCCGCCAAGCGCGCCGATGCTGCGATTACGTTCTCCATGGGGTCGAAAAAGTGACCCGGCGGTATCCGCATGTAACGGGGCGGCGCCATGCTCCCATGAGGAGGTTCCATCTCCCGAGGATGAGCCGGTCCTCCTGTTCCGGTTGTCATAAACTGATTTGCATCTGGCAGGTTACTTGGGCCGGCTCCGGGTGTAGCAAAAAGACCGAGGATCATAAACCGGAGGTAAACGGGACTGGGTTTTCTGATGTCTTCTCCTCATCACCTCGTTAGACGCGTTTAGGCTCATCGTGAGCTGGTAGGCTTCTGACTGTAGTCATTGTTCCCGCGCATCCAAAGCCGCCCGTTCTGTGGCTAACCTGGTGTTCTCAGCTGCCAAGGCCTCCTTGGTCCAAGCTATTTCCTCGCGCACCCGTGCCACCTCCGCGTCATGAACATCTTTATTTGCAGGAATAACCGTGGCGGTTAACAAGGCCGTGAGCTTATCCATGAGATCTATCAGCACCTAAGCCGGCGGGCGCACAGGGCCTCCTGCCCCGGCTGCTCCTGTTCCGGACGTTATTGTTGTAGCGGCTGTAGAGTTTTGGCCAGGTTGAGTCCCAGCCATGAAGACTCCTGCCCATCTTGGCGGCTCATAGGGGTCCGGAATACTGGTGCCATCGGAACAGCCCCCGAGCACGCCGTCTTGCACTTGGTACAAGGAATCTGTTGAACCGACGGACGAGTCACCGTCAGAGAGGACGGCCGTCTCACCACCATCTTCAGATCCTTCAGAGAATTCCTCTTCGTGGATGCAGCCCACAAAGGCGCGCTTCATGACGGGTTGAACTCGGGCCTTTCTCGCACGCTGAGCCGTTTCAACGAGGTCGGTGCAGTTGTCTGGCTCAGGGCCCGGCTCACCAATCCGGCCGATGAAGTCGTGGATTCCGCCGAAGGGGACCCGGTACCCGTACTCATTTGAGCCGGCGTCGGGGCCCCAGCCTTCGTCGTCGATGTAGATCTTGCCGCGACGACTCTTGGTCATCCAACCCATGACGTATCCCTTGAGCCCTTCAAAGTTGCCCTTCAAGAACACAAATCCATCGTGCGCTGGCCCCACGGTGGGCGCCAACTGTCGTGGAATTGTCACGTCAGATGTCCTAGTGAAAGGACTTAGTTGTGGAGCCATCGCAACTAGGAAGCTTGAAGGGGTTAATCGAGACCAAGGACAGGAGAGGTTTATACTAGTTCGGCCCCTTACGGTGAAGGTAAGGCCTACGTCTAGTTGGGTTGGTATTGATGTTTCAATGACCAGGGAGCGAGATACGCTATGCCCGGCTCTCGATCAGTTGTTTCTTTCCCTAAGCGCCAGCGGGTCGCCCCTTATATACACGGGTGGACGCCCTGTGGCCTACAGAGTCGCGGCCGGCTTATAAACAGTGTCCGGCTCGGTGACTAGTTAAGTCTACCTTATGTTACAAGTCATATCATCATGGCGGGTTACCACCATGGGCTTTAAGGCGCCTGTGGGCCTTAGACCCTTTATTGAACCGCCATCTTCATGCTTGGTCCTGGGCTTCTTTCTGATGAGTCTTCTTTACGTAACCCGGCCCCTCCTGGGCGGCTTACACAAATAGTTATATCCCCAACAGGGCCCATTTATTGTTGGGCTCATTTCCAGCATTCGATTACTTACGACCCATTACTGCCATTTTCTGCTTGTGGGCCAAATTCAACTCGTCGGTACAGTCGGCCCGTTTGTGGCCCGTTAATACGTTGCGCTGTTTTCATGTCAAAAAAACCGTTGGGATGTTTTCATAGAGTTATCAAATACAGTCTATTAAGTGCCCGTTATGGTCCACGAATAGTACGGCCCATGATTGGCGAAATGATGATACGCCCCGTAGAAGGCCCATGGATCCTACGGCCCATATAAGGCCCATGGATCGTACGACCGGTAGAAGGCCCATGGATCGTACGCCCCGTAGATGGCCCGTGGATCCTACAGGCCATAGAAAGCCCGTGGATCCTACTGCCCGTATAGAAGGCCAATGGATCCTACGGCTCGAAGGCCCATGGATAATACGGCCCGCAGGAGGCCCATGGTTACAATAGTCCATGTGTTGCCATGATTATTTTGACCTAGTTACCAAAAATAGGATATTATGGGCACTAGAAAAACACAGAAAAAGAACTGCAGTGACTACAAGCAAACAACTAAACAAGACAATAAGGAAATAAATAAGCAAGCAATTAACGCTAGCCTATTACCGCTATTACACATATTACATCCACTGGGCATCAAAGTTCGCCACCAGTGCAAATATAGGGAACAAAGCAGCATATTACATACACTGGCCGTCAAAATTGGCCACCAGTGCAAGTAGACGCGGCAGCAAAACGAGAGCATAACTGAAACAACTTCAGAAGAGCTCAAGAAACGTTATCACGGGTATTCACCATGCTGGCAATAAGCTTAGCAAGCTTATTAGCTTTGTCCTGTTTGGCGCTAAAATCCTCCAACGCTTGCTGTTGCACCAGAAAGTATGCATCTGAATGCTCCAGGGACTTCTGCAGTCCTTCTGCTTCTTGTCGTAGCACAACTGATCGATGTCTTCCAGCTTGTAGCTGAGACAAGAAACCGAACTGATTCAGACAGTGAGTTTCAATAGCTTGTGCAGGCGGTAGTGGCCAGTAACTTGAACACTAAACCAAGACAGGACTTTGGGGTTGTCTCACTGTCTTCAATATAGTCTTCCTTAGCTGTTTTATCAGCTTTGTTGGAGACCAACAAGGATGTGTCACTATCCTGAACCTTATCTGCATTTCTTCCTTTACCATTGTTTAATAAGGCACTCTTCCCCAATATTCCGTCAGCATTCTAAAAGAAGAAACAAGCAGACACATAACAGGTTTAGCATGTACTAGTATATGAAACTCATTTCGGTGAACCAATTCATTAGTAAGGTGGACAGGGTTAAACTACCAAGTCTTCTATTGCCAAGTACTAGTACATAATAAAAGCATCAAACAAACATATATCTATGTCCTGTGGTCACTACATTGTCTTGCCAAATCAAAATAGAGACACGGTTCAAATCATATCAGTTCAAGACAAAGCAGCAGTGAAAGAATACAAAGCGTGGGAAACTACACGGCACAACAAGATTTCGGATGGGTACCACGGGTCTACATGTACAACAACACTATTGGTTCTGTTGTGATGCTAGTAATGTGCATGATATGAGAAGTCAACTGTATGCACAATTGAAATCGAAATCAACAGAACTACTGATAAGAGCAAACCTGTTAAATAAACATGCGTGAACATACCTGCTGTGCCATTGGAGTTTCGATTGGATCTTTCAATTTAAGAATAAGTTTGTATGAGTAAATACAGTGATACAAGAGCAAAGCAGTATGCACGATAGCAATCATAGTTAAAAAATGTGTGCATAAGCGAGCGCTTAAGCGCGCCTAGGCTCTAGGCGTTGGCAAAATGCATTGCGCATAACTATGCTTAATTTGTGCATAATTGCGCATAAGCATGCGCTTTGCTCAGTAAAGCGCAAGGCGGTGGCAAAATGCACAATTAATGCCTAGCGCTTTTTTGAACTATGATAGCAATGGAATATTAAATTAGAACAGTTGTTCTTCAGGTTTAGGCACTTGTTCTACATGAACAGAGTACAGTAAGACGGAAGAATATAGTACTTAAAAATAGAAAATGAGCTCATAGACCTTACCACATTCTTGGTTCGGGACCAGTACAGAACAAGGCGTTCCCAGTCATCATCCAGTAAATGTGTCTCAGGAGAATGTAAGGGAATTTGATGAGTTTCTTTGCCGGTGAAGTACGTTTATTCAGGTAATTCCGATACTGCCACCAAGCATTCTTGAAGATAGCATAGGTATTAGCACAGGTTACCTCATCCTGAGTTTCCAAATCGGTCCTTCTCTATAGAGAAATATTGGAAAATTTGCTGTATTATAACCATCATGGAGGTAGGATGTATGGGACAAAGCAAAGTAATTGCCATGAATAACATTACTTATAGATAACTACTGGACAAACACCTGCAACTGGAATTTTCCTTCATCTTCAGTATAATGTTTCCAAGATGGGAAGACACGCACATATGATTTAACAACATCAAATGCGATAGATGCTAAACTACGACTAGCTGGTTGTGCTTCCTCCACAGGAATAGGCGTACTAACTGGTGGAGTTGGGGTTCGCCATGGAAGTACTGGCCCTTTGGGCACTGGAGCTGCCTTACTAACTGCTCTTATTTGGGAGTGATGACCCACAAGTATAGGGGATCTATCGTAGTCCTTTCGATAAGTAAGAGTGTCGAACCCAACGAGGAGCAGAAGGAAACGACAAGCGGTTTTCAGTAAGGTATTCTTTGCAAGCACTTAAATTGTAGGTAACAGATAGTTTTGTGATAAGATAATTTGTAACGAGTAACAAGCAATGAAAGTAAATAAGGTGCAGCAAGGTGGCCCAATCCTTTTTGTAGCAAAGGACAAGCCTGGACAATTTCTTATAATGAGAAAAGAGCCCCCGAGGACACATGGGAATTATCGTCAAGCTAGTTTTCATCACACTCATATGATTCGCGTTCGGTACTTTGATAATTTGATATGTGGGTGGACCGGTGCGTGGGTACTGCCCTTTCTTGGACAATCATCCCACTTATGATTAACCCCTATTGCAAGCATCCACAACTACAAAAGAAGTATTAAGGTAAACCTAACCATAGCATGAAACTAGGGTTTAAGCTTCTGTCACTCTAGCAAACCCATCATCTACTTATTACTTCCCAATGCCTTCCTCTAGGCCCAAATAATGGTGAAGTGTCATGTAGTTGACGTTCACATAACACCACTAGAGGAGAGACAACATACATCTCATCAAAATATCGAACGAATACCAAATTCACATGACTACTAATAGCAAGACTTCACCCATGTCCTCAGGAACAAACGTAACTACTACAAAGCATATTCATGTTTATGATAAAAGGAGTATTAATATGCATTAAGGATCTGAACATATGATCTTCCACCAAGTAAACCAATTAGCATCTACTACAAGGAGTAATCAACGCTACTAGCAATCCACATGTACCAATTTGTGGTTTTGATACAAGATTGGATATAATAGATGAACTAGGGTTTTGAGAGGAGATGGCGCTGGTGAAGATGTTGATGGAGATTGACCCCCTTCCGATGAGCGGATTGTTGGTGATGATGGTGGTGATGATTTCCCCCTCCCGGCGGGAAGTTTCCCCGGTCGAACAGGTCCGTCGGAGCCCTAGATTGGTTCCACCAAGGTTCCGCCTCGTGGGGGCGGAGTTTCGTCCCGTAAGCTTGCTTATGATTTTTTTCCAGGGTAAAAGCCTTCATATAGCAAACTACAATCTATACACAATATCAAGTATGGATCATAAACTTCACTGGGATCTAGCAAACTATAATCTCAGTAATTGAAGCAATTGCAATTTATCATTACATCAGAAAGAGTCAAGAATAAAGCTTTTCAGCAAGTCCACATACTCAACTATCATATAGTCTTCTACAATTGCTAACACTCACACAATACTTATGGTTATGGAGTTTTCATCGGACACAGAGAAAGATAGGGGCTTGTTATTTTTCCTCCCAACTTATTCACCTTTGGGTGATGTCAACAATAATAGTTCATGCAAACTTACATCAAATTGGATATATGTATCAGGATCTTTCCAACACGAGGTGCTTGCCAAAGGATAAAATGAAAAGTGAAAGGTGAAGATCACCTTGACTCTTCTATAAAGTAAAAGGAATAAAGTAAAAAATATGCCCTTCACAGAGGGAAGCAGAGGTTGTCATGTGGTTTTAGGGTTGGATGCACAAAATCTTAATGAAAAAGAACGTCACTTTATATTCACACTTGTGATATGAACCTTTATTATGCAGTCCGTCGTTTTCATTACTTCCATATCACACGATTGTATAAAGCTTATTTTCTCCGCACTAATAAGTCATACATATTTAGAAAGCACTTTTTTTCCTTGCAACATGACAACTTACTTGAAGGATCTTACTCAATCCATAGGTAGGTATGGTGGACTCTCATGGCAAAACTGGGTTTAATGATATTTGGAAACACAAGTAGTATCTCTACTTGGTGCAAGGAATTTTGGCTAGCATGAGGGGGAAAGGCAAGCTCAACATGTTCGACAGATCCATGACAATATACTTTAACTGAGATGTGAGAAAACATAAACCATTACGTTGTCTTCCTAGTCCAACATCAACTCTTTAGCATGTCATAAAAGATCTCCAAGATAGTATATTTATATGTGAGAACCTCTCTTTCTTTATTACTTCCTATTAATTGCAAACGATGACCAAAACTATTTTTGTCAACTCTCAACAACTTTTATGCCTCATACTCTTTATATGTGAAGTCATTACTATCCATAAGATCAATATGAACTCTTTTATTTCTTTTTATTCTTTCTATTTTTCAAGATCATAGGAGGATAGCAAAGCCCTTGACTCAACACTAATTTTCATTATATAGCTCACGGACTCGATTACATAGAGAGATCACAAAGCAAAACTCAAAACTAATTCATACCATAACTTCAATCTACTCGATCAAGATATTACTAAAAGGATCGAACTAAGTAAAACGGTAAAGATAGGAGTGTGATGGTGATACGATATCGGGGCACCTCCCCCAAGCTTGGCAGTTGCCAAGGGGAGTGCCCATACCCATGTGATTATGTCTCCTTCTTCAGAGTCGGTGTTGTGATCTTCTTGGCGATGATGCCCCTCATAATACGATTCTGCTCCTCGAGCTTACTGATTTGTTGTTTGAGGTTCATATTTTCCTTGCAGAGCTTGCCTGTGACAGCTAAAGCTCCTTTTACCCAAGGATGCTGCATAGCTTCTGGAGAACAAGTGACACTCTTTTTCATATTTTCATAAGAAAGAAATTTAACATTGGAAGGGATGACCGAATTTGGAATAGCGGAGCTCTGTAGTTCCCCCGTCATGGATCCTTCTTGGAAGCGAGAGGTAACTTCTTGATCTTCCTCCATGGCGTCTATCCTTTTCAAGTCGGCCTCCATCTCATCCTCCGTTGATGGTCCAAAGTGATAAGCATCGCTGTTTGCTCCTGGACCTAGCGTCGGTGAGACAGCCGACTCTCCCCGACTGACTCTTGAGAAGACATCTTGCTCTAAATCTGTAACAGAAATAGCTCGAAACGAAAACAGAAGATTTTTGCGTGATACGGTGGTCAAAACCTTCGGGAGATTATATAATTAATTTTTACCGACCAAAAGAAGTAACGTGCAAGAAAATGGAGTCAGGGAGGCACACGAGGTGCCCATGAGACAGGGGGGCGCGCCCAGTAGGGGGGCGCGCCCTCCACCCTTGTGGAGGCCTCGTGTCCTTCCCGGATTACTTGTTGCTTCCCAAAATTCTTAAATATTCCAAAACGGAGAAAAATTGCCATTAGAACTGTTTTGGAGTCGGTTTACTTACCGTACCACATCCCTATTCCTTTTTCGGAGTCTGAAACGTTCTGGAAAGTGTCCCTTATGTGCTCCTCTGGGGTTACGGTCTCAATAATATTAGTTTCAACATTTATAGGATTACCTGATATATAATGTTTGACTCTTTGACCGTTCACCACCTTCGGATTTGTGCCTTCAAAGTTGTTGATTTTTATGGCACCGAAACGATAGACCTCCTCGATAATGTAAGGACCTCCCATTTAGAGAGAAGTTTTTGTGCAAAAAATCTTAACCGAGAGTTGAATAGCAACACATAATCACCTACGTTAAATTCTCGCTTTTCTATTCTTTTGTCATGCCATCTTTTAACTTTTTCTTTAAACAGCTTGGCATTCTCATAGGCTTGGGTTCTCCATTCATCGAGTGAGCTAATATCAAATAACCTCTTCTCACCGGCAAGTTTGAAGTCATAGTTGAGCTCTTTAATAGCCCAATATGCCTTATGTTCAAGTTCGAGAGGTAAGTGACATGCTTTTCCATATACCATCTTATACGGAGACATACCCATAGGATTTTTATATGCAGTTCTATAGGCCCATAATGCATCATCAAGTTTCCTGGACCAATTCTTTCTAGATCTATTGACAGTCTTTTGTCAAATTAATTTGATCTCTCTCTTGCTCAACTCTACTTGACCGCTAGACTGCGGGTGATAAGGAGAGGCAATTCTATGATTAACATCATACTTAGCAAGCATTTTACGAAAAGCACCATGAATAAAATGTGAGCCATCATCAGTCATAAGATATCTAGGGACTCCAAACCTCAGACAAATAACTTCTTTAAGCATCTTAATAGAGGTGTTATGATCAGCACTACTAGTTGGAATAGCTTCTACCCACTTAGTAACATAATCAACAGCAACTAAAATATGTGTATATCCATTAGAGGCAGGAAAAGGTCCCATATAATAAAAGCCCCAAATATCAAATGGTTCAATAACAAGAGAATAGGTCTAGGCATTTCTTGACGTCTACTAATATTACCAATTCTTTGACATTCATCACAAGACAAGACAAACTTACAAGCATCTTTGAAGAGAGTAGGCCAATAAAAACCAGATTGCAATACCTTATGTGTAGTTCTTTCTCCAGCGTGGTGTCCTCCATATGGTTCGGAGTGACACTTGTGTAGGATCTATTCCTGTTCATGCTCAGGCACACAACGTCTAATAACACCATGTACTCCTTCTTTATAAAGGTGTGGGTCATCCGAGAAGTAATGTCTTAAATCATAAAAGAACTTTTTCTTTTGCTGGTATGTGAAACTAGGTTGTATAAATTTAGCAACAATGTATTTAGCATAATTAGCATACCATGGAGCAGTACAAGAAGCATTAATGACCGCTAATTATTCATCAGGAAAGCTATCATCAATTGGAAGTGGGTGATCAAGAACATTCTCTAATCTAGACAAGTTGTCTGCACCGGGGTTCTCAGCTCCTTTTCTATCGAAAATATGCAAATCAAATTCTTGGAGCAAGAGAATCCATCTAATAAGTCTAGGTTTAGCATCTTTCTTTTCCATAAGATATTTAATAGCGGCATGATCAGTGTGAATAGTTACTTCAGAATCAACAATATAAGGTCTGAACTTATCAAGAATTCTTTTTCAGTAGTAGCATAATTTCTCTGGGCAGTATCAAGAGTTTTACTAGCATACTGGATAACATTTAATTTCTTATCAACCCTTTTCCCTAGAATAGCACCTACGGCATAATCACTAGCATCACACATAATTTCAAACGGTAAATTCCATTCAGGTGGATGAACAATAGGTGCAATGATCAAAGCTTTCTTAAGCATTTCAAATGCTTCTACACAATCATCATCAAAGACAAAAGGAATATATTTTTGCAACAAATTATTCAGAGGCCTAGAGATTTTAGAAAAGTCCTTAATGAACCTTCTATAAAAGCTGGCATGACCAAGGAAACTTCTTATACCTTGTATGTCCTTGGGACATGGCATCTTTTCAATAGCATCAACTTTAGCTCTATCAACTTCAATACCTCTCTCATAAATCTTATGCCCCAAGACAATGCCTTCATTAACCATAAAGTGGACCTTTTCCCAATTCAAGACGAGACTAGTTTCTTCGCATCTCTGCAAAACTCAATCAAGGTTGCTCAATCAATCATCAAAAGAGGATCCGTAAACAAAAAAATCATCCATGAACACCTCACAAATATTTTCACAAAAGTCAGAGAATATAGCCATCATACATCTTTGAAAGGTAGGAGGTGCATTACATAAACAAAAAAGGCATATGTCTATAAGCAAAAGTACCGAAAGGGCAAGTAAAAGTAGTTTTTGATTGATCCTCCGCTGACACAGGTATTTGAGAGAGACCAGAATAACCATCTAGAAAGCAAAAATGTGTATGTTTGGATAGTCTTTGTAACATTTGATCAATAAAAGGTAAAGGGTAATGATCTTTCTTAGTAACTTTATTTAATTTATGGAAATCAATTACCATCCTATAACCTGTAATAATTCTTTGTGGGATCAATTCATCTTTATCATTAGGAACAACAATAATAGCTCCCTTTTTAGGAACGCAATGGACAGGACTTACCCAATCACTATCAGCAATAGGATATATTATACCTACCTCAAGGAGCTTTAATATCTCCTTTCTTACCACTTCTTTCATCTTAGGATTTAACCGTCATTGAGGATCTCTAACTGGTTTGGCATCTTTCTCCACTTTTATTTTGTGTTGGCATAGAGTGGGACTAATGCCCTTAAGATCATCCAGAGTATATCCAATAGCAGCACGGTGCTTCTTCAGAGTTTTCAATAATATTTCCGCTTCTTGCTCTGAAAGGTTAGCACTAATAATAACAAGATATATCTACTTTTCATCAAGATAAGCATATGTAACATTATCAGGTAAAGGTTTGAGCTCAAACACGGGATCACCCTTGGGTGGAGGGGGATCCCCTAGGATTTCAACTGGTAAATTGTGTTTCAGAATAGGACCCTGTTGAAGGAATACTTCATCTATTTCCCTTCTTTCATTCATGAACATATCATTTTCATGGTCTAGCAAATTTTGTTCTAACAGATTAGTAGGAGGAACGGCAATCGAAGCAAGACCAATAATTTCATCCTTACTAGGAAAATCTTTATCACAGGGTTGTCTATGAAATTTAGCAAAATTAAACACATGTTTCATATCCCCCAAGCTAATTGTAACAACATCCTTCTTGCAATCAATCTTAGCATTGACAGTATTCAAGAAGGGTCTACCAAATATAATGGGACAAAAGATATCTTGTGGGGAACCAAGAACAAGAAAATAAGTAGGATATTTAACTTTCCCGCACAAGACTACATATCTAACAATCCCAAATGGCTTAATAGTATCTCTGTTGACAAGCTTAATTGTAACATCAATATCTTCTAACTCTGCGGGTGCAATATCATGCATAATTTCTTCATATATGGAAAAAGGTATTGCACTAGCACTAGCACCCATATTACATAAGCCATGAGAACAATGATCTCCTATTTTAACAGAAATAACAGGCATGTCTACAACAGGTCTATGTATCTTAGCATCTGGTGATAGCAATATTAGCAGTTTCACCACAGAAGTAAATAACATGCCCATCTATTTTATCATCCAAGAGATCTTTAACCATAGAAATACTAGGTTCAACATTAATTTGCTCAGGTGGTGTATACGTTCTAGTATTAGTCTTATGAACCACAGTTGAGGCTTTAGCTTGATCATTTATCCTAACAGGAAAAGGTGGTTTCTCAACATAAGTAGTAGGAACAATAGGATCATTATAAGTGATAGTCTTTTCTTCAACTGTAATAGGTGCAACTACTTTTACTTCAGTGGGAGGATTATAATTAAACCACTTCTCCTTAGGGAGATCAACGTTAGCAGCAAAAGATTCATAGAAAGAAGCTACTATCTCAGAGTCAAGTCCATATTTAGCACTAAATCCACGGAAAGCATCGGTATCCATGAAAGATTTAACACAACCAAACTTAGGTGTCATACTGACTCCTTTCCATCGTCGGAACCCCAATCTTCAGAGTTGCATTTAATTCGTTGCAATAAATCCCACTTGAATTTAGTAGTCTTCAGCATATAAGAACCAGCACAGGATGTATCGAGCATGGTGCGATCATTGAGAGAAAGCTGAGCATAAGTTTTTTGAATAATCATATCTCTTGAGAACTCATGATTGGGGCATGAATATTACATTGACTTAAGCCTCCCCAAGCTTGAGCGATACTTTCTCCTTCGCGAGGCCAGAAGTTATATATGTAATTACGATCACGATGAACAAGATGCATAGGATAGAACTTCTAGTGAAATTCCAACTTCAATCCTTTATAGTTCCATGATCCTGTATCATCACATAGCCTATACCATGTCAATGCCTCTCCCTTCAATGATAAAGGTAAGACCTTCCTCTTAACAACATCATCGGGAATACCTGCAGGCTTAAATAATCCACAAACTTCATCCACAAAGGTAAGGTCACTAGTAGAAAAAGCTCCATTCGCCCCGGTTGGTAACGGCCTTTTGTCCCGGTTCTTGAACCGGGACTGAAGGGTCGTTTCTAATGCCCTAGACCTTTAGTCCCGGTTCGAACACGAACCGGGACAGATGGGCCTCCATGTGGCCGGTGCGCCAAGCCCAGGCAGGAGGGCCTTTGGTCCCGGTTGGTGGCACCAACCGGGACAAAAAGGCATCCACGCGTCAGCATTTCAGGGGCTCGGATTTTTGTTTTTTTTGAAAGGGGGGAGCGGGGTTGGGGGTTTGGGGGGGGGGGTTAATTTAGGTGTTTCATATATTGTGTTAGCTAGCTAATTAATAGGAAGAAGTGTCATCTCTTATGTCCGTGCTTGGTCGACGCTACGTACTATACATAGAGAGGCCCTCGACACACTAGCTAGTAAGAAAATGAAGGAAGCCATTAAGTACAGAAGTTCGTCATGCATACCGAGAGAAGTGATCGATCGACCTCTCCTTCTCCAAAAGATTGGTCGAACAACAAGTTTTCGTATTATCTATCCGACGCTAGTGGCTACATACATATACAATATGTAAGATCTCTTACAATCCCCTAGCAATTGAAATCAACTTCCACATGGTATTCTCCGGCTTTATTGATGACATGGTCAAGAAAGAATCCCGCCAATTCCTCTTGAATTGCTTTCATGCGATCTTGTGGTAGGAGTTCATTCCGCATCTGCCACATCTAATTTGAAGAAGGGGGTTAATACATATATATGAATGAAACTCAACAGAAACGATGGTGTAATAAAATGAAATTGTGAATATTATTGCTTACGCACTTCATATTGTCTTTTAGAGTAGTCCCGCTTATTTTTGTTAGTCGCGTTGTAGATGAACTCGCACACGTAGTATCCACAGTAATTATTCCCTTGTTCCTGTCACAAGCACTTTACGAGAAATAGAGGTCAATCAAACTGATAATGAAGCATTATAAATGGCATTGATGAAAGTATAGCTATAGAATCAACGGGAGATGCGCGCAACTAGCTAGCAAGTAGTACTTACTTTCGGGTATGTATATCGCAGCTCCTTCGGTAGTCCCGGAGCTTCTGCGGTGAACTGTTTCCAAACCCTGCAAGAGAAAGAAAATAATTATTATTACTTGAGATCTTAGGAAATGAACAAAAAGTTGCCGATATGGTGCGATAATGATGGATTGAACTTACTTGTTGAGTCATGTTCGCATAGGTTTTGGGATCTTTTCGTCTCGAGTCTAAGACGGTTACTAGTCCCCGCTCAAGCTTAATCTCCAGAAGAACATAGTGGAAGTTGCGCACGTATGCATAACTCATCAGTTACATTACTATAACCTCGCTCGAGTAATAAGGGAAACCGAATATGCACACGAGAGTAACACTCACTCGAAGTTGTAAGGAAAGAGTATTAAATATTTGTTTTGATTTTTGATCAACGATTGTAGCAAGTTGGCCTCGGCCTCTTTGGTGTTCTTTTTAACCAGAAATTCATCTATGATATTTGTGTTAATGAACCCAATATCATACATTGCTTGTTTTCTGCACTCGACGATCTTCAATCTGCATAATATAGTGAGGATAATTAATTATAAATACATGCAATGAAAGAGCTGAGCTATATATAGAGACTTAATGACAGAAATAGTACTTACAGGCAGTAGCAAAAGACCGTTAATTTATCGGGGCCCTTTTGATTGAAGAACTTGAAGAACTCCTCAAATGGAACATGCAACAGATCATTTCCAATGAGGTCGTGCTCCTCTTTAATTCTCAGATACAAAGTATTCGTCCCCCAAACTCTCTGCAGGTTTTCATGTACCAATTATGGAATCTTCCCATCATCGTTGTTAGACATTTTTCATCTTTGACGAGAGGCTTCCCGTACTCGTATTTGTGTTCGTCCACCTCCATGAAATCAAAATTTACATCGTCAGGCAGTTAATCTCTAAGATTGCTATAACCGGACACCGTCCCCGGAGCATTAGCGACGATGTCGCTAGACACATTGAGCGGGGGGCACAATTGATTTGCTTGTTCGCCGAGCTGGGCAATTTTTTTCGCAGCTGCTCATTCTTTTGACCTTTGATGTCTGACAGTACTTCCCGACCACTCCGCTTCGAGATAAGCCATTTCAGTAATGCGCTCATAGTTGGTTTTTGGCGGAGACTTTGGTGGTTTCCTCAGGGCATCGATAGTGCGCTTTGCTTTCACCCGATCTACCTTCTCCTCCGGAGGTGGATGTCTCTTTGCTTTTAACCCTTCAAAGAAGTCCTCCACTTCGGTCTGCATGATCTTCGCGTTTTCCTCCTCGGTCCTCTTGTACGGTAACTTCTCTAGAGGCTTGAGAGGTGGACCGTATCTGTATTGCCTCCCGCCTTTGGCTGTACTGCTAGACGCCGGAACAGACAGAGCGGCTGTGGTGTCTGTCTTCTTTCGTGCTTGCTTATGAGGCGGAGGAGAAGGACTACAATGCGCCGGAGCAGCCGGGGCGGCGGCGGGTCTCTTCCGCCCTTGCTGGCAAGGCGGAGAAGGAGGAGGCTGCTGGCTGCTCGGGTGCGCTGGCGCAGGCGGAGAAGGAGGCAGAGTGCCGCCACGCGCCGGAGAAGGAGGCTGAGTGCCCTGATCGTCACTTGCCGGAGGAGGAGGCAGTGGAGGAGGCGGAGTGCCCTGACTTGCCGGAGGAGGAGGAGGAGGCGGAGGCGTCCAGTTCAGAAGGTTGATGAACTCCTTCCGCCATAGGCATGGAGTCTTCAGAGCAGAACCCACCCGAGTCTCCCCTTCACCGATAGGGTGGTCAAGCTGGAGGTCCTCAAATCCCTCTGTTATTTCGTCCACCGTCATCCTAGCATATCCTTCTGGAATTGGACGTCAGTGAAAAGTTGCACCAAGTTCAGAAGGTCGAACAGAACTGATAGCCGCCTTGACTTTTAAGTTCTGCCATTGCGTCATAAGGTGGCAATTTTGAGACTCCATGATAGCATCCACGGGGTAGCTAGCAGGAGCCGTCAAGACATGCTCCGGCTGAAGCAGCTCGGTGGAAGCCACACTTCTTCTCCGCTAAGATGGCGGGGTAGCTTCGGGGGAAGCTTCGGCAGTTTGTTTGCTACGATTTGCTTCTCGTTCCTCTACCGCGTGTACCCTTGCATGCAGCGCCTGTAGTTCGGTCTGCTGCACTTTCTTCCTCCTCTCCTGGCATTTGTGACCGCCTGCATCCGGAAACCCAACCTTCCACGGAATGGAGCCTGGCGTGCCTCATGTCCGTCCAGGGTTCAGTGGTGTAAATCGGGATGCAATGTTCCATCTCTATCATACCCGAAGGAATCTAGCTAGGTTCAGTGGTGTAAACCGGTGTAAATCGGGATGCAATGTTCCATCTCCTGCAAAGGGATTAGCTAGCAGTTTCTCTATCATACCAGGAGGAATCTCAAAGTAAACATTTTCGGTAAGTTCAGTAGGTTGAGGACCAACTCTTTGCTTTACTGGTCGGGGTGAAGATACCCCGAACAAGCCCTCAAAGGATTAGTTTCCATAGTAACAAGTGGCAGATAATTTCAGCACACTATATAAATGTTTCCTTACCAAGTTCCACTCACCAAAGGCGGTTCACTCCCCGGCAACAGTGCCAGAAAAGAGTCTTGATGACCCACAAGTATAGGGGATCTATCGTAGTCCTTTCGATATGTAACAGTCTGGATTTTGGCCTTTTCTTTTTCTTTTGATTTATTTGGTTTTTGCTCCGTTTTTCTTTTTGGAGTGGTTCAGTGGCCTTGCCACCAGGGAAATCATCCTCTTTACCCCTCCCAAGTGGCTCATCATTCTCAAAACCTTGCAAAAGATCATGTCACTTCAGTCCTTGACCAAACCCTAAATTCTTTTCTAGGGAAAATTCCTTTTTCATTAAAGGAATAACCCTATCTGCCCTAGGTTGTTAAGCACCCTAATTCTCATAATTCCTTTGGGTCATATATAGATCAAATATGCCCAAACATTTCCTTGGCCAGTTCAAAAATAATTCTCCAATATTCCTTTTCCTATTCTGCCCTAAATGGCACTTTGTGAAGGAAGTGTCATTTATATTTTTCCTAGTGACTCCCAACCTTTTTGGGCATGTTTATATGTGCAAATAATTGCCTCATGAAAAATTTCAAATTTATTTGCCTAGCCAATCTTCCTGAGTGAATTTTCAAAGTTTCTGTCAAACAGAAGGCTTTGTGAAGGATGTACTAGCTAGGAGTACCGAACTGAGTTGAACTTTTGCACACTCCTTAATGTGCTCATATTAAACACCTCCACCCATTTTCAGACCCATCCAATCATCTATGTGAGCACAGGAGCAAATCTTTGATTCTGGCAATATTTTCAGGTTTTGAAGCAAGTATATTTTATGTTGCTTCAAAAATCCTGATAAATTACCAGATCATTCTTATACCCATAAAACATATCTCCACACAATTTTGCATCATTTCAATGAGTCATTTGATCACAAAAATTATTCCAAGTTTCTGGTCAGCAGAGATGTTTGTGAAGCAAGTGCCATTTTGGCTTGTCGATTTGGCATGAGCTTTTTATAGCATCATCATATGTCCAAATAATCAAGATTTGCCCAATCTTAGCCCAAGTGGATACTCCATGTGAGTGCTTCTTCCTGTTTTTGTTTGTGGACCAGTTTATGTGGTTGTAAAGCAACTACTTTAAATCTTTATCCAAATATTCTCAAAATTACCAGGATGAAAGTCCTTCTTTACCTCAACCTTGCAGACAATTCCATTGCTCCCATAACCCTTCCTATTGATCACCAGTGCTCACCCAAGTTTACTGCAGTAAACTTTAGAGGGTGATTACCATTTAACCGTAGCAGTTTTAACCAAACTACCACCGCAGTTGAAACCACCCTTCAAAGGAATTACCACTAGACAACATTTGCCAACGATTGGCGTCTTCTTCTCGCCAGCTCACGCGGTGGCCATGGCTCTGGCGAGCATTAAATGCGCTCTAGAGTGACCTCGGCGCTGTGCTCGTCCATGCTCTCCTCGTCTCGACCCCCAACCTTGTCCAGTGGCCTCCCTGCGATCAACCGCGTTGCCCTAACCTCACTCCCCCTCCGTCCGTTTCCTCACCAATGCTCACCGATGCTCGCCGCTGAACGCTTATGGCTGCACTATACTCCGTTTGGCTCCGTGCTTGTTTCGGCCTCTTCCTTTGCTCAACAGCGTCTTCTACCTCTCCGTGATCCCTGCATCAATGCTCGTCGCCTTCCCCGTTCCCTCCCGTGCTCGTTAGCCGTCGGCAGAGCTTCGGTCGGACGTGCCCGGCGGCACCCGAGCCCATCCCTCTCGCCCGCCTATATATAGGCCTCCCCGAGCCGGAGAAGCCCTCTGCTCGTTGTCGGTGTCAAAACCGGCGGATCTCGGGTAGGGGGTCCCGAACTGTGCGTCTAGGCGGATGGTAACAGGAGACGAGGGACACGACATTTTTACCCAGGTTCGGGCCCTCTCGATGGAGGTAAAACCCTACGTCCTGCTTGATTAATATTGATGATATGGGTAGTACAAGAGTAGATCTACCCCACGAGATCAAGGAGGCTAAACCCTAGAAGCTAGCCTATGGTATGATTGTTGTAATGTATGTTGTCCTACGGACTAAAGCCCTCCGGTTTATATAGACACCGGAGAGGGCTAGGGTTACACAGAGTCGGTTACAATGGTAGGAGATCCACATATCCGTATTGCCAAGCTTGCCTTCCACGCCAAGGAAAGTCCCATCCGGACACGGGACAGAGTCTTCAATCTTGTATCTTCGTAGTCTTGGAGTCCGGCGGACATTGATAGTCCGGCTGTCCGGACACCCCCTAGTCCAGGACTCCCTCAGTAGCCCCCGAACCAGGCTTCAATGACGATAATTCCAGCGCGTTTATAGTCTTCGGCGTTGCAAGGCGGGTTCTCCCTTCAAATTCCATGTACCTGCCGAACAGTGTCCGGCTTCATCTTGAATACTGTGTTCCTCGGCTTCTACGCCAAATAATGGCCCTCTTCCACGCGTCGCACGAATGCGAAAAGCCAGGGTGTATTTTGCATTTCACCCCCCAATTGTGCGAGTCGCCCGCCTATAAAAGAGGCAAGAATCCAGATCCAAACCACACCGTCTTCCTCCCGCGAATACTCCATCGAAGCGCCTTTGACCTAGAAGTCCATTCCACCATGGATCGTCAATGCGGCTCTTCTTCACGCGCTCCCAGCCCACCGCCGGGGAATTGGAGGAGGTGCTCTATTTCGCACAACGAGCTTGAGAAGCTCCAAACGGGGGGATTCCTCCCTCCGGCCTTCATGATCCCAGTCCGGGCCGGACTGGTTACTTATCAAGGTGGGAGACAGGCGGAGGACACTCCAAGCCCCAATAAGGGGGAGCGAGTATGTTTTGTCCCTTATCTAACAAGGGGACTCGGATTTCCAATACATCCGTTCCTCCGCGGGCTCCTGAAGTTCTACGGACTCCAGCTCCACCACCTCACGCCCGCCTCTGTCCTGCATATCGCGGGTTACGTAGCTCTTTGCGAGCTATTCCTGGGCATTGAGCCCCATTTAGCATTGTGGAAGAGGCTGTTTTGCCTCGTACCCCGTTCTTACCAGGGGTCCATATATCAAGTGGGCGGCGCCGAAATATGGCGCATCGCCGGGACCGGATACCTATCCGGCACTCCCAAGAAGGCGTCTGAAGACTGGCCCTCGGAGTGGTTTTATATAGGAGACGCTCCGCTACCAGACCCAGTTCGGATTGGCCTCCCGGAGTTTAGTGCTGCTCCCTTGAAGAAACGCCTCAGCTGGCGCCCACGGAGCCCCCGATTGGAGGAAGACAAGAGCGTCCACTACTTGATGGGCCGGATAAGATCAATGGCTCATTCCGGCTTGACCATGATCGGAGTCATGGCAACATGCATCAAGCGAGGGGTACAGCCACTGCAATACAGAGGCCACCCTATGTGGGATTTCAACGGGGAAGACAATGCTACCCGGCACGGCCGCAAACTGCCGGATTCGACCGAGGATCTGGTGAAGATCCTGTCCAGCCTGTACAAGGGGGAGAAGGAGGATTTCCTTTGAACGAACCCTTTGAATGGGTTTTCCATGATCAACCCCAGAGGATGGGTAAGTGAACACCTTGAAGGGCCCAACCCATGCTTTCGAAGTTTACGCTTCTTACATTATGTCTTCAGCACAGGGTCTACGCCGGATTGTGGAGGACATGGTAAGTCCTGCTCCACAACCCGAGGATCCAAAAGGATCCCTGGATCCGGCCTCCGAAGAGGACTCGGATATCGAGGTGGAGCTGATCGACGGGGTGTATCACCAGCTTAACATAGACAATGCTTTGGTCACCATTACGGCGGACTACCCCGGGCTAAGTCCGGCTTCCCAGGTGACCGCGACCGAAGTCCGGACACCATTATCTCATCCCTGCCCATTTCTGACCTTCGCGAACGATGGTATTTTGCAGGAAGCGCCTTTATGGCAGGAAGCCGAGCCCGCGGCGGCCGACCAACAGAGTTCAGTCCGAACCAGCAGGCGGAAAAGGAGCGCAGTGCGGATGGAAACGCCGCAAAGGTATAGCTCGTATTTGAATTTTTAGAGCAACGTTCCGAGGAAACGTCTGAGTGCTCATGATCTTTGTAGGAGAAAAATCGCTCGCCGGACTGCGAGCGCAGGAATTGCCAATCCGACCAACACCGGCCAGGCTCCAGCGCCCGGCCTGGAGGGGGAGGCAAGCGCAAGACGCGAGCCGGATCCTTCTCCGACGGAGGATGCCGACAGACTGTCCGCCACCAAGTCTGAGGTGGAGAGCGCCATGAACCATAGGAGCCGCCGGACAGTATTTCAAGAAGCGTGCTTTTCCCCTGAGGCATTGGATGCTTTTAACGCAGGGGACGCGCATCTCCGTGCTGCTCAAAATGGTTTTACCAGAGCCACGGAGCAGTATGTGAAAGACATACGGGTAAGGGAATTTTAATGGTTGTATATACCAGTAGCCCCCGAGACTTAAAGTAGTTATTTTAACTGATTTAAGGATCATTGAAAATTTCAGGCACTTAACGAGAAGAACGCCCAGCTGTCTCGGGAGCTGCAAGATTGCAAGGCCCAACTTGAGGCCGCACTTGCTGCCGCAGGAGGAGACGGAAAGACCCCTCCTGGTAACACATTTTTATTAATAAATATAAGCGCTGTGCGGCGTGCGCGCGAGTCTAATAATGGCATTTGCAGGTACCGCCGGACAAGATCCAGACAGGCAAGCATTGCTACGCCAGCTAAAGGCCGGCGAGAGTGTGCTGAATAGGGTTCAGCAGGAAAGGAACAAGCTCCAAGATGCCAACGCCAAGCTCGGAGAAGAGCTGAAAGGCGCTCAGGCCGAGCTGTCCGGCTCCATTAAGGAGAATCAGCGGCTTCGTCGCAACATTTACAGTAAGTGCTTGAGCGAACTCTTTTGAAAAGAAGAGTTCGGCGAGGAAGCATTTTGACATGATATGTCTTGTAGGTATACTCACGGGTCGTCCTGCAGAGGAGATGCCCATATCAATGGGTGATCAACTTCCCGAACTGTTGCAGCTACTCGAACGAGTTCGGCAGGCAATGAGCGGCGTTGTTCAGGCTTTATGGCCAGCCCTCACCCTACCCGAGGGCCTCGGGGAGCTTGCGGAGAAGCTGCAGGGAGTGCGGCAGCGCTTCCGTTTATGGAAGATTTCGGCTTGCCGTCAAGGTGCCAGGGAGGCTTGGGCCATGGTGAAGACGCGGTACAAGAAGGCGGATCCCAACCACATGGCCGAAATTGGACCGGTGGGGCCCGATGGGAAGGAGATCCCTGTGAGTTTAGTGTATAGCCAAGTAGAGTTGGCTGCTAAATTTTCCCAACAGGACTGTAAACTAGACAGCCTGTTAGACGGGATTGAGGAGGAATACAATCAATAAATTTGACAATGTATGTTATCCTTTAAAGTGACATGTGAAATGCCTTCTAGCCGGATTGTAGATCGTTTGTCTTTGCCGACCTTTTCGCTTCGACCTCGGGACCCTAGAGTCCGGAGTGTGTCCGAATACCTTTTTGGTTAAAAAACAACCGTGGTATGCATGGAGACCAGGCGTAGGGGTCATTAGTGCTTTATTAGACAAGTGCCCAACTAGTTATGTTATATTACATGGTTAGTAAGAAACATCTTCCAGGGAGAATAGTTCCGTTAAGGGTTCCTTTCGCTGGGAGGCATGCCCTAAAGTGCATGTCCGGACTGCAAAGAAAGCAGTAAAACATCTGGGGGCAAATAGATAAATAGGTAAAAAGTCATCTTTTAAATCACCGACCGAATATTCCCTTAAGAACGCTAGCTTTCGGCTTCACCCAGTCTGAGGTACACATCCGGCTGACCCGGCAGTAACAATCGCAGAGGTGCTCCCTTTACCTCCTAGCCGAACAATCGGGAACGTAGGGGTAAGCACAGGAGCCAGGCAACCCAGCTTGGCCAAAACTTAAGTCATATCGATGCATATAATGGCGAGTAAAAGGTACATGTGGAAGCTTGACACATGTGCTGGGCATAAAACCCGTATAATTGAGCTTCTGTAAAAGAAGCCCCCAGGAATAATGAGTGCGGATGGCACATCATGTGTATAATTGAGCTTCTGTAAAAGAAGCCCCCAGGAATAATGAGTGCAGATGGCACATCATGCGTATGCAAAGAATGAAAAAATAGGCCCGGAAGGGCTTTTAAGTGAAAAGGATAAAAAGAGAGACAAAAGACAGCCGAAGTGTAAAAGTTTGGACGGGGGAAGGGGACTGTGACACCCCAAAAATTTGGCCTTGTTTTAATGAATTAAAATTTTTGCCAGGAATTAAAACTTTGAATTTCTAAGCTCCATTTTGATTTTTAATCATATCCTTCCCTGTTGTGATGAGTTTTTCCCTAAGTGAAAACTTTTCAAAGCATGTTATTGGATTTATTTAACCTCTCAAAAAAAAACTTTTCTTTTATCAGTATAACTAATTAACTAATTAAATTGCTTGATCTTTATTTTCTTGAAAAATGGTGTTTCAAGGTTATATGGCCATATTTGAACTACAATCATTTGATAAATTCACCTAAAACTCTAACCAAAAATTGGAGATGTCAAGTAATGTTCTGAAGTCACTTTTATACAAAAATATCTTTTATTTATGTAATAATTTGAGCTCTGCATCAATTTTTCCTTCTCTAGTCCAGAGTGCAATTTGCACTACAACCCTTTTATATAATTCTTTCAAGTCTCCACCAAAATTATGGGATGTCAGTCGGAGCATATCATTCCATTATATGCAAAAACCTAGTGCTGTTCTTTGAAAAATTTGAGTGAAACAACTTCATTTTCATTCTGGACCAACTTGATGGTTTGTACAGCAACCATATTTTTGCTTGTTCTTTAACCCTTGATTATTTCTCCCACTTGTAGACAGCCATACCAAACCCTTAAATCCAGGAGCATGCATCCATTGGATCAATTTTAGTTCATGAAATAATGCTATTTATTTCCTGTCCAGAATTGAAGTCCTGCTAAGCTTGCACTAACAAGTTTCTTATTTTGGCAAAATAACCTCACCACTCTCTCTTGCATCTAAGGAGGCCTTGATCTAGAAGTTTTGGCCACCCCAAGAGTTTCCTAGGTGCCTGTGGCATTTTGTCGAACACCTTGAGAGCATGACCAGTTTTAACATTAGTTTCGGCTTTGCACTGTGGACTTGCACCTCTGATCAGACAAGCATGTCCACTAGGCTCCCAGTTGCTCCTAACCTGGGTATGTTAATTGCTAGCCTCGACCGCGACCTCTAGCATGCTCTGGCATAGTGTCGAACACGTCCCGTGCACGCCCAGAGCGTGAGCAGAGCGCGCGTATTGCACGACCCGTGCCCGAGCCGACACGCTGGCCCCACGGCTTTGGCCCGCTTTGCAGCACCTCGCCATGCACTCCCCTTCTCACCGCAACACGCCAAGCAGCCCCCGCCACACCCGACAGGCCAAGCGCTAGCCGCCGCCGCCCGACAGCCTCTGCCCATGTCAGCGCCGCCAAAGCCACGCCCGCTCGCCACCTGCCCGTGTGAGCAGTGCGTGCTCATCCATAGCCTCGTCCCCTAGCGCTCGTCGCCGCCACGTCGCCCTAGCTACAGCATGGCGGTCCGCCGTCGTTCTTATCTCCGGCCGCCTCGGAACCGACCTCCATCGCCTATTTAAGGACCCCCCCCCCCGAGCTTCCCCGAGCACGCAGGCGACCCTATGCTACCCCCATGGCGCTCCCCTGCCTCGCATTCGACCCGGGGAGGTCTCCTTCCTCGTCTCCGGCAACTGCTGCCGCCGCCACCGCCCCAGTCAATTCAGCACCACCAGGACCTCCCACTCTCCGTTCTCTTCGCCAGGAACCTCCACATCCTCCCGTGAACACATTCCCCTACTCGATTTCGATCGAGAACCACCGCCGCCCCGAAACCACTTTTCCCCGAAGTTTTCCTCCGCCGCGAAGCTCGCCGCCGGCAGCTCCCTCCGTCCCCACCGGCGTGGCAACCACCGGGAGGACCGCACTGGAGTGGCGGATCCATCCCCGCCCTCAGGGCCCCACGAGGAGCCGCCAGTCGCCGGCGACGACCGCCGGAGTTCCGCCTCCGCTCGGGACAGGGGAAGGAGGGGGAGAAGGACTAGTCAAACCCGACTAGTGGGCCCCTTGGACCCACTGTCAGTGACCCTGCGTCTATCCCCGTGGGTTAAGTGAAGGCGTAATCCGCCCAGTACGTTTTCCCCGCTCCGAAAGCGTATTCCCCTCCGAAACGTTTTCTTTTCTGTTTTAATTTATGTAACAAATTTGACCAGAACTTTGACCGGCTATAACTTTTTAAATATAACTCCAAATGAATTAATTCTTTTTCCTACATCTCTAAAATTTGGTCTAGTTTATTTTAAGATTTATTTCAAAATTTTCCAAACAACTTTTTTGTACTGTTTTTGAGATATGTGTTATTTGCATATTTTTGGAAATAGGATTTTTGGGAGAGAAGGAAGCTTTCAAAAATTTTGGAGAGCACCCCCACCTCTCCACACCATTGAAGGCAAGCATTCTGAATCCTGGCATAATATTTTGGTGTGATCGTTGATACATTTATAACACCACCGCATTTCGAAGAACCTATTATTTCATGTGATATGATCATATGCAAGAGTGCATATTAATGATTTCCATGCTGTTGGAAATGAAGACACTTGTGATGATAATCATCCTCATGTGCCTTGCATGCATACCGGCAGGAACCCGGGAAAACCTCCGCCTTGGGTAGGCATGAGTTTGTCGCCGGTATCCGTCGGGATGGTTATGTTTTGGTATGTCATGGCAAGGTGACATGAGCAGTGACTCTGTTGGTTGAAATATATTCGTTATGCTAATCATGCAAGGAATACTTAAACCTCCTGAGTCGACCGTAGATCGAGTCTTATGCCAGTAACCCCCATACTTGTTTCGTACTACCACTCGTCTCTACAGCAAGTAGAGTACGGTTCAGTAAGTTGTCAACCTCTTCCTAGCACACACCGTACAGAGAGGCCATGGTGGAAGATACCGGTTGTAGCCGGTAGGCATGCCACCTGGTCCGGGGGCATGGGTGTTTCCGATTGAGACCGAGAGGGGAGGCCACCCCTTAGAGCGCGCGATATAAATTTGATCCCATGCTACGCGAGGTTGTAGCATCCCCACTTAGAGTTTGCTTAACAGGTGTCGTGGGTGATTCCAGACACGTGTGAGTTAAGCTGGTGTGTGCAAGTTAGGTGTGTTTTCAATTAAAAGGCCGTAGACGGAATTAGTCTTGATGGACTAGAGGAATCCGTTACTCGTGGGTAAAGAGTACACCCTCTGCGGAGATTAAACCTATTCGAATAGCCGTGTCCATTGTTAAGGATTACAGTCTGGGATGGGTCAAGTGTCGGTCTTAGTGTCGGTCTTCGGAGGTGAAACTGTTAACCAGAAATCGAACTACTACTGGTGACTTGTGATAATTATGATTATTATTATTGTTGACTAACCCGTGATATTATTGTCATTATCGAGTATCTCTGGGACGGTTCTACCTCCGGGATATTCACTATGATTGTTTATTTTAAAGCCCTTTATGTGGTGTCGCTCAGACGCCCGACTGTGGCATTTCTTTTAAAGCCCTTTATGTGGTGTCGCTCAGACGCCCGACTGTGGCATTTCTTTTAAAGCCCTTTATGTGGTGCCGCTCAGATGCCCGACTGTGGCATTTATTTTAAAGCCCTTTATGTAGTGTCGCTCAGACGCCCGACTGTGGCATTTCTTTTAAAGCCCTTTATGTGGTGTCGCTCAGACGCCCGACTGTGGCATTTCTTTTAAAGCCCTTTATGTGGTGTCGCTCAGACGCCCGACTGTGGCATTTCTTTTAAAGCCCTTTATGTGGTGTCGCTTAGACGCCCGACTGTGGCATTTATTTTAAAGCCCTTTATGTGGTGTCGCACAGACGCCCGACTGTGGCATTGCTTGTTATTTATTTCATAAATTTTAGTACTGCTATGTTATTGCATTTTTATAAATAACTTGCTTGCACGCATCAGAGTTTCATTTATATTTTGTGACGGATGTCATGAGCATAAAATATTTTCAGCATATCATTGTTATATTATACCTGTGTTCATAATGTTTGCGAGTACATTCAAAGTACTCACTGGCTTGTCCCTGGCTATTGTCTTGGCCAGATTTTTCTGGCACGGAGAGGAGCGACACGATGACAGCCTCGGAACCTAAGCAATGGAGATAGCAGCCTCGCGAAGTTAGGAGTTAACCTGGTCAGCTGTTCCTGTGGGAAATGGAGTCCCATAGACACTGATGTTTCACAACCGCTTCCGCCATCAATCACTAGAAACCATTTGTTGTACTCACAGGCCAGAACGGTCTTGTACTACATATTTTTGTTTTATTGCTTGTAATTTCTGTATCAAGTTGGAGCCTCATCAGCTAACAGTAATCCTGGGGCTGATGAGCACGACGGTCTTTTCTGGAAATTTAAACCCGGAAAACCGGTCGTGGCAGGCTTGGTATCAGAGCCAGGCTGACCATTGGCTAATCCTATCTTAGTCGGGTCTATAAAATTAGGCAAACCAACCCACCAAACCATAACCAAACCCCAGCCAAGCTTCTCGTGCAAGATAGCCACACGGTGACCCAATACCTTTTGGCAGTCGGGGCCCAACCTATCAACCTAACCTGTCGCTCATGCGCCAGTGATCGAATCCTAAATAGTTCCTTCTCGCAAGTGTGCAAAGGAAGACTCCGTTCCCTTTTTCCTATAAAAAGGGGCATACTAGCACCAACACAGCACAACACAGCCTCTACCCCAAACCAAGCTACAATGCCCGGCCCCGTCGTACACAATGAGACCGCAGCAACCAACCTTGGAGGTTTTGTGACCATCCTCGCAAACCTCACCCGTCGTGCCTATGCGTTAGAAGAGCCACCTGAATATGTTGTGTACCAAGGACCAATGAGCGGTGAAGACCGTCAATTCTGGGCCACTGTGCACATCTACGGTAGGGGTCTAGCACCCGAGCGCCCCTACAGGTTCACCGGAAGAACAACTTCCTTTGAGCCACAAGCCATACAACTAGCTGCTCGAGAGGCTATAGTTCATCTCAGGCACTTGTCGCCCAGAGTTAACTGTCGCTCGTTCCACTACTACCCCAGGCGTGAAGGGTATGGTAGACCACCCCAAATTGCCAACGGAGATCACGAGGCAGACCCCGCATTGTTGCACCTAGTGCGCTATGTAAGTGCACTAGAGGCACTGTTCGACCAGATCACCATTGATCTGATCGCAGCTCGAGGAGAGCTGGTTCGTCGAGCCCCAGCAAGAAGAGAAGACGAGCCCGATGCCGACAACCCAGTCGTGCTGTTCGGACAACCGATCGAGACCCTGAGATCAGCTCCAGCCATCAACCGAGATGCTTTGATGACCCCATAAGTGCTTCGTCGCCTTTTGGGAACACACTCCAACGGGATTATGGCTAACAATCCCCGTGATGATCATCATGGCTACCCCGACCCTGCAGTTCCTCCGCCATCTCTGACTAATCCTGGCAGTGAGACACATGGAGAAGCTTCGTCATCCACCAGGCACGCCCGTTTAGACGTAAACGAGGTAGATTAAGCCGTGCGAATAGCACCAAGTTTCAGTGTATCCTCGCTTTCTAATCATGTGACCGTGTATATCAACGCAGCCTATCGTTGTGCCTCTATTTTAATGATAGCCTTTGCATTTTTTATTTTTGTTTTTGGCCAGCGCATAGTTGCATATTTTTCCGGGCACAGCTACCAAAACCAACCCGACGACAACCACAGTAACACATCTCTTTATGAGATATGTGTATCTCCAGCACGGACCCCGACTCTTGAAGTAATCTGGCAGATTCATTACCTTTCACCACGGTAAAATGATCCAGCTCCATTGTTATATAAAGGCCACCTTGTGACCTTACCCAGCAACCCTCACCTTGTTCACCACACTCACAACCATTTCTTGTCATGCCAAGCCCTAGTATTTATCGGAGAACCCCAGATGCAACCCCAGGTAGCTTTGTCAAAATATTGCGGGACTTTACCCACAGTACCATGGGTTCTACCCAGCCACCCCAGTACGAGCTGTTCAAATCAAGGATCACCCCTTCCACCTCGGAATATTGGGCAGCAGTACACATTCCTCCTGTAGACCCCAACCAAGACCCAACAGAAGTTTCCTTCATGGGAAAATCTATGCCAACCCCACACTTGGCCATAGAAGATGCTGCAAAAGAAGCGATTGCTCGCCTTCGATCCGCAGTACCCTATGCCCGCGAAAGAGGATATTATTATTTTCCGAGCCGTGCAACACCCGGAGGAGTGACATCTTTTCCCGGTGGACGGATTGAGAAAGACCCAGTGCTAGCCAACCTTATCCAGTACATCATCGCTCAAGAGCATTTGAACCGGCGAGTAATGGATTATCTCCAGAGTTTCGATGATTTAAATCCTCAGATTGCCATCGGCAGAGCACTGAGAACCGACCAGGAGAGACACGTGCATCGACTGGTCAATCCACTTCCTCCGATAGAAGAGGAGTGTATCCCTTTACCAGAGACATTTTATCAGGACCCCAACCAGATACCATTTTCATTTTAGACGTCACTACTGTATTTGTTATTTCAGCATTTATTTATGTGTGTGACTTATGTGCGATACCATGAGTTTGTACGACAAGTCAATTATTTGGCTTCTACTGATGTGTGTAGTTTTTGTTGTGATTTTTGCTCCTTTAAAATTCACTGTTTTTCCCTCGCAAAATTCTAGAGTGAGATTTCTTATCCCTGAGCTGCTACATCTACACTTTCTCACGGCGTGGATTTATCAATTTCACAGCACCACGGCAGCAGACTCACAACCATAATCTTTCGGACACAAACACTGTTTCCAAAACTTTGCAACAGTGTTGCATCCAGCTAATCACCCCCTAACAACAGTTAGCACCCGGCACACCCCACCTACTCCTCGTGTTCACCACCACCGCGGAGAGCCAACACCCGAGCAGCAGCGTCGTGACGATCATCGAGGATCATCGCGCACAGGAGCACAGAGAGCCCCAGCAGCGTCGCCAGCCCTCCGCATATCAGGATCGCAAACCAGTCCGGCATCGCCTCTGCCATTAGAGCCTCACCCGAGCTTCTGTAAGCAGTAATGGAGAAAGAAGAAGGAGGAAGGGAAGTGAGGCCAGGTGTGAGGAAGGAGAGAGAGGCACCCCGGCCGTTTTATAGCTCGAGCTCGGTGTACGGTGGGCGAAGTCCACCAGCGCCGCTCATCACCCGATCGCCGGTGTTTGGAGTCGAATCCGCGAGCAGTGCCGACAGCGCACTGGCCCGCGAGGTGAGTGCACGCTGCAACAACAGCTAGCACGCCGCGCACTACCGCAGTACGGCCTGGATGCCCTACGCGCTAGGCATCGCCAGTGGAGAAAGCGCGCGGGAGAGAGGAAGAAGAGAGGACCAGAGGGAGAAGAAGAGACTGGAAGTGGACCCCGGTCCCACCTGTCAGCCAGAGAGAGCACTGTGCTCTCGGGTGCGACCAGCGTATATCTAAATTTAGAAGTTATTCTAAATTTATACCCAGCGTAGAAATCTCACGTTTTTGTCCCGAATCGTAGACTTTTCCACGCAGCACCAGTTTTCACACTGTGGTTTTTTTCACCACTTATTGCCCTCTCACTATAGCCACATTTTTATTGCGTCTAGTTTTTCTTAAAACAACTCTTAACAAATCTCGAGGACGAGATTTTTCTTAAGGGGGGTAGTGTTGTGACACCCCAAAAATTTGGCCTTGTTTTAATGAATTAAAATTTTTGCCAGGAATTAAAACTTTGAATTTCTAAGCTCCATTTTGATTTTTAATCATATCCTTCCCTGTTGTGATGAGTTTTTCCCTAAGTGAAAACTTTTCAAAGCATGTTATTGGATTTATTTAACCTCTCAAAAAAAACTTTTCTTTTATCAGTACAACTAATTAACTAATTAAATTGCTTGATCTTTATTTTCTTGAAAAATGGTGTTTCAAGGTTATATGGCCATATTTGAACTACAACCATTTGATAAATTCACCTAAAACTCTAACCAAAAATTGGAGATGTCAAGTAATGTTTTTAAGTCACTTTTATACAAAAATATCTTTTCTTTATGTAATAATTTGAGCTCTGCATCAATTTTTCCTTCTCTGGTCCAGAGTGCAATTTGCACTACAACCCTTTTATATAATTCTTTCTAGTCTCCACCAAAATTATGGGATGTCAGTAGGAGCATATCATTCCATTATATGCAAAAACCTAGTGCTGTTCTTTGAAAAATTTGAGTGAAACAACTTCATTTTCATTCTGGACCAACTTGATGGTTTGTACAGCAACCATATTTTTGCTTGTTCTTTAACCCTTGATTATTTCTCCCACTTGTAGACAGCCCTACCAAACCCTTAAATCCAGGAGCATGCACCCATTGGATCAATTTTGGTTCATGAAATAATGCTATTTATTTCCTGTCCAGAATTGAAGTCCTGCTAAGCTTGCACTAACAAGTTTCTTATTTTGGCAAAATAACCTCACCACTCTCTCTTGCATCTAAGGAGGCCTTGATCTAGAAGTTTTGGCCACCCCAAGAGTTTCCTAGGTGCCTGTGGCATTTTGTCGAACACCTGGAGAGCATGACCAGTTTTAACATGAGTTTCGGCTTTGCACTGTGGGCTTGCACCTCTGATCAGACAAGCATGTCCACTAGGCTCCCAGTTGCTCCTAATCTAGGTCTGTTAATTGCTAGCCTCGACCGCGACCTCTAGCATGCTCTGGCATAGTGTCGAACACGTCCCGTGCACGCCCGGAGCACGAGCAGAGCGCGCGTATTGCACGACCCGCGCCCGAGCCGACACGCTGGCCCCACGGCTTTGGCCCGCTTTGCAGCACCTCGCCATGCACTCCCCTTCTCACC
Organism: Triticum timopheevii; assembly: GCA_963921465.1. Lineage (NCBI taxonomy): Eukaryota > Viridiplantae > Streptophyta > Magnoliopsida > Poales > Poaceae > Triticum > Triticum timopheevii. The sequence goes on along the minus strand of OY997266.1, from coordinate 238,353,073 downwards.
GCAACACGCTAAGCAGCCCCCGCCGCACCCGACAGGCCAAGCGCTAGCCGCCGCCGCCGCCCAACAGCCTCTGCGCATGTCGGCGCCGCCAAAGCCACGCCCGCTCGCCACCTGCCCCTGTGAGCAGTGCGTGCTCATCCACAGCCTCGTCCCCTAGCGCTTGTCGCCGCCACGTCGCCCTAGCTACAGCATGGCGGTCCGCCGTCGTTCTTATCTCCGGTCGCCTCGGAACCGACCTCCATCGCCTATTTAAGGACTCCCCGAGCTACCCCCATGGCGCTCCCCTGCCTCGCATTCGACCCGGGGAGGTCTCCTTCCTCGTCTCCGGCAACTGCTGCCGCCGTCACCGCCCCGGTCAATTCGGCACCACCAGGACCTCCCACTCTCCGTTCTCTTCGCCAGGAACCTCCACATCCTCCCGTGAACACATTCCCCTACTCGATTTCGATCGAGAACCACCGCCGCCCTGAAACCACTTTTCCCCGAAGTTTTCCTCCGCCGAGAAGCTCGCCGCTGGCAGCTCCCTCCGTCCCCACCGGCCTGGCAACCACCGGGAGGACCGCACTGGAGTGGCGGATCCATCCCCGCCCTCAGGGCCCCGCGAGGAGCCGCCAGTCGCCGGCGACGACCGCCGGAGTTCCGCCTCCGCTCGGGACAGGGGAAGGAGGGGGAGAAGGACTAGTCAAACCCGACTAGTGGGCCCCTTGGACCCACTGTCAGTGACCCTGCATCTATCCCCGTGGGTTAAGTGAAGGCGTAATCCGCCCAGTACGTTTTCCCCGCTCCGAAAGCGTATTCCCCTCCGAAACGTTTTATTTTCTGTTTTAATTTATATAACAGATTTGACCAGAACTTTGACCGGCTATAACTTTTTAAATATAACTCCAAATGAATTAATTCTTTTTCCTACATCTCTCAAATTTGGTCTAGTTTATTTTAAGATTTATTTCAAAATTTTCCAAACAACTTTTTTGTACTGTTTTTGAGATATGTGTTATTTGCATATTTTTGGAAATAGGATTTTTGGGAGAGAAGGAAGCTTTCAAAAATTTTGGAGAGCACCCCCACCTCTCCACACCATTGAAGGCAAGCATTCTGAATCCCGGCATAATATTTTGGTGTGATCGTTGATACATTTATAACACCACTGCATTTCGAAGAACCTATTATTTCATGTGATATGATCATATGCAAGAGTGCATATTAATGATTTCCATGCTGTTGGAAATGAAGACACTTGTGATGATAATCATCCTCATGTGCCTTGCATGCATACCGGCAGGAACCCGGGAAAACCTCCGCCTTGGGTAGGCATGAGTTTGTCGCCGGTATCCGTCGGGATGGTTATGTTTTGGTATGTCATGGCAAGGTGACATGAGCAGTGACTCTGTTGGTTGAAATATATTCATTATGCTAATCATGCAAGGAATACTTAAACCTCCTGAGTCGACCGTAGATCGAGTCTTGTGCCAGTAACCCCCATACTTGTTTCGTACTACCACTCGTCTCTACAGCAAGTAGAGTACGGTTTAGTAAGTTGTCAACCTCTTCCTAGCACACACCGTACAGAGAGGCCATGGTGGAAGATACCGGTTGTAGCCGGTAGGCATGCCACCTGGTCCGGGGGCATGGGTGTTTCCGGTTGAGACCGAGAGGGGAGGCCACCCCTTAGAGCGCGCGATATAAATTTGATCCCATGCTACGCGAGGTTGTAGCATCCCCACTTAGAGTTTGCTTAACATGTGTCGTGGGTGATTCCAGACACGTGTGAGTTAAGCTGGTGTGTGCAAGTTAGGTGTGTTTTCAATTAAAAGGCCGTGGACGGAATTAGTCTTGATGGACTAGAGGAATCCGTTACTCGTGGGTAAAGAGTACACCCTCTGCAGAGATTAAACCTATTCGAATAGCCGTGTCCATGGTTAAGGATTACAGTCTGGGATGGGTCAAGTGTCGGTCTTAGTGTCGGTCTTCGGAGGTGAAACTATTAACCAGAACTGGAACTACTACTGGTGACTTGTGATAATTATGATTATTATTATTGTTGACTAACCCGTGATATTATTGTCATTATCGAGTATCTCTGGGACGATTCTACCTCCGGGATATTCACTATGATTGTTTATTTTAATGCCCTTTATGTGGTGTCGCTCAGACGCCCGACTGTGGCATTTCTTTTAAAGCCCTTTATGTGGTGTCGCTCAGACGCCCGACTGTGGCATTTCTTTTAAAGCCCTTTATGTGGTGTCGCTCAGACGCCCGACTGTGGCATTTCTTTTAAAGCCCTTTATTTCGTGTCGCTCAGACGCCCGACTGTGGCATTTCTTTTAAAGCCCTTTATGTGGTGTCGCTCAGACGCCCGACTGTGGCATTTCTTTTAAAGCCCTTTATGTGGTGTCGCTCAGACGCCCGACTGTGGCATTTCTTTTAAAGCCCTTTATGTGGTGTCGCTCAGACGCCCGACTGTGGCATTGCTTGTTATTTATTTCATAAATTTTAGTACTGCTATGTTATTGCATTTTTATAAATAACTTGCTTGCACGCATCAGAGTTTCATTTATATTTTGTGACGGATGTCATGAGCATAAAATATTTTCAGCATATCATTGTTATATTTTACCTGTGTTCATAATGTTTGCGAGTACATTCAAAGTACTCACTGGCTTGTCCCTGGCTATTGTCTTGGCCAGATTTTTCTTGCACGGAGAGGAGCGACACGATGACAGCCTCGGAACCTAAGCAATGGAGATAGCAGCCTCGCGAAGTTAGGAGTTAACCTGGTCAGCTGTTCCTGTGGGAAATGGAGTCCCATAGACACTGATGTTTCACAACCGCTTCCGCCATCAATAACTAGAAACCATTTGTTGTACTCACAGGCCAGAACGGTCTTGTACTACATATTTTTGTTTTATTGCTTGTAATTTCTGTATCAAGTTGGAGCCTCATCAGCTAATAGTAATCCTGGGGCTGATGAGCACGACGGTCTTTTCTGGAAATTTAAACCCGGAAAACCGGTAGTGGCAGGGACGAACTCTTAGTCCGGCGCTAGGCATAGAATCGTCGGAGGCGGGCTGCGTTCCATGGGTTCGGCTCGAGTCGGTGATCCGACGCATTTTGTAGACGGTACGCTCCACCGGTCAGTACTTGATCGATGATGAAGGGACCCTCCCATTTGGGCTTGAGCTTGTCCTTTTTCTTGTCCGGCAGGCGTAGAACTAGTTCATCAATGCTGTTAGTCTTGGCCCGTACTTCTCTGCTTTGATATCTTCGGGCCTGCTGCTGATAGAATGCGGAACGAGCCTTCGCGACATCACGTTCTTCCTCCAATGTGTCCAAGCTGTCCTGCCGATCAAGCTCGGCCTCTCTTTCCTCATACATGCGCACTCGAGGTGAGTCATGAATAATGTCACAGGGCAAGACTGCCTCTGCGCCGTATACCATAAAAAATGGTGTGAATCCGGTAGTACGGTTAGGCGTTGTCCGCAGCCCCCAGAGTACGGAGTCGAGCTCCTCGACCCATTGTGTGTCGGATTTGGTGAGTGACCTCACTAGTCTGGGTTTAATGCCGCTCATTATTAGACCATTTGCTCTTTCCACTTGACCGTTGGTTTGAGGGTGATAGACTGACGCATAGTCGAGCTTGATGCCCATATTTTTGCACCATGACTTAACCTCGTCGGCTGTGAAGTTCGTGCCATTGTCGGTGATGATGCTGTGGGGGACTCCGTAATGGTGTACCACCCTTGATATAAAGTCTATCACTGGTCCGGACTCTGCCGTTTTGACCGGTTTGGCCTCTATCCATTTGGTGAATTTATCCACCATGACCAATAGGTATTTTTTCTTGTGGGTTCCCCCTTTAAGGGGTCCAACCATGTCAAGCCCTCAGACCGCGAACGGCCAGGTAATGGGTATGGTTTTGAGGGCAGTGGGTGGCATATGGCTCTGATTAGCAAAGAGCTGACAACCAACGCATCGCTGGACCAAGTCCTGTGCGTCTGCCCGAGCCGTCAGCCAATAAAATCCTGTACGGAATGCCTTTCCTACAAGGGCCCGGGCTGCTGCGTGGTGTCCGCCTAGTCCGGCATGAATTTCAGCCAGGAGGTTTCGCCCTTCTTCTTCGGAGATACACCTTTGAAGGACTCCGGTGGTACTTTTCTTATAAAGATCTCCCTCATGGACCTTGTAGGCCTTCGATCGCCAGACTATGCAGCGGGCCTCATTTTGGTCTTCGGGAAGTTCCTGCCTAAGTAAGTAGGCTAGGAAAGGTTCTGTCCACGCGGCGATTACTGCCATTATGACGTGGGCGGAGGGTGTTATGTCGTCTGCCGAATCACCAGTTGGTGCGGTTTTCTCCGGTTTGTAGCTACCGGGCTCCTCTTCCCATAGTACGGATGGCTTGATGAGCCGTTCCAGGAAGATATTTGGAGGGACAGCATCACGTTTCGCACCGATGCGTGCCAGGACGTCGGCCGCTTGGTTATTATCTCGGGCTATGTGATGGAATTCGAGTCCTTCAAACCGAGCTGACATTTTTAGGACAGCGTTGCGATATGCTGCCATTTTCGGATCCTTGGCGTCGAAGTCTCCATTTATTTGGGATATTGCAAGGTTTGAGTCCCCGCGCACCTCTAGGCGTTGAATGCCCATGGAGACCGCCATCCGGAGACCATGTAACAGGGCCTCGTATTTGGCTGCATTGTTGGAGTCCATGTACATTATTTGAAGTACATACTGGACTGTATCTCCGGTGGGGGACGTCAGTACGACGCCAGCCCCCAGTCCGGCCAACATTTTGGAGCCGTCGAAATGCATAGTCCAATTGGAGTATGCGCCGTACTCTTTAGGGAGTTCGGCTTCAGTCCATTCGGCGACGAAGTCAGCCAAAACTTGTGACTTTATAGCTCATCGAGGTTTGTAAGTGATGTCGAATGGTAAGAGATCAATGGCCCATTTTGCTATCCTGCCCGTTGCGTCGCGGTAATTTATAATGTCATTGAGTGGTACCTCAGAGGCCACTGTTATCGAGCACTCTTGAAAGTAGTGCCGGAGCTTTCGAGACGCCATGAACACCGCATATGCTATCTTCTGATAGTGCGGGTAACGGGATTTGCAGGGGGTTAACACAGTGGATACATAATACACTGGTTTTTGAAGAGGGAATTTATGCCCTTCTGTCACTCGTTCGACGACGAGCACTGCGCTTACAACTTGATGTGTTGCTGCGATGTATAACAACATTGGTTCGCCCAGAGTGGGCGCAGCCAGGACCGGATTTGTTGCCAGTATGGCCTTTATTTCCTCGAGTCCGGCAGTGACAGCATCCGTCCATTCGAAGTGTTCGGTGCGCCTGAGGAGGCAATAGAGGGGCAACGCCTTTTCTCCTAAACGGGAGATAAAGCAGCTTAATGCTGCCACGCATCCTGTTAATTTTTGTATTTGTTTGAGGTCTTTTGGAATATCCAACTGTGACAGAGCTCGGATTTTGGCCGAATTTGCTTCAACTCCTCTACCGGATACAATGAAGCCCAGCAGCTTTCTGGCTGGTACGCCGAAAACGCATTTTTCCGGATTCAGCTTGATGTCATATGCTCTGAGGTTGTCGAATATGAGCCTCAAATCATCTACTAAAGTTTCGACGTGTTTTGTTTTGACGACTACGTCGTCTACGTATGCCTCGACTGTTTTGCCGATCTGGGTGGCCAGACATGTTTGAATCATGCGCTGATATGTTGCGCTAGCGTTTTTGAGTCCGAAGGGCATCGTGTTGAAGCAGAATGGTCCATATGGAGTGATAAATGCCGTTGCGGCTTGGTTTGCTTCCGCCATCTTGATTTGATGATAGCTAGAGTATGCGTCCAGGAAGCACAACGAATCGTGCCCTGCTGTGGCGTCGATAATTTGATCGATGCGGGGGAGAGGGAAGGGATCCTTTGGGCAAGCTTTATTGAGGTCCTTAAAATCGACACAGAGGCGCCAGGATTTATCCTTCTTTGGTACCATCACCAAATTTGCTAACCAGTCCGGATGTTTGATATCTCTAATGAATCCGGCTTCCAATAGTTTGGCTAGCTCTTCTCCCATTGCCTATCTTTTGGGCTCGGAAAATCGTCGGAGAGCCTGTTTGACTGGCTTGAATCCTTTTAGGATGTTGAGGCTGTGTTCTGCCAACCTGCGAGGGATTCCGGGCATGTCTGAAGGATGCCAGGCGAAGATATCCCAATTTTCCCGAAGGAATTCGCGCAGTGCGGCGTCTACTTCGGGGTTCAACTGTGCCCCAATGGAGGCCGTCTTTGTTGGGTCCGTTGGATGGACCTGGAATTTTATTATCTCGTCTGCTGGTTTGAAGGAGGTGGACTTGGATCTTTTATCGAGTATCACATCGTCCCTGTTCACCGTAGAGCGCAGCGCGGTGACTTCCTCTGCCGCTAAGGCTTCGGATAGTGCCTCGAGGGCTAGTGCGGCTGTCTTGTTTTCGGCGCGGAGTGCTATGTCCGGATCACTAGCGAGAGTGATTATTCCGCTGGGCCCAGGCATTTTAAGCTTCATGTACCCGTAATGAGGTATTGCTTGAAAAATTGTGAATGCCTCTCGTTCTAATATGGCGTGATACCCACTGCTGAACGAGGCCACATGGAACGTGACTTCTTCGGATCTATAATTGTCCGGAGAGGCGAACACCACATCGAGTGTGATTTTTCCGGTGCAGCGCGCTTCCCGACTAGGGATTATTCCTCTAAAGGTTGTGCTGCTTCGCTCAATACGGCTCCAATCGATTTCCATTTTTCGTAGAGTTTCCTCATAAATGAGGTTTAGTCCGTTGCCGCCATCCATGAGGACTTTTGTCAGTCGAGAGCCGTCCACTATGGGACTAAGTACCAGTGCGGCTGGGGCTCTGGTTGTTCGGAATGTGGGCTCGTCGCTGCCATTGAAGGTAATGGCTGTGTCGCTCCATGGATTTGCTGTTGCTACTTGGTAGACTTCGGCGAGTTCGCGGATTGATCGTTTTCGCATATTATTTGATGCGAAAGTCTCGAAGACTGTTGATACCGTGCTGGTATTGTTGGAGTGGTTTCCCAGAGCTAGAAGCTCTTCGCCACATTTGGCCACCTGCCGTAATATCCAACATGCTCGCAGGCTATGTGTTGGGACGGCTCCCTCTGTATTATGAAGCTTACAGGGTCCATTAAGCCATCCCTCCAGCACGGTTCCGTTTCCCTGATTGGGTTTTTGTTTTTTTGTTTTTGCACCTGGGGCCTGAGTGTAAGGCGCCCTTTTACTGCGGACTGGGTTTGGGGCCAGATTATCCCAAAATTGATTTTCGGTTTTCCGGAAACTCTCCATCGCACAGTACTTTCGTACAATGGATGCTAGATCGGTGAAGCGCATAATTTTGCGACGATCGATGGCGTTTAGTATTCCCTTGTCCGTGCAGTTATTGCGGAAGATTGAAATTGCATTTTCCTCTCGGCAGTCCTTTATCCTGTCCATAACCAGGAGGAATCTGGCCCAGTAGTGATGTACTGTTTCTGTAGGCTCTTGCCGTATTAGAGATAGATCGCATATGTCTGGGCGGGTGGGTGGAATAAAATCCGGATCCCTGCCCATCTTGAGGCTCAAAGGCCATGGGGTTTCCGAATTCGGAAGTGTGGTTTGCTGGGGACAATCCAGCGAGTCCGGGGCGATGCATGATTTTAAGTTCGATGCTCGATTGAAGTCCGTCCCTCCGCGGGAATCCGGCATGGAGGGTTCGGGAATCCGGACATGAATTGTTTTCAACACTGGCAAAGAGTTGTCGTATTGCTCTTCCGCCACTGCGACGTGGTGGGTGGCCTGGGGAGAGTTAATCTCTCTCAGACCGGTTTTAAGCCCAATCTGGTTGTAGTCCGTAGCGACTCCCAGGGCGGCGATGCGATCCAAGAGCTCGTTAACAGACGAGAGCTCTATTGGATCTAACTGTTCGGCAGCTTTAGGGCTGACGTGAAGATTGCTTTCGACGACTTGAGAAGTCATTGCCGAAGCGGCGGCCGAACAGGATGTCATGAGAAAACCACCAAGCCGGATAGTTTGGCCGGCGGTCAAGGCCCCTCCGGCGAAAATACCATCTTTGAAGACGGGTGGAGGCATCCGCTCTATCGGTGACGACACAGAGGAACTCTCAATGAAAGCACCAATGTCGGTGTCAAAACCGGCGGATCTCGGGTAGGGGGTCCCGAACTGTGTGTCTAGGCGGATGGTAACAGGAGATGAGGGACACGATGTTTTTACCCAGGTTCGGGCCCTCTCGATGGAGGTAAAACCCTACGTCCTGCTTGATTAATATTGAGGATATGGGTAGTACAAGAGTAGGTCTACCACGAGATCAAGGAGGCTAAACCCTAGAAGCTAGCCTATGGTATGATTGTTGTAATGTATGTTGTCCTACGGACTAAATCCCTCCGGTTTATATAGACACCGGAGAGGGCTAGGGTTACACAGAGTCGGTTACAATGGTAGGAGATCCACATATCCGTATTGCCAAGCTTGCCTTCCACGCCAAGGAAAGTCCCATCCGGACACGGGACGGAGTCTTCAATCTTGTATCTTCGTAGTCTTGGAGTCCGGCGGACATTGATAGTCCGGCTGTCCGGACACCCCCTAGTCCAGGACTCCCTCACTCGTCCTCCGTCCGCCATGGCTCGGCTAGATTAGCCCGAAGCCGAGCTTCCCCCTCCTCTTCTCCACCACCAGCGACCTCCATCACCACCCTGGAGCCACCCCATCACCTCATCCCCTCCCCGGTGGCTCTATTCTTTGAGTTTGCCGGAGCCCGAAGGCCTCGTCCGCCATCGCCCGTGTCGCCATCGCCCTGCTCCACCCCGCCATCCGTGGATGGGCCCTGGAGATGGCTGGAGTCCGCTGAATCCATCCATAGCCGAAGCCTCACCGGAGATGCCCGTAGCACCGGCAATCCCCGTCGGAGCAGCCGGCCACGCCTCTGCTCTGCTCCGTCGGGTGGAAGAAGAAGGAGGCGGGAGGAGAGCGTTGACCAGGCGCGTGGACCCCACGGCCCACCTAGCAGCGAGACGGAGCCGGCCCCGCGTTGACCATCCCCTGCCATGTCAGATAAGTGAAAGCATAATTCTGTTTTAGGTTTTCGCTGACTGAAAGCGTATTTCTAACTTTGCGTTTCTGCCTTATCCACTCAGGGACTTGTTTGTGATGAAATTTTTATAGAAAAGTCCCTGAACTGCAACCCTCCACAACTTTTTATGCGTAACTCCAAATGAGGTGATTCCAAAGCCTACTTCTTCGTTTCGTCGAGCCTGTTCTGTTTGTTTCATTTTCACTATGGTTTGACACTGTGAAAATGACCATTTTCCCCCTGCCCTTATTCAGCACCCTCCGAGAGAGTACGATTTCCGGTGATTCATTTTGCGAGTTTCCCGCACTTCTCCCTCGGTGATTTCTTCCACCCCAGGAAAGCCACACCCTCTATTTGCTCCACTATAATGCAGTGACATGGTTTCACTTATTTGAACTTGGTTAAAATATGGTTTTAGCTACTTGTGATCTGTGTATGGCCTTTTCTCGGAGTATTATTTTTGATCTTGTGGATGCCATGCTATTGGTTGGATTACTAGGAGTTATGTTTGTAGTTGATGAGTATCATGTTGCCATTGGAGTATTAGTGGCTGATATTATGATTGTTTCATGATGATATCTGTTAGTATTACTTTGGATGTCATGCTACCTTTGGATTCTTAGTGGTTAGTATGATTATTTTCATGATGCTAGTTGATGTTCTGTTGCTTGGAGTATTATTTTCGGAGATGATGGTTACATGTGGATCATAGCTGGATAGCTTTATTCTTGTTATTGGAGTAGTAGGATTATTGTTTCGGATTCGTCATGATAGTAGTGTTATGTTATCCTCAGAGTATTTTGGTATGATGATATTATGCTTGGATTATTTGTTGAATATTTCTATGACTTGGATTATAGTTTGACAGTTGATATCGGAGTATCAGTTATGTCGGGGGTTGGGTGCGACATATGCCAAAGGATGGCTTATCATAGTGGGGGCGAGTAGAACGTTGCCGGTGCCTGGAAACGGGACGAGGCGAAGACATCCATGCCGGCGGATCTTACCCAGCTTCAGGGATCTCCGAGGAGATAACACCCCTACTGCTGCTCTGCGGGGTCTCCGCATGGTCACTAAGGCAAAGTGAGTACAAGGTCGCTCCTTGAGCTATTTCTGGAGGTAGGAGAAGGCAAGGCTAGCTCTCTCCTCCCTATATGATCTGGTCTAGTGCTAATGGATTCGAACCCTTTGCATGGGTGCCCTGGGGGTTTATATAGGCCTACCCCCCAAGGGTACAATGATAAAACCAGCTGGGTGCGGGTCCCAGCCGTCTGTCTCTCAGGCCGCCGTCTTCTCCTCCGACTACTGGGGCCCGCCGACTGGTGGGTCCCGCTGACTTTCCTGGTACGGGGCCGACAGCCCTTATCCGCCGCGGGCGGGTCTTGCCAGGTGCAGATTACTGTAGCCGTGCTTCTAATGACGCTGGCTTGGTCATGGGGTCATGGCAACAGTGCCGCCGCCTGACGGGCGATCACTGTTGCCATTCCCCGTCGTGTCTGGTTAATGGCGTGTGGGGCCCGTGGGAGGGGCCGGCCGACTCCCGGGGGCCGACTCCCAACGGGTCCGTCTCGTGGCGCTCTTGCCATCTTCAGTACTCCCGTTGACTGGTGGGACCCACCGTCTCTGGGTCATACAGATAGGCCATCGTGGGCACAGGGCTCTGCCCCAAGGGCTGATGTCAGGGCCGGCATGGCAACAGTGCCGCGCCGGACGGAGATCTCCATCGGTACGGCGCACTGTGGCCATGCCTGCCCTTAATTAACAGGGTGGTTGGAGTTGCAGGCCGACTCCCTATAGCCGGCCTCTCCGGAGGTCGCCGGCTAGGAGTTGGCTTATCTTGGAGTCACCTATGGGTCTCGGCTTATCTTGGAGTCGCCTTTGGGACTCGGCTCGTCTTGGAGTCGCCTCTGGGACTTGGCTCAGCTTGGAGTCGCCTCTGGGAGTCGGCTCGTCTTGGAGTCGCCTCTGGGACTCGGCTCGTCTTGGAGTCGCCTCTGGGACTCGAGGGGCGCAGCCTGCCCCGATGTCTTGAAAGGTTCTGGGACTCGGGTTAGCCTACCCGTGGCCCATTACTTCGACAGTAGTCCCCGAAGCTGGTGAGGATCCGAGGGTGACATGTCGTGGGGCCTCAACAATTTCATCCTTCTGGTGGTGGAATTCAGGCCTCGCTTGCCGTCTTCCTTCATGCCGACTATCTGGAGTCAGAGCCGTAGAGGGCCGTCCTGCCCCCTAAGGAGTTTGAAAGTCACGGCGGGAACCAGGCGGCGTGCCTGATATGCTTCCCGCGGTTGCTCACCGCGGGCCCGTCGCGCGGCGCCACGTGGCAGGGATAGTCTGCCTACCCACGCGTGCGACGGGACAGGCCGTCAGGCGGGGCCCGCCACTATCGCGCCTCGGCACGCGAACGGATCCGTTGCGGCCGTGCGGACGGTTGGGTTTCCCACGTCATTACTGTGTGCAGTAACTTCATGGGGTAAATCATGGGGGGCGTGGGGTCCCGTGCATAGTTAATCCCACGCCCGCCCCATCGGCTTCTCAGCCTATGGGCCTATAAGTAGGCGGGGGGGGGGGGGGGGGAGCGGGACGGCGAAGCACACGCGCCCATTCCTCCCTGCTCCCCCGCCTTCTCTTGTTTCCTCTTGCCGCCGTCGCCTCAAACCACGCCACGCCCGCAGCAATGAGTTCTTCCTCCGCCGCCGCGGCTCCTGCCGTGTGCTCCGGCGTGTGGGACAGCTCCGAGATGGACGACGACCTCATCGAGCTCCTCCGCAAGACGTGTCGGATCCCCGGCGCGAACCTGGTGCGAGCCCGTGCCGCGCTGGCGAGGGAGATAAGGTCGGCGCCGGAGGAGGGCGAGCGGGTCATATTCCGCTCGCACCTCATGCGCGGCCTGGGGCTGCCGGCGAGCGGTTTCTTCTGCTCCTTCTTGGAGTTCAACGGGCTCTAGCCGCACCACCTTACTCCGAACACGGTGGTGCTGCTGGCCGCCTTCGCCACCCTGTGCGAGGGCTTCATCGGCGTTCTCCCCACCATCGAGCTGTGGGGAGAATTCTTCCAGTCCAAGCTCGGCACGCATGTCGCCGGCGTGCCGGCTCAGTGCGGCGCCTTCATCACGATGCGAAGGTCGACCGCCGACAATCCATTCCCCTCCATCCCGCTGATTAAGTCGGTGAAGATGTGGCAGCGGTCGTACTTCTACGTGAAGAACATCGCCCCAGAAGGCGACTGGGTCAATCTGCCGCCCTACGAAGCCGGCGCGCCGGCTGGAAGGCTAACCAGCTGGTCCCACCGGGTCAAGACGCTGACTCCCGCAGGTGCCGCCGCCGTCGCGCGACTCCGAGTGCTGACGCAGTCGGAGGGCTTGGTTGGGGCCGACTTGCTGGCCGCCTTCGTGGCGCGCCGAGTCCTCCCACTCCAAGGCCGACCTTATCTGATCAGTCAGATGAGCGACCACCGGGACCTGAGTCGGATGTGCACCAGGGACATGCCCCACGCGGAGGTGGCGAACATGGTGAACCACATCGTGAACTGCGAGCTCGTGGCGGACTGGCAGTTCGGCAAAGAGCCGTACTCGCGCGCCAACCCCCCGCCAGTGGTAAGTTGTATTTTTTGTTCTTCTGTTTTTCTTCTGCAGCCGAATCCGACTTCTGATCCTCTTGGTTTCTTCGAGTCAGAACCCCCTCATCCAGCCGGCAGCCGGTGCCTCGGGACTGCCCCATGAGTTCGTCCCCGACCAAGCGGAGAGCGACGTCGACGACCCCAACTTGGGGGCGGCAGCGATGGAGGCCGACGCCGAAGGCGGAGGAGGAGGAGCGGAAGGCGGCTTAAGGCCCTCGGCCACCTTCGCCGACTGGCCTGATGACGACGCCAAAGGGGAAGTCGCCCCGCGCCACCAATTGAAGATCGACCAGCCAGGCGCGAGTTCCTTCGCCGGCTTGGCCGGTCAAGTCTGCGCGAAGAAGCGCCGGGCCGGGCCGAGTTCGCTCGGCGGCAGACCGAAGAAGTTCGAGCGGGTGGCCGCCGCGACCAAGCGGGAAGAGGCGGTCGCGAACGCCATGCCACTCGTCGGCTTCCGCAAGGAAGTAAAACGGCCGCCACTCGTCTCTGCGTAAGTGCTCCGTTTTTGACTTGCTTTCCTTTATCGAATCTCGTCATAATTTCTTACATGCCTTCCCCACTTTAGGGCCCCCCTTTCCCTTGAGAGGGTCACCGTCCCCTCCGTCATGGGGTTGGCCGGACGTCCACGAATACTCGGCGGATTGACCCCGCCGCCGACCTTCGGGAGGCGACGGAGCAAAACGCGCAGGAGAAGCGCGACGAGGAAGAGGCCGACCGTCTGGAGAAGGCGGAGGCCAAGAAGGCGGCGGCCTCCGCCCAGAAGAAGCTGGAGGAGGCCGAAGCCACTGTCGCGGCAAGACAGCGGGCTGAGGAGACCACGCACCGCCAATCAGCGTTGCTCGTCATCTCGCTGAACTCTGCACCGCCGCCCCTGGAGTTGACGGGGCACACTGGAGAAGCCGGCGGGGAGAACTCCATCGTGGAGAAGGACGGCGGCGAGGCCTCCGCGTCGGGCACGGCCGCGCCGCCACCGCCGCCTCCGCCGCTGGCTGGGAGTACACATGGTAAGCAGCCGGCGGACCCGCCGGTGCCGCCGACTGAACACGAGGCCGTGGCAAAGCTGCTCCTTCAAGTCGCCTCGCCAGCGCGCCGCCGCCTTGAGAAGGCGATTTTGGCGCCACGCCCCTTGGAGGCCGGCGCCGCCAGCTCGGCCATCCCAGACGCCGAGGCGACAAGCGCCGCGCCTGCTGGGTGGGTGCAAGGATGCGGCAACGGTCCGCTAAACCAGGCGCTCCTGGACGTCCAGGCGAAGCTGCGAGCTGAGGGTGACGCCATCCAGGGCTGCACCAAGGCGCATCTGGCGTCGCGAGCAGCTATCCGGGTATGCTTTCTTTTTTGACTTTGCTTTTTCCTCGTTGTTCTCTGTGGGGGCGCGCTAGCGCACCCACTGGGTGTAGTCCCCGAGTTTTGGGCCGGCTGCTGAGAAGGCGGCCCGGAACTCCATCTGGCAAGTTCCTCATATTTATCTTTGTCTAAAATCCTTGTTACAGGAGTATCACAACCTTCGCATCACTGCCTTCAACCGCAACGTTGAGCAGCTGGGGAAGCGGACTGCCAACTTGTCGTAGAGCCGGAGTGAGTCCTTTTTCGCGGGGGTGCGCTGGCACACCGTGGGCTGTAGTCCCCGAGATTCGGGCCGACTGCTAAGCAGTCGGGCCGGATCTTCCTGGCGACCTTCTTTGTTGACGACTTAACGTCTTTTTCCTTTGTTCTTCAGAGGCCAATGCCGTTCTTCAGGAGCAGCTGGGCGAGGCCAACACTGCTTTGCACGCTAAGGGGGAGGAGTGCAACAAACTCGCCACAGAGCGCGAACTACTGGCTGCACAGCTGGCGGAGCAGAAGGAGCTTCTCAAGAAGGCACAGGACGAGGCAGAGAAGAGAGAGACCGCTCTCCTGGCCGAGTTCGAAAGCGAGCGCTCCTCCTGGACCGACAAGGAGGCGATGCTGACCTCCGGCTTCCATGAGATCGAAGACATCATCGACGGTGAGTTTCTTTGCTTTCTTTCTTTGAGCCGCTGACTGTAAGTTAGGCCGACTCCTGACTCTTTCTTTTGCTTCTTTTTTGTTTTGGCAGATTTCTTCCCTGGCCACTTGCAGGCGGTCACTCGAGCCATCGAGGCTGATCGCGAGGCGCGGAGGGCAAATGGCACGGAGATCGCCGCCAACGCCCCCCTGACCATCGACGAGCAGCTCCTGAGCATCGAGACTCGTCTGCGGCCGGCCCATCAGCTACTGCGCCGGCTTCAACGTGTCGGTGCTCAGGCAATTGCCACCCTGTGGCCAGACATGCCGGTTTTGCGCACTCCCAGTCGGACCGCCGACTAGCTGGAGGTCGCGGCAGGCCGTCTTGAGGCCTGGAAGGGTTCCTCGGCCCGGGCTGGAGCATGCCGGGCCTTGGAATTCGTCAAGGCTTGGTATCCAGGGCTGGACCTGGACCGGTTGGACGCGTTCCGGTCAAAAGCCCAGGCAGAGCTGGTGGCTGTGGAAGGCGCCCTCGTCGAGCGTGCTGTGGCGATGGCCGATTACACAGACACCAGCGTCTTCGTTCCTGAGGGGGCCGCAAACGGCGAGGAGGCGCCGCCGGAGTGGTTCGGGATGAACCCGAACTACGACGAGGACTCGGTGGAGGTGATCGGCTCCAGCGCCGAGGAGGAAGGCGAGGCGGAGGACGGAGGCGAGACGGAGGCGCCAGAAGACGGAGCGGGCGACCAGCCTCAGCTCGACCACGCCTCTAGCAACGAACCGCGTCCGACTGAGCCGGCCGCCGCCGCAGACGATCAAGCCGAGACTGCCCAGCCGGCCACCCCGGCGCCTGACACCGCCGTCTCCACCGACCCTCCGAACCCGTCTGCCGCTTCTTAGGCTACCGTCTTGTATTTATTTTATCAGCTTTAATAGTCTTTTGAAAGAACTTGTTAACTTGCACAATTCCACCTGCGGGGTGTATTTTGAACTTGGCCAAGGGCCTATGTTATGTAAATATTTATCCGAATACTATCTTTCCTTGCTCATTGCTCTTTTTGGCTTTTTCCTTTGCCGCCTTCCCTCAGTCGCCGCCTTGCCAAACGGATGACTGCTCTGCGGACTGTTGCTGGGTCAACTGCTTGGCTACCTTAGGGAAGGCAAGTACTTGGCCTTTTATAGAGTCTTTTAACAAGTTGGATAGAAGGCGGCAAGCCGACTATTCAAGAGTCGGCTCTGCGAAGAGAGGCTGGAAGCCAGCTTGGGCTATGCTTATGCTTTGAGTCCTTAGCCATTTTTCGTGTGGGCGCTCATTCTTCCTTACTCTCTGCCCACCAACAGTCGCTCTGCGACCTGCGGCTTCTGACAGGAGACGGCTTAAGCGCCGCACACTACTTGTCCGACTGCAGGAAGCATTTCATAGTGCAAGACGGCGAGTCCCCGGGCCGACTAGTCGAACCCGATGCCAAGCGGCATAACAAAGAGTAGCACACTCGAAGGCATAATTCTTATCATACAGATAACAAAAAGAGAAGTCCCCGAGCTCGTCTCGGGGGGCCCAAAGTCTCGGTACTTTAATACAAAGGATAGCATGGTACATACTTCATCAACTGTAAAATCTTCGGAGAAGATTTGCATTCCATGGCCGTTCCGACTCTTTGCTGGAGTCGTCCCTCTTGCGTGCTCGGGGCTTCTGGGCATCGATTAGGTAGTAGGAGTCGTTGCCCAGCACTTTGCTGATGATGAAGGGGCCTTCCTAAGGCACCGACAGCTTGTGCTGGCCGGCTGTTCGCTGGATCAGTCGGAGCACAAGGTCGCCCTCTTGGAAAGATCTCGGCTTGACCTTCCTATTGTAGTATCGGCGCAGGCTCTGCTGGTAGATGCTGGACCGGCTGAGTGCCAACAGCCGGCCCTCTTCCAGCAGATCGACGTCGTCTTGACGTGCTTATTCTGCTTCCTCCTCGGTGTACATGGTGACTCGCGGAGAGTCAAACTCTATGTCCGTCGGGATGATGGCTTCAGCACCGTAGACGAGGAAGAAAGGCGTGAAGCCGGTTGACTTGTTTGGAGTCGTGCGCAGACTCCAGAGGACGGCTGGCAGCTCCTCAAGCCAGCAGCCGGCCGAACGCTCAAGTGGTTCTACCAGTCGAGGCTTGATGCCAGATAGGATGAGGCCGTTCGCTCGCTCCACCTGGCCGTTTGACTGTGGGTGGGCAACGGACGCTAAGTCCAGTCGGATGCCCTGCATCGCGCAGAAACAAGCCAAGGCGCCTTTGGCAAAAATTGTGCCATTGTCGGTGATGATGTTGTGCGGTATGCCGTACTGAACTGTGATGTCGGCGATGAAAGTCACTGCAGTCGGACCATTCAACTTCTTGATGGGCTTTACTTCTATCCACTTGGTGAACTTGTCCACCGCGATAAGTAAGTGAGTTAGGCCGCCTCGTGCCGTCTTGAATGGTCCCACCATATCCAGGCCCAAAACCGCAAAGGGCCAGGCGATGGGGATGTTCTTGAGTGCAGAACTGGCTGAAGCGGCTTGGAGCGGAACTTCTGGCACCCCTTGCATTTTTGGACTAATTCATTGGTCTCTTCTAGGGCAGTTGGCCGGAAGAAAATGTGCTGAAAGGCTTTGGCGACGAGTGCTCTTGAAGCCGCATGGTGGCCGCACTCGCCTTGATGGATGTCTCTGAGAATTGCTTGGCCTTGCTCTGGCTCAACGCAGCGCTGGTAGACACCAGTGATGCTGCGCCTGGCCAGCTCTCTGTTGATTATCGTGTAGGCTGCCGCTCGGCGTTGCACTTGCCGAGCCAAGATTTCATCGGTTGGCAATTCCTTGCTCACTAGAAACTTGAGCATGGGCTGTGCCCATGAGGGTGCTGCTACTTCTTCGACTGCCACCAGTGCGACTTGGACGACGGCGGCTGGGCTGGGAGGCGGCAGGCTGGAGTCCACGGCCGCTTGTTGGATCGATGAAGTCCCCGGGCCGACTGGCGCAGTCCCAGGGCCGACTGATGCAGTGCCCGGGCTGAGCTCTGGAGTCTTCGGGCTGGTTTCCGCAGTCCCCGGGCCATCTTCGACTGCGATTTTCTTGGAGCCGTCTATAAGAATTCTCGTGCCGTGTGCTGGGGCTCTTGAGTCGGATCCGACTTCTTCGGGGGGAGCCGGCACAAAGATTGAGTCTGATTCCGGTGAAGGCTTGATAGACGGCTTGAGGAGGCGCTGAACAGCGACGCCGGATGGTATCGCTTGGCGGGTGGAGCCGACTCATGCCAAGGCGTCTGCTTGGTCATTGTCATTTCTTGGCACGTGAAGGAACTCGCACCCCTCGAAGTATCCGCTGATTTGCTGCACCAGGAAGCGATAGCTCGCCATGTTTGCATCTTTGGCGTCCCAGTCGCCAGATGACTGCTGGACCACCAAATCGGAGTCACCATAGCACAGGATCCGGCGAATGCCGAGTTCTTTGGCAAGCCAGAGCCCGTGAATGAGCGCCTCGTATTCGGCGACGTTGTTGGAGGTGGCGAAATGGATCTGCAGCGCATACTTGAGCTTGTCGCCTTTAGGAGAGGTGAGGACGACGCCGGCTCCCAAGCCGGTGCGCATCTTGGAGCCGTCGAAATGCATCCGCCAATGGGTGGAGTCGGGCGCTGGCGGCAGGTACTGGGTTTCGGCCCAGTCGACGAGGAAGTCGGCCAGTGCTTGCGACTTGATGGCGGTGCGGGGCTGGTAGTAGATGATGTAGGGAGCCAACTCTATGGCCCATTTGGCCACTCGGCCAGAAGCATCTCGGCTCCCAATGATCTCGGCCAGCGGGGCTGTGCAAATCACAGTGATTGGATGCTCTTGAAAGTAAGGCTTGAACTTCTTGGCGGCAAAGTGCACGCCGTAGCACATCTTCTGGTAGTGGGGGTAGTTCTGCTTGGAGGTCGATAGTACCTCGCTCAGGTAATATACCAGTCTCTGGACAGGGAGCGCCTTGACTTCCTCCTTTCTCTCGACTACAATGACTGTGTTGACTACCCGGCTGGTGGCGGCAATGTATAGGAGCATGGGCTCTTTAGGAGTTGGAGCCGCCAGCACAAGGGGAGTAGTCAACATCTTCTTTAGCTGGAGAAATGCTTCATCCGCCTTGTGGTTCCACTCGAAAAAGGTGGTCTTCTTCATCAGCTGGTACAAAGGGAGAGCCTTCTCGCCCAGCCGACTAATGAATCGGCTGATGGACGCCAAACAGCCGGTGAACTTCTGCACATCTAGTAGTCGGCTGGGTACCTCCATCCTCTCGATGGCCTTGATCTTCACAGGGTTGCACTCTATGCCGCGTTCAAAGACCAGGAAACCAAGGACTTGGCCGGCTAGTACTCCGAAGACGCACTTCTTAGGGTTGAGCTTGATCTGCAATCAGCGCAGGTTCTCAAAGGTTTCTTTGAGGTCTTCCATCAGTGTCCCATGATTTTCCGTCTTCACCACTACGTCATCCACGTAGACGTGGGCGTTTCTGCCGAGTTTCTTGAGGATGCACTTCTGCATGCAACGCTGAAAGGTGGCGCCGGCATTCCTCAAGCCGAATGTCATGGTCAGGTAGCAGAAGGCTCCAAACGGCATGATGAAGGCAGTCTTCAGTCTATTTGCCGGGCTCAGTTTGATCTGGTGATAACCTGAGTATGCATCTAAGAAGCTCAACAGCTCGCATCCGGCTGTGGAGTCTATCACCTGATCAATTCTCGGCAGAGCAAATGGGTCCTTGGGGCAAGCTTTGTTGAGGCTCGTGTAGTCAATACACATCCGCCACTGCTTGTTCTTCTTCAACACCTGGACCGGGTTTGCCAACCATTCTGGAAAAAATACTTCCATAATGAAGCCGGCTGCCAGGAGCCGGGCTATCTCCTCTCCAACAACTCTTCTCTTCTCTTCAGACAGGCGGCGCAAGGGCTGCCTGACGGGCTTCACATCAGGTCAGACATGTAACTTGTGCTCGGAGAATTCCGTTGGTACACCTGGCATGTCTTTTGGGGACCATGCAAAGATGTCTCGATTCTCACGGAGGAAATCGACGAGCTCGCCTTCCTATTTGCTGTCAAGGTTTGCACCTATGACAGCGTACCTCTCTGGGTGCTCCGGGTCCAAGGGTCTCTTCTTGGTCTCTTTGGCCGGCTTGAACGAGCCCTCAGCTTCCGACTCCTTGGGGTCGGGCAACATCTCCGGCTGCTTGCCGGCCATCGCCACAACCCGATCAAGAAGTCGCTTCTCAGCTGCGATCACCAGATACTTGGCCAGCCGATTGCTCTCAGCCGCGCAAGCGGACGACTTTCTGTAGTCGCCGGCTATGGTCAGAATTCCCTTAGAACTCGGCATCTTTGTCTTGAGGTAGGCGTAGTGGGGGACCGGCATGAACTTGGCCAAAGCTGGTCGGCCAAGCAACGCGTGGTACGGGCTTTCGAGGTCCACCACTTCAAACCAAACTGGCTCTCGGCGGAAATGATCTTTGTCTCCAAAGAGGACGTCTATCAGGATCTTGCTCATTAGTGAGTAGGAAAGGCCAGGTACAATGCCGTGGAACACCGTCCGGCTGCTCTGAAGCTGTCTTTGCTTGATTCCTAACTTCTCCATGGTATCCTTGTACAGGATGTTGATGCTACTGCCTTCGTCTATCAGCACTCGCGAGAAGCGAGCGTCCCGCCTATCTGTGGCTAAGGTGGCACTCAAAACCAGGGCGTAGGAGCCTGGATTCGGCATCACCTCTGGGTGATCAGCTCTGCTCCAACTGATAGGCTTCTCGGACCAATACATAAACTCTGGGGTATCTGATGCTACTGCATTTACTTCTTGCTGCTGCAGCTACCTGCTGCGTCGATCGTCATCCACACTGGTGAACACCCCATAGGCTCCGTGCTCTTCTGGATACTCATCTCATACTGCGCCGACTGGCCTGACAGCCGGCTGCTGGGGCGGCGGTGGAGGCGGCGGCCCAGCAGGCGGGGGAGGAAGGAGGCCGTCTCCCTTGGCGATTCTGGTGAGCCAGTGGCACTTTTGGGTGGTATGATTTGATGGCTTCGCGCCGCTGTGGAACTTGCAGGGACCGTCTAGAGTCTGCTCGTAAGAGAAGGCCGGCAACCAGTTGGACTTGCCGCCTTTCTGTCGCTTGGTCGGAGGCTGCCCCTCCGGCTGTTGGTCTTCGACTGTCGCAACCTGCCGACTGCTGGAAGTCGGCTGTGAGGCCTTGCGCTTGTTATTGTTCTGTTTTTGTCGCCGACTGGCGTCTCCAGCCGGAGTTCTAGGAGCCTGAGGGGCCGTTTCGCTAGTCGCACTAACTTGGATCTCCGTCTTCATGGAGGAGTCAGCCGTGGCGTACTTGTGTGCTATGATCAGCAGCTCATCGAGGGTCTACGGCTCGTCGCAGAGGAGCTTGTGCTTGAGGAGGGTGCCTTCTCTGCACCCGGTGGTGAAGTACTCGATAGCCTGCACCTTGTGCACGCCCTCGCAGGAGTTCCGAAGCTCGGCCCAGCGCGTGAGGTAGTCGCGTGTTGACTCATCGGGGCCTTGCACGCAGAGGGAGAGCTGGCGAGGCTTGGGAGGTTGCTTGTACGTGCTTGTGAAGTTGCGGACGAAGGCTTCGGTGAAGTCAACCCAGCTGTTGATGCTGCAGGGCTTCAGACTATTCAATCATGTCCGGGGCCATGCCCTGGAGCATGAGTGGAACATACTTCACGGCAACACGCTTGTTGTCGTTCGCTATGTTGACGGTTGTGGAGTAGTCAACTAGCCAGTCTTCCGGCTACACGGAGCCGGTGTACTTGGGTGTGTCTCGGGAGAGCGTGAATCCTTTGGGAAAGGGCTCGTCTCGGATACGAGGTCCAAAGCAGGGCGGACCCAACACGTCTTCTTCTTCTAGCGCCAGGGATCGGTGGAGTCGGTCGATCCGGTGGCGGGCGTCGTTCTCTCCGACTCCCTCTCGGCGGCCAAGGCGGCCACCGAGAGTCGGATGCTCGACGGGTGGCAGGGAGACTCGCCTTTGTCTTCGTGGTGGAGGAGGTAGATAGTCGCCCTGCCGTTCCACTGCTCTCGGGCGGCCGTCTTGGTCGCGCTCGATGGTGATGCGAGTCCGACTGTGGCTGACAGCCGGCTCTTTGTCTTTTCTTCCGTGGACTCCGCCAGTCGACGTTTGAGATGTCGCGCCTTGATCTCGGCGGGGAAGCAGGTCGTCGTTCGGTTGCTGCGGCACCTCCATGCGGCCGCCGGCTGCATTCTGCGCGACAGCCGCGTCGAGGAGCTGCTGGACTCGCTCCGCCATCATGCGGTGCTATTCGCCTTCAAAGTTTTTCAGCTCGTCAGTCGCCGCCTGGGCAGCGCGGATGTTCTCCACAGGCGTGGCATATACGGGGCGATTGGCCCCGAACAGGTTGGCGATGGCCACGCCGCGCTGCCGGATCGCGCCTAGGCGGCTAGGCCCAGTCGGAACCGGCGAGCCGCCCACAGCGCGATCCATCTCACGTTGGTAGGCTTCTGACAAGTGCCTCATGCTTGCCAGCTTCTTTGCGCCTTCGATGATCTGAAGGCGGCGTGCCTCCAGCGTCTCAGCGTCAGCGTCCTCCGGAATAGGCGCGGTCAGGTCTTGCAGAGCTGCATCGAGTGGGTCATGGGCTCCCTCACCAGAACACTCGCCGTGACTAATGACGAGCACCTCCGTGACGGTGCTTCCGCCGCTCTCCTCATGAGGGAGCGGCTCGTCGTAGACCACCACATTGGTGGGGAACGCATCGAGTGACGTGGCGTCGGAGTCGACCAGCATCGGGTCAGTGGAGCCTACGGACTCCAAGTCCACGGCAGGCTCGCCGGTGACGTGGAGTTGGTCTAGGAGGCCCGCGAGGAGGTTCTCGGGGCCGCACGTGCCTGCATCGGACGCAGGCTCATCGGAGAGGCGAACCTCGCCGACAAGTTCGGCGAGGGAGCTGGCTGCGCAAGCGGCCTCAGCATCGCGCATCGCATCGATGCAGACTCCGTTTGGCGAGCTTGGCTGGCTGCGCTCGCCAGGCAGGAAAAGGGTTCCCGTCCAGAACAGATCTCCGGATGACGGTGCACCTGGCCCCATGGTGGGCGCCAAATGTCGGGGGTTGGGTGCGACATATGCCAAAGGATGGCTTATCATGGTGGGGGCGAGTAGAACGTCGCCGGCGCCTGGAAACGGGATGAGGCAAAGACATGCATGCCGGCGGATCTTACCCAGCTTCAGGGCTCTCCGAGGAGATAACACCCCTACTGCTGCTCTGCGGGGTCTCCACATGGTCACTAAGGCAAAGTGAGTACAAGGTCGCTCCTTGAGCTGTTTCTGGAGGTAGGAGAAGGCAAGGCTAGCTCTCTCCTCCCTATATGATCTGGTTTAGTGCTAATGGATTCGAACCCTTTGCATGGGTGCCCTGGGTGTTTATATAGGCCTACCCCCTAGGGGTACAATGGTAAAACCGGCTGGGTGCGGGTCCCAGCCGTCTGTCTCTTAGGCCGCCGTCTTCTCCGCCGACTACTGGGGCCCACCGACTGGTGGGTCCCGCCGACTTGCCTGGTACGGGGCCGACAACCCTTGTCCGCCGCGGGTGGGTCTTGCCGGCTGCAGATTACTGTAGCCGTACTTCTAATGACGCTGGCTTGGTCATGGGGTCATGGCAACAGTGCCGCCGCCTGACGGGCAATCACTATTGCCATTCCCCGTCGTGTCTGGTAAATGGTGTGTGGGGCCCGTGGGAGGGGCCGGCCGACTCCCGGGGGCCGACTCCCAACGGGTCCGTCTCGTGGCGCTCTTGCCGTCTTCAGTACTCCCGTTAACTGGTGGGACCCACCGTCTCTGGGTCGTACAGATAGGCCGTCGTGGGCACAGGGCTCCGCCCCCAAGGGCTGATGTCAGGGCCGGCATGGCAGCAGTGTCGCGCCGGACGGAGATCTCCATCGGTACGGTGCACTGTGGCTATGCCTGCCCTTAATTAACAGGGTGGTTGGAGTTGCAGGCCGACTCCCTATAGCCGGCCTCTCCGGAGGTCGCCGGCCAGGAGTTGGCTTATCTTGGAGTCGCCTCTGGGTCTCGGCTTATCTTGGAGTCGCCTCTGGGACTCGGCTCGTCTTGGAGTCTCCTCTGGGACTCGGCTCGTCTTGGAGTCGCCTCTGGGACTTGGCTCGTCTTGGAGTCGCCTCTAGGACTCGGCTCGTCATGGAGTCGCCTCTAGGACTCGAGGGGCGCAACCTACCCCGATGTCTTGAAAGGTACTGGGACTTAGGTTAGCCTACCCGTGGCCCATTACTCCGACAAGTTATCAGTTATATTTTTGGGGATAAATTCTGTCATTAAGTTGGTCAGGTGCCGCCGAACCGGTCTTTTCCAATGCAACCACATTTGCCGGTGTGGGACGGCCCTAATACGGTCTATTGTCATGCCGCTGGTTGGTGCCTCCAACTAGGGAAGTTTATGGGAGCACGCTACCCTGATCAGCTAGGCGGACATAAGCCTTGTGTGCCCGTAGTTGTTATAGCCGGTGGGTCCCCATGTGGGACCGGGCCACGACAGTGGTCGTTGTGTCTTTGGTAGACACGGGGCCACCCATGACTTAACCCAGAGGGGAGTGAGTCGGAGTGGCTGGGAGAGTGTCATGGTAGTAGATCGGTTTTGTCGGAACGCCGTTGGTCCACCTGAATGGAAGTGCGAGGCCATGGGTTCCGTGGTGTGGGTACAGTGTGCTACTTCTGCAGAGTGTGTGTTTAATCTATCGATAGCCGCGTCCTCGGTCATGGGCATGGGCTCGTACTTGGTCACACCATTCGATCAACACTCACATGACGGAATGACTTCTAGGTGATTTAGATATGGATATTTTGAGCAGTACAGAGTGGTTGTGATCATTGTAAGGATCACGGGCCAAATAGTGTCGTGGTTGTGATCACTGTAAGGATCACGGGCCAAATATTAGTCGTGGTTGTGATTGCCGTATGGATCATAGTTTGAGGCCAAATATTGGTCGTGGTTGTGATCACCGTAAGGATCACGGTTTGAGAGATGGTGATCAATCAGTATTGTAGTAGTTTCATATGATGCTTAGTAGTTGTTGTAGTATCATGGTAGCTGTTAATTTAATTAACCTGCTTAATGCTATGTTGTTGTCTTGCCTTGATTTTGGTTGTTATGAGCTTGCAAGTACATTCAATGTACCTACCTGGCGTGTCATGCCAGATTGCGGGTGATGCCGTGATTGCTTGTCATGGTTTCCGTTCGTGCGAGCTAAATCGTGTCCCAACCAGAGTCCCTGCAGAGTGGAGTTCACCACCTTCGTCGTTGTTCCGCTGCTAGAAGATTTCCGTTGCTAAGAGTTGTTCTGCTGCTAGCATAGAGCAAGTATAGTATCGCAGGCGTAGTATTGTCGTGCTGATGTGAAACCTTTGTAACATCAGACTTTTGTATTTTATTCTTGTAATAAGAGATGATTTGTTCTACGTCAAACAGTGCCGTATTCCAGAGACTTCTCCTTGATCTCTAGGCTGGAATACGGGGCGTTCCGATTTCTCTGAGCCGGGGTGCCACAGGCTTGGTATTAGAGTTGGTCTGGCTGTAGGACTCCCTAGTCCGCGCGAGTTGGTTGCTGCATTTGTTTGTTGCATAGCATGCATATAGCCTTAGTATTTGTGATAACGGTTTATCTGGTGAGTGTAGCTGGCATCGGTTCGGATCCGCTATAGCTCAACTTTTGTATTTCTCTAGTTCCTTTTTCTTTTGGTGTTTGGTGTCATTTCTGTCCCAACAGAGTGATGCCAAGTGATCCCAACACTGTTTGCAAAAATGGTGCACAGGTATCGCGCCGATGTCTTTCTTTCAGTCCTGTCTATCGTTTCGGTGATGGACATGCTTATATCCCGGATCGTTCTTTTATTTTTCTTGTGTTGGCCACCCTTAATGATCTTAGTTATCAAGAAAGGGCAATGTCAGCAGCCTCAGTTTTTCCCTGCTATCCTATTTCTTGGACGAGTACGGATCTTTTCTGTCCGCTTGATAATAATGTGGGTGCGACCTTCATGTCCCACTACATGATCACCGAGTGCATCCTCGCCTCCTAGCTAGTTCAGGTTGCCACCTGGCTAAGCTAGCACTTGGTGTAGCGCTGTTTACACCAATTCTTCCACACATCTATTCATCCTCATGCACACCGTCACAACATGCTAGATCGTAGAACCAGAGATCCCGCGAGATTTGTGTGCCCAATTAGGCATGCATATTGTGTGACTAGCAGTAATATGTGACATTGATTGTGTGTGAATTGTTTGTTGTTGTGTGCTTTTGCTTAGTTGAGTTCTCTTCTGCTTCTTTCTTTTTTGGGCACCGGTGTTACATTATTTTTCCCCTATAAAGAGTTTCTCATCCACGACACTGGACTCGAAGAAGTAATAAGGATTTCAAATATCTGGAAGAATCTCAGCTAAACATTATGGTCTACCCAGTTAACCGCATTATGGCATTAATATCTGCTCAGAATACCAATGGTATATTGGATTGACTATCAGAATCGAGTCTACATCAGTGCAAAATCCTCACAGCAGTTATGATCCAGCCAGCAGTAGAACAAGTTAGTTGCAAGATCAACGGTATATTTTCAGACGGAGGTATGGATCATATACAAAAATTTGGCTCAGCAATGCATGATCCTTGAAATATGTTATCATCCAAAATAAAGTCAGAATGTGGTATGCTCAAGAAAGGTAGTCAAACCATTTTTCTCATTCAAATAATCAGCCTCGGAATATTATGGGCGTGTGTATTGATTTCAGTTTGCATATCAGTATGAAGTTTTGGATATAAGAAACCCAGAATTCTTCCACACGCTATTGGAAGAAATTTATGAAGCAAGGCTCCTAAATTTTTCCGCAACAAGATATGTGAACAATTTCCGGCCCACGATACCCAGTCATTCACAGCAAGATAACTGGGTAAAAGCTTCTGACAGATGGAAATGAAATTTTCTCAACAAGCAAAACCGAGGAGAAGCTTCTCAAGTATAGAGCACAGGCTTCCCCAACACAATAATTAGACCAAGCTTCATGGATAAGCTATAGAGCCTTCCTCTGCATGATACCCAAACAAAATATTTGAGCAGAAGTTAACAAGTCTTCCTCAGCAAGCTACTCGGATGGCTTCTCTCGTAAGCCATTCAGTCTGTGTCAGTACAACAATATTGCGCCGTCCTCAGAGATTATACGATGAGTTGCAAGTATATGACAGTGCAGCTCAAGGACCAGCCTTGCAATAATTTTGTCAGAGCTATACCTAAGAAAAGTAAGGATTCAAAAACCTCCCCAGTCATTCAAAGGAAAAATAAGCAGAGATACATCTCATGTGATGCAAGGAGCGATAATATTTGGAGATGACATCACAGAATCAACAGTCTTGACAATAGTCACCAAAGGCATTATTCCCACACCAAACAAGGTGATATAATAAAACCTTGTCACCTCCTTGTATGATTGGCCCCAGCAATGAGCTCCTTACAGCTACAAACTCTGGGTATATGTTATATGTGTGCGGACCCAGGTCAGAAAACAAGCACAAGGACTAAGGTCAAAATATTAATCACATCCATGGTCATACGAAGAATCAAGGACAGGTGTGGCCAATTTGTTTCAGTAAGGTATCCTAACCAAGAAAATCAGGACCATAAAAAGAATGAGACTGGCAGCAAAGGTATGATGATTTTTGCGCGACCATCAGGGCCCGGATACCCAAATCAGTTGGAGGCCATAATCCCATATGGGTCCACAATGTCATACTCTCAGCGGCCTACTCTATTTACAAGGATTTTTCATATTCCGCTGACCCGCTTGACATTGTTAGTGTGAATATCCAAGTCTATTCTGTTAGATACAAGATTCCGTTGCAACCTCAGCAGTCTGACCACAACGGCAGTGTTAAAGCATATCACAGTATATTACCACAGATGGGTATATCGACCACAGGAGAAAAATCAGAAGCCAAACAACCAGCTCAGACCCGGTATACTCACCGACAGAATCAAGTACATGGCCAGTCTGTCAGGAAAAGCAATTTTTCGTCAGCCCCCTGTCGGGCCAGTCTCAAGATGTTAATAATTGAGGTATGACACAACTATAACTCCATACACCATTATATTGCTCATGACAGAAGGCAGTCAAATCTTTGGTACATATCTCATGCTCGAGCCAAAGAAATAAATCAAGATAATTTAGTGCCACCTATGAGATGTTTATCCCATCAGGAGGATGGCCATGATAATTCTCAGCATTTATTGGCCTGCATTTATTTGAAGTAACCCCATGGCAGAAGTAAAAAGGTTTTCATGACCAAAGAAAAAAATCTATGCTCAGGTCCATTGGATATCACCGCGGATATGAGAAAATTCATGTCAGTAAAAGGATTAGGTATGTGAGCAAAAAAAAACCATCAGAATTTGCGAAAGGTGAAGCAAACCACCCCAGAGCAAGGTAAGTTGATCATCTGAAATTCTTTTGGGAACAATAACTAAAGGAAAAAGGATACCCGAGTCGGAAACAGTGTCCTCAAGTCATACTTGTTCCTTGAGCAATTGAATCTCGAGGACGTTATTTTTTTAAGGGGGTAAGAGTTGTAACAGCCTGCATTTTAGCCCTTTTATTTTTCTTTTGATTTATTTGGTTTTTGCTATGTTTTTCTTTTTGGAGTGGTTCAGTGGCCTTGCCACCTGGGAAATCATCCTCATTCCCCCTCCAAAGTGGCTCATCATTCTCAAAATCTTTCCAAAGATCATGTCACTTCACTCCTTGACCAAACCCTAAATTCTTTTCTAGGGAAAATTCCTTTTTCATTAAAGGAATAACCCTATCTGCCCTAGGTTGTGAAGCAACCTATATTTCTGTCCATACAAAAATCCCCAAATAATTCTCATAATTCCTTTGGGTCATATATAGCTCAAATATGCCCAAACATTTCCTTGGCCACTTCAAAAATAATTCTCCAATATTCCTTTTTCTATTCTGCCCTAAATGGCACTTTGTGAAGGAAGTGTCTTTTATATTTTTCCTAGTGACTCCCAACCTTTTTGGGCATGTTTATATGTCCAAATAATTGCCTCATGCACAAGTTCAAATTTATTTGCCTAGCCAATCTTTCTGAGTGAATTTTCAAAAAAAAATTCAAACTAAAGGCTTTGTGAAGGAAGTACTAGCTAGGAATAACGAAATGAGTTGAACTTTTGCACACTCCTAAATGTGCTCATATTAAGGCCCTCCACCCATTTGCAGCCCCATCAAATCATCTATGTGAGCACAGGAGCAAATCTTTTATTCTGGCAATATTTTCAGGTTGTGAAGCAAGTATATTTTATATTGCTTCAAAAATCCTGATAAATTACCGGATCATTCTTATACCCATAAAACGTATATCCACCCAATTTGGCATCATTTCAGTGAGCCATTTGATCACCAAAATTATTCCAAGTTTCTGGTCAGCAGAGATGTTTGTGAAGCAAGTGCCATTTTGGCTTGTCCATTTGGCATGAGCTTTTTACAGCATCATGATATGTCCAAATAATCAAGATTTGCCAAATATTAGCGCAAGTGGATACTCCATGTGAGTGCTTCTTCCTATTTTTGTTCCGGGACCAGTTTATGTGGTTGTAAAGCAACTAATTTAAATCTTGATCCAAATCTTCTCAAAATTACCAGGATGAAAGTCCTTCTTTACCTCAGCTTCGCAGACAACTCCATTGCTCCCAAAACCCTTCCTATTGATCACCAGTGCTCACCCAAGTTTACTACAATAAACTTCAGAGGGTGATTACCATTTAACCGTAGCAGTTTTAACAAAACTACCATCGCAGTTGAAACCACCCTTCGAAGGACTTACCACTAGACAACATCTGCCAACACTTGGCGTCTTCTTCTCGCCAGCTCATGCGGTGACCATGGCTCTGGCGAGCATTAAACGCGCTCTGGAGCGACCTCGGCGCTGTGCTCGTACATGCTCTCCTCATCTCGACCCCCCAACCTTGTCAAGTGGCCACCCCGTGATCAACCGCGTCGCCCTGACCTCACTCCCCCTCCGTCCGTTTCCACACCGACGCTCACCGACGCTCGTCGCCGAACACCCACGGGTGCACTGTGCTCCGTTTGGCTCCGAGCTCATTTAGGCTTCATCCTCTGCTCCCCGACGTCTTCTACCTCTCCATGATCCTTGCATCAGTGCTCTTCGCCTTCCCCGTGCCCTCCCGTGCTCGCTGGCCGTCGCCAGAGCTTCGACCGGACGTACCCGGTAGCACCCAAGCTCATCCCTCTCGCCCGCCTATATATAGGCCTCCCCCTAGCCGTAGAAGCCCTCTGCTCGTTCTCCGTCCGCCATGGCCGCCGCCTTGGCTCGGCTAGATTAACCCGAAGCCGAGCTTCCCCCTCCTCTTTTCCACCACCAGCGACCTCCATCACCACCCTGTAGCCACCCCATCACCTCATCCCCTCCCCGGTGGCTCTGTTCTTCGAGTTCGTTGGAGCCCGAAGGCCTCGTCCGCCGGCGCCACTGTCGCCATCGCCCCGGTCCACCCCGCCGTCCGTGGATGGGCCCTGGTCATGCGCCGGAGTCTGTTGAATCCATCCATAGTTGGAGCCTCGCCGGAGATGCCCCGTAGCACCGGCAATTGCCGTCGGGGCAGCCGGCCTCGCCTCTGCTCTGCTCCGTCGGGGGCAAGAAGGAGGCGGGATAAGAGCGTTGACCAGGCGCGTGGACCCCACGGCCCCACCTGGCAGTGAGACGGAGCCGGCCTCGCATTGACAATCCCCCGCCACGTTAGATAAGTGAAAGCGTAATTCCGTTTTACGTTTTTGCTGACCGAAAGCGTATTTCTAACGTTGCGTTTCTGCCTTATCCACTCAGGGACTTGTTTGTGAAGAAATTTTTACAGAAAAGTCCCTGCACTTCAACCCTCCACAACTTTTTATCCGTAACTCCAAATGAGGTGATTCCAAAGCCTACTTCATCGTTTCGTCGAGCCCGTTATGTTGGTTTCATTTTCACTATGGTTTGACACTATGAAAATGACCATTTTGCACCTGCCCTTCTTCAGCCCCCTCCGAGAGAGTACGATTTCCGACGATTATTTTTGTGAGTTTCCCGCACTTCTCCCCTAGTGATTTCTTCCACCCCAGGCAAGCCACACCCTCCATTTGCATCACTATAATGCAGTGACATGGTTTCACTTATTTGAACTTGGTTAAAATATGGTTTTAGCTACTTGTGATCTGTGCATGGCCTTTTCTCGGAGTATTATTTTTGATCTTGTGGATGGCATGCTATTGTTTGGATTACTAGGAGTTATGTTTGTAGTCGATGAGTATCATGTTTCCATTGGAGTATTAGTGGCTGATATTATGATTGTTTCATGATGATATCTGTTAGTATTACTTTGGATGTCATGCTACCTTTGGATTATTAGTGGTTAGTATGATTATTTTCATGATGCTAGTTGATGTTCCGTTGCTTGGAGTATTATATTCGAAGATGATGGTTACATGTGGATCTTAGCTGGATAGCTTTATTCTTGTTATTGGAGTAGTAGGATTATTGTTTCGGATTCATCACGATAGTAGTGTTATGCTATCCTCGGCTTATTTTGGTATGATGATATTATGCTTGGATTATTTGTTGGATATTGCTATGACTTGGATTATAGTTTGATAGTTGATATCAGAGTATCAGTTATCAGTTATATTTTTGGGGATAAATTCCGTCATTAAGTTGGTTAGGTGCCGCCGAACCGGACTTTTCCAGGGCAATCACATTTGCCGGTATGGGATGGCCCTAATGCAGTCTATTGTCGTGCCTCTGGTCGGTGCCTCCAACTAGGGAAGGTTATGGGTGCGCAGTACCCTGATCAGGTAGGCGGACATAAGCCTTGTGTGCCCGTAGTTGTTATAGTCGGCGGGTCCCCATGTGGGATCGGGCAACGACGGTGGTCGTTGTGTCTTTGGTAGACACGGGGCCACCCATGACTTAGCCTAGAGGGGAGTGAGTCGGAGTGGCCGGGAGAGTGTCATGGCAGTAGATCAATTTTGTTGGAAAGTCGTTGGTCCGGCCGAATGGGAGTGCGAGACCATGGGTTCCGTGGTGTGGGTACAGTGCGCTACCTCTGTAGAGTGTGTGTTTATTCTATCGATTGCCATGTCCTTGGTCATGGGCATGGGTTCGTACTAGGTCACACCATTCGATCAACACTCACATGACGGAATGACTTCTAGGTGATCTAGATATGGATATTTTGAGCAGTACAGAGTGGTTGTGATCGCCGTAAGGATCACGGGCCAAATACTGGTCGTGGTTGTGATCGTCGTAAGGATCACGGGCCAAATATTGGTCGTGGTTGTGATCACCGTAAGGATCATGGGCCAAATATTGGTCGTGGTTGTGATCACCGTAAGCATCATGGGACAATTATTGGTCGTGGTTGTGATCGCCGTAAGGATCACGGTTTGAGGCCAAATATTGGTCGTGGTTGTGATGGCCGTAAGTATCATGGTTTGAGAGATGGTGATCTATCAGTATTGTAGTAGTTTCATATCATGCTTAGTAGTTGTTGTTGTATCATGGTAGCTGATAATTTACTTAACCTGCTTAATGCTATGTTCTTGGCTTGCCTTGATGTTTTTGGTTGTTGTGAGCTTGCAAGTACATTCAATGTACTGACATGGCATGTCAGGCCAGATTGCCGGTGATGCCGTGATTGCTTGATTGCTTGGCGTGGTTTCCGTTCGTGCGAGCTAGATCGTGTCCTGCGGAGTGGAGTTGGAGTTCACCACCTTCGTTGTTGTTCCACTGCTAGAAGATTTCCGCTGCTAAGAGTTGTTCTGCTTCTAGCATAGAGCAAGTGTAGTATCGCAGGCGTAGTATCGCCATGCTGATGTGAACCTTTGTAACATCATACCTTTGTATTTATTCTTGTAATAAGAGCTGATTTGTTCTATGTCAAGCAGTGTCATATTCCAGAGACTTCTCCTCGATCTCTGGGCTGGAATACGGGGTGTTCCGGTTTCTCTGAGCCTGGGTGCCACACGATAAGTAAGAGTGTCGAACCCAACAAGGAGCAGAAGGAAATGATAAACGGTTTTCAGTGAGGTATTCTTTGCTAGCACTGAAATTTTAGGTAACAGATAGTTTTGTGATAAGATAATTTGTAAGGAGTAACAAGCAATGAAAGTAAATAAGGTGCAGTAAGGTGGCCCAATCCTTTTTGTAGCAAAGGACAAGCCTGGACATTTTATTATAATGAGAAAAGCGCTCCCGAGGACACATGGGAATTATCGTCAAGCTAGTTTTCATCACACTCATATGATTCGCGTTCGGTACTTTGATAATTTGATATGTGGGTGGACCGGTGCTTGGGTACTTCCCTTTCTTGGACAAGCATCCCACTTATGATTAACCCCTATTGCAAGCATCCTCAACTACAAAAGAAGTATTAAGGTAAACCTAACCATAGCATGAAACTAGTGGATCCAAATCAGCCCCTTATGAAGCAACGCATTAACTAGGGTTTAAGCATCTGTCATTCTAGCAACCCATCATCTACTTATTACTTCCCAATGCCTTCCTCTGGGCCCAATTAATGGTGAAGTGTCATGTAGTCGACGTTCTCATAACACCACTAGAGGAGAGACAACATACATCTCATCAAAATATCGAACGAATACCAAATTCATATGACTACTAATAGCAAGACTTCACCCATGTCCTCAGGAACAAACATAACTACTCACAAAGCATATTCATGTTCATGACCAGAGGAGTATTAATATGCATTAAGGATCTGAACATAAGATCTTCCACCAAGTAAACCAATTAGCATCAACTACAAGGAGTAATCAACGCTAGCAACCCACAGGTACCAATTTGTGATTTTGATACAAGATTGGATACAAGAGATGAACTAGGTTTTGAGAGGAGATGGTGCTGGTGAAGATGTTGATGGAGATTAACCCCCTCCCGATGAGAGGATCGTTGGTGATGACGATGGTAATCATTTACCCCTCTCAGAGGGAAGTTTCCCCGGCAGAACAGCTCCGCCGGAGCCCTAGATTGGTTCCGCCAAGGTTCCACCTCGTGGCGGCGGAGTTTCATCTCGTAAGCTTGCTTATGATTTTTTTCCAGGGTAAAAGCCTTCATATAGCAAAAGATGGGCACCGGAGGGCCACCAGGGGCCCAAGGAGACAGGGGGTGCCCAGTAGGGGGAGGGGCGCGCCCCCCACTCTCCTGGCCAGGGTGTGGGCCCCCTCTGGTATTTTCTTCGCTCAATAATTCTTATTAATACCAAAAGTGACATCCGTGGAGTTTCAGGATTTTTGGAGCTGCGCAGAATAGGTTTCCAATATTTGCTCCTTTTCCAGCCAGAATTCCAGCTGCCGGCATTCTCCCTCTTTATGATAAACCTTGTAAAATAAGAGAGAATAGCCATAAGTATTGTGAAATAATGTGTAATAACAGCCCATAATGCAACAGATATCGATATAAAAGCATGATGCAAAATGGACGTATGAGGGAGCTCTGTGGTGGAGATGGTGCTGTGTCAACAGGAACTGGGTTACTATGTGCTGGTGTTGGGGTTAGATTGGGTGAAGCTGGTTCTCTGTCCATCGTAGTAGGGGTACAATCTGCGAGAGTTTTGGTTATGTGTGGTACGGCTGGTTCTTGTGCATGTACAACCAGGGTGCTATCTCCACCAAGAGGTAGCATTGTTTTATTTGAAGACTGTGTTTTTAGTCTGCTAGATACTGGCATCACCCACTCCAATTCAAATGGCTGATAAACAGGAAACATAGTTGAATGTACAGACATTGTATGAGAGACAGATGCAATAGATAGTGCGGAAAAAAGAGGGCATGAAATAGTTGACATGTATATTGTTTAACTAAAACGGATAGCATGACGTAACTTCACATATATGATGTCTATCTAAACTGGATAGCATAACATAACATAATTCAAAGATATGATGAATAACTAAATAGGATCGCATGACATAATTCACCTACTTGTTATCTAAGTAATCAAGATCGCATCATTTAATTCACATGTGATTTATATGCTTAACAGAGGGCATTCGATATGATGTCTGAACTAAGAACATGGTGTTGAATATTGTGTATATGATGTCTAAACTATGGAATGCAAGACACCATATGCATGATATGAGCAGTATAACCGTGCCAAGTTAGATCATACACCTCGGTGGGGGAATATGATTGCTCATCTATCTCTCAATCCATGTCTGAGGAGCTATCGGGACCCAACAAGAGATCTGCTTCGACAGGTAGCACTGTCTCCTCTGAAGGCCTTGTTTTCACTCCGGATTTTTCCATCTCCCACCCAACTGGCTGATTCACAGGAAGACTAGTTTAATGTACAAACATTGTCAACAAATGGAAATGTAATGAAGAAAGTGATGGGCAAGATATCATTCAAATATATGATGCCTGGTTAAACAGGATGGCATTGCACATTTCACATATATTATGGCTGGCTAAAAGACATGAGACTGCATAATTCCCATATATGATATAGAAACTAAATAGGTGGCATTACATAACATGTATAAACTAAGCAGATAACATATATGATGTCAAAAGTAGGCACTGCAAGGCAACATATGCATGATATGACTAACATCATCATGCTAAGGTAGAACAAACGCCTTGGGGGGTAAATAGGAGTGGTCAGCGGCGTCTGAATCCGCCTCAGAACAGATATCTTCCTCTGGATTACAATCTGGAGAGGGGTGGGGAGGGTTTGCCATTGAACCCACCATGGAGGGATGTCTGCATGACAGTGTATTGCCGCGCAAAACTCTTCTTTTTTCTCTACATGTTCAGCATGACAGTGTACAATATCTGACATGCATATGAAAAAAAATATGGTGAGATTATGTAAGGAGAGCATGCAAAAATTTAGAGTGATGGTAACAACCAGTGGATGGATGCAAAAATAATGATAGCAGGCTGATGATTGCTTTCATGTAATAAAAAGACAGATGATGATTGCTTTATATTTGTTTCCCACCCAAGATGAACAACATAGGCATACCCTAGGTGAACCAAATATTAGACAGACATACTATTCATTGCTGCCTCAATATGTGCCCCACAACTAATTTAGAACTCAAGTTTGAACAATAGTTTGGACCTGACTTGGAGTCCAAGAGATGAACGGGACGATAAAGTAGCATGTAATTTTAAGCAATGCATAACATAAGTAGAAACAAAAGAGTGCGACCTCTCTTGTGGACCTGTGTACTCCTTAGGTTCATCTACTAAGTCGATGATGGTGATGCCGTTGCGGTGGGTGCCGGCGGCAGGGAAGGAGATCTAAGGCGGCGAAAGACGGTCAGGGGTCGTGATGTCTGGTTCGGTGGATCCTTCTGTCGATGGAGCAGCTCAGGTGAGGTGGACGACATCACAGCAGGAGCATGGCAAACCACACAAAGTTCCCTTCGACACCTACCTGTAACTGGAGTAATTCTGTAATGGCACATTTGGCTTGCATGATTCTAAAAACGCAGGGATAGGAAAAACACCGGAATAGGTTAGGAATGCACATGGTAAACAGAGCATTTGTAAACACATGATTTCTGTCAACTTGGGTGTTTGGTTTGCAGGAATTGGAAAAGCAGAGAATGCAAAGAAACATGGCCAAAATAAAGTGAAACCATATGAAAGTGTGTACAGTTAGAATGTTATCCTGCCACTAATGCACTTGGTCTTGTTTTCATGCATAGGATTTTGAAAAGTAGGTCCAGGTGGATGTTTTCATGCATGAATAATTGGATAGTAGAGTGCCATTGGAAAATTCCCTATTTCTATGTTTTTCCGTTGAACCAAAATAGCCCTAATGGATCGAAATGAATGTATAGTAATAAGTGATGTAACAAGTGTACAATCTCTTTGCCGTAGCCGTGTCGACCTCAGCATCATTGGGTTGGTCGCTGAAGCAGTTGGGGCAGAGGTGGCTGTCGGAGGTGTGGAGGAAGATCTGAGGAATCTGTAGATGGAAGTCAAGGGCACTTCTCTATTTTGATGGATCGTTCTGTCATTGGAGCAGCTCCAGTGAGCTGTAAGACGTCAAGGCTGAAGCAGCACAAGACAGACATCGTCAATCTCAAGTGGGATTCTAATAGCATCTCCAATAGATGATGTAAAATATATGTAAAATTTACTTCACCAAAAACCACCTGACTAAAACAGATGAGGTAAAAACTGTTGACTCTGAACTTAACTGTAGAAACTGAAATTTACTGTGGAATCTGAATGTTACTATCGAAACTGAACGCAATGGTAGTAGAGAGGCACTTGACATGTAGTTTAGGGGGCATGTAGATCATCTTCAACCTAAACCCCCCTGAGCTGCCAGACACCACCGGTCGAACCGCCAGCCCCAGCGCCGCCTCACCGCCCCGAAACAACTCCCCACCGCCGGTCCGCTGCCGCCCCGGCCAGCCCTCTAGCCCCCCCCCCCACTGAACCCTAAGATAGATAGTGGGGTGCCTCTCTAGCGACCCCCGTCCCCGTTGTGGTTGGTTCTTCCTTAACTCCGGCGAGCCTCCCCCTCCCCACCCCCTGAAAATCGACTGACCCAAAAGTCAATTCAGTCGACTGAAGTGTAGCTAAATCAGAGCAGAGCAGCAGCACGAGCGAGGGGGAGAGCAGCAGCAGCAAGGCGAGCGAGCGAGCGAGAGGCAGAGCAGCAGCAGCAAATCCGGCTGGTATGGCCGCCGCCGCCGAAGGGGCCTCGCACTTGGGGAGAGCCGCCGTGGAGATGTCGCCCGCGGCGCCGACTTCAAGGTAGCAGCTCCATGGGAGTGTGGGATGGAGCACCGTCAGCGCCGGGAGGTCGAGTTAAGGAGAAGGTGTGATGCAATGAGTGTACAACCTCTTTGGTGGCGCCGACTAGGCCTCGGCTTCGTCCGAGGAGTCGGTGAGGATGTTGCAGTTCCGGTGGAGTAGGTTAAGGCGGCGTTGTGGGGATGGAGCAGCCGTGATAGACGAGGCGATCGTCAGAGTAGTGATACGTCTCCAACGTATCTATAATTTTTGATTGCTCCATGCTACTTTATCTACTGTTTTGGACTATATTGGGCTTTATTTTCCACTTTTATATTATTTTTGGGACTAACCTATTAACCGGAGGCCCAACCCAGAATTGATGTTTTTCTTCCTATTTCAGTGTTTCGAAGAAACGGAATATCAAACGGAGTCCAAACGGAATGAAACCTTCGGGAACGTGATTTTCCAACCGAACGTGATGCAGGAGACTTGGACCCTACTCCAAGAAGTGCGAGAGGCGGTCACGAGCGTGGAGGGCGCCCCCCCCCCCCCCCCCCGAAGCGCCCCCCTACCTCGTGGGCCCCCTGACACTCCACCAACGTACTCCTTCCTCCTATATATACCTACGTATCCCCAAACGATCAGAACAGGAGCCAAAAACCTAATTCCACCGCCGCAACCTTCTGTATCCATGAGATCCCATCTTGGGGCCTTTTCCGGAGCTCCACCGGAGGGGGCATCCACCATGGAGGGCTTCTACATCAACACCATAGCCCGTCCGATGAAGTGTGAGTAGTTTACTTCAGACCTTCGGGTCCATAGCTAGTAGCTAGATGGATTCTTCTCTCTTTTTGGATCTCAATACAATGTTCTCCCCCTCTCTTGTGGAGATCTATTTGATGTAATCTTCTTTTTGGGTGTGTTTGTTGAGGCCGATGAATTGTGGGTTTATGATCTAGTATTATCTATGGAAAATATTTGATTCTTCTCTGAATTCTTTTATGTATGATTGAGTTATCTTTGCAAGTCTCTTCGAATTATCCTTTTTGGTTTAGCCAACTAGATTGGTAGTTCTTGCAATGGGAGAAGTGCTTAGCTTTGGGTTCGATCTTGCGGTGTCCTTACCCAGTGACAGAAGGGGTTGCAAGGCACGTATTGTATTGTTGCCATTGAGGATAACAAGATGGGGTTTTTATCATATTGCATGAATTTATCCCTCTACATCATGTCATCTTGCTTATGCGTTACTCTGTTTTTAACTTAATAGTCTAAATGCATGCTGGATAGCGGTCGATGAGTGGAGTAATAGTAGTAGGTGCAGAATCATTTCGATCTACTTGTCTTGGACGTGATGCCTATATACATGATCAGTGCCTAGATATACTCATACCTATGCTCAATTTTGTCAATTGCTCAATAGTAATTTGTTCACCCACCGTAGAATATCTATGCTCTTGAGAGAAGCCACTAGTGAAACCTATGGCCCCCGGGTCTATTCTCATCATATTAATCTCTATCACTTTATTTACTTGCTTTGTTTTACTTTCCCTTTTACTTTTTACTTTGCATCTATCAATCAAAAATACCAAAAATATTATTTATCATCTCTATCAGATCTCACTCTCGTAAGTGACCGTGAAGGGATTGACAACCCCTAATCGCGTTGGTTGCGAGTAGCTATCGTTTTGTGTAGGTACGAGGGACTTGTGCGTGGTCTCCTACTGGATTGATACCTTGGTTCTCAAAAACTGAGGGAAATACTTACGCTACTTTGCTGCATCATCCTCTCCTCTTTGGGGAAATCCAATGCTGTGCTCAAGAGGTAGCAAGAAGAATTTTTGGCGCCGTTACCGGGGAGGCTCACACAAGCAAGTCAACCATACCAAGTACCCATCGCAATCCCTATCTCTCGCATTACATTATTTTCCATTTGCCTCTCGTTTTCCTCTCCCCCACTTCACCCTTGCCGTTTTATTCACCCTCTCTTTCCCAATCTCCTCCTCTCTTTCCCGTTTGCCTTTTTCCCGTTGCCTTTTTGTTTGCTTGTGTGTTAGTTTGCTTGCTTGTCGTCATGACTAGTCTCATACCTTCTCCGTTATCTCCCGAGAATGCAGTTCTAAATTTTAAGCAAAGGGAGGGAGAAAATCTAAAAGATGCTTGGTATAGAATTTGCAATGCTCAAAATAGATCTACCAAGAAGCAATCTACTTCAGTTCTTTTTGCAATTTTTATGTAGGTGCTAATCCTTTGTATAGATATATCCTTGATACCATTACCGGATGGAACTTTTTGGGTAGCCATACTTTTGATTCTTATAATGCTTTAATAGATATATTTGGCTCACCACCCCTTTTGGTTAATGGAATTACGTTAACTTTGGAGCATGTTATGCAAAGGCTTGAAACTATTGAAAATAAAGTTGCTACCATTGAATCAATTGAAAATCTTGATAAAAAGATCCACAATCAAATTACCCAATATGGATCTAAGGTAGTAATGACTTTGAAAAATATTAAAGAAAAAGAACCCATAGCTAATGAGAGAATAAATCTAGATTCCACAAGAATCGATAAACTTGAGGGTATCATTACCAACTTGGGAACCGCTTTTTCTTCCGTTCAAAACACTCCAAGTTCTTCTACTAAAAATGCTAAGCTTATGTATGTTCCTAAGAATAAGGGTGAATCATCTAGTAAGGAAACCACGGATCTTAAATCTATAAGTGTTCATCCCAATCTTTTTGCCATCATTAAGGAACCATTTGCTATAGATGAATTTTTTGATCTTTTGCCTGAAAATTTGACAATTACTAGGAAGAAAGAAAATTCTAAAGGAGGTAGATGCCTCATTGAAGAATTGCCTACCAAAGATGGCAATACCTAGATCTATCCTTGCTTTTATGCCTAGCTAGGGGCGTTAAACGATAGTGCTTGTTGGGAGGCAACCCAATTTTATTTTGTGTTTTTTGTTTTTTGCTTCTGTTTAGGAATAAATAATCCATCTACCTTGTGTTTAGATGTGGTTTTATGTTTTAATTAGTGTTTGTGCCAAGTAGAACCTATAGGATAACCTACGATGATAGTTGATTTGATTCTGCTGAAAAACAGAAACTTTGCACGCACGAATATAATTTTGTTAAATCACAGGAACGTTCTTTTGCGTTGATTCTTTTTGATGCTGTTCAATAAACAAATTGTACAGGATTTCCTATTTTGGTAGAATTTTTAGAGTTCCAGAATTTTGCGTTAGTTACAGATTGCTACAGACTGTTCTGTTTTTGACAGATTCTGTTTTATGTGTGTTGTTTGCTTATTTTGATGAATCTATGGCTAGTAAAATAGTTTATAATCCATAGAGAAGATGGAATACAGTAGGTTTAACACCAATATAAATAAAGAATGAGTTCATTACAGTACCTTGAAGTAGTCTTTTGTTTTCTTTCTCTAACGGAGCTCACGAGATTTCTGTTGAGTTTTGTGTTGTGAAGTTTTCAAGTTTTGGGTGAATTCTTTTGATGGATTATGGAACAAGGAGTGGCAAGAGCCTAAGCTTGGGGATGCCCATGGCACCCCCAAGATAATCCAAGGACACCAAAAAGTCAAAGCTTGGGGATGCCCCGGAAGGCATCCCCTCTTTCGTCCACTTCCATCGGTAATTTACTTGGAGCTATATTTTTATTCACCACATGATATGTGTTTTGCTTGGAGCGTCTTGTATTATTTGCATCTTTGCTTGTTAGTTTACCATAATCATACTTGCTGTACACACCTTTTAAGAGAGCCATATATGAATTGGAATTTGTTAGAATACTCTATGCGCTTCACTTATATCTTTTGAGCTTGATGGTTTTGCTCATAGTGCTTCACTTATATCTTTTGAGCTTG
The DNA here is from genome assembly GCA_963921465.1 of Triticum timopheevii. Lineage (NCBI taxonomy): Eukaryota > Viridiplantae > Streptophyta > Magnoliopsida > Poales > Poaceae > Triticum > Triticum timopheevii. The sequence continues at coordinate 238,311,658 of OY997266.1, read as the reverse complement.
ATAGTTTTGCTCATAGTGCTTCACTTATATCTTTTGAGCGTGATAATTTTTGCTCTAGTGCTTCACTTATATCTTTTAGAGCACGGTGGTGGATTTGTTTTAAAGAAACTATTGATCTCTCATGCTTCACTTAGATTATTTTGAGAGTCGTTAATAGCATGGTATTTCGCTTAATGTTAATATACTTGGTGTTCAAGATATGTGAAACTTTCTTTTGAGTGCGTTGAATACTAAGATAAGTTTGATGCTTGATAATTTTTTTGAGATATGAAGATGGTGATATTAGAGTCATGCTAGTTGAGTAGGTATGAATTCAAAGAATACTTGTGTTGAAGTTTGTGATTCCCGTAGCATGCACGTATGGTGAACTGTTATGTGATGAACTCGGAGCATGATTTATTTATTGATTGTCTTCCTTATGAGTGGCGGTCGGGGACGAGCGATGGTCTTTTCCTACCAATCTATCCCCCTAGGAGCATGCGCGTAATACTTTTCTTTGATAACTTCTAGATTTTTGCAACAAGTATATGAGTTCTTTATGACTAATGTTGAGTCCATGCATTATACGCACTTTTTCCCATCCTTCCACCTTTGCTAGCCTGTCTAATGCCGCGCACTTTTCGCCGGTATCATACACCCACCATATGCCTTCCTCAAAACAGCCACCATACCTACCTATCATGGCATTTCCATAGCGAGTCCGAGATATATTGCCATGCAACTTTCCACCGTTCCGTTTATTATGACACGCTCCACCATTGTCATATTGCTAGCATGATCATGTAGTTGTCATTGTATTTGTGGCAAAGCCACCATTCATAATTCTTTCATACATGTTACTCATGATTCATTGCATATCCCGGTACACCGTCAGAGGAATTCATATAGAGTCATACTTTGTTCTAAGTATCGAGTTGTAATTGTTGAGTTGTAAGAAAAATAAAAGTGTGATGATCATAATTATTAGAGCATTGTCCCAAGTGAGGAAAGGATGATGGAGACTATGATTCCCCCATAAGTTGGGATGAGACTCCGGACAAAAAAAAGAAGCCATAAAAAAAATTAGAAGAGAAAGTCCCAAATAAAAAATGAGAGAAAAAGGGAGAAGGGACAATGCTACTATCCTTTTACCACACTTGTGCTTCAAAGTAGCACCAAGATCTTCATGATAGAGAGTCTCTCATTTTGTCACTTTCATATACTAGTGGGAATTTTTCATTATAGAACTTGGCTTGTATATTCCAATGATGGGCTTCCTCAAAATGCCCTAGGTCTTCGTGAGCAAGCAAGTTGGATGCACACCCACTTAGTTTCTTTTGTAGAGCTTTCATATACTTATAGCTCTAGTGCATCCGTTGCATGGCAATCCCTACTCACTCACATTGATATCTATTGATGGGCATCTCCATAGCCCCTTGGTATGCCTAGTTGATGTGAGACTATCTTTCCTCTTTTTGTCTTCTCCACAACCACCCTTCTATTCCACCTATAAGTGCGATATCCATGGCTCATGCTCATGTATTGCGTGAAGATTGAAAAAGTTTTGAGAATGCTAAAGTAGAAACAATTGCTTGACTTGTCATCGGGGTTGTGCATGATTTAAATATTTTGTGTGGGGAAGATGGAGCATAGCCAGACTATATGATTTTGTAGGGATAACTTTCTTTGGCCATGCTATTTTGAGAAGACATGATTGCTTTGATTAGGATGCTTGAAGTATTATTATTTTTTATGTCAATATGAACTTTTGTCTTCAATCTTTCGGATCTGAATATTCATATCACAATTAAGAAGATTTACATTGAAATTATGCCAAAGTATCACTCCGCATCAAAAATTATTTTTTATCATTTACCTACTCGAGGACGAGCAGGAATTAAGCTTGGGGATGCCTGATACGTCTCCAACGTATCTATAATTTTTGATTGCTCCATGCTACTTTATCTACTGTTTTGGACTATATTGGGATTTATTTTCCACTTTTATATTATTTTTGGGACTATCCTATTAACCGGAGGCCCAACCCAGAATTGCTATTTTTTTGCCTATTTCAGTGTTTCGAAGAAACGGAATATCAAACGGAGTCCAAACGGAATGAAACCTTTGGGAACGTGATTTTCCAACCGAACGTGATCTAGGAGAATTGGACCCTACTCCAAGAAGTGCCAAAGGCGGTCACGAGGGTGGAGGGCGCGCCCCCTGGGTGCGCCCCCCTACCTCGTGGGCCCCCTGACGCTCCACCGACGTACTCCTTCCTCCTATATATACCTACATATCCCCGAACGATCAGAAAAGGAGCCAAAAACCTAATTCCACCGCCGCAACCTTCCGTATCCATGAGATCCCATTTTGGGGCCTGTTCTGGAGATCCGCCGGAGGGGGCATCCACCACGGAGGGCTTCTACATCAACACCATAGCCCCTCCGATGAAGTGTGAGTAGTTTACTTCAAACCTTCGGGTCCATAGCTAGTAGCTAGATGGCTTCTTCTCTCTTTTTGGATCTCAATACAATGTTCTCCCCCTCTCTTGTGGAGATCTATTCGATGTAATCTTCTTTTTGCGGTGTGTTTGTTGAGACCGATGAATTATGGGTTTATGATCCGGTATTATCTATGGAAAATATTTGATTCTTCTCTGAATTCTTTTATGTATGATTGAGTTATCTTTGCAAGTCTCTTCGAATTATCCTTTTTGGTTTGGCCAACTAGATTGGTAGTTCTTGCAATGGGAGAAGTGCTTAGCTTTGGGTTCGATCTTGCAGTGTCCTTACCCAGTGACAGAAGGGGTTGCAAGGCACGTATTGTATTGTTGCCATCGAGGATAACAAGATGGGTTTTTTTGATCATATTGCATGAATTTATCCCTCTACATCTTGTCATCTTGCTTAAGGCGTTACTCTGTTTTTAACTTAATACCCTAGATGCATGCTGGATAGCGGTCGATGAGTGGAGTACTAGTAGTAGGTGAAGAATCGTTTTGATCTACTTGTCCTGGACGTGATGCCTATATACATGATCATTGCCTAGATATACTCATAACTATGCTCAATTCTCTACAGTAATTTGTTCACCCACTGTAGAATATCTATGCTCTTGAGAGAAGCCACTAGTGAAACCTATGGCCCCTGGGTCTATTCTCATCATATTAATCTCTATCACTTTTTTTACTTTCTTTGTTTTACTTTGCCTTTTAATTTTTACTTTGCATCTATATATCAAAAGTACCAAGAATATTATTTATCATCTCTATCAGATCTCACCCTCGTAAGTGACCGTGAAGGGATTGACAACCCCTAATCGCGTTGGTTGCGAGTAGCTATTATTTTGTGTAGGTACGAGGGACTTGTGCATGGTCTCCTACTGGATTGATACCTTGGTTCTCAAAAACTGAGGGAAATACTTACGCTACTTTGCTGCATCATCCTCTCCTCTTCAGGGAAATCCAACACAGTGCTCAAGAGGTAGCAAGCAGCTCCTTGGAGGTGGAGGACGGGGCGGCTAAACCGATGGGACGATGAGATGGATGAGGGATCCTCATGCTGGGAGGTGCACGAGGGACGTCGAGCTATTACGGTGGACGACGTCATCGGGGAAGAGGCTCCGGCTAGGCAACGGTGAGGTGGCGGACAGAGGAGGGTGGGGTTTCGCGGCTGGAGCGGAGAGGTTATGGTGGCCTGGGATTTCAAATGGCGAAAAGGGGGCGATGGGAGGGGGTGATGAGGGAGTTCTGGATTTAGGGGTCCTCGGACAGCCGAACTATATGCATATGCCGGACTGTTGGGCTATGAAGATACAAGATAGAAGACGTTGTCCCGTGTCCGAATGGGACTCTCCTTTGCGTGGAAGGCAAGCCTGGCGATTAGGATATGAAGATTCCTTCCTTTGTACCCGACTCTGTGTAACCCTAGCTCCCTCTGGTGTCTATATAAAACGGAGGGTTTAGTCCGTAGGACAAGAACAATCATAATCATGGGCTTGCTTCTAGGGTTTAGCTTCTACGATCTCGTGGTAGATCAACTCTTGTAATACTCATATCATCAAGATCAATCAAGCTGGAAGTAGGGTCTTACCCAATGTTGTCAGAATCACGATTCTGCTATACGATTCTACGACTTTACGATCCAAACTAACCCATCTGATTCTATGATTTTACTTCATAGAATCTATGTTTCTACGTTCCTGATAGTGAAGATTCTACGATTTGCGATCCTACAATCGGAGCTCCGATCCGATTCAAAATCACGATTATGACAACCTTGGTATAACCTCCATCGAGAGGGCCGGAACCTGGGTAAACATTGTGTCCCTCGCCTCCTGTTACCATTAGCCTTAGACGCATGGTTTGGGACCCCCTACCCGAGATCCGCCGGTTTTGACACCAACATTGGTGATTTCATTGAGAGTTCCACTGTGTCGTCACCGTAAGGCTTGATGCCTCCTTCAATCATCTACAACAACATAGTCCAGGGTGACGTTTTTCTCCCCGGACAGATTTTCGTATTCGTCGGCTTCACACTAGGGGTCAACTCGCTTGGCCATCTAGAGCAGATCGACAGCTACGCCCCTGGCAATCAGGTCAGGTTTGGAAGCTTGAACTACACCACCGACATCCGCGGAGACATGATCTTCGGTGGATTCGGGCCCATGACAGCCGCGCCCTGCTGTCACGATGAATATGACCTAAATCTGTCATCAGACTGTGTGTAGGAGATAGCGCTTGTAATCACTCTGGCCCTAGATCCACAGCGAAGCGCGCCATCCATGGACGGGAAGATCAACCTCGCCATGGAGGCCGCAGACTCAGCGGCGCTAGAGACGAACACAGATCTGACCTCAAATGAGGCATGTGTCATTGGAACCTCAGACTCGTCTCCGTCCATAGGCTCCGATCCGCGTGCATCTGCACCCATCGAATCTGACCGGGTGCCGATCTTAGAGTTCAGCTCCGCGGACATCTTCCAACACTCACCCCTAGGCGATGTGTTAAACTCATTAAAGTCTCTCTCCTTGTTAGGAGATTCTTGGCCGAACTATGTCCGGCTTGAGTGGGAAGCGAACGACGAAGAACTTCGTGACACACCCACCACCCACTTGATAGCCACTGTTGACGATTTGACCGACATGCTAGATTTCGACTCCGAAGACATTGACGGTATGGACGACGATGCCGGAGAACAACAGGAACCACCGCCCACTGGGCGCTGGACAGCCACCTCTTCACATGACATATACATGGTGGATACACCCAGAGTAGACAATGGTGATGACAAAAAGGATCTAGTTCAGGATAAACTTCCTGAGAAGCAGCCAAAGCGCTGACGTCAGTGGCGCTGCTCTAAATCAGGCCATGGTAAAAATAGTGATACCGGACAAGAGAAAATAGCACTCCGGACGATGCCGAAGACAACAAAGACCCCGCTAAGCCAAGTTTCGAATAGGTTGGATGGGAAGACGGGCGAGCCAGCCCCGATGAGCAGGCCGTGAACGACGACTCGGAGGACAACAATTACATGCCTCTATCCGAGGATGAGGTGAGCCTCGGCGATGAAGAATTTATCGTGCCAGAGGATCCCGTCGAGCAGGAGCGTTTCAAGCACCGACTTATAGCCACGACAAAGAGCCTGAAGAAGAAGTAGCAGCAGCTTCAAGCTGATCAAGGTCTGCTCACTGATAGATGAACTGAGGTCTTGGCAGCCGGGGAATACGGACTCGAACGCCCAACCAAAAGTTACCCGAAGCACAAATTGCTACCTCAACTCAATGATGAGGCGCTGGAGCCACCACTGCCAGCTCATAATGCGACTGACCGACCACCGCGTGGCCGAGATAAAATGACAATTCAGCCTGAACACCAGCCGACACTGCCTTGCCAAACAAATAGAAACACAATAGCTCGAGGATACACACATGACCTGCGTTACGACTTCGATAATCGAACAGGGCAAACCAGATCGATCTATGGATCGCGGGGGTACGCCCCAATGCGCAACGACGGCCACCAAGCCGGATATAACAGATACAAACTTGTTCGGGCCGAATACCGTAGACCGGCTCCATCCGAGCTACGTCCCTACATAGTCCGACACAGAGGCGCCGCACACCCCCTATGCTTCACTAATGAAGTAATGGAGCATGAATTCCCAGAGGGGTTTATACCCGTAAACATTGAATCATACGATGGAACAACAGATCCCACAGTATGGATCGAGGACTTCCTTCTCCATATACATATGGCCCGCGGCGATGATCTCCACGCCATCAAGTATCTCCCGCTAAAACTCAAGGGACCAGCCTGACACTGGTTGAACAGTTTGCCCAAAAACTCCATTGGCAGTTGGGCGAACCTGGAAGATGCATTCCTTGAAAACTTCCAAGGCACTTATGTCCGACCTCCGGATGCCGATGACTTAAGTCATATAATCCAACAACCCAGAGAGTCAGCCAGGAAATTCTGGACTCGGTTCTTAACTAAAAAGAACCAGATCATCGACTGTCTGGATGCCCAAGCCCTAGCAGCTTTTAAGCATAACATCCGTGACGAGTGGCTCGCCCGACACCTCGGCCAAGAGAAGCCGAAGTCCATGGCAGCCCTTACGACGCTCATGATCCACTTTTGTGCGGGCGAGGATAGCTGGCTAGCTCGTAGCAACAGCAACTCAAGTAAACCTGGCACTTCTCAAGCCAGAGATAGCAACGGCAAGCCCCGATGCAATAGACACAAGCGTCGAAATAATGGCGATAACACCGAAGACACGGCCGTCAATACCGGATTGAGTGGCTCCAAGTCCGGTCAGTAGAAAAAACCATTTAATAGAAACAATCCGGGCCCGTCCAGTCTGGAACGCATACTCGATCGTCCATGTCAAATCCATGGCACCCCGAATAAACCAGCCAATCATACCAACAGAGAATGTTGGGTCTTTAAATTAACAGGCCAACAAGTTAATTGCCGAAAACAAGGAAAAGGGACCGCAAAGCGATGACAACGAGGAACCCCGGCCATCGAACACAGGGGGGCAAAAGAAGTTCCCTCCCCATATTAATACGGTGAACAAGATATATGCTACCAATATCCCCAAATGGGGGGGGGGGGGGAAGTGCACACTAAGGGACATCTCCGCGATGGAGCCAGTCACCCCGAAATGCACCCCATGGTTCTCCTGTTCGATCACTTTTGATCGAAGGGACCATCCAACTAGTATCCGTCATGGCAGTTCAGCCGCACTAATGCTAGACCCTATCATTGACGGATTCCACCTCACACGCGTCCTCATGGACGGTGGTAGCAGCCTGAACCTGCTCTATCAGCATACAGTACGCAAAATGGGTATTGATCGCTCAAGGATCAAGCCCACGAAAACCACCTTTAAAGGTGTCATACCAGGTGTAGAGGCCTGTTTTACGGGCTCAATCACACTGGAAGTGGTCTTCGGATTCCCGGATAATTTCTGAAGCGAAGAATTAATCTTCGACATCGTCCCCTTCCACAGTGGTTATCACGCACTGCTCGGACGAACCGCATTTGCTCGTTTCAACGTGGTGCCGCACTATGCCTACCTTAAGCTCAAGATGCCCAGACCTCGCGGCATTATAACAGTCAATGGAAATACAGAGCGCTCCCTCCGTACGGAGGAGCACACCACGGCCCTTGCAGCAGAAGTACAGAGTATCCTTCTTAGGAAAAATCTGAATTCGGCAATAAAGCCCATGGACACCGTCAAGCGAGTCTGAGCTACTCTGCAGCAGGGCCGTCTGGCTCGTCCAGAGCTCAGCTAGCAACCCGGCCTTCGTCCCAGCCCCAATCAAGCGATGAAATTCGTGCCGCGTGTACACAACTACACACTTCAAATACCATGGGCACGAGCAGAGGCACGGTTAGACCACGGTCGACAATGCGGCTCAACCGCTCTCGGATCCACATACCTTCACTTTTTTCTCTTTTCTTTCAGGTTTTTTCTCGTCTCGAGGCTTTTTCTGATAAACCTGATCTCCGGACCCATCGTGGGACGGATACACAAAGAAAGCCAGGGGCTTGGACGTACAAGGGAATACCTAGGTGGTCTCTGTCGGTGTCAAAACCGGCGGATCTCGGGTAGGGGGTCCCGAACTGTGCGTCTAAGGCTAATGGTAACAGGAGGCGGGGAACACAATGTTTACCCAGGTTCGGGCCCTCTCTAAGGAGGTAATACCCTACTTCCTACTTGATTAATCTTGATGATATGAGTATTACAAGAGTTGATCTACCACGAGATTGTAGAGGCTTAACCCTAGAAGCTAGCCTATGATTATGACTATTGTTGTCCTACAGACTAAACCCTCCGGTTTATATAGACACCGGAGGGGGCTAGGGTTACACAGAGTCGGTTACAGAGAAGGAAATCTACATATACGAATTGCCAAGCTTGCGTTCCACGCAAAGGAGAGTCCCACCCGAACGCGGGACGAAGTCTTCAATCTTGTATCTTCATAGTCCAACAGTCTGACACAAGTACATAGTCTGGCTGTCCGAGGAACCCCTAATCTAGGACACGCTCAGTCTCTGCTAATGATCATCACACCTATTTTAAGTACCCGCACGCAGCTCGCTCTTGGTCATGGCATGTTAAATAGCCTTATTCGCTTATTGCACTACTTGTACACATGCGCCTTGACGTATTAATCAAATTACAACGAAAAATAATTTGCAGCGTCAGCTTATTACTTAATTTTTTCCTTGTCTCTTTATTTATTATCTATTGCAAGCATACATTCTGGTATGCCTTTATTCGCTAGGGGCTTCATTATACCCCATAACACGGCAAGAAAGTTCCAACATTTTTACAGTACACTTCGGCACCCCGAACTTATAGCATTATATGCATTGGCTCTGAATCATGTCTTTGGTCAACAGTTGGGGTTGCCCAGCTCCTGTGCTTGCTACCTTACGTTCCACTATATCGGCTAGGGTAGTAAAGGGAGAACTGCTGCGATTGTGTCCCGGTTCTTCCGGACGAGCACCTCAGTAGAGAAAGCCGAAAACTGACGGTCATGATGCAGCGAGAGCTGGTCAGCTATTCGAGAGGTCACAAAATCTTTAGCGATTTCTTCCGCATTATGCGATAACTAATTCATCGTGCGACGGATCAGTTTTTATCCGATAAGGTGTTTTACAATATCCCAAGTTTGGTCTTTCGAACACTAGGGGCTATGCCTACCTTTCTTTTGTCAAACTCCTACGGCTAAGTGAAGGTGATAAAGCCACATAGTCCGATTGCCTTGTTCATCGCGCTAAACACCTCCTTTAAGGACCAAAAATCTGGAGTAAAGAGTGTTTAGATTCATCCCGAACACCCCCCGTACTTCCTACGTGGGGTAGAAGCCGACGACTGGCCAACTCTCAGAATTAATTTAAAAACGGCTGCACAGGAGGTAAAATTTCAAATAACAAGCATTATTTTACATAACAACCTTGTTCCATATTACAGGACAGGATAAAATAATGCTTTCATGGGAAAATGATATCCTTGGCACATTGCTACGCCACAAGGCAGGATCCCTCCATGACACTGTCATAGTACATCTCAAACTTGCGACGCTCCTTGCCCACGAGCGAACCCTCGATCATCAACTTCGTGGCATCCATCTTCGCCCAGTGCATCTGGGCACAGGCGAAAGCCATCCGTGCACCTTCAATGCAGACCGACCGCTTGACGGCATCAAGCCGAGGGCAGGCACTGACCAGCCGCTTCATGAGTCTGAAGTAGCTATTGGGCACGGGCTCGGCAGGCCATAGCCGGACTATTAGGTCCTTCATGGCTAGTTCGGCCGCCTTGTGCAGCTCGACCAACTGTTTTAGCTGGTCGCTAAAGGGCACCGGATGTTCTGGTCCAAGGTATTGGGACCACAATAGCTTCTCTGTAGAGCTCCTTTCATCGGCTCGAAAGAACTCTACAGCATCTGATATGTTGCACGGCAGATCCGCAAACTCTACTGGAGAACTCCAAATTCGGGTAAGTAAAAGGAATGTTTCCTTCACATACTTGCTTTGCATAATAAAAGCCTTACCCACCGCGATCTTCTTGGCCGCCTGTCGTGGTTCTAAGTCTGACAGTAGAGTGGGGGGTAGGTATGGAGAGGCAAGGTCCTAGCTATAGAGAAGTTGTAAACACAAGCGATGTACGAGTTCAGGCCCTTCTCGGAGGAAGTAAAAGCCCTACGTCTCGGAGCCCTGAGGCGGTCGAGTGGATTATGTGTATAGGTGTTACAAGAGTGCGAACCCTTCTGCCTGTGGAGGGGGGTGGCTTATATAGAGTACGCCAGGACCCCTATCAGCCCACGTAATGAAGGGTTTAAAGTGTATTAAGTCTGGGGCGTTACTGGTAATGCCCCACATAAAATGCCTTAACTATCATTAAGTCTATTCAATTACAGGCCGTTGCAGTACGGAGTGCCTTCTGACCTTCTGGTGGTCGAGTGTATCTTCATGGTCGAGTGTATCTCCATGGTCGAGTGTATCTCCATGGTCGAGTGTATCTCCATGGTCGAGTCCTTCTTCCAGTCGAGTGGGTTCTTCGTTGGTTGACTGGAAGGTGATCTCTTCTAAGGCTGTCCTAGGGTAGGGCATTCAGGTCAGGCCTATGACCCTACCCTAGGTATATGAATCCATCATTAGCCCCCGAATGGATTGAGGCTTGAATGAGGAAAGAGTTGATGCTGTTTCCGATTGGCTTTTGCATACTGGCTATGCGTCGTTCTGGATCAAGATCTTCTTTGTCGATAACGAACAACTTTTCTTCAGTCGACTCGATCCATTCTTGTCTTTCGTCGAGTGATCTTTTAGACTTTGCTGGTTCCCGAGCGACGGATCGCAGGAAATCTCGCGTCTGACAGACCGATCTGCCGTCCGCGGATTCCACGGGATACGGAATTTGGGGGAGCGCGCGAAGCGGAACAGACCGTGGCGCTCGGACGGGACGGGACATGAACGCCTCGATCTCCGCACCGCCTTTTCCCCCATGTATCGTGTCAAAGCAACAGTTTCGGGATATGATTAGGTTGCCTGGGTCCACATGTCATCCACTCGGAAGGGATGGTATATAAATGCAACCGGCGAGGGTTTTCTGAATAGTGCTCCATTCTTTCTCCTCTGTTCTCCTCATCTCCGCCCAGTGCGCTTGCTCTTGCCCCCGCAAAGCTCTCCCTCGCGCACCTCGCCGGCAGCCATGGTCAAGGAGAAGACGGCGGCGTTGGAGCGCGCAAAGAAGGCGTCGGCGACGGAGAAGGCATCGGCGGCGGAGAAGGCGAAGGGGAGGTCCACCAGCCGCAGTGGGTCTTCGTCGAGATCCCGCTTGCCGAAGGGCTGGGTCCAGGGAGATTGGATCCAGTCGACCATCACGGAGAAGGATCTCCTCGACATGGCCGACGACGGGCTGATCCCCCATGGCGCAGCGAGACTCCCAAGGAAAGAGTGGCAACCTCAGCCAGAAGAGGGTGAGTGCGTGCTCCTGGCGACTCATATTGATCGAGGGTTTTCTTTGCCACCGAGCATCTTCTTTCGTGGTTTTTTGAACTTCTTCGGAGCCCAACTCCACCACTTTACTCCGAACTCTATTGCGTACCTTGCTGCATTCGTATCCATGTGCGAGAGTTTCCTGGGCTGTCGACCGCACTGGGGCTTGTTCAAGCACATCTTCACGTGCCGTTCTCAGACCGTGAAGAAGGCGAGTCCAGGCGACGAGAAGACCCAGGTTGTCCAAATGTGCGGGGGTCTGGGGATTCAAGTGAGGAACAAGAGCACCTTCCCCGCTATGACATTTCCCGAGTCGGTCAGAGGCTGGCAGTCGACTTGGTTCTACTGCCGGGACGAGCTGACGCCGGGACAGTCGAGTGGGCTTCCCCCATTCACCATGAGTCGAGTGAACAAGCCCTCCTCTCTCAAGGTGGTTCCAGAGGAAAGGGCTGATGTGAAGATGTTGATGGACCGAGTGGTGCAGTTGGTCCGGGACGGCGTGACTGGCATGGACCTTCTGGAGGTTTTCCTTCGGCGGCGGATCCAACCTCTTCAGTTCTGAAGCCATGGCATGTGGCTGTACTGCGGGACTGAAGACGATACCCGAGTCCACCCAGAAGCAGTCGACGATGCCACGGTGGAAAGATGGATGGCCGCGGTCACTAGGAATAAGGATAATCCCCGTGGATCCAGGAGGGTTCCTCCACTCGACCATCACACCGATCCAGACAAGGTATACTTGCTCTGCCTTCCATTGTACATCCTTTGAGTGAGTTTCTGTATATTCTGTGACTTGGTCGATTGATCTCTGTTTTAACGTCTTTTAGGCCCTCACCGACCTATATTCGATGCCCAATGGAGCTCAGGCTCCGACTGAGGAGGAAGAAGCCAGCGGGGGCGAGAGCAAGGAGGAGTGGGATTCAGACGCTGCTGAAGGTGACGACAACGACGATGATGACGAGGACGAAGAGGAGGAAGAAGAGGAGGAGGTTGGACCGCCGCGCTCGGAAAGGTGGTCAAAGCTTGTCCATGACCCCGCGACTGAACGTGGTAAGGTGGTGGCGACTGCGTCGCAGTCAACCAAGCGCCCTCGGACCGCTTCTCCGGTGCTAAGTGACAGGGCTCTGAAGTAGTCGAGGGTGGCTCTGCCGAAACCCCCCAAGCTCCTGCCGAAGATGAAAGTGTCCATCCCCACCATATCCGGGTAAGCACGTTACTTGAGTTCTCTTGTTTTGCATAAGGCTTTATCTCTGGTTGATATTTGAGTTGGTCGACTGATTCTTTGGGACTTCAGTGCTGCAACTTCTAAGACCTCAGGCAAGGCTGACGACCATGAGATGGAGGACGCAGCAACCTCGAATCCTGGTACTATACTCTCAATTCTGTCTTTAGTCGACTGACTCAAGATTTCTGACTTCGATTCTTTTTTTCGAAGCTCCACCCCATGACATTATCACCCTTCCCGAAGATGATGATGAGGACGAAGAACCACTGAGGCACAGGATGAGCAGCAAGACGTCTACTGGTAAGGCAACCCAGAGTGCGACGGCGCCCGAAGCTGTGGCCACGGAAGGGGAGAACCTCACTCGACACACCATGTCTTTCGCGGTGCCGCTGACGAGTGCTCGTCCCACTTTGTCGAGTGCTGCACAGCCTTCGCTCTTCACAACACACCATGTCCCAGAGGACCAAGCCAGTGCTGCTAAGGAGGCGATACGTCAAGCGGGGATCATGATGGAGCAGGTGAAGACCATCCGGGATGCAAGCCAAGCAGCTTATGACGCCAGCTCTGCCCTTCAAAGCAATGTGCAGGTCAGTCGACCACCGCCTATTCTGTTAGGATATGCTATCAAGATTTTTTCTTTCTGATTTCTGAAATCCATAGCAATCACCCGCTGGGAGTGTTGATAGAAAAGTCCATGTTAGCGGGGGCACGCTGAGTGCACCCGCTGGGTGTAGTCCCCAAGGCTAAGGTCGACTGCTGGCAATCGGCCTTAGGCTTTAGAAGTAAAGGTTGTTCATCGTTCGATTTGGTCGACTGGTCGACTCTGTCTTGGACATAACTAGTGGGGGCACGCTGAGTGCACCCACTGGGTGTAGTCCCCGAGACCGTGGTCGACTGCTTGCAGTCGACTACAGTCTGAAGTCCACATCTCTCTTCTTTTTTTTTGGGTCGACTGGTCGACTCTGTCTTGAACAGAACTAGTGGGGGCACGCTGAGTGCACCCACTGGGTGTAGTCCCCGAGACTACGGTTGAATGCTTGCATTCGACTGTAGTCTTAGAAACGTATGATTTTTCTCTATCCACTCGGAAGTGAACCATCTTTGATATTTTGTTGATTGGTTCTTCGTAGAAATCCTGTGACCTTGCGGCTTGCTATACGGAACTGGAGCAGAAGCACATTCAGCTCGAGTTGGATTTGAAGCTGGTGCAGGAGAATCTGACGAAGGCGAAGGAGGAGACCAAAGGTATGTTCGGTGAGACCTCGATGACTCCTTTTTCCTTCCATTTATTTCAAGATCTGACTTTGCTGTAACTTACAGACAAAGTGCGGGATGCCCAGAAGAAGAAGGACCTTGAGCTAGCCGAGAAGACCAAGCTTGCTGACGAGAAGTTAGCTTCAGTCACCAAGCTTGAACAGGAAAATCACAATCTAAAAACTGCTCTGGCGATTGCCTCCAAGGATGTTGACCGACTGAAAGCTGACAAGACTACCCTGACCGAGAAGATCAACCAATTGACTGGGAAGAAGAATGACCTTGAAAGCTTCCTGGGCGGTCTTGCTAAGAAACTGTTCCTTATGCTCGAAGGTAAACTTTTCACTCGACCAGCATTTTCAACTGTGATGCTTCCATTCGACCATTGCCTTGACTCGGTGTTTTGTCCTTGCAGAATTCTGTTGGAACTTTGAAGATGAGACTAGCCAGTTGGAGCTGAACCTTGATCCTGTCAATTCTCCGGTGAATAATGAAGTCGCCATGAATGTCTTCCGGCTGGAGTCTCGTGTTGCAGCTGTCGTGGACTATCTTGCAAGGCAGAAGGCAGCCACTTCTCGCATCGACTCGACGCTTTGGCCCGGGGCGACACTTCAGAATGACCTCGAGTCATTGATGGCTCGACTAAACGCAGTCCCCGACCGAGTGCAAGAGTGGAAGAAGTCCTCGGCTCGGTGCGGCGCAGATGTTGCCCTGTGTCTGGCCCGAGTCCACTGCAAGGACGCACGAGAAGAGAAGCTGGCGGCTCTCCGAGTGGCCAACACTAAGAAACACGACTTCAGGTCCTTCATGGAAACTTTCATCGCTGCTGCTACCCGGATTGCAGACGGGATTGACCTCGACGAGTTTGTTGCTCCTTCCAGCCCTCCACAGGAGGGGTAAAAAACTTTCTTTAAGCCCAACACTTTAAATTTGCCTCGGTATGCCGAGTGTGATTGTAACCGGTAAACCTTAACAGGCTTAGTGCCTGAGCACTCTCGATTCCTTTAGGTATCGACCTAAACTTGGACTTGATGTTTGGATATGATTGCTCTTGGTTCGAATTGTCTTTTGCAGGTTCACAGCAAGATGCCCACTGCAGTCGACTTATTCCTTAGGCGAGCACTGGGCTGCAGCTAAGCCTTCGAGTGAGAGGTTTGCTCTTCACTCGGTAGGATTTTTATAACTTAGGCGAGCGCTGGGCTGCAGCTAAGCCTCCGAGTGAGAGGTTTGCTCTTCACTCGGTAGGATTTTTATAACTTAGGCGAGCGCTGGGCTGCAGCTAAGCCCCCGAGTGAGAGGTTTGCTCTTCACTCGGTAGGATTTTTTTATAACTTAGGCGAGCGCTGGGCTGCAGCTAAGCCCCCGAGTGAGAGGTTTGCTCTTCACTCGGTAGGATTTTTTTATAACTTAGGCGAGCGCTGGGCTGCAGCTAAGCCTACGAGTGAGAGGTTTGCTCTTCACTCGGTAGGATTTTTATAACTTAGGCGAGCGCTGGGCTGCAGCTAAGCCCCCGAGTGAGAGGTTTGCTCTTCACTCGGTAGGATTTTTGTAACTTAGGCGACCGCTGGGCTGCAGCTAAGCCCCCGAGTGAGAGGTTTGCTCTTCACTCGGTAGGATTTTTTATAACTTAGGCGAGCGCTGGGCTGCAGCTAAGCCCCCGAGTGAGAGGTTTGCTCTTCGCTCAGTAGGATTTTTTAGAACTTAGGCGAGCGCTGGGCTGCAGCTAAGCCCCCGAGTGAGAGGTTTGCTCTTCGCCTCAGTAGGATTTTTTAGAACTTAGGCGAGCGCTGGGCTGCAGCTAAGCCCCCGAGTGAGAGGTTTGCTCTTCACTCGGTAGGATTTTTTTATAACTTAGGCGAGCGCTGGACTGTAGCTAAGCCCCCGAGTGAGAGGTTTGCTCTTCACTCGGTAGGATTTTTTTATAACTTAGGCGAGCGCTGGGCTGCAGCTAAGCCCCCGAGTGAGAGGTTTGCTCTTCACTCGGTAGGATTTTTTATAACTTAGGCGAGCGCTGGGCTGCAGCTAAGCCCCCGAGTGAGAGGTTTTCTCTTCACTCGGTAGGATTTTTTATAACTTAGGCAAGCGCTGGGCTGCAGCTAAGCCCCCGAGTGAGAGGTTTGCTCTTCACTCGGTAGGATTTTTTATAACTTAGGCGAGCGCTGGGATGCAGCTAAGCCCCCGAGTGAGAGGTTTGCTCTTCACTCGGTAGGATTTTTTATATCTTAGGCGAGCGCTGGGCTGCAGCTAAGCCCCCGAGTGAGAGGTTTGCTCTTCACTCGGTAGGATTTTTTTATAACTTAGGCGAGCGCTGGGCTGCAGCTAAGCCCCCGAGTGAGAGGTTTTCTCTTCACTCGGTAGGATTTTTTATAACTTAGGCGAAACAGATTCGCGGCTAAGCCCCCCGCTGGGGGAAAAAGTGACAAAAGTTATGAAGGAATTATGGCACTATTATTTCGAGATCCATGAACTACAGAAGTATTTTATTACAACTCATCCGAGTGGAAAACTTTTAGGTGTAAAACGGGCGGAGCAGATCCGCATTCCAAGCTCGGGGCTCTTCGATGTTGTGTTCGACGTTGTAGAGACGGTAAGCCCCGTTGTGGAGAACTTTGGTGACGATGAAGGGTCCTTCCCAAGAAGGAGCGAGCTTATGCTGTTTCTGCTGATCCACTCGGAGAACTAGATCTCCCTCTTGGAAGGCTCGACCCCTCACACTCCTGGCGTGAAAGCGGCGCAAGTCTTGTTGATAGATGGTCGATCGGATCAGAGCCATCTCCCTTTCTTCCTATAGAAGGTCGACTGCGTCCTGACGCGCTTGCTCAGCTTCTGCTTCGTTGTAGAGTTCAACTCGAGGAGCATTGTGAAGAAGATCACTCGGCAAGACTGCTTCAGCTCCATAGACCAAAAAGAATGGAGTTCTTCCAGTCGACCGATTGGGTGTGGTTTGCAAACCCCAAAGCACCGAAGGAAGTTCGTCGACCCATGCTTGAGGCCGCGTGCTTGAGGTCACGCATCAGTCGGGGTTTTAAACCCTTGAGGATTAAGCCATTGGCTCGCTCCGCTTGTCCATTTGACTGGGGGTGAGCGACTGAAGCGTAGTCGACTCGTGTGCCTTGAGCGTTGCAGAAATCCTGGAATTCTTCTGAGTCAAAGTTCGACCCATTATCCGTAATGATGCTATGCGGAACTCCATATCAGAACGTCAGCTCCCTGATGAAGGTAACTGCAGTACCGGCGTCAAGATTCTTGATCGGTTTAGCCTCGATCCACTTTGTGAACTTGTCGACTACGACCAGTACGTGCGTGAAACCACTTCGACCTGTTCTCAAGGGACCGACCATGTCTAACCCCCATACTGCGAATGGCCAAACGAGTGGAATGGTCTTAAGAGCTGACGCGGGCTTATGTGACATATTGGAGTAGAATTGAAATCCTTCGCACTTGTCCACTATTTCCTTTGCCATCTCATTCGCTCTTGGCCAGTAAAATCCAGCTCGGTATGCTTTGGCTACAATGGTCCGAGAGGACGCATGGTGACCACAGGTTCCCGAGTGGATATCATTGAGAATGATTCGACCTTCATCTGGCGTTATGCATTTTTGACCAACCCCAGTCGGGCTTTCTCTATACAGCTGTCCTTTGATAACGGTAAAGGCTTTGGATCGACGGACGATCTGCCGAGCCTCTTCCTCCTCTTCTGGGAGCTCTTTTCTCAAGATATACGCAATATAGGGAATTGTTCAGTCGGGAATGACCACTAAAACCTCTACAACCAAGTCGACCACAGCTGGGACCTCAACCTCAGTCGGATCTGTGGCACTCTTGGGCTGTGGAGCTTCCTCTGTGAAGGGATCTTCTTTAACTGACGGTGTGTGTATATGCTCCAAAAACACACCACTCGGAATGGCTTCTCTTTTGGAACCTATTTTTGCCAGATCATCTGCTGCTTGATTTTTCAGTCGGGGGATGTGATGAAGCTCCAACCCCTCGAACTTCTTTTCCAGCTTCCTCACTGCATTGCAGTATCCAGTCATGGCTGGGCTTCTCACGTCCCACTCCTTCATCACCTGGTTGACCACTAAATCTGAATCGCCGTAAACCATCAGGCGACGGACGCCGAGTGAGATGGCCATGCGCAATCCATATAAAAGGGCCTCGTACTCTGCCTCATTGTTGGAGGAATCAAAGTGAATCTGGAGCACATATCTAAGCTTATCTCCTCTGGGGGAAACCAGAACAACCCCAGCACCAGAACCATTCAGCATCTTAGAGCCATCGAAGAACATGGTCCAATGCTCCGAGTGAACTTCAGTCGGCTGCTGTTGTTCAATCCACTCGGCGAGGAAATCTGCTATTGCCTGGGACTTAATGGCTTTCTTTGCCTCGAACTTGATATCAAGGGGAAGAAGTTCAATCGCCCATTTCACCACTCGACCAGTTGCATCTCTGTTGTGCAGAATCTCTGATAGTGGAGCGTCGCTGACGACTGTGATAGAATGATCAGAGAAATAATGAGCAACCTTCTTCGTGGTCATGTATATTCCATACACAAGCTTTTGATAATGAGGATATCTCTGCTTGGATGGAGTCAAAACTTCAGACAAATAATACACCGGGCGCTGAATTTTGAAGGCTTTTCCTTCTTCCTCCCGCTCGACCGTAAGTACCGTACTGACGACTTGTCCTATGGCTGCAATATAGAGCAACAAAGGCTCTTTGCTGATTGGAGCAGCAAGCACCGGCTGGGTGGAGAGCAGAGCTTTTAGCTCGGCAAACGCTGCATCAGCTTCTGGAGTCCACTCGAACTTGTCTGCCTTCTTCATCAGTCGGTAAAGAGGCAATGCCTTTTCACCGAGTCGTGAGATGAATCGACTTAATGCGGCCAAGCATCCAGTAAGCTTCTGGACATCGTGCACTCGCACAGGGCGTTTCATTCGGAGAATAGTGCCGATCTTCTCTGGATTTGCGTCGATCCCTCGCTCGGAAACGAGAAAACCGAGTAACTTTTCACCAGGAACTCCGAATGTGCACTTCGATGGATTGAGCTTGATATCATACCTTCTGAGGTTGGCAAATGTTTCGGCGAGGTCAGCAAGCAGGTCGGAACCTTTTCGCGACTTAACGACGATATCATCCATATACGCTTCCACATTCCGACTGATTTGAGTGAGAAGACACTTCTGAATCATACGCATAAATGTGGCTCCGGCATTCTTGAGGCCGAATGGCATGGTGATATAGCAGAAGCACCCGAATGGAGTGATGAAAGCTGTTTTTACTTCGTCGGGTCCGTATAGACGGATCTGATGATACCCGGAATATGCGTCTAGAAAAGACAATCTCTCACATCCCGCGGTCGAGTCAACAATTTGATCTATGCGAGGGAGAGGAAAATGATCTTTCGGGCAGGCCCGATTGATGTGCTTGAAGTCAATGCACATGCGGAGTGACTTGTCCTTCTTGGGAACCATGACGACATTAGCGAGCCACTCGGAGTGGTATATCTCTCGGATAAATCCTGCCGACAACAGTCGAGCCACTTCCTCACCAATAGCTTTTCTCTTCTGGACGGCGGACCGCCGAAGATGCTCTTTGACTGGCTTTGCTGATTTGTCGACTCTGAGGCGATGCTCAGCCAGTTCCCTGGGAACACCTGGCATGTCAGCTGGCTTCCATGCAAAAATGTCCCAGTTCTCACGGAGGAACTGGATGAGCGCTTCTTCCTATTTCGGGTCGAGTGTCGTGGAGATGTGGGTCGGGGCTGCATCGGGGTCGGTCGGGTGAATATGAACAGGCTTCATCTCACTAGACGACTGAAATGCAGATACTGTGGCTGGTTTCTTGGATCGCAACAAATCACTCGGATCTGCGTTTTGCTTGTATTCTTCAAACTCAACCGCTGTCACCTGGGAATCGGCAATCTTTGAGCCCTTCTGAAAGCACTCTTCTGCCTTTTTCCGATCGCCAGTGACAGTGATCACCCCTTTGGGACCTGGCATTTTCAGTTTGAGGTACACATAACATGGTCGAGCCATGAACCGTGCGTAGGCGGGCCTCCCCAAAATGGCGTGGTACGCGCTCTGAAAATCCACAACCTCAAAGGTCAACTTTTCCTTGCGAAAATGTTTTGAGTCGCCAAAAACCACGTCCAGGGCTATTTGGCCGAGTGAGTTGGCTTTCTTCCCTGGTATGACTCCGTGGAAACTCATGTTGCTGGTGCTCAATCGAGACATCGGAATGCCCATTCCCTTCAGTGTGTCTGCATATAACAAGTTCAGCCCACTGCCACCGTCCATCAACACTTTCGTCAGTCGAGTGCCTTCGACAACTGGATCGACCACCAAAGCTTGCCTCCCAGGGGTGGCAATATGAGTCGGGTGATCAGATTGGTCGAATGTGATGGGTGTTTGGGACAATTTTAGATAACTTGGTTTTGCTAGGGCAACCATATTCACCTCACGGTTAATGACTTTCAGTTGACTCTTGCTTTCCACATCCGCGAAGATCATCAGAGTGGAGTTGATATGCGGATATTCTTCCTCACTGTCCTCTTTGTCTCCGGCCTTGTCTGACTCTTTCTCCTTGTCCTTAGACTGTTTTCCCTGAAACTGCTGGATGAGGAGTCGACACTGGCGAGTGGTGTTCTTTGGGTAAATAATGTTGCCCTCTTCATCTTTCTTCGTGTGGATGTGGCATGGCATATCCATCACGTCGTTTCCTTCTTTATCCTTTACTTTCTTAGGACTCCAGGATCCTTTTGGCTTCCCTTTGAACTTTCCCTGAGTTACGGCCAGGGCCTCTCCAGGAGCTGCTGGCTCGGCTTTCCGCTTCTGTTTCCGACTGGAATTTCCCTTCTCCGACTGACTTGGCTTAAACTTGCCGCTTCGGAGTCGGTCCTCTTCCTCACCATTTGCGTACTTGGTAGCAATCTCCATCATCCGACTCAGAGTCATGTCTCCGGTTCGACCAAACTTCAGACTCAATTCTCTGTTCTTGACGCCATCTTTGAAGGCGCAGACTGCTTGATGATTAGACACATTTTCCATAGTATGGTGCAGAGTGATCCACCTCTGAATATACTCTCTGAGAGTCTCATTGGGCTTCTGCACACAAACTTGCAGCTCTGTCAAACCAGCTGGTCGCTTGCAGGTTCCTTCAAAAGTTCTGACGAACACTCGGAACAAGTCTTCCCAAGTGTAAATACTGCTAGGAGGTAACTGATTCAACCACGCTCTGGCTGAACCTTCCAGCATAAGGGGCAAATGCTTCATGGCCACCTCATCATTCCCGCCGCCAATCTGAACAGCCACTCGGTAATCCTCGAGCCAAGTTTCAGGCTTGGACTCCCCAGTGAACTTGCTGACTCCTGCCGCCAACCTGAAATTGGGGGGAATCACTGCGGCTCTGATAGCCCTGCTAAAACACTCTGGGCCAGAAACATGCACTCGACTGCTCGTGGGTGCATCTCTCTCGGGTCCACCTCGATGGGCTCTGTTCCGGTCGACCAAGCTTTGCACGATAATGGATCGCGCGTCGAAGCCTGGCCCCCTGGGGTCGACTGGAACCCTTCGCCCCATACTGAACTGACGCCTGTCATCCTGTCGGCGAGGAGCGTAAGACTCTTCCCTCGGAGGGGAAACGGGCACTCGACGCCTGTCATCTCGGTCATGTCGGTCTCCATGCTGATCACGCTGGTTGTCGCGTCCTTCCCGCCGCGGAGGCAATCTGGGACTGTGAGCCGACTGAACCGTATTCGCAGCGACGTATCGACTGTGAATTCTGTTGCGCGACTGCGACACGGCTGAGTTCTGGTCCCCAGCTGCTCGGAGCAAATCTCTGATCTGCATCAAGCCTCTCCCAGCTTCCGACTGTGAAGGCTGGATGGACTCTGCTATACGGGTTGCAACTGCTAAATTCTGAATTGGCGTGCGGTATACCTGAGTCGGTGGGAAGAGTCGACGTCGACTGGCTTCGGGGACTCGTTGCCGCGCGCGCTCGTCGAGTGCTCGCTGAAGGTTCTCCAGACGAGCGCGTTCAGCCACATTGGCCAAACGTGCCTCCTCCAAGGCGCGAGCCTCGGGGGTTTCTCCCGTAATAGGAGTATGTAGGGCATCCATGTTCCTGCGGCGAAGCTCCTCTCTCTGCAGAGAGTCGAGTGCCTCGGGCTGGTACTCTTCGTGGTCCTGTGCGGGGCTGCCTCCGCCGCCTGCTCCGCCGCCATGGGCGAAGCCAGGAGGACTGCGGGGCCCGTTGACCATGAGAATTTCTGCCGCTGGATCACTGCTATCGCACTCGGATGCAGTCTCTACGGAGCCAGTCGACAGATCGAACAGGCCGTAGAGAGATTCGTCGGGCTCGATTGCCGCAACTTGTGCGATGGCCACCTGGCGAGCCACCGCGTGTTTCACCCACCACTGAAGCCTCGACCGACCAGAGCGCTTGCGCTGGTGGGAGACCGGGCGGGCGACCGATAAAAGAGTCGACCGATAGGGGGCCGACGGTTGCCGCAGCAGAACGCCGCGGACACATGCGCGAAAATGCGTCGCACCGCGGACGGGGAGCGCATCAACGTCGAGTGGAGCCTCCTGGAGCCACGCGGAGTCGTCGATGACGAAGGTGAGAGTGCCAAGACGGATCTCGCGCCCTTCGACCAAAACTCCAGCAGTCATCATGATGAAAGTATTCGGAAATACTGCAACTTCTCCACAAAATCGCTAAAACACCTGCCCCACGGTGGGCGCCAACTGTCGTGGTTCTAAGTCTGACAGTAGAATGGGGGGTAGGTATGGAGAGGCAAGGTCCTAGCTATAGAGAAGTTGTAAACACAAGCGATGTACGAGTTCAGGCCCTTCTCGGAGGAAGTAAAAGCCCTACGTCTCGGAGCCCTGAGGCGGTCGAGTGGATTATGTGTATAGGTGTTACAAGAGTGCGAACCCTTCTGCCTGTGGAGGGGGGTGGCTTATATAGAGTACGCCAGGACCCCTATCATCCCACATAATGAAGGGTTTAAAGTGTATTAAGTCTGGGTCGTTACTGGTAACGCCCCACATAAAATGCCTTAACTATCATTAAGTCTATTCAATTACAGGCCGTTGCAGTACGGAGTGCCTTCTGACCTTCCGGTGGTCGAGTGTATCTTCATGGTCCTGTGTATCTCCATGGTCGAGTGTATCTCCATGGTCGAGTGTATCTCCATGGTCGAGTCCTTCTTCCAGTCGAGTGGGTTCTTCGTTGGTTGACTGGAAGGTGATCTCTTCTAAGGCTGTCCTAGGGTAGGGCATTCAGGTCAGGCCTATGACCCTACCCTAGGTATATGAATCCATCACCGCCTGGATTTCCTAGAGGGTCCTCTTGGCTTCGGATCGGGCATCTTGTGTGCTCTGGCGGGCTTCGGCAAGTTCGGTCTCTTGAGTCTTAGAATCACGCTCCAAGGACTCATACTTTTTGACGGCATCCTGGAGCTCTTACTGGACCTCGCTGACCCTGGCCTCCCGCTTCTCACACGCGGCACGTTCCTTAGCCGCTTTGTCCTTGGCCTCGGCCAACGCCTTCTTGGGGTCCGCTACTTCGGTCATGGCCCCTAATAAAGTTCATGATACTTTAGTTAGTACAAACCTTTCATCCTTCCTAAATATAAGAACAGGTTATTGCATACCTTGGCTGTCCTCCAGCTGCTTCTTCACGAGGCCGAGCTCTTCCTCAGCCCGCTCCAGCTTCGGCTTCAAGCCGGAGACCTCTACAGTATGAGCGGTAGCAGCCAGCAGCGACGCCTGCTTATTCACATAGACATGTTATGTTAGACTCCTGTGAAAATTATTTTGATCCTCTGTTTGGTTTTTCTTTCCGAACACCAAACATAGCATCAGGGGCTACTATCTACAAGGTGATATTCTTTTACAACTATATTACTTACCTCAAAGCCTGTTAGAAGGCTAATGTAGGCTTCGGTCAGTCCATTTTTGGCACTCATAAGAGTACGTTGTACTTCCACAATGGAAGCGCCTTGTAGCGCTTCTAGCAATCTATCCGGTGCCTCTAGATGGACAGATGTCTCCGGTGGAGGCGGCTTGCCGCCCTCGTTCGGCAGAGGCTGCTTGCCTGAATCCGGAGCCACTTGGGTCTCCGTAGCTGTATTCGGCTGAGCGCCGAAATGGATGCGGCCCCCATCATCGGGGTCCGTAGGGGTCTTTCCCCGCATTTGTTCGGCAACCGGGGTTTCATCCTCCGGCATCGATGGAACAGTCTCCCCTTGGCATGGTATCCTTCGAGACAACACCTCGGTGTTTTCCGCGGCCTTGGGGGAGGAGGCCGTCGGAAGGGACCCGTTGTTCATCGCCGACGGGTCCAGCGACCCCTGCGAAGAGGAGGATAGCTCGATGTTGGACTGGGCCGGACTGCAGATGCATGGTCTAGCACATTAAAAAATGATAAAGTGAAAAGGCCGGAAATATTAGCATGTACGGATACTTACGACTTGGCTAGTGGCTTGACCCTGGGCTCCCACTCCCCGTCGTTGTTGGTGGCTGCGGTGTAGTAGTCCAGAACGGAGATTTTTCCCTTCTTGGACGCCTCAGCCTCCCAGTGTGGAGGCCTTCCTCTTCTCTCTCCCCCAGTAGGGGGGGGGACGGATCTTCTCCTCCTCCTCCTCCTCCTCGTCTTCGGTTGAGGAGTGCGGCTCGGTGTCTTCGGACGTCACGTCCCAAGCGCCCTTGCATTGGAGACCATCTCTGGTCCCCTTGGCCGCCTTCTTGGCTTTCTTCTCTGGCACCTCATAAGGCGCCGGAAACAACATCTTCGTCAGAAGAGGCATTTCTGGATCTTCGGGTAGCAGAGCCAGACAGTTAATTTGCTCCGCTTTCGTTACCCAGGCCTGAAAGATTGGCATGGAGGCTCAGGTTCCTCCCGTCGATATGCCGGTAAAAGGTATACCTTGCAAACATAAAAGAACTTACCGGATTAGCCCGACGTTTTGCGCTAACCCCGCGATCTTCGGTCGTGGGCGGTGGTACCTCGCTGGCCTTAAAGAGCACGTTCCAGATGTCTTCGTGTGTCGTACCGAAGAGCTACAACAGCATCTGGTGCTTGGCGGGGTCGAACTCCCACAAATTACAAGTCCAGCACTGGCACGGAAGAATCCAGTGGAAGAGCATAACTTGGACCACGTTGACAAGCTTGATTTTCTTGCTTATCATGTTCTGGGCACATGTCTAGAGCCCGTTCACTTCTTCTGCTGAGCCCCAGTTTAAACCCTTCTCTTGCCTGGAGGTGAGACGCATGGGGACTTCGGATTGAAATTCGGGGGTCACCGCCCAGTTGGTGCCGCACGGCTCGGTGATGTAGAACCACCCCGATTGCCACCCATTTACAGTCCCCACAAAGGAGCCTTCAGGCCAGGTGAAATTGGGCATCTTGCCCACCATGGCGCCTCCGCACTCCGCTTGTTGGCTGCACACCACCTTTGGATTGACATTGAAGGTCTTCAGCCATAGGCCGAAGTGAGGTGGGATGCGGAGGAAGGCCTTGCACATGACAATAAATGCCGAAATGTTGAGGATGAGTTGGGGGACAAGTCATGGAAGTCCAGCCCATAGTAGAACATCAGTCCGAGGACGAATGGATGGAGTGGGAATGCCAGCCCGCAGACAAAGTGGGAGAGAAATACCACCCTTTCTTGGGGTTCCGGGGTAGGGATGATCTTCCCCTTGGCCGGAAGCCGATGTGCGATGTCTTTGGACAAGTACCCGGCCTCCCGGAGCTTCTTGATGTCCTCCTTCTTGACGCAGGAGGCCATCCACTTGCCTCCAGCTCTGGATCCGGACATGATTGGAGTGCGTTTTCGGGCGGAGAAGGTGAGAGCTTGGGCGTTGGAGCTCAAGAATGAATGGGCGTAAGGAGAAGGCGTGGGTGAACGAGGAGGAATCCTTATCTCCTTATAAAGATGGCCAGGGTCGTGCGCCTCCCCCTCGCCTTAAAATCCGCCTATTCACTAGGCACCATGCAGATGGCACGGTTGAGTTATCCATGCCCACATTGATGAGAATACTGTGATAAGGGGACATGATCTTTGCTTTGACAAGATGTGACAATGAAACCGCACCTCGAAATACGGAGGGGCGGGATAAAAACAGTTCGAATAAATACCGGGCCGTGGCGGGATGTCACGCTATGAGTTGTCAGCAGATTGGACTCGTCGGATATTATACTATCTACATTGGTATGTGGAATTTGTTTTGCAAAGCCGGACACGATTCTTATGTTCAAGATCTACTTTGGTGTATTCGGAGAAAGAACCCACCTTGCAATGCCGAAGACAATCTGCGCGCCGGACCCATCGTCATTGAAGCCTGGTTCAGGGGCTACTGAGGGAGTTCCGGATTAAGGTGTCCTCGGCCAGCCGGACTATATGCATATGCCGAACTGTTGGGCTATGAGGATACAAGATATAATACATCGTCCCGTGTCCGGATGGGACTCTCCTTTGCGTGGATATGAAGATTAGGATATGAAGATTCCTTCCTTTGTAACCGACTCTGTGTAACCCTAGCCCCCTCCGTGTCTATATAAACTGGAGGATTTAGTCCATAGGACATGAACAATCATAATCATAGGCTAGCTTCTAGGGTTTAGTGTCTACGATCTCGTGGTAGATCAACTCTTGTAACACTCATATCATCAAGATCAATCAAGCAGGAATTAGGGTATTACCTCCATCGAGAGGGCCCGAACCTGGGTAAACAATTTGTCCCCCACCTCCTGTTACCATTAGCCTTAGATGCACAGCTCGGGACCCCCTACCCGAGATCCGCCGGTTTTGACACCGACAGGTGAACCATGACTTAGGGACCCGCTTGTCCAAAATGTAGGGTGTGTTACAAAAGTACCCCCCACCGATTTGAACTAGTGGCCCTTTCAACTCGGGGTTAGAAGGGGGGTTTCGCATGTCGGGATTTGGCAGCTGGAGGGAGTTTTCGCGCACGTTGTAATTTAGGGATAGCAAGGCGCGGGTTGTGAAGGCGCCAGTTTTGGGAGCACGATATCTGAATTTTCGGGATATAACAAGGCGCGGGTTGAATTTCAGGGAAAAGCCTAACGTGTAGTAATATTGTACTTCTACGTACCAAATCAATTCGCACTTCCCTCAACCAAAAAGAAAACCAAAAAATAAAACTATTCACACAACACAAAGAGAGAGTCTTGCCCCGTTATACTATACAAATGCTATTCAAAGCTACTCCCTCCTTCCATCTATATAGGGCCTAATGCGTTTTTCGATGATAACTTTGACCAAATATTAGAGCGATAATATATGACATGCAACTTACACAAAGCACACCATTAAATTCGTTTGTGAAAGGTTCTTTCAATGATTTAATTTTCACATTGTGCATGTCATGTACTATTAATCTTGTCAATAGTCAAAAGCGGTCTTAAAAAAACTCATTACGCCGTATATAAATGGAAGGAGGGACTATGAATCCATGTTATGTCCAATTAAATTTTTTCGCTTGCTGTATAATGCATGTAACCTACTCATACCAACATTTTAGTGCATTCCAAATGTCTATACTACCGCTGCAATTCGAACTGAATTTGAATTCATTTCTCTATTTCAATAAGAATCTACAATCATGATTGTTTCCAACTTCAACCATCATACGTGTATTACCTTAATAACACACCACATGATTACTATAGAGATATATATGAACTATGTGTACTACATGAACTCGAATTCTATTTTTTGAATACGCTTGATGTTGATTCCAAATAATAGTACATTTGATGTACTAACTATATATTCATAATCTAAACCATGTTCCATACGTACACCGTGTTTATCACACAAAGTATAGTGCCCCTCCCCCTACATTATGACAAGTATTTAGACCAGAGCTGCAAAAGCCACACATTAGCCCAAATTACAATCAATGTTCTACATTATGATATCTTCTTCAAGTAGCCGTATCCACTTTTTTATAATGAATTATGATCTTTGTTTGTCTTTTATACCTTCACCATCCTCTTCTATTTGTAGCTAGCTAGCGCTAACTTTCTATCGTGCATGCACATGCCCGCCCCCCTCTCACCCGCCCTTAGTGTCCACTCCATCGCATGTTCATCATTCCTCTTTAGGTCGTCTACCCATGGTGTGTGTAGGCCGCCGGCTCCTTCTTTCTGGCAGACACTGGTCGATATACCTCTCTAGCCAAGTGTGCCTACCACAAACACATATATACTTCCCCTGTTCTCTTCCCACTGTACATGCCCCCTATGTCCAATACGGTTCCACGCAGGTGCACACTCTCGCCCCTCTTTTCATTGATCTCATACTCGCACACTCCTTCACCCTCGACATGGTAGGCCTCTCGCACCACCGCCTAGCCACACCCCTCTCCCCTTGTTTGTCTCTCCGGACCAGTTTAGGCGTGTATACGTACTGATCTCCCTACATATAGCCAGGTCAACTATAATTCATTTTCCCCACACACCAATACACTTACCTCGCTAGTTATGTATCTCCCTTTCTCGGACACATGACGGTTGATCTTCCTATGTAGTTACGTATGCTTACCACAAACATATCGTATCCCCACAAACTATGCCTCCCAACCCTTCTCTCACACGCACGTGCATAAGTAGATAGACATCCCCTGCCCTCTCTTATTGATATTGCACTCGTACCCTCCGTTTGTCTAGCAGGCCTCTCCCACCATTTGTGAGACGCCACTCCACCACCAACCCTCCGATGCTCTACCTTTGTCTTTCTCCCAACCTTATTCCTCTTCTACACATATCCATGGATGCCGATCGATCTCCCTCAATACATATCTAGGTCTCTCTCCTTCCCCACACATATACTAGTCGATCAGTCTCTGCCCCCTCTCCCCCCCCACCCACACACACCGATAGTCGAATGTTGTAGGTAGGTATCCATGTCACAGAGAAAAACTGCACCTCTGCCCTCTCAAATTCCAGTAGGCTAGCCGCCCTGTATCTTTGACGTGGGCAAACATAAATTCAATGGCACTCTTTATGGATCACACAGCCACACACTTCATCCCTTATTTCAATTCTATCGATATCTCACGTCCATGACTCCATTGCACACACATTGCATATGTTACGTTTTTCTGTTTGAGATATCATCAACACATTGCCTCTGTTTCGCACAAACCATCTCTCTCACACCCACCCACGTACGTACCTGCACCTAAAGAAGAGGTGCATGCAGGATGCACGTAATCACGTCTCGTTCCCCGCCACACCCGCGCGGGTACACGGTGGAGTTCGTTTCTATACGAAAAGGCAGCCCACATGATAATTCGACGCATGTAGCGGTTGTTTACTCCAAGGAGGGTCGGGTACCACACCTAGACGGAACAAAGTTCAACTTCACGAGATAGTATTAAATAAAGTTATATATTCCTCAATGGCACGTACAGAATACAAAACGATTATCATGGGGAAAATGGAAAAATGGGTTTGTCTCTCATCACACCATCTCACACAAGGCAGCAGTGGCCTCTCTCTCTGAGCGTTGGTCTATGATCCAGCCGCATCCCGTCCACCGGCGGAAAGGGAGGATGTTTATTGTCTCGCCGTTCCATGGCGTTGAGGCAGCACATCCCGATCTGCGGTACCCACCTTTCTCTCTGACCATGCTCCGGCGTGGTAGGGCCTTCGCCACTTGCTCGCTGCCGCAGTATGGGCAGATCCCTGCCGCCGGTGCCCTCCTAGTAACATCCCGACGACCCTCAGGCACAACTTCCTCCGACCTTGCTCCACTTCCCATCTTTCCACATTGCTGCATGTGGATCTTCTTTAGTTGTTTTCTTAAATCGTATCTCGACCGGCGTACTTTCCATCTTGCAATCTCATCCTCAAACCATTTTTGATAAACCACCATGTGCTATCTTTCCCTTATTACAAGGAATATGCTTCCTTTTTGTTGGCGTATGTGTCTTCAACTCGTGTTATTGGCTAGTAATTGTTTCCTTCCTACCTCCTTTTGCAATCAGGGCTATCCATTTTCACCTTGATGCTATTGCGATCTTTTGGTGAACTGCACAAATCACTTTTTTCTTAAGAGTGTTTTGTGCAGTTCCACCAAAATGTCACACGGGCAACGTTTTTACATTTTTGTGGGACTGCAGAAAGGGAGATTGGTTTTGCTATCCTCCTCATCCAACTCCGTGCCTAATCTTCTCTAACAAGAAGTTAGTCCTAAAGAGAGATCGTAGAGGTGATCAGCTTCTATTTGTGTGTGTTATGTTTCATCATCTAGTTCCACTATTATTGTAATCACACTGACTATATATCTTTGCAAACAGGGATGGTCCGCTCAATTTTAGTGGAGCTGCACAAAATGATCGGATTGTGGTGTCCTCCATACACCTCTTTTTTTGGCTACAGAGTTGGGTGAAACTAGCTGCCAAGCAATGAACACTGTGCCAAAGAAATGGAGCCATGCCTACGAAAAACATTGATCAATTATATATTTTTCTTTATTTGTACACCTTCTCACAAGTTTGTTGTCAGTTGTGATGTGAATATTGGCGCTGATCTGCGAACCATTGAGATGCATTAGCCATGGTAGCCATGGTAGTTTGATTTGTTTTTGATGGAATGTTGTAATGAGATAATCTTGAGGCAAGACACATGAATCCTAAGTTGAAACCTTTTTTCCTACGGGAACCAAAGTTGAAACCTTCATAGAATCACAGTACAATTTCATTAAAATTATGCATACGTATAAACAAATCCTGAAGGATTGATAGCAATGCCAGAAACAATTCAACTTCGTTTCGCCGACATGTTGGACATCCTTCATCCGGCTCCACCTGCCATGCAGCAATATTGAGTGCACAACACAACTGCAGGGAAAGATTCACCCCGGTCATTGCGCCATAGTAGTAATGACTAGCGAGCAGTCAAATCACAGAGCCCCACCTTCGCCATAGTAAGTTGCTCGGATGAAGCAACCATCATTTCTCTGTTCCTTGAATCCGTTAGTACTCCCATATTCCCACAGTAATAAGTTGCTTGGGCGAATCAACCATCACTTCACCTTTCCCACAGTAACTACTAGTACCTCCTTTTTTTACTCTACAAACAACCACACGCGAATATTGGACGGTAGCAGCACCGCAACTGAATCAAAAAATTTATAGTATGAGAATAAATTTGAACATAAGCCATTGATTCACTCTATCCAATGGTCATAGTTGGAAAATCCAAACAAAACCAAGCATTGGATCAACTCTTTTAGCACTCAGATTGTTGCTGCCTGCTCAACCGCCTACCCACCTAGCCCACCTATATATCCGCTCACGTGTGATGACCACAGGAGCTATCCATGCATATTGTATGTTAAAAAAATAAAGGTCGATAACTAATGCGGCACCTCAGGCCAACGCGGCCAGATCGCATTTTGCACGAGAAATTACACACCATGTTTCGTTGACATGTGGTCCCGTTCCAACATGTCAGTGAGACGACGGCGAGTCCTTTTCTACTAGTATTTCCGAACAGCCGTGTAGGCTGGGGCGCCTCTTTTTGTACCATAGCAAATAGGCAACCGTCCACCGACTCTTCGCCTTTCCCTCTCGATTTGGAACTGCTGTCGCATGCTCTTCCTCCCTCCTCCATTTGCCTTCACCCTTCCTTCTGCCATTGTTTGATCGTCTTCTCCATGGAGGGAACAGGCCGGAAATGACCCCGTTATTCTTCCCCCGATCTAAAAGATGACGTGGTGGAGGAACTCATTCATCGGTGCGACGTCATCACGTCGGCTAGCATGGCAGGTTCGTTCAAGACCATTCTCGACTCAACTAATAACATCATTACAAGGAACCCAAGGGTCCAGGAGCGTTTTGATCTCCCCTATCTTCTTTGCTGTGACCCTGATGACTGGCGCTGGGACGACGGAGGCCTCACCTTGTGCAAGACAATGCCGCTTGATAATGATACGTATGATGTTAATATGCCATCGCTTGAGGGCAAGGCTTGTTTAGGCGCAAATGGAGATTAGGTTGTTTATATTGGGTACAACTACGAGTGGGAACTTGTGAATGTGTACACTTGTCACCGGGTTCCACTTCCAAAAATCTCAGCAGACTGCCTAGAGGTTGAGCACACCGGTATTCTACGCACGTTCAAATATTATCATGGTGATTATCTTCTACAAAAGATAGCAATTTGTCGAGTTCCCAACCGCTCTAGGAATTACAAGAACTATGAAGTTGTTGCTATCTTCGACAAGCTTGTTGCCGTCCTTCATGGTTCGACTCGACGGATATTGCTCAAAAATCAGTTTCTATACACGGATGTGTACTGTGATGCAATTCAATACGAGGGTCTTGTGTTTGCTTCCACCACTCATGGCACTATTTTTGCATGGGATCCTCGTAGTTTCGGTAAGTTTGTCTTCCACCGTAATTATAATTGTTTCATCCACACGCAAGAGGGTTAGCAAGTTTCCCTTTACTAATTAACCTTCTTCTTGTGTTTCCAAGGTCCTGTGAACATTCCACCACCTATACTTGAAAAATTTTATAACCAAGGGGGAGATGACGATGGTGATGATCACGAGCATGAGGACGAGCAGAACATATATACTCAGTGGTGCCTAGCAACTAATTCCGATGGATCACCTCTTCTTGTCTGTATACAGCGCACTGAGTTTGTTACTACTGAGGGAGCACGTGTTGTCTCCCATGGTCGCACTCTCTGAACCTATTCCAACACTCGTTGCATGGTATTTGGGATGGATACTAGTGTGCTAGCGCCAACACCTTCTCCATGGTACAATATTGATAGTCTTGGAGAAAACTCGCTCTTCCTTGGGAAAAACTATCCGATGATGGTGAAAGGCAATCCAACTGCTGTTGACACAATGTTACTAGTACCATTTATGAGAAGCAACTGTATCTATACCTCAGACATTTGGGTGGTTCCCTACCCTGGTACTGATATAGTAGGCCGCTTCAGCTTGGATGATTAGTCCTGCGTTGGTCTCGAGATTGACAATTGATGGCCCGTCCCAGTGAATCACTTGTGGTTCAAAGCAAGCATTTCCAACACCGAGGATTGGTTGAGTTGAAGTTCATTATTTGTTGTGTGATGAAAACTGTAGTATTTATAATGTATCCTCGTTGTCATTGTGGGTTGATGACCTATTGTATGTAATAAAATGATATGCATGTAATAAACTTACTAAATTTATGAATGGCTTTCGAGTCGCTTCTCTGAGTGAGTGCTGCGATGAGGCAAAAAAGTATTTTCTGAATACATAATTGTACGTGCATTGCAACAGGTTATCGGATGAGGCCAGTCAACAATAGTAGTACACTATTTGTACTAGCTTCGCATGCTTCGCGCGTCGGGCGGGTGTTTTTACTATAGCCATATGTTAATGTGTTCACTGTACGAAACCAGCACCTCGAATCCTCGATACTACTACTATATAAGTAGTAGGAGTAGTAGGGTGGCATGGGCCAGACCAAGCATTCACGTCCAGGAGTACGACACACGCCACCAGCACGACTTCCATCTGACACCATATTTCTTGGAGTCCATGCTAGAGCAATCTCTTCAACCTCATCGTTTCTCTAACTCAGCCATCGCGTGGCGGGCGAGGCGGGGGTTTGCCGGTAGTCAGTTTCCTCATATGCAGTCCCACTTGTAAGGCCAATGTCGGATATCGGGATCCAGCAAAACCCTTAAGGTTCGAACTCTGGGGTGCGCACGAAGATCTACTCCCTACCGATTCACGTCCCAACACATGTCCGTGAATCTAAGCTACACGATGAACAACACAAGGGACACATGGTTTATACTGGTTCGGACCACCGTTGTGGTAATCCAGTGTGTGGTGTGGTGGATTGCCTCTAGGGCTAATGATGAACAGTACAGAGGAAGAACAACCTAGATCCGATCAGCTCTAGATCTGATCTCTGTGTCATCTCCCCCCTCTCTATGGTGGTGGTTATCTCTATTTATAGGGGCACTAGTCCTCTTCCCAAATATTGAGCGGGAAGGGAGCCAACAACGGCCATTTTGAAGGGGGGCAGCTAGTACAAGTTATCCTGACTAAAGTTGGTCTTCGACTGCCAAAGGCACTGGCGATGACGCCGTCTTGGGCTCCACGGTGACCTCCGTCCTGCCGTCCTGCTGGTCTTGGTCTCGTTGCACCGATAGGGAAACCATTGATTGATGCCTCGGTACTCCGCGCATGTGCTTGCCCCCTTTGCACCAAATAGGAAACAAGGACACTCCACTGGCTGGCGCCCGCTTGGTCTCGATCATCATGGCTTACGTCACGACCACCTCGCGAGGTACTCCTAGCCTTGATCTCTCCGCCTCCTCGCGAGCCCGCCTGATGAGGCCGCCCATAAGGAAGCCTTGCGTCGTCCGCCCCACGAGGCTTGGCCCTTTGCGAGGATCTTGAGCTTGGGTTGATGTAGATGGGCCATACTGGGCCACTGCTTGAGCCACACTGTAGGTCGCAGGCAGGCAAGTTTGGGGACCCCCGTTCCCAAAATGCCGACAGTAGCCCCCAGGCCCAGGGCGCGCTCGGACTTGGCTTAGCAGTGAAGCCAAAGGGCAAGTGCGGAGCGCCGCGGGCCCCAATCAGCATGTGGCCTTGGTCGCCGCGTGGCGATTGATTGGACGTGGGCGTCTCCGCTTCCCCACGCTCCCCCAATATCCGCCTGGCTAGGCGGCCATGAAGCTTTACACAATTATCTCCCCGTTGCTGCCCACATGCTTCCTGTTCCCCTTGCTTACTTGAACCTTTGTTTCCACTTCCAATCTGACTTGAGCTTTGCCCCCTTCTGTCGCCATGGCGCCAACAAAGAAGGGGAAAGGAAGAAGCCCGCGCCCTCGTCCAGCTCGTCTCCGGCAATCGTGCCCGCCGTCAGCCCTGTGGGCTGGCCTGGTCCCTCCTTTCTCCGCCTTTTTCAATGCGGTGCTTTCCCACTATCAGATCCACATGATGCACCTTCACCCTCAATCTGTTACCCTTCTTGCTGTCTTCGCCTTTGTCTGCGAAGCCATGGTGGGCATTGCTCCTTCCATCGCCCTCTTGCGCCACTTCTTCTCCTTGCGCCTGACCGACCCATTGTAGTGCTCGAGGTGCATGAGCTTCGAGGCCGTGCTAGAGATGGCCACCTCGGGGATTGATTTTGGCCTTCCTCCTTCCATGAGAGGGTTTCAGACGCAGTGGCTGTACATGGATGTCGGAGTGCTCAGCCCCTGCTCTCGCACCCGACATTGCCTGCCATCCCCAATCCAGGCTGGGGCCACGAGCGGCTCGTGAGCCCCCGGCTCTCCTTCGTCTGGCGTCGAATGGGGAAGTTGAGGGAGCTCGGCGTGACTGCGCCTCGGGTGGTGAAGGAGTTCCTCCAGTGTTGCATCGCTCCTCTCCAGCGCAACTCCCGACTGATGTGGGCCCTCACTGGGCATCAGGACCGCACGAGGCTCCAGGAGGGGGAGCCTGCACCTGAAACGATGAAGAAAGTGCTGGAGGTCTTGACTGGTGACCCTTCTCCGGGCAACATCCGGCACAGGGGTAGCCTCCTGTATCTTTGCTAGGGCAGGGCCGAGTTCGCAAGGCAGATGCCTCACTTTGATGAATGGGGGGCCTTGTGGGGCCTCGCGAAAATCCTGTTGCCATGGCTCCTTTCCCTATCGCCAACATCGATCTTGCCTCGAGAGGGGGTGCAGGAAGGCAAGCATCACTGGAAGCTGGGGGATCCAGTGTCGAGATGCCGGTGTCGCGCGGGGCTCCCGAGGCGTCATCCTCCGGAGCTTGTGAAGCCCGTCCTGAGGCGGTCGTTGATGGGGGGTGCAACCTGCAGCTCCCGAGGCCAAAGCCCCCGAGGCCTCGGTAGGCCACCAAGAACTGGCGCCTGATCGCTCCTCCCAGCTCGTCGCCCTGGGGCAGGCCACCTTGGTGCTTCTTCATCCACGCCATGCGCCGGGCCTCACATTGAGATATTGGGTCGGTTCCGCATAGACTTCGACACCGTCCACAAGAGGAAGGAGGCTCCAAGCAGCAGCGAGCGCCCCTGCCGGCCACTGAAGCATAGGAAGTACTTTGCCACAGATGATTAAGTCCCTCCTTCTTGTAATCCCTCATCCGCTGCTCCCTTTGCTGACTATGGCCCATCAAGATCCCTCTGGCCAAGGCTACGGAGCCAGCTAAGAAGCCACCTCCTCAGGCCTCACCTCCATCGCTGACCTTGAGCATCCCGAGCTTGCGTGCCGCCCCTGACGCGAGTTCGGCCGGAGAGATGGGCCGACCAGTAGGGTGCCTCAAGCCTGTGCGATTGCCGCCATTCCTTCGCGACCTCGCCTGGGGTGCAACCAGCCTACCCCGGGCTCCTCCTCTGATCATGGATGACGAATGGTTGAAGTCGGTCCTCGGCTCTTCTTCTGGGGATGGATGAGCACCGGCCTGGGCCCCTCGCAGAGCCTGCCTAGCGATTGTGGGGGCGCCGTCCCCCAGCCCCTTGCCGAGAGGGAGCGAACCACTTCAGGGCCCTCCGCCAACACCGGTGGTGGAGGATGATATTGATGACGTGCTCAAGCGAGCACGGGAGCGTCGCGTCATCCACCAAGTGTTCCGCCGGAAGGCGATGGACGCTATGGGCCAGCTTGGTGGAGAGCTCGCGAACATGGACGCGTGCCTCGAAGCTGAGGGCATGTGGCTGGTTGAGGAGCAACGCAAGCTGAAGGTGGCGGTCAGCCTTGCGCGTCATCAGCGTGATCTTGACAATGTGAAGGACGAAGCATCTCTCGCAGCCTAGCGGAAGGCCTGCTCCCGAGCTATTGAGGTGCCTCGGGAAGCGGACCAATGATGTGAGATCGCGGACAAGCGCGCGTGGGAGCTCCAAGCCTGGAGCACTTCCTTGGAGCTGCGCCAGGCTGCCCTTGCATCGTTGAAGGGGACGACCGTCAAGGAGGAGGAGCTCCGTAGGCGCGAGGAAGCGCTGATGCTGGAGGCCGCCGAGCACAATCTTGACCTTGAGCGGTTGGAGACGAGGGAGCGCTAGGTTACCCAGGCAGAGGATGATGTCGGCGCGCGGGAGGCTCGAATCCAAGAATAGATAGACTGCCGCATGGCGGATGTTCGCGTGGGCCTTGTGCAGGAGTATAATGAGAGGCTGGAGCTGGTTGAAGCCGAGGCTGCGGGCAGGACTACCGCCCTCAGGTCCAAGCTGACCGAAGCCATGCAGCGTGTAGAGGCCACCGCAGCCGCCCTAATCTCGGCACAGACTGAGTTGGCCTCCTCCCACGCCGAACTGCTTCTTCTTCAACGGCGGGTTGATGATGTTGAGTCCGTCGCCCGATAGAAGAGGGAAGAAATTCTCCAGTGGCAGACATTGGAGCACATGCATGGCCCCATGCTCCAAACGCTCAGGGACAGGGCCAATGCAGCCCAGGGCAATATCTGCGACGCGATCGCTCTGCAACCCCATGTGACCAACTATGTCGGTCACCTCCGGTTCTTCACTGATGTGTTGACGCATCTGGAGAATCGCTCTGAGAGAGCTCGCCAGCTTGTTGAGGAGAGGAGCCGCAACCTGCTCGCGTGTGCATTCTCCTGTGTCTTCAGCCTCCTTCAGGATAGGTATCCCCACTTTGACTTCGACGATGTCATTGCTCCGTTGCCCGTGGCCATTCGAGGCGACCTGGCCCATTGGGTGGAGGACAACGTGGATGAACTTGTCCGGGCTTTTACTTCTGATGATGACGGGGTGGTAGTGTAAGTGCATCTAGTGCCCCTTAGTGATTTTGGTGTATTGAAGACTTATAGGTTAAGGGACTGATGCGTTTGTGAGTGTACACAGGTCTATCAGTCTATGAGGAGTTTGATATTTACAGAGAAAGTCGACCCATAAAAATGAAGTTGTTCAACTCAAGACTTTGGATCTCTGAAGACTTTCTGAAGACTTTGAAAGTGAAGAAATTGGTGTGACCTTGAGGACTAGGCAATCATTCGAGGAACATGAAGCGTGAAGACTTTTGTTTTTGTAGTTTCATTTTCTATTTCTTGAGTCATAGGAAACACCGTACTGTTAAAGGGGGTCGAGGAAATACTAAGGAAAAATTTCCATGTGATGCTCAACTAAAAATCCTACACCTGCCAATCCCTTTGAGTGAAGCCATTCAAAATCTCATACAGTTCAGTCATATTATTCAGTGACAGAGACAAAGTTCTTCTGGTCTCTGAGGAATTTGTTCTGACCGAGGAGTTAGGAATTCACCAGTGTGAATTGCCTACACAGTGAGGAACATGATAGCCCTGAGGATTTTGATAGTCAAAATTCCGACCGTTGCTGTGCTATGCGCCAGCGGTTTCAAAATATCTACCCACCTAACGGTCATATCAGACAAGGGCATTTATGTCTTATCATGTCGGGCTGCTCCCTAGGCTATATATAGCCGCCCCCTTCAACCACTAGCAGGTTGGATGCTCCGAGAGAAACTGACACTTGTCAATTATGAGCATCCCATCCTCCAAGGACTTTGAGCAAAAATCATTAAGTGAGGAAAACCCCAAAACCCAACACCTACAATCCCAAAGTGATGGAGCATCACTGAAGAGATTGATCCTGCGTGGATCCGACGCTTGTTTCCTTTGAAGACTGTGCTTCTTTCGGACGGTTAGGCGTCAAGGTCTAGAGGATCCAAGAGGAATTGTGGATCGCCGAGTGACCAAGTTTGTGAAGGTTCGAAAGTCACCTGAAGACTTACCACGAGTAATTGGGCGTGGTCTGTGTGACCTTAGCTCAAGGAGAATACGGTGAGGACCGTGTGTCCGGGACTGGGTGTCCTCGAGTTTAAATACTCTGCCGCTCCAACCAGATGTACAACTGAGACAGCAGTTGGAACTGGTCTACCAAATCATTGTCTTCCCCAAGCCTACTTGTTCTATTTCCTCAACTCTTTCATTTCCTCATGTCTGTTGTTGTGTGCCTGTTCATATCTATTTGAAGACTTTGACTGAAGACTTTCTCAATTTCCTTAGATCAATTTCTTCAGTCTGTCTGTCTTCTTTCTTGTGTTATCCTGTGTTTACTCTTTCTGTACTCTGTGCTTGTCTTCATTTCATCATGATGACTATGCTTGTGTTCTTTTATGTTTACTTCTAAGTACTCATTCCGCTGCTAGTAGTTCTTCATTTAGGAATTTCCTCACCAGCAAATTGCTCAGTGAAGGAATCATAAAAATCGCCTATTCACCCCCCCTCTAGTAGATATAACGCACTTTCAATTGGTATTAGAGCAAGGTACTCCCTTGTTCTGTGTGATTTTGGTTTAACCGCCTGGAGTTTTAGTTATGTCGACCGCATGTATGATCAAGATCTCTGCTAGGTGTCCTACCTTTGATGGAACAGACTACCCGTACTGGAAGGACAAGATGCGAATGCATCTTGAGGCAATTGACAACGATCTCTGGTATGTTGTTGAAAATGATGTTCCCTCAGTCACACCTTCTCTGAATGATGCTGATGTGAAGAGATTCAAGAACTTGATTCTCAAGCGAAGAATATTATATGTGGTCATCTGAGCAAAGGACGGTATGGAAGAGTGAGTGGTTTGGAAACTGCCAAGCTTATCTGGGATAGGCTGTCCAAAGTAAATGAAGGAGTCTCAACTCAACGTGACTCTCGTGTTGACGTTCTTAGCAATCTCTTCAACCGCTTCAAAAGACTCGACAATGAAAATGTTCAGCAAACCTTCGATCGCCTCACTGACATCTCAAATGAGCTTCAAGTGCTTGGCGCTACTGACATCATCAACCATGAGGTGGTGAAGAAATTGCTGAGATCGCTAGATTCTTCATTTGATACTCTGGCACTGATGATTCAAGAGTGTGCTGACTACAAGTCACTTGATCCCGCTGATATCCTCAAGAGGCTAAATACTCATGATTTCCAGATTGCTGAGAAGAGAGATCTCTACGGTTCACGCTATGGCAG
Source organism: Triticum timopheevii (assembly GCA_963921465.1). Taxonomy (NCBI): domain Eukaryota; kingdom Viridiplantae; phylum Streptophyta; class Magnoliopsida; order Poales; family Poaceae; genus Triticum; species Triticum timopheevii. The sequence continues at coordinate 238,271,701 of OY997266.1, read as the reverse complement.
ATCACGTGCTTTGAAGGCCAAGGTAGTCTCTAAGTCTGAAGATGAAGACTCTTCTAGTAGTCTTGGTGATCCTGAAGAACTTAGCTAGGAACTTGCACTGCTCGTGAAGAGATTTCATAAGTTCTCTAGACATGGTCGCTTTGGAAAACCCTCAAGGAGCAATGATTCCTCATCCAATGACTACAAGAAGAGGCTGTGTCACAAATGCAAGAAACCTGGTCACTACATCGAAGATTGTCCTCAGCGGGATAAGGAATCAAAGAAGAAGAAATACAAGGATTACAGTTTTGATGACACAAAGAAGAAGAAGAAATCCTCAAAGTCTTCATCATCAAAATCCTCGAGGTCTTCATCTCACAAGAAGAGCAGCTCCAAGAAGGCTCGGGCATTCATTGGCAAGGAAATGGACTCTGAGGCTGAATCTGCGGAACATGAGGATGAGGAGGCATCTGAGGAGTCTGAGTCTGGTGCGGCGAGCCTAGCTCTCGCTACTACATTCTTCAGCAAGTCAATCTTCAACTCTGAAGAAAATGACTCCACCAACAAGGCTGATGAAGGCAATGATGACTACACTCCCACCTATTGCTTCATGGCAAAAGGTGCCAAGGTAACTAAATACGCCTCCTCTAACTCTAGTGAGGATGAATATGATGAGAATCTCAAACCCAGCTGCTCTAAACTTGCTAAAATTGCTGTGAAACAACAAAAGGCCTTTGAAAAGGTTCAAAACATGCTAGACAAAAGTGATGATATGTTGGGTGAAGAAATGGATCGCACTAAAACCTTGACTGAAAATCTTCAGAGACTTCAGTCCAGGTTTTACAATCTTCAAGGTCATCATAACACTCTCTTATTAGATCGCGAGAAGCTTTCTTATGAATTTCTTCAAATAAAGCAAGATCTTGAAAAGCTAAGAGTGGATTATGAAGATCTTCAGAAGGAGAGCGATTCATTACTTGCTCAACAAATCAGCGCTACCCAGGAAGAATTTGTTCCTCCATGTCTGAAGTGCATTGAACGTGAAATTGCTAATTCTTCACCTGAATGTTCAAATGCTTCTAATGCTACAAATTCTTCATATGTCTCTGCTATCACTAATTCCTCATCTGAGGAGAATGCAAGTATCACTGATGATGCAGGGCTGAAGGAATTGTACATGATAGGCATGTACAAAAGCCTCAAAGGGCATCAGACTCTTTGTGATGTGCTCAAAAAGCAGATCCTCAATAGAAACCCTAGGAAAGAGGGTATTGCCTTTGAGAGGAAACTTAATGCTGATGGAACATATTGGAAGCCTGAGCAGTACCCCAAAACCTCATGGGTTGCTGCAAAGGGACCTCCAGTTGATCCATCCAGCTTATCTGGCTTTACATGTGAATCTCCTCATTCTTTTGATGAGTCATTTGACTCTAACTATAAACTGTTCAAAAATCAGAATGGTGAAGTATTTGCTAGATATGTTGGGACTAACTGCAGGAACGGTTCTCCTATGAAGAAAACCTGGGTTCCCAAAAGTTTCCTTGAAAGTCTTCAGGTGAATGTCCTCATGACACCACCTGTGAAGAAAAGGAACTCCAGATCAAATTCTTCATATGAACCAAATTCTTCATATGGATCCAAGTCCTCAGGTGGACCAAATTCCTCACATGGATCAAATTCCTCAAAAGGATCAAAGTCATCATATGATCATCATCATGCTAACCCTTCTGTTTCGCAGGGTAGAGCTAGGGGCTATGAATATGTGCATTATGCTTCTAATCATTATGTTAATAAGTCCTCAAAGAATTTCTCTGCTTATTCATATGCTTACCCTAACCCCTTTTATGTGAAACGAAGTGGACTGGCGTCCATGCCACCTTCTCATATGGTGCTCACAGAGTGATGAATTCTTTGCCACCCCTCCAGATGTGGGTGGTGAAGAAAAAGAACTAATCTCTTATGCAGGGTCAGGTCTCCAGTCGTGCTAAAAACGACTAAAGAATTTGCTGGAGATCTGAACAGTGCCTGATAGGACGCAGGCTAATCATGATGAAATGAACCTTCATTTCTCACGTCCTCATACTGATTATCTGTTCTAATTGCTTGATCAAATTGACCTGATGATACTGATGTCATATTCTTCACTGATGAAGTATATGAGTTTGTAAGCTGCACTAATTCATCTGCAGGATGATCAACCCAAAGCAAATGAGTGGGTCCTTGATAGTGGATGTACAAATCGCATGACTGGTGACAAGAATCTATTGATGGATGCTCCCTTATCACCGTGACATCTGAAGCATATCATCTTCGCTGACAAAGGCAAAAGTCAGATATTGGGTCTAGGTAAGGTTGCGATCTCTAAGGATAAACACATGGACAAAGTCATGCTTGTCGAGTCCTTGGGATACAACCTCATGTCTGTCTCAATGCTTTGTGATCTTTATATGGTTGTTGTCTTTGGCAAGTATCGTTGTGTTGTGATCTTGGAAGCTGACAATTCCAAAGTCTTCGAAGGCTGTAGGAGAGGAGACTTGTACATTCTTGATTTCTCTACAGGAACACAACCAGCCGTGTGCTTACTTGCAAAAGCTTCAGAAGGCTGGCTATGGCATCGACGACTTGGTCATGCTGGCATGAGGAATCTGGACACACTCGCGAAGAAGAAGCATGTCATTGGCATTGAGAATGTCAAATTCCTCAAGGATCACTTATGCGGAGCCTGTGAAGCTAGGAAGATGACAAAGGCCAAGCATCCAGCGAATCTATCATGACTACCACCCGACCATTTGAATTGATTCACAGGGATCTCTTCAGTCCTAATCATTATTCTGCTGTGACAAATGATGCATCTCTATATGGCTTTGTTATTGTTGATGATTATTCTCGTTACACATGGGTACACATTGTCACTTACAAACATGAAGTGCATGAAGTCTTCAAACGATTTTCCTCGAGGGCCTCAACCAACTTTGGTGTGAAGATCAAGCACATCAGGAGTGACAATGGAACTGAGTTCATGAATTCCAGTCTTGATGACTATCTTGATGAACTTGGTATTACTCATGAGTTATCTGCTCCTTATGCTCCTCAACAGAATGGCGTCGTGGAGCACAAGAACAGAACTCTTGTTGAGTTGGCTTGCACTATGCTTGATGAATACAAGACGCCTCGTCGTTTCTGGAGTGAGGCAATTGATACTGCTTGCCACATCATCAACAGAGTATATCTTCACAAATTCTTCAAGAAGACTGCCTATGAACTCCTCACTGACAAGAAACCCCATGTAAGTTACTTCAAAGTCTTCGGTGCTAAATGTTGGATTAGTGATACTCATCACAATTCTAAGTTTTAACCGAAAGCACATGAGGGTTTCATGCTTGGTTACGGAAAGGGTTCGCACACCTACAAAGTCTTCAACAACGTTCTTCACAAGGTTGTTGAAATTATGGATGTGCGGTTTGATGAAACTAATGGCTCGCAAAGAGAGCACCTACCTTCTATGATAGATGAACTAGCACCTGAGGATTCTATCAAGTTCAAAGCCACTGAGGATGTCATTCCTACTGAACAATCTGCTGAAGAATTCATTCCAGAACGTGATGAACGTCGAGCTGGTGCACCTGAAGAAAATGGTGCTGAGGAAAATGCTCTTGAAGAAAATGCGGTTCAAATTCCTTGAAGACAACCCGCTCATCCTCGTATTGCAAATGAAGTGCAAATCGAGAAGATCATCGATGACAATGAAGCACCAGGTCCTCTCACACGCTCAAAAGCTTCACATTTATCTAAATTTTGTGGGCACTTTGCGTTTGTCTCTATCATAGAGCCCACTAAGGTAGATGAAGAACTTCTGGAGCCTGAATGGATTCAAACTATGCAAGAAGAATTACATCAGTTCGAGCTCAACAACATGTGGGAACTGGTCAAACGTCCAGATCCTCGCAAGCACAACATTATTGGCACAAAGTGGATCTACCACAACAAGCAAAATGAAAATGGCCTTGTGGTGAGGAATAAGGCACGGCTTGTAGCTCAAGGCTACACACAGTGCATTCCTCAATGGTAAGCTTGAGGAAGAAGTATATGTTGCTCAACCCCCAGGTTTTGAAGATCCAAAGAATCCCGACAAAGTCTTCAAGCTCAACAAGGCCCTGTATGGCCTCAAGCAAGCCCCTCGGGCATGGTATGATACCTTGAAGGAATTCTTCATGAAGAAAGGCTTCAAACCCGGTTCAGTTGACCCAACTCTTTTCACTAAGTCTTATTATGGTGAATTGTTTGTGTGCCAAATATATGTTGATGATATCATTTTCGGCTGTACTGGCCAACAATATAGTGATGAATTTGCCTATATGATGAGTGAAGAATATCAAATGTCTATGATGGGAGAGTTGAAATTCTTTTTAGGTCTTCAAATTCGTCAACAGCGCAATGGAATATTCATATCTCAGGAGAAATATCTCAAGGATGTATTGAGGAAATTCGGCATGCAAGATTGCAAAGGGGTCAAAATTCCAATGCCCACAAATGGCCATCTATGCACTGATTAAAATGGTAAAGACTTCGATCAAATGGTATACCGCTCCATGATTGGCTCTTTATTGTACTTATGTGCATCTAGGCCGGATATTATGCTTAGTGTTTTCATGTGTGCCCGATTTCAAGCTACACCGAAGGAATCACACCATAAGGCTGTGAAGCATATTCTTCGATACTTATCTCACACACTAACACTTGGATTATGGTATCCCAAGGGCTCCACTTTTGATCTCATTGGATATTCAGACTCTGACTATGCTGGCTATCGCGTGGACCGCAAGTCAACATCTGGTACATGTCATTTCCTCGGACGATCTTTGGTCTGTTGGTCCTCGAAGAAACAGAACTGCGTATCTCTCTCCACTGCAGAAGCTGAGTACATTGCTGCTGGATCGTGCTGTGCTCAACTACTATGGATGAAGCAAACACTCAAGGACTATGGGATCAACATGAAGAATGTGCCTCTCTACTATGACAATGAGAGTGCCATCAAGATTGCTCATAACCCAGTTCAGCTCTCGAAGACCAAGCACATCCAAATTCGTCATCATTTTCTTCATGATCATGTGTTGAAGGGCGACATCTCCATCGACCACGTCAGCACTGAAGATCAATTGGCTGATATCTTCACAAAGCCCTTGGATGAGAGGAGATTTAGCAAGTTGTGGTGTGAGCTAAATATCTTAGAATCTTCGAATGTTCTCTGAAATGGACACACCTCCTAACACTTATGCTGACTTGATGACTTAGATGCGCAACACACGAAGTAACGTTTTTCTTCAACCAATGAAGACTAACCCTCTAAGTGTGAAGAAATCAATGAAGAAATTGATTCTCAGAGCCCTATGACAATTGTACGCGGTGGCTGAAATCAGCTTTCTTATACGGTGGGTTACGCCACCAACCAAAGTTGAAAATCTTCAATTTGAGTTTTTCTTTGTTTTTGAAATTCCTTAGTTTTTCAAATTCTTCAACATTGCATTGTCTTCACTCTTTCTAGTGTTGTTCTTCATTTGAATATATATATATGAGTTTTATGTCCTCTACAACATTCACTTATTGTTATTTCTTCAAGTTGATTACTTTTTGCTAAGTGAATGTGATCGGACCCTTCCCCCTCTATGCTAAACTCAACCCAGTCTATTCACAAATTCCTAATATGCGTTCTATTTGAAACTCGTTCAAATTCTTCACTGTGTCCTTGACAGCTGAAGAAATTGCGAACGGAACTTTTAACTTATCTTATCTGAATTTTCGGCCTTGCCGCTCAAGCCGTTCCGCTTCTCACGACAATACTTATCTATTTGTCGGCGTTCTGGGAACGGGGGTCCCTAGACTTGTCTGCCTGCAGCCTGCAGCGTGGCTCAAAGGAGGCCCAGCACAGCCCATCCTCATCAACGCAAGCTCAAGACCCTCGCAAGGGGCCAAGCCTCGCGGGGCGGACGACAAGGAGCTTCCTCAGGCACAGCCTCGTCAGTCTGGCTCATGAGGGGCAGAGAGTTCAAGGTAGGGTACCTCGCAAGGTGCCCATGACGCAAGCCATGACGACCAAGGGCGCTAGTCGGGCGCCAGCCCGCGCAGCGTCCTCCTTTCCTCTTTGGTGCAAAGGGAGCAAGCGCAGGCGAGAGTATCAAGCAAAGGCATCCATTTTGGTGCAGCAAGACTAAGACCAGCCCAACGGCCAGAAGGAAGTCATTGTGGAGCCCAAGCCGGCGTCATCACCGGAGCCTTTGTCACGCGAGGACCAACTTTAGTCAGGATAAGTGTACCCGCTGTTCCCCTTCAAAATGGCCAATTGTTGGCGCCCTTCCCGCTCAATATTTGGGAAGAGGCCCAGGGCCTTTGCCTATAAATAGGATTAGCCACCCCCAGGGTAGAGGCATCATCTGGATCCTCACCAAGAAACCAGTAGATAGAGCGATTGAACTCCTCCTAGCATTTCATCTCACCAGCCAAGAACAGACCCTTGCGAGGCTGTTCTTCCTTGTATTGTTCCTCATCAGCCCAAGAGGCAATCCACCACACCACACATTGGAGTAGGGTATTACACCACAATGGTGGCCTGAACCAGTATAAATCTTGTGTCTCTTGTGATGTTCAGTCTGGTAGTTTAGGTCCCAGCGATTCGGCGAGGTGCGAGACGGTAGAGGGTTGGATCTCCGCGCGCACCCCAGTGTTCGAACCTCAAGGGTCTGCCGAAACCCGAAGTTTGACACTATTCACCCACGATCCTACACGATCGCCACCTCTCAGTACGTGGGTGCCACATGTCAAGAGAATGAGAAGAGGCCAGGGGCATGTTCGTCCGATTTCCTCGGTTGAACAATTTTTCACTCCCTCTATAAATACCCCTGTCTCTTCCTCACTTCACTTTCACCTCACTCGCGCTCTCTCTACCGCTCGAGCTTCCCAAAACCCTAGCACCACCTCTACTTCATCGTCGCCGGTGAGGAAGAGCTTCATTGCCTCGACCTCGTCGCCGTCGTACTCGCGCCGGTTGCGGATTTCTTCACTCCTCCGCCGCTGTAGCCGTCTTCCTCTGCCGAGTTAAGGAATGGAAGATCTGACCTGATGAACTTCACTTATGTTCTTCCCAGTTCGTCATGTTCTTCACTTCGGGTAATTAAAAGTTACTTTTAGCTGCTCGCTTTGATTCTCAAGTTTTCCTGAAGATCTTCAAAAGTGTTTATTCTTCAATTCTTCACACACATAAACACCTCACATGTCATCTGCTCTTGATTCATTTCTCTAAGCAATGATTTTCTTCAAGATTCCTCAATTGTGTGGATTTTCAATCTACACAACTCTGGAACCTAAGACAAAGAACGCTTAGTGTAATTCCTCAAGACTCATCTGGTCAAATTCCTCAAAACCTATTCTATTTGAAAAACCTTCTGAGAACGCATATGACCTCTCCAAATTCCTCGCAACTATAGTCTGTTCACAGGTACAAATGTCCGCTGCTGAATCACTAGGTTCTCATCAACTTAACTCATTTGCAGCGTTCCTCGAAGAAAAGTTGCATACCTCTTCAGAAACTTCAGTTGTTCATATTCCTCAGCTGAAGAAAATGGGTGACAGAAGTCCACAGAAGGGAGGAAAGAGGCCTGAGGTCAATACTGCGTTTGAAATCCCTGAGGACATATATAAGGACTACTTCACACCTGATGAAGCCAAATTCGGCAAAGAGGACAAGAATCAGTGCAAGGTGCGCATACAAAGGATAGAGAGGAGATGGGCACAAGAATGGAGGGAGTACATATATGTCACTCCCAAGTATATGAAGAAATTCGCACTCAACCCTCCATGCTCAAGACCTCCATTGGCACCAGGCCAGTTGGCATATCCCACCAGCCTCAAGTGCGGTGAGGATTATCCTAATGAATGGGCAAAGTGCCAAGCCAAACTGCCTAAGCGAGCAAAGGAAGCAGTGAAGAAATTCAATGCAGACTTTGCTGCTGCTGCTGCCTCTGATGAGGCCTCTGCTAGTCAGCCAAAGAAGGCAATGCACAAGAAGCCTGCACATAAATCCAGTGCTTCACCCTCAATGCCCTCACGGCCAAGCTCCTCTGCTATGCCATTAAGGCCAGATTCCTCAAGGCCCTCACGGCAAATTCCTCAGACTGCTCCTTCAAAGTCCTCAGCTCCTCCGTCAAAGTCATCAGCTACTCCGACAAAATCCTCGGCACCTGTGCATCTCGCCACGTGCCAAAGGACTCAAGGCTTCTCTATTGCCTCAGGAGCATCTGCAAGCTCCTCAGCTGCTCGAAATTCCTCAGCTGGTCCCTCTCTGCTGAAGAAAAAGGCCACTTCTGGTCGAGGCACTCGCCCAAGTCCTCACAAGAAGTAGGTCGCCTTCCATGTACCCTCCGATGATGATGAGGCTGATGATAAAGAACTTGCAAAAATCGCCAGAGACAGGCAAGCCAGGGCCGCTAGAGCCAAAGGCAGCATTGTGCCGCTGATGCTGGATCCAAAGTTGATCCTTGACTATATTGACCTGTGGGACAAGGATCCTAACACACCTTTGCCGGAGATGAACCTCACTCCTGGTCAAAGTCATGTTCTTACTGCCTTCATTGAAGAAGAAAAATGGAAATTTGATCAAGGCAGAAGTTTGAAGAAAGCGCAGTACAAGAAACAGCGCTACCTCAAGGACAATGTCCTCACTCTCACTCTTGATCAGCTCCTTGCCTTGCAAGTTGAAATCAAACAGCTGAGTGATGAATTTGATCGCTACTATGCTGATTGGAAGGGTGCCAAGTTGCGTTTCATCAATCTGACGAAGAAATTCACTTCAAGTGCTGCTCCACCTGTGCACGTTCAAGTTACTCAGGCTGTGGCATCTACTCAGCCTACTGAAGAACATGCCAGCACCGCTGATGACAATCAGGTTGCTGAAGACCATGAGAGTGCCAGGGCTGATGACTCCATTCCAGCCCTAAAGATATTGCCAGGGCATCCACTAGTGATGCGCCTGAGGGAAGTGAACAAATCAGTACAACTGCATCAGTTGTGCCTAAGGAAAATGAACCAAATTCCTCTACACCTCCTGCGCCTACACAAACTCCAATCCTTCCATCTGCATCAGATGCGAAGAAGACCAAGGCTGCAGAATGTGCAGCTGTGAAGAAAAGGAAGGCATCAACTTCTTCAAATTCTTCAGCTCCGAAGAAGATGAAGACTCTGATCAGTTCAATTGACAATCCAATTGATGCTGTTCCAGTCTCATCAATGCCATCAAAGGATCTTGTTCCATTTGGTGAAGATTATGTGATTCCTGATGAATCTGATGAAGAATCTCCTTCTGCTGCTACGTCAGAGCAGTTGGACGAAGAAATTGAAGTGGATAAGATCCCTTCAACCCCAGTCATTTCCTCACCTTTGCCTCAGTTTACTGCTGAAGAGGCAGGTGTTGAAGAAATTGAAGAGGAGGATGTGGACATTTGTCATACCACTCCTATGCTCAATGATGAATTTTGGGACAGTCAATATCCCAACTCTCCAATGTTCACTCCCCTTGAAGCTATTCCTCAGTCCCCTGCCGCCACTAAAGTGCAAATGGGATCTGAAGAACCTCATGCAACCCCAAGTATTCATGAAGAAATTCCAGCCACTAGTGCTGAAGAAATTGTCAATGAAAAATTGACGACCCAGCCTGAAGCTGCAGAAGAGCCTGAAATTCCTCAGCCTGAGGAACCTGATATTGCGATTCCTGAAGTAGTGCTGCAATTGACTGACACTCCTAAACCCAAGCCAAAGGATCCTTTCTCCAAGAAGCAAAAAATTCAAGGCTGATGATTTCTTTGGCGAGCATGTATTCTTCATGGAATTCAACCCCTATGACAATGCTCATCATAGAAGGAAGCGTTTCTGGACTGCCAGCCAGGCCAACTTCTATTCCTTAGTGCTCTTCAACAAGGACAAAGTCTTCGATCATGAGAATATTCCTCATGTGGACATGGAATCCATGCCTTGCTTCTCTCAAGTCCTCAGCATGATTCATGACGCTGGCTTGCTCAATTTCTGCTGTCATATAGTTGATTGGAATGAAGAACTTATTCTTCAGTTCTACGCAACTTTGCATATCACAGGCGATGCTGTTGACGTCAACTCGTGGGTGTTGGACTGGATGACTGAAAAGACTCATTACAAGGCGCCAGCCTCTAAATTGCTTCATGCCCTACCAATCAGTCCTCCACCTGACGGTGCTTGTTGTCTGTATGATGAGCCTGAACTCACTGATCACTATATGCAAGTGCTCATGAAGCCGCTGAAGCCGGGATAAGCTCCAAGGACCAAATTCCTCGTGAAGGAATTGCTCTATGTGCCAAGAACAATCTACCGCATTCTGATGAAGACCATGAGTCCCATCAAAGGCCATGACTCATCCGATGAAGAAATTATTGGAATGATGAAGAACATGATTTTCAACATCATGCATGGCATTCCCATAAATTATCATGATTTCTTCATGAGGACTCTGGCGAATGTTGCACTTTCTCCATTTGAGCTAAAGCCTTACGTGCCGTGGATCATGAGATTCCTCAGAACAAGGTCTTCACTCAACTACAAGGACGATTTTCAGAATCACCTCAGCTACTTGCCCCCTATTGAAGTCCTCAAGCGGACAATTTCCTCATCTGATGAGAAGGGCAAGTCACCAGCCATTATCGATGAAGGCATTCGTCCATTGGATGGTCAGTTCCGCAAAGCTGCATCTTACTCCACCAATGATGACTCTGTCACTCATGATAATGCTGCCAATGCTACCAAGACAAGTCCTCAAGCTACTTCCCCTCGTGTGCTGATTGATCGCGAACTGCTGATAAGTCTTCACCAGAAGGTGGATCGCAACCACAAGTGGGTTAAGCGTCAGTTTGGTTCTATTCTTCACAACATAACCTCCACACATAATGTAGTGAAGAAAAACCACTACTACCTCCATGAAGTGTTTGATCGCACCTGGGCTATTCTGTCACATCTATATGGTGAAGAAGATCTGAAGCAAATGGGCTTCATGGAAGACTTTGACTGGTCTGCTCCTCCACCAAAGAGATTCAAGAGGGTCAAGGTTCCTTCCGTGGTGGCCAGCTCATATTCTTCTTCACGCGCCACGGACGAGCATGAAGACTTGGAAGACACTGCAACAGGCCCTACATCGACTCAAGACCCTGACAAGGTTGGCGCTTCTCCATCATCATGATATTCTTCAGGGGCGTTAGTCCTCAGTTTCAACCCTTTTGGTCATTCGATGACAAAGGAGTTAGTCTTCAAACGGGTCTATCTTATATGGGCGTTTTTTGCTAAGTTACAACTCTCGTTCTTCTGATGACTTTGCTGGATCGAGTTGTAATCTTAAACTCTATGGTGACCTGATACTTTTGTTGTGTTCTTCTGCATGCTTATTCCTCATTAGTGTTAATGCATGCATGCCGAATTACATCAGTCACCATATTTCATCATGCATTTCAAATTCTTCATATTATATATCAACTGCGTGTATGAATTACAAGATATAGGGGGAGATCTCCATGATTATACTCTTCAAGTGTGCATTGCTTCAAAAGCAAATTCCTCACTATGCACATCTTCAGGGGGAGTTCTTCTATATCTTGCAATCAAATTCCTCAATATCAGTATTTACACTTCACATGTTTATCCCCGTTGAAAACTTAACCTATATTGTCATCAATCACCAAAAAGGGGGAGATTGTAAGTGCATCTAGTGCCCCTTAGTGATTTTGGTGTATTGAGGACTTATAGGTTAAGGGACTAATGCATTTGTGAGTGTACACAGGTCTATAAGTCTATGAGGAGTTTGATATTTACAAAGAAAGTCGACCGCTAAAAATGAAGTTCTTCAACTGAAGACTTTGGTTCTCTGAAGACTTTCTGAAGACTTTAAAAGTGAAGAAATTGGTGTGACCTTGAAGACTAGGCAATCATTCGAGGAACATGAAGCGTGAAGATTTTGTTTTTCGTAGTTTCATTTTCTCTTTCTTGAGTCATAGGAAACACCGTACTGTTAAAGGGGGTCGAGGAAATACTAAGGAAAAATTTCCATGTGATGCTCAACTCAAAATCCTACACCTACCAATCCCTTCGAGTGAGGCCATTGGAAATCTCATACAGTTCAGTCATATTCTTCAGTGACAGAGACAAAGTTCTTCTGGTCTCTGAGGAATTTGTTCTGACCAAGGAGTTAGGAATTCACCAGTGTGAATTGCCTACACAGTGAGGAACATGATAGCCCGGAGGATTTTGATAGTCAAAATTCCGACCATTGCTGTGCTATGCACCAGAAGTTCCAAAATATCTACCCACCTAACGGTCATATCAGACAAGGGCATTTATGTCTTATCATGTCGGGCTGCTCCCTAGGCTATAAATAGCCGCCCCATTCAACCACTAGCTGGTTGGATGCTCCGAGAGAAACTGACACTTGTCAATTGTGAGCATCCCATCCTCCGAGGACATTGAGCGCAAATCATCAAGTGAGGAAAACCCAAAAACCCAACACCTACAAACCCAAAGTGATTGAGCATCACTAAAGAGATTGATCCTGCGTGGATCCGACGCTTGTTTCCTTTGAAGGTTGTGCTTCTTCCAGACGGTTAAGCGTCAAGGTCTAGAGCATCCAAGAGGAACTGTGGATTGCCGAGTGATTGAGTTTGTGAAGGTTCCGTAGTCACCTGAAGACTTACCACGAGTGATTGGGCGAGGTCTGTGTGACCTTAGCTCAAGGAGAATACGATGAGGACTGTGTGTCCGGGACTGGGTGTCCTCGAGTTTAAATACTCAGCCGCTCCAACCAGATGTACAACTGAGACAGCAGTTGGAACTGGTCTACCAAATCATTGTCTTCACCAAGCCTACTGGTTCTATTTCCTCAACTCTTTCATTTCCTCATGTCTGTTGTTGTGTGCCCGTTCATATCTGTTTGAAGACTTTGACTGAAGACTTTCTCAATTTCCTCAGATCAATTTCTTCAGTCTGTCTGTCTTCTTTCTTGTGTTATCCTGTGTTTACGCTTTCTATACTCTGTGCTTGTCTTCATTTCATCATGATGACTATGCTTGTGTTCTGTTATGTTTACTTCTAAGTACTTATTCCGCTTCTAGTAGTTCTTCATTTAGGAATTTCCTCACTAGCAAATTCCTCAGTGAAGAAATCATAAAAATTGCCTATTCACCCCCCCCCCCTCTAGTCGATATAATGCACTTTCAGGTAGTTGCTGCGGATGAAGGTGACGTGGTGAACAGCGGCGAAGATGGCGCCAACGATGGTGATGATGAAGCGAGTGACAGCGACAGTGGCGGCAGTGATGCCTCCGAAGGTGACCAAGAAGATGCGGTGAGCGACATGTTTGATTGATTCTGCGTCGCCCTGCTATTTATCCTGCGCAGAAAAAGCTCGGGCGTGGCCCTGAAGGTTGTAAGAGCATTTTGGGAGGGGAATCCCCTCATGTAAAAAAGGATTGTTGTCCATACGTTGGTGAGAATAACGTCGAATGAGCGCCCGCATGATGTTACGGGCCGCGCGATGGGTTAATAGTTGTGATTTACCTTTAGCCTGGACAAGCCTTGGGTAGGCTCACGAGGCTGTAACTCTCTGGGGGCCCTTTGGGGGGACCTGCTGACCATGTGGCAAGAGCCTTGCGAGAGCGAGTGCCGGCCACGGGACGGCATGCACACGTGTGCTGAGCCCAGCCCTGCCCACGAGGGGCTCGTGAGGAGGAGGCAACTGGTGCGAACTCTTGATGAGGGCAGAAACCAGAGAGCAAGAAAACACACGATTCAGAAAAAACACCCCTCCCCGCACATACGCAAACGCAAATTCAACTGCAACTTAAATCCGAAGCAAGGAAGCTCGACCAGAGAAAGGGAGACAAAAAGAAAAAGGTCGCGTCCGGGACCTAGTCTAGTCTTCGACGTCTTCTCACCAGCGCGGAGCTAAGTGCTGCCACTGGGCGTCGGAGGGAGACCCCGAGGCCCGAGGGCGTCTCTCCGGAGACTCCGGGGCGTGTACAGCCCCAACTCATTATTACGTGAGAGTGTCACGGGCGGCGAGCTTCACAGGCACTGGGCCTTCTTCATAGCTACCGGCCTTGCTTCATATCGCCAGACGAGGGCCCCGCCTTGCGTCACTCGCGACCACCATTGACGGTGACCAGAAACCAAGGATGACGCCAATGGGGTAAAGGGGACGCCAGCGGTTCCCCCGAAGACCACCGGTCCTCTGCCAGGGGCAGGCCTTGCGGCACCTCCCCAGCAGAGGGCCTATCTCCGAGAAACGCCTTGCTCCGCGTGCCATGGGGAGGGGCCTGGCTCCCGGCCCCTCTCCTGCAGCCCCTAGTGCGCTCCTCCTGGCGGGAGGGAGGCTGCCGAGCTGGGGCAGCCTTCCGCTGTAGTGACTCGGACTTCCTGCGACCCATGGTTAGCATAAGCTTGCTCCTAGGGAATTAGCGCTACCCGATAGCTACTGCCACTGGTGCGGTTGGCGAGGCTCCCTTGAGGATCCTGAGAAGGCTCGGCTTCTGGCGTCTTTTCCTCCCAGCCTGGCCCGAGGAACGAGCCGTGGTCTTCTTCGAGTGCGTATTCCTGATCCACCATGTGGGGCACGTAAGCCTCTGAAGCTGCCATCCCGAAGGCTTCGCTGTAGTGCCCCATGTTCCACGCCGCTTGGCTCGAAGCGCCTTCTTGGGGGTGATGGGGCGGCGGCCTGGCCGGGCCATAGGCGGCGATGGGCATGCCCTCGCTCACCAGGGGCGGTGGTGGTGCCGCTTGATGCCCGGCACTGATGGTAGAGCTGGTGTTGATGAAGCCTTGGGGTATGCCTGAGAGCGCACAGGCATGGATGGGCCCGCCATATGATCCGCCCAGGGCCTGGGGTGGAAGCTGGACGCAGAAAGGAGGCGCCCTTGAAGCCGCGGCATCCAGGAGCTCGGCGACGCGCTCCAGCAGCACGTCATGGCCGCTCTCTTTCAGCCTGCACGATTGCAGCTCCCGAGCCACCGTGAGCACGGCGTTCATGTTTGCTTGTTCCCGTCGGGTGTGCGGCACTGTGGCCGCGGTGTGGTTTGAGGCCCTTGCTACTGATCGCACCTGCCGCGGAGTGAGGGCAGGCGGTGCTTGACTGCGTCGCCCGCGCCTTGCAGCGTTCTGCGGAGCGCGGGCTGCCTGAGGTGCGGGGTTGAGGTTGCCTTGGGCAGGCGGCGCGGCACGGGAAGGCCATGCTGCCCAGTGGTCGGCGTTGGCCGTCGGGTCGCCGGACATGGATGCGACAAAGTAGTGGAACGCAGTTCGGCGGGAAGATGATTTTGGCGCACCCTTACCTAGCGTGCCAAATGTCGGATATCGGGTTCCGGCGAAACCCTTAAGGTTCAAACTCTGGGGTGCGCACAAAGATATACTCCCTACCAATCCACATCCCAACAACTCGCCGTGAATCTAAGCTACACGATGAACAACACAAGGGACACAACGTTTATACTGGAATGGGCCACCGTTGTGGTGCAATACCCTAATACAGTGTGTGCTGTGCTGGATTGCCTCTGGGGCTAATGATGAACAGCACAGAGGAAGAACAGCCTCACGAGAGGTTCTCTTAAGATGGTGCAGTGTTCTACTTGGAATGGATCCTATTAGCTCTGGATCTGATCTTTGTGTCGTCTCCCCCCTCTCTACGGTGGTGGCTATCTCTATTTATAGGTGTCGGATATCGGGTTCCGGCAAAACCCTTAAGGTTCGAACTCTGGGGTGCGCACGAAGATCTACTCCCTACTGATCCACGTCCCAAAACCTCGCCGCGAATCTAAGCTACACGATGAACAACACGAGGGACACCAGGTTTATACTAGTTCGGGCCACCGTTGTAGTGTAATACCCTACTCTAGTGTGTGGTGGTGGATTGCCTTTGGGGCTGATGATGAACAGTACAGAGGAAGAACAACCTCGCGAGGGGTGTTCTTGTTGTGGTGTGCTTGGAGAGGAATGGCTCCGCCCTTGTTGGCTCTAGGTGACATCTAGATGCCTTCTACTGTGGTGGCTATCTCTATATATAGAGGCCCTGGTCCTCTTCCCAAATATTGAGTGGTGAGGGAGCCAACAACGGCCATTTTAAAGGGGGACAGCTAGTACAAGTTATCCTGACGAAAGTTGGTCTTTGACTGCCAAAGGCGCTGCTGATGACGCCGCCTTGTGCTCCACGGTGACCTCCGTCCTGTCGGCCTGCTGGTCTTGGTCTCGTTGCACCGATATGGTAACCATTGCTTGATGCCTCAGTACTCAACGCCTGCTCTTGCTCCCTTTGCACCAAAGAGGAAACAAGGACACTACACCGGCTGGCGCCCGCCTGGTCTCGATCGCCATGGCTGGCGTCATGAGCACCTCACGAGGTACTCCTTGCCTTGATCTCTCCACCTCCTCGTGAGCCTGCCTAGTGAGGCCGCCCCTGAGGAAGCCTTGTGTCATATGCCCCGCGAGGCTCGGCCCCTCGCGAGGGTCTTGAGCTTGGGTTGATGAAGACGTGCTGTACTGGGCCACTGCTTGAGCCACGCCGCAGGCCGCGGAAAGGCAGGTCTGGGGACCCCCATTCCCAGAACGCCGACAGTAGCCCCCGGGCCCAAGGGCGCTCGGACTTGGCTTAGCAGCGAAGCCAAAGGGCAAGTGCGGAGCGCCACGGGTCCCAACAGCCTGCGGCCTTGGTCGCAGCGTCTCCGCAGCGGTGGTCCTTCGCGTGGTGATGGCCGCCCGGTTGGCGGGGGAAGACGTGACGTGGCTGCGTGGCCTCCCCGTCCACGCTTTCACTCGGTAGAGGTGCTGGCGGAGTTTGTCATGTGGTTGGCAGATCCGGCCGGCAACTGGCTCCAACTCCCCTGCTTCTTTGACGGTGAATTGCCGGCCGATGGCCCTGGCGGGCTCTGGCTGCAGGCAGACGGTTGCTGTAGCAGGCTTCCTGGGTCACGGTGGAGATCTCTGTCACCAGGAACGTGGCCCTGGCCCGCGGCTGGTAGACGTTTGCCCGTGCGCGTGGCCTGGGCTGGCGGTGTACCCTGCACTTCATGTTCGACGGTAACGCGACCCTCTACGTGAGGGTGCTCGGGGAAGACGACCGCCGTGCTCGGTGTTGTCCTGAAGATGACGACGGTGACGAGGTGCTTGGCCTTGGCGATAGCCGTGACGAGGGCGCAGGCGAACCCGCTCCTGGCGGCGTCCGCAGTTCGCCGAGCTTCAGCGGCTCCTCCTCCAGTGACAGCTCCTCCAGTGGTGGCCGCGATCAGCCACCATGTCGCCACGCCTACTTTGAGGGTGGTAGCGGGTCGTCCCGCCGCCGTGCTCTGGTGAAGCGCGAGGCGGAGTCTGATTGAGCTCGGGAGGGCGGTGCGGATCCTTCCTCGCGAGCCGTCGCGGGGCGCGCGCCATTTCTATTTTGTTTTTCTCCTTTTCCTACATTGAGAGAGAGACAAGTATGGAGCCAATTGGGGGCGTGCAAGACTATTATCCTTAATTATCATGCTATTTCTATCATTCCCATGCTGTGTTATGTTGTTGCGGCTATGTGCTTGCGCGTAGGAACAACTTAGCTCGGGAGGTTCGCTGCAGTTTTCGACTCGCGAGGTACTTGCCTGAGGCCTCGCCAAGCGTCTTAAGGTCTGCAAAGATCAGTCGGGAGAATAGCTTTCGAACCTTTGTCATAAGAGTGACCAGCTTAGGTCCGGCGTTTTGCGTCGCGATGCCCGTGGGGCATGGACCGCGAGGGGTGCTTCTGTTGTGAACTTGAGTGAGGGAGACTCACGAAATCAGGCGAGAAAGGGCTCATGAGGGTGCCCGCGTAGCCCCCTCGCGAGGCTTGCGAGAGAGAGAACGAGCCGGGCGAAACCAAAGACAGAGAACAAGGGCAGGGGACGGCAAACAACACTAGAAGCAACTCCAATAAAGTTCCAAACAAGGGAGAACAAGCCAACTGCAGAAAGCAAATGAAAAGCCACGTCCGGCACCTAGTCTAGTCTTCGACGTCTTCTAACCAGCGCGGAGCTAAGTGCTGCCACTGGGCGTGGGCGGGAGCCCCCGAGGCCCAAGGGCGGCACTCCGGAGTCTCTGGGGCGTGTACAGCCCCAACTCATTATTACGTGAGAGTGTCATGGGCAGCGAGCTTCACAAGCACTGGGCCTTCTTCACAGGCACCGGGCCTTTCTTAGGGCGGTGAGCTTCACAGGCGCCAGGCCTTCTTTATAGGCACTGGGCCTTCTTCACAGGCACCAGGCCTTCTTTACAGGCACTGGGCCTTACTTCAAGGATAGAACCTCCGGAGGTGCTGAATGTTCCAAGGGTTTGGAACGGGCAGCCCTTCCTGGGTCACCAGGCGTGCACCGCCAGGCCCGGAAACATTAACAACCTTGAACGGGCCCGCCCACATGGGCGAGAGCTTGTGCAGCCCTTCCCTGGAGAGCACCCGCCTGAGCACGAGGTCACCTACCTCAAGAGTCGTGGGGCAGATGTGGCGGCAGTGATACCGCTGCAGCGCCTGCTGGTACCTTGCTGCTCGTAGTGCGGCCTCCCTGCGGTGCTCCTCCCCCAGCACGAGTTCCATCCCACGTATGGCGTCCTGTTGCAATTCATCAAACGCTAGGACCCGCACGGAGCGAACCTCGTGAGGGAGGACCGCCTCTGCTCCATAGACGAGGAAGAATAGGGTCTCGCCAGTCGACTTGATGGCGGTAGTGCGGATGGACCACAGCATGGACTGGAGATCATCGTACCAGCCCCTGCCGTAGGCCTCCAGTTTCTTCTTGAAGGTCCTGGTTTTGAGGCCTCTCAGGACCTCTGCATTGGCGCGTTCGGCCTGGCCGTTACTCCGGGGGTTCGCCAATGATGCGTAGCATATCTGCGTTCCAAGGTTTGCACAATACGTTTTGAAGAGATTGCTGGTGAACTGCGAACCGTTGTCGGTGATGATGCAATTAGGCACCCTGAATCGGCTCACGAGGCCCTTGATGAACTTGAGTGCTGAGTCGGCTGGGATGGTGCGGTCGGCTTCCACCTCCGCACACTTGGTGAACTTGTCGATGGCGAAGTAGAGGTAGCGGTAGCCCCAGGCGCTCGAGGAAACAGGCCCAAGATATCCAGCCCCCAGATCGCGAACGGCCATGAGAGTGGGATGGTCTGCAGGCCCTGAGCTGGCTGATGAATCTGCTTGGCATGGAATTGGCAGGCTTCGCAAGCCTTCACCAACTCGATTGCGTCGTTGAGTGCTGTAGGCCAGTAAAACCCGCTGCAAAACGCCTTGCCAACGAGGGTCCGTGACGATGAGTGGTGTCCACAACCTCCACCATGTATGTCAGCCAGCAACTCCTTCCCCAGTTCCCTAGAGATGCAGTGCAGGGAAACATCTTTTGGCCGCTTCCGATAGAGCTCTGCTTCTTGGATGCAGTAGGCCGTGGCCTGCCAGGCCACGTGTTCCGCGTCCTCCTCCTTCTCTGGTAGTGTCCCTTGCATCAGGTAGTTCTTGAACACCGCAGTCCAGCATCCCTCCTGAGGCTCTAGAGCTAGGAGCAAGCGCGCTCCCGAGGCTGGGCCATAGGCCGGGGCTCCTGTGACAAGTCGTTGAGGGAGCTCTTCCCGAGGTTGTGCTGTGCTTGATAGTGATGGTGCTGCCGAGGGCTTGAAGAGCCGTTCCTCGAAAACGCCAGGCTCCTGAGGCAACCGCCTGGACGCCCTTCTGGCGATGTCATCAACCTCTTGGTTGGTGCCGTGGGGCACATGCTGCAATTCCAGCACCCAAAACTGCTTTTCCATCCTGCGTACCTCTGCAAGATACGCCTCCATGTGCTCATCCTTTGGCTCGTACACTTTGTTGGATAAGTTGACGACGAGCTGTGAGTCGCCCTTGATGACGAGGCGCTTCACCCCTAGTGCTGATACATCCTTTAAGCCCGCTATGAGGCCTTCGTATTCTGCTATGTTGTTGGAGACCTTTTCGTCATGCTGGAAAGAGAGCTGTATAGCGTAATAGAGCTTGTCCTGAGTGGGGGATATAAGCACCACGCCGGCCCCCGCACCATGTCGCGAGAATGCCCCATCGAAATACATGACCCAGCCATTCGGTGCCTCGCTCCTTCGGGAGAGTGACCGGTCTTCACCCGCTTCAAGCCCTGGAGCTTCTGTCCATTCTGCCACAAAATTTGCAAGTGCGGCCCCCTTGATGACTCTGGTCGTGCTGAATTCCAACTGAAATGCTTGCAGCTCAATGTTCCACTCGGCGACCCTTCCAGCGGAATTGGGGATCCGGAGCATCCTTATGGGTAGGTCAAGACAACCTTGATGGGGTGACCTTGAAAGTAATGCTGCAACTTGCACGAGGCCACCAATAGTGCGAGCAAGAGCTTCTAGGGCATGGGGTATCGTGCCCTTGCATCCCACAACACAGTGCTAACGAAATACATAGGATCCTCGATGAGGGTGGATGCGCTGATGGAGCCCGCGCTCTCCGGAGAGTTAAGCGCCTCCTGAGACGCCGATGCCCCCAGCTCCTAGCTGCTCGGTGAGGCCCCTTCAGCCCTGGCGGTGTCTTCCTGTTGAGATGGGTCCCTATCTGCCGAGTCCGTGGTCTTCGCTAGGCTTTCTTAGTCTAGGGGGTGTCAGCGCTGGCGGGCTGCGCAGCTGCAGACGTCTTCAGAGCGAGCTTATGCACCTACAGAGCGTCTTTGGTATCTCCATCCACGGTGAGGACACCACTGCTCCCAGGCATCTTCATGAGGTTGTAGGACGGATGGGTCGCTGCCATGAATTGGGCCTAGGCGGGGTAGCGGAAGATGGCGTTATACGGGAGGCCGATGTGAGCAATGTCGAAGTTGACCAGCTCCGTGCGGAAGTTGTCGTGGGTGTCGAAGGTCACCGGAAGGCGGATCTGCCCCAAGGAGCCGGAGGAACCGCCTCGGACGCCTGAGAAGGGTTTGCTGGGTTGGAGCCATTCCAACTGCACATGGAGGAGGCTAAAGGCCTCCACTGAGAGCATGTTGCGGCCGGCACCACCGTTGATGAGGGTCCTGGTGACGGCCACCTAGCAGATGGTGGGCGTGCAAAGCATTGGGAGCGCACTCGAGCAGGCAGTGTTGACGGGGTGGTCGTCAGAGCTGAAGGTTAGGTCGGCCTTCGGTGCCGCCCAACCCGGAGGAGCTCCATGCCGCGTGAGGGCGGCGCTGATCTGGCAGACGAATGGCTTGACGTGGCGGCCCGAGGGTGTCGCCTCCGAGCCACCCAGGAGATCCGTGACGATCAGGGGCGCCGGCGGAGCGTAATGGGCGAGGAAGAGGTCGCACAGCTCCTCCCAGGAGGCCACAAAAGCCATTGGCACGTGGAGCAGCCACATGCGCAGGACGCCAGTGAGGGCCATGGGAAGCCAGTTGTCCATCACCTTGTCGTCGCCCCCGGCCTTGAGGACGACCTCCTCATACGCCAGCAGGAAAACCAGCGGATCCGTCGCGCCGTTGTAGAGCGGCGGCATCTCTGGCTTGAACTTGTGCGGCCAATGCACCTATCGCAAGGCGGGAGCCAAGGCTTGGAGCCCCCGGGCCCCAGCGCTGACATCGGCCGGCGGAGTGGGCGGCACATTGTTCGCCATGAGGGCGAAGCACGGTGCTGATGGAGAGCAGATCGACGGAAGGGAGAGCTCCGGCACACCTCTACCTGGCGCGCCAAATGTCAGATATCAGGTTCTGGCAAAACCCTTAAGGTTCGAACTCTGGGGTGCGCACGAAGATCTACTCCCTACCAATCCACGTCCCAAAACATCGCCACGAATCTAAGCTACACGATGAACAACACGAGGGACACCAGGTTTATACTAGTTCGGGCCACCATTGTGGTGTAATACCCTACTCTAGTGTGTGGTGGTGGATAGCCTCTGGGGCTGATGATGAACAGTAGAGAGGAAGAACAATCTCGCGAGGGGTGTTCTTGTGGTGGTGTGCTTCAAGAGGAATGGCTCCGTCCTTCTTGGCTCTAGGTGAGATCTAGATGCCTTCTACTGTGGCGGCTATCTCTATATATAGAGGCCCTGGTCCTCTTCCCGAATATTTAGCGGGAAGGGAGCCAACAATGGCCATTTTGAAGGGGGGCAGCTAGTACAAGTTATCTTGACTAAAGTTGGTCTTCAACTGCCAAAGGCGCTGGCGATCACTACAAAAAAATACACTTCCGTGATGATACGTGTTTGTCACAGTAGGTCACGTTTTTTGTCATGCATGTACTTCCATGACGATTTTATGATAGAATCAAGATAGTCATACATGTGCTATCGTAGAAGTGTTCCATGACATTACCAAAATTATCATCATGGAAGTGTCCACTTCCATGACGATAAATCACGCGTCACAGAGTGCTTTCGTCAAGGGTGACCGACACGTGGCATCCACCATAACGGAACACCGTTAAGCTATCGGGTCGGGTTTTGGATCCTATAACCCGTTAACAGCCCCGACCAATGGGAAATTTCCATGTGTAAAATTCTTATTGGCGGGACGAAACACGTGTCAGCTCGTCAGTGGGTCAGATAGGCGCCTATGATATGTCGACACGTGCCACGGCCCACCACTGGCCCATTTAGCTCTCAAAGCTGGCCCGTTTGACTTGGTTAAAAGTTAACGGGCTGGCCCTTGAAAAGCCTGTTAATGGTCTCTTCGCAAATAGCCCATTTTACGGCCCGGTAACTCATGGCCCATTAGGCCCTAAAAGAATCGGCCCAACAACGTCATGTGGGCCGTTGAATATAACACCAGCCCATTTCACTTTCGGCCCATGTATGGCCCACGATGTCTTTTGGCCCATATGAGGCCTTCGTATCTTTCGGTGCTTTACAGGCCCACGGTGACTCTAGCCCATAATGAAAAGTAATTTTCTTTGTACCCGTTAACGGAACGTGATTTTCATGGGCCGTTTCCAGCCCGTGTTAGCTTTCGGCCTATTGACGGCCCATACGTTCTTGGGCTCCTTTTCGGCCGTCGATTACTTCCGGCCCGTTACTGGCCTATTTCCCTAATGGGCCAAATTCGGCCTGTGCCAAGAGTCGGCCCGTTACTGGCATGTTCCCCTAATGGGCCAAATTCGGCCCATGGCAAGAGTTGGCCCGTTTCTAGCCTGTTAACCCGTTGCGCCGTTTCTAGCCCGTCCTATATTTTGGCCCATTAACGACCCGTTATGCCTGTGACAGAATTAAGCCTTTGCTGTCCTATGGCCTGTTAACAGCCCGTTACCGTACTGGGCCGATACCAATTACGCCCGTTTACGGTCCATGTAGACCCATTTATCAGAAGGCCCGAGGCCCACCGATTCTACGGCCCTGTTGGAGGCCCATTTATCGACGGCCCGTAGGAGACCCATGGATCACACGGCCATTAGGAGACCCATGGATCCTACAGCCCGTATATGGCCCATGGTTGTTGCAGCCACTAGCAAACCAGGGAAAAAGAAGACTAGTAAATAAATAAGGTCGAAAATAACGCTAGGCTATTAAGGCGATTGCACAGATTACATCCACTCGGCATCAAAGATCGCCACCAGTGCAAATATAGGGAACACCGTACACTATACAAAAATGGCTTGCTGTTTTCTTCAGCCGGTGGCTGCACGTTAATAATAAATTTTGTATGGCACCAAAACAAATTACAACTATATAACAAAAGGAAGGTTGGCATAAAACTTAACAGTCTAGCAGATAAATGCACCACCAGAAGTTCAGAAGCTCAGTTCATTTAACCTCACTGTTACGTTTTCATGTTGTATTGTCCGATGGAGCACCATAACCCTCGCCTTCATTTCCCCTAGGCTCCTGAACAACATAGCAAATGTCTGATAGTCTGGTTTCAAAACCATGCATATCTTGACGACATCTAACATTGTCTCGCCTTGTTTCACAAAGGGTTTGTGTTAGGGAATGGACTTGTGTCTGGAGCGCAGATACAACATTGCTTTGAGCTTGCATATCTCGATCATGAGGCAGTTTGGATGATATTGCCTTAACAACCAACCCAGTATTACGCAGGAATGTGCTTTTGGCACTGTTAGTGGACAGGTACTGACCCACAGCAGCAAGAGCTGACATTGCGGTTATAGTTGCCTCGCCGCCTTCAGAAGGTGGCGGTTCCACCATTTTTTCCATAGCTCGCTGAAAAGTTGAGGTTTTACATTAGTAGTACCAGAACATAAGATATTAAGGAGGCAGCAAAACCAAACAAAATAGCTTTGGTCTATATACAGAACTTATTCTGGTGAACTCATGTAAAATATTAGTAGAATTTTATTGCAAAGTACATAATAAAACGAGGTTCCAAACATATGACCATGTACCATCGCTAATGTATTGTCTATTTCTTCACATTGTATTGAGGGATAAGGATAAAGAGACGAAGTTTATAATACGGTAAGCATAGTATCACATCATTCATATCACAAAACAACTGAGAACAAACAAACAGGCAATTGTAACGTTGTGTGGGCAAGTCCAGCATGGAACTAGATTACGGGTCAAGATCAAAGGAACATCACTCCTCTCTTTTAAACCTTGTAAGGTGCAATGATACGCTAAGATAATTGTGTATAAAATTGAAAAGAATAATAGACATTGGCTGCAAACCATGCGGTTCAAGGCGCAAGTCAGAGTAAGTAGTATTTAAAAGGCATGAGGATTAAGGACTTACAACAGCGGCTTTGACTGGTGTTGTCATGCCCTTCTTCTTGCTGGTGTGACAGTCCTTGAAGATTTGCACAACATTTCGTTTAGGTACTTTTAGGTCCTTGTGGGCTTTCCTCTGCATTTCGAACAAGTGAATATAGATATGATAATATGGTACAGCGAAAAGAGTGAAACAACAGCTAATTGCAAGAGCCTCGTAGTGTGCAATATAGCTACGAGATCCTGTCGTCTGTTGGAATTTCACTTTCGTATGGTTGGCCTTGTTCTTTGAACAGTTCACCTACAAGAAGATAGATTTGTGTGGCACATGCATAAATAGGACTTCAACATGTGATCTTATCACATATATATAACGTACCTGATACTTCGGATCAGACTAGTGTTTCACAAGGCCCCTCCATTCTTCATCTGATATATTTTCCACTGGAGATGTTTGGGAAAGTTCACTGTTTGCCTTCAAAGTGAGTTTTCCTCAAGTTATACCGATACTGTCACATAGCAGACTTGAAAACATGGGTGCAAGCTTGTCTGGTTGCATCATCTTGGCTATCCAACTTGAACCTCATCTGTTGAAAATTATGGGAGTCTCATTATAAGCAACCTAGAAAGTATGGGACAGAGCAAGACGATATTACTGGTTTCCATACATAATCATACTTACAGATAAATGGTCAAGGAAGGTGTTGAATTGGGTTTCGTCTTTGTCATTCCTGTACTAAATCCATGTTGGGAGGATACGTACATGATACCTAAGGCAACCGCTGCCTCTGATACTAACTTGGTTGACTCTGTAGCATCACATTGCCTTTTTAAACTGCCTCAAAACGGATCTCCATTCTACCTCCTCTAGATTTAGTTAACCTATCGAGCATTATCCCTGATGTTTGTTTCCTCTTGCGCCTAGGTGCTAGTCCAACAACGAACATAGGAAGTGTTAGTGTACATCAAACTGTGAGACTACATATAAAGAAGCATGCAACTGTAACTTGACTCCAGCAACTACCTTCTTGCTGCTGAAGCTCGCAAGGTTCATCTGATATTGCCAACTTGTCTTGTGTCAAGAGTGCTTGGGGAGTAGTGTCAGGTGGCAAGGGAGCTCGGGAACGTGCTGCTAGCTCAGTTGACGCACGAGTAACTCGTGCAACTGGTAGTATTGTGGTAGGTGTTGCAAGAACTAGGGTTGTCTCTGCTTGTTTGGTGGCAGCTATTTGTTTCTGTTTGGCTTTTTTTGCAGCTCGTGTAGCATGGGATGCCGTGTTTGTAGAATTTTCCGCTGGACTTTGACCTTCTATTGCACCATCAGTACCAGCAGAATCTGCAGGATTCATCCGCTTCTCATTCCCTGCCATTTTGTGTTTCTTCCTCTTTCTCTGTGCCATGTTAAGTCAAGCCGACAAGAAAAACGAATAACATTGTAG
The DNA here is from genome assembly GCA_963921465.1 of Triticum timopheevii. NCBI lineage: Eukaryota > Viridiplantae > Streptophyta > Magnoliopsida > Poales > Poaceae > Triticum > Triticum timopheevii. Next base: position 238,245,569 of record OY997266.1, on the reverse strand, counting down.
TTCTTTAGAACAAATTGATGCGTGATGCAGATGAACTAAACTTTGATGTTAGACAACCACATGATAGGAGGATGTAATATGTATGAAAAATAGGACGGAAGAGATAACCAGAACTATGATGTGTAAAATAAGAAGAAGACGTTTCACCAAATTAGAAGCAATGCAATGGAAGGTAGACACCATGTGAAAGATTCTACAAATATCGCTCTGCCAAGTTAACAGTGTCTCATCATAAATGGCGTTTAAACAAATGTGAAGCAGTACAAGAAATAAATCATATGCAAGATGCAAACAACATCACACTACCATGTTAGAGGTCTCTCGTCATTAGTGCCATTGCATATTCACAGCATTGCATATTCACAGCTTATGATGTGTAAACTAAGGAGAAGGCATTTCAACAAAATAGAAGCAATGAAAGCTAGACACCATATGAAAGATGCAACGAATATCACTCTACCAAGTTAAAACTGTCTCGTCACAAGTTCCATTTCAACAAATTAGTAGTACAAGCTAGGAAATAATCCGAGATGTAACCTATGTCACACTCTGAAGTCAAACGTATCCTTCCTTGATCGCGAGAGCTTATCATGGGCTAAGTTGGGACACCCCTGCAGGGTATTATCTTTCGAAAGCCGTGCTTGCGGTTATGTGGCAGATGGGAATTTGTTAATGTCTGGTTGTAGATAACTTGACACCAGATCCGAATTAAAATGCATCAACCGCGTGTGTAGCCGTGATGGTCTCTTCTCGGCAGAGTCCGGGAAGTGAACACGGTTTTGGGTTATGTTTGACGTAAGTAGGAGTTCAGGATCACCTCTTGATCATTGCTAGCTTCACGACCGTTCTGTTTGCTCTCTTCTCGCTCTCTTTTGCGTATGTTAGCCACCATATATGCTTAGTCGCTGCTGCAACCTCACCACTTTACCCCTTCCTTACCCTTTAAGCTTTGCTAGTCTTGATACCCATGGAAATGGGATTGCTGAGTCCTCGTGGCTCACAGATTACTACAACAACAGTTACAGGTACAGGTTATGCGATGATCATGACGTGAGAGCGATGTTTGCTTGTTTGGAGTTCTCCTTCTGCTTCTTCTTCGACCAGGGGATAGGTTCCAGGTCAGCATCCTGGGCTAGCAGGGTGGATGTCGTTTGAGCTTCTGTTTGTGTTTCATCCGTAGTCGGATGTTGTTCTCATGTATGATATATTGTTGTATTCATGTGTCATTGGATGTTTTGGATGTATCCCCACTATTATGTAATGTTGATGTAATGATATCCACCTTGCAAAAGCGTCTTCAAGATGCTCTTCTATCCTTGGTGGGACCTTCGAGTTCCTTTAGGATAGGATCGCATCTTGGGCGTGACAAGTTGGTATTAGAGCCTCGACCGACCATAGGAGCCCCCTTGTTTGTTGGCCGTTGTTGAGTCTAGAAGAAAACTATTTTGAGTGTTAGGATTATATATATTGGAGAGTAGGATTCTTTTTACTCCTCAGCCCCCTTCGTCGCTCTGGTGAGGACTCCTGAGGTAGATGTTTTGTCTTTCCTCTCCTCAAATTTCACTAAAAAAATTTTAGGATCACGCGGGTATCTTGGGATCGTTCCGATATTCTTGTTACGAGAACATTGTTCTTGGTGCCTCCTGACATTTAGGGGTTGTGGAAGTGTCCTAGGGAGTTGAGCTCCGAGGTGTTGTCGTCACAATTTTATCGTTGCAATTCTGGAATACCTGGGTTTTGCCGACATCGAAAATCTCTTTTATGCAGTTTTTGTGAGATAACCTCGATGCCACCCAGTATTGGGGAGTTCGGGAGTATTGCCATAGCTCGTATAATGGATGCTTTTCGAAGGTTGAGGTAAACGATTTCTAGAGTTTTCTTGGTTATGTGTTGACGGATGGATACAACTGGATGTAGGGATTGTTACTTTGGGTGAGATATATTGCTTCCCCTGTATCCCCAACACCAGATTGCATAACCAGAAAGTTTCAGGAGTTTATAGGTGGGAATTCAAGTAGCTCCTAGAATATCTTTCCGACAGATGCATGATATGGGATTGGGTAAATCTTTATCATCTGTATTTGTTCCGGCTTATTCTGCAAGCCAAATCCTTTGTTTTGTTTTATTTGTGGTATTCGAGTTGCTTCGAAGTCAAATGTTGAATCCATACCTTTCCTAAACGGTGTTCTCATATTGCTATGTGAATACTAATCCTTTTTGATCATTGAGGTTGTCATGTTAATTCTTTTCCAACCGGTGCGCTTCTCTTCGAGATGATCCCATCATTCTCCCCATCCGCAAGATCAATTCTAAGTTTTCTCAACGGTGTTTGTTTCGTTCATCCCAAGTTGTCTATGTTTTCCCCACCCTCCCACCCTTTTCTTCAAGGACTCATTTATTCTAATCAAGTATCCATTTATTCATGTGAAGTCACTTCACTCTTTTCAATCAATGTTCTGATCTAGTGATCCCTCGTGAAGATGCTCACGAGCTTCAAGTTCATCATCCTCCGTTCTTTTTTGCTTCTCCGGTGGATCCAATTCAAGATTTCAGTGTTGATCATATTCCTTTCCTCGTGTCAAATGCTTTCTCATGCCGGTGTACCTCTCAATCACTCACCTCATGCTATTCATTTGTTCCAGAGTGTTGAAGATATCTCAGAAGATTTGTGTTTCCATTCTTAATCCATTCAAGGCATTTGGAGATTGTTATCTCATTCAATGCATTTAATTCAACCAGTGCAATCTCTCTTTAAAATCCTTCAACGATGGTTCTTTCGAGTGGGCCCTAACCCACAGGTCTTTTCCCAGGATCTTACCTGACTCTTCTAATTTTCCCGGAGCCATTCCTAAATTCATTTCCATGTTTTAAGTAAGAATGAATTTTATCAGTCAGCTGTTTTCCAAGATCGATCTCAAAATTATTTTTTTCATTGTTGGCTCAACCTCTTTGTTTTTCATTCTCCCGGAGTATCTCAACAGTTCATGGTGGTTCTCATCATCATTCTCAACATTTGAAGACCGAAGAAGGATTTCTCTTAAATCTTGGTCCATTCTCTTGAATATTCATGGTTCTAGCTTCATGCTATCCTCATAATTGTTTTGATTGTGACAATTCTTTTCTTACCATCCGGAGCATTTCATGAGTTGTTTCCATTTCTTTCCTCCGAAGGCCATCATATCATAATTCTTCATTCTCAGTGTGTAGCTATCGTTCTCTAAATCTTACCGGTGCATCGTTCAAATACCCTCTAATCAGTTCATGATCTCTTCGTTCTCATGTATCTAAATCCCCTCAAGTATCTTCATTCATTTTCCAATTCTTCTCGATGAATTGTGCCTTTGCTATGTTCCTTTCAATTCTTACGGTGGTTCGTTCAAGATTTCACTTCCTTCGTTATCATATCAATTTCGTTGTTTCCAAATCCCACTGGTGGTTCCATCAATACCTTCTCAAGTTTGCGCTATATCCCTCTTCATCCTTTCTACGAGAATAAGTAATATGCAAAATCCATTGCTTGCCATCAATTTAATTTGATGAAGGATAAGCATACAATAATTCTTATTCTTATTTCCTGGAGGTGATTCAATTCTTTTCTTCCGGAGATTATTCATGATGAATAAATTCTTGATTACAAGTGATTCATCTTTCTTTCCGGAGTTGGTCATCATATCACATTCTCGGTTAGAGAGGCTTCATCTTTCTTTTCGAAGTTCCAAGCTCTCTCAATTATCTCGTCACGAAGCTCCATCTAAATCATTGCAAGGCTTCACCTTGTATTTTCAACTTCTCTTTCTTTTTATCATCCTTTTATTACCGGAGTTCTTCATGGAGGCTCAACATGGTGGTTCGTCAAGGATTCTTTTCATTCTTCAATTGTTCTTTAAGATTTCTCTTCAAGTTATGACCCGCCAAGCTACACTCTAAAATAAACATGGTGCTCAACATATGATTTGTTTTGAGGAGCTCAAGTATTCTTCATCTTGCATTCCAAAGTGCAATTCTTTCTACCTTATCTTTTGAGGTGGTGTTATGTCACTCTTGACAATTTCCTTCATGTTTCATGAGTCACATGTTGTCAAGATTGAGGTACTCTATATCCATTAATCCCTCCATTGGAGTTATCTTGGTAAAGATTTCACCTAAAGCCTTCCCTAAGGAATATTTCTAATTATAGTGCTATCAATGATCCGAGTTTTCTCCTAACCTCTCAGTGAAGTTTTTCATCTCTTTGGTGCTCTCAATCAAATCAATGGTTTCCATTAGTAGCCGGTTGTCACCTCATAGTCTCGAGATGTTTTCCATAAGCCCACAACAAGCTTGTGCTTCTCGTTGTTGATTTTCCAACAACTTCGTTCGATTCTTCTTTGCAAGGATGCTTTCCAAGTTCACTTGTGGCAAAAGTTGTCATTTTCTTCTCCGTCCCTTTATCCCAATGGTCTAACTTCTATTCTTTCGTTATGGAGGCATTGTGATGTTGTGCTCTTCAACCATCACCTCGTTTGGTGAGGATCGTCTTCTTTTCTGGCTTATCCATTTAACCGGAGTGTTGTATCATCTCTTCAATATCTTTTCATCTCATCAAGTTTTCTTCTCTTTTCTACCGGAGTGCTGCCCAAATTCTGTCATTCTTGTTCCTTGGATATCTCATTATACCGAGGTGGTCATATTCTTTTCGTTCGTGAAGCTCTTATTTCCATGTCTTTCAACATTCAAGTTCTCGTAATACTTCTTGTTCCTCTTTTCTAATGGATTGTTTGCAATCTCATTCATCTCTGTGGTACTCTTTCTTTTAAATTGCTCAACCTCTCAAGATTCATGGTTTCACTCGTTCGTCAAAGAAGCAACTTAGTTTACCTCTTATCTTCCTCTTCCTTTTCCCTCCGGTGCCATCCTAGATCTTGGGACGAGATCCTCTCGTAGTGGTGGAGTGTTGTAACGCCCCGGATACAACTTTCCATATTCGTAACTCCAACTCTTGCCTTTTCCGAAGATGCGATATGATATTTCCTTCGTGGTTGGGTTTTTGTCTTTCGTTTTGCATTTGTTCATGTCAGGCATTTCATCTCATGGCATCATGTGCATTGCATCCGCATGTTTTCATAAAACTCGCACCCGTTCGTAGTTGCCGCGTTCCCCTTACCTCCTTTGACCGTTCTGAGACCAACCACCCCCTTGCACGCGATCGCCTTGTTTCTCTGCACAGCGCACAGACCCCTCGCGCGCGTCCGAAACCTCTTCCGAACCTGACCCGCACGGTCATGACCGATGAGTCTGAATCATCCCCCAACATCTCTAAAACATCTCCATTTTTTTATTTGGACTTTCCTACCTATTTATTCTCGTCCGTTTGATTTCGATCGGAGGGACTAGGTACCCCTAACCTAAACCACTTGCTATATATATAGGTCCAACCCTAGGATCTAGGGATCATGTCCCATCCATCCTCACGCCGCCGCCACACCACCGAATCCCCCTCGGGATTTCCCCTGCCCGATTCACCCAACCAGCGCTCTCCCTCCTCCTCGTTCCAGATGCCCGAGCCCCCAATCCAAAATTCCTCTCGGCCTCCACCAGCAGTCTCCGACCATCTCCCTCGGTTTCAGCCCCCTCCATCCACCAGCGCCTCCTCTGCTCGATCCCGATGGGGTCACGAGCAGCTCGCCACCGTCTGCAAGCAGCAGCACCACCAGGACCCCGTCGCCCCTTTCCTTCTTCTTCTCCTCCGTCCCTCCTCCCTCTGGTTCTCTCCCTCGTCTCTCATGCCTCCCCCTCTCTGTACCAGGAATGATCAGGAGAGCACCTGATGCCATGGACAGCCTTCGAGCTCTCCCCCAACGCCTGCCTCCTCACCTCAGCCCCGAGCGCCACCACCCGTCGACGGCCTCGTCGGAGCAGCGCCGCCGGATCAGGCCAGCTCCTCGTGCCCTGCTTCCCTTCTATCTCCTGATGTTCGTCTTCCCCTGCTCTTTCTCATGTCTCTCTCTTTTTATGACTTGCCACAGCAGAGAACCGCCGCCGCCATCGCCGTTCCCGCCGGTCTCTCCCGCCGTTGCCTTTGCTCGCCTCCTCTGATTTGCCCTTGCGCGAGGAGGACGACCCAGCGCTAAGTTCCTCTTCGACCCCCCCTGTGAACCCCGACGCCACCTCATTCTGCCGCCGCCGGCGACCAGCAGGTCATGTCGTCGTGCACTGCCTCCTATTCTTCGCGTTCTGCTTCTTCCCGCCGTCTTCTCTCTGCTTCTCTCACTCAACTCTCTCTGTCGTTCTTTATGTTGTTTTTCTTCAGGTAACAGCAACCTACTTGGCCTCGCCTCTTCTTCGAGCAGCTCCGTCGCTGGAGTTCCTCGTTGCGACCCGACCTTCGGACTGCCTGAATCCGCCGCGCCGACCTTCGGACTGCCTGAATCCGCCGCGCCGCTTCGTCTCCGGCCCCTGCCCGTCGGAGTCGCGCCTCCCTGTGCCCCGCAGCCCCGCTGCATCGCGCCTCTGCTTCTGTTCTTCAGAAACGAGCGCCCGCCAAGCCTGCTTCCCCCGCGTTGACTGCATCCCTCTACTTTGTCAGAGCCTCCAGCGCCCTCCAGATCGGGTCCGAGCCAAGGCCCAGCTCGCTAGCGCCGCCCCTCTGCCTGCTGCCTTCACCGAACCGGGCCGAAGCCCACTAGGTGAGGACACACACCCCAGCGTCTCCCTTTTTTCCCTTCTGTTGGGCCTGCTCCAGCCAGTTTCGGCCCACTATAGTATTTTTTTCAGATCTGCGATTTTAGCATTTATCCTAGGACTTTCAGAATTGCAGAAAACCCATTGCTCTTCATGCATATAAAAAACTCATTAACCGTGCATCGGAATAAAATGATGTAAACATGTAAAATGCTTAGAATTTTGTGTAGATTAATAATATGCCACTTTCATCCATGTTTAAAATGTTTAAAATGATGTTTGTTTAAATTTGCTCAAATGCCATGTTAAAATGATTTATTTCATAACGAAATAACCGTAGCTCGGTTTCAAATAAACTTTATATGTAAATGGGGTGGAAAAATGCCTAGTTTAACATGGTGGACTTTATTTTCCTGTTTAACAACAATAAAATATGTTTTAGGGCAGAACAGTAGCTAATTCAAAATATGCACATGGGGATTTTCCGGAAATGTTGTTTGTTGTTCCGGCCTCATTTAAACTTGCCTAAATAGTTAGTTTACTTTTGTTACACCCCTTGCCATGTTTAACAACATTTAACATTGTTGTGTACCTAAACGAGAGCGAACTAAATATTTGATGTGGTATTTTGCTCATATGCAATTCGTTGCATATAGAGCTCCACTTAACTTGTAGTATTGTTTGTTGCACTTTGCCATGCCATGCCTCATTAAACCGGACATGCATCATACTTGTTTGTGCATCAGGCCATGTTTATGCTTGTGCATTTACCATGTTGTTTGTTTCTTTCCGGTGTTGCTTCTTTGTCCCGGTAATGTTGCGATTGTGAGGATTCATTCGACTACTCCCGTTCGTCTTCTTCATGGACTCGGTCTTCTTCCTAGCGGGATTTCAGGCAAGATGACCGTCACCTTGGATCTCATTACTATCATTGCCATGCTAGTTGCTTCGTTCTATCGCCATGCTGCGCTACCTATCATTTGCTCTTCAAGCCTCCCCAAATTGCCATGTCAACCTCTAACCTTTTCACCCCTCCTAGCAAACCGTTGTTTGGCTATGTTACCGCTTTGCTCAGCCCCTCTTATAGCATTGTTAGTTGCAGGTGTAGTTGAAGATTGCTCCATGGTGGACAGGATTATGTTGGGATATCACAATATCTCTTATATTTAATTAATGCATCTATATACTTGGTAAAGGGTGGAAGGCTCGGCCTTATGCCTAGTGTTTTCTTCCACTCTTGCCGCCCTAGTTTCCGTCATACCGGTGTTATGTTCCCGGATTTTGTGTTCCTTACGCGGTTGGGTGATTTATGGGACCCCCTTGACAGTTCGCTTTGAATAAAACTCCTCCAGCAAGGCCCAACCTTGGTTTTACCATTTGCCTCACCACCACCTACTTTTCCCTTGGGAGTAATTAACCCAAGGGTCATCTTTATTTTAGCCCCCCCGGGCCAATGCTTGTCTAAGTGTTGGTCCGAACCGAGTAGACCGCGGGGCCCCCTCGGGGCAACTCGAGGTCTGGTTTTACTCGTAGGATGTCTCATCCGGTGTTGCCCTGAGAACGAGATATGTGCAGCTCCTATCGGGATTGTCGGTGCATCGGCGGCTTTGCTGGTCTTGTTTTACCATTGTCGAAATGTCTTGTAAACCGGGATTCCGAGACTGATCGGGTCTTCCTGGGAGAAGGTATATCCTTCGTTGATCACGAGAGCTTATCATGGGCTAAGTTGGGACACCCCTGCAGGGTATTATCTTTCGAAAGCCGTGCCCGCGGTTAATGTCCGGTTGTAGATAACTTGACACTAGATCTGAATTAAAACGCATCAACCGCATGTGTAGCTGTGATGGTCTCTTCTCGGCGGAGTCCGGGAAGTGAACACGGTTTTGGGTTATGTTTGACGTAAGTAGGAGTTCAGGATCACCTCTTGATCATTGCTAGCTTCACGACCATTCTGTTTGCTCTCTTCTCGCTCTCTTTTGCGTATGTTAGCCACCATATATGCTTAGTCGCTGCTGCAACCTCACCACTTTACCCCTTCCTTACCCGTTAAGCTTTGCTAGTCTTGATACCCATGGAAATGGGATTGCTGAGTCCTCGTGGCTCACAGATTACTTCAACAACAGTTGCAGGTACAGGTTATGCGATGTTTGCTTGTTTGGAGTTCTCCTTCTGCTTCTTCTTCGATCAGGGGATAGGTTCCAGGTCGGCAGCCTGGGCTAGCAGGGTGGATGTCATTTGAGCTTCTGTTTGTGTTTCATCCGCAGTCGGATGTTGTTCTCATGTATGATATATCATTGTATTCATGTGTCATTGGATGTTTTGGATGTATCCCCACTATTATGTAATGTTGATGTAATGATATCCACCTTGCAAAAGTGTCTTCAACATGCACTTCTATCCTTGGTGGGACCTTTGAGTTCCTTTAGGATAGGGTCGCATCTTGGGCGTGACACCCAGGGGTTAAATAAAGATGACCCTCGGGCTCCGAAAACCCAAGGGAAAAAGGCTTAGGTGAGGCAAATGGTAAAACCAAGGTTGGGCCTTGCTGGAGGAGTTTTATTCAAAGCGAACTGTCAAGGGGGTCCCATAAATCACCCAACCGCGTAAGGAACACAAAATCAAGGAACATAACACTGGTATGACGGAAACAAGGGCGGCAAGAGTGGAACAAAACGCCAGGCATAAGGCCAAGCCTTCCACACTTTACCAAGTATATAGATGATTAATTAAATAAGAGATATTGTGATATCCCAACAAAATCCTGTCCATCATGGAGTAATCTTCAACTTCACCTTCAACTAACAACGCTATAAGAGGGGCTAAGCAAAAGCGGTAACATAGCCAAGCAATGGTTTGCTAGGAAAGGTGAAAAGGTTAGAGGCTAACATGGCAATTTGAGAGGCTTGATAAGCAAAAGATAGGTAGCGCAGCATAGCGATAGAACGAAGCAACTAGCATAGCAATGATAGTAATGAGATCCAAGGTTATGGTCATCTTGCCTGAAATCCCGCTAGGAAGAAGAACGAGTCCCTGAAGAAGACGAACGGGAGTAGTCGAACGAATCTTCACAACTCCGGAACGAAACCGAAGCTAACGAGAGAAGCAAACCGGAAAGAAGAAAACAACATGGTAAATGCACAAGCATAAACATGGCATGTTGCACAAACAAGTATGATGCATGTCCGGTTTAATAAGGCATGGCATGGCAAAGTGCACAAACAATACTAAAAGTTAAGTGGAGCTCAATATGCAACGAGTTGCATATTGACAAAACACCACATTGACATATTTAGTTTAATCTCGTTTCAGCTACCAAACAATATTAAATGTTATTAAACATAACAAGGGGTGAAGCATATGCAAACTACCTATCTAGGCAAGTTTAAATGAGTCCGGAAACAACAAACAATAATTCCAGAAAATCCCATATGTGTATTTTGGATTTGGTACTGTTCTGCCCTAAAACATATTTTAATGTTGTTAAACAGGAAAATAAAGTGCACCAAGTTAATCTATGCATTTTTTCAGCCCATTTACATATAAAGTTTATTTAAAATCGAGCTACGGTTATTTAGTTAGGAAGTAAAGCATTTTAACATGGCATTTGAGCAAAATTAAACAAACAACAAGTTTAAACATTTTAAACATGGATGAGAGTAGCAGATTATGAAACTAGATGCAATTCCAATCATTTTACATATATAAATTATTTACATAAGATGCACAGGTTATTTAGCAAAATCGTCCAGGAAAAAAAACGTCCACGGGCTGAAACTGGCCAACCCATTAGCGCAGAGGCAGGGCGCTGGAACTGGGTTGCTCACCTAGCGGCCAGATCTGGCCCAAGCGGGCGAGGGGCACGGTAAATGGGGCGACCGGCTGCGCTCGATCCCGAACCGCTTCTGAAGCAGAGGAAGGAGAGGCCAAGTGCTGGCCTTGGCGCGGGCGGGATATGTAGCAGGGCGAGGCGGCGCTGCTTGATGGGAGGTTCGACGAGATGGGGCCTGCAGGCGGCGGATGGTGGCGGGGTTCCACCGGATCTGACGAGGGGAGCCGGTTCTCGGTGGTGGGAGTCAAACAGGAAGACGACGGCTCGGCTCCTGCGAAGAAATATAGAGAGCAAGTGAGTTCAGAGAGGAGAGACATGTAGAAGAAACGGGAAAGAAAGGACGGAAGAACGGGCACGGCTTGGTTGACCGGAGCTTCGCCAGAGGCGTGCGCGCATGGCGGCGCTGGTCAACGGTAGAGGCGTCAATGGAGCTGCGGCTTGCTCCTGATCGGAGAGAGAAAAACAGGACAGTGAGTGAGGGAAAAGAAAACAAGGGAGAAGGAAGGAAAAGAGGGTGGCGCGGGAACGACGGCGTGACCTGGGCATCTCGTCATCTCGCACGAATGGGAAGACAGAGACCGGCCAGCTCAGGAGCATCTGCGGGAGCTCGGGATGGAGGTGGGTCTCGGGGAGGGGCGAGGCAACGAGGAGGCAGGGCCTTAGGTGCTCGCGGAGGAGGGCGTGGAAGATGAGCTCGGGCTCCTGGTGCTGCTGTTGCTCGCCGGCAACAGCCGAATCGGTGATGGGGTCGAGGTGGACCTTGGGTGTCATGGTGCTGCGGGAGATGGACAAGCCCAGCGAGTGAGGCTCGGGCACGAGGCGGGAGGCGGCAGCGAGGTGAGGAAGGGGAAGGCTTGGACGGCTGCTGGATGGAGTGAGGGGATTGGCTTGAGGATGAAAGCGAGGAGGGAGATGGCTGCGCGTGGTTGGCTGGATCGGATCTGGGAGGATCCCAAGAGCAAAGGGAGTTGGTCGGGTGGCGGTAGAGGGAATGGAAGGATGGGACAAGGCGCCTAGGATCTAGGGTTGGATGAAATATATACATCACATGGATTAGGTTAGGGGTTATTCGGTCCTTTCGATTGAAATTGAACGGCCCGGGATAAATAGGTTAGGTAACCCAAATAAGAAAACGGAGATGTTTTATAGATGTTTGGGGATGATCCAGACCCATCAGTAATGAAAACTCGGGTTGGATTCGGGGAAGTTTTCAGACGCACGCAAGAGGGGGTCGGTGGCAAAGTGCAGAGAGGGTGGGCATTTAGACGAGAGGGGAAAACAAAGACAATGGGGTCTGAAGAAAGGCCACGGGGACAAGGGGGGTTTTGTTGGTCTCGGAGAAAGAGAGAATAGAGGGGTTCAATTGGTCTGAGAGAAGGTCAACAAGGACAAGCGGTCTGACAACAGGTCAACGAAGACAAAGAGAGAAGTGGCAACTACGAATGGCTACGAGGTTTTATGAAAACATGCGGATGCAATGCGGATGATGCGATGATGAAATGCAACAAACAAATGAAACACACATGATGAACTCGAAAAACATGGAAGGCGTCTGGAGCATTGGTCTCGGGGCGTCAAAGTGGCATACCGCAAAATGGAGGAAACGGACCTCCTACGGTCGAAACGGTGGTCCTGTTGATCGGGAGGGTGTGGCGTACCACAAAACGGACGAAACGGACTTGTGTTGGAACGCTACGGTCGAAACGGGGGTCCTGTTCATCGGGAGGGGTGTGGCGTACCGCAAAACGGGACTCCATGGGATACTGTTCATCTCCACCGTCGACCTCCTCCAGCCTCCACAGGCTACCGTCGACCTCCTCTAGCCTCCACGGGCTCCTGTTCATCCAGCCTCCACCGTGTGCTACTCCACCGGCTACTATTCAACCACCCCTCCACGGGCACCCCTCCACTGTCTACTATTCATCCAGCCCTCCATGGGGTCGTCCTGTTCATCCAGCCCTCCACGTGGTCCTATTCATCCAGCCTCAACCGGCTCGATCAATCTGGGTCCTGTTTATCCAGAGGAAACGCCACTGGGTCTTGTTCATCCACCCCCACCGCTCACTATTCATCCACCCCCCCCCCCACAACGCTCATTGTTTATCCAAAGGGAGCATCGATCGGCTTCAGTTAGTAGCAGTAGCGAAGGAATCACTCGATCGGGTTCTGTTAAGAGCCATCGATCGATCGCTCGGGTTCAGTAACGCGTAGCCTGCAGTGCAATCGCTCGGGTGCAGTTAGAGCCCAACGCCTCGCACACATGCGCGTACGTGTATGAGAGAAACGTGCATTGCTCGGCCCCCGACCGCCCACCGTAATCAGGAACTCCCCGAAATTTTCCTCGCCTTTGCTTCTACCACGGTTTTTTCCGTCATGGACGGCCCAAAGAATGTCATGCAGCTGCGTCTCCGGCCCACCCAGGATGATAAGCCCATTTTCTGTCATGATTTTTTGTCATAGAAGTAGGAGCCCACCACATCTATGATGATATCGGGTTTTGTCATAATTATCATCATAGAAGTGTCATAAGTATGACAGAAAAAAAATTTCGTTCGGCCCAAAATGTCACGGATGTGTCTTTTTTGTAGTGGATGATGTCGCCTTGGGCTCCACGGTGACCTCCATCCTGCCGTCCTGCTGGTCTTGGTCTTGTTGCACCGACATGTTAACCATTGCTCGATGCCTCGATACTCCGCACCTGCGCTTGCTCCCTTTGCACCAAAGAGGAAATGAGGACACTGCACCGGCTGGCGCCCGCCTGGTCTCGATCGTCATGGCTTGCGTCATGAGCACCTTGTGAGGTACTCCTTGCCTTGATCTCTCCGCCTCCTTGCGAGCCTGCCTAGTGAGGCCGCCCCTGACAAAGCCTTGCGTCGTCTGCCCCGCGAGGCTTGGCCCCTCGCGAGGTTCTTGAGCTTGGGTTGATGAAGACGGGTCGTACTGGGCCACTGCTTGAGCCACACCGTAGGCCGCAGGCAGGCAAGTTTGGGGACCCCTGTTCCCAGAACGCCCACAATAGGGGCCCTGGTCCACTTCCCAAATATTGAGCGGAAAGGGAGCCCACAATGGCCATTTTGAAGGGGGGCAGCTAGTACAAGTTATCCTGATTAAAGTTGGTCTTTGAATGCCAAGGCACTAGCAATGACGCCGACTTTGGCTCCACGGTGACCTCCATCCTGCCGTCCTGCTGGTCTTGGTCTCGTTGCATCGATAGGGAAACCTTTGCTTGATGCCTCGGTACTCCGCGCCTGCACTTGCCCCCTTTGCACCAAAGAGGAAACGAGGACACTGCGCTGGCTGGCGCCCGCCTGGCCCCCGCCTGGCCCCCGCCTGGTCTCGATCATCATGGCTTACGTCACGAGCACCTCGTGAGGTACTCCTTGCCTTCATCTCTCTGCCTCCTCGCGAGCCCGCCTGATGAGGCCGCCCCTGAGGAAGCCTTGTGTCATCTGCCCTACGAGGCTTGGCCCCTCGTGAGGGTCTTGAGCTTGGGTTGATGTAGACGGGCCGTACTGCGCCACTGCTTGAGCCACGCCACAGGCCGCAGGTAGGAAAGTCTGGGGACCCCAGTTCCCAGAATGCCGACAGCCAACTCCAACGCACGACCCCAAACGAACCTCCATTTTGCACGAACTCCAACAATAATTTTGACTAGAAAAGCAAGACCAAAGAAAACAAGAACCACAAGAATACATTTTAGAAGATATCCAACTTCCATAACTGCTCATGTAAGTTGGATTAGTGCCTTCTCGATGCATTCGTTGTTGATCTGCGGAGGTTCAATCTTGCGTGCTTCTTTCTTCTTCGAGTGTAAAGAAGTAGACGTTGCTTCCTCGCAACTTAATCTCATGTCTAGCCTCTATTCTATCAACAAGTGCACTAGTCTCATCTCTAGCCTGGATGCTAGCTAAAAGTTCTAGAACATCTACTAAATTGCGCTCTATCAATATATCGATGTAATCTTCTTCCCAATACCAAAACTTGCATCCATTCTACACAGTAAAATTTTTAAGTTAGCACAACTAGTCTAATCTGAGAGCACAACCGAAGATTTGGTCGGGTTCTTCCTCCTTTTGCTGACACGTGGGACATCCAGCATCCAGGTCATGTCATGAAAGAAAATAGAGTGGTAGTTGAACCCACGTGATGTGCATCTTGGGTTAAACTGTAAATAGAATCTTACTACTCGTGAGTAACTCCAGAAGCAGCCACTGAAGATCTTTATTGCATTTGTTTTTCATCACTAGCACGTCGAGGTGAAAGATGTGCAGGTTCAGTGGGTCCTCTTGCGTTTTCACTGACATGTGGGATCGCATATGTGCAAATAGACGATGGGCTCCGTGCGTCCACTGGCTGGCTGAGAAGAGAGATAGAGGAAGGCCGAGCACGGACTCCAGGAAATTTGTTCTACGTAACTAGCACCTCGATATAGGCTCGATATAGTGGGGTGGCATGGGCCATAACCAGCATTCACGTCTAGCTCCTACTATGCCTAGCCTAAGGTTAGTAGGTGACCTTGCGCTTGGCTCTTCGCCTCCTCCAGAAGTCGATGGTTCTACAGTAGCACTTCTAGAAATCTGACACCAAATGAACTGCTACACGTCCACCGCTTGTAAGCAAAAGTTTTTCCTCGTGCTGCGAGCCATCGCGCACACGTTGGCGAGGGAGAAGGCGTAATCAAGCTTCTTGTCGTTCTACGAGTTGACGGGACACATGAAAGTTATTTAGTACATACTCTCTCCAAAAAAGGGCTGACCATGTCATGTCTACCATCCCGTGCTCCGTCGTTGAGTACATGCACTATGCACGTGACATCGAGGAGAAAAAATAATGCGTAGTAGGTGCCATCGAAGTGCACGACTCACTTATGCACTGCTTATCTGATTATCTCCGTTTTCTTGCATGACACGTGCACCTTGATGCTAGATGTCTTGCGTGTTGGGAACAGGATGAACAAAGCTCGCGTAAAAGAAAAGAGTTGACGAACATAGATTCCCGACGACCGATAAGGAGCAAGGAACCTCGCGGTGGAGAGTCTGCAAGGAACCTTGCGCGTTTTCCCATGGTTTTGCCACCTGCCCACCTATAGACAAATAAAAGAACCTGAACTCTTTGCTAACAACTAGAAACGATACATCAGAATGCTAAGTTGAAGATGTTTTATAGTTTATATTGATGACCACGCAACAAGCCACGCATGTACAGGACGCATGCAGCCACGCATGTACAGGATGCATGCAGCCACGCATATACACATGCCAACGCACTAACTCCATCCAATCCAACTCATGCACATACGCGCACAGCATGGAGCACACAACACACCTACACAACACATGCATGCACACACACTCGGCCTCAGAATGCATGTGAATAACACATGCATGCGCAGACACTCGGCTGCATGGAGGCATGCGTGATCTGCGGCGAAGTCCGGTTCGTCATGCTACGGCGAAGCTCACACACAAGGGCGCCTACGCATCTCTTGCAGCACCTCTTTGCCGTCGTTGCTCAATGACTAGTCGGAGATGAAGACGACCGCAACCTCGTCCTTAGAGCTAGCACTGATGGAAAAACACGCACGGTGCACGCACACGAGCACGTACGGAGTGCCCACGACATGGTGCGTCCCAGTCGCCTCTGCTCCTTCTATGCACGTTGTCTATCAAGGCGGCTGCGTACCTAATGATGATGTGGGTGAGATCTTCTATGACTCAGATGATGACGAGGAAAATTATGACACACAAGGTGACATGCACCGTCAAGGTCCATGGTCAAGGGGGTGCTATATGCTACTCTAAACATCTCTATAAACTGGAAAGGAGGGAGTAGTAACATAGACTAGTGTCATCTATACCCCTACTAATACATGGCACGTGACACGCACGTGTGGATTTATCATTATTGGGAAATGTTTTATACTTGTTCAAAAAAATGTTGTATATTGGAAGTAATAAAGTAAAATTTAATTAGTACTCCCTCTGTCCAATAATACAAGACGTTTTTTGGCACTACGCTAGTTCCAAAAAACGTCTTACATTATGGGACGGAGGGAATAGTATATAATGATTTTCTTAATTTATTAGCTTCTTTTTCCTAGTTAAGTCCTTATACGTTGATCAAAAGTCTATGCACAAAATATTGGTGGAAACAAAGGGGAAACATGTGTCATATTTGTAAACACATTTATAAGAGAAAATAACAACTATTTAGTTTTTTTACTAAGCAAAAAAAAGAGCTATTTAGTGTTTTTTATTGGTTAAAACACCAACTAAGCTTTTAATATTCTTTTCTTCCAAATCTGGTAACCGGGCCAATCACTGTATGCCTCTGGACTTCACTTGAAAAAACGAATCTAATAAATATTAACCATCTGATTGTATACTAAATGAAAATGCCTTCAGTCCCTCCTATCATAGTACTGTACAACATTTCTCTCTTAGCAAAGCTGCACTGTAGTATGAGTTTTGTCCTCTCTCCAAGTAGTACTTGCCTAGAATACTACTGTAGAGAGCACTTCCTGCCGGAAGCCTAGCAGAGGTTTCTAGATAGCACTTCTCACCGGAAGAACTTGCATGTACACTCTGTCAGCGTGGCAGTCAGGCACATGCATGTTCCCCCCACCGCGAATCCGTGCATCCTGGGCCATCAGATTGCCCTATCTAACCACCTATGTATTGCCATGCAGTCCTCTATCCAAGTCAATTCAATGTGAGTCGTCTGATTGAAAACATCCAACGGTCTATATTACTCCATACTGGTACACAATATAGGAGTATTTATATTTACTTATACATATACTGTCTGAATAACTTTGAAAGTTGGTCGTTGGATGAAGCCAATCTGATGGTACAAAGATGGTAAATCTGAGCACTACTGGCCATTTGATATGATCTACATTCCACTAGATTTTGCCACATGTAGAATCTAGAAGGCTCCACATGTAGAAGCATAATGCACAAACCACCAGAATATCATGTGTGCAATTCACGTGTACCTTACTAGTATGCAGAGTATGGGAGCACATGATATTTCCCCTCCGGACCGATCCCAAGTTGGCTTCTCCCCTTCTTGGCCCAACAAATTCCCATCCCCCCTCCCGCGTGCGCTTCCCGCCCGGCGCCAGCAGAGCCCGCCGCTCCACATTGATGTCAAGTCAGGGCGATGCGACTTCTCACTGCTTCCGCCGTTAGAAGCGGCACGCCGACCGAGCTGCACGCCCGGCATTTTAGACTACACAGCGGAGAGTAACTTTACATCAAGTACTACAATTAGATGACATAAGCAGGCTATATGGATTTAAATATAGTATTTGTGCTTAGTTGAAGGAGAGAGAAGTGAAGCGGATTGTAAACTTGTAGCAGGTTGTCCGTATAGGTGCATAGGGCATCTTAGAGAATTCAAGTTATTAATTACGTGACCAATCCTAGATAGGACATGAATCTGCATGTCCAGTGCATGCAAATAGCCTATCCATCTTCCCGTGCATGCAAACAACAATAATTGTGTTTGCATGCAATCAACCTATTAACAAGCAAGTTGGTTGGCTGCCATGTTTGAATGGCACGCTAGCTGCCCATAAACTAGATCATTTAATTTTCACCTCACCCAATCTCTACGCGCCTAAATCACAGTGCCTCTTCTTAGATGCCCTATGCACCTGGACGGAGGGAGTAGCAGGAGCCCCAACATAGTTTGTGAGACAAAATGTGGGGCCATTATTAATAATATACTAAAGGGACTAACGGACGCCTTAATTACTCCATTTTTTGAGACAAACCTTGGTGGGGCTATTATTGACTTGGACGTGGGGTTTGGGGGCCAAAGGCCTACTATTATACTTTGGTCTCACTCGCACGACCGACCTGACTTGCTCTACCCTAGCCGCCGCTGTATCGTATGGTTTCGCACCGTTCCAGATCTTAGCGCCACCACGCAATTCTTCTCCAGCCCTCCTTCCGGTGTGCGTCGCGAGAAGTGAAAGCAGTCCTCCGAATCCCGTCATTCGTGTTCCTGTACAGGAGAGGGGCGATCAGGTTTTTGGGGAGCACACTCCTGTGACTGCTGCCAGCGACGACTTCCTCAACGACAGCCTTTTTCCCCGACATCGGTAACCTCTTCATCAACGACATGAGTGACAAAATCAACCACAGCGGTTCTGCTCCCGCTGTACAGTATGTGATTCTGTCCTCCTGGTTTAGTCGGCATCATTACTTTGATGTTTGCAATTGTCGGCATGATCTATTTACTACTGATTCGGATTAAATCTCATAGTAAATTGCTCATATATTCTACAATCCAATCCAAAAACCTGATTAGAGGCAATTTACTCCGAGTGGTTTTGCTGCGCTTTTGAAGCCACCTACTTTTCAGCGGGTGCAATATAAAAGGTGGCGCACAAGAGCAGTATATTGGTTTCAGATCATATACTGCTATGACGCCACAAAGGGTAAGCCTGAGGGCGATCTTAATCCTACACAACAGGAAGCTTTTGAGAACATGGATACCCTCTTCAAAGCTGCCCTGCTGAGTGTTCTTGACGATTCCATTATGGATTCATATATGTCGTTTGACGATGGAAAAGACATGTGGGTTGTGCTTGAGACCACGTTTGGGACCTCGTGCGCTGGCAATGAGTTGTACGTCATGGAGCAATTCTTTGACTACAATGACTGATGAGCGCTCTATTGTTCAGCAGACTCTTGAGATACAGTCACTCTCTAAGGAACTTGAGTACTTTATGTGTGTGTGGCCCGACAAATTTGTTGCTGGGACCATCATTGCCAAGCTTCCACCTTCGTGGAACGATTTTGCTACTTATCTGAAAAACAAGAGACATGAGTTTTCTCTTTTGGATCTCCTTAGCACTCTTGAATTTGAGGAGAAGGCGAGAGCAAAAGACACATGTGCTCGGGTCACTGAGGAAGCTTCTAGTGCCCACATGGTACACGAGAAGAACTTCCAGCCCAACCATCCCCAAAAAAACAAGAACAAATCTCAGGGGAAAGGCAAGTTTGATGCAACGAACAAGCCGTCACATTCTACCAACCTCAAGAAGAATTCTCATAACGGGAAGGGACACAAACCTCAATTTTGGTAGCACCGCACAAAATTTATTTATATGGCTGCACCTACCTGCTGTCAGCTATCCTCATGGTGCTCCAGGTATTCCTACATTCGTAACTAGGTACAATGACCACCGCAAGATGAAACTAGCTTATTCGTACGTTGACTTGCTGAATGCAGTGCAGAACGATCCTGTCATGTGCGGAGGAGCAAACAAGCAGTGCAGCCGAAGGTGGAAATCAACCAAGGACTTATGATATTATATATAATCTTCCTCAGGCAGGTCAGTATCACCTTCGTCCAGATGATCGTGCTTTGTCATGCCGAGCTATTGATATGTGCTACTGTTTTCCAACACCGTTTAAGTATAGCTACTAGTTTCCTATCTTTTCAGCTTCAGGACAACGAAGATGATTTCAAGGGAACTACACAATATGGACTCATGTTGAGTCATCTCTATTGCCTCATGCGTTTGTTGCAAATGTGTCAGCATCAATTGCAAGATGAGGAAGCTAGCTATCTGTGGAGTTGCCAACATGCTCAAAGTGCTCGCCACATTGAGAAGAAACAAGCATGCCCAGGAAATTAATGTGTGCGCAGGGAGGCCCTTTGCTCAGAGAAGCATTGACCGATTTTCTTTATTTCCACATATTCTCACATATTTATATTGGTTATAGTATAGTGAATCATTGAGATGCATAAATATGCTGAACTTTTGTTCTTCTCAATGTTGGTATGCATACCGTATCTTCTGAAGCTTAGTTTAATGTGAGTGTCTACATCCAGTACTGCATCCTCTAATTTGGTGGATGTACATAGAGAAAATAAATCTCCTTAATTTACTCCATAACCACCCTATTAAATAGGCCTAGTAACAAACCAGGCACATGCAGTGGCTGGCGGGCACATGCATCCTGCATGCATGGCCAGTCAGCCAAGTCCATGTGCCAGCTCCAATGCAGCAACGCAAAAGAAGAGAGCGGTTCTTGGGAAAAAGCGACTAGTTTGTGCAGCGGGCCTTATAAACACGAACAACTCGCTCTCCCGCTTCCGTCTCCCCCCAATTCCCCCCGCTCCCCAATCTTCCTCACTCAACCAGAAAACCCCCGCTCACCTTCTTCCTCACTCATATATAAAATGCCTGCTCCTCTTCTTCCACTCCTACAGAAATCCCCAGCCCTCCTTCTTCCCCACTCGCACTGCCACTAGGGTCGTCTCTGGCTACTCTGTTCAAACCTATGAGCTCGGTGTGACGCTGTCGGTGTACAAAAGGAAGGGCTCTGCTTTTGACCCCTTTACTTGTGCACGGGCAGTCAGAGCCTCCCTCCACGGCCATGCATAATAGGGCAGGAAAGGGAAGCCGGAGAGAAGCCGAAGCCACAAGGAAAATAGAGCAACGACAAGGACGAAGGCCACAAAGATCAGATGGACGAAGCAGGTTTCCCCGGCAAGGGCCCTTGCCGGGGGAGCCTCAGCAGCCCCGGCAAGACCCTTGCCGGGGGAGCTCGCCCCCACCAGCCGAGTAAGCCACCTTTGAGCCCACCAACGCTAGACGAATGCGTTCGGACAGGGCTCGGGAGGCACCTCCGTGGTGGCATGCAGATATTTGTGAAGACATAGAATTGCCAAGATCAAATGAGGATAGGAAAGCAACGATCCTCACCGGAGAAACCCACAATACCCCTTGCAAGATCCTTGCCGGGGAAGCAAGCGCGCCACGGCAAGACCCTTGCTGGGCCACCCGGCGAGACCCTTGCCGGGCACACCGGCAAGGCCACTGCCAGGCCCGCGCCAGCCAAGTCTTCACCACCGTTCGCATGCAGCTGCCGACCCAGCTAGCTGGGCAGGCACCTGCGTGAAAACATGTAGTTCTTCATGGAGGCTCCACCACCGCGCCACCTCAGCTGCCTACCTGCCTACATGGCACCACATGCATCGCTAGCGAGGGCGCTTGTCGAAGCAAGGAGGAGCGGCGACGGACAGGACGGGCCTCGGCCCCCGTCCCTGATAAAGCGAGAGGACACCTAAGCCGTGCATTAAATGCGCCTTGTCCTGTAATACGAGCGATAAGCTCGCAACGCTATAGCACTTTCCACCTCTTGTGTGCCACTGTGGCAGCCCATTTCGTCTATAAAAGGAGGCCCATGGTGCACGGATAAA
The DNA here is from genome assembly GCA_963921465.1 of Triticum timopheevii. Taxonomy (NCBI): domain Eukaryota; kingdom Viridiplantae; phylum Streptophyta; class Magnoliopsida; order Poales; family Poaceae; genus Triticum; species Triticum timopheevii. The sequence continues at coordinate 238,223,854 of OY997266.1, read as the reverse complement.
GGATTCGACTCTTTCGAACCTGGCAGCACCTTGAGCTAGTTCGAGAGCTCAGGAACACTAACACATCCACCAAAGCAGGATCGTAGGGTTTTACGCATCTTTGCGGCCCGAACCTGGGTAAATCCTCCTTGTGTTGTCTACAAGTCCCGCTCTTCTCACGATCCCCGTGCCCCGCAATCGTAGAAGGGATTCCATTGATCCCATAGGTGTCGTTTTCCACCGACATATTTGGCGCGCCAGGCAGGGGAGTGCAGTCGTGAGAATCTAGTCTAGCGGCTAACTTAGCTGTTCTTCATCGCCATGGCTTCTAAGAAGAAGAAGACCACGGCGATCGGTTCATCCGGAACCGGGTTGGTACTAGCGCGTACCGGTAGCGGGCCAGTCGCGGAGAGAACCCGTGGCGCGGCCCGCGACCATCCACATCGCCCTGATGGTCCAGGCCTGGCGAGCGGAGTCGTTCGCGCGCCGAGCGACGAGCCACCAGTCGTGGGCTCCAGAGGCGGAGTCGGGGCCCCCGCAGGCAGCGAGGAGCCCTCCAAGGGCGCTGCCATCCCGCCAGGAGGCGGCACGGCGGCCTCCAAGACGCCGACACCAGCGCCCACGGCGCACTCTTCCCAGGTTGTGCGTGATGAGCAGTGTCACCCTACCGGTGACCCTCCGCGCCGCCCTGGGAAGAGTCCCGTCCGCCCATCACATGACGAGGAGGGCCAGCATGCGCGACGAGGTGCCGACGGAGGTGGCGAACGACCGTGGGGCCGTGACGTAGCTCCTTCTCATGTGGTTAGAAGTCGAGGCGCATCGTGGTCCACCCAGCTTTCGCCGCAGCCCACACTAGCGGAGGCCCTAGCACGCGCGTAGCTGCTCCTCGACTTTCCTCCCGCCACGGAGAAGCTTGACGAATGGAGGTCCACTATCCGGAGCCTCGTCGGCATCGCCAACAATGATGAGTTGCGTCCGGCGGGAACCATAGGCCGTCGCTCCACCAGGCCACCGCATGCCAGCGGAGACCATGCCGGAGGCGATGTAGCCACGGTGCACTCCCCTCCTCTGTACCGGCCACCCCGGGCGTCATTCAACGCAACAACGCTCAAGACGATATCTCCATCGCGTTGTCCGACCCATGAACCAACCGCGATCAGTGCCATGTCCTTCGGGAGCGGGCTCATGAGGACACTCGAACAACGATCGAGCGCCGACATGACGCGCGCCACCAGTCGGACAGGCGGGTAGGGCCCGCTATGGACCACCCAGCGCGGGAGACTACGGTGGCCTACCTTACAAGGTGGGTTGTCCGGCTTTCACGCGTGAGCTGCGGCAGTTCCAGTGGCCCTCCCACCGTACCTTCAAGCCCGACGTTGGCGAGAAGTACAATGGAAAGACTCACCTGTCAGAGTTCCTCAACATCTACACCATCACGATGCAAGCTGCTGGGCCCGCGATGATAAGGTGCTTGCCAACTACTTCCCGTTGGCACTCAAGCCTAATGTTATGTCATGGTTGACGCACTTGCGGGTGGATTCCATCTCTTCTTGGGTGGATTTGTGCCATGAGTTTGTTGGCGCCTTTACCGGAGGTCACCAAGCTCATGGCCCGGCTAGTGATTTACACATCATCACCCAGAAGGAAGGAGAAAATCTGCGCAAGTACATCCAAAGGTTCAGCCGAGTGCAGTACAACATCCCCGATGTTCATCCTGCCGTCGTAATCAGTGTGTTCCATCAGAACCTGGGCAAATCGCAAGATGCGTGAAGAGCTGGCGATGAACAAGGTTAAGGACGTGGCCGAGCTCTATGTTCTGGCCGATCGATGCGCTTGTGCTGAGGAGGGAAGGAAGTACCCCGGCGAAGGCGCCGGCGCGGAAACCGACTCCATGCATGACACCGCGAAGAAGGGCCGACATCATAACAGGAAGCGCGGGAGCAAGAGCGTGCTTGCCGTCGAGGGATCCGATGATACCGGCGCCACCAAGAAACCCAAGGCAAGTGACCCCGGCAAGGAGGTTGCCGGTTGTGCCGCTTGCCGGGCCTTGGCGGCTACCGATAAGCGAGGGGGCAACGGCAAGCAGTATTGCAACATTCACCACACCAAGGGCCATGACCTCCAAAACTGCCGGCAGGTAGAGCTGCTCGCCGAGAAGAAGAAAGCCGAGTATGAGGGGTGGGACAAGGAGAAAGGCCCAGATGGTGCCGAGGGATCTTGCAAGAAACATGGCGGCCAAGGAGGCCGCCGCGGCATGGATAATCAGCAAGAGAGGCCCGCCCGGGGCCGCGACAAGAAGCAGGAAGACGATGATCATGACGAGGACGACGAGTCCGGTGACCACGAGTTTCAGAAATCCACAGAGGCCATGTGCGTCGATGGTGGCGCCTCACTGCATACATCCCACCGCCAACTCAAGTAGTGGGCGCGTGAGATCGTGGCGGTGGAGCCGTCGTTCGACGCACGGAAGCCGCTGAAATGGTCCAGCACACCCATCATTTTCGACACCGAGGACCACCCTGACCGCACCACTGCGGTCGGGTGCTTGCCGTTGTTGGTTTCAGCTACAATCCGCAACCTCAAGGTGACGAAGATGTTGGTTGACGGCGGGGCCGGCCTGAACTTGATCTGGCCTGTTGTGGTCAGAAGGCTGCAGATCCCTGATGCAGACCTCGAGGAGACGGGCATGTTCCAAGGGGTTAAACCGGGGAGGAGCCAGCCGAAGGGAAAGATCACGCTTCCAGTGACATTCGGAGGGGAGCTGAACCACAGGATGGAGAGGATTGTTTTTGGTGTAGACGAGATCCCCTTGCCTTACAACGGGATCCTCGGCCGCCCGGTGCTAGCCAATATCATGGCGGCTTCACACTACTCATACAACATGCTGAAGATGCCCGGGCCAATGAACATCATCACCGTCCCCTCTGACCAAGAAAGATGAGCTGATATGCGCCGACCAAGTCTACCGGGAAACAGTTGGAGCGGCTGCCGCTAAGGCACCTGCTCCTGCCAACGGAACCCCGGGGGAGAAGAAGACCGGCGAGACCCCTCGCACCCACTCCGGCAAGCGCACCTCTTCGGGGTGTTTTGCTTTCGTTGAGAATGTGCCAGAGAGCCCCACCGGCAACAACAAGAAGTCCCGAGCTACACCAACAGAGACCAAAAAGGTGCCCTTCAAGGAGGACAGCACGGGGGGAGCGTTCACCATAAGTTCCACCCTTGATGGCAAATAGGAAAGCGAGCTCATCACCTTCCTGCGGGAGAATGTCGATGTGTTTGCATGGGAAGCCTCCGACATCCCTGACATTCCCAGCGAGGTGATTGAGCACCACCTTGTTGTCTGTCCCCATGCGCGGCCCATCAAGCAAAAGGTCAGGAAGCAAGCTCTGGAGAGGCAGGAGTTCATCATGGAGGAAATCAAAAAGCTAGAGGTGGCAGGCTTGGTGAGAGGAGTACTCCATCCGACGTGGTTGGACAATCCGGTAGTGGCACGCAAGGCAAATGGGAAGTGGAGGCTGTGTATTGATTACACAGACATCAATAAGGCATGTCCAAAGGATCCTTTCCCGTTACCACGCATTGACCAGATTGTTGACTCCACGGCTGGGTGTGACCTCTTATCGTTCCTTGACGCCTACTCAGGATACCACCAGATCTTCAGGACAAAGGAAGACATGGAAAAGACAGCATTCATCACCCCATGTGGTACGTATTGCTTTTTACGGATGCCTTTCGGGTTGAGAGTGCTGGATCAACCTTTGCGAGAGCGGTCCAAATTGGTTTTAAGCCCCAGCTACATAGAAATATGGAAGCTTATATGGATGACATAGTGGTCAATACCAAGGACAAAGAGACCCTTGTGCAAGATCTGGAGGAAACGTTTGCAAACCTGCGCAAGATCAACCTCAAATTGAACCCTGAGATGTGTGTCTTCGGCGTCCCGTCTGGCAAGCTTCTCGGGTTCTTTGTGTCCCAGCGCGGGATTGAAGCAAACCCAGATAAGATCAAGGCCATCGAGAAGATTGAGGCACCCAAACGGATCAAGGACGTGTGTCGGCTCACTGGCTGCGTTGCTGCCATGAGCCGGTTCATCTCCAAGTCCGCGGAGTGTGCCCTTCCTTTTTTCAAGATCTTGAAGAAGGCGGGGCCAGTGGAGTGGACCCCAAAGGTCGAGGCAGCGCTGCAGGATTTGAAGAGATACCTCTCCTCTACCCCAGTGTTGGTCGCGCCCAAACCACAAGAACCGTTGCTACTTTATTTAGCGGCAACAAATCAGGTGGTTAGCGCCGCACTAGTGGCGCAGAGAGAGGTCAATGAGGAGACAGCAGCAGTGGCAGAGTCAACAATTGGCAGGCCAGAACCTTCCCCGGCAGGGCTAGGTCCCGGCAAGACTGAGTCCCCGGCAGGGCTCGGTCCCTGCAAGACTGGCGCCGCGCGACAGGACCCACGCAACCCGGTGAAGAGGCGCAAAAGAAGAAAATGGTGCAGCACCCAGTGTACTTCGTCAGCTCGCTCTTGCAGGGGCTATGTCAAGGTACTCAGGTGTGCAAAAGCTGCTCTTCTGCCTCCTTATGGCTTCGAGGAAGCTGTGCCATTACTTCCAAGCGCAAGAGATCACGGTGGTCACCCGCCTCCCATTGCAACGGATACTGCACAACCCAGATGCGACGGGGAGGATCGTGGAACGGGCCCTGGAGCTGTCGAGTTTCGGTTTCAAGTTTGAAAGTACCTCAACAATTCAGAGCAAAGTCTTGGCGGAGTTTGTTGCAGAATGGACCTCGACGCCCGACAAAGAGGTACAAGAGACCGCTCTCCCCGGCAAGGAAATGAGCCGCAACTGGATCATGTACTTTGATGCTACTTTCTCACTTCAAGGCGCCGATGCTGGTGTGCTGCTTGTCGCACCCACCGCAGAGCACCACAAGTATGTCATCCAGATGCACTTCCCCCGGGAGATGTCAACCAACAACACCGCCAAGTACGAGGGTTTGCTCGCCGGTCTCAGGATCGCGGCAGACCTCGGAGTTAAGAAGCTCATCATCAGGGGCGACTCATAGCTCGTCGTCAGGCAGATCAACAAAGATTATCAAAGACCATTCATGGAAGCTTACGTAGATGAGGGGAGGAAACTGGAGGAGCGCTTTGACGGTATACATGCGGAGCATGTCCCTCGGGAAGAGAACGACATCGCCGACTACTTGTCAAAGCGCGCTGCCCTCAAGCTACCTGTGGAACCAGGTACATTTGTGCTTCAGTTAACCCAACCATCCGTTGAGTCGACCGGGCAGAACAAGCGAAGGAAGCTAGGTCCCAGCAAATACTTCCCCACCGAGCTCCCCGGAGCCGCCGGCGAAGATGTTGCCGTGGATGCCGATCCTGCCGCAGGGCAACTGACTCCGGCAAGACCTCAGGTCATGGCCGTGGAGGCGGCCGCTCCCGTGGCAGAAGAGATGCCTTTGGTCCTTGTCATCGAGCCACAGGCTCCGGCATGGGCGCAGCACACCGTTCAATTCCTCCAGAAAGGAGAGCTTCCTGAGGGACAGGAAGAAGCAAAAAGAGTAGCCCGCCGGTCTGCTCTGTACCAATTCATTGATAACGTATTGTACAGAAGATGACCGAATGGGGTGAAATTGATGTGCGTCTCCCGGGAGGAAGGACTAAAGCTGTTGGCGGAGATACATGGAGGCATCTGTGGCTCCCACATAGGGTCGAGGGCCCTTGCCAGCAAGGCTTTCCGGCAAAGTTTCTTCTGGCCCACCGCCCTTCAGGATGCGACGACACTAGTAACCAAGTGTGAAGCGTGCCAGTTCCATTTGAAGAAGCTCCATTAACCAGCTCAAGCCCTTCAAACTATTCCTCTCTCCTGGCCTTTCTCGGTCTGGGGGCTCGACATATTGTGCCCCTTCCCCCGTGCGGTCGGGGGCTTTAAGTACTTGTACGTCGCAATCGACAAGTTCACAAAGTGGCCGGAAGTGGAAGCAGTGAGGAAGGTGACAGCACAGTCAGCCATCAAGTTCTTCAAGGGACTGGTGTGCCGTTTTGGGGTGCCCAACAAGATCATCACCGACAACGGCACACAGGTCACGAGCCACGCCTTCATGCAATACATCGAAGATCTCGACAGCAGGGTCTGTTTTGCTTCAGTGGCACATCCACGGAGCAATGGCTAATCGGAGATAGAAAATGCTGAAATCCTGCGAGGTTTAAGGACGAAGAATTTTGACAGGCTGCGCAAAAGCGGGAGGCGCTGGATTGATGAGTTGTCGGCGGTTCTTTGGTCGATCAGAACGATGCCAAATCGAGCCACCCGTTAGACACCCTTTTCCCTGGTTTACGGGGAAGAAGCAGTTATCCCCATGGAACTCATATACGGGTCACCTCGAGTGCTCGCTTATGACGAGCTTGAGCAAGAGCAGTTGCGGCAAGACGACGCGACGCTCCTTGAGGAAGATCGTCTCCGGGCGGCTGTGAGAGCAGCACGCTACCAGCAAGCCTTGCGCCGCTACCATAGCCGCAAGGTTCGTGCCCGGAGCTTTGAGGAAGGCGACCTTATTCTTCGGCACATTCAGTCGGCCAAGAATCCCAACAAGTTGACGCCGAAGTGGGAAGGCCCAGCGCAGTCCGGTTGGAGACCGAGGATGCCATTCAAGTGAGCAACTCCTGGAACATCGAGCATATTCGCAAGTTTTACCCGTAAGGCGCGGCTGCCGGGCCTCCCGGCAAGCCACCCTTTTGTACAAGCCTTGCCGGCAAGGCATGTAACCCTTTTCAGAAAGCCAGGCAGAGACCCTGCCCGTGCACAAGTTATAGCATGCATGCTAGGTTGAGTCTCTTGCTTGGTTAGGGTTGATAGTGCTTAGCGGCGGCTAACCCCTAGCTTAGAGGTCGAGTGCGCGTCTCTCCGTTCTTCTCTGTCTTCTTTGTTTCGCAGGGCACATAAGTATTCTTGCCGAGCTATTTTGGAAGAAAGGGAACAGACCAGCGTCCGGACCCCGGCAAGCCAGAGTTGCAGGGGACTGCAAGAATAAAGATCCATCCGCGGCAAGCCAAAGTTGTCGGGGGGCTGCAGATCTAGATAAGTTATCTATCCTCTATCGTGCATTTCGTTATGAACTGGGATACGTGAAACCCTGTTCTATCTCTAAGCTACCGTGCTCCCCCTTTTTGGCGCCCAAGGATTATCCCCTGGGTCCGAATCTGGTCATAGCTGCGGCAGCAAAGAAGAAGAACGGGGAGCCTAAGCCCACCTCATCCCTTTTGGGCGCCCAAGGATTATACCATGGGTCCGAATCGGACCCACCGGAAGTGCCTCCTTATTACGCACAAAAAATGAATACTCCCCCTGCTAGCTGGGACTCACCTTGGTGGGAGGCTGACATGTGGGCCTACTATGTTGACAGGGGTGGAGGGCTTTGTCAACTTAGTCAATATGAATGATTCTAGCTCCAGTTACCGTACGACGTTCATCGAATGGCCGTAGTGCTTCTTCAACCTCTGGTCTTCTTGCTGCAGCTGCCCAAACTAGTGTCACGTGCTCCTGCCTCCCATGGCCGGCTGTGATGCCCCGGAGGCCTCACTGCCCCCTACTACTCCCACCGCTGGCCAGACTATCCCTCTACTCATCCACACCCCTGTTATTCAGCGGCGACACCAGCCTCACACCACAGCCGAACCAGTGAACCCTCGTACTCCTCTACGCGTGGGCTTCCACTGTCGCGTCTTCCCTGGCTGCGTGTCGTCCCCTTCCTAGGCCTCGCCATCGTCCACCGCCCTGGTTCTCTTGGTGCGGCGTGGTCAACATGGTCAGGGAACGACTTCCATCGGAAGAGTACTGTACATGGAGAGGCTGACAGCTGGGTCCACGGCGGCCGCAAGGAAGTGCCTCCTTATTATTACCCACAAAATAATTATTCCTCCAATTGACAGCAGAGAGCCACCGGACGGGCTACCATATTTCGTCAAAAAAACATTTCCACCCTAACTGCTGGGACCCACCAGCTACATCTTCGCACGCAAGGAAGTGCATCTGGGCAAAAAAACGATTTGCCCCCTGACTGCTGGGACCCACCAGCTACATATTCGCACGCAAGGAAGTGCCTGATAGTCAGGACCCACCTGGTTGAAGCATACGTAGCATTGTCATTCTGGTCGTGAACGTGTATGTACATACTGGTCGATGTATAGGCGCGCATGTGTCATACTAGAGGCGTGCAAGTGTCGTAGTAGAGGTGCGCACGTAGCATGTACATGTACATACAGCGGCCATGGTGCAAGAAAGTAAATACGGCCATGTACATACATACAGGCGGGGTCTCGAACGCCTACTCGCGCATACGTACGGCCAGGGCTCGTGTACATGGCTGGGTTGGAACGCAGAAACAACATCGTCGTTGTGTTCATGGGGAGCCAACCGGCTGGGTCGGAACGGAATGCATCGTCGTGTTCATCGGGAGGGCTTGGACGGAACAGGCTATGGAAACGAGGCATGACATTCCGTAGAACAGAGGAAGCGGCCTTGTGTTCGACCGGCCTCGTTTGAAACGGGATCTTGTTCATCGGGAGGGGTCTGGCATACCGCGAAATAGAGGAAACGGTCTTTTGTTGGACCTCCTACGGTCGAAACGGGGTCGTGTTGGTCGGGATGGGTGTGGCGTACCGCAAAACGGAGGAAAAGGACTTGTGTTGGAGCACTATGGTCGAAATGGGGATCCTGTTCATTGGAAGGGGTGTGGCGTACCGCAAAATGGGACTCCATAGGATACTGTTCATCTCCACCCTTGACCTCCTCCAGCCTCCACGGTCTACTGTTCATCCACTGTTGACCTCCTCCAGCCTCCACCTATGACTGTTCATCCACGGGCTCCTGTTCATCTAGCCTCCACCACTACAACGGCTACTGTTCAACCAGCCCTCTCCATGGGCTCCTATTCAAGCACCCCTCTACCGTCTACTGTTCATCCACCCCTCCACCATCTACTGTTCATCCAGCCCTCCACGGGGTCGTCCTGTTCATCCAGCCCTCCACGGGGTCGTCCTGTTCATCCAGCCCTCCACGGGGTCCTATTCATCCAGCCCCAACCAGCTCGATCTATCGGGGTCCTGTTCATCCAGAGGCAACACCACGGGGTCCTGTTCATCCACCCCCACTGCTCACTATTCATCCAAAACCCCCCAGCAACGCTCACTGTTCAACTAGAGGCAGCATCGATCGGCTTCAGTTAGCAGCAGTAGCGAAGGAATCGCTCGATCGGGTTCACCTAACAGCCATCGATCAATCGCTCAGGTTCAGTAACGCGTAGCCTGCAATGCAATCGCTCGGGTTCAGTTAGAGCCCAACGCCTCACACACACGCACATACGTGTATGAGAGAAACGCGCATCACTCGGTGCCCGACCACCCACCGTAACCGGGAACCCCCCGAAATTTTCCTCGCCCTCGCTTCTACCACGGTTTTTTCCGTCATGGACGGCCCAAAGAATGTCATGCAGCTGCGTCTCCATCCCGCATAGAAAAGCCCATTTTTGGTCATGATTTTTTGTCATAGAAGTAGGAACCCACCACATCTATGATGATACTGGTTTTTGTGACAATTGTCGTCATAGAAGTGTCATAAGTATGACAGAAAAAAAATTCGTTCGGCCCAAAATGTCACAGATGTGTCTTTTTTTGTAGTGTTCAGCCTGGATGATCAGTCCTGTGTTGGTCTCGAGATCGACAATGGATGGCCCTTCCCAGAGAATCACTTGTGGTTCAAAGCAAACGTTTCCAACGCTGAGGATTGGTTGAGTTGAAGTTCATTTCATTGCTTGTTATTTGTTGTGTGATGAAAATTTTAGTATTTATAATGTATCCTCGTTGTTGTTCTGGGTTGATGACCTGTTGTATGTAATAAAATGATATGCCTGTGATAAACTTACTAAATTTATGAATGGATTTCGAGTCGCTTCTCTGAGTGAGTGCTGCGACGAGGCAAAAAAATATTTTCCGAATACATAATTGTACGTGCATTGCAACAGGTTATCGGATGAGGCCAATCAACAATAGTAGTACACTATTTGTACTAGATTCACATGCTTCGCGCATCGGGCGGATGTTTTCACTGTAGCCATATGTTAATGTGTTCGCTGTACGTAACCAGCACCTCGAATCCTCGATACTTCTACTATATAAGTAGTAGGAGTAGTAGGGTGGCATGGGGCAGAACAAGCATTCACGTCAAGGACTACGGCACACGCCACCAACACGACTTCCATGTGACACCATATTTATTGGAGTCCTTGCTAGAGCAATCTCTTCAACCTTATCGTTTCTCTAACTCAGCCATCGCGCGGCGGGCGAGGTGGGGTTTTTCCGATAGTCGGTTTCCTCAATTGCGGTCCCACTTATAAGGCCAACTCCAACGCACGACCCCAAATGGACCTCCGTTTTGCACGAACTCCAACGATAATTTTGACTAGAGAAGCAAGACCAAAGAAAACAAGAACCACAAGAATACATTTTAGAAGATATCCAACTTCCATAACTGCTCCTGTAAGTTGGATTAGTGCCTTCTCGATGCATTCATTGTTGATCTGCGGAGGCTCGATCTTGTGTGCTTCTTTATTCTTCGAGTGTAAAGAAGGAGACGTTGCTTCCTCGCATCTAGTCTCCTGTTGAGCCTCTATTCTATCAACAAGTGCACATATTCTCATCTCTAGCCTCTATGCTAGCTAAAAGTGCTAGAACATTTACTAAATTGCGCTCTATCAATATATCGATGTACTCTTATTCCCAATACCAAAACTTGCATCCATTCTACACAATAAAATTTTATGTTAGCACAACTAGTATAATTCGAGAGCACAACCGAAGATTTGGTCGGGTTCTTCCTCCTTTTGCCGACACGTGGGACATCTAGGATCCAGGTCGTGTCATGCAAGAAAATAGAGTGGTAGTTGAAGCCACATTATGTGCAACTTGGGTTAAACTGTAAATAGAATCTTAGTACTCTTGAGTAACTCCAAAAGCAGCCAGGAAGATCTTTATTGGATTTGTTTTTCATCACCAGCACGTCGAGGTGAAAGATGTGCATGTTCACTGGGTCCTCTTGCGTTTTCACTGACATGTGGGACCGCATATGAGAAAACAGATGATGGGCTCCGCGCATCCGCTGGCTGCCTGATGCTACCTCTTGAGCACTGCGTTGGTTTTCCCTTGAAGAGGAAAGGGTGGTGCAGCAAAGTAGCGTAAGTATGTGCCTCAGTTTTTGAGAACCAAGGTATCAATCCAGTAGGAAGCTCCACGCAAGTCCCTCGTACCTACACAAACAAACAAGAACCTCACAACCAACGCGATAAAGGGGTTGTCAATCCCTTCATGGCCACTTGCGAAAGTGAGATCTGATAGAGATAATAAGATAATATAAATATTTTGGTATCTTTATGATATAGATTGAAAATTAAAGATTGCAAAATAAAGTAGATTGGAAACTTATATGATAGAAAATAGACCCGGGGGCCATAGATTTCACTAGTGGCTACTCTCAAGATAGCATAAGTATTACAGTGGGTGAATAAATTATTGTCGAGCAATTGATAGAAAAGTGCATAGTTATGAGAATATCTAGGCATGATCATGTATATAGGAATCACGTCTGTGAAAAGTAGACCGAAACGATTCTGCATCTACTACATTAAACAAGATGACATGATGTAGGGGGATAAACTCAAGCAATATGATATAAGCCCTATCTTTATATCCTTGATGGCAACAATACAATACGTGCCTTGCTGGCCCTACTGTCACTGCCAAAGGACACCGCAAGATTGAACCCAAAGCTAGGCATTTCTCCCATTGCAAGAAAGATCAATCTAGTAGGCCAAACCAAACTGAATTCGAAGAGACTTGCAAAGATAATCAATCATACATAAAAGAATTCAGAGGAGATTCAAATATTTCTCATAGATAAACTTGATCATAAACCAACAATTCATCGGATCTCGACAAACACACCGCAAAAAGTGTTACATCAAATAGATCTCCAAGAAGATTGAGGAGAACTTCGTATTGAGATTCAAAGAGAGAGAAGAAGCCATCAAGCTAATAACTATGGACCCGAAGGTCTGTGGTAAACTACTCACAACTCATCGGAGAGGCTATGGTGTTGATGTAGAATCCCTCCATGATCGATTCCCCCTCCGGCGGAGCGCCGACGAAGGCCCCAAGATGGGATCTTGCGGATACAGAAGGCTGCGGCGGTGGAAAAAGGGTTTCGTGGTGCTATTCGATGTTTTCACGGTATGCAAGTATATATAGGAGAAGGAGGTCGGTTAGGGGAGCCACAAGGGGCCCAAGAGGGTGGGGGGCGCGCCTGGCATCCTCGTGGCCGTCTCGACTGCTTCTTGAAGTCCACTCCAATTCTCCTGGATTGCATTTGTTCCAAAAAGATCACTCCCGAAGGTTTCATTCTGTTTGGACTCCGTTTGATATTCCTTTTAGTAGGTTAGTAGGTTAGTAGGTTAGTAGGTTAGTCCCAAAAAATGATATAAAAGTGTAAAGTAAAGCCCATAAACATCCAAAACGGGTAAAAAAATAGCATGGAACAATCAAAAATTATAGATACGTTGGAGACGTATCAAGCATCCCCAAGCTTAATTCATGCTTGTCCTCGAGTATGTAAATGATAAAAACAGAATTTTTTATGTGGAATGCTACCTAGCATATTTCTCAATATAATTTTCTTTGTTGTGGCATGAATGTTCAGATCCAAATGATTCAAAATAAAAGTTCATATTGACATAAGAGTAGTAATACTTCAAGCATACTAACAAGGCAATCATGTCTTCTCAAAATAACATGGCTAAAGAAAGTTTATCCCTACAAAATCATATAGTTAGGCTATGCTTCATTTTCATCACATAAAAGACTCCCATCATGCACAACCCCGGTTTCGGCCAAGCAATTGGTTCATACTTTCTAACGCGCTTCAGCTTTTTCAACTCTCACGCAATACATGAGTGTGAGCCATGGATATACCACTATGGGTGGAATAGAATATGATGATGCAGGTTGTGTGAAGAAGACAAAACAGGAGAAATTCTCACATTGACGAGGCTAATCAATGGGCTATGGAGATGCCCATCAATTGATGTCAACATGAGGAGTACGGATTGCCATGCAACGGATGCACTAGAGCTATAATGTATGAAAGCTCAACAAAAGAAACTAAATGGGTGTGCATCCAATGTCACGCCCAAGATGCGACCCTATCCTAAAGGAACTTGAAGGTCCCACCAAGGATAGAAGCGCATCTTGAAGAAGCTTTGCAAGGTGGATATCATTACATCAACATTACATAATAGATAGGGATACATACATAAGGCATACAATGCCACACGAATACAACATCATCTTACAAGAGATCAACATCCGACTACGGATGGAACACAAATAGAAACTCAAACGACATCCACCCTGCTAGCCCAGGCTGCCGACCTGGAACCCCCTGATCGAAGAAGAAGCAGAAGAAGAACTCCAAAACAAGCAAACATCGCTCTCGCGTCAAGATCATCGCATAACCTATACCTGCAACTATTGTTGTAGTAATCTGTGAGCCACGAGGACTCAGCAATCCCATTACCATGGGTATCAAGACTAGCAAAGCTTAAAGGGAAAGGAAGGGGTAAAGTGGTGAGGTTGCAGCAGCGACTAAGCATGATATGGTGGCTAACATACGCAAATAAGAGCGAGAAGAGAGCAAGCGGAACAGTCGTCAACTAGTAATGATCAAGAGGTGATCCTGAACTCCTACTTACGTCAAACATAACCCAAAGACCGTGTTCACTTCCCGGACTCCACCGAAAAGAGACCATCACGGCTACACACACGGTTGATGCGTTTTAATTCGGATCTGGTGTCAAGTTATCTACAACCAGACATTAACAAATTCCCATCTGCCACATAACCGCGGGCACGGCTCTCAAAAGTTTATACCCTGCAGGGGTGTCCCAACTTAGCCCATTATAAGCTCTCACAATCAACGAAGGATAATCCTTCTCCCGGGAAGGCCCGATCAGTCTCGGAATCCCGGTTTACAAGACATTTCGATAATGGTAAAACAAGACCAGCAAGACCTCCTAGCGTGCCGACACCCTGATAGTAGCCGCGCGTATCTCGTCTCAGGCCACGACCGGATGATCAGTCCGTACAACTAAAACCAGGCCTCGAGTATCCCCGAGGAGGCGCTGCAAGGGGCTCTAGTTCGGACCAACACTTAGACATGCATTGGCCCGGGGGGGCTAAAATAAAGATGACCCTCGGGTTAATTACTCCCAAGGGAAAGAAGGTACAGGTGGTAGGCAAATGGTAAAACCAATGTTGGGCCTTGCTGGAGGAGTTTTATTCAAAGCGAACTGTCAAGGGGGTCCCATAAATCACGCAACCGCGTAAGGAACGCAAAATCCGGGAACATAACACCAGTATGACGGAAACTAGGGCGGCAAGAGTGGAACAAAACACCAGGCATAAGGCCGAGCCTTCCACCCTTTACCAAGTATATAGATGCATTAATAATATAAGAGATACTGTGATATCCCAACATCATCCTGTCCATCATGGAGCAATCTTCAACTTCACCTGCAACTAACAACGCTATAAGAGGGGCTGAGCAAAGCGGTAACATAGCCAAGCAATGGTTTGCTAGGAAGGGTGAAAAGGTTAGAGGCTGACATGGCAATTTGGGAGGCTTGAAGAGCAAATGATAGGAAGCGCAGCATGGCAATAGAACGAAGCAACTAGAATAGCAATGATAGTAATGAGATCCAAGGTGATGGTCATCTTGCCTGAAATCCCGCTAGGAAGAAGAACGAGTCCATGAAGAAGATGAAGCCACGAAGACGAACCAAGCGTAGACGAACGAATCCTCACGAACGCAACGAAACAGGAACTATCGAGAAGAAGCACACAACATGGTAAACACACCACACATATACATGACATGATGCACAACCAAGCATGATGCAATACTAGACTACATGAAGCTACTCATGGCAAGAGACGATGCAAACAAGAGCAACACATCAAAGCAAGTTTAAATGAGGCCGGGAACAACATATAACAATTCCGGTAAGTCCTCATATGCAAATTTCGAAATTGGTCTAGATCTGAACAAACATTAAGTTCAAGTTGTTAAACGGCAAGTTAAAGAGCACCAAGAGGATCTACATGAAATTCTAGTCAAGTTACATATAAAGTTCATTTAGTTCGGAGCTACGGCCTAGAAGATATGAGCAAAACAAGTTAACATTGGCATTGATGCAAAATGAATACAAACATCAAGCAAACACCTCAAAACAAGGATGCAACATGGTAATATTAAACTACATGCAAAATCAAGCAAGTTTCATATAGAGCAAACTCAAAACGGAGCAACGGTTCAATACATACACTATACAAGTTTAAAGGGCATGCTGTCCAGAACTGCAACTAGGCATCTAGCAAGCATTAAAACAACATGCTACAGTACCACAATATGAAAACAAGAGGCATGGACCTGATGTACAAGTAATGCATGACAAAACATGAACACTGAGCTATCTCCAGAAATCACTAGAACATGCTCAAACACACATGGCAAGATTGCAAATACTAACAGTTTCAGACTCAACAGAAATAACATCAGGTTGCAATGTTTAAAGCAATCAAATAACATGCTACAAGAACTTATCATGGCAAACAAAGGCATGTCATGAATCTACTAAGTGCATAGAACAAAAGTCCCTTACTGACCATGAGCCAAAAGGGCACAGAAAATATGACGGCACCCATGTAAACATAGCAAGTTATATGACAGATTCATACATGGCAGGAACAACAATAAGTAGGCATGTTGGTGAGCTTGAACCACTCACCACAGAGCAATACATGGAATGGCAAGGTGACCAACAGTAAGAAGGAATGTCTATGAAGCTAAAAATGGCAAGAACAAGTTCATAGGGTACATGGATCACTAACAACAATCATGGCAACATTGAACTTAATGTTAACAGGCTGACAACAACATTATTTAGCATGTTGGGAGCAAGATTACAACAATCTACAGCAGGCTAAAAATGCAACCAGGGGCATGAATGGATAGAGCATGACATGTGCAACAAAACATCCTTAGTGAACATCTCCAGATTATTCACAGAATGACTTGTAGCAGCAGGTTTACATAGCATCATCATATAGGAGAAACAGCCTAGCAAAACAGCAACAGCAAGTACCCCACTTCACGAGCTCGATGCACTCACTACAAGGTTCACAAAAATACATGGATTTCACACCTGTAAAGATGACATGATGTAGAACAAAACACATGTAGAGCTCATGCTCATAAGATGCACACATCAAATGCAACAAAAATGACAAATCATCAAGTTATAATAGTTTCAGCAGATTAACATCATATAGCACTCTTACAACGATGATTCGGGCAACAAGATGGTCTCAAACAAGCATGGCACAATGGAATGAAATGTAGATCATATCTCACTGAACATTTTGATATATTATGCACGCAAAACGGAGTAGTATGCAGAGAGTTATGACATGTCAAACATGGCACCAGAATGCTAAAAAAATCAGGGACTTAGAGAAAATCTAGACCTCGACAGGGGTGGTCGAAGTCGGGGGTTGAAGAAGAGGAATGGCAGTGGGTGGCGAGCAGAGACTCCGGCGGGGCTCGGGACAGCTGGGAATGGGTAGATCGGGCCCGGGGCAACCGGATCCGGCAGTCAGGATCGAGGATCCGGCGGCGGACGGCGACGAACGACGAGCTTGGGGCTGCGGGCTCCATGGCCAACGGGAGAAGCTCCTGTCCAAGGGGAGAGAGAGATGATGCATGAGAGAGAGGAAGGAGAGGGGGAGAAGGAAGAGGGAGGAGCAAGGCGCGAGGCACGGGCCAGGACGGAGGTGGTCGCCGGCGGTAGGGCTCCGGCGAGAGGCGGCGGCGGCGGACGGGGGAAGCGCTCGGGACCTGCTGGTCCAGATCGAGCGGGGGCTCGGGGAGGAGCAGCGGGGTGGCGCCTCGGGCGCGGAGCGGGCCGGGCGGCGGCGGGATTCGGGCCCGCGCGGGTCCGGGATGGGCTCCGCGGGCCGGCGGCGGTGGGAGGCACGGGGAGGACAGGTGGCGGCTCGCGGTTGGCTGCGGAGGCGGCGGTGGACATGTCCGGGGGCGGGCGGACGTGTCCGGCGGCGCGAGGATGATGATGGCTAGGGTTTGGACCCGGGATTTCGGGGGAGATGGCATATATATAGGTAGAGGGAGCTAGGAGACTCCAAATGAGGTGCGGTTTTCGCCCACACGATCGTGATCGAACGACCGAGAGCATGGAGGGGGTTAGGATGGGTTATTGGGCCACTTTGGAGGGGTGTTGGGCTGCAACACAAAGAGGGCTTACGGTTCCCCGGTTAACCGTTGGAGTATCAAACGACCTCCAAATGGCACGAAACTTGACAGGCGGTCTACCGGTAGTATACCAAGGCCGCTTGGCAAATCACAGTCTATTCCGAGAATGTTTAACACCCACTCACAATGAGAGACAAAAGGGGGACACCAGAGGACATAGGAGCGCCGGATTGCAAAACGGACAAAGGGGAAAATGCTCGGATGCATGAGACGAACACGTATGCCAATGCGATGCACATGATGACATGATATGAAATGCAGATGATGACATGGCAAAATGCAACACGCAAGCACATGACATGGCAACGACGACGAATAACTGGCGGACACCTGGCGCATCGAATCTGGGGCGTTACAACACTCCTCCACTAACAAGAGATCTCGTCCCGAGATCTTAGGACCGAGACAGAAGGGAAAAAGGGATGAGGTGAAACAAGAACTCAAGAGAAGAAGCAAAGAATCGAGAGCACTAGAGAAGAAGAGAGGAATGACGATAATGACGAGAATCAAAAGTTCACGTAATCAGATAGACTATGAAACCACTCCGGTTAGAACGAGATAAGAAATGAATAAGATTGAAAGGATTTAGGCAGCACTCCGACTAAAAATGAAAGGAATAGAACACGAACTTCACAAGATGGGATGACACTTGACGAGATGAACAATGCAATGCATCCGGAAGAATTGAAAGAACGGAATGACAAGAACTTATAAGGAAAGGGTTGAACGGAGTTGTTGAGAAAATCAACAATGAAAGAATAAGCTTGTTGTGGTCTTATGGAAAACATCTCAAAATTATGAGGTGATAACCGACCACAAACGGAAATGATTGGATAGCTGAGAAGAACGAAGAAATGCAAAACTCCACTTCAAAAGAATACGGAGATTTAATTGCACCTCGAGATGCAAGAACAAAAGATACTAGAACTCCTTGAACAAGAATATTGATGAACACTTGAAAGAATGAATTAAATCATGAAGAACTCCGGTAACAAAAGGATGGTGAGATAGAATGAAGGATGAAAGAATAAGATTAAATCATTGCGATGATTCGGATGGAGCTTCACGACGAGACAAGCGAGAATCTTAGGACTCCGGAAAAAAGAAAAGACGAACAACTTAGAACCGAGAAATTATTCAACATGAACAATCTCCGAAGGAAGGAATTAATCAACTTGATGAAAGAAGAATAAGAATTACGTTATGCTTATCCTTCATCAATTAAATTGATGAGAGCAATGGATTTCATACAACTTATCCACGTTAGAAAAGATTAAGGGGGGATACTGCGCCAAATAGGGAAGGTCTTCATGAACCACCGGTAGGATTGGAAAGAAACAAATGAATTGATACGATAACAACAGAAAAGAAATATTGAACGAACCACCGTAAGAATTCAAAATTGAATGATGAAGGAGAATGAATCACCGGGAAGAATTAGAAAACGAATGAAGATACTTGAGTAAATCAAGATGCACAAGAACGGAGAGATCGCGAACTGATTAAAGAAAGCTTGAATGAAGCACCGGGAGAATACTGAGATGAAAGAAGGGGCACGGGTCTAGAATAATTGAGATAATGACGCTGAAAACTTAGAACGGAGAAGTATTCTGAAAAGATGACCTCTGGATGATTGAGAGGGAAAGCAACTCCTGGAATACTCTGGATGGATGAAAAATTGCCCGACTAGAAACAATTAGATAGGATAACATAGAGCTAGCACCGCAAATCTCCAGGAGAACGGACGAGATTTAAGAGAAATTCGTCTTCGGTCTTCAGAATCCGCGAATGACGACGAGAAACACCTCGAAGAATTAGAGAGATGCTCCGGAACAACGAGAAAAGGAAAGAATGAACCAAAATGAAAAGAATTTGGAAGCTATCTGGAGAATGCATCTGACTGATGAAATTCATACTTACGTCAAACTTCAAAAGAACTTGAGAATACCTCCGGGAAAATCAGAAGAGTCAGGTAAGATCCTGGGAAAAGACCTGTGGGTTAGGGCACACTGAAAATGAACACCGTTGGAAAAGGATTGTCGAATGAGAATTCACCGGTTGAGACAATTGAGAAAAAACTAAAGATACTCCGCATGAATGAAATTGTTTGATCGAATAGAGACTCAGACTCCGGGAATAAAAAGGGTGGGAGGGCGGGAAAAAACACAAGCAACTTGAACGGGAATCGGCGAGTAACTTGAAGAGAAAAACACCATTGAAATGATTGAGGAGAGAATGCAAAGGCTTCGCACGAGTAGGATGGATACTCGATTACAGACTCCGGTTCCGAGAAGAAGAAGGGAGGGCGGGTGGGAAAAACAAGGACAACTTCGGATGGGGAAAACAACATCGATTGGAAAGAGCTGAGGATTGATCTCCCAAAAGACAAAGATGGTTGAATCAACTTGACGAGAAATGCTCCGGACAAAATAGGATGGACAACGAACGAAACTAATCACGTGATCCTAAAGGAAAATTTGAACAGGAAGAGGAGTAATTGAAAACACCTACATCAATATTCCTCACCAGAGTGACGAAGAGGCTGAGGAGTAAAAAGAATTCCTACTCTCTGATATAACTAGACTTAGAAATCAGTTTTCTTCTAGACTCAACAACGGCCAAACTACACGATCAATCAAGGGGGCTCCTAAGGTCGGTCGAGGCTCTGATACCAACTTGCCACGCCCAAGATGCGACCCTATCCTAAAGCAACTTGAAGGTCCCACAAAGGATAAAAGCGCATCTTGAAGACGCTTTGCAAGGTGGATATCATTACATCAACATTACATAATAGATAGGGATGCATACATAAGGCATACAATGCCACACGAATACAACATCATCTTACAAGAGATCAACATCCGACTATGGATGGAACACAAACAGAAACTCAAACGACATCCACCTTGCTAGCCCAGGATGCCGACCTGGAACCTATCCCCTGATTGAAGAAGAAGCAGAAGAAGAACTCCAAAACAAGCAAACATCGCTCTCGCGTCAAGATCATCGCATAACTTGTACCTGCAACTGTTGTTGTAGTAATCTGTGAGCCACGAGGACTCAGCAATCCCATTACTATGGGTATCAAGACTAGCAAAGCTTAAAGGGAAAGGAAGAGGTAAAGTGGTGAGGTTGCAGCAGTGACTAAGCATGATATGGTGGCTGACATACGCAAATAAGAGCGAGAAGAGAGCAAGCGGAACGGTCATCAACTAGTAATGATCAAGAGGTGATCCTGAACTCCTACTTACGTCAAACATAACCCAAAGACCGTGTTCACTTCCCGGACTCAACCGAAAAGAGACCATCACGGCTACACACACGGTTGATGCGTTTTAATTCGGATCTGGTGTCAAGTTATCTACAACCGGACATTAAAAAATTCCCATCTGCCACATAACCGCGGGCACGGCTCTGGAAAGTTTATACCCTGCAGGGGTGTCCCAACTTAGCCCATTATAAGCTCTCACGATCAATGAAGGATATTCGTTCTCCCGGGAAGGCCCGATCAGTCTCGGAATCCCGGTTTACAAGACATTTCGACAATGGTAAAACAAGACCAGCAAGACCTCCCGGCGTTCCGACACCCTGAAAGTAGCCGCATGTATCTCGTCTCAGGCTACGACCGAATGAGCAGTCCGTACAACTAAAACCAGGCCTCGAGTTTCCCCGAGGAGGCGCTGCAAGGGGCTCTAGTTCGGACCGACACTTAGACAAGCATTGGCCCGGGGGGCTAAAATAAAGATGACCCTTGGGTTAATTACTCCCAAGGGAAAGAAGGTACAGGTGGTAGGCAAATGATAAAACCAATGTTGGGCCTTGCTGGAGGAGTTTTATTCAAAGCGAACTGTCAAGGGGGTCCCATAAATCACACAACCGTGTAAGGAACGCAAAATCCGGGAACATAACACCGGTATGACGGAAACTAGGGTGGCAAGAGTGGAACAAAACACCAAGCATAAGGCCGAGCCTTCCTCCCTTTACCAAGTATATAGATGCATTAATAATATAAGAGATACTGTGATATCCCAACATCATCCTGTTCATCATGGAGCAATCTTCAACTTCACCTGCAACTAACAACGCTATAAGAGGGGCTGAGCAAAGCGGTAACATAGCCAAGCAATGGTTTGCTAGGAAGGGTGAAAAGGTTAGAGGCTGACATGGCAATTTGGGAGGCTTGAAGAGCAAATGATAGGAAGCGCAGCATAGCGATAGAATGAAGCAACTAGCATACAATGATTGTAATGAGATCCAAGGTGACGGTCATCTTGCCTGAAATCCCGCTAGGAAGAAGAACGAGTCCATGAAGAAGATGAAGCCACGAAGACGAACCAAGCGTAGACGAACGAATCCTCACGATCGCAATGAAACAGGAACTATCGAGAAGAAGCACACAACATGGTAAACACACCACATATTATATGACATGATGCACAACCAAGCATGATGCAAGACAAGACTACATGAAGCTACTCATGGCAAGAGACGATGCAAACAAGAGCAACACATCAAAGCAAGTTTAAATGAGGCCGGGAACAACATATAACAATTCCGGTAAGTCCTCATATGCAAATTTCGAAATTGGTCCAGATCTGAACAAACATTAAGTTCAAGTTGTTAAACGGCAAGTTAAAGAGCACCAAGAGGATCTACACGAAATTCTAGTCAAGTTACATATAAAGTTCATTTAGTTCAGAGCTACGGCCTAGAAGATATGAGCAAAACAAGTTAAGCATGGCATTGATGCAAAATGCATACAAACATCAAGCAAACACCTCAAAACAAGGATGCAACATGGTAATATGAAACTACATGCAAAATCAAGCAAGTTTCATATAGAGCACACTCAAAACGGAGCAACGGTTCAACACATACACTCTATACAAGTTTAAAGGGCATGCTGTCCAAAACAGCAACTAGGCATCTAGCAAGCATCAAAACAACGTGCTACAGTACCACAATATGAAAACAAGAGGCATTAACATGATGTACAGGTAATGCATGACAAAACATGAACACTGAGCTATCTCCAGAAATGACTAGAACATGCTCAAACACACATGGCAAGATTGCAAATAATAACAGTTTCAGATTTAACAGAAATAACATCAGGTTGCAATGTTTAGAGCTATCAAAGAACATGCTACAGGAACTTATCATGGCAAACAAAGGCATGGCATGAATCTACTAAGTGCATAGAACAAAAGTCCCTTACTGACCATGAGCCAAAAGGGCACAGAAAATATGATGGCACCCATGTAAACATAGCAACTTATATGACAGATTCATACATGGCAGGAACAATAAGTAGGCATGTTGGTGAGCTTGAACCACTCACCACAGAGCAATACATGGAATGGCAAGGTGACCAACAGTAAGAAGGCATGTTTATAAAGCTAAGAATGGCAATAACAAGTTCATAGGGTAGATGGATCACTAACAACAATCATGGCAACATTGAACTTAATGTTAACAGGCTGACAGCAATATTATTTAGCAAGTTGAGAGCAATATTACAACAATCAATAGCAGGCTAAAAATGCAACCAGGGGCATGAATGGATAGAGCATGACATGTACAACAAAACATCCTTAGTGAACATCTCCAGATTATGCATAGAATGACTTGTAGCAGCAGGTTTACATCGCATCATCATATAGTAGAAACAGCCTAGCAAAACAGCAACAACAAGTACCCTACTTCACGAGCTCGATGCACTCACTACAAGGTTCAGAAAAATACATGGATTGCACCCCTGTAAAGATGACATGATCTAGAACAAAACACATGTAGAGCTCATGCTCATAAGATGCACACATCAAATGCAACAAAAATGACAAATTATCAAGTTATAACAGTTTCAGCAGATTAACATCATACAACACTCTTGCAACGATGATTCGGGCATCAAGATGGTCTCAAACAAGAATGGCACAGTACAATGAAATGTAGAGCATATCTCAGTGAACATTTTGATATATTATGCACGCAAAACGGAGCAGTATGCAGAGAGTTATGACATGTCAAACATGGCACCAGAATGCTAAAAAAATCAGGGACTTAGAGAAAATCTAGACCTCGACGGGGGTGGTCCAGGTCGGGGGTTGAAGAAGAGTTATGGCAGCGGGCGGCGAGCAGGGACTCCGGCGGGGCTCGGGACGGCTGGGAATGGGTAGATAGAGCCCGGGGCAACCGGATCCGGCAGTCGGGGTCGAGGATCCGGCGGCGGACGGCGATGAACGACGAGCTTGGGGCTGCGGGCTCCATGGCAAACGGGAGAAGCTCCTGTCCACGGGGAGAGAGAGATGATGCATGAGAGAGAGGAAGGAGAGGGGGAGAAGGAAGAGGGAGGAGCAAGGCGCGAGGCACGGGCCGGGACGGAGGTGGTCGCTGGCGGCAAGGCTCCGGCGAGAGGCGGCGGCGGCGGCGGCGGACGGGGGAAGCGCTCAGGACCTGCTGGTCCAGATCGAGCGGGAGCTCGGGGAGGAGCAGCGGGGCGGCGCCACGGGCGCGGAGCGGGCCGGGCGGTGGCGGGATTCGGGCCCGCGCGGGTCTGGGATGGGCTCCACGGGCCGGCGGCGGTAGGAGGCACGGGGAGGACAGGTGGCGGCTCGCGGTTGGCTGCGGAGGCAGCGGTGGACATGTCCGGCGGCGGGCGGACGTGTCAGGCGGCGCGAGGATGAAGATGGCTAGGGTTTGGACCCGGGATTTCGGCGGAGAGGGCATATATATAGGTAGAGGGGGCTAGGAGACTCCAAATGAGGTGCGGTTTTCGCCTACACGATCGTGATCAAACGACCGAGAGCATGGAGGGGGTTAGGATGGGTTATTGGGCCACTTTGGAGGGGTGTTGGACTGCAACACAAAGAGGGCTTACGGTTCCCCGGTTAACCGTTGGAGTATCAAACGACCTCCAAATGGCACGAAACTTGACAGGCGGTCTACCGGTGGTATACCAAGGCCGCTTGGCAAATCACAGTCCATTCCGAGAATGTTTAACACCCACTCACAACGAGAGACAAAAGGGGGACGCCGGAGGACATAGGAGCGCCGGATTGCAAAACGGACAACGGGGAAAATGCTCGGATGCATGAGACGAACACGTATGCCAATGCGATGCACATGATGAAATGATATGAAATGGAGATGATGACATGGCAAAATGCAACACGCAAGCATATGACATGGCAATGACGACGAATAACTGGCGGACACCTGGCGCATCGAATCCGGGGCGTTACATCCAACTAGCTTTCTCACGAAGACCTATGGCATTTTGAGGAAGCCCATCGTTGGAATATACAAGCCAAGTTCTATAATGAAAAATTCCCACTAGTATATGAAAGTGACAACATAAGAGCCTCTCTATCATGAAGATCATGGTTCTACTTTGAAGCACAAGTGTGTAAAAGGATAGTAACATTGTCCCCCTTTTTTTGGGCCTTTTTTGTCATGTTTTCGTACCTACACAAACAAAAAAGAACCTCGCAACCAACGTGATAAAGGGGTTGTAAATCCCGTCACGGCCACTTGCGACAGTGAGATCTGATAGAGATAATAAGATAAGATAAATATTTTTCGTATTTTTATGATATAGATTGAAAAGTAAAGATTGCAAAATAAAGTAGATTGGAAACTTATATGATAGAAAATAGACACGAGGGCCATAGGTTTCACTAGTGGCTTCTCTCAAGATAGCATAAGAATTACGATGGGTGAACAAATTACGGTCGAGCAATTGATAGAAAAGAGCATAGTTATGAGAATATCTAGGCATGATCATGTATATAGGCATCACGTCCATGACAAGTAGACGAAAACGATTCTGCATCTACTATTATTACTCCACACATCGATTGCTATCCAGCATGCATCTAGAGTACTAAGTTCATAAGAATAAAGTCACGCATTAAGCAAGATGACATTATGTAGAGGGATAAACTCAAGCAATATTATATAAAACCCATCTTTTTATCCTCGATGGCAACAATAAAATACGTGCCTTGCTGCCCCTTCTGTCACTTGGAAAGGACACCGCAAGATTGAACCCAAAGCTAAGCACTTCTCCCATTGCAAGAAAGATTAATCTAGTAGGCCAAACCAAACTGATAATTCGAAGAGACTTGCAAAGATAACCAATAATACATAAAATAATTCAGAGGAGATTCAAATATTTCTCATAGATAAACTTGATCGTAAACCCACAATTCATCAGAACTCAACAAACACACCGTAAAAAGAGTTACATCAAATAGATCTCCAAGAAGACCAAGGAGAACTTTGTATTGAGATTCAAGGAGAGAGAAGAAGCCATCTAGCTAATAACTATGGACCCGAAGGTCTGTGGTAAACTACTCACAACTCATCGGAAAGGCTATGGTGTTTATGTAGAAGCCCTCCATGATCGATTCCCCCTCCGGCGGAGCGCCGGCAAAGGCCCCAAGATGGGATCTTGCGAATACAGAAGGTTGCGGCAGTTGAAATAGGGCTTCGTGGTGTTCTTCGATGTTTTCAGGGTATGCAAGTATATATAGGCGAAGGAGGTCGGTCAGGGGAGCCACGAGGGGCCCACGAGGGTGGGGGGGGGGGGGGTAGGCGTGCTTGGCACCCTCGTGGCCGCCTCGGCTGCTTCTCAATGTCCACTCCAAGTCTCCTGGATTGCGTTTGTTCCAAAAAGATTGCTCTCGAAGGTTTCATTCAGTTTGGACTCTGTTTGATATTCCTTTTCTTCGAAACACTGAAATAGGCAAAAACACAGTAATTTGGGCTAGGCCTCTGGTTAGTAGGTTAGTCCCAAAAATGATGTAAAAGTGTAAAGTAAAACCCATAAACATTCAAAACGGGTAATATAATAAAATGGAACAATCAAAAAGTATAGATACGTTGGAGACGTATCAGCTAAGAAGAGAGATAGAGGAGGGCTGAGCACGGACTCCAGGAAATTTGTTCTACGTAACCAACACCTCGATATATAGCATCGATATAGTGGGGTGGCATGAGCCATAACTAGCATTCACGTCTAGCAGTACGGCACACGCCACCCACATGAGTCCCATCCAACACCAATTTTCTTGGAGTCCGTGCTACAGCCATCTCTTCTCCCTACTGTTTTCTCAGCCATCGCGTGGTGGGCGGGGTGGGGGTTTGCCGATAGTCGGTTTGCTCAACTGCATTCCCACTTGTAAGTGAAAATGCAACACCGCACGCATTCGCCCTTGAGCGGCGTGCCGGACCAACCGTGTGAGGGTGTGACGCGAACACGGCAGGCTTTTCCTTTTGAAGTTGTAACTTGTAAAATTTGGGTCTGCTCCATGGCACGACCGATAGATAGAAATAATGATTTTCCCTAGAGTAATGAGAAGTTTGGTTCTGGCACCATTCATGCATGGAGTACGTACGAAAATTATGAAGTTGATGCGAAAGGTAAGATAATTACTAGTAGTACCATATACTACTACAAGGATTTGACGGAAAGATAAAAATACATACGGATCCGTCAATGACATTCTCATGCCCTAGTGTGCTAGGTTACCAACCGACCTGTGAGGAGCAACGACATTGGCGACGAGCTCAACATGCTTCTGAACAATGCCATCCAAGGTTGCCCTGCGGCCCAAGAAGGCCAGCGTCCTATCATCCTCCTCTTGCATGTAGTAGTCCTTGTGGACAATTTGCGCATAGACCTGGGTGATTATGTCGGTGGTGTCTTGCTGCGCCAGGCGCTGCGCGGCGAGCGCGACCTCGAGGTGGACATTCTTCGGTGCTACGGCGGGCAGTCGCAGGGCCACTAGTGCGTCGAAGAGGTTGTCACCATAGTGGCCGTTGAGGGTGGCGGGCATCGCAAAGCCTGGGTGCGTCGGCTGGAGGCGTACGTCAAAGTCGTCCGTGATCTTCTTGACGATAGTGAACTTGTCGAGGAAACTGACAAGGACCTCGTCGAACAAGGAGATGAAGCTGTCGTCCAAGCGGCCCCTCGCCCTGACGGCCTCAAGCACTACCTGGAGACGTTCCTCGTTGCCGGGCCGCAGGCCGGCGTCGTGGACCATCTGCCACTGCCGGCTGATGCTCGCGCTCATCGCCTCCATGGGTCTAGCTTAGCTTCTAGTCAACTGATCTTGTGATTCGAGCAATCACTCTTGCCCTTGGTTAGCGTGCATAGGTGCATAGGATTTCGTACTACTGGCTGGGAACCATTATATGAGAAGTGCAGACTGCGTTGAATTCAAGTGCGTGTTGGCCATCTACTCCTTGGCCCTCTACTGCAGCTGCCTTTGGCTGTATGATAGGTGGGCCAGCCACCCGTTGGGCCCATGTGTCATTCACCCAAAGGCAGTTGCAGTAAGTCAATGAAGCTGCGTCCCCCTCTGTGCCGGTGCAGTATAGTCATCTCGCCGGACCTCTAGTTGGGGCCAAACGAGATAAGTTTGATGTTTACTGGTTTATTGGTCCCCTTTGCATTTTGCGCCAAGTTTTGACCTTTGATTTAACTAATAAAATGTCAATGCATGTAAACAAAAATGTTGTGTAAGTCACCTTATGAAAACCAAATAATCCCAAAACACTTAGGCACAGTACATTAACTCCCTCCTCATTTCATATTTCATGACACATCAACCAATGAGAGATGTGGGCCGTGCATGCTTTCAATGACTTGAGACTACCAAACATGACATACAGTGTTTAGTTCATTGCATGTAATCCTATTAATTAGCAAAAAGACATTAAGTTCTCTCGCCCATAGGAATAAAACAATACACCATGTATTTATTTACAGAGGGAGTAGTACATTTTTTGTGACATGCATTACTAGATATTGCTAGTCAAATACTAAAATCCAGATGGACGTCGTAGTACTCCTAAATACAGACGGTGGGGCTACTAGTACTAGTAGTAGTACTACCAATGTAGTAGGAGTACTAGTACTGTACTACCGGTTGGTCAAATTATTACGTGCCGATCCTCACAGTGAAGTGACAAGACCCTGCGCCGGAGATGACACCTGAGTATAGGCGCCGTGTTCGGCATACCATAGTCAGACTCACCGTCTGCAGTCACTATCATCATGGGTGTAGAGCTAGCCTGCTTACAACTAGCCCTATTTGACATAATTTCCCGTGGGTAGATGCCCGTGCATTGCATGGAACCCCAAGATTGGGGGTGGAAGGCGCCGGCAACGTTGATCACTCCAAATTTTTCCATGACCTTCTAGATGTGGTGGAGAGGAGATAAGGCTGATTGTGAGAGACAAGGAGTTGTCTGTAAATAGGAAACAAGTGCGGGCATCTTTTTGCAAAATTGGAGAAGTTTGGTTTGTATGCATCGGATCTAGATCCTACGGCTATTGGTGAAAGATGGGAGGCACAACATCATCACCAACTCAGGACCTGTTTGATTCGCAGGATTTTGAAAACACAGGAATAGGACACGGCAATATTACAAATTTCAAACTGATATTACAAATGTTAGGAGTAATGCTGCACCTACGAAGAGGGAATTACTAGGAAGTTTACGTAAGAACTTTCGTTACTTTAGGTGGATGCACCATTATCGTACAAACTAAAATCCATCTCCCTGACAAGTCACTAATGGGCAAATAAGTTTTCGAGTCTCTGGCCACTTGATGTTTCAAGAACAAATTCAGCTTCGGCGGAGACTTTGTCATTTAGGCTTAGATGCTTGCGGTGATCAGCACGCCATTCATTGTTGTGCCAGAGAACACCAAACCTCATTAGCTTGAGCAAACTTGCCTCCAGAACAAAGAACCTAGCCAATTTAATCTTAGATGTGCTGCCTCGGTAGTCGATCAAATCAATTTCTGTAGGATGGAGATCAAGGCATTAGAAAAGATTGTTATAGTGCAACACATTTTTCACTTTCGGGTCTTTTTTTATCTGCAAAAGAAGAGAACATATTAGAGAAGCTGGCTGTATAAGATTGTCGTGTCATCAAGAGGTACCAATATCATTCGCTCATACGATAAGGTTGGCTGGCTAGTGATATTTTTTCACTCTCTCTCTCTCTCTCTCTCTCTTTCTCTCTCTCTTTTTGTTTGCTCACATTTACCTAGGAGCACGTGAAGAGATTGGGAATTTGTTGCCTTCCACTATATGGCCGATGCCATATTTTGCAAAAGTATGCCACATAATACGCATCGATGTCGAATCAAAAGATTTTGGCCTACATAGCCCACATGTATAAACAAATCAATCAAACCAACTACACCAGCGTCTCACTCTCCCAAACAAGTGTTTTTTTATTGCCTCAGTCCTCTCTGTCTGCCACGCAAGTGTTTTTTCTTTGCGTGAGTTAATTTGGCACCGGAACAAAGTACGTGATCCAGATTGGGGCACCAGGTGAGCAATTGAGGAGCATCGATGCCAAATGCATCACAAGTGAATTTGGCACGTGTTTTGGCCTACATAGCCCACTTTTGTACTCCCTCCGTCCCAAAATTCTTGTCACGAATGTATCTAGTTACATTTTAGTGTTAGATACATCTGTATCTAAACAAATGTAAGACAAGAATTTTAGGATGGAGGGAGTACTACCTCGTATTTAGTAGTATAAAATTTTGACCATAGATTTACCTAAGAAAATGCCAATGCATGTCACTAAAAATTACACCATTTGAAATTATGTTCAAATATGAATCCCATGATATAGTTCTTAGTGACATGCATTAACATTTTGTCAGTTAAATCTTACTACAAAATAGGAAGAGTAAACCAGGACGGAGGTAGTACTTGCTCTTAGGGTAACCATAGAGTTACCAGAGTAGTCTAAGTTACTTTCCACTATTAGTAGCCTAGGCCACTATAGTAGTATAGATAAAAATGATGCAGGTGATCATGTGACAAAAAATAACTAAAAGCATTTCTTTCGGTGCAGTGCGTAGAAGCAGTTTTGAACACTACACTTGTCATCGTAATTTGGGAAAATTACAAAAAAATTGAGCTACGTTGTGATTACCGTTTACTAATAGGAAAGAAGTTTCACCTCGATGAGTAGCTTCTCCGTGCACGGAAAGCATGTAAGGAATCCAACAACTTGATCTAGATTGGGGCCGATAGATTTTGTTACCAAGATCTTCAATGTGCGCATAGACTGGGTCAAGCTTGTGGGAATCATTTTCTGGAAGACGGTCGTAAATACATCAAGAAGAAATTTAAAAATGTGAATTTCAAGAAGACGAAGAAGAAGATGACTACTGTACCTAAATGATTACGGATCCAATAAAGAGTTCGGAGAATTTGGCAAAGGAGTACACCAACACTGTCAATTTCGGCGCGTCAATGACCCTGATTTTTGTTGGACCTTCTAGATCCGATACAAGCAATATCTCAAGGAAAGGCGCATTCTCAATGACCATAATTTTGAATAGCTAGAGTGATCTCTTCCCAATTGATGTCTCGTTGCGGGGCCAGCAAGACACATAAATCCATCAGAGATTCATCGAGGTGATGTGGAGGCTAATGAACCCGTGGATCTACTCAAGACGAAGGTACTTGAGTGCAGTACAACTGCGGAGCAGGTGCTCCATAGCCTTCTTCGAGATGACAATAGGTCGAGCTGCTTGAGTTGAGGGAGAAGAAGGGAGGACGCAACATTAATCTGGGGAAGATAGCAGGAGCTGAAGCTGGCGCGGTGCAGTGTTGGCGTGAGGCGGAGCGCGGACGGTGGCAGAGAGCGACATCGTCTAGCTTCAAAGTTGAGCTCCTTGACCTGATCTAGGGCAGGGGATAAGAACCACTCGTCGAACTTGTGTTGGACCTTGTAGTTGGTACTGAACATGCTGATGTCAAGGTGTCTGGCTGGCCTAGGGTGCGACGAAAGGATCTTGGAGACTGCGGCCATGCGTTTGCAATCCCCGTCACAGAGGCAGCTGTCGACGGTGAGGTTGAGGGGGACACGACGCCAGAGGGGGCGCCACTGCCAGGAGAGCAGGGCGGTCTTCACGGAAGATTTGGTAGGGAGGAGGCTGATGATGACGAGCAACATGTCATCGGGGAGGCTGCTGATGAAGTCCAGGCTCGCCGGATGCAGTTTTCGCTCGAGCCGCCTCTGCTTGTTGGCTACCTCGCCGTCCATCTCAACCGGCGGCGACGGTGGTGTACACGTGTGCTGGTGTGTGTTGTGTGCTGGGTGTGCGTGAGTGCGCCCTTCTATGCATGCCGCCGAGCAATGGTGAATTGTGCGCGAGTTCGTCCTTCACATGCAAGAAGTGTGTCCTCAATGCACCCTCAATTTACTAGCATGAGGGGTGCTACCCCGAGTGGTTTCAACTTTGTTTACTTCACCGCGTGTCAGATGGGCCTCTAGTTTACTTATTTTCAGCCACTGCCACATGGGCTAGCACACGAAGATACAGAACACGAGCTGACAAGGCAGCATGTGGACTGGTTGACCGGTCAAATAAACAATATACGGAGCTATATCTTGAAACAGTGAGCGTATAATCCGTCGATATAGAGAGTTCGAGTGAGAAGGGAGGCCCGTGAGAGATAGCAGAGAGAGAGAGAAAGAGCTACTCCCTCCGTTCGATAATGTAGTTCCTACTTTTTTTTAAAGTCAAACTTTGGAAACTTTGACCAAGTTCATAAAGAAATTACTTATATCTACAATAACAAAGATAAATGATAGTGTGAAGTAAGTACATGTTGTTATGAATCTAATGATCGTGTCAGGACTCCGACTCAATATCACACCGATCTAGCATGTAACACCTCACATCACTTTGCGACCTCACGCACGGTATCCCCACGGGTGTCGCCTTATGAGGCCCGGGACCGTTTGCGCCTTTTGGCACACGTATATGATAGTGTCGCTAGCATCCATATGACAAGGAGCCCGAGCTGACATGGCTAGTCATGAACCCAAAGTGGCACTAACTTACAGGGACAAGCATACATGACCCAGTAACGAACATGTCGGTCATCAGCGAGTGAATCCGGGCTGTAGCAACTGGGCTAGCAGGACTCCGGTAAACTGGGCTGTAGCAGGCTAACAGGACTCCGATAGACACCGCGTGACATTTCCCCGAAGGGACAGACACAGGAACGAAGAAGGACACATGCCGGCCAGCCTAAGGGTTCCAGAGCAGTAGCAAGCTACCAAGGCTCAGTGGAAGCACTAGGGGACATTTCCCGGTAAGAGAGGCTACCGAGGATAAACAACTAGATAGTCAGATCCCACACATACCAAGCATTTCAATAACATACACACAATATGCTTGATATGTGCAAATACAACATGGCATCACAACATGACTCTATGACTCAAGTATTTTATTCAATAGGCTCCGAGGAGCGAGATATTACAAACATGGGTCTCATGACCCAGCATTCAGAGCACACAAGTAAAAAGCAGAAGCGGAAGCTTAACATGTCTGAGTATAGACATCTACAAATGAAAAAGGCTGAGAAGCCTGATATCACGCCCAAGATGCGACCCTATCCTAAAGGAACTCAAAGGTCCCACCAAGGATAGAAGCGCATCTTGAAGACGCTTTTGCAAGGTGGATATCATTACATCAACATTACATAATAGATGGGGATACATACAAAAGGCATACAATGCCACATGAATACATGAATACAACATACAAGAACAACATCCGACTACGGATGAATCATAAACAGAAACTCAAACAATATCCACCCTGCTAGCCCAGGCTGCCGACCTGGAACCTATCCCCTGATCGAAAAAGAAGCAGAAGAAGAACTCCAAACAAGCAAACACCGCTCTCGTGTCATGATCATCGCATAACCTGTACCTGCAACTGTTGTTGTAGTAATCTGTGAGCCACGGGGACTCAGCAATCCCATTACCATGGGTATCAAGACTAGCAAAGCTTAATGGGAAAGGAAGGGGTAAAGTGGTGAGATTGCAGCAGCGGGTAAGCATATATGGTGGCTAACATACGCAAATAAGAGCGAGAAGAGAAGCAAAGGAACGGTCGTGAAGCTAGCAATGATCAAGAGGTGATCCTGAGAACCTACTTACATCAAACATAACCCAGAAACCGTGTTCACTTCCCAGACTCCGCCAAGAAGAGACCATCACGGCTACACACGCGGTTTACGCGTTTTAATTCGGATCTAGTGTCAAGTTATCTACAACCGGACATTAACAAATTCCCATCTGCCACATAACCACGGGCACGTCTCTCGAAAGTTTATACCCTGCAGGGGTGTCCCAACTTAGCGCATGACAAGCTCTCGCGATCAACGAAGGAATAGACCTTCTCCCAGGAAGACCCGATCAGTCTCGGAATCCCGGTTTACAAGACATTTCGACAATGGTAAAACAAGACCAGCAAAGCCGCCCGATGCGCCGACAATCCCGATAGGAGCTGCACATATCTCATTCTCAGGGCAACACCGGATGAACACTACGTACGGCAACCGGTGATACCCCAAGTTGCCTAGGGGCGGCACCGCAAGTGGCTCTGGTTTGGACCAACACTTAGACAAGCATTGGCCCGGGGGGGCTATAATAAAGTTGACCCTTGGGTTAATTACTCCCAAGGGAAAAGTAGGTGGTGGTGAGGCAAATGGTAAAACCAAGGTTGGGCCTTGCTGGACAAGTTTTATTCAAAGCGAACTGTCAGGGGGGTCCCATAAATCACCCGACCACGTTAGGAATGCAAAATCCGGGAACATAACACCGGTATGACGGAAACTAGGGTGGCAAGAGTGGAACAAAACACCAGGCATAAGGCCGAGCCTTCCACCCTTTACCAAATATATAGATGCATTAATAATATAAGAGATATTGTGATAACCCAACCAAAATCCTGTCCACCATGGAGAAATCTTCAACTTCACCTGCAACTAGCAACGCTATAAGAGGGGCTGAGCAAAAGCGGTAACATAGCCAAACAATGGTTTGCTGGGAAGGGTGTCAAAGGTTAGAGGTTCACGGCAATTTGGGAGGCTTAAAGAGAAAATGATAGGTAACGCAGCATAGCGGTAGAACGAAGCAACTAGCATAGCAATGATAGTAGTGAGATCCAGGGTAGCGATCATCTTGCCTGAAATCCCGCAAGGAAGAAGAACGAGTCCATGAAGAAGACGAACGGATGAAGCCGAACCAACCATAGACGAACGAATCCTCACGATCGCAACGAAACAGGAACTAACAAGAAGAAGCACACAACATGGTAAACACACCACACATAGACAAGACATGATGCACAACAAGCATGATGCATGACCAAGCTACTTGAAGCTACTCATGGCAAGAGATGATGCAAACAAGAACAACACATCAAGGCAAGTTTAAATGAGGCCGGGAACAACATATAACAATTCCGGTAAGTCCTCATATGCAAATTTCGAAATTGGTCCAGAACTGAATAAACCTTATGTTCAAGTTGTTAAACAGCAAGTTAAGATGCACCAAGATGATCTACACGAAATTCTAGTCAAGTTACATATAAAGTTCATTAGATTCGGAGCTAGGCCTAGAAGATATGAGCAAAACATGTTAAGCATGGCATTGATGCAAAATGCACCCAACCATCAAGCAAGCACACCAAAACAAGGATGGAACATGATAATATGAAACTACATGCAAAAACAAGCAAGTTTCATATAGAGCACACTCAAAACAGAGCATCAGTTCAACACATACACTCTATACAAGTCATAGCAACAATCTATCCATAACAGCAACTAGGCATCTTACAAGCATCAAAACAACAAGCTACAGCACCCCAACATAATAACAAAAGGCATGATCATGAATTACAGTTAAAGCACAACAAAACATGAACACTGAGCTATCTCCAGGAACTAATAGAACATGCTCAAAAGGACATGGGAAGATTGCAAATATTAACAGTTTCAGACTCAGCAGAAATAACATCAGGTTGGAATGTTTAGAGCTATCAAACAACATGTTACAGGAACTTAACATGGCAAACAAAGGCATGGCATGATACTCCTAAATGCATAGAACAAAAGTCCCTTACTGACCATGAGCCAAAAAGGCATAGAAAATATGATGGCACCCATGTAAACATGACAAGTTATATTACAGATTCATACATGGCAGGAACAATGATAAGTAGGCATGTTCGTGAGCTTGAACCACTCACCACAGAGAAATACATGGCATGGCAAGGCAACCAACAGTAATAAGACAT
The DNA here is from genome assembly GCA_963921465.1 of Triticum timopheevii. Taxonomy (NCBI): domain Eukaryota; kingdom Viridiplantae; phylum Streptophyta; class Magnoliopsida; order Poales; family Poaceae; genus Triticum; species Triticum timopheevii. The sequence continues at coordinate 238,188,296 of OY997266.1, read as the reverse complement.
GTTTATGAAGATAAGCATGGCAAGAACAAGTTCATAGGGTGCATGGATCACTAGGAAACAATCATGGAAACATTGAACTTCATGTTAACATGTTGACAGCAACATTTTTTAGCAAATTTGGAGCAAGATTACAACCATCTACAGTAGTCTATAATTGCAACCAAGGACATGAATGGATAGACCAAGACATGTAGATCAAAACATGTTTATAGAACATCTCCAGATTTTGCATAGAATGATTACTAGAAGCAGGTTAACATAGCAACAAAATATAACAGAATCTGTCAGGAAAACAGCAACAGCAACTACCCTCCTTAACAAGCTTGATGCACTCACTACACAAGTCACAAAAATACATGGGTAGCACCTCTGGAAAGATGGCATGGCATAGATCAGAACACATGAAGACATCAACCTTATAGGATGCACACATCAAACATGGCAAAAATGGCAAATGAGCAAGTTATAACAGTTTCAGCAGATTAACATCAACATGCACTCTTCCAACAGCATTTTGGGCATCAAGATGAGCTCAAATGAATATGATGCAATGGAATGAAATGAAGTACTCGTCGAGACGAACAATTTGACATATTATACGCATGAAACGGAGCTACGAATGCAGAGATACAATGCGATGAATATGGCATGATTATATGAAAAACTGGGGACTTAGTGGATATCAACCTCGCGGGGGTCAACGCGGATCGGGTCGGGACGAAGTGGATCCAGGTGCAGCGGGTCGAGTTCGGCGCGGACCGGGCCGGGGCGGACCCGGAAGGCAACGACGGCGGTTCTCCGGCGAGGGTTCGCCGGCGGCGAGCTTGAGGCGGCGAAGGAGGCAGGATCCGTGGTCTCCTTCCCCGGATCTGGCCGGAGGCGGGGGAGGCCGAGGCGGCGGGCGGAGGCGCTCCGGCGCGGAGGAGACCCCGCGGCGGCGCGGGCTCGGGTGCGCGGCGCTCCGGCCGGTGGCACCGGAGGAGCCGGACGGCGGCGGCGATGGAGCCGAGGCCCGGCGGCGGGGACGGGAAGGCGGCGGCGCGGGGCCGACCCGGGGAGGCGCGGCTCCCGTGGCGGTGACTGGCAGCGAGGCGCGAGGTGGAGGGGTGGCGAACGGCGGCGGCAGGGCAGGCGCGGGCCGGCGGCGTGGCCGGATGGGCCCGGGCGGGTCCGATCCGGGCCCCGACGGGCCGCGGCGGTTGCGGGGAGGATAGAGGAGGCCGGCAGGCCACGTGGCAGCGGGGGATTGGGCGCGGGGCGGCGGAGGCTGAGGTGGCGGCCTGCTATTGGCCGGAGTGAGGTGGCCGGAGGCGGTGGACACGTCCGGCGGCGGGCGGACATGTCCGGCGGGCGAGAGGGAGGCTAGGCTAGGGTTTCATCCGCGAAAATGGAAGGGGAGGGACGTTTATATAGGCATAGGGAGCTAGGAGAGACCAAATGAGGTGCGGTTTTCGGCCACGCGATCGTGATCGAACGACCGAGAGCATGGAGGGGAGTTAGATGGGTTTTGGGCCACTTTGGAAGGGGTGTTGGGCTGCAAAGAGAAGGGGCCTTTGCGGTTACCCGGTTAACCGTTGGAGTATCAAACGACCTCCAAATGGCACGAAACTTGACAGGCGGTCTACCGGTGCTATACCAAGGCCGCTTGGCAAACCTTGGGCCATTCCGAGAAAGTTTAACACCCACTCACGAAGAGAGGCGAGAAGGGGACGCCGGATGACATAGAGAGCTGGATTGCAAAACGGACAACGGGGAAAATGCTCGGATGCATGAAACGAACATGTATGCAAAATGAGATGCACATGATGACATGATATGAAATGCAGATGATGACATGGCAAAGTGCAACACACAAGCAAATGACATGGCAACAACGACGAATAACTGGAAGACACCTGGCGCATCGAATCCGGGGCATTACACCTGACTATCTACCAGATCCTGCCGAGGGCACAAGATCGTAGCTGAGGTAACAAGCTAAACATCGAAGTCCACGTGGAACTTCTAGCGAGACTAAAGTCTCTCTGCAAAACATAAATTAAGAAAACGTGAGTACAAATGTACCCAGCAAGACTTACATCAAAACTAGCTACATATGCATCAGTATCAACAATGGGGTGGTGGAGTTTAACTGCAGCAAGCCAGCTTTGACTCGGTGGCTATCCTGAACTACGAGTGCAAATAACTCTTTTGAGGTGGCGCACACGAGTCCACATATTCACCAACCAATACACCACTATGGATCCGCTCCCATCTTCCTACGAGAACGCCATCCATAACACTCATGCTTATCTTGCGCATTTTAGAGTATCCACTTTCACTTGTCTATGAACTGTATAGGCAACCCAGAAGTCCTTTACCGCGGACACGGCTATTCGAATAGATAATGTTAACCCTACAGGGGTGTACTTCTTCACACACGCTCTCGCCACTTACCACCATGTACACGTCGTGTATCTCGGCAACCTTCAAGCGGAAGCCTGGCGAGGGAGTCGGCCATGACCTGACTAACCACACAAGTCTCTAGTCCAGGTTTATCGCCTATTCGGGTTTCATCCGCAAGGAGATCCGGCCGGGGTGTCGCTCATGGCCCCAAACGATGTGTGCAGGGTTCCCAAGCCCACCATCCGGGTGCCACTTGGTACACCGGGCCACTATGCCTAGTCTGTCCCAAGCCCACCTGTACCGGGTGCCACTTGGTAGACTACTAACACTACCCACAAACACCAGAAACTAGTTGCAACTCCTGGACAGAGATCGAGTTGATTAATAAGTCGAGAGGGGTCGAGTTACCGAAACCCAATGTGTGGTAGTAACTGTTCATGGATCACAAACACAGAACTCAGTTCCTAAGGACGGCTGCAATGAGACCACCCACCATGTACTCCTACATGGCCTCTCACAGCTACCTTTACCAAATCATGTTCATACACTTAGCTCTCAACAGTAGGACATGTTCACACAACATTCCAATTCATCCCCAATGAATCAGACCTGACTCAACTCTAACCAGTAGCAGGCATGACAAACAAGCATGAATGAGTAGGCACATCAGGGCTCAAACAACTCCTACTCATGCTAGTGGGTTTCATATATTTATTGTGGCAATGACAGGTCATGCAGAGGAAAAGGGTTCAACTACCACAACATGTAACAGTTGAATCGTTGTTGTCCTAATGCAGTAAAAGAGATCAGGAGCGAGAGAGTGGGACTGTATCGGAATAAACAAGGAGGTTTTGCTTGCCTGGCACTTCTGAAAATAGTATAGCTCTTCATCGGTGTCATCGATCTCATCGTCGGAACCACGTCTACTGGGGGACAATTACAGGCAATAGAGAGGAAACACAATCAATGCAATGCAACAATATGATGCATGATCATGACATGGTAATATGCTATGATCTGAGCTAATGCAATTAACAACGATTTAAATGAAGTTGGTTTGAGTGCAAGATTCAAATTCAAACTCCATATGTGATTATTCAAATGCCATTTAACTGATTTGACCTGATCAGCAGGCAAAAGTTTCTCCAACATGCATGAAAATGGTACAGATGGATAGATTGGATTTTTCTGATAATTTTTCATATATAATTTTTTTCATTCTGAGTTATAGATTATTTACTATGAATTTTTGAAGTTTTAAACATTTTCTGGAATAAATAAATCATTTCTGATTTAACCAAATAACCAGAAAACATTATGACGTCAGCACTGTGTCGTCCCTGCGTTAGCAGGTCAACTGAGCGGTTCTGGGTCAAACCTGACCACCGGGGCCTACTGGTCAGTGTAACACTGCTGGGTTGGGTCACTAATGGGTGGGGCTGGTCAAGGTCCATGTCAGCCCGGCCAAAGCTGACGCATGGTTCCAGTGGTTTTGCTAATTAGCCTAATTATTTTGGTTAACAAGTAAACTAACAAACTGGGACCCATTGTCAGTGGCTAGTGTTAACTTATACGGTTAATTAGTCCCTAATCTAATGACGGCCACGTCGGCAGCCGCCGGGGTTAGTTGTTGGCGACACACAGACGCGGCGCAGCTCGCCGGAGTGGCGCTAGAGGCTGTGGCTTGCCGCGCTGAGGGCACCAGGGGGAAGCCCTCGCTCGCCCCCATCCAGGGGTGCACGCAGCTGGGTGCAGGGAGGCCGGGGTCGACGGTGTCGACCACTTGGGCAGCGGCCGGAGCACGGGGTTGGCCTGGAGGGGCTGCAGTGCATGGTAGGAGGTACGGGTGGTGGATTTGGCTTGCTAGGGAGCTTCTGAGCACATTGACAGGCTCGAAAACGGGCGACAACAGTTGTGGTCGCGGCGGTGTCATGGCCAGCGGCGGCGAGCTCGGGAGCTGACAGGAGCGGTAGCTACGGCACGTATCCGACGAGGGAAACAGAGGGGAAAGGTAGCACAGCTCACGGTGTTTCGACGGGGAGGCTCAGCGGGCTCAGGGAGGACCGGTAGGTGGTGAATCATCGATGAAGTCCGGCGAGCAGATGCGGCGGTGACGAGCTCAAGGGCGACGTTTCGGGGCGCCCGCGGTCGCGTGCTTCAGCAGAGAGGTCGAGGGAGACGCGGGGAACCTCCTGGATATGGTGGTTTAGCGAGGCGGCGGAGGTGGCTGCGAGAACTGCGGTGGCCTGCTCGTGGTGGCTTCGGGATTGGGGGGAGAAGCGCTGGGACGAGGGGAAAGTGAGCAGAGAGGGTTGGCTCGATGCGGACGGCAGCGGCGAAGTTGCCCGCGTCATCGACGTGTCTCAGGAGGCAGCCAGGCAGCTGTTGTGTGGTGCGCGGTGAGCGCGCGTGCGTCGAGCACACGCGCCCTGTCTACTAGCGCGGTGGAGAAGATGATTAGCAGGTGGGCTGCATAGTAGCAAGCCGGCTAAATGGGCTGCCGTAAGTTAAGTGGGCTTCTTTCTCTCTCCGTCTTTCTACTTCTGTTTCTGTTTTCTAGTTTTCTGCTGTAGTTTTGAGCTTAGGAAAAATACCAAGGCATTCCCTAAAATCCTGAAAATATTCATGGACACTTGCTGAATTATTTCAGTGGCCGAAAAATAGTTCCAACATTATTTGAACATTTAAATTATTTATAGTATTTAAATGCCCAAAGTCAAATACAATAAGATTTAATTCAAAAATCCAGAATGGCCTAGAAATATTTGGCAGAGGTTTTCACCTTTATCAAAAATCATGACTTTTTCTAAAGGGCATTTGGGTTCATTGAAAATATTTTTACTGAACCTAGTTGAATTCATTTGGTGCTAGGGTTTGGTCATCCCCATTTCAAGTTTCAAAAATTAAACATGATGCAACACATGACTAGCTAGCCTAGAGCAAACCAGAACTAGGGATGTGACAGATCGTTCCAGATGTAAATGTTATTCTCCACATATACCTGGTCAAACTTTTCTGAGGTTTGACTTTTCAAAACATCCATATGCTTATGGACGTGACAGAGTCCCTAACTAGAGAAAGAGTGAGTGAAAAAAGTGTGTGTACGTGTGTGAAAGAGACATGGACAACACACGATAAAAGTAGAGAAAAAGCGTGTGTGTCTTATGCAAACATATCACACATGCATCTTCGACAACGGAAGCAAGGTGTGGAGATAGTGTGTTGTTTCTTGCAACCGAGAGAGAAAGACCCCTAGCACGTGGACAAGAGGGGTCTAACAAACAAGGGAGAGAGGTCGAGAGCGATGTATGGAGAAAATGCAGACATGGGGAGGAGAGAGTGTATGTTTGTCATAGATAGATCCCCTGGAGATCGTGATGGGACTACATGGGTGGGAGATTGAGTGACAAGGTGTGTGCGCGATAGAAGATGCCCCGAGAGATATCGAGATAGACGTATGGATGGAAGGAGACAATATGTGTGTTCCTGATGGCTACTGAGAGATAATCTTACTTAGGAGGGGGAGTGCTTGCGCCTATGATGGAGTGAGGGATTATGGTACTTAGGGGGGTGCGTGTGACATGGAGAGAGAACAAGGGCGGAGAGTGTTGGATGGGTCTATATGTATAGCGCAAGCAAGACATGTGTATGTGTGAACCAGGGAGATATAAAGTTTGAGAGAGATTGAGGAGCCCAGATAAGGCTGAGTGGTGCGTCAGATAGCTGAGAGGGGGAAAGAGATATTTCATCCACTTGATAATGCAGTGCATGTAAATTTTTTAGAAGTCAAACTTTGGAAACTTTGCTCAGATTTATGCAAATGTTATTTATATATACAATACCAAAGATACATCATACAAAACTACATCTCATGGTGAATCTAATGGTATATGTTTTCCATTCTAGATGTAATTGTTTTCCTCCATGTACATGGTCAAACATTGTGATGTTTGACTTTTCAATAAATCTATATGCTATGGACCGAGGAGAGTGCCTAAGTCGAGACAGATCAAGTTCTTATGAAGGATAATGAGTAAGTGTGCAAAAAGAGTATGTGTGTGAAAGGGAAAGTGACAACAAACGATAAATTAGAGAGAGTGTGTGTTTTTTCGTTTCTTATGCGAACATATAACGCATGCATCTCCTAGATGGAAAAGCGAGTTCAGGAGATACACGAAGATAGCTAGTGTGTGATTGTTTGCAACGGAGAGAGACACCCCTGTAGAACATGTCCAATATAGGTCTGGCCAACAAGGAACAAAGGTCGAGAGGGACACATGGAGAACATGGACGCATGGGGAGGGAGAGAGGGTGTGTTTGTGATAGAGAGATCCCCTCGAGATCGTGAGGAGACTATATGGGTGGGAGATCAAGGGAGGTGCGTGCGCGATAGAGAGATGCCCCGAGAAAAATTGAGATAGAACATGTACATGTTTGTGATGGAGACTAAGATTAGCTAGTCATATACATATAGGGGGGACTGCGTGTGCCTACAATTGAGTGAGAGACCATCATACTTGGCTACCTAGGCATGAGATTGTGTGTGTGCATGTTTGATGGAGAGAGAACGAGGGAGAATGATAGAGTATTAGATGGGACTATCGAGTGCGAGTGAGATATGCATGTGTATGTGTGGCCCAGGTAGATGGAGAGTTTGAGACAGAGGGGGAAGAGCTCTGAGATGATAGAGTGGTGCATGAGAGAGTAACGAGAAACGAGCCAAGGAATTTGTGTGCGTACGTGTCACTCCCAATATGCGATACTATCCTAAAGAGACTCGAAGGTCCCACCAAGGATAGACCCGCATATTGATACGCTTTTGCAAGGTGGATATCATTACATCAACATTACATAATAGATTGGGATACATACAAAAGGCATATAATGCCACACGAATACAATATCATCTTACATAAGAGCACCATCCGACTACGGATGAAACACAAACAGAAACTCAAATGACATCCACCCTGCTAGCCCAGGCTGCCGACCTGGAACCTATCCCCTGATCGAAGAAGAAGCAGAAGAAGAACTCCAAAAGAAGTAAACATCGCTCTCGCATCATGATCATCGCATAACCTGTACCTGCAACTGTTGTTGTAGTAATCTGTGAGCCACGAGGACTCAGCAATCCCATTACCATGGGTATCAAGACTAGCAAAGCTTATGGGAAAGGAAGGGGTAAAGTGGTGAGGTTGCAGCAGCAACTAAGCAAGTATGGTGGCTAACATACGCAAATAAGAGCGAGAAGAGAGCAAACGGAATGGTTGTGAAGATAGGAATGATCAAGAGGTGATCCTGAACTCCTACTTACGTCAAACATAACCCAAAATCGTGTTCACTTCCCGGACTCTGCTGAAAGAGACCATCACGGCTACACACGTGGTTGATGCGTTTTAAAACGGATCTGGTGTCAAGTTATCTACAACCGGACATTAAAAAATTTCCATCTGCCACATAACTGCGGGCACGGCTCTCGAAAGTTTATACCCTGCAGGGGTGTCCCAACTTAGCCCATGATAAGCTCTCGCGATCAATGAAGGATATTCCTTCTCCCAGGAAGACCCGATCAGTCTCGCAATCCCGGTTACAAGACATTTTGACAATGGTAAAACAAGACCAGCAAGACCGCCCGATGCGCTGACATCCCGATAGGAGCTGCATATATCTCGTTCTCAGGGCAACATCGGATGAGCAATCCGTACAACTAAAACTAGACCTCAAGTTTCCCTGAGGGGGCACTTCAAAGGGCTCTGGTTCGGACCAACACTTAGAGAAGCACTGGCCCGGGGGGGGGGGGCTAAAATAAAGATGACCCTTGGGTTAATTACTCCCAAGGGAAAAGTAGGTGGTGGTGAGGCAAATGGTAAAACCAAGGTTGGGCCTTGCTGGAGGAGTTTTATTCAAAGCGAATTGTCAAGGGGGTCCCATAAATCACCCAACCGTGTTAGGGATGCAAAATCCGGGAACATAATACCAATAAGACGGAAACTAGGGCGGCAAGTGGAACAAAACACCAGGCATAAGGCCGAGTCTTCCACCCTTTACCAAGTATATAGATGCATTAATAATATAAGAGATATTGTGATATCCCAATATCATCCTGTCCATCATGGAGCAATCTTCAACTTCACCTGCAACTAACAACACTATAAGAGGGGCTGAGCAAAGCGGTAACATAGCCAAGCAACGGTTTGCTAGGAAAGGTGAAAAAGGTTAGAGGCTGACATGGCAATTTGGGGAGGCTTGGAGAGCAAATGATAGGAAGCGCAGCAAAGCGATAGAACGAAGAAACTAGCATAGCAATGATAGTAGTGAGATCCAGGGTGACGGTCATCTTGCCTGAAATCCCGCTAGGAAGAAGAACGAGTCCATGAAGAAGATGGAGCCACGAAAACGAACCAAGCGTAGACGAATGAATCCTCGCGATCGCAACGAAACAGGAACTATCGAGAAGAAGCACACAACATGGTAAACACACCACACATAAACATGACATGATGCTCAACCAAGTATGATGCAAGACAAGAATACATGAAGCTACTCATGGCAAGAGATGATGCATACAAGAACAACACATCAAAGCAAGTTTAAATGAGGCCGGGAACAACATATAATAATTCTTGTAAGTCCTCACATGCAAATTTAGAAATTGGTCCAGATCTCAATAAACCTTATGTTCAAGTTGTTAAACAGCAAGTTAAAGAGCACTAAGAGAATCTACACAAAATTCTAGTCAAGTTACATATAAAGTTCATTTAATTCGGAGCTACGGCCTAGAAGATATGAGCAAAACAAGTTAAACATGGCATTGATGCAAAAGGCATTCAAACATCAAGCAAGCACTCTCAAAACAAGGACGCAACATGATAATATGAAACTTCATTCAAAATCAAGCAAGTTTCATATAGAGCACACTCAAAACGGAGCAACGGTTCAACACATACACTCTATACAAGTTTAAAGGACAAGCTGTCCAAAACAGCAACTAGGCATCTAGCAAGCATCAAAACAATATGCTACAGGACCTCAACATAAGAACACAAGGCATGGTCATGAAGTAAAGGTAAAGCATGACAAAACATGAACACTGAGCTATCTCCAGAAAACACCCTAACATGCTCAAAAGGACATGGCAAGATTGCAAATAATAACAGTTTCAGACTTAGCAGAAATAACATCAGGTTGCAATGATTAGTGCTATCAAACAACATGCTACAGGAACTTATCATGGCAAACAAAGGCATGGCATGATAACACTGAAGACAAAGAACAAAACTCCCTTACTGATCTAATTCCAAAGATCAACAGAAAACATGGTAGCATCCATGCAAACATGGCAAATGATATGATAGATTCAAACATGGCAGGAACAACGATAAGTAGGTATATTGGTGAGCTTGTACCACTCACCACAGAGCAATACATGGCATGACAAGGCAACCAACAGTAATAAGACATGTTTATGAAGCTAAGCATGGCAAGAGCAAGTTTATACGGTGCATGGATCACTAACAACAATCATGGCAACATTGAACTTAAAAGTTAACAGGCTGACTGCAACATTATTTAGCAAGTTTGGAGCAAGATAACAACAAGATATAGCAGGCTATAAATGCAACCAGGGGAATGGATGGATAGAGCATGACATGTATACCAAAACATCCTTAGTGAACATCTCCAGATTATGCATAGAATGACTTGTAGTAGCAGGTTTACTTAGCATCATAATATAGCAGATTAAGACTAGCAAAAGAGTAACAAGTACTCTACTTCACGAGCTCGATGCACTCACTACAAGACCAACAAAAATACATGGATTGTGCCACAGTAAAGATGGCATGATGTTGCTCCAAACGCATGTAGACATCAAGCTCATAAGATGCACACACAAAATGCAACGAAAAAGACAAAACAACAAGTTATAACAGTTTTAGGAGGTTAACATCATATAGCACTCTTGCAACGATGATTTGGGCGTCAATATTGACTCAGACAATCATGACACAATGGAATGAAATGAGGAGCATCTCATGGTGAACAATTTGATATATTATACATGCAAAACGGAGCTACGGTCTGGAGATATGGCATCACGAACAGTGCATCAGAATGTTAGGGACTTTGCAGAAATTACCCTCGGGAAAACGGGACGGAGGGAAGCAGGACGAGGAAAACTGGGACGTTGGTCGCGTTTGGATGGTGGGCCTGGTGGATCTGATCCACCCTCGTGGATTGGGCCGGGCGGAACTCCGGCGAGGGCAGCGCGCAGGCGGCGGTCGCCGGCGATGGAGGGCGGCGGCCACGGGCGCCAGCGGGGCCGGATCCAGCGAGGTCGAAGGACCCGCGGGGCCAGCGCGGCGGTGGGGACGGCCAGAGGCGAGGGCCGGCGAGGCCGGAGGCGGCGATGGCGGCACGCCGGCGAGGGAGACGGGGAGGCGGGTGGCGGCGCTCCGGTCGGGCGACACGGGCGGCGGCGGGGCCCTGACGCGGGGCGTGGCAGAGGCGAGGCGGCTCCGGTAGAGCTCGCCGGCAGGAAGGCCGGGCTGCGCGCAAGGGCGGCGGGGCGCGAGGCGCCCAGGCGGGCGGCGGTGCAGCCGGTTCGGGCCCGGGCGGGCCTGCGATGGGCTCCGCGGGCCGGCAGCGCGGGAACGGCGGCGGAGGACAGGTGGCACAGTGGGATTGGACGGGGCGGCGGCACTGGACATGTCCGGCGCGGGACGGACGTGTCCGGCGGCGCAGAGGAGGGTGGAGCTAGGGTTAGGGGTGAAATTGATCCGAAAATTCGGGGGAGGGGGTGTTTATATAGGTAGAGGGAGCTAGGAGACTCCAAATGAGGAGCGGTTTTCGCCCACACAATCGTGATCGAACGACCGAGGGCATGGAGGGGTTTGGATGGGTTATTGGGCCACTTTCGAGGGGTGTTGGGCTGCACACAAAAGAGGCCTTTACGGTTCCCCGGTTAACCGTTGGAGTATCAAACGGACTCCAAATGGCACGAAACTTGACAGGCGGTCTACCGGTGGTGTACCAAGGCCGCTTGGCAAATCACGGTGCATTTCGAGAATGTTTAACACCTGCTCACAACAAGATACAAGAGGGGAACACCGGAGGACATAGGAGTGTTGGATTGCAAAACGGATAACGGGGAAAATGCTTGGATGCATGAGACGAACATGTATGCACAATGAGATGCACATGATGACATGGCAAAATGCAACACGCAAGCAAATGACATTGCAATGACAGTGAATAACTGGCAGACACCTGGCGCATCGAATCTGGGGCGTTACAACTCTCCTCTACTAACAATAGATCTCGTCCCGAGAACTTAGGACCGAGATGGAAGGGAAAAAGGATGAGGTGAAACAAGAGCTGAAGAGAGAAGAACAAAGTTTAGAGCACTGGGAAGAAAAAAGGAACAACGAGTATGACGAGAATCAAAAGCTCAAAGAACATGATGGATTCTGAAACCATTCCGGTTAGAACAAAATAAGAATGGAATAAGAACGGAAGAATTAGGGAGCTCTCCGGGTAAACGTGGAAAGAGTCGGAACTGAGATTGACAAAAATGGGACGATAGTTGACGAGAGGAACAACACAATGCCTCCGGAAGACTTGAAAGAATGGAACAAAAAGAACGAGGAAGAAAATGGCAACTTCTACCACGAACAAAATAGAAAGCAACCTTAGAAGAAAGGATTGAACGGAGTTGTTGGAAATTCAACAACAAAAGAATTGCTTGTTGTGGACTTATGGATAACATCTCAAAATTGTTAGGTGATAACCGACCACAAGCGGAAAAGATTGAATAGCTGAGAGGAACGAAGAAATGCAAAACTCCACTTCAAAAGAATACGGAGAATTAATTACACTTCAAGGCGCGAGAAGAAAAGATACTGAATTCCTCCAACAAGAATCTTGATGAACTCTTGAAGATTGAATTAAATCATGAAGAACCACCATGAAGAACTCCGGTGACAAAAGATGATGAGATAGGATGAAGGGTGAAAGAATAAGATGAGCCTTGCGATGATTTAGATGTACGTTCCGACGAAATGACCGAGGAAATTTGAACTCCGGAAAAGAAAAGATGAAAACACTTTGAACTGGAATTTATTCACCAAGAACAAACTCCGAAGAAAAGGATTAATCACTTTGAGGAAATAAGAATAAGATTTATTGTATGCTTATCCTTCATCAAATTAAATTGATGACAAGCAATGGATTTTTGCATACTACTTATTCTTCTTGAAAAGGATTGAGAAGTGACATATCGCAAACTTGAGAAGGTCTTCATGAACCACCGGTAGGATTCGAAAGAACGAATGGATTAAAATGATAATCAAGGAAAAAGAATCGTGAACGAACCACCGTAAGAATTCAAAAATGACTGATGAAAGAGAATGAATCACCGGGAAGTATTGGCAGAACAATATGCTAGAGGGAATTTAGATGCAAAAGAACGAAGAGATCACGAGCTGATTAAAGAACATTTGAATGAAGCACCAGGATAAATAGAGAACAATAACTGGAATGATGGCCTCCGGTGAAAAGAAACAGAAATAAACTCCCAAAATACTCCAGATGGTTGAGAAAAAGAAATTTCCGACAAACGGAATAATTCGAGAGGGTAACAAGAAGCTAGAACCATGAATCTTCGGGAGAACGGGCAAGATTGAGAGGAAAAACTCTTCTTCGGTCTTCAAATGGCGTCGGGCAACACCACCAAAATTATTGAGGTACTCGTAGAATGAAAAGCGAAGAGGTTGAGCCAACAATGAAAAGAATTTGAAAGAGATCTTGGAGAAGGCATGTGACTGATCGAATCCATTCTTACGTCACACTTTGAAAAGAATTAGAGAATAGCTCTGGGAAATTAGAAGAGCTAGGTAAGATCCTGGGAAAAGACCTGTGGGTTAGGGCCCACTAAAAGAAAACACCGTCGGAAAGGGTTGTTGAACAGACAGATGATGCACCGAAACAATTGAAATATTTGAATGAGGTGACAACCTCAAATTAATTGGAACACAGATGAATCTCCTGAGATGTCTTGAGCACTCCGAAAGGATAAACTGGCGAGAGGCGAACGAGCAGGGAGAACACTTGAGCTACGGAAAAGAATATGATCAACCCGAAAAAACTTGAATTGAAAACACCGGAAAGAAAAAAGAGATGACGATTGTCAAACGAGACGATAATTCACCGTTTGAAATAAATGAGGGAAGACTGAAGAGGCTCCGTGCGAATGAAATAGATGGTCGAAAGAGACTCAAACTCCGGGAACAAGAGGGTGGGAGGGAGGGAAAATAAAGGCAACTTGGAAGGGGAAAGCTACGAATATCTTGAAGAGAAAACATCGGTTGAAATCATTGAGGAAAGAAAGCAAAGATTTCGCACGAGTAGGATTGATACTCGATTATAGACTCCGACTCCGAGAAGGAAAAGGGGTGGGCGGGTGGGAAAAGAAGACAACTGAGGATTGAACTTGGCAAAAATGAAGAGGCTCGAGTCAACTTGACGAGAAATGCACCGGATGCAAAGAGCTGAGGAACAACGATCGAAAAAACCAACTGCGTGATCCTAAAGAAAATTTTAAGGGAAGAGAAGTAATTCAAAACACCTACGTCAAGATTCCTCGCCAGAGCGACAAAGAGGCTGAGGAGTAAAAAGAATTCCTACTCTCCGATATAAATAGACTCCGAAAACAGTTTTTCTTCTAGACTTGACAATGGCCAAACTACACGATCAATCAAGGGGGCTCCTATGGTTAGTCGAGGCTCTCATACCAACTTGTCATGCCCAATATGCGATACTATCCTAAAGAGACTTGAAGGTCCCACCAAGGATAGAACCGCATATTGATACGCTTTTGCAAGGTGGATATCATTACATCAACATTACATAATAGATGGGGATACATACAAAAGGCATACAATGCCACACGAATACAATATCATCTTACATAAGAGCACCATCCAACTACGGGTGAAATACAAATAGAAACTCAAACGACATCCACCCTGCTAGCCCAGGATGCCGACCTGGAACTTATCCCCTGATCGAAGAAGAAGCAGAAGAAGAACTCCAAAACAAGTAAACATCGCTCTCGCGTCATGATCATCGCATAACCTGTACCTGCAACTGTTGTTGTAGTAATCTGTGAACCACGAGGACTCAGCAATCCCATTACCATGGGTATCAAGACTAGCCAAGCTTAATGGGAAAGGAAGGGGTAAAGTGGTGAGGTTGTAGCAGCGACTAAGCAATTATGGTGGCTAACATATGCAAATAAGAGCGAGAAGAGAACAAATGGAACGGTCGTGAAGCTAGCAATGATCAAGAGGTGATCCTGAATTCCTACTTACGTCAACCATAACCCAAAACCGTGTTCACTTCCCGGACTCCGCCGAAAAGAGACCATCACGGCTACACACGCGGTTGATGCGTTTTAAAACGGATCTGGTGTCAAGTTATCTACAACCGGACATTAACAAATTCCCATCTGCCAGATAACCGCGGGCACGGCTCTCAAAAGTTTATACCCTGCAGGGGTGTCCCAAGTTAGCCCCGGGGGGGGGGGGGGGGGCTAAAATAAAGATGACCCTTGGGTTAATTACTCCCAAGGGAAAAGTAGGTGGTGGTGAGGCAAAAGGTAACACCAAGGTTGGGTCTTGCTGGAGGAGTTTTATTCAAAGCGAACTGTCAAGGGGGTCCCATAAATCACCCAACCGCGTTAGGGACACAAAATCCGGGAACATAATACCGATAAGACGGAAACTAGGGCGGCAAGTGGATCAAAACACTAGGCATAAGGCCGAGTCTTCCACCCTTTACCAAGTATATAGATGCATTAATAATATAAGAGATATTGTGATATCCCAACATCATCCTGTCCATCATGGAGCAATATTCAACTTCACCTGCAACTAACAATGCTATAAGAGGGGCTGAGCAAAGCGGTAACATAGCCAAGCAACAGTTTGCTAGGAAAGGTGAAAAAGGTTAGAGGCTGACATGGCAATTTGGGGAGGCTTGAAGAGCAAATGATAGGAAGCGCAGCAAAGCGATAGAACGAATTAACTAGCATAGCAATGATAGTAGTGAGATCCAAGGTGACGGTCATCTTGCCTGAAATCCCGCTAGGAAGAAGAACGAGTCAATGAAGAAGATGGAGCCACGAAAACGAACCAAGCGTAGACGAATGAATCCTCACGATCGCAACGAAATAGGAACTATCGAGAAGAAGCACACAACATGGTAAACACACCACACATAAACATGACATGATGCTCAACCAAGTATGATGCAAGACAAGACTACATGAAGTTACTCATGGCAAGAGATGATGCATACAAGAACGACACGTCAAAGCAAGTTTAAATGAGGCCGGGAACAACATATAACAATTCCTGTAAGTCCTCATATGCAAATTTAGAAATTGGTCCAGATCTCAATAAACCTTATGTTCAAGTTTTTAAATAGCAAGTTAAAGAGCACCAAGCGAATCTACACAAAATTCTAGTCAAGCTACATATAAAGTTCATTTAATTCGGAGCTACGGCCTAGAAGATATGAGCAAAACAAGTTAAACATGGCATTGATGCAAAAGGCAATCAAACATCAAGCAAGCACTCTCAAAACAAGGACGCAACATGATAATATGAAACTTCATGCAAAGTCAAGCAAGTTTCATATAGAGCACACTCAAAACAGAGCAACGGTTCAACACATACACTCTATACAAGTTTAAAGGACAAGCTGTCCAAAACAGCAACTAGGCATCTAGCAAGTATCAAAACAATATGCTACAACACCTCAACATAAGAACACAAGGCTTGGGCATGAAGCAAAGGTAAATCATGACAAAACTTGAACACTGAGCTGTCTCCAGAAAACAACATAACATGCTCAAAAGGACATGGCAATATTGCAAATAGTAACAGTTTTCAGACTTAGCAGAAATAACATCAGGTTGCAATGATTAGGGCTATCAAACAACATGCTACAGGAATTATCATGGCAAACAAAGGTATGGAATGATAATACTAAAGACAAAGAACAAAACTCCCTTACTGATCTAATTCCAAAGATCAACAGAAAACATGGTAGCATCCATGCAAACATGGAAAATGGTATGACAGATTCAAACATGGCAGGAATAACGATAAGTAGGCATGTTGGTGAGCTTGTAACACTCACCACAGAGCAATAAATGGCATGACAAGGCAACCAAAAGTAAGAAGACATGTTTATGAAGCTAAGCGTGGCAAGATCAAGTTTATAGGGTGCATGGATCACTAACAACAATCATGGCAACATTGAACTTAAAGTTAACAGGTTGACAACAACATTATTTAGCAAGTTTGGCGAAAGATAACAACAAGTTACAACAGGCTATAAATGTAACCAGGGACATGGATGGATAGAGAATCACATTTATAACAAAACATCCTTAGTGAGCATCTCCAGATTATGCATACAATGACTTGTAGCCGCAGGTTTACATAGCATCATAATATAGCAGATTCAGACTAGCAAAACAGTAACAACAAGTACCCTACTTCACGAGCTCGATGCACTCACAAAAAGACCCCCAAAAATAAACGGATTGCACGATAGTAAATATGGCATGATGTATCTCAAAACTCATGTAGACATCAAGCTCATAAGATGCACAGAAAAAATGCAATGAAAAAGACAAAACAGCAAGTTATAACAGTTTCAACAGGTTAACATCATATAGCACTCTTCCAAAGATGATTTGGGCATCAATATGGACTCAAACAATCATGGCACAATGGAATGAAATGAAGAGCATCTCATGGTGAACAATTTGATATATTATACATGCCAAACGGAGCTACTGTCATTGAGATTTGGCATCACGAATGGTGCATCAGAATGTTAGGAACTTTGCAGAAATTACCCTCGGGAAAACGGGATGGAGGGAAGCGGGACGAGGAAAACCGGGACGGGGGCCACGTTTGGATGGTGGGCCTGGTGGATCTGATCCACCCTCGTGGATCGGGCCAGGCGGAACTCCGGCGAGGGTGCCGCGCAGGCGGCGGTCGCCGGCGACGAAGGACGGCGACCACGGGCGCCAGCGGGGCCGGATCCGGCGAGGTCGGAGGACCCGCGGGGCCAGCGTGGCGGCGAGGACGGCCGAAGGCGAGGGCCGGCGAGGCCGGAGGCGGCGATGGCGGCGCGCCGGCGAGGGAGACTGGGAGGTGGGCGGCGGCGCTCCGGTTGGGCGACACGGGCGGCGGCGAGGCCCTGACGCGGGGCGCTGTAGAGGCAAGGCGGCTCCGGCGGAGCTCTCCGGTGGGAAGGCCGGGTGATGCGCAAGGGCGGCGGGGCGTGAGGCCCGAAGGCGGGCAGCGGCGCAGCCGGTTTGGGCCCGGGTGGGCCCACGATGGACTCCCCGGGCCGGCAGCGCGGGAACAGCGGCGGAGGACAGGTGGCGTGGTGGGATTGGACGGGGCGGCGGCGCTGGACATGTCCGGCGCGGGACGGACGTGTCCGGCGGCGCAGAGGAGGGTGGAGCTAGGAGACTCCAAATGAGGAACGGTTTTCGCCCACACGATCGTGATCGAACGACCGAGAGCATGGAGGGGGTTTGGATGGGTTATTGGGCCACTTTGGAGGGGTGTTGGGCTGCACACAAAATAGGCCTTTACGGTTCCCCGGTTAACCGTTGGAGTATCAAACGGACTCCAAATGTCACGAAACTTGACAGGCGGTCTACTGGTGGTGTACCAAGGACTCTTGGGAAATCACGGTCTATTCCGAGAATGTTTAACACCCACTCACAACAAGAGACAAGAGGGGAACGCCGAAGGACATAGGAGTGTCGGATTGCAAAACGGACAACGGGGAAAATGCTCGGATGCATGAGACGAACACGTATGCACAATGAGATGCACATGATGACATGGAAAAATGCAACACGCAAGCAAATGACATGGCAATGACGGCGAATAACTGGCAGACACCTGGTGCATCGAATCCAGGGCGTTACAGTACGATGAGTGAACCCAAGATATCTACCTTGGACTAGAGTATCATACATAGTGTGCGAGAGAGACCTATAGATGGAGTATATATGCATGCGAACTAGAAAGAACCCCCCCCCCCCAACACACACACACACACACACACACAGAGAGAGATAGAGGGAGAGGGACCAACAAGGTTTGTGTGTCGGATGCGTGCGACAGAACTGAAGATTGTCGGAGAGAGAGAGAGATAGAGAGATAGAGATAGAGAGAGAGAGAGAGAGAGAGAGAGAGAGAGAGCAGAGAGAGAGAGAGAGAGAGAGAGAGAGAGCAGAGAGAGCAGAGCAGGAGTCCAGGAGAGGGGGAGGTCGCGTTTTATGCATCAAAGACTGATATAAACCATGTTTCGATATAAACTTGCATTGAAATATTTAAATTGAAGAACATGTTGTCTGCAATCCACACATGAACGGATATATGCGTATATCAAACAAGTTCATTAATTTGACTTTCAACATGTTCATGGAGTACTATAATACTGTATAACATGCTACTCGATTGAGGTGTTCAATTTTGGATTTAGTTCACTATTTTGACCTAGTGAATGAGCTATTTCATTGAATCAGGATATTTCATTTTGGATTTGATTCGCGTTCTTGAGTGGGTCAACTATTCGTCATATAGTAAATCGCTAGCAACGAGCATATAAAAACACATTACTCCCGAGCATCATCTCTCCATCTAAAAAAGAAGTGGCAAGCTAATATTTCAAAATTTGATTCGAATCGACTTGGTAAGGTAGACGTGGATGCTCGTTCTCCCAAAATTTGAACGAACCGTTAAACATCCTCTCCTTGGTGGAATTCGCCCGAGCAAATAAATGGGAGACGCGAAATTACCATCCTATGTGGGACACGCATCAATTGGCCCATTGTACATCGAGGGTAGGTCCGTAACTTCATCCAAGCGCGCCTTCTCCTCGGCTGAAATGACAAGTGCCAAATAATTCATAAACCATGGTCGGCAAAACACGCTCTCCTCGCCCGAAATAGCTCGTGCCCACTATTACAAAACTCGCTCTCCTCGCCCGAAATCGCTCGCGCCCACTATATTTCAAAACACGCCTTCCTCGCCCGAAATCTCTCCCGCCCACTATTTGGGGAGAAACAAAGTTACTCTACTATCCCCGACCCTCAGTACACAGACCCAAGTCGAGAAGCCTAAAGGCAGGGGTAGAACTGTAACTCCCCCTCACATTTCAGACAAATGCGTCCGTAAGACATGGTTCCACTCTCCTCCGAATCCCCCCCATTCATACCTCGTGGGTGCCAAATCACCTTCTCCCCGGAAGCTCCCTTCTCCCGAGCCGTGAAACCTCGGCCCCTCCTCCATGGTTCCCCCACCGCACCAATTTCACAGCCGCCCTGCTCTCTAGTGCCGGAGACGCTGTCTATTTACCCTCGTGCACTGGGTCGTGTGCCTCTTACTCCGTGCTGCTGGAGCTTCCTCGACGATGGCCGCGTGAACCATACCTGAGCCGATTCACCCCCTCCGTTGTTCACGGCGCCGGAGCGGCTCCAACTTCGGATCCGTCCAGAGTCCCGGCGCTGCTTCCCCGCAGCCCTCGACCTGCGCGGCATCACTGTTTCCCTGCCGCCCGTCACCACCGCAACTGCGCCAGCCTCACCGACTCTTCAACTGGACCTGCCTACTTCACCATGCCGCCAGATAGGTCGCACCCTCATCTCCAATCACTTTATTTAGGTGCCAGTGATGTCTACTACACAACCTTGTTCTTGTAGACGTTGTTGGGCCTGCAAGTGCACAGGTTTGTAGGACAGTAGCAAATTTCCCTCAAGTGAATGACCTAAGGTTTATCAATCCGTGGGAGGCGTAGGATGAAGATGGTCTCTCTCAAACAACCCTGCAACCAAATAACAAAGAGTCTCTTGTGTCCCCAACACACCCAATACAATGGTAAATTGTATATGTGCACTAGTTCAGCGAAGAGATGGTGATACAAGTGCAATATGGATGGTAGATAAAGGTATTTGTAATCTGAAAATATAAAACAGCAAGGTAACTAATGATAAAAGTGAGCGTAAACGGTATTGCAATGGTAGGAAACAAGGCATAGGGTTCATACTTTCACTAGTGCAAGTTCTCTCAACAATAATAACATAGATAGATCATATAACAATCCCTCAACATGCAACAAAGAGTCATTCCAAAGCCACTAATAGCAGAGAACAAACGAACAGATTATGGTAGGGTACGAAACCACCTCAAAGTTATTCTTTCGGATCAATCTATTCAAGAGTTCGTACTAGAATAACACCTTAAGACACAAATCAACCAAAACCCTAATGTCACCTAGATACTCCATTGTCACCTCAAGTATCCGTGGATATGATTATATGATATGCATCACACAATCTCAGATTCATCTATTCAACCAGCACAAAAGTACTTCAAAGAGTGCCCCAAGGTTTCTAACGGAGAGTCAAGACAAAAACGTGTGCCAACCCCTATGCATAGGTTCATAGGCACGTGATATCCCATTGTCACCACAGATAAACACAACAAGACATACATCAAGTGTTCTCAAATCATTAAAGGCTCAATCCGATAAGATAACTTCAAGAGGAAAACTCAATTCATCACAAGAGAGTAGAGGGGGGAGAAACATCATAAGATCCAACTATAATAGCAAAGCTCGCGATACATCAAGATCGTGCCATAGAGAGAACACGAGAGAGAGAGAGAGAGATCAAACACAGAGCTACTGGTACATACCCTCAGCCCCGAGGGTGTACTACTCCCTGAGGGAGTCCTGGATTAGGGGGTATCCGGACAGTCGAACTGTGTACAACGTCCGGACTGTTGAAGCGTGAAGTTACAAGACTCAGGACTTCGGCCCGTGTCCGGATGGGACTGTCCTTTGCCTGGAAGACAAGCTTGGCGATTCGTATATTATATTTCCTTCCTTGTAACCGACTCCATGTAAACCCTAGCCCTCTTCGGTGTCTATATAAACCGGAGAGGTTGGTCCTTAGAAGGCAGACCACAATTACAATCATACCATCATAGGCTAGCTTCTAGGGTTTAGCCTCTATGATCTCGTGGTAGATCTACTCTTGTACTACCCATATCTTCAATATTAATCAAGCAGGAAGTAGGGTTTTAGCTCCATCGAGAGTCTCGGACCTGGGTAAACATCTCTGTCCCTTGCTTCCTGTTACCATCAGCCTTGACGCAGAGATCGGGACCCCCTACCCGAGATCCGCCAGTTTTGACACCGACATTGGTGCTTTCATTGAGAGTTCCTCTCTGTCGTCGCTGTGGGACTCGATGGTGCCTTCAATCATCAACAACACGGTCCAGGGGGAGACTTTTCTCCTCGGACAGATCTTCTTGTTCGGCAGCTTCGCACTGCGGGCCAATTCACTTGGCCATTTGGAGTAGATCGATGGCTACGCCGCCGGCCACTAGGTTAGGTTCGGAAACTTGAACTATACAGCTGATATTCGCGGAGACTTGATCTTCAACGGATTTGGGCCTGTGCCAGGAGCACCGAACAGTCACGACGAGCACGGCTTAAACCTGCTATTCGACAAAGCTCGAGATCTAAACTCGGAGCAAGTTGCGTTGCCTAAGGACGGAGGGGTGGACCTCGCCCTGCAGGCCGCACACTCATCGGCAATGGAGCCGAACACGGGTCTCACCTCTAAGGTGGCCTGTGACTTCGGACCCCCGGATTCGCATCCAGATGTTGGTTCCCGTCTGCGCGCCCCCGAGCCCGCAGAGCCTGGTTGGGCTCCGGTAATGGAATTCACCGCTGCGGATATCTTCCGGCACTCGCCCTTTGGCGACATGCTAAATTCGTTAAAAGCTCTCTCTTTGACAGAAAATTTCGGGCCGAACTATGTCCGGCTCGAATGGGAAGCAGGCGACAAAGAAATTCGTTACCCACCCACCACCCACTTCATAGCCACGGTTGATGATTTAACCTACGTGCTTGACTTCGACCACGAAGGCATCGACGGTACGGATGATGATGCAGGAGAAGATTCAGAATCTATGGGGTACCGGACTTCTGCCTCGTCACATGACATATACATGGTGGATACGCCCAAGGAGGATGACGGTGACAATCCGGAAGATAAAACCCCCGGGCAAAAGCCAAAGCAACGGCACAGACGCCGTTCCAAGTCCAGCAAAAGTAAAAATAGCAGTAAGAGCGCCAGAAGGATCGATACTCCGGTCAACCCCAAAGGCAACAATGACCATACAGAACCAGCGATGGAGCAGGACGAGCCAGGTCACGCCGAACACAGCTCGGAGCAGACGCCCGAAGACAATGATCCAGAGGGACGAGTTCACCAAACCGGCCCAGGACAAGAAGACAGTCCGGACGAAAGCTTATGGCTACAGCGAGAAGTCTGAAAAAGCATAAGTCTGAAAGCTTATGGCTACAGCGAGATAACCTCCACATAAAGCTTATGGCTTTTGGCTTATGGCAACAACAAGAAGTCTGAAGAAGCAGAAGCAACAGCTTAAAGCCGCACAGGAAATGCTCAACCACAGATGGAACAAAGTGCTACCCAAAATGCAAGCTACTTCCAGAATTTGACGACGAGGCTGTTCCAACAAAGAGTAACACGACCAGGAGGCCAGATGTACCACTTCATAACCGCAACAAAGCAGCTACCGACGACGCGCACGATCTACGTGAGCATCTGGATAAGAAAGCTGGCGCAGCTAGGTCCATCTACGGATCTAAAGGACACACCCCGACGAGGGACTGTAGTCATCAAAACGATTATGCCAATCAAATACCAGTTCGGAATAAGCACCGGACACAACAATAGCCGACGGCATGCCACAACACGTCCAGATAAAGAGGGGCTGCTCACCCCCTGTGCTTTACCGTAGAGGTACTGGACCATGAATTCCCACAGGGCTTTAAACCTGTGAACATAGAGGCATACGACAGAACGGCAAACTCAGGGGTCTGGATCGAGGACTTTATCCTACATATACATATGGCTCAGGGGGATGACCTCGACGCCATCAAATACCTTCCCCTCAAACTAAAGGGACTAGCTAGACACTAGTTGTAAAGCCTCCCCGAAAATTCAATTGGTAGTTGGGAGGAACTCGAGGACGCTTTCAGGGCTAATTTTCAAGGGACTTATGTCCGGCCTCCGAATGCTGGCGATTTAAGTCACATAATCCAACAACCCGGAGAGTCCGCCCGCAAGATTTGGAACAGATTTCTCACTAAGAAGAATCAAATTGTCGATTGTCCGGATGCCAAAGCCTTAGCGGCCACACACCTCGGCCAAGAAAAACCAAGGACAATGGCAGCCCTAACAAGCCTTATGACCCGTTTTTGTGCGGGCGAAGATAGCTGGCTAGCCCGTAAAGGCACCAGCGACCCAAGCACATCCGAAATAAGGGATGGCAATGGGAAGCCACTGCATAATAAAAGCAAACGCCAAAACAAGGAAGAGAGCTCGGATAATACAATGGTTAATGCCGGATTCCGGGGCTCTCGACCTAATCAGCAAAATAAGCCATCCAAAGGCAGTAAAGAGGGACCGTCCGGTCTGAACAGAGTCCTGGACAGACTATGCCAAGTTCATGGCACCCCTGACAAACCTGCGAACGACACGCATAGAGAGTGCTGGGCCTTCAAACAGGCCGGCAAATTAAATGCCGAACACAAGGGAAGGGAAACACCAAGTGAAGATGAGGATGAACCTCGCCAGCCGAACACTGCGGGGCAGAAGAAATTCCCGCCAAAAGTAAAAACAGTGAACATGATCCACCTAACTCGTACATCCATGAGAAGGCATGACTGCACGCATAGAGACGCACGCGATATAGAGCCAATCGTACCTACACATAACTACTGAATGTCTTATCCAATCACCTTCGACCGCTTGGACGGCCGAACTAGTATTCGGCGCGAAGGATCTGAGGCCTTGGTGCTTGACCCAATAATCGACGGATACCATCTCACTCACGTCCTCATGGACGACGGCAGCAGTCTCAATCTAATATATGAGGACACTGTCCGCAGGATGGGGATAGACCCATCCAGAATTAGTCAAAGCAACACCACCTTTGAAGGGGTGATACCAGGCGTTGAAGCCTACTACCAGGGTTCCGTCATACTGGAGGTAACATTCGGCTCTCTAGGCAACTCTAGAAGTGAAGAACTACTCTTCATCATCGCACCCTTCCAAAGTGACTATCACGCATTGCTTGGAAGAATGGCCTTCGCCCGCTTCAATGCATTGCCGCACTATGGCTACCTTACACTCAAGATTCCCGGTCCACGTGGCATCATCACCGTTAGCGGAATAATAGACCGCTCTTCACGCGTAGGGGAACACGCGACGGCCCTAGCGGCCGGACTATAAGCGGCCTCCAATACCAAAAAAACATGACTGGTCGTTAAGACCACAGACTCGGTTAGACGAGTCCGGTAGCCTAGATAAAATCGACCAGGGCACCATATAATCCCATAGCGGATACCAGGGGCTATAAACACTTAATAAAACCACACACTTGGCTCAACTTTATTGGCAGGCCAACGTCTTACACTTTTACTATCCATCGCATGCTTACGTTGTACTCTCCTATGAGTTTTCTTTTTCACAGACAATGTTCGCGCCATACCCTTCCAGGATACAGCACAACGGAGACAAAGGCGTAGACGTGCAGCAGGGCCCCATTCAACAGGTTTCTTTTTAGATTAAGCCCCTGTGTAAACCTTTTCTAGTGCCTCTTGTTGCTTAACCATCCCATGGGTTCCATACCGACAGAGGATACTGCCGTTTTGGCATTTCGCCATGACAGATTAATTCACGTACCTGGAAACACAGGGTTTATAATGAATGGGCATTCTTGAGCCCATTGTCTGTTATAAAGTCCGAATACCTTTAGGAGTGTTCGGCATCACGAGTTTGGCCTTATATGCATCAGCTCCGAATCATGTCTTTGGTCAAATGTTGGGTTAGCCCGGCTCCTGGGTTTGCCACCTTATGTTCCGTTATTATCGGCTCAGGTGGCCAAAGGAGAACTACTGCGATTGTGCCCTGGTTATTCCAGATGAGCTCCTCAGTAGAGAAAGCCGAAAACTGACTGTCATGATACAGCGACAGACTGATCAACCACTGAAGACTCACCGGAATCTTTAGGATTCCTCCGCATTAACGAAGTGCCATTTCCCGGCCATGTACACACGCGCCCGTATTCGGATGCACGCGAAGGTACCAGGGGCTACATAGTAGCCCCAACATTAGAATCCCGTGGCTAAGCGAAAGTGTTAAAGCTATATAGTCCGGTTACCTAGTTCGACGTGCGATCACCTCCTTAATGGACCAAGATGTTGGATCAAGTGTGATTAAGCATATTTTTCGCGAACACCCCTGTATTGTATGCGTGGGGGCTGAAACCAACGACTGCTAATTTTGGATTTTGTATATATATATATATATATATATATATATATATAATGGCCGCACAGGGGACACAATCATATTTTCAGCAGACAGTATAAATATAGCCTTATAATAAAAATAAACATTGTTTTTACAATGATTCGATTCATCACTCGAACAAGACATTCTTCGAGCACTGCACCTCTATTAGGCGGGCACCCTCTATGACCCGCGCCAAGTAGTGCTCGGCCGGATATTGGCCCCCTACCGGATCCTGGGCCGCTATAATGGTGGCATCCATATCCAACCAATAGGCTTTAACGCGGGCAAGAGCCATCCGTGCACCCTCTATACACGCCGACCTCCTCATGGCATCGATCCGAGGCACGGCCCCAAGGAGTTGTTGCACCAAGCCAAAGTAATTGTCCGGCTTAGGCCCATTCGGCCAAAGATGGTCTATTACAGACCGCATTGCAAGCCCGGACAGCCTATGAACCTCCGCTACAGTAGCCATCTTGTCACTTAACGGCAGCGGGCGAGTGGGAGCATTGAATTGCGACCAGAAAAGCTTTTCCACTTCCTTATCACCTTGATCTTTGAAGAACTCGGCAGCGTCAGCCGTACTCTTCGCCAAATCCGCATATGCGTCCGCAGGACTTCAGCGTCCATCCAGGGGAGCGTACTTCGGATTGAAAAACTTCGTTCGCAACAAATAGGAGCACCCATCCGCGATTTTACCGGCCTGTTGAAGCTCCTCCCGCGCACCCCTGAGCTCGGTCTGTATTTCCTTGGTGACATTAAGTGCCTTGTTCAGGTCGGCTGAATTATCATCATGCTCCTTTTTAAGGAGCTCATACCGGTCAGCGGCATTTTTTAACTCAACAGCCATTTCGGCTATCCTTTCCTCGCTTCGGCGATGAGCAGCTTGTTCGACCCTCAATTCCTCGGCCTCCTTTAGGGCAGCCGCATTGCTCACCCGAGCTTGTTCCTTGGCTTGAGCAAGTTCCTCCCTCAGGGCCTCCACGACAGCAACACCATTTGCAGTCCAAACATATTACATTAATATCATGCCACCATTATATTTTCCTATACAAAGGAAGGCAGTGCACATACCTTGTGATTGGTCCAGCCGCTCATTCACCATTGTGATATCGGCATCAATCGATCCAATCTGCCTCGTTAGTTCGGCAACTTCAACGGACTGGTCGGCGGCCAGACCCATAATTACCTACACGTATTTACAAAGCAATCATTGGTTTATGATCCCCCGTTTGCCGCCTAGGGCGGGCAACCAGAGTCTCAGGGGCTACTATCTATATGGAGCACACCTAGCGTGTGCCTCTCAGCCACAAAATGGTGTATTCTTCACTACATACCTCAAAGCCTCTAAGTAGGCTTGTAAATGCTTCATTCAAACCGCTTGTAGCGGATGAAATCTTCTTGAGCACCGCGATCATTAACGAGCGGTGCTCCTCCGAGAGCGCAACTCGCTCCAGTAAGCCTGTCAGTACGTCCGTCCGGACATTGAACTGTGCCGGACTCTTTCCATCGCTCCTCGTGGGAGCCAAACGCTCCGGGCTCAGGGTAGCTGACACATTGGCTTCCGGCTTCGGCAGATCCGGACTCCTCGGTGACAACACCTTGGTGTCGCCCGCTTCATGAGCCGGAGAGGTAGGTGTGGTCTTGCTCTCCATCATCTCCGGAGGAAGATCCCCCGAAGACGAACACTGTTGAGAAGAGCTGCTAGCCGGACTGCAAAAGGCGAATCCTGGTTACTAATCTAGGAGAAGCAGAGTACCTTCGAATTAACGGTTGACTTACAGCTCAGTGGAGGGCTGGCCCGTTGGCGGGCATAATGCAGTGAGGATGCCCGTCGCGGGCGAGCCCCTTGGTGATACCTTCTTCTCTTGCTTGGGCATCTCCGTCTCCAAGTCTTCGGAGGTGGCCCTCTTCTTCCCGCGCGGGGAGGAGGCCTTAGCCTCCCCTCCCCGACTATCCTCCTTGGGGGAGGTAACAATTCCCTCGGTTCGGATACATAGCGTGTGAAGTTCAGTTCCTTCGTTCTTCCCCATGTATTTTCCCGAGGGCATTCTACTGAGTACCCGGTCGAGTATCTTGGCCATGGTAGGACCAGGTGAACCTTCAGGAAGCGGCGCCGGACACCTGATCCTCTCCGCCTTGCTGAGCCATTCCTGGCCACGGTTGATTTTCAGAATTAACAATTATGACAAATTCAAAACAAGGTGTCCGGTATCAAGGCTACTTACTTGGGTATCTAGGCGATTGCAGCTTAGGCCCGCATCCTCGGTGGTGTCCGGACACTCTACTTTCTGTCCAAAGAGTAATTTGCACATCCCTTCGAGCTTCAAGCCGAAGAAGTGCTTGACAGTTCGCGGACCCTCCGGATTGAACTCCCACATCCGGAGAGGCCGGCGTTGGCACGACAACATCCGTCGGAATAACATCACTTGCATTATGCTGACGAGGTTAATGTCCCTCTCAAAGAGCTCCCGAATGCAATTCTGCAGTACTGGTACATCACCAGCGGGCCCCCAATTCCGTCCTACGTCGGTCCAAGACGTTAGTTGTGACGGAGGGCCCGAGCGGAACTCGGGAGTAGCCACCCACATTGTGCCTCTGGGGTCCGTGACATAGAACCACCTCCGTTGCCATACATCAGATACTTCTGGAAAAGAACCCTCTGGCCATGGGGCATCGGTGTTCCTGCTTATTATGGCACCTCCGCACTCCACATGTCGCCCCTGGATCATCTTTGACGTCACATTGAAGGTCTTGAGCCATAAGCCGAAGTGTGGGGTGATGTGGAGAAAAACCTCGCACACGATAATGAACGACGAGATATGGAGGATAGCGTCTGGAGCCAGATCATGAAAATCCAACCCATAGTAGAACATGAGCCCCCTCACAAAGGGATCGAGGGTGAAGCCCAAGCTGCGGAGGAAGTGAGGGACAAACAAGATGCATTCATTGGGCTCCGGTGTGGGGATGACCTGCCCTGGAGCAGGAAGCCTGTGCTGGATGTCGGCGGTCAGGTATCCGACCTCCCTGAGTTTCTCAATGTCTTCCTTTTGAATCGAGGAGGCCACCCACCAGCCTTGAGGGTCAGATCCGGACATATTGGAGGATCTGGGGTGTTGGAGCTTAGGTTTCGGGTGTTAGAACTCGAGGTGCGAGAAGGCCCGAGGAAGGTGGAAGAGAGGCACATGCCTCGACCCCTTTATAAAGAAGGTGAATATCAAGAGTCCTCGGTGTGACCGTTTGAGGCTTATCTAAAAACACACGAAGTTATACCAACGGCCGTCGTGGGGTCACGCACGCCCATATTAATGGAAAATCCCGTAATAAGAGGAACACGATCTCTGCCTCGACGAGACGTGCCAATAAAACCACCTCATAACATGAGTCGAGGTGGGGTAAGAAATGCCGGTTCGCGTTGGGCCAGGCCACGATGCAAGGGCACGACGCACGAAGATTGTCAGCGGATCAGATTTATGCTATGTGAAGATCATCTTGCAGATCCGGACACAGTCTACGTGTTTGATAACCACTTTGGAGTATTCGGAGAAGGAAGCCGCCTTGCAGTGCCGAAGACAATACTGCGCGCCGGACTCATCGTCATTGAAGCCTGGTTCAGGGGCTACTGAGGGAGTCCTGGATTAGGGGGTATCCGGACAGCCGGACGGTGTACAACGTCCAGACTGTTAAAGCATGAAGATACAAGACTCAAGACTTCGGCCCGTGTCCGGATGGGACTCTCCTTTGCGTGGAAGACAAGCTTGGCGATCTGGATATTATATTTACTTCCTTATAACCGACTCCATGTAAACCCTAGCTGAGGGAGTCCTGGATTAGGGGGTGTACGGATGGCCGGACTATAGCCTTTGTCCAGACTCCTGGACTATCAAGATACAAGATTGAAGACTTCGTCCCGTGTCCGGATGGGACTTTCCTTGGCGTGGAAGGCAAGCTTGGCGATACTGACATGTAGATATCCTACCATTGTAACCGACTCTGTGTAACCCTAACCCTCTTCAGTGCCTATATAAACCGGAGGGTTTTAGTCCGTAGGACGAAGAACAATCATACCATAGGCTAGCTTATAGGGTTTAGCCTCTCTGATCTCGTGGTAGATCTACTCTTGTACTACCCATATCATCAATATTAATCAAGCAGGAGTAGGGTTTTACCTACATTGAGAGGCCCGAACCTAGATAAAAACATCGTGTCCCTTGTCTCCTGTTACCATCCACCTAGACGCATAGTTCGGGACCCCCTACCCGAGATCCGCCGGTTTTGACACCGACATTGGTGCTTTCATTGAGAGTTCCTCTGTGTCGTCATCTTTAGGCCCGATGGCTCCTCCGATCATCAACAATGATGCGGTCCAGGGTGAGACTTTTCTCCCCGGACAGATCTTCGTATTCGGTGGCTTTGCACTGCGGGCCAATTCGCTTGGCCATCTGGAGCAGATTGAAAGCTACGCCCCTGGCCATCAGGTCAGGTTTGGAAGTTTGAACTACACGGCCGACGTCCGCAGAGACTTGATCTTCGATGGGTTTGAGCCACAGCCAAGCACGCTGCACTGTCATGATGGGCATGATCTAGCTCGGAGCCGACTGCGCCGATCGAGGACGGGTGGCTGGACACCGCCTCGGGGGCTGCAATCTCTATGGTGATTGAGCCGTACACCAACCTGTCCTTTGCGAAGCTCGTGACTCGAAGGCGCCGGACTCCTCTCCGGACTCCGAACCTTCCGCGCCCCTGCCAATCGAATTCGATTGGGTGCCGATCATGGAGTTCACCGCCACGGACATCTTTCAGCACATGTCGTTCGGTGACATCCTGAATTCACTAAAGTCTCTGTCTTTATCAGGAGAGCCCTGGTCAGACTATGGTCAGGAAGGTTGGGATGCGGACGACGAAGAAATTCAAAGCCCGCCCACCAGCCACTTCGTAGCCACGGTCGATGATTTAACCGACATGCTCGACTTCGACTCCAAAGACATCGACGGTATGGACGACGATGCAGGAGACGACCAAGAACCAGTGCCTACAGGGCACTGGAAGGGCACCTCGTCATATGACATATACATGGTGGACATCCCAAAAGATGGGAATGGCGATGGAACAACGGAGGATGACCACTCCAAGAAACAGCCTAAGCGCCAGCGTCAGCGGCGCCGCTCTAAATCCCGCCACAGCAAAAACGGCGATTCCGGCACGGGAGACTATAATACCCCGGACAGTTCCGAAGACAACCCCCTCCAGCAGGATTCAGTGCAGGAGGATGGAGAAGCCAACCCTCATGAGAGAGTGGCAGACAGAGAGGTAGAGGACAATAATTACATGCCTCCCTCCGAAGACGAGGCAAGCCTCGATGACGACAAATTTGTCGTGCCTGAGGATCCCGTCGAACAAGAGCGTTTCAAACGCAGGCTTATGGCCACGGCCAGCAGCCTCAAGAAAAAGCAGCAACAGCTTAGAGCTGACCAAGACTTGCTAGCTGACAGATGGACTAAAGTCCTTGCGGCCGAAGAGTAGGAACTCGAACGCCCTCCAAGAGCTACCCAAAACGCAGGCTGCTACCCTAATTAGAGGAGGAAGCACCTAAACCTACATCACCAGCGCATGATACGACCGACCGGCCACCTCGTGGACGCGACAGAGAGGCCTCTCGGCCCTCCACTCAAGCCGCACCCCGGCACTGCTCAAAAAGTACCAAGGCACGGGGAAATGCGCAAGACCTGTGAGATATATTGGAGGACAAGGCAAGGCAAACAAGATCGATCTACGGATCGCGTGGGCGCCTCACTACACGTGATGATAACCGTCATGCCGGATACAGCAAATCCGGCCGAGCCGAACACAGCAGACAAAGCTCATTTGAGCTACGTCGTGATATAGCCCAGTATAGGGGTGCCGCACACCCACTATGCTTCACAGATGAAGTAATGGATCATCAAATCCCCGAGGGTTTCAAACCCGTAAACATCAAATCGTACGATGGCACAACAGATCCTGCGGTATGGATCGAGGACTACCTCCTTCATATCCACATGGCCCCGAGGTGATGCTCTACACGCCATCAAATACCTCCCACTCAAGCTTAAAGGACCAGCTCGGCATTGGCTTAACAGCTTGCCAGCGGAGTCAATTGGTTGTTGGGAAGACCTGGAAGCCGAATTCCTCGACAACTTCCAGGGCACCTATGTGCGACCACCAAACGCCGATGACCTAAGCCACATAATTCAGTAGCCATAGGAATCGGCCAGACAATTTTGGACACGGTTCCTAACCAAGAAAAATCAAATCGTCGACTGTCCGGATGCAGAGGCCCTTGCAGCCTTCAAACATAACATCCGTGACGAGTGGCTTGCCCGGCACCTAGGACAGGAAAAGCCGAAATCCATGGCAGCCCTCACAACACTCATGACCTGCTTTTGCGCGGGAGAGGACAGCTGGCTAGCTCGTAGTAACAACATGACCAAGAGCCCTGGTAATTCGGATACCAAGGACAGCAACGGCAGGTCGCGTCACAACAAGCACAAGCGCCGCATTAACGACAATAATGCTGAGGATATGGCAGTCAATGCCGGATTCAGAGGCTCTAAACCCGGTCAGCGGAAAAAGCCATTCAAAAGGAATAATCCAGGCCCGTCCAATTTGGTCCGAATACTCGATAGCTCGTGCCAGATACACGACACCCCCGAAAAACCAGCCAACAACACCAACAGGGATTGTTGGGTGTTCAAGCAGGCAGGCAAGTTAAATGCCGAAAACAATGACAAGGGGCTGCATAGCGATGACGAGGAGGAGCCCCGGCCACCGAACAATAGAGGACAGAAGGGCTTCCCCCCACAAGTGCGGACGGTGAACATGATATACGCAACCCACATACCCAAAAGGGAGCGGAAGCGTGCACTAAGGGACGTATATGCGATGGAGCAAGTCGCCCCAAAGTTCAATCCGTGATCCTCCTGCCCGATCACTTTTGATTGAAGGGACCACCCCACTAGCATCCGCCATGGCGGATTCACCGCATTGGTTCTAGACCCAATCATTGACGGATTTCACCTCACCAGAGTCCTGATGGACGGCGGCAGCAGCCTGAACCTGCTTTATCAGGATACAGTGTGCAAAATGTGCATAGACCCCTCAAGGATTACACCCACAAAAACGACCTTTAAAGGCGTCATACCAGGTGTAGAGGCCAACTGTACAAGCTCAGTTACACTTGAAGTGGTCTTAGGATCCCCGGATAACTTCCGAAGTGAGGAATTAATCTTCGACATAGTCCCGTTCTGCAGCGGCTATCATGCACTGCTCGGACAAACCGCATTTGCAAAGTTCAATGCAGTGCCGCACTATGCATACCTCAAGCTCAAGATGTCAGGCCCTCGAGGAGTCATTACGATCAACGGAAACACTGGACGCTCTCTCCAAATGGAGGAGCATACGGCGGCCCTCGCAGTGGAAGTAAAAAGCAGCCTCTCAAGGCAATTCTCGAGTCCGGCTATTCAACGTCCGGACACCGTCAACCGCCCCCGGAGTAACCTACAACAAGACCGCCTGGCACGTTCCGAGCATGCGTAGCAATGCGGCCCCAACCCCAGCCCTTGCAAAATTGCGAAACCAATACTACTCGTACATAATTATGCTCTGGAAATACCATGGGCATAGGGGGAGGGGTACGACCACGGCAGGCCCAGAATGCGGCTCAACCGCACAAGGGGCTCCCGATTGTGTCTTTTATTTTCTTACTTTTAGGACTCCGTTCTCAAGAAGCCCTATCCGGCAGTAGAATCGCTGAACACACGATGCAACAGCCAGGGAAGCAGAATATAACGAAAAGTATACTTGTTTCACATATCATCCCGCAGCTCGCCCTGGAGGGGGACATGTCAAATAGTCCCGTCCATTGCTTATCGCCCTATTTGTATCGTTCTGCTTTTACCGCAGCCTTTTTGAATAAACAATACATAGCTTTTGCATATTATTGCATTCCTTTTTTTATCTATATATGTTCACTTATGACATGTTGCATCCGTACCCTTTGGTACGGCCAAATACACCAAGGGCTTAAGTACCCCCAAATATGGTGTGATAAGTCTGAACACTTTCACAAGTGCGGCACCCTGAACTTATAGCATTATATGCATTGGCTCCGAATCATGTCTTGGGTCAATAGTTGGGTTTGCCCGGCTCCCATGTTTTGGTACCTTACTTTCCGTTATATCGGCTAAGGTAGCGCTGGGAGAACCACTGCGATTGTGCCCCGGTTGAGCTGGGTTAAGCACCTCAGTGGAGAAAGCTTAAACCGACCGTCATGATAGGGCGAGAGCCGGTCACTGTTCGAGAGGTTTTTCGAGTCCCTAAAGACTTATGCCGCTTAGAGCGAGGAGTCGGCTTTGTCCGGCCCAGGCGTGGATAGCGCCCCGAACTCGGTCTTCCGAATACTAGGGGCTTCGCCAAAATTTAAAATTATAGAATTCTATGGCTAAGTGAGAGTGTTCAAGCATTATAGTCCGGTTGCCTCGTTCATTGCGTTGAGCGCCTCCCTCGAAGGACCCAAGAATGGGAAAAAGAGCGCTCAAGTTTATCCCGAACACCCCAGCACTCGTGGCATGGGGGCAAAAGCCGACGACTCGCCATCTCTCAAATTTAATAAACGGCCGCACAGAAGGTAATATTTTAAATTCATAAGCGTTGCTTAGAGCATATGAACAAGTTTTCAGCGTACAGGATAAGAAATGCGATTTTACTCAAAAATTACATCTTTGGAGCATTCACCCTCTATAAGACGGGCACCCTTCAGGACGCCCTCATAATACATGTCGGGCTTGCGACACTCCTTGCCCGGCGGTGGTCTGTCCATCACAAGCTTCTTAGCATCCATCTTGCCCCAGTGCACTTTAGCACGGGCAAGGGCCCTACGGGCACCTTCGATGCAGACGGAGCGCTTGACGACTTCAATCCATGGACAGGCGTCCACCAGCCGCCTCACCAGCCCGAAGTAGCTCCCAGGCATGGCTTCCTTAGGCCAGAGCCAAACTATGAGGCCCTTCATGGCCTGTTCGGCCACCTTATGGAGCTCGACCAGCTACTTCAGCTAGTCGCTTAAGGGCACCGGTTGGCCGGCCACAGCATACTGAGACCAGAACACCTTCTCCGTCGAGCTCCACTCCTTGGCTCGGTAGAACGCGGCAGCATCGGACACACTGCGGGGCAGATCTGCGAATGCTCCTAGAGAGCTCTGGATTCGGGTAAGTAACAAGTAATTCACTTTCACGTCCCTGCTTTGCATAAAGAATGCCTTACCCGCCGCTATCTTCTTCATCGCTTCAATTTCCTGGACGGCATTTTGGGCTTCGGCCTTAGCGGCTTTGGCGCTCTCAAGGGCCGAGGTGAGCTCGGACTCTCGAGTCTTTGAGTCACGCTCCAAACTCTCGTGTTTTTCCACGGGAGCCTGGAGCTCTTGCCGCACCTCCGCCACCCGCGCCTCCTGCTTCTCTCGCTCGGTGCGCTCCGCGGCCGCATTGCTTTCGGCCTTGGACACCGCTTCCTTCAGGGTCGCCACCTTGTTCGTGGCCCCTGCAATACTCTCGTTATTCCTGTCATTTTTTGCAACCACATCTTTTATATACTTCCATAAGGTATTACTGACCTTCCTTGTCCTCGAGCTGCTTTTTGGCAAGGCTGAGCTCGTTCTCGGATCGCTCGAGGCTCTACTTCAATGCATTGACCTCCGCAGTCAGTGCGGCAGAGGTCAGCAGCGCAACCTGCATTCCCCATATTGACATACTTATGTTAGACTCCTACGTACATCTTTTTAGATCCTCAGTTCGGCTTTTCTTTCCGAACACCAAACTGAGCATCAGGGGCTACTGTCTATGCTGTAATATTTTTAACATATCTTAAATACATACCTCAAAGCCTGTTAGAAGGCTGGCACAGGCTTCAGTCAGCCCGCTCTTGGCGGACTGAACTTTCTGGATCACCACACTCATAACAGTGCGGTGCTCCTCGTCGATGGAGGCGCCGTTAAGCGCCTCCAGCAAATTATCCGGTGCCTCCGGTTGGCTGAAGGTCACCGGAGTCGCAGTCTTGCCCTTCTTACGAAGGGGCCGCCTGCCGGACTCCGGAATCACTGAAGGATCCGGTGCAGAGTCCGGCCCAGGGCCGGACTTAGAGCCCTTTGGGGTTTTATCCCCCTTGCGCTTGGAGTCCGGGAGGTTGCCTTGGGGCGCCTCCTTGACCACCTCCTCCTGGCTGGGCCCCTTTTGGGACCCCACCCGGCGTCATCCGCAGTGCGAGGAGAGGAGGCATCTGGAAGTGAGGTGCTATTCACGTCCGATGAATCCAGGGAGCCGCTCGTTGAAGCGTCGAGCCCGTCCTTGGCCGGGCTGCATGGTTATATTCGGCGTTAGGAGATTCTGTACGACAAACGAAACTCCATGATTTATTCTGGTATTCGGACACTTACGATGTCGCCGGGGGCTTAGCCCTCGGTGGCCACTCCTCTTCACCATCGTCGGCGTTGGTGGAGTAGTCCGGAGGAAGGGTCCTTCCCTTCTTGGACCCTCCGGCCTCCCCAGTTGGGGCGGTCTTCCTTTTCTTCTCTCCCCCCACTGGGGGAGAGGCTTCTTTTTCTTCCTCCTCGTCTTCGCGGGAGGAGTCCGCCTCGGAGTCACCGGACGATGAGTCTGATACCACCTGGCGCCGGGAACTCTTTCGAGTTCCCGTGGCCTTCTTCTTGGCCTTCTTCTCCGGCACCACGTGATGTGCCAGAACCAGTAGCCCCATCAATCGAGCGTCCGCTGGGTCTTCTAGCAAGGGAGCCGGACAGTCAACCTGCCCGGACGTCTTCTGCCAATCCTGTCAAAGGCAAGGGAGTTTAGATCCCGCATAGAGTCAAACTATGGAAAACAAGAGTCCCGTAAAGGGTAAAGTAGCTTACCTCGCTGGCTTGACGCTGCGAGCTGAATCCGCGATCTTCGGTAGCGGATGCGGGAGCCTCGGCGCCCTTGAACAGCGCCTTCCAGGCATCTTCGTACGTAGTGTCGAAGAGCCTGCTCAAGGTTTGGTGCTATGCCGGATCAAACTCCCACAAGCTGAAGGCCCGTTGTTGGCACGGGAGGATCCGGCGAATGAGCATGACCTGGACTACATTGACAAGCTTGAGCTTCTGGTTCACCAGGTTTTGGACGCAGGTTTGGAGTCCGGTCAGCTCTTCTGAATTACCCCACGTCAGGCCCGTATCCTTCCAGGAGGTGAGCCATGTAGGGAAGCCAGATCGGAATTCGGGGGCCGCCACCCATTTAGGGTCACGCGGCTCGGTGATGTAGAACCACCCCAATTGCCACCCCTTTATGGTCTCCACGAAGTAGCCCTCGAGCCATAGGACGTTGGCCATTTTGCCCACCATGGCACCTCCCCACTCCGCTTGGTGGCCGCCCACTACCTTCTGCTTGACATTGAAGGTCTTTAGCCATAAGCCGAAGTGGGGCTGGATGCAGAGGAAGGCCTCGCACACAACGATGAACACCGAGATGTTGAGGATGAAATTCGGGGCCAGATCGTGGAAATCCAAGCCGTAGTAGAACATGAGCCCTTGGACAAATGGGTGAAGTGGAAAACCTAGTCTGCGGAGGAAGTGGGTGAGGAACACCACCCTCTCATGGGGCCTGGGGGTGGGGATAAGCTGCCCCTTGCCGGGGAGCCGATGCACGATGTCGCTGGACAACTATCCGGCCTTCCGCAGCTTTTTGATGTGCCCCTCCATGACGGAGGAGACCATCCACTTGCCTCCCGCTCTGGACATGGTCGGGGAAGGTTGAGGCGAGATGTGCGGACTTGGGCGCTGAAGCTCGAGTGCACGAAAATGGATGAGCAAAGGAGGAAGAAGGCGTAGGTAAAAAGGTGGATCCTTATCCCCTTATATGAACGGACGATGCTATGCGTCCCCACCAGCCTGGTAAAACTAGCTTATCTCCCAAGCGTCGTAATCAATGGCGTGGTTGGGTTACCCACACCCATATTGATGAGAATCCCGGAATAAGGGGACACGATCTCTGCTTTGACAAGACGTGCCAAGGAAACCGCCTCGCTAAACACGCTTAGGTGGGACAGTAAAAACGATTCGAATAAAGGCTTGACCGTGGTGTGATGTAACGCCACGGAATACGTCAGCAGGTTGAATTTGTGCAAATATTATTCTCTCTATGGTGGTATGTGGAACTTATTTTGTAGAGCCGGACACTATCCTTGTGTTCAAAATCTTCTATGAAGTATTCGGAGGAGGAACCCGCCTTGCAATGTCGAAGACAATATGCGCGCCGGACTCGTCGTCGTTGAAGCCTGGTTCAGGGGCTACTGAGGGAGTCCTGGATTAGGGTGTGTCCGGATGGCCAGACTATAGCCTTTGGCGGACTCCTGGACTATGAAGATACAAGATTGAAGACTTCGTCCCGTGTCCGGATGGTACTTTCCTTGGCGTGGAAGGCAAGCTTGGTGATACGTATATGTAGATCTCCTACCATTGTAACGGACTCTGTGTAAACCTAACCCTCTTTGGTGCCTATGTAAACCGGAGGGTTTTAGTCCATAGGATGAAGAACAATCATATAGGCTAGCTTCTAGGGTTTAGCCTCTCTGATCTCGTGGTAGATCTACTCTTGTACTACCCATATCATCAATATTAATCAAGCAGGAGTAGGTTTTACCTCCATCGAGAGGGCCCGAACCTGGGTAAAAACATCGTGTCCCTTGTCTCCTGTTACCATCCACCTAGACGCACAGTTCGGGACCCCCTACCCGAGTTCCACCGGTTTTGACACCGACACTAGCCCTCTCCGGTGTCTATATAAGCCGGAGACGTTGGTCCTTAGAAGGCCGATCACAATTACAATCATACCATCATAGGCCAGCTTCTAGGGTTTAGCCTCTACGATCTCGTGGTAGATCTACTCTTGTACTACCCATATCTTCAATATTAATTAAGCAGGAAGTAGGGTTTTACGTCCATCGAGAGGGCCCGAACCTGGGTAAACATCTGTGTCCCTTGCTTCCTGTTACCATCAGCCTTGACGCACAGATCGGGACCCCATGCCCGAGATCCGCCGGTTTTGCCCCCGACGCTCCCTCCTCGTCATGGAGAGCGCCGGGATGATGAAGATGGCCACCGGTGAGGGATCCCCCCTCCGGCAGGGTGCCGGAACGGACTCCCGAGAGGTTTTTGGTGGCTACAGAGGCTTGTGGTGGCAGAACTCCCGATCTATCTTCGTTATCAATGTTTTTAGGGTACGTAGGCTTATATAGGCGAAAGAAGTCGGTCGGGGGAGCCTCAAGGGGCCCAGGAGAGGGTAGGGCGTGCCCAGGGGGGTGGGCACGCCCTCCTGTCTCGTGGCTTCCTCGATGCTCCCTTTACTTCAACTCCAAGTCTCCTGGGTCATAATCTTCCCAAAAATCATGCTGCTGAAGGTTTCATTCCGTTTGGACTCCGTTTGATATTCCTTTTCTTCGAAATACTGAAACAAGCAATAAAACAACAATATGGGTTGGGCCTCCGGTTAATAGGTTAGTCCCAAAAGTAATATAAAAGTGTATAATAAAGCCCGTAATCATTCAAAACAGATAATAAGATAGCATGAATTCTTCACAAATTATAGATACGTTGGAGAGTATCAGCATCCCCAAGCTTAATTCCTGCTCGTCCTCGAGTAGGTAAATGATAAAAGAAAGAATTTATGAAGTGTGAATGCTAGAAGGTGCACAAGTTTGATCAATGTTAATTTCAATCACCTTTTCTAGCATGATTATAAGTTATAATAGTAGTTATCTCATAAAACTTCTCACGAACAAGTAACAAGCAATTCACATGTTAAAGCATAGACTATAAACTTTCTTGAAAACTAGCAAACTTCATTCTAGTCATCAAACAATTGCAATTCATCTTATTTTCAGGAATAGCAAACTCCACATACTCAACTATCATATAGTCTTCTACAATTGCTAACACTCACGCAATACTAATGGTTATGGAGTTTCAATCAGACACTGAGAAAGATAGGGGCTTATAGTGTTGCCTCCCAACGTATTCACCTTTGGGTGATGTCAACAATAATAGTTCATGCTAACTTACATCCAATTGGATATATATATATCAGGATCTTTCCAACACAAGGTGCTTGCCAAAGGATAAAATGAAAAAAAAGAAAGGTGAAGATCACCTTGACTCTTGCATAAAGTAAAAGACATAAAGTAAAAGATAGGCCCTTCACAGAGGGAAGCAGAGGTTGTCATGCTCTTTTAGGGTTGGATGCACAAAATCTTAATGCGAAAGAACATCACTTTATATTGCCACTTGTATATGGACCTTTATTGTGCAGTCTGTCACTTTTATTGCTTCCATAACAAGATCGTATAAAGCTATTTTCTTCACACCAAAAGATCATACATATTTAGAGAGCAATTTTTATTTCTTGCACCGATGACAACTTACTTGAAGGATCTTACTCAATCCATAGGTAGGTATGGTGGACTCTCATGGCAAAACTGGGTTTAAGGATATTTGGAAGCACAAGTAGTATCTCTACTTGGTGCAAGGAATTTGGCTAGCAAGAGGGGGAAAGGCAAGCTCAACATGTTTGAATGATCCATAACAATATACTTTAACTGAGATGTGCGAAAACCTAACCCATTATGTTGTCTTGCTTGTCCAACATCAACTCTTTAGCATGTCATACTTAATGAGTGCTCCAAATTATAAAAGATGTCTTAGGATATGTATTTATATGTGAAATCTCTCTTCCTTCAATATTCTTCCATGAATTGTTCAAATGACCAATACAATGCTTGCTAACCTTCAATAAATTTACAACCTCTACTTCCTAGATGTGAAGTCATTACTCCCCATGGGATAAGCAAATGAGACATATATAATTTCATATTTATGACAATCAAATCATTCAACAATTTACTCATAGGATATAAGTGAAGCACACGAGTAAATGACAAACTACTCCAAAAGGATATAAGTGAAGATCAATGAGTAGCTAAATAATTATGTAACTATGTGAAGATTCTCTCTCATTAAAGAATTTCAGATCTTGGTATTCTATTCAAACAGCAAGCAAAACAAAATAAAATGACATTGCAAGGATAGCACAACTCATGTGAAGAAGCAAAAACTTAGGCTCAACCGATACTAACCGATAGTTGTTGAAGAAGAAAGGTGGGATCCCTACCGGGGCATCCTCAAGCTTAGATGCTTGAGACTTCTTGAAATATTATCTTGGGGTGCCTTGGGCATACCCAAGCTTGAAATTTTGTGTCTCCTTAATTCCTCTCATATCATGGTTTCTCTATTTCTCAGAAGCTTCATCCACATAAAACTCAACAAGAACTCGTGAGATAGGTTAGTTTAAACCAATGCAAAACCTTATCATTTTCTACTGTAACAAATCACTGAAATTATTATTCAACATTGAATACTAAATGCCTCTGCATATTTAATACTCCTATCCTCAAATAGAATCATTAAACAAGCAAACATAAGCAAACATAAGCAAACAATGCAAACATAACAGCAATCTATCAAAACAGTACAGTCTGTAAAGAATGCAAGATTCATAATACTTACCTAACTCCAAAAATTATGAAATAAAATTCCCAATGTAGTAAATTTATCAGAGCTTATTATGCAGAAGGTTTCAACATTATATCATTCTTTGACTTTTCTAGTGATTTTTTTCAACAGCGGTAAACTTTCTGTTTTCAAACAGCAACATGTATACTAGCAAAATAAGCATGGCAAAGGCTATCCTTGACATTTTTATTGAAACTAAATATGCAAAAGATTAATCTAAATAACAGCAAGAAAAAACTAACAAAAGAAAATGACGCTCCAAGCAAAACACATATCATGTGGTGAATAAAAATATAGCTGCAAGTAAAGTTACCGATGAACGAAAACGAAAGAGGGTATGCCTTCCGGGGCATCCCCAAGCTTAGGCTCTTGGTTGTCCTTGAATATTACCTTGGGGTGCCTTGGGAATCCCCAAGCTTAGGCTCTTGCCACTCCTTATTCCATAGTCCATCGAATCTTTACCAATAACTTGAAAACTCCACAACACAAAACTCAACAGAAAACTCGTAAGCTCCGTTAGTATAAGAAAATAAAACCATCACTTATGTGCTGTAATGAACTCATTCTAAATTCATATTGGTGTAATATCTACTGTAATCCAACTTATCTATGGTTCATACCCTGCGATACTACTCATAGATTCATCAAAATAAGCAAACAACACATAGAAAACAGAATCTGTCAAAAACAGAACAGTCTGTAGTAATCTGTATAAAACGTATACTTCTGGAACTAAAAAAATCCTACAAAATTAGGAAGTCCTAAGAAATTTGTTTACCAATCCATATAAAAAAGAATCAGATCCTAAGTACATTTCTGTGAATTATCAAAACTAATTTACTAGGTGAAAATGTTTCTGATTTTCAGCAGGATCAACACAGCTATCACCGTAAGCTATCCTAAAGGTCCTACTTGGCACTTTATTGAAACAAAAGTTATAAAACATGATTAATACAGTGGCATAGTCATGTGGACACACAAAAACAGTAAGGGTAAATATTGGATTGTCTCCTAACAAGCGCTTTTCTTTAATGCCTTTCTAGCTAGGCATGATGATGGCAATGATGCTCACATAAAAGATAAGAATTGAAACATAACGGGAGCATCATGAAGCATAAGACTAGAACATTTAAGTCTAACCCACTTCCTATGCATAGGGATTTTGTGAGCAAACAACTTATGGCAACAATAATCAACTATCATAGGAAGGCAAAACAAGCATAAGTTCAAGATTTTAAGCAAATAGAGAGGAAACTTGACATTATTGCAATTCCTACAAGCATATATTCCTCCCTCATAATAAATTTCAGTA
This sequence comes from Triticum timopheevii, assembly GCA_963921465.1. Lineage (NCBI taxonomy): Eukaryota > Viridiplantae > Streptophyta > Magnoliopsida > Poales > Poaceae > Triticum > Triticum timopheevii. The sequence continues at coordinate 238,145,480 of OY997266.1, read as the reverse complement.
GCATCATGAATGAATTCAACAATATAACCAGCACCTAAAGCATTCTTTTCATGATCTACAAGCATAGAAAATTTACTACTCTCCACATAAGCAAAATTCTTCTCATGAATACTAGTGGGAGCAAAGTCAACAAAATAATTATCATTTGAGGCATAATCCAATTAAAAACTGAAATCATGATGAGAAGTTTCATGGTTATCATTATTATTAATAGCATACAAGTCATCACAATAATCATCATAGATAGCAACTTTGTTCTCATAATCAATTGGAACCTCTTCCAAAATAGTGGAATCAGCACTAAATAAATTGACACTCTTCCAAATCCACTTTCATGTTCATCACAATAAGATTCAACATCCTCCAAAATAGTGGGATCACTACTTCCTAAAGTTGATTCTCTTCCAAACCCACTTTCATCTATATAGTCATCATAAATAGGAGGCATGCTTTCATCATCACAACTTTGCATATCAAAACTTGGGGGACAAAAAATATCATATTCATCAAACATAGCTTCCCCAAGCTTGTGGCTTTGCATATCATTAGCATCATGGGTATTCAAAGAATTCATCTAACAACATTGCAATCATGCTCATCATACAAAGATCTAGTACCAAACATTCTAATGCATTCTTCCTCTAGCACTTGAGCACAATTTTCCTTTTCATCATACTCACGAAAGATATTAAAAAGATGAAGCGTATGAGACAAACTTAACTCCATTTTTTTGTAGTTTTCTTTTATAAACTAAACTAGAGATAAAACAAGAAACTAAAAGATTCAATTGCAAGATCTAAAGATATACCTTCAAGCACTCACCTCCCCGACAACGGCGCCAGAAAAGAGCTTGATGTCTACTACACAACCTTCTTCTTGTAGACGTTGTTGGGCCTGCAAGTGCACAGGTTTGTAGGACACTAGTAAATTTCCCTCAAGTGGATTACCTAAGGTTTATCAATCCGTGGGAGGCATAGGATGAAGATGGTCTCTCTCAAACAACCCTGCAACCAAACAACAAAGAGTCTCTTGTGTCCCCAACACACCCAATACAATGGTAAATTGTATAGGTGCACTAGTTTAGCAAAGAGATGGTGATACAAGTGCAATATGGATGGTAGATAAAGGTATTTGTAATCTGAAAATATAAAAACAGCAAGGTAACTAATGATAAAAGTGAGCGTAAATGGTATTGCAATGGTAGGAAACAAGGCATAGGGTTCATACTTTCACTAGTGCAAGTTCTCTCAACAATAATAACATAGATAGATCATATAACAATCCCTCAACATGCAACAAAGAGTCACTCCAAAGCCACTAATAGCAGAGAACAAACGAAGAGATTATGGTAGGGTACGAAACCACCTCAAAGTTATTCTTTTTCATCAATCTATTCAAGAGTTCGTACAAGAATAACACCTTAAGACACAAATCAACCAAAACCCTAATGTCACCTAGATACTCCATTGTCACCTCAAGTATCCGTGGGCATGATTATACGATATGCATCACACAATCTCAGATTCATCTATTCAACCAACACAAAAGTACTTCAAAGAGTACCCCAAAGTTTCTACCGGAGAGTCAAGACGAAAACGTGTGCCAACCCCTATGCATAGGTTCATGGGCGGAACCCGCAAGTTGGTCAGCAAAACATACATCAAGTGGCACGTGATATCCCATTGTCACCACAGATAAACATGGAAAGACATACATTAGGTGTTCTCAAATCATTAAAGACTCAATCCGATAAGATAACTTCAAGAGGAAAACTCAATTCATCACAAGAGAGTAGAGGGGGAAGAAAGATCATAAGATCCAACTATAATAGCAAAGCTCGCGATACATCAAGATCGTGCCATAGGGAGAACATGAGAGAGAGAGAGATCAAACACATAGCTACTGGTACATACCCTCAACCTCGAGGGTGAACTACTCCCTCCTCGTCATGGAGAGCGCCGGGAAGATGAAGATGGCCACCGGTGAGGGATCCCCCCACCGTCAGGGTGCCGGAACGGACTCCCGAGAGGTTTTTCATGGCTACAGAGGCTTGCGGCGGCGGAACTCCCGATCTATCTTTGTTATCAATGTTTTTAGGGTACGTAGGCTTATATAGGCGAAAGAAGTCGGTCGGGGGAGCCTCGAGGGGCCCACGAGAGGGTAGGGCATACCTAGGGGGTGGGCGCGCCCCCTGTCTCGTGGCTTCCTCGATGCTCCCTTTACTTCAACTACAAGTCTCCTGGGTCACAATCTTCCCAAAAATCACGCTGTCGAAGGTTTCATTCTGTTTGGACTCCGTTTGATATTCCTTTTCTTTGAAATACTGAAACAGGCAATAAAATAGCAATATGGGCTGGGCCTCCAGTTAATAGGTTAGTCCCAAAAGTAATATTAAAGTGTATAATAAAGCCCGTAATCATTCAAAACAGATAATAAAATAGCATGAATGCTTCATAAATTATAGATACGTTGGAGACGTATCAGTCAGTTGTCTAAATTTTTATTCTGGGCCAATCGATTCCCAATGGGAAGTAACACCCCTCGAGGCGGCAGAGCTCCTAGGCTGCCGGTTGGCTGGTGTCTAATGTAAGGGTGCGGGGCCGCAAGTTCGCCGCGGAAGTAGCGCTTAGATGGCTATCTTAGAGTTGCGTGGGTTGAAGGTACTGCCGCCGCCATATCTAGATGACGGGGAGTCTTTATGGATTGGCCCGGGGGCGGCGCAACCACGATAGTGCGGTGGGGCGGGGAGCGGGGTTTTGGCCGGGGCCACGGACGGCGGAGGCAGGCTGCTCTGCCATTGGTCGCTGGCTCTTCGGGGAAGATTCCGAACAGTGTCAGTCGGGAGGCACAAGACGGCCATCAAGCCATCCGGCGTAGATCGGACAGTACCAAAATAAAATAAAATCATGTGACCCCAATTTAGTCTTCTGTCAACAGACATGTTACCACTCTCGTACTGTGCTGTTGATCTCTTAGTGTATTTCTTCCGGTCAAAGAGATACGTCATTCTTAACATTATGCGTTATCTGCATCTTCAGCCACACCGTCTCCCGACTCACCGCAGCTGCTCCAACAAGGGAATCATACACCAGAAGGGAGCTATAGTCCCCACTCAACAGTTCCCTGCATCGAATGCGCGTACCCGACATGGACAGCCACAACAACTGCAGGGCCATCGACAATTCAGCACATGATGCTCACTCCTATGGATGCATGGCGGCCAGATAGGTTGTACCCTCATCTTACTTGTGTGCAACATTTATGGCTTTGTTATTCATCTAAGCATGGAAAATAGATTATCACATTTCACTGTATATTCATGCTGATCTCTTACGGGTTTTGTTCAGGAGTTAACGTTGTTCCATAGTTCAGCTAAGATACTTGTTCTTTAGGTAACGTTGTTCCATAGTTATCATCCATCAGCCAATGCTATCCCACAGGCTGGTGATTATAGTAGTATACCACTTCTAGTATTACCTATGTTGTTCTTTAATACTTTTGTGTGCCATCTAGTTAATCTCAAGTACAAACGATACATATTCTATAGCTTTCATCTGTGCTCTCCCGTTAGTTTTTGAGACCTGTTGCTGCTAGTTACCCTAGTCCTACTATTTATGTCGTCTCCTACAGGCACTCATTACATAAATCTAACTACTAGTTTTCTTCCATGCATGTCAGATATAATTGCACACACTCATATATCCACAAGAACCTCACGGAGCAATGTAAAGGCCAATAAACTTGATGTCAATGATACGCAATATGATGGAACATGTAAAGGCAGTTCTTAAGAAGACTTGCTGAAAGATGATGAATCCTCTTCACCCCACAAGGTCCTTGCTCTAACTTGGCCTGTGATATGGGTACAACATGCATATAATGTCCTGGAGTGTATCTACTCTGTTGCAATGCCATGTGCTTAGCATGCTGATCATGCATGTCAATATGTCATGCCTTCCTGTTTTTCAGTACCTATTCCATTCATGATAACATGTTTTCAAATTCAAGTACTGTCATTCTACTCTATCGCAATGCCATCTGCTTAATTTCTACATCATGCTTCTAAATATCTTATGCATTGTTAATCATCAATATGTACTTCATCTGTCTACCATACCCTATTTTTTTAAATTGAAGTGCTGTTCTAGTGCTCTGTTGCAATGCCATCTTAGTTTCCCAATCATACACATGTATGTTGCCTTAGGTTTTTCTGTACGTATTCCGCTAGCATACAGTTTTACATTCAACTATTGTTTTTTTACTGTGTTGTCATGTCGTATCACTCGCTCTTACACCATACTCCCTTCGTCCGGATTACATGTTGCCGAAATGGATAAAAAGGATGTATCTAGAACTGAAATACGCCTAGACCCATCCATTTTTTCCAGATGGAATGAATACATGTCAATATGTCATGCCTTTCTATTCTTCAGTACCTATTCCATCTCTCTGTTGTAGCATGTTTTATAATAAAAGCACCATTCTTCTATACAAGCCATGGAAGGGGAAGACGACTATGTTAGAATCTGAAGGGCTACAAACAAGGGCTTCGCAAAAGATCCAAATGCCAGGACATAATAAACCAACTCCAATTTTTATAGATACTGCTCCAACACAGAGAAACCCAACTCCTACTGATAATAAGCAGATTCTAGTGGACAAAGAACTAGTCCGCTCCAGTCCAGCAAAAATATGCAACTCCATTCTAAGATGCGTGTGCGTATCCTTGCATCAGGAAATTTTATAGCATTCTGATCATATTTTCTACATGTTTCTTACCCATCTCTCTTTTAGAAAGTAAGGTCGAATGATTGAAGACTTCCTTCATTGGGATTGTATTCGAGGAAAATATCTTGTGGGAATTCTCTGTGCTCCAATGATGATGTAAGTACCTGTTGTATATCACTATATTTTTACATCAGCATGCATTTTGTTAATCGGCGTGAATCCAACCTTTATCTGATCTAAAATTAGTTGTAGCAAAATGTTAAAGGCACCAATGTTGATTTTTGTAAAGAAAACTGCCTGGTAGTTTTGCATACTCAGCTGCATGAGTGTACTATCTCATATCATGCACATTACTGAATTGTAGTGCTGCTCTGGTTGCCCATTCATTCACTGTCTAAATGTTGCTTTCATATTACCTTACCTGGTTGATGATAGCTGTGCCACATTGTGTTAATTTGGTGTAAGCTAGTTGCCCAAACGTTCGTTGCATCAATGTTGCTTTCCTATTATCTGACTTGGACAATGATAGCAATTCTAGTGTGTTAATTTGGTGCAGGCTGGTGAAGATAAGAAGAGAAACTCTGAAAATAGCAAGGCAACCCCATTGTTTATTTCCAATAAATCTAGGCCAGGTAATATGCTAATAACTCATGATTAATCTGTTTTTGGTTCCCCTCCTAATTTATGTTAAGATGCAGTGGTTGAGACACTCTCCGCTATCAATAATACAAGCCTGCCAAAATCGCCATATGAATCTGTTCAGTATCCTCTGTCTCGAATGCAACGGAAAAAATGTATGTTTGTGGACCAATTAATGGTTGAAGCAATGATGGAAATGGTGGAGGAATCATAGGTGCAGAGTCGTGCGACACAACAACTGATCAATGTTTTCAGAGATAGTGTAGCAAAGCAGCAAGAACTTGCCCACATGCTTCTGGGCGTCATCCGTGCTGAGGTTGCCGATTGTGACGTTGTAGATTGTCGGTGTCAAAATAGGCGGATCTTGGGTTGGGGGTCCCGAACTGTGCGTCTAGGCGGATGGTAACAGGAGACAAGGGACACAATATTTTTACCCAGGTTTGGGCCCTCTCGATGGAGGTAAAACCCTACTCCTGCTTGATTAATATTGATGATATGGGTAGTACAAGAGTGGATCTACCACGAGATAAGAGAGGCTAAACCCTATAAGCTAGCCTATGGTATGATTGTTGTTCGTCCTACGGACTAAAACCATCCGGTTTATATAGGCACCAAAGAGGGTTAGGGTTACACAGAGTTGGTTACAATGGTAGGAGATCTACATATCCGTATTGCCAAGCTTGCCTTCCACGCCAAGGAAAGTCCCATCCGGACACGGGACGAAGTCTTCAATCTTGTATCTTCATAGTCCAGGAGTCCGGCCAAAGGCTATAGTCCGGCCATCCGGAAACCCCCTAATCCAGGACTCCCTCAGTAGCCCCTGAACCAGGCTTCAATGTCGAATACTCGAAAACCTGAGTCCGGCGTGCATGTTGTCTTCGACATTGCAAGGCGGGTTCCTCCTCCGAATACTTCACAGAAGATTTTGAACACAAGGATAGTGTCCGGCTCTGCAAAATAAGTTCCACATACCACCGTATAGAGAATAATATTTACACAAATTCAATCTGTTGACGTATCCCGCCGCGTGACATCACACCACAGCCAAGCCTTTATTCGAATCATTTTTACTGTCACACCTCAGCGCGTTTAGCGAGGCGGTTTCCTTGGCACATCTTTGTCAAAGCAGAGATCGTGTCCCCTTATTCCGGGATTCTCATCAATACGGGCGTCGGTAACCCAACCGTGCCATTGATTACAGCGCTTGGGAGATAAGAGAGTTTTACCATGCTGGTGGAGACGCATAGCTTCGTCCGTCCATATAAGGGGATAAGGATCCACCTTTTTACCTACGCCTTCTTCCTCCTTTGAACATCCATTTCTGCGCACTCGAGCTCCAGCGCCCAAGTCCGCACATCTCGCCTTAACCTTCCCAGTCATGTCCGGAGTGGGAGGCAAGTGGATGGCCTCCTCCGTAACGGAGGGGCACATTAAAAGGCTGCGGAATGCCGGATACTTGTCCAGCGACATCGCGCATTGGCTCCCCGACAAGGGGCAGCTTATCCCCACCCCCAGGCCCCATGAAAGAGTGGTGTTCCTCACCCACTTCCTCCGCAGACTAGGTTTTCCACTTCACCCATTTGTCCGGGGGCTCATGTTCTACTACGGCCTGGATTTCCACGATCTGGCCCCGAATTTCATCCTCAACATCTCGGCGTTCATCGTCATGTGCGAGGCCTTCCTCTGTATCCAGCCCCACTTCGGCTTATGGCTGAAGACCTTCAATGTCAAGCCGAAGGTAGTGGGCGGCCGCCAAGCGGAGTGCGGAGGTGCCATGGTGGGCAAGATGGCCAACATCCTGTGGCTCGAGGGATCCTTCGTGGAGACCATAAATGGGTGGCAATCGGGGTGGTCCTACATCACCGAGCCGCGTGACCCTCAATGGGTGGCGGCCCCCGAATTCCGATCTGGCTTCCCTACATGGCTCACCTCCTGCACGGAGACGGGCCTGACGTGGGGTAATTCAGAAGAGCTGACCGGACTCCAAACCTGCGTCCAAAACCTGGTGAACAAGAAGCTTAAGCTCGTCAACGTAGTCCAGGTCATGCTCATCCGCCAGATCCTCCCGTGCCAACAACGGGCTTTCAACTTGTGGGAGTTTGATCCGGCACAACACCAAACCTTTAGCAGGTTCTTCGACACTACATACGAAGATGCCTGGAAGGTGCTGTTCAAGGGCGCCGAGGCTCCCGCATCCGCTACCAAAGATCGCGGATTCAGCTCGCAGCATCAAGCCAGCGAGGTAAGCTATTTTACCCTTTATAGGACACTTGTTTTTCATAGTTTGACTCTATGCGGGATCTAAACTCCCTTACCTTTGACAAGCCTGGCAAAATACGTCCGGGCAGGTTAACTGTCCGGCTCCCTTGCCAGAAAACCCAGCGGACGCCCGATTAACGGGGCTGCTGGTTCCGGCGCCTCACGTGGTGCCGAAGAAGAAGGCCATGGGAACTCGAAGGAGTTCCCGGCGCCAGGTGTTGTCGGACTCATCATCCGATGACTTCGAGGCGGACTCCTCCCGCGAAGACAAGGAGGAGGAAAAAGAGGCCTCTCCCCCAGCAGGGGGAGAGAAGAAAAGGAAGGCCGCCCCAACTGGGGAGGCCGGAGGGTCCAAGAAGGGAAGGACCCTTCCTCCGGACGATTCCACCAACACCAACGACGGCGAAGAGGAGTGGCCACTGAGGGTTAAGCCCCTGGCGAAATCGTAAGTGTCCGGATACCAGAATAACTCATGGCGTTTCATTTGTCACACAGTATCTCCTAACGCCGAATATAACCCTGCAGCCCGCCCAAGGACGAGGTCGACGCTTCAACGAGCGGCTCCCTGGCTTCGTCGGACGTGAATAGCACCTCACTTTTGGCTGCCTCCTCTACTCGCGCTGCGGATGACGCCGAGGTGGGGTCCCAAAAGGGGCCCAGCCAGGAGGAGGTGGTCCAGGAGGCACCGCAATGCAACCTCCCGGACTCCAAGCGGAAGGGGGATAAAACCTCAAAGGGCTCTAAGTCCGGCCCTGGGCCGGACTCCGCAGCGGAACCTTCAGTGGTTCTGGAGTCCGGCAGGCGGCCCCTTTGTAAGAAGGACGAGACTGCGACACCGGTGACCTCCGTCCAACCAGAGGCACCGGATAACTTGCTGGAGGCGCTTAACAGCGCATCCATCAATGAGGAGCACCACACTGTTATGAGTGTGGTGATCCAGAAAGTTCAGTCCGCCAAGAGCGGGCTGACTGAAGCCTGTGCCAGCCTTCTAACAGGCTTTGAGGTATGTATTTAAGATATGTAAAAATATTACCGCATAGATAGTAGCCGCTGATGCTCAGTTTGGTGTTCAAAAGAAAAGCCGAACTGAGTCTAACATAAGTATGTCAATATGGGAAATGCAGGTTGCGCTGCTGACCTCTGCCGCACTGACTGCGAAGGTCAATGCATTGAAGCAGAGCCTCGAGCTGTCCGAGAACGAGCTCGGCCTTGCCAAAAAGCAGCTCGAGGACAAGTAAGGTAAGCAATACCTTATGGAAGTATATAAAAGATGTGGTTGCAAAAAATGACAGGAATAACATGAGTATTGCAGGGGCCATGAACGAGGTGGCGACACTGAAGGAAGCGGTGTCCAAGGCCGAAAGCAATGCGGCCGTGGAGCGTACCGAGCGAGAGAAACAGGAGGCGCAGGCGGCGGAGGTGCGGCAAGAGCTCCAGGCTCTCGTGGAAAAACACAAGACTTTGGAGCGTGACTTAAAGACTCGAGAGTCCGAGATCGCCTCGGCCCTTGAGAGCACCAAAGACGCTAAGGCCGAAGCCTAAAAAGCCCTCCACGAAATTCAGGCATTGAAGAAGATAGCGGCGGGTAAGGCATTCTTTATGCAAAGCAAGCACGTGAAAGTGAATTATCTGTTACTTACCCGAATCCGGAGCTCTCCTGGAGCATTCGCAGGTCTGCCCCGCAGTGTGTCCGATGCTGCCGCGTTCTACCGAGCCGAGGAGGGGAGCTCGACAGAGAAGGTGTTCTGGTCTCAGTATGCTGAGGCCGGACATCCCGTGCCCTTGAGCGACCAGCTGAAGCAGCTGGTCGAGCTCCATAAGGTGGCCGAACAGGCCATGAAGGGCCTCATAGTTTGGTTGTGGCCTAAGGAAGCCATGCCTGGGAGCTACTTCAGGCTGGTGAGGCGGCTGGTGGATGCCTGTCCATGGATTGAAGTCGTCAAGCGCTCCGTCTGCATCGAAGGTGCCCGTGGGGCCCTTGCCCGTGCTAAAGTGCATTGGGGCAAGATGGATGCTGAGAAGCTTGTGACGGACAAGCCACTGCCGGGCAGGGAGTATCGCAAGCCCGAGATGTACTATGAGGGTGTCCTGAAGGGTGCCCGCCTTATAGCGAGTGAATGCTCCAAAGATGTAATTTTCAAGTAAACTCGCATTTGTTATCATGTACGCTGAAAACTTGTTCATATGCGCTAAGCAATGCTTGTGAATTTAAAATATTACCTTCTGTGCGGCCGTTTATTAACTTTGAGAGATGGTGAGTCGTCGGCTTCTGCCCCCATGCCACGAGTGCTGGGGTGTTCGGGATAAAGTTGAGCGCTCTTTTTCCCATTCTTGGGTCCTCCGAGGGAGGCGCTCAACGCAAAGAACGAGGCAACCGGACTATAATGCTTGAACACTCTCACTTAGCCATAGAATTCTATAATTTTAAATTTCGGCGAAGCCCCTAGTATGCGGAAGACCGAGTTCGGGGCGCTATCCACGCCTCGGCCGGACAAAGCCGACTCCTCGCTCTAAGTGGCATAAGTCTTTAAGGACTCGAAAACCTCTCGAACAGCGACCGGCTCTCGCCCTATCATGACAGTCAGTTTTAGCCTTCTCCACTAAGGTGCTTAACCCAGCTCAACTGGGGCACAATCATAGTGGTTCTCCCAGCGCTACCTTAGCCGATATAATGGAAAGTAAGGTACCAAAACATGGGAGCCGGGCAAACCAAACTATTGACCCAAGACATGATTTGGAGCCGATGATATAATGCTATAAGTTCGAGGTGCCGCACATGTGAAAGTGTTCAGACTTATCACACCATATTTTGGGGTACTTAAGCCCCTGGTGCCGTACCAAAGTGTACGGGTGCAACATGTCATAAGTGAACATATATAAAAATAGGAATGCAATAATAGGCAGAAGCTATGTATGGTTTTTTCAAAAAGGTTGTGGTAAAAGCAAAACGATACAAATAGTTCGATAAGCAATGGACGGGACTATGTGACATGTCCCCCTCCAGGGGCGAGCTGTGGGATGATATGTGAAACAAGTATACTGCTCGTTATAGAGACCACCTGGACACTCGACGTAGCTTTCTGCTTCCCTGGCTGTTGCATCGTGTGTTTCGGCGATTCTACTGTCGGATAGGGCTTCTTGAGAATGGAGTCCTAAAAGTAAGAAAAAAAAGGAATGACACAATCGGGAGCCCCTGGTGCGGTTGAGCCGCATTCTGGGCCAGCCGTGGTCGTGCCGCTCCCCCTATGCCCATGGTATTTCCAGAGCGTAATTATGTACGTGTAGTACTGGTTTCGCAATTTCGCGAGGGCTGGGGTTGGGTCGCATTGCTACGCGTGCTCGAAATGTGCTAGGCGGTCTTGTTGTAGGTTACTCCGGGCGCGCTTGACGGTGTCCAGACGTTTGATAGCCGGACTCGAGAGTTGCCTTGAGAGGATGCTTTGTACTTCCGTCGCGAGGGCCGCCGTATGCTCCTCCATTCGGAGAGAGCGTTCGGTGTTTCCGTTGACCGTAATGACTCCTCGAGGGCCTGGCATCTTGAGCTTGAGGTATGCATAGTGCGGCACCGCATTGAACCTCGAGCAGTGCATGATAGCCATCCATCAGGACTTTTGTGAGGTGAAATCCATCAACGATTGTGTCTAGAACCAATGCGGTGAATCTGCCATGGCGGATGCTAGTGGGGTGGTCCCTTCGATCAAAAGTGATTGGGCAGGAGGACCACGAATTGACCTTTGGGGCGACTGGCTCCATCGCATATACGTCCCTTAGTGCACGCTTCCGCTCCCTTTTGGGTATGTGCGCTGCGTATATCATGTTCACTGTCCACACTTGTAGGGGGAAGCCCTTCTGTCCTCTATTGTTCGGCGGCCGGGGCTCCTCCTCGTCGTCGCTATGCATCCCCTTGTCATTGCTTTCGGCATTTAACTTGCGTGCCTGCTTGAACACCCAACAATCCCTGTTGGTGTGGTTGGCTGGTTTTTCGGGGGTGCCGTGTATCTAGCACGAGCGATCGAGTATTCGGTCCAAATTGGACGGGCCCGGAGTATTTCTTTTGAATGGCTTTTTCCGCTGACCGGGGTTTGAGCCTCTCAATCCGGCATTGACTATCGTATCTTCAGCATTATCGCCATTAATGCGGCGCTTATGCTTGTTGCGACGCGACCTGCCGTTGTCCTTGGTATCCGAATTACCAGGGCTCTTGGTCATGTTGTTACTACGAGCTAGCCAGCTGTCCTATCCCGTGCAATAGCGGGTCATGAGTGTTGTGAGGGCTGCCATGGATTTCGGCTTTTCCTGTCCTAGGTGCCAGGCAAGCCACTCGTCTTGGATGTTATGTTTGAAGGCTGCAAGGGCCTCTGCATCCGGACAGTCAACGATTTGATTTTTCTTGGTTAGGAACCGTGTCCAGAATTGTCTGGCCGATTCCTCTGGCTGCTGAATTATGTGGCTTAGGTCATCGACGTCTGGTGGTTGCACATAAGTGCCCTGGAAATTGTCGAGGAATGCGGCTTCCAGGTCTTCACAACTACCAATTGACTCTACTGGCAAGCTGTTAAGCCAATGCCGACCTGGTCTTTTAAGCTTGAGCGGGAGGTATATGATGGCGTGTAGATCATCACCGCGGGCCATGTGGATATGAAGGAGGTAGTCCTCGATCCATACCGCAGGATCTGTTGTGCCATCGTATGATTCAGTGATTACGGGTTTGAAACCCTCAGGGATTTGATGATCCATCACTTCGTCTGTGAAGCATAGTGGGTGTGCGGCACCCCTGTACTGGGCTATATCACGACGTAGCTCAAATGAGCTTTGTCTGCTGTGTTCGGCTCGGCCGGATTTGCTATATCCGGCATGACGGTTATCGTCACGTGTAGCGAGGCGCCCATGCTACCCGTAGATCGATCTTGTTTGCCTTGCCTTGTCCTCCAATATATCTCGCAGGTCTGGCGCATTTCCCCATGACTTGTTACTTTTTGAACGGCGCCGGGGTGCGGCTTGAGTGGAGGGCCGAGAGGCCTCTCTGTTGCGGCCACGAGGTGGCCGGTCGGCCGTATAATGCGCTGGTGATGTAGGTTTAGGTGCTTCCTCCTCTAATCGGGGTAGCAGCCTGCGTTTTGGGTAGCTCTTGGAGGGGCGTTCGAGTTCATACTCTTCGGCCGCAAGGACTTCAGTCCATCTATCAGCTAGCAAGTCTTGGTCAGCTCTAAGATGTTGCTGCTTTTCTTTAGGCTGCTTGCTGTCGTGGGAAACGAACACCTATGGGGCAGGGCCCCTTTTCGGTCCGGCAGGGAGCGGAGGGCGCACGAAGAACGGATTGAGGCGGAGCACGCGAGCGATTTTACCCAGCTTCGGAGCTCTCCGGAGAGATAATACTCCTACTGCTGCTTTGTGGTTGTATTATGCTCTTGCTCGAGAGCGTGGGAGTGTTCTAGTTTCGAATGAGTCGAACCCCTGCTACGTTGCGCATGGGCCTCCTTTTATAGGCACAAAGGGGTCACCGACAGGTGGCAACGCAGGCAAGGGTACAAATGTAAAAAGGGTGGTTGGTACAACTGCCTCTACAGTGCACCTTACCTAACTCTGATGGCAGGGGACAAGAGCATTTAATTCCCGTCCGCGTCGCCCAACAGTGCAGAAAAGCGACCGTTAGGGGCACCACGATTCGCCACGATGGCCTTCTCGTCATCTCCACTTGCCACCTCGCACCGCTTGGCTGCACAGCTTCCCGCCACGTGCGTCTGGAATGGTCTCAGGGCGACACGTCGAAGGGTGCGCTGGAGCGTGGGCACAGAGTGGTGGCTTCGCCGCGGCAAGGTCGCGCCCAAAAGCTTGTCGCTCGTCGGGTCTTGCCGGGACGTGCGGCGTGTCGCGGCAAGACCCGACGAGCGACAAGAGCCCCCCGGGCCTGGGCCACACACGGTGCCGAGCGCTGTTGGGCCAGGCCGAAAACAGGGCACGGGCACATGCAGCCTGGGTCCACACCAAATCTAACTCCGTATCCACCGCGCCCTCTCGTAACAGCACGCGTCAAACGCGGCGTCGTGGGAGAGATCGTGGGTGATTCTTTAATCGAAAAAGGCGTAACGTTCGCCTCCTCCTCTTTATAAGCAGGGGAAATAGGGGCCGTTCCCCCACCTTCGCCACTTGCGGTTCCTTCCTCAAAAATCTCCGCCGCTCCCCTCCGCTTTCCGGCCAAAAGAGAGTAGCGCTCCGCCCCCCGTCGCCGCCGTCGCCGCCAACGCCCTCGCTCTCCCCCGCCGCCTCCGCCATGGCTCCGAAGACCGGGAAGGGTGCGAAGTCGGCCGAGGCGCTGCGGCTTGAGGCGCTGCAGAAGGAGCGGGCACTCTTCCCCCCTGAGCTCTCCGCGAAGGAGTTGAGGGAATGGTTCTACCTCTTCTGGTCGACGGAGACGCGGGCGCATCCGCGCACGCAGGTACTCTCCGCCGAAGCTTCTACTTCGAAACGATGTCTAAAAGGATACCCTTTCTTCCCACTGTTCTTCTATTGTAGGCTCTGCCCGCCCTTTTCCGATTTCTTCTGTGATATCATGAATACCTACGGGTTTCATCTCCCTGACTTCACCCCCAACGCCATTCTGACCATGGCGGTTTTCGCATATCTCTGCGAGAACTTCGTCAGAATCCACCCAAACATTGCCCTTTTTCGCCACTACTTCATACCCCGGGCCGAGAAAGGAGAGCCCTTAGCTGGCGGGATCGCCTGGATCTCGAGAGTCGACATGAAGGAGGTCTATCTGGAGGGGGAGCTCCGTAGCAAATGGGAGGAGTGGAGAGCGGATTGGTGCTGGATTGTTGATGAGAACCCGCAACCATTCACCAACTTGCGCCAAACCCGAGTAGTGCGAGGCGGCGATTGGAGCGCTCTGGCGGCGGACGATGCCAGACTGAAGATCGCCACCACCCGGATCTTGCGGATCAGGCTTGCCGGGCTTACTTTAGGGGCTGTTGGCGCGCACTTTCTTCGCCGCCGCATCGCCCCTCCGCAGGAGAGGGGGAGACCCGCCTGGCTGTTCGGGGGTCCGGCGGATATCATGAGGCTGCGCTCGGGCCTCAATTTTAATTTCACTATTTTGGAGTTGGATGGGACGCTCAAGGAACTGTTCAAGCACGACCCTAACCATCCTGAGTGGTTCAGGCTGCCGCAGGGCGTCGTCCCATTGTGCAACAACTCCCAGCTCAATCGCATCCGCGCAATGATGCCGGAGTGCGACTCGCATGGGATTATCTCAACCTGGCAGGAGCCCACCGACGACGTCGTGCAGCTATTCTTCGACGACTTGGTGGAGGTGGCGATCCGCGCAGACGAGCAGAGGAGCCTCACCCGCGACACCACCGACGACGAGATGCGGCGCATCGCCACCAGGGCGGAGGAGGCGGCGGCGGCCGCTGCCGCGGGCGAGTTCGGGTTTACTATGGAGGAGGCAGAGGCAGCTGAGGCGGCAAGCCTTGCTGAGCGGGAGGAGCTTGTCGGGGAGGTCGTTGGCGAGGGAGAGCCCAAAGCCGAATTGAGCGAGCCCGCCGAGGGCGCAAGTGCCCAGCGGTCTTCAAGCAACTTGCCGCAAGCGGAGCCCCCAGCGCAGCCCCCAGCTCAACCAAGAAGGCGCCTCCGCAGGACCGGAGACATAGTAGAGCGGCAGACGGGCCAACAGCCGCAGCACCGCGGGACACGCTCCACCGCGACAAGCATCGTTGCCGCGGGAGCATCTCACGCCGCACCGGCAACTGGAGCAGGGTCTTCTCGGGCCACTGCTTCTGATCCCACCGCAGCTCCCGCCAAGCGTCCAAGGGAGCCTACTCCTCCGCCTCGTCGCGCTGAAAGAGTAACAGACTTCGACCTCTCTGCGCTCAGCTCTAACGAGGAGGAAGAAGAGGAGGAGGAGTAAGACTTTCTTTCTGTTGTACTTATATTTCTTCGATTCTTGCTGTTTCTTGTCTTATATCTAATTTGCTTTCTTCTGAACCCTGTTCCTTTCCAGGACTCTGGCCCAGAGAGCGGCGAAGAGGGCCAAGGTCCCCGTGGTTGTCATCGAGGACGATCCTGCTGTGACAGTAGAGGATGCCTCCGAGACCACCTTGTCGGACCCGGCAACCTCTCCCCGAAGCAGCCCCCAGCGTAAGTTCATAATTTTACTTCCCGCTGTCAGGCGCGCATGGGTGTTCTTTCCTTGTTGATATCTTGATTGTTGGTTTGCTTTTGTAGGAGCAGAACAGGTTCACCAGGAACAAGCAGAGGTCGCCCCTGAGGTGCTATCTGCTTCCACTACGCCGCCAAGGGATGACTCACCGGCAAGGGAGCGCTCTCCGGCAAGGGACGGGACCCGTGATCCCCCGGTGGTGGAGCCCATGATTACAGAGCCCAGCACAGGTAATCCTTCTTGTCAGAGAACTTCCCTTGGTTCTTCTTCTTCTGATCTTCTTTTTTGGATATTTGCTTGACTTTTTCTCCCCTTTCCTATCTTCAGATCCTCCCTCCATGGAGCCAATGGAGACCGAGGCCACCGACGAGGAGAACGTGCGCGGCAATACTGACGATGCCGCTGCTACTAAAGAAGAGGCCGGCGCTGATGATCCCGCCGGCGAAGAGGCCGCCAAGGCTACTGGCGCAGGAACTGGCGAGGGGTCCGGCGATTGTACTGATGACCCGGGGGCCGCAGGAGCGCAAGGCGCTACGCCGACCGCCGATCTCTCCGCCGCTGACGCAGCGCCAGGCTCCGAAGAGCCCCAGCCCGGCACCTACTTGAAGGCCGGCGACGGTGTCTTCATCAAGCTCCAGGGCGCCAGTCGAGGGAGAGGCTTTTGACGGAGAAGTGCTCGCCTCCGCTGGGCTGACAGTGGTTGACGTGCCAAGCAGCAGCAGCGGCGAGTCTGAGGAGGAGCAGCTGCTCCGGAAGTTGGCGTCACTCTACCGCGCCCGACAAGCAAAACTGGAGTCCCGGGAAGCTCTTGTCGCGCAGGCGGGAGTGGACATTGAGAAGCATGCGGAGGAGCTCCGGAGCCGCAACCAAGAGGCCCTCCGGTCTATTGCAAAGGAAAGGGCGCAGCTTGTCGAGGCGCGGAAGGCCTTCCTCCTCGAGAAGGCATAAGCCGAAGAGCAGCAGCAGCTTGCCGCCGAGGAGATGTCCACGCGAGAAGGCGAGCTGACGCAGCGGAAGGTCAACTTGGACAGCTATGAGGAGAAGCTTGCCGCGTGCGAGGAAACACTTGGCGGGGCCCTCAAGGAAGCGAAAGATGCTGCTGCAGCTGCCGAGGCCGCCAAGAAGGAGCTGGAGGTGAAGGTGGCGGAGCTAGAAGCCACCCTCAAGGCAAAGAATGAAGAGCTTGCCGCGCTCCAGCGCGAGCGCAAGAAGGATGCCCTTGCCCATGGTGAGCTGCAGGGTCGTCTCTCTGAGAAGGGCAGGGAGCTGAACGCCGCCAAGGACGCCAATGCCGATCTCGAGCTGAAGCTGGTTACGCTAACTGAGACGCTGGACGGCGCCAAGAAGCGGGAGGAGGACCTGAAGCAGGAGCTCAAGGCCAATGAGGCGCTGCTGACGAGGGCCGCCGAGACCCAGAACACCTTCAGGGATACCGTGGAGCTCTGGGCGGAGGGCCTCGTCAACATTGCCGCAGTTATTGACGGGGAGTTGACGCAGCTGGAACTGGAGGGCTTCGGGTACTCCTCCGACGAGAACCTCCAGCCCAGCACCAAGCTCACTCTGTTCTTCAAGGGCGTGGCGACGGCTCTCCAGTAACTCCGAGAAAGGATCCCAAGGCAGCTGGCCGACGAGTCGCGCGCAATCTGCGCCAGAGTCCTGGAGAAGGTGTTGGTGAAGGTGCTCTTCCGCAATCCGGGCCTCAACCTCACCAACGTCCTGAAGAAGCTGCCGGCGGGTGCTGATCTTGCAGAGCTCAAAGCCCTTGTCGCACCCATTGTGGACAAGGTGAATGAAGCCAGGAGGGTTGATGGTGGCCGCATAGATTAGGCCGCCCATTTTCTCCTTTTTCTTGCCGCTGTCAGATACGTCACGGGAACAATCTATTAGAGCGCGGCAAGTCATTTTTGTAATATAACTTTTATCTTGGGCAGTATTTGCTATGTTATTTCCTTTACTTGATTCCTTTCTTTGTATGTTTTTACCCTACGCTTTTAGGGAACTTGCCGGCGCAGGCACCCTTGCCGCGAGCGCTGTGTGCGGAACATCAGCAGCCTGCCGGCGGTGCTGCTTCCGGCAAGAAACCTTGTCGCAACTAGTCGTAGCACACTTAAGTCGTTGAGCGGACTCGAAACAAAGTAAGGGCGCAACTAGCTGCGAGTCGGTTCTTCCGCGCACAGGTTTTCCATACAAAGCATGGTCGTTCAAGGAAGATAACTTAAATTTTTTAAAATTGATTGTGCTCAAACTTTGGCAACTTAGCTTTTCTGTCGTTTTCGTCCCGGCAAGGCGATGCTTTCTTGAACGACGCTTGGTCCACACCATCATCTTCTCCTTCCCCCCCGGTGAACTTGTGGGCGAAGGAACCTTCTTTTTGAGAAAAAGAAAGAAGAGAAAATAAAGATATGGAGCTCGAGCCAACGCTTCTTCTAGAGTCTTCGGTGGCGGCGGTGAACGGTGCGAGGAGCTGGATATGCTCGGACTTCCAACTGGGTTGGAAGGAGAAGTACCCCGTCCAGGCGACCGTACTTCACTCGAGCCAGCATGCTGGCATGCATGGTGGTCTTGAGCGCCCCGAGATCCACCAGCTTGGCCTTGTTCTAATGCGAGCACGGTGCTGCGAGCACCATGACGCTGTCGATCCCGCGCCTCCTGAGATGGGCGCGGTGCGTGTACGGATGCCGAAGTTTGCGGGGCCTTGTCCTTGGATCTAGTAACGACGTGAGCTCCCTCGTTGGCGCCCGCTCCTCCGCTGGCGTCTACCCCACCGCTCATTTGCTCCGGTGGCGGTGGGATCGTCGCGGACGGAGCAGCCACCTCCGAAGCCTTCTTCTTCGGTGGCATGTTGACGAAGATGATGATGAACTGGCTCGCGTGAACGCCGAATCGGGTTCACACAACCTCGACGCCCCCTACCTGGCGTGCCAAAGATGTCGTGGGAAACGAACACCTATGGGGCAGGGCCCCTTTTCGGTCCGGCAGAGAGCGGAGGGCAAACGAAGAGCGGATCGAGGCGGAGCACGCGAGCGATTTTACCCAGCTTCGGAGCTCTCCGGAGAGATAATACTCCTACTGCTGCTTTGTGGTTGTATTATGCTCTTGCTCGAGAGCGTGGGAGTGTTCTAGTTTCGAATGAGTCGAACCCCTGCTACGTTGCGCATGGGCCTCCTTTTATAGGCACAAAGGGGTCACCGACAGGTGGCAACGCAGGCAAGGGTACAAATATAAAAAGGGTGGTTGGTACAACTGCCTCTACAGTGCACCTTACCTAACTCTTACTGCAGGGGACAAGAGCATTTAATGCCCGTCCGTGTCGCCCAACAGTGCAGAAAAGTGACCGTTAGGGGCGCCACCGTTCGCCACGATGGCCTTCTCGTCATCTCCACTTGCCACCTCGCACCGCTTGGCTGCACAGCTTCCCGCCACGTGCCTCTGGAATGGTCTCAGGGTGACACGTCGACGGGTGCGCTGGAGCGTGGGCATAGAGTGGTGGCTTCGCCGTGGCAAGCGCCTTGCCGCGGTCATTGTCTTGTCGCGCCCAAAAGCTTGTCGCTCGTCGGGTCTTGCCGGGACGCGCGGCGCGTCGCGGCAAGTTCCTTGAAGTGCCTGGGTTGTCCTTCCCGGCAAGCTCCTCTTGCCGGGGCCTTGTCCTTCCCGGCAAGCTCCTCTTGCCGGGGTCTTGTCCTCTCAGTAAAAACACTTTGTTCTTGAATGGCATCAATAGGAACTATGGAGGATCTTGGCAGACACCCGGCAAGCCTTGCAGCGGGACGCTGCGACTTCCCGTGCACAAGTTCGGGATACTAAGGTACCCCTACTTTAGTACACCGACACTTGCCGTGGCCATAAGCCTGCGTTTGAAATGCTCCTGTTCGACGGGATCCTCAGGCATGACAAATTCGTCGTCGTCGAGGCCTGCCTCGTCTTCGGAGGGAGGCATGTAATTATCATCCTCTACCTCTCTGTCTGCCGCTCTCTCATGAGGGCTGGCTTCTCGGTCCTCTTGCGCTGAATCCTGCTGGAGGGGTTGTCTTCAGCACTGTCCGGGGTGTTATTATCTCTCGTGCCGGAATCACCATTTTTGCTGTGGCGGGATTTGGAGCGGCACCGCTGACGCCGGCGCTTAGGCTGTTTCTTGGAGGGGTCATCCTCCGTTGTTCCATCGCCATTCCCATCTTTTGGGGTGTCCACCATGTATATGTCGTATGACGAGGTGGCCTTCCAGTGCCCTGTAGGCGCTGGTTCTTGGTCGTCTCCTGCATCGTCGTCCATACCGTCGATGTCTTCGGAGTCGAAGTCGAGCATGTCGGTTAAATCATCGACAATGGCTACGAAGTGGGTGGTGGGTGGGCTTTGAATTTCTTTGTCGTCCGCATCCCAACCTTCCTGACCATAGTCCGGCCAGGGCTCTCCTGATAAAGAGAGAGACTTTAGTGAATTCAGGATGTCTCCCAAGGGCGAGTGCCGAAAGATGTCCGCGGCGGTGAACTCCATGATCAGCGCCCGATCGGATTCGATTGTCAGGGGCGCGGAAGGTTTGGAGTCCGGAGAGGAGTCCGGCGCCTTGGAGTGATGAGCTTCGCAAAGGACAGGGTTGGTGTATGGCTCAATCTCCATAGAGATCACAGCCCCCGAGGCGGTGTCCAGCCACCCGTCCTCGATCGGTGCAGTTGGCTCTGAGCTAAGGGTCGGAGCGGACACTGGTGTGGTCCCCAGGGCACTGTTCGGTAGCAGAGCTAGATCATGCCCATCGTGACAGTGCGGCGCGCTTGGCTGTGGCTTGAACCCGTCGAAGATCAAGTCTCCACGGACGTTAGCCGTATAGTTCAAACTTCCAAATCTGACCTGATGGCCAGGGGCATAGATTTCAATCTGCTCCAGATGGCCAAGCGAATTGGCCCGCAGTGCAAAGCCGCCGAATACGAAGATCTGTCCGGGGAGAAAAGTCTCACCCTGGACCGCATCGTTGTTGATGATTGGAGGAGCCATCGGGCCTAAAGATGACAACACAGAGGAACTCTCAATGAAAGCACCAATGTCGGTGTCAAAACCGGCGGATCACGGGTAGGGTGTCCCGAACTGTGCGTCTAGGCGGATGGTAACAGGAGACAAGGGACACAATGTTTTTACCCAGGTTCGGGCCCTCTCGATGGAGGTAAAACCCTACTCCTGCTTGATTAATATTGATGATATGGGTAGTACAAGAGTGGATCTACCACGAGATCAGAGAGGCTAAACCCTAGAAGCTAGCCTATGGTATGATTGTTGTTCATCCTACGGACTAAAACCCTCCGGTTTATATAGGCACCGAAGAGGGCTAGGGTTACACAGAGTCGGTTACAATGGTAGGAGATCTACATATCCGTATCGCCAAGATTGCCTTCCATGCCAAGGAAAGTCCCATCCGGACATGGGATGAAGTCTTCAATCTTGTATCTTCATAGTCCAGGAGTCCGGCCAAAGGCTATAGTCCGGCCATCCGGACACCCCCTAATCCAGGACTCCCTCATAGATCATTAGGTTCAGTTCATTTATTTGCACTAGCATCAATCTTTGATTGTCAAGTGGATGTAATTTCCTGTAATATATGTTGGATGTGCAAAGTTTTTCCCTGTATGTCGTACCTTTGCTTGATCGGTTTTGGTCCTGTGCATAATTGCTTATCATAATGGGGTAAAATTATATAATTTGGCCTAAAGACATGTACGAACTTTAGTGGGCCCTTTAAGTTAATGGGCCGTTACTAGGCTGAAAGTTAATGGTCGGCCCTCTTACCTCCCGGGTCGTTAACAAGCCGGCATCGAAACGGGCAACAGGTGGGCCCAATTGATTTCATGGATCGTTAACAGGCCGTTACTAAGTTCGGGCTACATATGGCCCAACTATACTGTGGGCCTTTAGAAGGCCGAAAGAGAAACCGGGCTGGTGTTGGACCATGAAGGGCATGGGCCGTTAAAAGGCCAAAACTCAGGTCCGACTACAAATGGCCCAACTCATTTATGGTCCGTTAACAGTCCCAAAGGCACACAGGGCCAGGAATTGGCCCAACACTTAAATGGGTCGCTAAAAGGCCAAAACTCAGGTCCGACTATAAATGGCCCAACTCATTTATGGTCTGTTAACAGGCTGAAAGGCACACAGGGCCGGGAATTGGCCCAACACTTAAATGGGTCGCTAAAAGGCCAAAACTCAGGTCCGACTACAAATGGCACAACTAATTTATGGGTCGTCAAAAGGCTAAAAGAGACAGCGGGCCGGAAATTGGCCCAACACTTAAATGGGTCGCTAAAAGGCCGAAGCTCAGGTCAGACTACAAATGGCCCAACTAATTTATGGGCCATCAATAGGCTAACAGACACAACGGGCCAGAAATTAGCCCAACATTTAAATGGGTCGCTAAAAGGCTGAAAGACGTACATCCTGGAAATTGGCCCATCCATTGAATGGGCCGTTAACAGGCCGAAATCTCATCGGGCCGATATTGAGCCCAAATATATAGCGGGCTGTTAACGGGCTCGAATTGATGATGGGATGCAATGGTGTCAAATCTTTAATGTGCCATTGACGGGCCCAATTGGCACATCCCGTATGGGCCATGGGCTTCAATGGACCTGACACAAGTAGGCCTTATATGGGTCGGCCAACTAATTTTTACTGGGCCGGCCTTTTTCACCGGAATGGGCCACTATTGGGCCTTGTCACATGTCGACCTATCATAGGCGCCTCCTGTCCAATGAGGGATTGACATCTGTCCCAACGGTGAGGAAACACATGTTTCCTCCGGCCAATGATGATTTTACACGTGGAAAATCCCCATTGGTCCGGGCTGTTAACGGGTTATCGGATCCAAAACCGCACCCGATAGCTTAACGACGTTCCGTTATGGTCGATGCCATGTGTCGGTCACCTTGACGAAAGAACTTCTATGACGCGCGATTTATCATCATGGAAGTGGACACTTCCGTGATGATAATTTTGGTAATGTCATGGAACACTTCTACGACAGCACAGGTACGACAGCACAGGTATGACAGCACATGTACATGCATGACAAAAAACGCGACCTACTATGATAAACACGTATCATGAGGGAAGTGTATTTTTTTGTAGTGTCTCCCCTTCAAATTTTCTTTAGAATCACGCAGTTGGTTTTTCGATCGTTGGTTCTCATCTCTTTTCATCCGGTGCATTTCTCGTCAAGTTGACTCGAACCACTTGATCTTTCTCAACAAAGTTGTTTCCCCGTCCTCAGTTGTCTTTATTGTTCCCACCCGCCCACCTTTTTCTTCTCGGAGCCGGAGTCCATAATCGAGAATCCATCCAACTCGTGCTAAGCCTTTGCATTCTTTCCTCAATTTTTTTTCAACTGGTGTTTTCTCTTCAAGTTATTCGTCGGTTCTCCCTTCCAAGTTGCCTTTGTTTTTCCCGCCCCCACCCCTCTTCCTCCCGGAGCCTGAGTCTCTTTCGAGTATCAATTTCATTCGTGCGGAGCCTCTTCAGTCTTCCGTCAATTATTTCAACCGGTGAATTCTCGTTTCGTTCGTCATTCAATTAATTCGAGGTTGTCACCTCATTTAAGTCCTTAAGTCATTACGGCGCATCATCTATCCCACAATCCTTTTCAATGGTGTTTTCTTTTCAGTGGGCCCTAACCCACATGTCTTTTCCTAGGATCTTACCTGACTGTTCTAATTATTCCGGAGCTATTCTCAAATTCTTTTCAAAGTGTGACGTAAGAATGGATTCCATCAGTCACATGCCTTCTCTAAGATCGCTATCAAATTATTTTCATCTTTGGTGCAACCCTTCCTCTTTTTATTCTCCCAGAGTATCTCAGTAATTTTGGTGGTGTTTCTCGTCATCATTCCCTACATTTGAAGACCGAAGAAGAGTTTCTCTTAAACCTTGTCAGTTCTCTCCAAGATTCGTGGCGCTAGCTTGATGTTGTGTTCTAAAATTGTTTCCAGCCGTGCAATTCTTTCCATGCCCATTCGGAGCATTTCAGGAGTTGCTTTCTATCTCGATTATCCAGGGGCCAGCATTCCAGCTATCTTCTCTATTTATCCCGGCGCATCTGTCAAGTATTCTTTAATCAGCACGTTATCTCTTCATTCTTTTGCGTCTAAATCCCCTCAAGCATATTTGTTCTTCTAATTCTCTTTCATCAGGAATCTTCGAATTCTTACGGTGGTTCATTCAAAATTCTTTTCCGTTGTCATCATATGAATTCATTCGTTCTTTCCAATCCTACCGGTGGCTCGTTGAAGACCTTCTCAAGTTTGCGCTATGTCACTTCTCAATCCTTTTCAAGAGGAGAAAATTGCATGCCAAATCCGGTTGTCATCAATTAAATTTGATGAGGATAAGCATAACATAATTCTTATTCTTATTTCATCATGGTCAAGTAATTCCTTCCTTTGGAAATTATTCTTGATAAATAATCTCTCGGTTCTAAGTTGTTCATCTTTTCCTTCCCGGAGTTCAAAATTTCCTTGGCCATCTCGTCGGAACCTCCATCTAAATCACTACAAGGCTTTAATATTATTGTTTTCATTGTTCTATTCTATCTCATCATTGTTTCATCACCAGAGTTCTTCATGGTGGTTTTGCATGGCTTAATTCATTCTTTCAAGTGTTCATCAAGATTCTTATTGGAGGAGCTCAGCTATCTTTTCTTCGTGCGTCTCGAAGTGCAATTAATTCTCCGTATTCTTTGAAGTGGAGTTTTGCATTTCTTCGTTCTTCTTAGCTATTCAAACATTTGGTTGTGGTATAATTTCACCTCAAGTTTTGAGATGTTTTTTGTCAGTCCACAACAAGCTTATTCTTTTGTTGTTGATTTCTCAACAACTCCATTTAATCCTCCCTTCTAAGGATGCTATTTATTTCATTCATGGTGGAAGTTGTTGTTCTCTCATCCGTTCTTTTCATTCCACTATTTCGATTCTCCCGGCGACATTGCGTGTTCATCTCGTCAAGTGTCATTCCATCTTGTGAAGTTCATGTCATCATTCCTTCCATTTTCAACCGGAGTGCTCCAAAAATCTCTCGTTCTTATTCCTTTACTACCTTGTTCTAACTGGAGTGGTTTCCGATTCTATCTTTGGACTTCAGCTATTGATTCTCGTCATATCCGTTGTTCCACTTTTCTACCCAAGTTCTCTCGACTTTGGTCATCTTATCTCTTGCGTTTTTACATCACCTCTTCCTCTTTCTCTTCCGTCTCATTCCTAATATCTCGGGACGAGATCTCTTGTTAGTGGAGGAGAGTTGTAATGCCCTGAGACCGATGCGCCAGGTGTCTTCCAGTTATTCTCTCTCGTTGCCATGTCATTCGCTTGCGTTTTGCACTTTGCCATGTCATCATGTGCATTTCATCTGCTTATTTTTCAAAACTTGCATCCGTTCAGGTTCTCCCAATTCTCTCTGTTGTCCATTCTGAGCCCAACAACACTCACACGCGCCCACCGCACCTCCAAAATATTGTTTTATAAGTGGCATAAACCTTCCCGGAATGGGGTGAAACTTGGCATGCGGTCTTATTATAGTTTAGGTAGACTGCCTGTCAAATTTCGTCCCATTCGGAGTCCGTTTGGTAGCCCAACCGTTAAACATATAGCGACATCAGTGCCGGTTTATTCGTCGGATGTTTCTGTCTCCGAAAGAGTTACCGGGCTTCCCTGCCCTTCTCTCTTCTCAGTCTAGCCCGTCTAAACACAGCCCACTAACCCCTCCTAGGCAGGCCTAACCCCCTCCCTCGATCGGATCCGTCAGATCGCGATCGGGAGGGTCCGAAACCCCCCTAATCCCACTAAACCCACCAAACCCTAGCCTATGTCTATATATAGACACCCCCACCTACCTATTTTGATATAAACCTACCCTAACCTACCACTAACCTTCTCCGACCTCTCAGCCGCCGCCTACCACCTCAGAATCAGTGCCCAGCCAGCACCCCGCCGCCACTTGGCGCTCTCCGGTTGGCCGCGCCGCCGCCTGACCCCGCCTCCAGCCTCTCCCGAAGCTCCACGTTGCCCCATGGCCTCCTTCCCTCTGCTGCTGGCCCGCTCCTGCCCTAGCGCGGCCCGCCCCGGGCCGATCTGGGCCTAGAGTGAGCCCGCGCCACCCCGCGCCCCAAGCGCCCACCGCCGCACTCCTCGATCTGATGTGGATCGGGAGGGACGCCCGCGCCTCCACTCGACCTCGCCGCCGGCAAGCCGCCGAGGGCCTCCGCTGCCCCTCCAGGCCAAAGCTTCGCCGCACCGTCCTACATCTCCTTCCTCCGTTGCTGTCTCTCTCCCTCACCAGCTCTTTCCCTCTCTCTCGCAGCAACGTCGCCGCCGGCGTCAAGCTCAGCGCCCCAGGCAACCTCCCGAC
The DNA here is from genome assembly GCA_963921465.1 of Triticum timopheevii. Lineage (NCBI taxonomy): Eukaryota > Viridiplantae > Streptophyta > Magnoliopsida > Poales > Poaceae > Triticum > Triticum timopheevii. Next base: position 238,119,322 of record OY997266.1, on the reverse strand, counting down.
CGCCACCACCTCGCGCTGCCGCCGGGAACGGAGCCCCTAGCCCGGATCCACCCCACGCCTTGCCTCCCCGCCGACGTCGCCTTGGATCCAGCGAGATTCGGGCGGCTCAAGCCCCGCCGCCGCCATGGCTCGTCCCGCTCAGGAACGAGAACGAGCACCCCCTCGCCTTGGCCTCATGGGCCCGGCCTTGCCCAAGGCCCAGCCGAACACCAGCCTCCACATCAGCCCGCCTCATCCTCTGTTTTTTTTGGAAGGTGAAAAAGCTGCCAAGTCCCCAGATTTCATATTCATGTGTGCAAGTTTGAGATACCATAACTTCGTGCATATAGATCGGTTCTGCGTGTATAATATATCAAAATGTTCATCTCAGAGTGCTCTATATTATGTAGTAGTTTGCATTCATGTTATTGTTCATATTGATGCCTTAATCTTTGTTGCAAAACTGCTAAGTGATATAAACTGCAGGAATCTGCCGATTGTTAACATCATGTATGCATCTTGTGAGTGCTATGACTTTGTCCTTGTTAGTCCTATGATGATGATATTGATATCAAAATGTTCACCTAGAGTGCTCGTCATTTTTATATGCTTTGAATTCATGTTAGGGTGAATCTTGGCATGTTAATCTCTTTTGTAGAAGTGCTTGTTGCTGTTAATTGCTGGAAACTGCTGTAACTTGCCTATTTGTCATTTTTATATCTTTTTGTGTGTTTTTTTAGCATAATGTCTATATGTTTTCGGAGCATAATCATGCCTTATTTATAGTGGTGCCATCTATGTATTTTTATATACCATGTAGTTAGTGCAACAAGCTTGTGAAGTGGCCTACTAGTTGTCAATGTTCTGTGAAGTCTGTTTCTGTCATATCATGATGCCATGTTTACTTGATGCTACCAATTAATCCATGCATAATGTGGAGATTCTTAGTTGACATGTTTTGTCGTCCCTGTTATTCGCTATTATTCCATGCCTTTTTATGCCCTATATATGTCATGTAGCATATGTTTTCATTGCCATGAACATGCCTATATGTTGTTCCAGATTTCTGTTATATTCGTGATGCCATGTTTTGAGCTTGATATTAATTAATATATGACTTGTTTGGAGATGATCCAATGACATTAATTGTAGTCGTAGTTCAGGATAGCCACTGAGTCAAAGCTGGCTTGCTGCAGTCAAACTCTACCACCCCCTTTGTTGACACTGATTCATATGTAGATAGCTCTGATGTAAGTCTTGCTGGGTACATTTGTACTCATGTTTCCTTAATTTACGTTTTTGCAAAGAGGCGTCTCACTAGTATTCCTGCGTGGACTTCGCCCTTTATCTTGTTACCTCAGCTACGATCTTCTACCATTTAGAGGGTCTTGTAGATAGTCAGGCTTGTCAGCCTTTTTCTTTTGTAGTTGTTTGTACTCAGACATGTTATGCTTCCGTTGCATGTATGCTGGGTCGTATGACCCATGTTTGTAATATCTGGCTCCTTGGAGCCTATTGAATATATACTTTGAGTTGTAGAGTTTTGTTGTGATGCCATGTTGTATTTGCACATATGGAGCATATTGTGTGTATGATTTGAAATGCTTGGTATGTGTCGGATCCGACAACCTAGTTGTTTATTCTTGGTACCCTCTCTTATAGGGAAATGTCTCCTAGTACTTCCACTGAGCCATGGTAGCTTGCTACTGCTTCGGAACACTTAGGTTGGCCGGCATGTGTCCTTCTTCGTTCCTGTGTCTGTCCCTTCGGGGAAATGTCACGCATTGTTCCTCTGAGTCCTTGTAGCGTGCTATGACTTGGGTTCATACGTTGCTGATCGACACGTTCATTGCTGGGTCATGTATGCCTATCCCTGTAAGTTAGCGCCACCTTGGGTTTACGATTAGTCATGTCAGCCCGGGTTCTTTGTCATATGGATGCTAGTGACACTATCATATACGTGAGCCAAAAGGCGCAAACGGTCCCGGGCCAGGTAAGGTGGCACCCGTGGGAATACCGTGCGTCAGGCTGCAAAGTGATATGATGTGTTGCATGCTAGATTGGTGTGACTTAGGATCGGGGTCCTTACAACTTTGGTATCAAAGCCTGACTGCCTGTAGGATTACCAAGCCAAACTGGTCGAAGTCGAATCTAGAAATACTTTAACTATATAAGGGAATTGATTATGGAAGGAAACTTAATCCTCTTTTTACTCCTTTACCTTATGCCCTTCAGATTCGAGTCATCCTATCTTTCCTATGGGGTTAAGGAACTAGGCTTTCTCTTCTTTCTTTCAGGATCACATGTTACTAATCTGTAGACTTATAAGATTGATAGATTCAAGCCTCAGTTCAATTTGTACTACTTCCGTATGTCGACAACTGATCTCAGAACCATCATATTGCGATGATACGTGGTTATGCCACAATTTTGCAGGATGTCTCAAATCTTTTTGAGCATTTACATCGGTTATGATGTCCGAGTCATCCCAAGTTTCTAAACAATCTGATGCATTTGCAAATCCCTTCTTTCCGTTCCTAATCTTCCTTTGGGCCAGATTAACCACACAAATTTCTGAGTTGAGGTACTCCATTGGCTCGACATATATGTTGGAGCTATTGTTCTGACCCTAGGTGTCTTAGGGGATCACCTAGTAATATAGCCATGCTTTGTGTTTCCAGTGCAATGATTCTGGTCGTCATTCTCAAAAGCATCCCGCGATGCTATTTAGTTAGTGAGTATTCTATTCCTGGTTTCTTTAACCCGAGATTCACCCTACTTACCTCATGTTGATAAGGTTTCTAGTTCCTTTAGGATATTAGTAACCTTTGCAATAGTCCTTGAGGTCCGTGGTATTTCCTTCTTCCAAACACCATGAACTGGTAATGGCAGAAGTTCTTGAACCAGAAGATCACAACAAGAGTGCTCTCGATGCGTTCTTCATTCTACATTGTGACTCTGCCAGTCCTACATCTCTGCATTGGTTATTCGGAAGAAACCTCTTGAACTTGGTTCGACATACTAACCTATGCATCCATAAGTCAGAAAATCATATGTTCCTTTGAGTTGTCCCTTTTTAATGGTATTTCGGCATTCATCTATCAGTTGATAGTCAAGAGTATTTGTGCCTACTCATCAATGCCTATTTTTCCTATGGTCTGTTAAGTCGTTCTATCTCGGAATGACTAGGAGAAACAAACTCCAGTACCTTATCCATATCTAGGATTGGGTCAAAGCAGTTGTATTCCACAGATCCAAATGCCAATCCAGCTTTTGTTCTGTTCTATCATGGAGTATTACCATCTTATGTCAAGAATGTCATGGGAATTGCACACCATCTTATGAATTCTTGATATAGTGATACCTCTGTCCATCGTTGTACATTCCTCGGTCCCCGTGTTATTGTAACTGGTATGCCGACAGATGAATCGTGATGTGTGAAATCAATACTCCTAGCAACCTCATTGCTTGGTAGTTAAAGGACAATAATTTCATTCTTAATGTGTTGGTTATTGAATCATCATTCTAAGATAGATTGTGCTACCTAGTCCTTATTTCGGGTGCACTCTTCGATCAGTAAGTTAGGATTATGTCAATCCCTTGATTATTTGATCATATTGTCTTCCGCTAAAAAGCAAGATTGTTCTTGAGATTAGTAACATATCGGTGGTTTGTGATTTTCTGAATATCTTCTAGGAAGTATTACCAGATTGTCACCTGACCGTTATGTTGAGTTTGTGATCAAGTTGGTTTTCCTCTAAACCACCCATTCTCCAAGATTCTATGTTGGGTACCCTAAACTGGTTGGTTGACCTAAATAACAACTTGAAGAGTTGGAAGGTAAAAGCTTGTCTGACTTAGTTCATTTTAAGGGATATCTTGTATGTTTGTTGAATAAAGATGGTATTTTCATTGACTGACCCTCTTGATCAGTTAATGGACCTATCATCTTATCCAATCATTGATTTGAGTATGGGCTATCGTCAAATCAAGTTAGAACCAACAATATTCGTAATGTTGTATAACTCGTGGTTGTTTCCTCAAGCATACACCATTATATCTTTTGGGTCTGACCAATGCTATCACCTTATTCACATAATTGTGGAATTCCACTTATATGGAAACCTGGTTGAATTGTTGTTGACCCCATCAGCAACATTTTTATCTTCTTCATGATTCGTGTTGAATATCCAACTAGTATTAGAAACTTTTATAAGCATTATCTTCATGTGCTGTTCATAAAGCATATGTTGGATGAAAGTAGTGACTTCCTCTGATTCACGTGCTTTTGGTGCAAGTTGCCGCCGTGAGTTCGAGAAAGATTGTTTCTGTTTCCTCTAGAATTGTCCCAAGTTAGTCATGCCTAAGTGTAAAGTACTCTATGTTTTGATAGGTTGGCCGCCTCCATTCCATATGTGTTTCCTAGCACACCAAGCCACTGATTGATTTTTCCAAGGAGAACAAGTTCCCTCTTAAGAGCAAGACTTATGCAAGGACTTCGATATCCTCGATGATGGTTCCCCCCCTAAACCCGGTGGTGTTTTGTTGTAAGACTTCTACGTGGTCATACTTGTCTTGGACAATGTGTTCACATGTGTGTAGCAGAACCCGCTCATGTTTTGGAGCTAGGTATCACAGTTCATTTCCCGAGAATCTTGCAACGTTATCTCGTCGGTTTGTGTTTCAAACCTTCTTTTCCAGACATGTTATCTGAAATATCTTGTTACCAACCAGAATTGAATCTCAGGAAGATATGATAGTTGGAACTTTCCCAAGATCTATGATTTAGGTCCCGACAAGGTTGATGTTCTGGCTGACACACCTAGCCGGAAGATCTATCATTGTAGTATCTTGATTGAGCTATTTGACCATCTTCTCCATGAGGATTTCGTGCGACGTATTCTAGAAGTTGTTTCTTACACTACTATGAAAAGGGCTATAGATGAAATGGACACTAATGGCGCACTAGACATGTGATGCGCCACTACTATATACTAATGGCGCACCATGTGTTGGTGCGCCATTAGTGTCCAAATACTAATGGCGCACCACATCCCTGGTGCGCCATTAGTAACAATTTTTTTATTTTTTTTAAACTACTAATGGCGCACCAGGGGATAGTGCGCCATTATTAGTTAAACTAGTAATGGCGCACCACATCAAATGTATGCCACTAGTAAAAAAATCAATTTTTTTCAATTTTTTTTTTATTTTTTTCAAAACTAGTAATGGCGCACCAGGGGATAGTGCGCGATTACTAGTTTTAACTAGTAATGGCGCACCACATCCACGGTGCGCAACTAGTAAATTTCTTTCAATTTTTTTTTCAAATTGTTTTTTTATTTTTTTCAAAGCTAGTAACGGCGCACCGTGGGTGTGGTGCTGTCGGTGTTCTGGGAACGGGGGTCCCCAGACTTGCCTGCCTGCGGCCTGCGGCGTGGCTCAAAGGAGGCCCAGCACAGCCCATCTTCATCAACGCAAGCTCAAGACCCTCACGAGGGGCCAAGCCTCGCGGGGCGGACGGCAAGGAGCCTCCTCAGGCACGGCCTCGTCAAGCTGGCTCAGGAGGAGGCAGAGTGTTCAAGGCAGGGTACCTCGCGAGGTGCCCATGACGCAAGCCATGACGACCAAGGGCGCCAGTCGGGCGCCAGCCCATGCAGTGTCCTCCTTTCCTCGTTGGTGAAAAGGGAGCAAGCGCAGGCAAGAGTATCAAGCAAAGGCGTCCATTTCGGTGCAACAAGACCAAGACCAGCCCAACGGCCATAAGGAAGTCATTGTGGAGCCCAAGCCGGCGTCATCACCAGAGTCTTTGCCAGGCGAGGACCAACTTTAGTCAGGATAAGTGTAGCCGCTGTTCCCCTTCAAAATGGCCAATTGTTGGCTCCATTCCCACTCAAGGCCCAGGGCCTTCGCCTATAAATAGGACTAGCCACCCCCAGGGAAGAGCCAGCTGGATCCTCATCAAGAAACTAGTAGCTAGAGCGACTGAACCCCTCCTAGCACTTCATCACACCAGCCAAGAACAGACCCTCGCGAGGCTGTTCTTCCTTGTATTGTTCATCATCAGCGCAAGAGGCAATCCACCACACCACACACTGGAGTAGGGTATTACACCACAATGGTGGCCTGAACCAGTATAAATCTTGTGTCTCTTGTGCTGTCCTGTTTAGTAGTTTAGGTCCTAGCGATTCGGCGAGGAGCGAGACGGTAGATGGTTGAATCTCCGCGTGCTCCCCAGTGTTCGAACCTCAAGGGTGTTCCGGAACCCGAAATCCGACATTTGGCGCGCCAGGTAGGGGTGTGCCGGGACCTGCCTTCTGCCACCTCGTGCCCCGTCGCATCGTCATCACCATGTGCGGCGACCAGGCGGGCAACCCAGATCCTTGGGCAGCCTGGCCCACCCGCGCAGAGCCGCTCGCCCCGTGTGACCCCGTGCCCCAGGCAGCTCGCGGTCCGCAGGGTGCTGCAGGCCACGGGCGACGCGGACAGACGTCGACGACTCTAACACCACGGCAGACGCGGTCGGCAGCGAGGGCCTCCAACCACGCCGCGGCAACGGCGCCGTACACCCGCCGGGAGCAGGCGAACTCAAGGGCCGCGCTCATGGTGGCCTGAGAGCTGCTGCAGTGCAGACTGATGGAAGGCGGCCACGACGTGCTGCTAGAGCGGGTGGCGGAGCTCCTGGGCTTCGCTGCCTCGGGGGCTCACCCCTTCTGCACCCCGCTCCCACCTCAGGCCCAGGGCGGCTCAGGCGGGGGCCCCACGTGCAACCGCGGGCTCCCAAGCTACTCCAACACCAGCGAAGCCGTCAGCACGGGGCCGGCGGCGGCACCGGCTCTGCTCCCCGTCAGTAAAGAAGGACTCGTTGCGGCCCACGGCCCCCATGGGCCGCCGCGCTACCATCACCAGGCCGGCACCTCAAGCAGAGCTGCATGGCACGGGGAGCCCTACGGTGCAGCCTTCGGGATGACAGCCGCGGAAGAGTACGTGCCCCACATGATGGATCAAGGGCACCCGCGCGAGGGCGAACAAGGCTCGCTCCTCAGCCCAAGCTGGGGGGACGAGGCGCCAGAAGCTGAGCTCTTCCAGGAGCCTCGGGACGGCCCCGCCAGCCACGCTGGAGGCGACGATTATCGGGTACCACTAATCCCTCAGGAGCAGGCATACACTAATCATGGGTCGCAGGAGGTGCAGGTCGTCATGACGAGCAGCTGCCCCGCTCCAGCAGTCTCTTACCCCTCAGGAGGAGGGCGTCGGGGGCTGCAGGAGAGGGGCCGAGATCCGACATCACCACCGCAGTGTTCGGAGCAAGGCATTCCCAGGAGGTAGGCCCTCCGTTGGGGAGGTGCCTCAGGGCCTGCCCCTGGCGGAGGACCCGTGGTCGTCGGGGGAACCGCTGGCGACCGCTCTACCCCATCGGCGGCGTCCTGGTTTTCGGTCGTCGTTGATGGCACTAGAGTGTGGCGCAAGGCGGGGCCCTCATCTGGCGATATGAAGCAAGGCCGGTACCTGTGAAGAAGGCCCAGTGCCTGCGAAGCTCGCCGCCCCATGACACTCTCACATAATAATGAGTGGGCCTGTACACGCCCTGGAGTCTCAGGGGTACCGGCCTCAGGCTCTGGGGCTCCCTCCCGTGCCCAGTGGCAGCACTTAGCTCCGTGCTGGTGAGAAGACGTCTATGACTAGACTAGGCGCCGGATGCGGCCTTTTGTTTGCTTTCGTTGCTTTTCCCTTGGTTGCTGCTTTCCCCCGCTGGATTTAAGTTGAACTCGAATTTGAAGTTTGCGTGTGTTGGGGATGGGGTGCTTAGTCTCGTTCGAGTAATCTCTCGCGTTTCAATTACGACCTCTCCTCAGCTGCCTCCCCTCGCGAGCCCCTCGCGAGCCGGGTCTGGCCTAGCTTGCGTGCAGCCCAGACTGCTGCTGACGTACCCTCTCAGGAGGTTTATTCACTGCAAATCCTACGGATTCGATCAGGAGGCACTCGAGGCACCACAGCCTCCCACAAGTTATCTCAGGACCCGCACAGGACGAAGGTAAACTAACTAGCCGGCTCGGCACACGGCCAACCGCTTGGCACGGGCCTATGAGCAATGTAGCATTGACTAAAGCGCTGAAACATTGGTTTTACATGAGGGGCACCCCCTCCCAAAATTCTCTCACAACCATCAGGACAAAAGCCTGAGTTCTATTCATGCAGGATAAGGAAACAAGGACGACGTGCTGTCAGTCAGATAAATCCCCCAATGCATCCTCAGGAGCGCCGCTCGAGCTGTCGCTGGCGTCGCTGGCCTCGCCATCTCCCTCCGCATTGCCGCCAGCGGCGTCAGGGCCGTTCACCACGCCACCCTCGTCGGCGGCCATGATCACGCCGTCGTTGTCTGAGGAGAAGGCCCAGACAAGGGCGTCCATGTTATCTTCCACCCAATACGCCAGGTCGTCTCGGACGGCCTGGGGGACTGGGGCGATGGCGGCGTCAAAATCAAAGTGAGGGTCCATGTTCCGGAGATGGCCGAAGACGCGGGAGAAGGCGCTCCCAAGCAATGCTTGGCTCCTCTCCTCCACCAACCTGTTGGCATGAACCGACCGTGCCTCCAGCTGCGTCACGATGTCGGTGAAGAACTGAAGATTGCCGGCATAGTTAATAGCACACGGCTCACCAACGGCCGCCTCGCAGATGACACCTAGGGCCGTGTTTGCTCTCTCTCGAAGAGTGGAGAGCATGGGGGCGTGCTCATGCTCCAAGAGCCGCCGGTGACGCATCTCGTCCGCGTTTTGGCGAGCAGCAGCCTCGGCCTCAACCACCTGTTGGCGAAGAAGAAGCACCTCGGCATGGGAAGTGGCCGACTCCCCCTATGCTGCCTCAAGTGCGACCCGCAAGGCATCGGCTTGCCTCGTCGCTTCCTCCAGTTGGGCCCTAAGGGCGTTGGTCCTACCTTCAGTCTCATTCCGGACCAACTCCAGCCTCTCCTTGAGCTCGCGCTCGAGATTCAGGCGCGCCGTCGCCACCCGACGTCCAACTTCGTCGGCGACACGGGCTTCCCGCGCAGTGACGTCGTCCTCCGCCCGTGTCACCCAGCATTCCCTCGTCTCCTGGCGCTCGTGCTCGCGCACGCGCTCGGCGGCTTCCAGCGTCAACGCCTCCTCACGCTTCTGGAGCTCCGCTGGGTCGCCAGAGGCCACCTTCATCGACGCAAGGGCCGCCTCGTGCAGCTCCACCTGCTCCTCAAGTGAGCGGCACCAGGCCAAGAGTTCCTGTGCCCGCTCCTCCGTGGCCTCTCGCCGCCGGTTAGCTTCCCGAGCTTCTTCAACGGCCTGGGAACGGGCCTCCCGAGAGGCCGCCAGCGACGCCTTGGCCTCCTCATCATCAAGATCGCGCCGACGGTGCGCGAGGGCGGCAGCCGCCTCCATCTCACGCCTCTCCGCAACCAGCCGAAGGCCCTCGGCCTCAAGGCGCGCGTCCTCATCCGCAAGTTCCTTACCAAGCATGCTCACCGCGTCAGCCGCCCTCCAGAGGAACCCTTTGCGAAGAGCGCGACGCTCCCGGGCACGCTCGAGTACGTCCTCCACACCATCATCTGCCCCAAGCAGGCGCCGTGGGGTGCGGATCAGCACTCCCCTCTCAGGGAGGGGGCTGGGGGCTGGCGCCCTTGAGATGACCGGGCGCGCCCTGCGGAAGGCCCGACCTGAAGCCAGCCCATCTCCAAGTAAAGAGCGCCGGGAGTACCCCAGCCAATCATGGTCCACAGCCAGGCGAGAAGCCCACGGCAGGCTGGCTATGCCACGGGAAGGCCCGTGAAGGAAGACCACGGGGAGCGCAGGGCCAAGTTGCATTTCGGGATGACTCATCTCGCCGACTGGCCTCACCATGAGGGCCCGGCTGCTCGGGATGATCGAAGACGATGGAAGAGGTGGAGGCGAAGGGGATGGCTCCTCATCCACCCCCGTGAGCTCGGAAGGAAGGCCCTGCAGGGCAAGGGTCAGAACAAGCAACGAAAGAATCAGGAGCAGGGAAGGGAGAAGGCTTACTCGTCGATGGCGTAGTACTTCCTACGCTTCAGCAGGCGGCAGGTGTAATCGTCGCCCAGGGCCTCCCTCCTCTTCCGTAGGGCCTCGAAGTCCACGCGGAAGCGACCCAAGAGTTGAGCGCAGGGGTCAGCTTGCGCCGAGGAGGAGGCATCGAAGCGACTCGCGTCAGGGGTGTCCGCCTGGTGCGCACTGCTGGACGCTTCATCAAGAAGAACGGCTGGGGCCTCGGGAGCCTCAGCCTCAGGCTCTGCAAGCGGCCTCTCGCCACCTTCAACTGCGGCAGCACGGGCCTCGGGAGTCATTCCCTCATGAGCGCTGCCCAGTGCTGTCGCCTCGACGATGGCACCGTCGGCCCCCGGAGGCTCACGCCTCCCTGCACCACCACTTGAGGAAGAGTCGCCCCGGGCGGCTGCGAGGGCAACCACCACCACTGGGTTTTCGCGAGGCCCCTGGAGGCCAGCGGGGCGTGGCCCCCATTCGTCGAAGATGGGCATCTGGCCCACAAAGTCGCCTAAGTTCGAACAAAGGTACAGCAAGGACCCCCCCTGATGAACATCGCTGGTGGAAGGATCCCCAGTCAAGACCAAGAGCACCTTCCCCAGAGCTTCAGGCGTCAGGTCCCCTTCCTGGAGCTGCATACGGTCCTTACGACCGCTATAGGCCCACATTCGATGGGAGTGTCACTAGAGAGGGGCGACGCGGCATAGCAAGAACTCCTTCACCACCTTGGGCGCCGTCACGCCAAGCTTTCTCAGGAACTCGAAGCGGTGCCAAACAAAGGCAAGCCGGGGGCTCGCGAGTGTCACTTGGCCCCAGCCTGAGTTGGGGACGACAGGCGAAGATGGCTCCGTCAGCAGGGGGCTGGGCACCCCAACGTCCACATACAGCCACCACTCGCAAAACCAAGGCGCGGGCGGAGGAAGACTGAAGTCAATTCCGGAAGCCGCTGTCTCGGGCGCAGCAATGAAGCTCACGCACCCCGAGCATTGAGTGGGGTCAACGAGGCGCAAAGAGAAGAAGTGGCGCAGCAAGGCAACCGAAGGAATGATGCCCGTCATTGCCTCGCAAACAAAGGCAAATACCGCGAGAAGGGTGATGGATTCAGGACCCAGATGCATCATATGGATCTGGTAATGGGAAAGCACGTCATTGAAGAAATCTGAGAAGGGGGGAACCAGTCCTGCCCAAAGGGCGTCGGCGAAATACCGGACCTCGGTGGGAATCCTGTCAACGGAGAAGAGAGACGCAGGCCAGGCCGTCGTCCTCCCGCACTCATTGAAGATGGTGGCCAGGGCTGAGCGGACCTTGCCCAGGCCTTCTTGGTTGACTATGACCGGCCAATCGATGGCGGGGGCCGCCGTCGACGGCGAGCGAGGCGGCGGCACGGGCTTCTTCCCTTTTCCCTTCCTCGGCGGGGCCATGACGACAGGAAGGGGATGGGGAAGGTTCGAGATTGGAGTGAATGCAAGAGCTGGAGTTCGAGAGAAGAAAGGACAAGGAGCACTCGAGTAGCAGAAGGGGGAACGGCTGTGTGCGGCAGCGTGTCCGCCTAGCAAAGCACAAAATAAGGAGGCGTGGGGGAACAGTGCCGCCCACGTCCAATCAACCGCCACGCTGCACCCAAGGCCGCAGGCTGTTAGGGCCCACGACGCTTCGCACTTGCCCTTTCGCCTCTCTGCTCAGCCAAGTTCGGGCACGCCATGGGCCCGGGGGCTACTGTCGGCGTTCTGGGAACGGGTGTCCCTAGACTTGCCTGCCTGCGGCCTGCGGCGTGGCTCAAAGGAGGCCCAGCACAGCCCATCTTCATCAACGCAAGCTCAAGACCCTCGCGAGGGGCCAAGCCTCGCGGGGCGGACGACAAGGAGCCTCCTCAGGCACGGCCTCGTCAAGCTGGCTCAGGAGGAGGCGGAGAGTTCAAGGCAGGGTACCTCGCAAGGTGCCCATGACGGAAGCCATGACGAACAAGGGAGCCAGTCGGGCGCCAGCTCGCGCAGTGTCCTCCTTTCATCTTTGGTGCAAAGGGAGCAAGCGCAGGCAAGAGTATCAAGCAAAGGCGTCCATTTCAGTGCAACAAGACCAAGACTAGCCCAACGGCCATAAGGAAGTCATTGTGGAGCCCAAGCCGGCGTCATCACCAAAGTCTTTGCCAGGCGAGGACCAACTTTAGTCAGGATAAGTGTAGCCGCTGTTCCCCTTCAAAATGGCCAATTGTTGGCGCCCTTCCCGCTCAAGGCCCAGGGCCTTCGCCTATAAATAGGACTAGCCACCCCCCAGGGAAGAGGCAGCTGGATCCTCATCAAGAAACTAGTAGCTAGAGCGACTGAACCCCTCCTAGTAGTTCATCACACCAGCCAAGAACAGACCCTTGCGAGGCTGTTCTTCCTTGTATTGTTCATCATCAGCCCAAGAGGCAATCCACCACACCACACACTGGAGTAGGGTATTACACCACAATGGTGGCCTAAACCAGTATAAATCTTGTGTCTCTTGTGCTGTCCTGTTTAGTAGTTTAGGTCCTAGCGATTCGGCGAGGAGCGAGACGGTAGAGGGTTGAATCTCCATGCGCACCCCAGTGTTCGAACCTCAAGGGTCTGCAGGAACCCGAAATCCGACAGGTGCGCCATTACTAGTTGAACTAGTAATGGCGCACCACTCCGACGGTGTGCCATTACTAACTTGGCCCAAACATTCCACAGAATGCACCCCCCCCCCCCCCCGTGGACTGCCTTTTCAGTTTTAAAAAATAAAAGAAAGTGATAAAAATGTCAAAAAAATAAAAGAAAATTAGTTTCCCATGTGATATGTGGTCTAGTTGTTGGGAAAATTTACAAATATGAAAAAAAATTATATGAAAAATCATCTACTCGAAAAGTTACATCCGAATTTAAAAGGGGGAACCCCGTTAAACATTTTCAAAATTCCCAAAAACCTAACAGAAAAAAATTACGGGGCTTTCAAGATCTAGAGGCAAAAAAATTCAAAAAAATTCAAACTTACTAGTGGCGCACCGTGGATGTGGTGCGCCACTAGTAACAGAAAAAAAATTGGTTTTGAATTTTTTTTGAATTTTTTTTTCAAAAAATGGTACGTAATATGACCAGGAAGTTTGAAATATTTTTCAAAACTTCATCATAGTCATGAACATGAACAAAGTCCTAGACATCAACAAGGTATAATAGGATTGATATGCTAGATATATCAACAAGTGTCTGTGAAGTGAGCTGTTGCTGGGGTTGGATAGAACTCTGAAGTTAAGTGTGCTTGGGCTGGAGTAGTGTGAGGATGGGTGACCTTTTGGGAAGTTTGACCACGGAGTGCGATTTGACCTGAGATTAAGCATATTGACCCGAGATTAAGCCATAGTGACCTGAGATTAAGAAAAAAACTAAAAAAAAGTTGAAAATTTTTGAATTTTTTTTTAAAAAAATCTAAAAAACAATTGAAAAAAATTTGTGGTGCTCCATTAGTATACCAGATACTAATGGTGCACTGTGGGCTATACTACTGGTGCACCAGCGGTGCGCCAATAGTATACCAGATACTAATGGCGCACCACAGGTGCACCATTAGAAAAAAATCTAATGACGTGGTGCTAGTGGCGCACCTGTAGTGCGCCATTAGTAGCGAAAAGAGGTGCACCACGAGCAGCCCTTTTTCTAGTAGTGTTAGGGGTCCTTGTGCTCTCGATTTCCTAGATTGTACTATAACCATTCAAACAATGGAATCACTCGCTACTGTTAATCTCTTCCCTGTTACTGGAATCATTCCCAACATTTGCATTTTATTCCCAACTTGCACCCGCCATTGTGCCATCTTACTATGGTCTGCACTTCCAGTAGTTGTTATTCAGGACCATCTTCAAAAGTGGACTTACCATGGGTCCCATCCATTTTCGATGATGAGCAAAAATCTTCCATTGCGTTGTCTTCAACAAGGTAGTCCACATCATCCATCCTAGTCTGAGCATGTCATTCTTTCGGACTCCTTCGAATGATCGATTGTGATTTGCCTTGGGCTGGAATAAAGAGTTTCAATGATCTAAATATTAAAAGTAATTCTTTTTGCACATCAGGGAATAATTCTACGAGTCACCTCCTCCAAGGTGCCCCATTTGTTTGAAGGGCAATCAACTCCTCGCTACATTCACACCCATGCACCACCTTCTTAAGCATGGAATATTTGCCTGCCCAATTGAACCCTTGTCATCTACTTCTTTCCATTGCACCTGATGTGTTCTTTATGTCTCAACTCCAGAGATGTTCCCACGTCTCACTCCATGAGTTGATCCTAAGTTGCTCGATCCTCGAGGAGATCGATTCCTATAGAGTTTCTTTCTGTCGACATCATGTTGGATGAGGATATCGAGATCAAATACGTCAAGATCAATATGAAGCAATGAATCAACATCTTCAAGCAAGACAGTTGGACCGAGAAGATTGTGATAGCTTGTGCCCCTTCTGTCTTCTTACCTCACGTCTTGAATCTCAGGACGATATTCTTGCTTAGTTGGGGTGAGTTGTCATATCCCTAGCTTTACCTTGCACTTGGACTAGCTTGTTTGTTGCATCATGTTTAAATCTTATTTAAAGTTGAAATGGGGATTGATCAAACCCTAAACACCAGAAATAATTCAATAGGATCAAATAAAACCATTTTCAATGAACCCAAAATGCCCATCATCAATGTATGATAATTTGGGCAAGGCTTTGTGTCCAAACTAAAAATAGTGAACAATTTCGTGGAATATTTTGGGCACTAAATTTAAATCATTATTGTATTTGCATTTCGAAGTATATTCATAATATCTAGAATATATTCCCAAAACCCTTGAGTTATTTTATGTGCGTTTGGAAATGTCCAATGTGCAACATAAAATTACTCAGAGGAATTGTTCGCATTGTTTTGAAATCTTTTAAATTGCAAACAGTGGAAAAATAATTAAATCAAAACAAAAATATAGAAAATAGAAAAGAGAGAAGAGAGAGCAGGCTTACCTGCTTACCTGGCAGCCCACTGGCCGGCCCAGCACTGTGCTGGCCGCGAGTCACCTGCTACCTCCCGCCATGCAGGCAGGGAGGTGCGTGCCACCGCGCGCTTGCCCTGGCCACCTTCTGCTCCAGCGTGACGCCCCGCCCCTTCCAACCATTCCAGCGAGACGATAGACCCCCTGGCCGTTGATTGTGTTCCTTCTCCTTTGCTGATGGTTGTTCCCTCTCGATAGACCTTTTCCAACATTTAGATCAATGACACCAATGAAGAGCTATACTATCTTCAGAAGTGCCAGGCAAGCAAAACCCCCTTGTTCATTCCGATACAATCCCACTCTCTTGCTCCTGCTCTCTTTTACTACATTAGGACAACAATGTTTCAACTGTTACATGTTGTGGTAGTTGAACCCCTTTCCTCTGCATGACCTGTCTTTGCCACAATAAATAGTCAAAACCCACTAGCATGAGTAGGATTAGTTTGAGCCAAGATGTGCCACTACAAAAAATACACTACCATGATGATACATGTTTGTCACAGTAGGTCGCGTTTTCTGTCATGCATGTACATCCATGATGATTTTATAATAGAATCAAGATAGTCATACCTGTCCTATCGTAGAAGTATTCCATGACATTACCAAAATTATCATCATGGAAGTGTCCACTTCCATGATGATAAATCGCGCGTCACAGAAGTGCTTTTGTCAAGGGTGACCGACACGTGGCATCCACCGTAACGGAACGTTGTTAAGCTATCGGGTCCGGATTTGGATTTGATAACCCGTTAATAGCCCGGACCAATGGGGATTTTCCACGTGTAAAATCATCATTGGCTGGAGGAAACACGTGTCAGCTCCGTGTTGGCGCAGGTGTCACTCATCCAATGGGCGAGATGCGCCGATGATATGTTGACACGTGGACCGCCCCAAAAGTGGCCCATAAAGTTTAAATGGGCCGGCCCAACTAAAGGCCCACATGATTTTGCAGACCATAATGGTCCAGTCCAGCTAAAGGCCC
Organism: Triticum timopheevii; assembly: GCA_963921465.1. Classification (NCBI taxonomy): domain Eukaryota; kingdom Viridiplantae; phylum Streptophyta; class Magnoliopsida; order Poales; family Poaceae; genus Triticum; species Triticum timopheevii. The sequence continues at coordinate 238,103,310 of OY997266.1, read as the reverse complement.
ACGAGATTTTCCGGACCATAATGGGCCGGCCCAGCTAAAGGCCCATAAGATTTTGCAAGCCATAATGGGCCAGCCCAGCTAAAGGTCCGCGAGATTTTGCGGACCATAAAGGGCCGGCCCAGCTAAAGGCCAATGAGATTCCGCCGACCATAATGGGCCAGCCCAGCTGAAGGCCCACAAGATTTTGAGGACCCTAATAGTTCAGCCCATTAACTGGCTGCCATGTTTTGGGCCAAATGTCGGCCCATATTTGATCCGGTCCATTAATGGACTGCCACGTTCCGGGCCTAATAATGGCTCATATGAGATCCGGCCCGTTAAAAGCCTACCACGTTCTGGGCCAAATTACGGCCCAGATCAGGTCCAGCTCTTTAAGAGGCTTTGGGCTAAATCATGGCCCATATCAGATTTGACCTGTCAACTGGACGTTATGATTTTGGCCCACTTGCTAAAGGCCCATTTAGTAATTCGGCCTGATATTAGTTTTGTCCTGTTAAAGGCCCGTTTAACATTTTGGCCCTATATATATTTCGGCCTACTAAAAGCCCGTCATATAGTTGGGCCTAACTACGGCCCCGTTTGCATCCGGCCTGCTCACAACCGATAATCTGATTGGGCCAAACAAGGACCGAGACAATTTTGGCCTATTATAAGCCCGTGATTTGATTGTCCCAATCATGGGCCGGGGTCTATTTCGGCCTGCTACCTGCCCGTGAGCTGTTCGGCACGTTTCAGGCCCAACCTACTTTTCAGCCTCCTAAAAGCCCATTGAGTTTTTTTTTGGGAAAATAGGGCTGGTGGTTTACTCGGCCTATTAAAGCCCCGAATCTACCAATGGTCCATTTTACATTTAGGCCTGTTAACGGACAAAGATGACGGGGCCCATGATGCGGATCATACATAGTCATTTGCATGATGGCCCGATTATGTACCGTAATTTTACGGTTTGGCCGGTTTACTGCGAAGACAGGATATATATACAGTAAAATAACTGCAGCATCGTGAATAAGAAAAAACCTAGACTATACTATAAAGAAATTACGGCATATTACATCGATTGGGCATCAAAGTTCGCCACTATGATAATAAAGAACAAGCAGATAATAGATTACATGCACTAGGCATCAAAGATCGCCACCAGTGCAATTAAACACACCCACAAAATAATGTACAAAACCGACAGCACTTCAATAGAGTTCAAGAAAGGTTAGCCCTGCTCGGGAGCTGCAGCGCACGCAGCTGAGCAAGCTGATGAGACTGTGATTGTTTGACACTTATATCCTCCTCACTCTGAAAGATAAACAAGCAGACAAATGGCATGTTTTGCACATATAAGTATCAGTGCTGAAAATTCATCACATTTCTTACTGACGAATAAAGTGACACCATTTAAAATAGCATTTACACAATATGGTATTGTTTAGGTCAAGACATGGCAGTAAATGACATTGTGAATGAGTTGGTAGCTTCACGACACAACTGGATTACGGATCAAGAACTCATAAGTATCAATGGTTAGTGTGATGTCAATTTATCCCATTTCAAATTGGCAAAATAAGAACACTTGCTATGTATAGTTTAATTTACATGGTATGAAGAAGGAACTTGGTTGTACAACTGAAAACTTAAATTTAGAAGGACAAACTTTTGTTTATGAACTACTCCCTCCGTCCCTTAATGTAAGACGTTTTTTGACACTAGTATAGTGTTGAAAAATGTCTTACATTATGGGATGGAGGGAGTACATAATAAACTTTAAACATGCAATTCGATGCAAACACGGAAAATAAATAATTGTTGCAGTCATGCCTAACCACATATACACAACAAAGTTTGAAGGCTTGAGAAGGACAAACTTACATTATTGGTGAAGGCAGGCTCTATAGAGCCCTTGTCCATGCTGATGGGGGGGGGGGAATTCAAGAATTTTACCACAGAATCTTCTTCATAAGCATTGCCTTTATTCTACATTTTGTTAAGAGTAAATATAGATGTGACAATATAAGAAAAAATGGAGAATATTTAAGATAAGATGAAGAGTGATGCTACATAACCAAGTAGCTATAAATGTAAGTACAGCGATATAGGCAAAAGGTACAGCCAAGAGCAATGCAGAGCTAAACTTCTTCAGTACCATCGGTGTTATCCAACCTTATGGTAAGAGTAAATATAGATCTTATGTGTAGAAAATGAAGGGCAAAGGAAAATAAGATACAAAGTGATGGTACATGAACAACTACCTATCAATATAAGTACACTAATGAAGGACAGCAGGTACTTACAAGAACAATGCAGAGCTAAAAAAATTCATTGGCATTGGATATACTCTACACTAATGTAACCATTCATACAGATCAGATAATTTGGAGAAAACAATTGATAAGCAAGATATCATGCATACTGTTGTCACATAATGAACGAGGTAGGTATGCAAGTACAGTGATACAGCACAACAGGTACTAACAAGAGCAAAGCAGCGGGCAACATATTTGCGATATCCTGTCGCTTTTTTCAAATAGGAATTCTTTTTCGAGCAGATTTGCTGCAAAAAAGATCCATAAGGCACATGCGGAAAAGTAGAAGTTCAAATTGTCATGCGATATCATAGACAGGGTTTTTCCATTCAATGTCAGTGCATAACAAGGTTTTTCCATTCAATGTCTTCTAAATTTAGCACAGGAGACTTCACTGGAAATTCGTTTATAGACTTGCCATCAAAGTGTGATTTCCTCAGGTAACACCGATACTGCTGCAATGCTTCCTTGAAAAGCGCAAGCAAGCTTTGCTCGTCATGACTATCCAGACTGACCCTCGCCTACTTACAACAATGTAATGTAAATCATTGATGTGTTCAATCAGCAGAAAATAGGAAAATAATCACCATGAATAATAGCACTTACACGTAAGTGGGACAGGAAGATGTGAAAATGGTGTTTGTCTTCACTATAATCTTCCCATGACGGGAATATATGCACGCAGTCCCTAACAACATTGAAAGCATTGTCTTTTAAACTGGGAATAACTGGAATGGGGTTCCAATCTGCAGGAATTGGTCGTCTCTGTAGTTGGGATATGTCTTCGACCGGTGGAATTGCTATACTTTTTGCTAGAGTGGGATTTTTCTGTGGTACGGCTGGTGCTATGGCAACTGAAATCGGCATACCTTTTGCTGGAGTGCAGGTCCTGTGTTGTGGGGCTAGTGGTGTGGCTAGTGAAGTATGGTACAGTCTGCTGGAGTCAGTCCTACATTTTGTGTCACTGGTTGTACAACCAATATAAGTGGGATGCTATCTGATTTCTCTGGCACAACCACGTTTTTCAAGGACTTTCTTGGTGCTCCGTCAGGTTCGGCAATCACCCTCTTCTTTTTTATGTCTGATGCACAAGAACTGCATTTGAGTGAAAAAACATGGTATGATGATAGATGGAATATGTATTGATAATGGATGGGCATGGCATCTCTACATATATGATGAGTAAACTAAGCAGATGGTGGTGCAACAAAGTAGAAGAAATGCAAGACAACATATCCAAGATACGCGCAATCAATAAAACCTTACCAAATTAGAACATGCACCTTGATGGGTGAACATGACAGGCCATCTGCCTTTGACACCTCGAGGTTAGAATAGTCATTAGGATCATATTCTGAACAAGAATCTAAAGGTGGGGACCGTATGAGTTTCATTGCATCCAGAATGGCACTCAATGCCTTGGTGCCAATTTTGTAAGTCATTGCAGTGTTCCATAGTATTCTTCTGATGCGCGGATTCTGATATTCATTGTAATTACGTATAATATCTGAGAACCATGAAAACATAAATAGTTGTGAGATTTTCTTTGTAATGCAGAGGATATTCTAATATAGCGGCACCCATGTAAACACTTGTGTGCTATCACTGGATTATGATGAGAGAGCTCATGTGTGCTATAATATGGTGCGTGCATTTATATAATCTGGCACAAGTACACAAAAAATAGGCTCCAGAAGTAAGGATAGTTGGCAGATGATAGGTTCATAATACACTGTATAGAGAGTTTATTGCCAAACCATGATAACTAGAGCACACAGCAACTAGGCAAATCATAGTGTACGTAAAAGGGGTACACCATAACCACGATATATAAATCGGGAAAGTGGAACTGGCTTGCAAATACGGTGTTGTATTGCCGCTAGTAATTGAAAGCCTATCGATCACGTACAGGCCAGCTCTATCAGCTGTTGACTACAGATGTCCCTGCTCCCCTACCCGACTAGGAACATACTTTACGTACTAAATATAGAATAACAAAAGAGGAACATGTTAAAGAACAGAAGAGGAAGCATATTCTTGTGGTTCCACTTCATTGCATACAATGTTGGTTGCCCATTCATGATGAATCACAACGCCCAAAGAAATGCAATTCCATGTTGTCTCTCTATATGTGGCAATTTTGAACAAGAGTCATTAGGATCATATTCTGAACAAGAGTCAACAGGTGGGGAGCGTATAAGTTTCATTGCATCTAGAATGGCACTCAATGGCTTGGTGCCAATTTTGTAAGTCATTGCAGTGTTTAGCTTCAAGAGTGGACTGCTGCTAGTGCGACACAAAGTAGCTACATAGATCATAGTGTAGATATAACAGGAAAACCTTAAGCATCAGAGTAAAATCAGCAAAGTGGAACTTGCTGGAATATATGTGCTAGTATTGCTGGAACGGCTAGAAAGGCTTCGGAGACCAACTCTCTTCAACTGAAGCTGCGGTACTGTTAATATTAGTGTAACTCTCAAAGGCGACACAACTACCCGCATTTCCTTGCTATTCTTTTGGGATTCAAGTGGGCAGGCCACTACAAATCCTATTCTTGTGTTTACAAAATCCTACGAATCAAAGAGGCCTGAAGAGTTCAAAGTGTCCATCACAACCGACCATATAGACCTCTACACTGCAAATGTCCCTGCTCATCTTCACTACAAGGAACATATCGTACTACGACCATACTCCCTCCAATCCAAAATATAAGTATTTGTAGAGATTTCCACTATGGATCACATACAGATGTATCCAGATACATTTTAGAGTGTAGATTCACTCATTTTGCTCCATATATAGTCCATGGTGGAATCTTGTAACATCCCAAGAATTTAACCATGAATTGTTTATTAAAATTTTGCTAGGAGATTAAAAATTTTACTTTCTAGATTTTCTTTTGATTTGAGAACCTCTCTTTTCTTTAATATTGTGGAGTTTTTACCCCAAGTAAAAACTTTCCAAAATTATTATTGAACTTGTATACCCTCTCTTGAAACATTTCTTTATCAGTAGAATTATTTATACAAGTATTTTCCCTGAGCTATATTTCTCTTGAAAATGATTTTTCATAAGTTTTAGGGCCTCTTTTGCACTGCAACCATTTGATAAATGCATTTAAAATTTTCACCAAAATATGGGGATGACATATGATGTCGCTAAATCACTTTTACGCAAAAATATCTTTTATTCATTGGAGATTTTAAGCAATACCCCTAGTTTTCAAAACTGGTCCACTTGGTAAAATTGCACTACAACCTATTTAAATATTTCTTTAAAACTTCCACCAAAATTAGGGGAGGTCAGTAGGAGTATATAATTCAATTTTGTGCAAAACCCACTGGTGTTCTTTGGAAAATTTGAGCAAAACATCCTCTTTTGCTCTCTGGACCAGATTGGCCTTTTCTACTGCAACTCCATTTTGTGTTGCTCTGTTGCCCATGATTATTTTTCCTGCTTATAGTCCTCCCTACCAAACCCTTAAGTCCAGGAGAATGGACCCATTGGAGTATTTTTGGTTCATTAAATAATAACCTTTAGTTTCTGCCCAAAATTGGTTTTCTCAAATATTTGCTCTATCAAGTTTCTGGTTTTGTCCAACTAACCTTGCCACCCTCTTTATCATCTAAACAGACTAGGATCTGGAGATTTTTGGCCACCCCAAGAACTGCCTAGATGCCTCTAGCATTATGTCGAACACTTTGTGTGCATAGCCAGATTTGGCATGATTTTTAGTTGGCTTTGTGGACTTGATCTTCTGACCTAACTAACTTGTCCACTAAGCTCCTAGCTAACCCTAACCCAAGCCTGTTAACTACCAGCATCATCCGAACTCTCTAACACGAGCTGGCATTTCCTCGAGCACTTGGCATGCGTCCTCTGGGCGCGCGCGTTTTGCACGTGCGTGCGCATGGGTCGCCGCGTTTGGCCTCTGGCCTTTGCTTACCTGCAGAGCCACGCCCGTCCTCATCCACTCACTAGAACCCTCCAGGCCGCCCCTAGAGCCCCATAGCGCCGCCGTCAGGTCGGCCACGGCGGCTAGCGACCGGCCCCAGGGGGTTCCTGCCATGGACGGCACCGCCCAAGCCATACGCGTGCGCCAGCTGCCCTCTGGAGCAGACCGAGCTTATCCTAGAACGCGTCCGCTAGGGCCCGTCACCGCCACGTCGCCCTGCAACTACAGAACGACGGTTTGCCATCGATCCTATCAAGCCGCCATCGGAGCCGACCTCACTTGTTATAAATGGAGGCCCCCGAGCTCATCCAAACCCCCAGACAGCCTCAGGCCATTCCTCTGGAGCGCCCCTAGCCGGCAATCGATGGGGAGAGGCCGTCTTCCCCATCTCCGGTCAGTTAGGCCGCCGCCAGGTTCCAGTCCCGTTCGTCGCAACCAGTCCCTCCCCCGTCCATCCAGCACCACCACCCGACTCCTCTTGGTCTTGCGGAGCCGCCCAAACCCTCAGCTTCGACGGAGATCCACCATAGCCCGAACCCCCAAATCATCCCGAGGCCACCTCCGCCGCGGAGCTCGCCGCCGGCGACTCCCTCCACCCCCGCCAATCTAGCAACCACCGGGAGGACCGCCCTGGACTGGCGGATCCATCCCCGCCCTCAGAACCCCGCGGGGAACCGCTGTTCGTCGACGGCGATCGCCGGAGTCCGGACTCCGCTCGGGCAGAGGAGAAAGGAGGGAGAGGCGACTAGTCAAACCAGCCAAGTGGGCCCCGTGGACCCACTGTCAGTGACCCACAAGCCGGTCCACACCGGCGTAAGTGGAGGCGTAAACCCAGAGTACGTCTTCGACGTGTTTTTTATTTTTGAAACATTTTTCTTTTTCTGTTTTATTTAAAAACAAAAGTTTGACTAAACTTTGACTGGCTATAACTTTTTAAATATAACTCCAAATGAGTTGATTCTTTTTCCTACCTCTCTCAAATTTCACCTAGTTTATTTTAAGATTTATTTCAAAAATAATTAGGAAAACTTTTTGTACTGTTTTTAAAGTTTGTTTTGATTTGTATATTTTTCAAAATAGGATTGTTGGAGAGAGAAGGCAACTTTCAAAAGTTTGGAATGCACCCTGCCTCTCCACAACTTCAAGGCATGCATTCTAAACCCTGGCATAATATTGTCATGTGTTGTTTGATACGATTACGACACCCCTTGTCTCGGAGTTTTTGTTATTTTATGTGATGATATGAACATACTCATAAGTGCATATTGATGATTCCGTGCTATTGGATTTGATACGTTGTGATAGCAATCACCCTCGTATGCCTTTCATGCCTATTGGAAGAAATCCGAGAAAGCCTCTTCCTTGGGTAGACACGAGCTTGTCTCCGGTCTTCGTCGAGACGGTTGTGTCCGGTATGGCATAGTAAGGTATGATGAGTGGTGATTCTGTCTGTTGGTTGAAATATATTTGTTATGCTAATCGTTCAGGGAATACTTGGACTCTCTTGAGTCGACCATAGATCGAGTCTTGTTCCAGTAACCCCCTGATACATCTCCAACGTATCTATAATTTTTGATTGCTCCATGCTACTTGGACCCTACTCCAAGAGGCTTCCGAGGAGGTCACGAGGGTGGAGGGCGCCCCCCCGGGCGCGCCCCCCTACCTCGTGGGCCCCTCGGAGCTCCAGCGACATACTCCTTCCTCCTATATATACCTACGTATCCCCGTATGATCAAGGGGGAGCCAAAAACCTAAGTCCACCGCCGCAACCTTCTGTATCCACGAGATCCCATCTTGGGACCTGTTCCGGAGCTCCGCCGGAGGAGGCATCCACCACGGAGGGCTTCTACATCAACACCATAGCCCCTCCGATGAAGTGTGAGTAGTTTTGCTTCAGACCTTCGGGTCCATAGCTAGCAGCTAGATGGCTTCTTCTCTCTTTTTAGATCTCAATACAATGTTCTCCCCCTCTCTTGTGGAGTTCTATTCGATGTAATCTTCTTTTTGCGATGTGTTTGTTGAGACCGATGAATTGTGGGTTTATGATCCAGTATTATCTATGGAAAATATTTGATTCTTCTCTGAATTCTTTTATGTATGATTGAGTTATCTTTCCAAGTCTCTTCGAATTATCCGTTTGGTTTGGCCAACTAGATTGGTAGTTCTTGCAATAGGAGAAGTGCATGGCTTTGGGTTCAATCTTGCGGTGTCCTTACTCAGTGACATAAAGAGTTGCAAGGCACGTATTGTATTGTGGCCATCGAGGATAACAAGATGTTTTTTTATCATATTGCATGAATTTATCCCTCTACATCATGTCATCTTGCTTAAAGCGTTACTCTGTTTTTAACTTAATACTCTAGATGCATGCTAGATAGCGGTCGATGAGTGGAGTAATAGTAGTAGATGCAGAATCGTTTTGATCTACTTGTCATGGACGTGATGCCTATATACATGATCATTGCCTAGATATACCCATAACTATGCTCAACTATATCAATTGCTCAACAGTAATTTGTTCACCCACCGTAGAATACTTATGCTCTTGAGAGAAGCCACTAGTGAAACCTATGGCCCCCGGGTCTATTCTCATCATATCAATCTATATCACTTTATTTACTTGCTTTGTTTGTACTTTGCCTTTACTTTTTACTTTGCATCTATTTATCAAAAATACCAAAAATATTATCTCTATCAGATCTCACTCTCGTAAGTGACCGTGAAGGCATTGACAACCCCTAAGCGTTGGTTGTGAGTTGCTATCATGTTGTGCAGGTACGAGGGACTTGCGCGTGACCTCCTACTGGATTGATACCTTGGTTCTCAAAAACTGAGGGAAATACTTACGCTACTGTGCTGCATCATCCTCTCCTCTTCGGGGAAAACCAACACAAGCTCGAGACGTAGCAAGAAGGATTTCTGGCACCGTTGCCAGGGAGGCTCATGCAAGCAAGTCAACAATACCAAGTACCCATCACAATCCCTATCTCTCGCATTACATTATTTGCCATTTGCCTCTCATTTTCCTCTCCCCCACTTCACCCTTGCCGTTTTATTCGCCCTTCTTCCGTTCGATCTTATGTTTGCTTGTACCTTCTTTTTGCTTGCAACTTCGCTTGCTAAAAGTTTATGGATCCTCATCCGCTTGCCAATCTTTTTAAGAGATCCAATTATGATGAACCAATTGCTAGTAAGTTTTGTGCACTAGATTATCTTTATGAAGTTTTGCTTGAAATTCGTGAATCTAGAAATAGTGATGAAGTACTTTATGAAGAGATTCACGATAACTCTTTGAATAAAAAGCATGATTGCAATGATTTTACTATAAGTTCTCTTGATCACAATTGTGCTAATAATATGCAAAACCCTAAGCTTGGGGATGCTAGTTTTTCTATGTCTACTACTTGTTGCGATGATCATGATTGTGGTGATTCTTCTTATGATCTTGAAAATTTATTTAAACCCCATGATGAATATGAGATTGATAATAGTGTTTGAAATATTATTGAAAATGGGTTTGGAAGAGTGTCAACTTTAGATCCCACATATTTGGAGAATGTTCAATCTTATGAAATGTTTGATAAAAGTGGGTTTGGAGAGGTCATGACTTTAGTTAATGTTAATCCCACTATTTTGGATGAGTGTCAACTTTGCATGCATGTGGATCATGTTGAAAATATTTTATGTAATAGATATTTTGTTGAATTTGCTTATGATCCCACATGTAATTATTATAGAGGAAAATATGGTCGTAGAAATTTTTATCTTACTAAATTACCTCTCGTCATGTTGAGATTGCTATCGTCTCTCTCTTCTTCCTTGCGTATGCTAGTTTTTGCTTGCCTTGCAAATTTGTTTGCTTATAATATGCCTATGCATAGGAAGTGTGTTAGATTTAGATGTGTTTGTCATGTGTTTCATGATGCTCTCTTTGCACTTTAATTCTTGTCTTTCATGTGAGCATCATTGTCATCATTATGTCTAGCTAGGGGCGTTAAACTATAGCGCTTGTTGGGAGGCAACCCAATTTTATTTTGTGTTTTTTGTTTTTGTTTCTGTTTAGGAATAAATAATCCATCTACCTTCTGTTTGGATGTGGTTTTATTTTTTAATTAGTGTTTGTGCCAAGTAGAACCTATAGGATAACCTACGATGATAGTTGATTTGATTCTGCTGAAAAACAGAAACTTTGCTTGCATGAATTTAATTATGATAAATTACAGGAACGTGCTTTTGCGTTGATTTTTTTGCTGATGATTAATAAACAAATTTTCCAGAACTTCCTATTTTTGTAGAATTGTTAGAGTTCCAGAAGTTTGCGTTAGTTACAGATTACAACAGACTGTTCTGTTTTTGACAGATTCTGTTTTTCTTGTGTTGTTTGCTTATTTTATTGAATCTATGGCTAGTAAATTAGTTTATAAACCATAGAGAAGTTGGAATACAGTAGGTTGATCACCAATATAAATAAAGAATGAGTTCATTACAGTACCTTGAAGTAGTCTTTTGTTTTCTTTCTCTAACGGAGCTCACGAGATTTCTGTTGAGTTTTGTGTTGTGAAGTTTTCAAGTTCTGGGTGAATTATTTTTATGGATTATGGAACAAGGAGTGGAAAGAGCCCAATCTTGGGGATGCCCATGGCACCCAAAAGATAATCCAAGGACACCAAAAAGTCAAAGCTTGGGGATGCCCCGGAAGGCATCCCCTCTTTCGTTCACTTCCATCGGTAATTTACTTGAAGCTATATTTTTATTCACCAACATGATGTGTGTTTTGCTTGGAGCGTCTTGTATTATTTGTGTCTTTGCTTGTTAGTTTACCAAAATCATCCTTGCTGTACACACCTTTTGAGAGAGCCATACATGAATTGAAATTCGTTAGAATACTCTATGTGCTTCACTTATATCTTTTGAGCTTGATAGTTTTGCTCATAATGCTTCAGTTATATCCTTTTGAGCTTGATAATTTTTGCTCTAGTGCTTCACTTAGATCTTTTAGAGCACAGTGGTGGATTTGTTTTAATGAAACATAATCTCTCATGCTTCACTTAGATTATTTTGAGAGTCTTTAATAGCATGGTAATTTTCTTAATGTTAATATACTTGGTATTCAAGATATGTGAAACTTTCTTTTGAGTGCATTGAATATTAAGATAAGTTTGATGCTTGATAATTGTTTTGAGATATGGAGGTGATAATATCAAAGTCGTTCTAGTTGGGTGATTATGAATTCAATGAATGCTTGTGTTGAAGTTTGCAAGTCCCGTAGCTTGCACGTATGGTTAAAGTTGTGTAACAAATTTGAAACATGAAGTGTACCTGGCTTGTGCATCCTTATGAGTGGCGGTCGGGGACGAGCGATGGTCTTTTCCTACCAATCTATCCCCCTAGGAGCATGCACATAGTACTTGATTTTTGATGACTTCTAAATTTTTACAATAAGTATATGAGTTCTTTTGACTAATGTTGAGTCCATGGATTATACGCACTCTCACCTTTCCACCTTTGCTAGCCTCTTCGGTACTGTGCATTGCCCTTTCTCACCTTGAGAGTTGGTGCAAACTTCGCCGGTGCATCCAAACCCCGTGATATGATACGCTCTATCACACATAAACCTCCTTATATATTCCTCAAAACAGCCACCATACCTACCTATCATGGCATTTCCATAGCCATTCCGAGATATATTGCCATGAAACTTCCACCATCATCATCGTGACATGCATTACTTTTGTCATATTGCCATTGCATGATCTTGTAGTTGACATCGTATTTGTGGTAAAGCCACCATGCATTATTTTTCATACATGTCACTCTTGATTCATTCAACCATCCCGGTACACCGCCGGAGGCATTCATATAGAGTCATATCTTGTTCTAGTATCGAGTTGTAATTCATATGTTGTAATGAAAGTTTGATGATCATCATTAGAGCATTGCCCAAATAAAAAAAAAGAAAGGCCAAAAAAAGCCCCCAAAAAAAGGGAAAGGCCAAAAAAAAGAAAGGCCCAAAAAAATAAAAAAATAAAAGGGCAATGCTACTATCTGTTTTTCCACACTTGTGCTTCAAAGTAGCACCTTGTTCTTCATGTAGTGAGTCTCATATATTGTGCTTCAAAGTAGCACCATGTTTTTCATATAGTGAGTCTCTTAAGTTGTCTTGTTCATACTAGTGGGAATTTTTCATTATAGAACTTGAGGTCATGCACCGGCGAGAGGAGAAGATGAGCCCGATGCCGACAACCCAGTCATGTTGTTCGGACACCCGATCGAGTCCTTGAGGTCTGCCCCAGCCATCGACCAAAATACTTTGGTGTCCCCAGAAGTGCTTCGTCGCCTTTTGAGAACACGCTCTAGCGGGATTGTGGCCAGCAATCCCCGGGATGGTCATCATCGCTACCCCGACCCTGCGGCCCCTCAACCCCCTCCAGCTAATCCCGATGGTGAAACCCGTGGAGAAGCTTCAACGTCCACAAGGAACGCCCGCTTAGATATAAACGAGGTAGACTAAGTCACTCGAGTAGTACCGAGTCTCAGTATGTCCACGCCCTGTAATTGTGTAATCTTGCATCGCCATAAATAATCGCATCCTGCTTGTGTGCCTCTGTTTTGAATCGTAGCCTTGTATAAATATGTTAGCGTGCGGTTGCATTTTTAATTCTGGGCACAGGTACCAGAATCACACCGACGACACCCATAGTAATACGTCACTTTTGTGAGATATGTGTATCTGTAGCATTGACCCCGACCCATAGGGCAGATTCGTCAAACTAGTTACCCTTCACCACGGTAAATAACTCAGCCCCAATGCTATATAAAAGGCCACCTCGTGACCCTGCCAAGTATGCCTCACCTTGTGCACAACACTCACAGCCATTTCTTTGCCATGCCGAGCCCTAGTATTTATCTGAGAACTCCAGATGCAACCCCGGGTAGTTTTGTTAAAATATTGTGGGACTTTACATGCAATACCATGAGTGATATCCACCCACCCCAGTACGAGTTGCTCAAATCGAGGATCACCCCATCCACCTTGAAATATTGGGCAGTGGTGCACATCCCTCCCACAAACCCAAACCAAGACCCAATGGAAGTCTCCTTTGTGGGGAAATCTATGCCGACTCCGCATATTGCCATAGAAGCTGCTGCATACGAAGCACTTGCTCGCCTTCGATTCGTGGTACCCTATGCCAACGATCGAGGTTATTGTTACTTCCCGAGTCGCGCAGCACCCGGAGAAGTAGCATCTTTTCCCGGTGGACGAATCGAGAGAGACCCAGTACTGGCCAACCTTGCTAAGTATGTCATCGCTCAAGAGCGTTTGACCGAACGAGTGATGGGTTATCTCCAGAGCCTCGCTGATTTAAACCCTTAGATCGCCATCGGCAGACCACTGAGGCCCGACCAGGAGAGACATATTCATCGACTAATCAATCCGCTGCCCCCGATAGAAGAAGAGTGTGCCCCAATCCCTTAGACATTTTCTCAGGACCCTGTCCATTACCATTATCATTGTAGACGTCACTGCTATGTTTATTGTCCCAACATTTATTTATGTGTTGCAACTTATGCGTGGTATCCCAAATTTGTGCGATGAATTAAATCGTTAGTTTCAATCAATATGAGTGGTTTTTACTGCGGTAATTTTTTTATTAACCGTTCTCACTCTCAGTAAATTTTGAAGTGAGATTTTCCTTCATTGAGTTGTTGCAGCATACATTTCTTCACGACATAGATTTTTTTATTCACGCAGCACCATAACAGCAGACTCACGGCCCCAACCACTCGACTAGTGCAAATCCACATGCACATTTTTGCACCAAACTAATCACCTCCCTAACACCCCACAGCCTCAGATGGAGAGATTTGTGAGTAATTACTCAGGTACAAGTTACCTCGGGCACCCTGACAGCAGTTAGCACCTGACACCGCACCTAATCCTCGTGATCACCGCCACCGCGGAGAGCTAACACTCGAGCGGCAGCATCATGACGATCATCGAGGATCATCACGCACAGGAGCACGGAGAACCCCAGCAATGTCACCAACTCTCCGCACATCAGGACCACGTACCAGTCCAGCATCACCTCCGCCATTAGAGCCTCGTTTTGAGCTCCTGCAAACAAAAATGAAGGAGAAGGAAGGAGAAGGAGAAGCGAGGCCAGGTGTGAGGAAGAAGAAGGAGCACCTCGGTCGTTTTATAGCTCGAGATCGATGTACGTTGGGCGAAGTCCACCAGCGCCGCTCGTCGCTCGATCGCCGGTGTTTGGAGGCGAATCCGCGAGCAGTGCCGACAGCGCACTGGCCCGCAAGGTGAGTGCATGCTGCACCGGCAGCAAGCATGCCGCGCACTACCGCAGTACGGCCTAGATGCCCTACGAGCTAGACGTTGCCGGTGGAGAAAGCGCAGGAAAGCACGCAAGAGAGAGGAAGAAGAGAGAGCCAGAGGTAGCGGAAGAGACTGACAGTGGGCCCCGGGTCCACCTGTCGGCCACAGAGAGCACTGTGCTCTCGGGTACGACCAGCGTATTTTCAGTAATTTAGAAGTTTATTCTAAATTTACTGTAACCAATAGTAGAAATTGACCGTAAATTTTTCCACGCAACGCCAGTATGCCACACTGTAGTTTTGCACCACTTATTGCCCACTCACTGTAGCTACGTTTTAATTACATGAGTAGGATGGTTATTTTTGTGATGATAGAATATATTTTTCTAAAACCAGCCTTAGCAAATCTCAAGGACGAGATTTTTCTTATGGGGGGTAGTGTTGTAACACCCCAAAAATTAAACCATGAATTGTTTATTAAAATTTTGCCAGGAGATTAAAAAATTTACTTTCTAGATTTTCTTTTGATTTCAGAACCTCTCTTTTCTTTAATATTGTGGAGTTTTTGCCCCAAGTAAAAACTTTCCAAAATTATTATTTGACTTGTATACCCTCTCTTGAAACATTTCTTTATCAGTAGAATTATTTATACAAGTATTTTCCGTGACCTATATTTCTCTTGAATGAGTTTTCATAAGTTTTAGGGCCTCTTTTGCACTGCAACCATTTGATAAATGCATTTAGAATTTTCACCAAAATTTGGGGATGACATATGATGTCCTAAATCAGTTTTATGCAAAAATATCTTTTATTCATTGGAGATTTTAAGCTCTACCCCTAGTTTCAAAACTGGTCCAGTTGGTAAAATTGCACTACAACCTATTTAAATATTTCTTTAAAACTTCCACAAAAATTAGGGGAGGTCAGTAGGAGTATATAATTCAATTTCGTGCAAAAACCCATTGGTGTTCTTTGGAAAATTTGAGCAAAACATCCTCTTTTGCTCTCTGGACCAGATTGGCCTTTTCTACTGCAACTCCATTTTGTGTTGCTCTGTTGCCCATGATTCTTTTTCCTGCTTATAGTCCTCCCTACCAAACCCTTAAGTCCAGGAGAATGGACCCATTGGAGTATTTTTGGTTAATGAAATAATAACCTTTAGTTTCTGCCCAAAATTGGTTTTCTCAAATATTTGCTCTATCAAGTTTCTGGTTTTGTCCAACTAACCTTGCCACCCTCTTTATCATCTAAAGAGACTAGGATCTGGAGATTTTGGCCACCCCAAGAACTGCCTAGATGCCTCTAGCATTCTGTCGAACGCTTTGTGTGCATAGCCACATTTGGCATGATTTTTAGTTGGCTTTGTGGACTTGATCTTCTGACCTAACTAACTTGTCCACTAAGCTCCTAGCTAACCCTAACCCAGGCATGTTAACTACCAGCATCATCCGAGCTCTCTAACACGCGCTGGCATTGCGTCGAGCACCTGGCATGGGTGCACTGGGCACGCCCAGAGCGCGCGTTTTGCACGTGCGTGCGCACGGGTCGCCGCGTCTAGCCCCTGGCCTTTGCTCACCTGCAGAGCCACACCCGTCCTCATCCACTCACCAGCACCCTCCAGGACGCCCCTAGAGCCCCACTGCGCCGCCGTCAGGTCGGCCACGGCGGCTAGCGGCCGGCCACAGTGGGTTCCTACCATGGACGGCGCCGCCCAAGCCATACGCGTGCGCCAGCTGCCCTCTGGAGCAGCCCGAGCTTATCCTAGAACGCGTCCGCTAGCGCCCGTAGCTGTCATGTCGCCCTGCAACTACAGAATGGCGGTTCGCTATCGATCCTATCTAGCTGCCGTCGGACCCGACCTCACTTGCTATAAATGGAGCCCCCCGAGCTCATCCAAACCCCCAGGCAGCCTCAGGCCATCCCCCTGGAGCGCCCCTAGCCGGCAATCGATGGGGAGAGGCCGTCTTCCCCATCTCCGGTCAGTTCGGCCGCCTCCACGTTCCAGTCCCGTTCGTCACAACCAGGCCCTCCCCCGTCCATCTAGCACCACCACCCGACTCCTCTTGGCTTGTGGAGCCGCCCAAACCCTCAGCTTCGACGGAGAGCCACCATGGCCCGAACCCCCAAATCATCCCGAGGCCACCTCCGCCGCGGAGCTCGCCGCCGGCGACTCCCTCCACCCCCGCCAACCTAGCAACCACCGGGAGGACCGCCCTGGACTGGCAGATCCATCCCCGCCCTCAGAACCCCGCGGGGAACCGCCGTTCGTCGACGGCGATCGTCGGAGTCCCGCCTCCGCTCGGGCAGAGGAGAAAGGAGGGAGAGGCGATTGGTCAAACCTGACCAGTGGGCCTCGTGGACCCACTGTCAGTGACCCATGAGCCGGTCCACGCTGGCGTAAGTGGAGGCATAAACCCAGAGTACGTCTTCGACGTGTTTTTTATTTTCGAAACATTTTTCTTTTTCTGTTTTATTTAAAAACAGAAATTTGACTAAACTTTGACTGGCTATAACTTTTTAAATATAACTCCAAATGAGTTGATTCTTTTTCCTACCTCTCTCAAATTTCACCGAGTTTATTTTAAGATTTATTTCAAACATAATTAGGAAAACTTTTTGTACTTTTTTTAAAGTTTGTGTTGATTTGTATATTTTTCAAAATAGGATTGTTGGAGAGAGAAGGCAACTTTCAAAAGTTTGGAATGCACCCTGCCTCTTCACAACTTGAAGCCAAGCATTCTAAACCCTGGCATAATATTGTCGTGTTTTGTTTAATACGGTTACGACACCCCTTGTCTCGGAGTTTTCGTTATTTTATGTGATGATATGAACATACTCATAAGTGCATATTGTTGATTCCGTGCTATTGGATTTGATACGTTGTGATAGCAATCACCCTCGTATGCCTTTCATGCCTATCGGAAGAAATCCGGGAAAGCCTCTGTCTTGGGTAGACACGAGCTTCTGTCCGGTCTTCGTCAAGACGGTTGTGTCTGGTATGGCATAGTAAGGTATGATGAATGGTGATTCTGTCTGTTGGTTGAAATATATTTGTTATGCTAATCATTCAGGGAATACTTGAACCCTCCTGAGTCGACCATAGATCGTGTCTTGTTCTAGTAACCCCCATACTTGTTCCATACTACCACTTGTCCCTGCCATCGGTAGGGTATGGCTCAGTAAGTTGTCAACCTCTTTCTAGCACACACCGTACAGAGAGGCCATGGTGGAAGATACCGGTTGCATCCGGTAGGCATGCCACCTGGTCCGGGGGCATGGGTGTTTCCGGTTGTAGCCGAGGGGTAGCTCCCCTAGTTTGCGCGCGTTATAAATTTTGTGATCCCATGCTACTCGAGGTTGTAGCCTCCCCACTTAGAGTTTTGCTTAACGAGTATCATGGGTGATTCCAGACACCGATAAGTCAGGCTGGTGTGTACGGTTAGGTGTGTTTTTAATTAAAAGACCGTAGACGAAATTAGTGCCGATGGACTAAAGGAATCCGTTACCCCTGGGTAAAGAGTACACCCTCTGCTGAGATTATATCTATTTGAATAGCCGTGTCCATGGTTAAGGACTACAGTCTGGGTTGGGTCAAGTGTCGGTCTTAGTGTCGTTCTTCGGAGGAAAAACTGCTAAAAGCATAACATGGATCATGGCCTGTTACTCATGATGATTATGGCTATTATTATTATGGACTAACCCTTTATATTATTTGAATTATTGAGTATCCCTAGGACGGTTCTACCTCCTAGATATTCACTGTGATTTTTCTCTTATAAGCCCTTTATGTGGTGTTGCAAAGACGCCCGACTGTGGCATGGTTGTTATTGATTTATTTTATAAGCCCTTTATGTGGTGTCGCATAGACGCCCGACTGTGGCATGTTTGTTATTGATTTACTTTATAAACCCTTTATGTGGTGTCGCACAGACGCCCGACTGTGGCATGCTTTATATCATTATCCATTCAAAGCGTCGCTTCAGACACCCGATTGGTGCATTTTATTTCTACTCCATTATTGCATATTCATGTTGTATATAAATAACCTGCGTGCATGCATCAAGGATTTTATTTTGTGACTGACGTTGTGATCATAGAATATTCTAGAGCATGATTATCATTTGTGTATTATACTTGTGTTCATAATGTTTGCGAGTACATTCAAAAGTACTCACTGGCTCATCCCTGGCTATTGTCTTGGCCAGATTTCTTACTTGGAGAGGAGCATTGCGATGACAGCCCTGGAACCTACGCACTGGTGATAGCAGTCTCGCGAAGATAGGAGTTAACCAGGTCAGCTGTTCCTGTGGGAAATGGGGTCCCACAGACACTGATGAACCACAAAGCGCTTCCGCCATCAACCACTAGAAACCTTGTGTTGTACTCATAGGCCAGAATGGTCTTGTAGTGCATATTATGTACTTTGCTTGGAATTTCTGTATCAAGTTTGTGCCTCATCAGCTAACAGTAGTCCTGGGTTTGGTGAGCACAAGGGCCTTTTTCTGGGAAATTAATATCACGAAAATCCGGTCCTGACAAATCTATACAAAGACTTGTATTTAGGAACAAAGAGAGTACTTACTAAAGAAGAACGAAAGAGGAACATGCTAAAGAAGGGCAAGTAGATTTTGGATAATAAAATGTTCATTGCATAGTTCCCACACATGATGAACAAGAGAGCATTAAGAATGCAACTCCCTGCTGTCTCTCGACCATTTTAGGCGGTTGGATGAAGATCCTACGTCTCCTAACCCTTCTTCTTCCTCGTCTCTGATTCTTCCCATATAGAACACAGCACGGGCCGCCGGTCGGACCCCCGGCCTCCACCGCCTGTGTTCCTATGCCACCCCCACCCCACACCCCCGCCCCCACCCATGTCGAATTTTCTTCGTTCGGTGAGGCCCCACCACTACCCCCCTCCCACAACTACCGTCCCCACCCGAGCCCCTTCGTTCGCACCTGTGAACTCCGGCGAGCTCTGACTGACCCAATTTTGAAATTTAGTCTATTGTGATTTAACTAGTGTGGAATATAAAATGGGGAAACCATAAGCATTGGGAGTATAGTGTTGAGCATGACATGGCGGATCTGAAGGTGCAAACCGGAGAAAGTCAACTTCGCAACCAATGTTTGCTTTCAACTAGCAAGTAAGTGATGGACAAGAAATCAGAGTAAAGCAGTGGCGATCTATTTTCTTGCTTCGATAAATAACTTGAGAAAATACGAAAGAGTACCGCCTCTGGTGCGGCGCCGTGTATGCATCTACTAAGAATTTGACGGTGTTGTGGTAGCGATGGCTATCGGCGGCATGGAAGCAGATGTAGGAGGGTAGATGGTGGCGGCGGGGCGCGGTGGACGAGACGGTCATAGGAGCGGCGTCGGCAAGGTGGACGACGACAGGGATGAAGCGAGAGGACGGGATGCAAGGATCCCGGTCCGAAGCCGTGGATGAGAGAGGTCGATCTCATGTAATGAACGGCGTCGTCGGGGTATTAGCTCTGACATGGTGGAGGAGGATGGCGGTGGATGGGCTGGCGGACGGAGGAGGCTGGGCTGGATAGGGTGTTTTGGCGCCCACGGAGTACGAATGGAGAAAGGGAGGTAGAGAGGAAGGGGGAACCATGTCTTCAGGGTGAGCTTTTCTCAAATGTGAGGAAATTTACAAACTTAGCCCCCGTTTAAAATTTCCTACATCACAACAATATTAGTTGGTTGGGGATAGGACGGTAATCTTGCATACACCGAATATTTGCCGATGATTAGTTTTCGCGCCCACCGTGTATGAATTAGGGAGGGAGTCGATTTCGGCCGATGACACACTATGTTTTGGCGCCCACCGTGTATGAATCTGGGTGAGAGGCGGTTATTTCACATTTGAGTGAAATTACAAACCTACCCCTATCAAAACCTATAGAAATCGAGCAGATAGGCTTTGCGTGGCAGGGATAGGCAGTAGTAATTTCCATCTCGCAGATTTTGGTTTCGGGCGGTTACTACGACTTTCTCCACTTCGTTCAAATTTTGCAGAGTGCACGTTTACCATGCCAACTCAATTCGAATCCTGTTTGTATTCTATTTTTTTCGAGCGGGATCCATTTTCGATAGGAATAAAATTCTGTATACATCATTTTTTATATATACTTTCAAAAGCACAACACCCTTTATACATAAATATGGTTTACAAATGGCATGATCTCAGATTAATAAGGTTGTATCCATCAATTTGGATTTTCAAATATTTGAAACCACTTTATGTTGAAATCCAATGTATGCATTCCTCGCTAACTGTCTCCAATTAATGTGTGTTTCATGCGGGATTTTTTTTACTTCTCAGACATGTATAGTGTGTTTCACACACACAACATATAGTGTAATCCCATTTAGTCATTAATTGCATATAAACCATGCATTGTTTCTAAATAAAGAATCTATGGATCACCAATATTGATAAACTATATAACATTACACATGTCCCCAAATTCAAATGAATATGCATGTTTGGTACACCAATTTGCGTTATGATATTATCGATGTGTGATCTCCAGTTTAAATAATTGAATCCCCTTTGTTCCAGATATTCATCTCATATAGCTACCACTCATGCTTATATAGGACTATCTCTCTAGACCTATACGCGATCATCCTCTCTCGGGTATCTCTCGTGCTACCTGTATGTCGACAATGATCTTTTATCTTCGTAACACACTGATGGTACTCTCTCCCTCGACCTACATCACTCTATCTCTCTCTAAGTATATCTCGCTCCCTGCTATGTGTCTCTCTCCCATGATGCAGTGTCGCGTAGAACTGAAGAATGAGTTCTTCATTCCAGTCGCAAATGTCCGTGCAGAAATTTAGTAATCCTGCATCGTGAAGAACACTGAGGACTGGCTCGAAGCATGGCAGAGATTCCATGTCCATGTGAGGAATATGTGCATGATCTAAGATTTTGTCTTTGTCAAACAGCACAGAGGAATAGAAGTTGGCCTGACTAGCAGTCCAGAAACGCCGCTTCCTTATGCGAGCAGAGTCATAGGGGTTG
Organism: Triticum timopheevii; assembly: GCA_963921465.1. Taxonomy (NCBI): domain Eukaryota; kingdom Viridiplantae; phylum Streptophyta; class Magnoliopsida; order Poales; family Poaceae; genus Triticum; species Triticum timopheevii. Next base: position 238,081,691 of record OY997266.1, on the reverse strand, counting down.
TAGTTAGTGAAGAATACATGCTCGGCAAAGAAGTCTTCAGCCTTGAACTTCTGTTTGCTTGAGAACGGATTCTTTGGCTTTGGCAGAGGGGTGTCAGTGAGTTGCATCACCACCTCAGGAATCGCGAGCTCAGGTTCTTCAGGCTGAGGAATTTCTAGTTCCTCTTCGTGTGCAACCTGAGGATCAGCAGCAGCAGGTTCTTTAGCACTAGCGGCTGGAATGTCTTCATGCACAGAAGGAGTGGGTTGAGTTTCTTCAGAGCCCATTTGAACTGCTGTTGCAGGGGACTGAGGAATCTGTTGGATAGGTGTGAAGAGAGGAGTATTGGGATGCTGACTTTCCCAAAAGTCATCATTCATCACAGGTGTGGTGCATCCTATATCCACATCTTCATCTTCAATTTCCTCAACACCAGCCTCTTCAGCTGTGAACTGAGGCATAGGTGAGGAAATGACTGGCGTTGAAGGGATTTCGTCCACTTCAATTTCTTCATCCATCTGCTCTGATGAAGCAACAAAATGATTTCCTTCATCAGATCCGCTTGGGATCTCATAGTCTTCTCCAAAAGGAACAAGGTCCTTTGAAGGCATGGAGGAAATTGGAACAACATCAATAGGATTTTCAAATGAGCTGGTCATTGGCTTCATTTTCTTCGCAGCCGAAGAATTTGACGCAGCTGATGCCTTCTGTTTCTTCACTGCGGCTCGCTCTGCAGCCATGATCTTCTTCTCATCAGTGGCAGATGGAAGAATTGGAGTTGGTGTAGGCGCGGGAGGAGATGAGGAATTTGGTTGATTTTCTTCAGGCGCAACTGATGCAGTTGCTCCGATCTCTTCAGTTTCTTCAGGCGCACCACTAGTGGATGCCCTGGCAATTTCTTCAGCGGCTGAAATTTCTTCACCAGCCCTGGAACTAGCATTTTCTTCAGCAGGCTGAAAGTCATCAGCGGTGCTGGCATGTTCTTCAGCAGGCTGAGCAGAGTCTACAGCCTGAGGATTTTCTTATTGCGATGGGGCTGCAACATTTGTGAGTTTCTTCGTCAGGTTGACGAATCTCACTTTAGCTCCTTGCCAATCAGCATAGTAGGCATCAAAGTCTTTGCTGAGGGCTTGAATTTCAGACTGAGCCTGGAGAAGTTCCTCAGGTGTCATTCTGACTACATTTTTCTTCAGGAGCTTCTCCTTTCTGTATTGTGCTTTCTTGATCTCTCTTGCCTTTTCAAACTTCCATTTCTCTTCAGTGATGAAATGGGTCAGCATGTGACTTTGACCAGGTGTCAGATGAAAATCAGGAATTGGGGTGTTTGGATCCTTGTGCCAGAGATCAATGTAATCGAGGATTTTCCTCGGATCCAAAAGCAGTGGCACAGATATGCCTTTGGCTCTAGCGGCCTTCACCTGTCCGTCTCTGATGATTTCTGCAAGTTCATCATCAGAAGCTTCATCATCAGAAGGCACATGGAATGCGACCTGTTTCATCTTTGGACTTGGCCGTGGACCGCGTCCAGCTGTTGCTTTAGTCTTCAACAGTGTGGGGCCTGATGAGGAAATTGGTGCAGCTGAGGAACTTGCTGAAACACCAGAGGCAATCGAGAAACCAACAGTCCTTTGACATGTAGCCAGATGCACAGGAGCCGAGGACTTTGAAGGAGCTGCTGAGGACTTTGGTGGAGCAGTAGCAGTGTGAGGAATTTGCCGTGAGGGCATTGCTGAGGATCTTGGCCGTGAGGGCGCTGTTGGTGAAGCACTTGGCTTACGAGCAGGCTTCTTTGGCATGGATTTCCTCGGTTTGACCGAGGCCTCAGTAGCAGTAGCAGTGGCAGAATCCTCATTGAATTTCTTCACTGCCTCCTTGGCTTGTCTTGCCAATTTAGCTTGGCGCTTAGCCCATTCTTCAGGAAAGTCCTCACCACGCTTGATGCTGGTGGGGTCAGCTTCTTGGCCAGGTGCCAATGGAGCTCTTGGGCATGGAGGATTGAGGGCGAATTTCCTCATGTACTTTGGAGTCACATATTTGTATTCCCTCCATTCCCTTGCCCATCTTCGTTCAATCCTCTGTATGCGCACCTTGCGCTGATTTTTGTTTTCTTTGCCAAATTTTGCTTCATCGGGTGTGCAATAGTCAGCATAAATTTCCTCAGGGATTTCAAACGCAGTCATAACCTCAGGTTTCTTTCCTCCTTTCTGTGGCTTCTTACCGTCTGCCATATTCTTCAGTTGTGGAATTTGAACAATCGAATTCTCTGAAGAAGTATAAAGTTTTTCTTCGAGGAACGTTGCAAATGAGTTAAGTTTATGAGAACCTAGTGATTCAGCAGCAGACATGAGTACCTGTGAAGAGAGTATAGGTGTGAGGAATTTGGAGAGGTCATATGCGTTCTCAGAAGGTTTTTCGAAAAGAACAAGTTTTGAGGAATTTGACCAGATGAACCTTGAGGAATTTCACTAAGCATTCTTGTCTTATGTTCCAGAGTTGTACAGATCGAAGATCCACACAATTAGGGAATCTTGAAGAAAATGATTGCTTAGAGAAACAGTTCAAGATCATATGTGTGAAGATTTGAAGAATAAACACCTTTGAAGATTTTCAGGAAAGTTTGAGAACCAAAGTGAGTAATAAAAGTAACTTTTAATTACCCGAAATGAAGAACACGATGAACTGAGAAGAACAGATGTGAAGTTCGTCAGGTTAGATCTCCCACGCCCTAACTTAGCAGAGGAAGACAGCTACGGCAGCGGCGGAGTGAAGATTTCCGCGGTCGGCATGAGTACGACGGCGACGAGGTCGAGGCAGCGAAGCTCTTCCTCACCGGCGACGATGGAGTAGCGGCGGCGCTAGGGTTTGAGGAGCTCGAGTGAGAGAGTAGCGATCGAGCGGAGTAAATGAAGTGAGGAAGGGGAGAGGGGTATTTATAGACATGGTAAAAACTATTCGCCCGAAGATTTGGGACGAACGTGCCCCTGCCCTTTCTCCTTCTCGTGACATGTGTCACCCACGTACTGTGTAGTTGAGATCGTGTACGATCGTGGGTGAATAGAATAATGCATTGTGGGATGCGGAATGGTTTGAGCGGCAAAACCGAAAATTTGGATAAGATTTGTTTTGAAGTTTCGTTCGCAATTTCTTCTGCTGACAAGGACACATTGAAGATTTTGAATGAGTTTCAAATAGAACGCACATGAAGAATTTGTGAATAGATTGGGTTGAGTATAGCATAGAGGGGGAAGGGTCCGATCACATTCACTTAGCAGAAAAAGCAACTTGAAGAAATAGCTATAAGTGAATGCTGTAGAGGACATAAACTCATATATATATATAGCCAATGAAGAAAAACGACAGAAATAGTGAAGATTTTGGAAAGTTGAAGAATTTGAAAAATTGAAGAATTTCAAAACTGAGGAAAAACTCAAATTGAAGATTTTCAACTTTTTGTGGTGGCGTGACCCACCGTATAAGAATGATGATTTCAGACACCGCGTACAATTGTCGTAGGGTTCTGAGAATCAAATTTTTCATTAATTTCTACACACTTAGAGTGTTATTCTTCATTGATTGAAGAAAAATGTTTCTTCATGTGTTGCACATCTAAGTCATCAATTTTGCATAAGTGTCAGGGTGTGTGTCCTTTTCAAAGAACATTCGAAGATTCTAAGATATTTAGCTCACACCGCAACTTGCTAAATCTCTTCTCATCCAAGGGCTTAGTGAAGATATCAGCTAGCTGTTCTTCAGTCTTCACGTGCTCGATGGAGATGTCGCCCTTCAACACATGATCACGAAGAAAATGATGACGAATCTGAATATGCTTTGTCTTCGAGTGCTGAACTGGGTTGTGAGCAATCTTGATGGCACTCTCATTGTCGCAGAGGAGAGGCACATTCTTCATGTTGACGCCATAGTCCTTGAGTGTTTGCTTCATCCAAAGCAGTTGAGCACAGCAAGAGCCAGCAGCAATGTATTCATCTTCCGCAGTAGACAGTGATACGCAGTTTTGTTTCTTCGAGGACCAACAGACCAAAGATCGTCCGAGGAAATGACAAGTGCCAGAAGTTGACTTGCAGTCCACATGATCACCAGCATAGTCAGAGTCAGAATATCCAATGAGATCAAAAGTAGAGCCCTTGGGGTACCATAATCCTAGTGTTGGTGTGTGAGCTAGATATCAAAGAATATGCTTCACAGCCTTATGGTGTGATTCCTTCGGTGCAGCTTGAAATCGGGCACACATGCAAACACTAAGCATTATATCTGGCCTAGATGCACATAAGTACAATAAAGAACCAATCATGGAGCGGTATACCTTGTGATCGAAGTCAATACCATTTTCATCAGTGCATAGATGGCCATTTGTGGGCATAGGAATTTTGACGCCTTTGCAATCTTGCATGCCGAATTTCCTCAGTACATCTTTGAGGTATTTCTCCTGAGATATGAATATGCCGTTGCGTTGTTGACGAATTTGAAGACCTAAGAAGAATTTCAACTCTCCAATCATAGACATTTGATATTCTTCACTCATCATATAGGCAAATTCATCACTATAACGTTGGTCAGTACAGCCAAAGATAATATCATCAACGTATATTTGGCACACAAACAGTTCACCATCATAAGATTTAGTAAAGAGAGTAGGGTCGAGTGAACCGGGTGTGAAGCCATTCTTCACAAAGAATTCCTTCAATGTATCATACCACGCCCGAGGGGCTTGCTTGAGGCCATAGAGGGCCTTATTAAGTCTGAAGACTTTGTCAGGATTCTTTGGATGTTCAAAACCTGGGGCTTGAGCAACATATACTTCTTCCTCAAGCTTACCATTGAGGAATGCACTTTTCACATCCATTTGATATAAGATGATATCATGATGGTTAGCATAAGCAAGTAATATGCGAATAGCCTCAATTCTAGCAACAGGTGCAAAAGTTTCATCAAAATCAATTCCTTCAACCTGTGTGTAGCCTTGAGCTACCAGTCGTGCCTTATTCCTCACCACAAGGCCATTTTCATCTTGCTTGTTGCGGTAGTTCCACTTTGTGCCAATGATATTATGCTTGCGAGGATCTGGACGTTTGACCAGTTCCCAGACATTGTTGAGCTCAAACTGATGTAATTCTTCTTGCAGAGCCTGAATCCACTCCGGTTCCAAAAATGCTTCATCTACCTTAGTGGGCTCTGTGATAGAGACAAAAGCATAGTGCCCACAAAAGTTAGATAAATGTGAAGCTTTTGAGCGTGTGAGAGGACCTGGTGCTCTAATGTCATCGATGATCTTCTCCACTTGCACTTCTTTTGCAATGCGAGGTTGAGCTGGTTGTCGTTGAGGAGTTTGATCAGCATTTTCTTCAGCACCATTTTCCTCAGCATTTTCTTCAGGTGCATCAGCTCGATGTTCTTCATGAACTGGAATGAATTCTTCAGCAGATTCTTCAGTAGGAATGACATCCTCAGTTGCCTTGAACTTCATAGAATCTTCAGGTGCTGGTTCATCTAACATAGAAGGTAGGTGCTCTCTTTGCGAGCCATTAGTTTCATCGAACCGCACATCTACAGTGTCAACAATCTTGTGAAGAACAATGTTGAAGACTCCGTAGGTGTGCGAGTCCTTTCCGTAACCAAGCATAAAACCTTCATGTGCTTTCGGTGCAAATTTAGAATTGTGGTGAGGATCTCTAATCCAACATTTAGCACCGAAGACTTTGAAATAACTCACATTGGGTTTCTTGTCAGTGAGGAGTTCATAGGCTGTCTTCTTGAAGAATTTTTGAAGATATACTCTGTTGATGATGTGGCACGCAGTATCAATTGCATCAATCCAAAAATGATGAGGCGTTTTGTATTCATCAAGCATAGTGCAAGGCATCTCAACAAGAGTTCTGTTCTTGTGCTCCACGACGCCATTTTGCTGAGGAGTATAGGGAGCAGATAACTCATGAGTAATACCAAGTTCATCAAGATAGTCATCAAGACAGGAATTCTTGAACTCAGTTCCATTGTCACTTCTGATGTGCTTGATCTTCACACCAAAGTTGGTTGAAGCCCTCGAGGAAAAACGTTTGAAGATTTCCTGCACTTCATGTTTGTAAGTAACAATGTGTACCCATGTATATCGAGAGTAATCATCAACAATGACAAAACCATATAGAGATGCATCATTAGTGACTGCTGAGTAATGATTAGGTCCGAAGAGGTCCATGTGAAGCAATTCGAATGGACGAGTAGTGGTCATGATAGTCTTCGCTGGATGCTTGGCCTTGGTCATTTTTCCAGCTTCACAGGCTCCGCATAAGTGATGCTTGAGGAATTTGACATTCTCAATGCCAATGACATGCTTCTTCTTCGCAAGCGTGTGCAAATTCCTCATGCCTGCGTGACCAAGTCGTCGATGCCATAGGCAGCCTTCTGAAGCTTTTGCAAGTAGACACACGGCTGGCTGTGGTCCTGTAGTGAAATCAACAATATACAAATCTCCTCTCCTAAAGCCTTCGAAGACTTTGGAATTGTCAGCTTCCATAATCACAGCACAGTGATACTTGCCAAAGACAACAACCATATCAAGATCACAAAGCATTGAGACTGACATGAGGTTGTATCCTAAGGACTCAACAAGCATGACTTTGTCCATTTGTTTATCCTTAGAGATTGCAACCTTACCAAGACCCAACACCTGACTTTTGCCTTTGTCAGCAAAGATGATATGCTTCAGATGTGACGGTGATAAGGGAGCATCCATCAATAGATTCTTGTCACCAGTCATGTGATTCGTACATCCACTATCAAGGACCCACTCAGTAGCTTTGGGTTGATCATCCTGCAGATGAATTAGTGTAGCTTACAATCTCATATGCTTCATTTGTGAAGAATATGATATCAAGTTCATCAGATGAATTTCATCAATAAGTAAACAGATATAGCAGTATGAGGACATGTGAAATGAAGGTTCATTTCATCATGATTTGCCTGCATCCTTTCAGGCAATTTTGTCAGGTCCCCAGCAAATTCTGCAGACGTTAAAGCATGTCTGGAGACCTGACCCTGCAGAAGAGATTAGTTCTTTTTCTTCACCACCCACATCTGAAGGGGTGGCAAAGAGTTTATCACTCTGCGAGCACCATACGAGAATGGTGGCATAGAGGCCAAACCATTTCGTTTCACATAAGAGGGGTTAGGGTAAGCATATGAATAAGCAGAGAAATTCTTCGAGGACTTATGAACATAATGGTTTGAAGAATAATGCACATATTCATAGCCCTTAGCTCTACCCTGCGAAACAGAGTTGTTAACACGATGATAATCATGTGAGGACTTTGATCCATTTGAGGAATTTGATCCACGTGAAGGATTTGATCTGGGGTTCCTGTTCTTCACAGGTGGTGTCATGAGGAAATTCACCTGAAGACTTTCAAGGCACTTCTTGGAACCCAGATTTTCTTCATAGGAGAACCGTTCCTGCAGTTAGTGCCAACATATCTAGCAAATACTTCACCATTCTGATTTTTGAAGAGTTTATAGTTGGAGTCAAATGACTCATCAGAAGAATGAGGAGATTCACATGTAAAGCCAGATAAGTTAGATGGATCAACTGGAGGTCCCTTTGCAGCAACCCATGAGGTTTTGGGGTACTGCTCAGGCTTCCAATATGTTCCATCAGCATTAAGTTTCCTCTCAAATGTGATACCCTCTTTCCTAGGGTTTCTGTTGAGGACCTGCTTTTTAAGCACATCACAAAGAGTCTGATGCCCTTTGAGGCTTTTGTACATGCCTGTCATGTACAATTCCTTCAGCCCTGCATCGTTAGTGATACTAGCAATGTCCTCAGATGAGGAATTAGTGATAGCAGAGGCAGGTGAAGAATTTGTAACAGTTGAAGGATTTGAACATTCAGGTGAAGAATTAGTAGATTCACGTTCAATGCACTTTAAGCATGGAGGGACAAATTCCTCCTGAGAAGCGCTGATTTGTTGAGCTAGTAATGAATCGCGCTCCTTCTGAAGATCTTCATAACTCACTATTAGCTTCTCAAGATCTTGCTTTCTTTGAAGAAATTCATAAGAAAGTTTCTCATGATCAGATAAGAGAGTGTTATGATGACTTTGAAGGTTATCAAACCTAGACTGAAGTCTCTGAAGATTTTCAGTCAGGGCTTTGGTGCGATCCATTTCTTCACCCAACATATCATCACTTTTGTCTAGCATGTTTTGAACTTGTTCCAAAGCCGTTTGTTGTTTAGTGGCAATGCAAACAAGTTTGGTATAGCTGGATTCAATATCATCATCAGATCCATCATCATCAGATCCATCATCATCAGATTCATCGTCACAAAACTCGGATGGGGAGCATTCGGTTACCTCGTCACCCTTTGCCATGAGACATGATGCAGAAGATGATGATTCTGGCTCGAAAGTCATCGTTTTGAGAGATTCCTTGAAGTCCTCAAACCAGGGATCATGACGGGTTCGATGACCTTCACAGACATTAGAGATTTGGTCCCAGATGAGCTTCGCATTGCAAAGATGCATAATGCGCCTGAATTCATCTCTGGATAGGCAGGAACAGATGATGTCCTTCGCCATGATGTCAAGTTGAGTGTACTTGCGAATGTCATCAGCGCCTGCCTTCTTGCATAGATCGGTATGACCAATCTCAGTGACGGTCCACATCTCGCTGTCCATTGCCATGAGGCGCTTCCTCATCATGGCCTTCCACTTGGGATAATCATGACCGTCAAATATAGGGCATGTCACTTTCTTCATACCTGCGGTCGACATAACTAAAACTCCAGGTGGTTAAACCAAAATCACACAGAACAAGGGAGTACCTTGCTCTGATACCAATTGAAAGTGCATTATATCGACTAGAGGGGGGTGAATAGGCGATTTTTATGAATTCTTCACTGAGGAATTTGCCGGTGAGAAAATTCCTTAGCGAAGAACTACTAGCAGCGGAATAAGTACTCAGAAGTAAGCATAACAGAATACAAGCATGGTCATCAAGATGAAATGAAGACAAGGACTGAGTACAGAGAGCGTAATCACAGGATAACACAAGGTGAAGACAAACAGACTGAAGAAATTGATCTGAGGAAATTGAGAAAGTCTTCAGTCGAAGTCTTCAAACACTGATATGAAAAAACACTCAACTCAGTAATGAGGAAATGAAAGGGTTGAGGAAATAGAACCAGTTAGGTTGGTGAAGACAATAATTTGGTAGACCAGTTCCAACTGCTGTCTCAGTTGTACGTCTGGTTGGAGCGGCTGAGTATTTAAACTCGAGGACACACAGTCCCAGACACCCAGTAGCTGAGCACGCAGCTCAGGACACCCAGTCCTCACCGTATTCTCCTTGAACTAAGGTCACCCAGACCTCGTCCAATCACTCGTGGTAAGTCTTCAGGTGACTTCCAAACCTTCACAGACTTGGTCACTCGGCGATCCACAATTCCTCTTGCATGCTCTAGACCATGACGCCTAACCGTCTGGAAGAAGCACAGTCTTCAAAGGTAACAAACGTCAGATCCACACAGGATCAATTTCTTCAGTGATTCTCAATCACTTTGGGTTTGTGTAGGGGTTTGGTTTTGGGTTTTCCTCACTCGATGATTTTCGCTCAAAGTCCTCGGAGGATGGGTTGCTCTCAAATGACAAGTGTCAAGTTCTCTCGGAGCAGCCAACCAGCTAGTGGTTGTAGGGGGCGGCTATTTATAGCCTAGGGAGCAGCCCGACATGATAAGACATAAATGCCCTTCAATGATATGACCGTTAGGTGGATAAGATATTTTGGGACAGCTGGCGCGCAGCACAACAACGGTCGGAAATTTGACTCTCAAATTCCTCAGGGCTATCATGTTCCTCACTATGTAGGCAATTCGCACTGGCGAATTCCTAACTCCTCAGTTAGAACAAATTCATCAGCGACCAGAAGAACTTCGTCTCTGTCACTGAAGAAAGTGACTGAACTGTATGAGATTTCCAAAGGCTTCACTCGAAGGGATTGGTAGGTGTAGGATTTTGAGTTGAGCATCACATGAAAATTTTTCCTTAGTATTTCCTCGACCCCCTTTAACAGTATGGTGTTTCCTATGACTCAAGAAAGAGAAAATGAAACTATGAAAACAAAAGTCTTCACCCTTCATGTTCCACAAATGAATACCAAGTCTTCAAGGTCACACCAATTTCTTCAGTTTCAAAGTCTTTAGAAAGTCTTCAGAATATCAAAGTCTTCAGTCGAAGAACTTCATTTTTAGAGGTCGACTTTCTCTGTAAATATCAAGATCCTCATAGACTTATAGACCTGTGTACACTCACAAACTCATTAGTCCCTTAACCTATAAGTCTTCAATACAACAAAATCACTAAGGGGCACTAGATGCACTTACATGCACACACACACACATACATCCCACGTATACATGTATACCTGTAACGCATGCACGTTCAAGGTCTCTATGTCTAGATACGTAGTTAATTACCCTCAACCCTAATGCCACATCGAATCGTTCTCTTCTTCTATGCACATAACTTCCGCCTGGATGGGTAAAACACACAATCAAACTTAACAATCTCCTTCTAGCTACCCCCCTCTCACTCTTCCCCTATATCCCCGAAACCAATAAGACCATCCCTTTGTTTAATTCCCGCCTACATGCACCATCGATATATAGTAGTCTTCCTCGGTGTCTCTCGAACAAACATGTACTCTCGATGTGGAATCCTCTCACACGCACACACCCTCTCTTCCCTCTCTACGGGCATTTTCTCTCTCGCACCCCATCGTTGGTGGCCTCTGGCATACACATCACCTCTCTATGATGAAGCCATGCACACTTAAATTACATCCGCCACTGAGGACCCCGCAACACACACACACACACACGCACGCACGCACCCACCACCCACCCACCCCCACACACACATACTAAGGCTCAATCATGCACACACACACACACTAAGACTCCATCTCTCTCTCTCTCTCTCACACACACACACACACACATACACACACAAACACACACACACACACACACACACACACTAAGACTCATCTCACACACACATGCTCTAGACGGAAGCACTTGTTCCTACCACCCTTCATCGAACCTTACCCGTATGATAAACAATCACCTTAATTTACTTGTATAACATGGAAAAATTCCACTTTACTTTAGTAGTTAGCAAACTTATCATTTATACCCTTATAAAAAACCGAGTTGGCGATGATGGTGTGCATGCCATCTTGTAATATAGAGCATCTGATCTATATCTGACAGATAGAAAGCAAAGTATGGTAATTTTAAAAAAGATACCCGCACCTCCGTCCACATCCTTATCTCCCACAACCTCATTGCTGAGCAATTAAAAAAGGAAGTCTCTAGATCAATCTAGCATGGTGGCCGTTGCCCCCTGCCGGCGCCGTCCATCCCCATGCTTCCTCCCATTCCGACCACCAGTCACCACCAAGCTCCACTCCTCCTCACCTTATATCTCATCTTTCATTTTTTTGATGACATTCTCAAGGTGCTAGTTTTCCGACAAAATTCTCGAGATATCATTAGTTTTTACACATGGGATTACTCCTGCATGGGTCAATCACAATAGGTGTTTGGTAAAAAAATGCATATTGATGTTCCGTGCAATGCTCGAGCATCTTGCTTGTAATTATATAACACAAATCACGAGCAGGAAGTGACATTTTTTTACACAACCATGTTAACATGGCCACGTAAATCACTAGCTAAAGTAAATACCAGTATACTTATATCCTGATGCAAAAGGTTTAGTACATGTCCGAAGAGTAGAGTCACACACACGCACTCTGTCTCTCAGAATCTCACACACACACACACTAGTTACGTGACGCCCACTTAAGCAGACATGCATGTTACAATTTGTGCACCTGCGGGTACACGTGATGCTGCGCATTTATTTAAGTAGGACGGTGAACCCAAACAGTAGCTGCATTCATTCCCCTCCCGCCGCTTATTCTCTGGTTGCCATCGCCCGGTAGCCATGGCCCGGCTGAAGGTAACAACATACGCCATACTCCCGCCAGAGCGGCGCTTTAATCTGGAAATTTTAGTGGTCATGCATGCATCTTTTTGTGCTAGCACTCCTATATAAGGGTTGACCGGTCGCTTCCCGCGGACGTGCGCGGGCGGTGGAAGAGGAAGGAGAAGGGAAGCGGGCTGTGGAGTAACGTTTTTTACCACAATTTCTTAGGAAATTGAGTGCAATAATTGAGTAGTTTTGCAAACTACCAGTACTACACCTGAAACGGTTCAAAACCTATATTCCCTTGCCAACACACGTTTCCCGCATGAAACGGTCAGCGTCGCCCTGGAGCGTCAGTGCTGCATTAATGCCAGGCCAAAGCAGAGGCGACCTCTCACTAGCGCCGGCTTTGAAGCGACGCGATAGACGAGAGAGTGCCGCTTCCCGGTGCACGCGACTACTTTGTGTCGAGGCTGGCCATAGGCCCTGTTTGGATCCATGGGTTAGAGTTAGTTTGAGCTAGTTGGGGCTGAAATAGCCATAAAGTATCCAAGCATGAGAGTTTAAATTGGAGCAAGTTGCACCGAACCCACCAAAAAAACTATCCCACCCAAGAGGTGCTAACTGGAGATAGTTCTCATTGGGACCACTGAAAAATCACTTTTCTCTCTCCATCAAGTGCATTTATTGTCAATCAACTACTCTTTTTCTACAGTTAGTTTAGGGTTAGTCATGAGTTAGTCTAACCTCTAGCTAAGTTAGAGTATCCAAACAGGAGCAGTATAGGACATGCAAGTTGCTCAAATCATACAGTCAAATTCGTACGTGAAAGAATTTTTTCATTTTGAAACTGGAACATGAAAGGAATTTTTTTTAGAATGCTCTTGGAATGTCGCTAACATGTGATGAGTTGACCGACCTTAATAGATGGAAAAAACGCCAGCCCGCCGCACTTTGAGAGAGACGAGGAGGGAGAAGCGATACGGGCTGCTGGATTACTAGAGGTAGGTGTCGCACGGAAGCCAAGAAATATGGTGATAGCGTGGGTTAGCCATGTACTAGTATGATGTAACTACACAAGGCTGGCGTGTTTCATACTCTTCTAGTCCACTGTGGAGATGATTGGTTGATTTTATATCGCTGAATAATACTCCCTCCGTCCCAGAATAAGTGTCTTAACTTTGTACTAGCTCTAGTACAAAGTTGTACTAACCTTGAGACACTTATTTTGGGATAGAGGGAGTACAAAATATTATGAGTGCAAACGCTCCATGTCGGTGTCAAAACCGGCGGATCTCGGGTAGGGGGTCCCGAACTATGCGTCTAGGCGGATGGTAACAGGAGACAAGGGACACGATGTTTTTACCCAGGTTCGGGCCCTCTCGATGGAGGTAAAACCCTACTCCTGCTTGATTGATATTGATGATATGGGTAGTACATGAGTGGATCTACCACGAGATCAAGGAGGCTAAACCCTAGAAGCTAGCCTATGGTATGATTGTTGTAATGGTTGTTGCGTCCTATGGACTAAAACCCTCCGGTTTATATAGACACCGGAGAGGGCTAGGGTTACACAGAGTCGGTTACAATGGTAGGAGATCTATATATCCGTATCGCCAAGCTTGTCTTCCACGCCGAGGAAAGTCCCATCCGGACACGGGACGGAGTCTTCAATCTTGTATCTTCATAGTCTTGGAGTCCGGCGGACGATGATAGTCCGGCTGTCCGGACACCCCCTAGTCCAGGACTTCCTCAGTAGCCCCTAAACCAGGCTTCAATGACGATAAGTCCGGCGCGTATATAGTCTTCGGCGTTGCAAGGCGGGTTCTCCTCCAAATTCCATGTGTTTGCCGAACAGTGTCCGGCTTCCTTATCAATGTTGCGCTTCTTGGCTTCCACGCCCAATAATGGCCATCTTCCACGTGTCGCACGAATGCGAAAAGCCAGGGTATCTTTTATGTTTTACCCCCTAGCTGTGCAAGTAATCTGCCTATAAGAGAGGCAAGAATCCAGATCCAAATCACACCATCTTCTTTCCGCGAGTACTCATCGGAGCGCTTCTGGCCAAGAATCCATTCTATCATGGACCGTCGATGCGGCTCCTCTTCTCGCGCTCCCAGCCCTCCGCCAGGAGATTGGAGGAGATGTTCTGTCCCGCACAACGAGCTGGTGACGCTCCAAGCAAAGGGATATCTCCCTCCGGCCTTCATGGTCCCGGTCCGAGCCGGGTTGGCCACCTACCAAGGTGGGAAGCAAGCGGAGGCTACCCCAAGTCCCAACAAAGGGGAGCGGGTATGCTTCGTCTCCTATCTGATAAGGGGGCTCGGGTTTCCTATACATCCGTTCCTCCGCGGGCTCCTGGAGTTCTACGGACTCCAGCTCCATCACCTTACGCCCGCCTCTATCCTGCATATCGCGGGTTACGTAGCTCTTTGCGAGCTATTCCTGGGCGTTGAGCCCCATTTCGCACTGTGGAAAAGGTTGTTCTGCCTTGTACCCCGCTCTATCGAGGGATCCATATATCAAGTGGGCGGCGCCGAAATATGGCGCATTGCCGGGACCGGATATCCGTCCCGAACCCCTAAGAAGGCGCCCGAAGACTGGCCTTCGGAATGGTTTTACATAGAAGACGCTCCGCTGCCGGACCCTGTTCGGATCTGCCTCCCGGAGTTCAGTAATGCTCCTCTGAAGAAACGCCTTAGTTGGCATCCGCGGAGCCCCCAACTGGAGGAAGACAAGAGCGTCCATTATTTGATGGGCCGGATAAGATTACTGGCCCATTCCGGGTTGACCATGATTGGAGTCATGGCAACATGCATTACGCGGGGGGTGCAGCCACTGCAATACAGGGGCCACCCCATGTGGGATTTCAACGGGGAGGACGATGCCACCCGTCATGGCCGCAAAGGACCGTATTCGGCCGAGGATCTGGCGAAGATCCTGTCCGGCCTGTACAAGGGGGAGAAGGAGGACTTTCTCCAGACGAACCCATTGAATGGGTTCTCCATGAATAACCCTCGGCGTTGGGTAAGCGAACACTTTACGGGCCCGACCCACGCTTTCAAAGTTTAAATTTCTTATATCATGTTTTCAACGCAGGAGCTGCGTCGGGTTGTGGAGGACATGCTAAGTCCACCTCTGCACCCCGAGGATCCAGAGAGATCCCAGGATCCGGTCTCCGAAGAGGATCCGGACATAAAAGTGGAGCTAATCGATGGGGTGTTCCACCAGCTCAGCATTGATAATGCTTTAGTTGCCATTACGGCTGACTACCCTGGACTATATCCGGCTTCCCGGGTGATTGTGACTGAAGTCCCGACATCATTATCTCTTCCTTGCTCATTTCTGACCTTCACATATGATGGTGTTTTGCAGGAAGCGCCTTCAAGGCGGGAAGCCGAGCCCGCAGCGGCTGACCAACAAAGGCCAGTCCGGACCAGTAGGCGGAAGAGGAGCATGGTGCAGACTGAAACGTCGCCGCAAAGGTATGGCTCACGGTCAATTATTTGGAGCAACGTTCCTAGGAAGCGTTTGAGTGCTCATGACTTTTGTAGGAGAAAAAGCGCCCGCCGGACTGCGGGCATAGAGGTTGCCAATCCAACCTCTACCAGCCAGGCTCCAGCACCTGGTCTAGAGGGGGAGGCGAGCATAAGGTGTGAGCCGGACACTCCTCCAACGGAGGATGCCGACAGACTGTCCGCCACCAAGTCTGAGGTGGAGAGCGCCATGAACCACAGGCGCCGCCGGACAGTATTTTGTGACGCGTGCTTCTCCCCTGAGGCGTTGAATGCCTTTAACGCGGGGGACGCGCACCTCCGTGCGGCTCAAGATGGTTTTACCAGAGCCACGGAGCAGTATGTAAAAGACATATGGGTAAGAGATTTTAATAGTTGTATATGCCAGTAGCCCCCGAGACTTAAAGTAGTTATATTAACTGATTTAAGGATCATTTGAAATGTAGGGTCTTACGGAAAAGAATACCCAACTGTCTCAGCAGCTGCAAGAGTGCAAGGCCCAACTCGAGGCCGCACTTACTGCCGCAAGAGGAAACACAGAGACCCCTCCTGGTAACACATTATTTTAAAAAGATAAGTGGTGTGCGGCGTGCGTGCAAGTCTAATAATGACGTTGCAGGTGCTGCTGGACAAGATCCGGATAGGCAAGAACTACTGCGCCAGCTGAAGGCCGGCAAGAGGGTGCTGAATAGGGTACAGCAGGAAAGGAACAAGCTCCAGGATGCCCACGCCCAGCTCGGAGAAGAGCTGAAAGGTGTTCGGGCCGAGCTGTCCGGCTCCGTTAAGGAGACTGAGCGGCTTCGTCGCGGCATCTATAGTAAGTGCTTGAGCGGACTCCTTTGAAAAGAAGAGTTCGGCGAGAAACTCAATTGACAAAATATGTCTTGTAGGTATACTCACAGGTCGCCCTGCGGAGGAGATGCCCGTATCAATGGGTGATCAACTTCCCGAGCTGTTGCAGCTGCTCGAACGAGTTCGGTAGGCAATGAGCGGCGTCGTCCAGGCTTTATGGCCAGCCCTCTCCCTACCCGAGGGCCTTGGGGAGTTTGCGGAGAAGCTTCAGGGAGTGCGGCCGCGCTTCCGTTTATGGAAGATTTCGGCCTGCCGCGAAGGTGCCAGGGAGGCTTGGGCCATGGTGAAGACGCGGTACAAGAAGGCGGATCCCAACCACATGGCCGAGGTCGGACCTATGGGGCCCGATGGGAAGGAGATCCCTGTGAGTTTAGTATACGGCCAAGTAGAGTTGGCCGCTAAATTTTCCCAACGGGACTGTAAATTAGACAGCCTGTTAGACGGGATTGAGGAGGAATACAGTCAGTAGATTTGACAATGTATTTTAAAATGACATGTGAAATGCCTTCTAGCCGGATTGTAGATCGTTTGTCTTTGCCGACCTTTTCGCTTCAACCTCGGGACCCTAGAGTCCGGAGTGTGTCCGAATACCTTCTCGGTTAAGAAACAACCAGGGTATGCATGGAGACCAGGCGTAGGGGTCATTAGTGCTTTATCAGACATTGCCCAACTAGTTATGTTATATTACATGGTTAGTAAGAAACATCTTCCAGGGAGAATAGTTCCGTTAAGGGTTCCTTCCCTGGGAGGCATGCCCTAAAGTGCATGTCCGGACTGCAAAAAAAGCAGAAAAACATCTGGGGGCAGATAAATAAGTAGGTAAAAAATCATCTTTCAAGTCACCGACCGAATATTCCCTTAAGAACGCTAGCTTTCGGCTTCACCCAGTCTCAGGTACACATCCGGCTGACCCGGCAGTAACAATCGCAGAGGTGCTCCCTTTACCTCCTAGCCGAACAATCGGGAATGTAGGGGTAAGCATAGGAGCCAGGCAAACCAGCTTGGCCAAAACTTAAGTCATATCGATGCACATAATGGTGAATAAAAGGTACATGTGGAAGCTTGACACATGTGCTGGGCATGAAGCCCTTATAATTAAGCTTCTGGTAAAGAAGCCCCCAGGTATAGTGAGTGCGGATGGCACATCAAGTGAATGCGAACAATGCGCAAGTAGGCCTTTAAGGGCTTTTTAGAAAAAGGGTTGAGAGAAGAAAGAGAAAAAAAAGACAGCTGCAATGTAAAAGTTTGGACGGGGGAAGGGGACGAACTCTTAGTCCGGCGCTAGGCATAGAATCTTCGGAGGCGGGCTGCGTTCCATGGGTTCGGCTCGAACCGGTTGTCCGACGCATTTCGTAGACGGTACGCTCCGCCGGTCAGGACTTGATCGATGATGAAAGGGCCCTCCCATTTGGGCTTGAGTTTGTCCTTTTTCTTGTCCGACAGGCGTAGAACTAGTTCGCCAACGTTGTAAGTCTTGGCCCGTACTTCTCTGCTTTGATATCTTCGAGCCTGCTGCTGATAGAATGCGGAACGAGCCTTGCGATGTCGCGCTCTTCCTCCAATGTGTCCAAGCTGTCCTGCCGATCTAGCTCGGCTTCTCTTTCTTCGTACATGCACACTCGAGGTGAGTCATGAATGATGTCACAGGGCAGAACTGCCTCTGCGCCGTATACCACAAAGAATGGTGTGAATCCAGTAGTACGGTTGGGCGTTGTCCGCAGCCCCCAGAGTACGGAGTCTAGCTCCTCAACCCAGTGTGTGTCAGATTTCGTAAGTGACCGCACTAGTCTGGGTTTGATGCTGCTCATTATTAGACCGTTCGCTCGTTCCACTTGACCGTTGGTTTGAGGATGATAGACTGAAGCGTAATCGAGCTTAATGCCCATATTTTTGCACCATGATTTAACCTCGTCGGCCGTGAAGTTCGTGCCGTTATCGGTGATGATGCTGTGGGTGACACCATAACGGTGTACTACCTCGGAGATAAAGTCTATCACTGGTCCGGACTCTGCCGTTTTGACTGGCTTGGCCTCTATCCATTTGGTGAATTTATCCACCATGACCAATAGGTACCTTTGCTTGTGGGTTCCCCCTTTAAGGGGTCCAACCATGTCAAGCCCCCAGACCGCGAACGGCCAGGTAATGGGTATAGTTTTGAGGGCGGTGGGTGGCATATGGCTCTGATTAGCAAAGAGCTGACAACCGACGCATCTTCGGACTAAATCCTGAGCATCTGCCCAGGCCGTCGGCCAATAAAATCCTGTACGGAATGCCTTTCCTACAAGGGCCCGAGCTGCTGCGTGGTGTCCTCCTAGTCCGGCATGAATTTCAACCAGAAGGTTTCGCCCTTCCTCTTCGGAGATACACCTTTGAAGGACTCCGGTAGTGCTTTTTTTATAGAGTTCTCCCTCGTGGACCTTGTAGGCTTTAGATCGCCGGACTATGCAGCGGGCCTCATTTTGGTCTTCGGGAAGTTCCTGCCTAAGCAATTAGGCTTGGAATGGCTCTGTCCACGGGGCGATTACTGCCATTATGTCGTGGGCTGAAGGTGCTATTTCATCGGCTAAATCGCCGGTTATGTCAGATTGCTCTGTGTCGGTTGGTGTGGCTGCTTCCGGTTTGTTATTTTCGGGCTCCTCTTCCCATAGTACGGATGGTTTAAACAGCCGTTCCAGGAAGATGTTTGGAGGGACAGCGTCACGTTTTGCGCCGATGCGTGCCAATACGTCGGCCGCTTGGTTATTATCCCTGGCTACGTGGTGGAATTCAAGTCCGTCGAACCGAGCTGACATTTTTAGGACAGCGTTATGATATGCTGCCATTTTCGGATCCTTGGTATCAAAGTCTCCATTTACTTGGGATATTGCAAGGTTTGAATCCCTGCGCACCTCTAGGCGTTGAATGCCCATGGAGATTGCCATCCGGAGGCCATGTAAAAGGGCCTCGTATTCGGCTGCGTTGTTGGAGTCCATGTACATTATCTGAAGTACGTATTGGATTGTGTCCCTGGTTGGGAACGTCAATACGATGCCAGCCCCCAATCCGGCCAACATTTTAGAGCCGTCGAAGTGCATAATCCAATTGGAGTATGCGCCGTACTCTTTAGGGAGTTCGGCTTCGGTCCATTCAGCGACAAAGTCAGCCAAAACTTGTGACTTTATAGCTCGCCGAGGTTTGTAAGTTATATCGAATGGTAAGAGCTCAATGGCCCATTTTGCAATCTTTCCCATCGCATCGCGGTTGTTTATGATGTTGTTGAGGGGCACTTCGGAGGCCATTGTTATCGAACACTCTTGAAAGTAGTGTCGGAGCTTCCGGGATGCCATGAACACCGCATACACTATCTTTTGATAGTGCGGGTAATGGGACTTGCAGGGGGTTAACACAGTGGATATGTAGTACACTGGTTTTTTAAGAGGGAATTTATGCCCTTCTGTCTCTCGTTCGACAACGAGTACCGCGCTTACAACTTGATTTGTTGCCGCGATGTATAACAACATTGGTTTGCCCAGGTTGGGCGCAGCCAGGACCGAATTTGTTGCCAATATGACTTTTATTTCTTCGAGTCCGGCAGTGGCAGCATCCGTCCACTCGAAGTGTTGGGTGCGCCTAAGGAGGCGATAGAGGGGCAATGCCTTTTCTCCTAAACGGGAGATAAAGCGGCTTAGAGCCACCATGCATCCTGTCAATTTTTGTATTTGTTTGAGGTCTTTTGGAATATCTGGTTGTGACAGAGCTCGGATCTTAGCTGGGTTTGCTTCAATTTCTCTACCAGATACAATGAAGCCCAGGAGCTTTCCGGCCGGTACTCCGAAAACGCATTTATCCGGATTCGGCTTGATGTCATATGCTCTGAGGTTGTCGAATGTGAGCCTCAAGTCGTCTACTAGAGTTTCGACGTGTTTGGTTTTGACGACCACGTCGTCTACGTAGGCCTCTACTGTTTTGCCGATTTGGGTGGCCAGACATGTTTGAATCATGCGCTGATATGTTGCACCGCCGTTTTTGAGTCCGAAGGGAATTGCGTTGAAGCAGAATGGTCCGTACGGAGTGATGAATGCCGTTGCGGCTTGGTCCGCTTCTGCCATCTTGATTTGATGGTAGCCGGAGTATGCGTCAAGGAAGCACAATGAATCGTGTCCTGCGGTAGCATCGATTATCTGGTTGATGCAAGGGAGGGGGAAGGGATCCTTTGGGCAAGCCTTATTGAGGTCTTTAAAATCGACACATAGGCGCCAGGATTTGTCCTTCTTTGGTACCATTACCAAGTTTGCTAGCCAATCCGGATGTTTGATGTCTCTGATGAATCCGGCTTCCAATAGTTTGGCTAGCTCTTCTCCCATTGCCTGTCTTTTGGGTTCGGAAAATCGTCGAAGAGCCTGTTTGACTGGCTTGAATCCTTTTAGGATGTTTAGGCTGTGCTTTGCCAATCTGCGTGGGATTCCCGGCATATCTGAAGGGTGCCAGGCGAAGATGTCCCAATTTTCCCGAAGGAATTCTCGCAGTGCAGCGTCAACTGTGCCCCGATGGAGGCCGTCTTTGTCGGGTCTGTTGGATGGACCTGGAATTTTACTATTTCGTCCGCTGGTTTAAAGGAGGTGGACTTGGATCTCTTATCGAGTATCACATCGTCCCTATTCACCGTAGAGCGTAGCGCGGTGAGTTCTTCTGCCGCTAGGGCTTCGGATAGTGCCTCCATGGCTAATGCGGCTGTCTTGTTTTCGCCGCGGAGTGCTATGTCCGGATCACTAACGAGAGTGATTATTCTGCCGGGCCCAGGCATTTTGAGCTTCATGTACCCGTAGTGGGGTACGGCTTGAAAAATTGTGAATGCCTCTCGTCCTAATATAGCGTGATATCCGCTGTTGAACGGGGCCACCTGGAACGTGACTTCTTCGGATCTGTAATTGTCCGGCGAGCCGAACACCACATCGAGTGAGATTTTTCCGCTGCAGCGAACTGCCCGGCTAGGGATTATTCCTCTGAAGGTTGTGCTGCTTCGCTCAATGCGGCTCCAGTCTATTTCCATTTTTTGAAGAGTTTCCTCGTAGATGAGGTTTAATCCGCTGCCGCCATCCATGAGGACCTTTGTGAGTCGAAAGCCGTCCACTATTGGACTAAGTACCAGTGCGGCTGGTGCTCGGGATGTTCGGAATTTAGGTTCGTCGTTGGCCTTGAAGGTGATGGCTGTGTCGCTCCATGGATTTGTTGTTGCTACTTGGTAGACTTTGGCGAGGCTGCGGATTGTTTGTTTCCGCATATTATTTGATGCGAAGGTCTCGAAGACTGTTGATACCGTACCGGTATTGTTGGAGTGGTTTTCCGGGGCTAGAAGCTTCTCGCCACTTTTGGCCACCTGCTGTAATATCCAACATGGTCGAAGGCTATGTGTTGGGGTGGCGCCCTCTGTACTGTGAATTTTACAGGGTCCGCTAAGCCACACCTCCAGTACGGTTCCATGCCCTTTATGGGGTTTTTGCTTTTTGTTTTTTCTACACGGTGCCTGAGTGTAATGCACCCTTTTGTTGTGGACTGGGGTTGTATTCGGGGCCGGATTGTCCCAAAACTTAATTTCCGTTTTCCGGAAACTCTCCATCGCACAGTACTTTTGTACTATGGACGCCAGGTCGGCGAAGCGTGTAACCTCACGACGGCTGATGGTGTTCAAGATTCCCTCGTCCGTGCAATTATTGCAAAAGATTGAGATTGCGTTTTCCTCTCGGCAGTCCTTTATCCTGTCCATAACCAGGAGGAATCTGGCCCAGAAATGATGTACTGTTTCAGCGGCTCTTGCCGGATTAGAGATAGATCGCATATGTCTGGGCGGGTGGGTGGAATTGAGTCCGGATGTCAGGACCCCAACTCAATGCCACATCGATCTAGCATGTAACACCTCATATCACTTTGCGGCCTCACGCACGGTATTCCCACGGGTGTCGCCTTACCTTTGCCCGGGACCGTTTGCGCCTTTTGGCACACGTATATGATAGTGTCGCTAGCATCCATATGATAAGGAGCCCGGGCTGACATGGCTAGTCGTAAACCCAAAGTGGCACAGACTTACAGGGACAGGCATCCATGACCCAGCATCGAATGTGTCGGTCATCAGCGAGTGAATCCAGGCTGTAGCACTGGGCTAGCAGGACTCTGGTGAACCGGGCTGTAGCGGGCTCACAGGACTCCGGTATTCATCGCGTGACATTTCCCCGAAGGGACAGACACAGGAATGAAGAAGGACACATGCCGGCCAGCCTAAGTGTTCCGGAGCAGTAGCAAGCTACGATGGCTCGGTGGAAACACTAGGATACTTTTCCCGGTAAGAGAGGCTACTAAGAATAAACAACTAGATAGCCGATATGTGCTCGATATGTGCAAATACAACATGGCATCACAACATACCAAGCATTTCAATAACATACACACAATATGCTCGATATGTGCAAATACAACATGGCATCACAACATGACTATACGACTCGAGTATTTTATTCAATAGGCTCCGAGGAGCAAGATATTACAAACATGGGTCTCACGACCCAACATTCAGAGCATACAAGTCAAAGCACAAGCGGAAACTAATATGTCTGAGTACAGACATCTACAAATGAAAAAGGCTTGAAAGCCTGACTATCTACCAGATCCTGCCGAGGGCACAAGATCGTAGCTGAGGTAACAAGCTAAACGTCGAAGTCCACGCGAAACTACTAGCGAGACCGAAGTCTCTCTGCAAAAACATAAAATAGGCAAACGTGAGTACAAATGTACCCAGCAAGACTTACATCAGAACTAACTACATATGCATCATTATCAACAAAGGGGATGGTGGAGTTTAACAGCAGCAAGCCAGCTTTGACTCGGTGGCTATCCTAAACTATGACTGCAGGTAACTCTTTTGAGGTGGCGCACACGAGTCCACATATTCACCATATCAATACACCACTATGGATCCGCTCCCGTCTGCCTACGAGAACGCCATCCATAGCACTCACGCTTATCTTGCGTATTTTAGAGTATCCACTTTCACTTGTCTATGAGCTGATATAGGCAACCCAGAAGTCCTTTACCGCGGACACGGCTATTCGAATAGATGATATTAACCCTGCAGGGGTGTACTTCTTCATACATGTTTCCACCACTTAGCGTCTGCACACGACATGTGCTCGGCAGACTTCAAGCGAAAGCCGACGTGGGTGTAGACCACGACCTACCTAAACACTCAAGTCTCTAGTCCAGGTTTATCGCCTATTCGGGTTCCATCCATGAGGAGATGCGGCTGAAGTTTTTCTCACAGCCCCAAACGATGTGAACAGGGTTCCGTGACACCAAACGGGCACCCGGTTTACCCGGCCACGTGCCTACCGCATCACAGCCCACCCCTACGGTCAGCACTGCGCACGGCCTCCAGCATACTACAAACACCAGAAACTACTTGCAACTCCTGGACAGAGGACAAGGGTGAATAAGAAGTCGAGCGGGGTCATATTTCAGGGCCCAATGCATGGTAGTAGCTGAATCATGGATCACAAACACAGAACTCAGTTCCTAAGGACGGCTTCAATGAGACAACCCACCATGTACTCCTACATGGCCTCTCACCGATACCTTTACCAAATCGTGTTCACACACTTAGCTCACACACAGTAGGACATGTTCACACACCTCTGATTCATCCCCGATGAATCAGACCTGACACAACTCTAAGCAATAGCAGGCATGACAAACAAGCATGAATGAGTAGGCACATCAGGGCTCAAACAACTCCTACTCATGCTAGTGGGTTTCATCTATTTACTGTGGCAATACAGGTCATGCAGAGGATAAAGGGGTTCAGCTACCGTAGCAAGTAACAGATGAATCGTTGTTGTCCTAATGCAGTTAAATAGAGCAGGAGCGAGAGAGTAGGATTGTATCAGAATGAACAAGGGGGTTTTGCTTGCCTGGCACTTCCGAAGATAATATAGCTCTTCATCAGTTTCATCGATCTCATCGTCGAAACCACGTCTATCGAGAGGGGACAAATACCGGCAACAGAGAAGAAATACAATCAATGCAATGCACAATATGATGCATGCTTATGACATGGCAATATGAGTGTGTTAGCCTAATGCAACTACAACCAGATGGATTTGGGTCATATTAAGCCAAAGGTTCAACCCCAAATTCAAATTATGAATTCAAATAGTGCCTTATCATGTTTTGCACTAAACAGAAAGGTTAAGTTGTTTAAACATGCATGAAACCAGTGCAGATGGATAAATTGGATTTTTCTGATCATTTTACATATATAATTTGTTTAATTTGGAGTTACGGTTGAATTTCTATGAATTTTTGAAGTTTGCAACATTTTCTGGAATTTCCTATATAAGAATAAATCCAGAAAATAAGTTACTGCGTCAGCACTACGTCATTGTGACGTCAGCGGTCAACGGGGCTGGTCCAGGTCAAACTGACCAGTGGGACCCACTGGTTAGTGGTTAGTTAACTAACTAAATTTAGTTAGCGTTAAACTATTGCTAATCCTGGTTTAGTTAGTGGCCTGGGGCCCACACGTCAGTGACCCAGGGGTTCAACCTGGGCCCACCGAGTCAACGGTCAGTGGTCAAACTTGCCGGCGTCTAGCCGCTGGCGAGTCCAGACGCGGCGGAGCGGCGCGGGATTCGCCTACAGGGCGCCGTTTGGCGCGCGGGGCACAACTACGGGATGCGGACGCTTGTCCGCATCCAACTATGGTGGTGGCGTGGCCGGGGAGTGGCCGGAGAAGCGCCGGCGATGAACTTGGCGGCGGCTGAAGCTCGGTCGAGCTCGGGTACGTTGCTGCGGTGGCCTAGGTGGGGTGGCGCTAGCACCTACGGCTCCTACGCGATGCGAGGAGTGCAATGGGCTCAATCCCGGGACCATATGGTCACCGGAGCTCCACCGGCGACGAGCGCGGGCGGCGGTGAGTGCGGGTGAACGCAGTGCAGTCGCTATGATGCACGGGGAAAGAAAAGAAGAGGATGGGGGAGGTCAATGGCTCACAGCGGTCACGTAGAGACGCTCGGTGGGCTCGGGGAAGGGTTGGTGACGGCGTGCGGTCACCGGCGATCTCGGCGGACCGAGGTTGAAGAAGACGGCGTTGGCAGCGTTCTAGGGCTTCCGGCGTCGCACGGCTCGGTGAGGAGCAGGAGGTCAGGGCAGAGCACGGGAACACGTCGGAGAGGCGTGGGGAAGGCGGTGGCCACGGCTGCGGCGGTCGGCGGCTTACGGGCGCGTCGGTCGTAGCGGGAGAGGACGAGGGAGAGGCCAGAGGAGGGGAGAGTGAAGTCCAGGGGGTCGAGGCGGCGCCGAGGAGAAGACGCGAGGCGTCGCGGTGGCCAGGCGACGCAGGCAGGCAGCCTGGTGGCGTGGCGCCCGCGCGCGCGCCGTGCGTTGTCCCTCCTCTGCCTACTGGCAGAGGTTGGGGATGACTGGCACCAGGCCAGCCAGGCCAGGTGGGCTGGGCCGGCTACTTGGGCCACCAGATGGGCTGCAGAGGTGAGACCAAGTGAGTCCTTCTCTCTCTCTCTCTATTTATGTTTTTTTATTATGCTATTTTGTTCTGGGCTTTATTTAAAATACTAATGCTATCCCAAAAATCATGAAACTTGCTCAAGCCCAGTGTTTGGAAAATATCCAACAGCAAACATTTAAGTTTATGGTTATTTGAGCATTTAAATTATTTTATAGTATTTAAATGCCCAAATGCAAATAGAGTTTGATTTAATTCAGAGGCCAATATGTCTTGCAAAAATATAAACCATTTTTGGTAGATGCTTTCACCTCAAACCAGAAATGTTGAACATTTTTAGAGGGCATTTTGAGTTCAATGAAAAAGATTTTATTTTGACCCTAGTTGAATTCATTTGGTGCTAGGGTTTAAGCATCCCCATTTCAAGTTTCCAATAAATTTAGACTTGATGCATGGATGATTATGCAACTACTTGCAAACAAACTCTAGGGCTGTGACACCAGAACCCTACCAATCTCAAGGCTCAAGGGCCGAGAAGTTTCCGAATTTGGAAGCTTGGAAAGTGGAACGTTGTCCAACGAGTCCGGTCCGATACCTGACTTTAGGTTCAGTGCTTGATCGAAGTCCGTCCCTCCACGGGAATCTGGCATGGAGGGTTCGGCTGCCCGGACATGACTAGTTTTGAATACAGAAGAGGAGTCGACGCATTGTTCCTCTACCACTGCAACGTGGTGGGTGACCTGGGGAAAGTTAATCTCTCTCAGATTGGTTTTAAGCCCGATTCGATTGTAGTCTGTAGCGACTCCCAGGGCGGCGATGCGATCCAAGAGCTTGTTTACGGACGAGAGCTCTATTGGATCCAGCCGCTCGGCGAATTCTGAGCTGATGTGCAGATTGCTTTTGACGACTTGAGAGGTCATTGTCGAAGCGGTGGCCGGACAGGCGGTCATAAGAAAACCACCTAGCCAGACAATTTGGCCGGCGGCCAAGGCTCCTTTGATGAAAATACCGTCCTTGAAGACGGGAGGAGGCATCCTTCCTATCGGTGACGGCACAGAGGAACTCTAAATGAAAGCACCAATGTCGGTGTCAAAACCGGCGGATCTCGGGTAGGGGGTCCCGAACTGTGCGTCTAGTCGGATGGTAACAGGAGACAAGGGACACGATGTTTTTACCCAGGTTCGGGCCCTCTCGATGGAGGTAAAACCCTACTCCTGCTTGATTGATATTGATGATATGGGTAGTACAAGAGTGGATCTACCACGAGATCAAGGAGGCTAAACCCTAGAAGCTAGCCTATGGTATGATTGTTGTAATGGTTGTTGCGTCCTACGGACTAAAACCCTCCGATTTATATAGACACCGGAGAGGGATAGGGTTACACAGAGTCGGTTACAATGGTAGGAGATCTATATATCCGTATCGCCAAGCTTGTCTTCCACGCCAAGGAAAGTCCCATCTGGACACGGGACGGAGTCTTCAATCTTGTATCTTCGTAGTCTTGGAGTCCGGCGGATGATGATAGTTCGGCTGTCCGGACACCCCCTAGTCCAGGACTCCCTCACTCCACCACGAGGTTCCTTCCTCCTTCTCGGTCGTCGGGAATCTATGTTCTTCCACTCTATTTTTTACGTGAGCTTTGTTCATCCTTTTGCCAACACGCGAGACATCTAGCATCAAGGTGCACGTGTCATGCGAGGATCATTCCATCTATATGAAGAACACGTGGGACTGGAACTACGAGATGGACATGTACCCAGGAGTGGACGTATGAACCTAAGTAATGTAGCGCAGTAAGTGAAGTACAAAGGCACAAATGGTATGAACATGCATGGCATTTAGGGTGTGTTTGGTTGCGTTCTCGTCTCAGCATAGTTGTTCCCTCTTCATGCATGCTAAACTCAACACCCATCTTCATGGATGCTCTCTTCATGCATGCTTCTAGTGTATTTGTGATAAACTAGTGTGGACTCATGCACTCTCCATACACTCTACCAAACACCCAAAAGTGGGTTGAGAAGGGAACTCTTGGGCGACATTTGTCTCTTACTACATAGTACCACCAAATGTTGTATGTGCAATGCACGGTGATCTTATGGAGTATGTGCCTAAGTACTCTACTACTACCATATTTAGTTGGAGGCACATATTAGCTTTTATATTTGTTTACGTGTATGCCCCGAGACATTCCAACTAGACGTGTCTTTCTCTCCAGGTCGCACTTTGTATCGTTCGTACCACTAGTACTACTACGTGTGGTCTCCGACCTAGAAGTGGAACGAGTGGAGACGCTCTACCACGCTGTTTTTTTGAGCTGGGCTATACCACGTTGTTCATGTCCCACTCCTTTCGCTGACGTGTGGGGCATCAAGCACGTGCCGTATTTGGCACTGTTCATCGTCAGAGTTGAAATGCTAGCATTCATCAGAAATAAAAAATAAATAAAAATCAGCAGTGATACTATTTTTTTAGAACCAATCAGAAGTGATACTATACCACGAGGTTTCCTTGCTCCTCGATATCGGAAAGAATACTTCCGTTCGCCAACATGTGGGACGTCGACCATCCAGGTCCACTTGCCATGCATGCAGAACTCCAAGGGAGAGTCACCCCGATCGTCGCGCCGCAATAATAATGAATAATGAGCCGTCAAATCACAGGCCCAACCTTTCCCACTTTGAAGTTGCTCGGACGAAGGAACCATCATGACTTCGTTGAATTCCGCTTCTTGAAGAAAACTACTGTACCAGCAGTACTGCTAGCTACAGTAGTTACTCCAACAGAGGCCTCCTTTTGTTCATCACATAGGAATTTTATTGGAATATGAAAATCATCGGAAGTGAGATGACATGCATCTCAATTCCTATAGAGAAAGAGATGCCATTTGATGCATAGGATAGGAATTTTTCCATTGAGTCTAGGCTAATGTACTGGTAATTTGCTCTAAAAACTAGAGTAGAAACTAGTAGTACTGGTACATGCTCGTACGCAGACAAAGACACATACACTAACTACTAGTACTACTACTTCTCACATGTTGGCCAGACGCCGTCATTCTCCTCACCGGTTTTGCCGACGACACCCCACCGTGCCTGGATCTCCACCGACCACTCCATAGTAGTGCGTGCGTCCTCTTCTTTCTTGCGGCGGAGGGCCTCTCTTTTCTTGAGTGCTTTCTGACTTTTTCGCTCCCTCTGTGCGGCTTTGGCTGCCTGTTGCTCAACGCCCATTCGGCCTTGGCATCTTCAAATTCCTCCCACATAGGTGTGAGGTCACGAGCAGCGATGAGCTCGGCACGGCGGGATGCCAACGGTTCCCTACCATTTTGTGTGCGGTCATGGGGGGCTAGGAACTCGTCGGTGACGGGATGCCGTCGCTTTCTTACCGGTTAGTGTGCGGCGTGGTGGCATGAACGATGCTTGGTGAGAGCTCTTGGGTGGAGTGGCCGGACAACCGTATAGTGCATTGGTTTGTCAAGAGCTCAAGGACAGAAGACGAAGGAAATTTGAATTCCCCTTCAATCCTGGTCATTTATTACCGAGTAAAATGCATTGGCGGTCATCGAACTTGTCTTGATAGCTCACATTGATCATTGTATACGAGATATGGTGATTATACGGTCACTGGCTTAGCGTATAGCTCCGTATTTGTCTAGTTTACCAGTCAAACAGTCCACATGCGCCTCATCAGCTCGTGTTCTTTATATATCTACGCGGGCCTACCTGTTAGTGGAGAAATAAATAAAAACCAAAATTATGCATATGTGGGGAATCAAATCATGAACTTGTCGCTGCAATGCTCACTCGTCAGCCAAATGAAAATGAAATACTTTGCGTCAGACACTCACGCTCACACTGTCAAAGCATGCTAATGCATGCACGTCACCCTCTCAATCAAAGTCCTGCTCATGGCGCAACGCAAACGGCGAGCCCATCACCTACGTGCCCAGGTAGTGCCTGACATTACTGTTTAGACGTTTGATGGAGGCTTAAGCAAACTCCTAGCATGTATTCACCTAGCTCAACACCAACGGTCATATTCGGAGCGCCTTGCTCATGTATATCATCCATTACAATGACAATCTATAAAACAGCCTAGCTAGAGGGGGTACTATGGTACGGAGTATGTACTATCGTGATATAATGTGCCTCTCCGGTTTATTTTTTGATATTAATTGCTCCTTCTAACATAACATTATATATATATAACGAGCCCAGCTAATTCGTGTACTTCAAGGAAGTGAAAACGGGCTGGGATTTCTAAGAAAATATAAATGGGCCGCATTGACGCGAAATTATTTGTTCACCCAGCCCAGCAAATGGACTATACATTCTAGAAAACATGGGTTAAATATATGCCACATTTCTGCAGGCTGACATGTGGGCCAATAGGTCGAAGCCTACATAGGGCGTTGTCAACTTGGTCAACAAATGATTATGCATTCCACAACCACTGGATTTATATCCAACGGCCGGAATTCACCTTCAATCTCTCGTTTTCTTCCTCTAGAGTCGCCGGGACTACCTGGTCCGGCCTCCGGTGGCTAGTGGCTCTGCTTAGCACGCATCACCGCAAAGCGCTACCCCACCGCTCGCCAGGCTATCCCTCCACCCCTCCACACCTCCTGTTATTCTCCACCGACTGCAGCCCAACGCCGCACCAGAACCAGTTATAACCCTTCTCCTCCTTTCAATCTGCGACTCCACTTCCACGTCTTCCCATCTCCGAGTCGTTCCCGTCCGGGGCCTCGCCGTCGTCCACCACTTCGCTGCGCTTGGTGCAGTGTGGTCAACAAACGAGAGTCATTGGAAGAGGACTGTATGTGGAGAGCCTGACGGCTGGGACCCACGAGGTCCATGGTCGCACGCAAGGAAAGTTCCTCCTTATTAAGCTGAAAAAATGTTCCTCCACCTGACAGCTGGGACCCACCGGCGGTATCTTCGCACGGAAGGAAGTGCCTCCTTGTTATGCGAAAAAAATTATTCCTCCCGTTGACAGCTGTAACCCGTTAGATTTGGTGGCTGACTTGTGGTCCTAATAAGCGGACATGTACACAGGGCTTTGTCAACTTAATCAACAAATGATTCTAGCAGCTGGACCATAGGATGTCAATCCAACAGCCGTGCTCCTTCTTCAACCTCTGTTCTTGCTCCTGTCTCCCGTGGGCGGCACCGCAGCTATGCTGTCGCGCACCCGAACCAGTCAAGTTTCCCACTCCTCTCCATCTGCGACTCCACTGCCCCGTCTTCCCCATCTCCGAGTCGTTCCAGTATGGGGCCTTGCTGTCGTCCACCGGCCTTGGTGCGCTCGGCATGGTATGGTCAACAACTGAGAGTCATCGGAAGATGACTGTACGTGAGAGGCTGACAGTGGGGACGCACCACTCCCATGGACGTATGCATGCAACGGAACAGGGCGTGGTCAATGTGGTCAAGGAACGACTTCCATCGGAAGTGTACTATATGTGGAGAGGCTGACAGATGGGTCCACAGCCGCAGCAAGGAAGTGCCTCCTTATTACGCGGAAAATAATGATTCCTCCACTTGACAGTAGGGACCTACCGGACGGGCCACCGTATTTTGCGAAAAAATGTTTCCCCCTTGACTGCTCGGACCCACTGGATGGGCCATCGTATTTCGTGAAAAAAATGTTCCCCCCGCTGTCAGCTCGAACCCACCGAAAGTGCCTCCTTATTACACAAAACTAGAATACTCCTCCTGCTAGCTGGGACCCACCTTGGTGGGAAGCTGACTTGTGGGCCGACTAAGTTGATGGGGACGGAGCGCTTTGTCAACTTAGTCAATATGAACGATTCTAGCTCCAGTGACCGTACGATGTCCATCCAATGGCCGTAGTCCTTCTTCAACCTCTGGTCGTCTTGCTCCAGCCGCCCAAACCAGCGTCGTTCATGTCGCGTCCTCCTGCGTCCCGTGGCGGGCTGTGATGCCGCGGAGGCCTCACCGCCCCCTACTACGCCCACCGCTGGCCAGGCCATCCCTATACTCACCCACACCCCCTGTTATTCTGCAGCGACGGTAGCCTCAAACTGCAGCCGAACCGGTGAACCCTCGTACCCTCTCCGCGCGGGCTTCCGCTGCCGCGTGTTCCCCGGATCCGCGTCGTCCCCTTCCTAGGCCTCACCATCGTCCACCGCTATGGTGCTCTCGGCGCGGTGTGGTCAATGTGGTCAAAGACCGCCTTCCATTGGAAGAGTATTGTACGTGGAGAGGTCGGCAGTTGGGTACACGGCAGCCACAAGGAAGTGCCTACTTATTATTCGCAAAATAATTATTGCTCCACCTGACAGCGGGGACCCGCCAGATGGGTCAACGTATTTCATGAAAAACACGTTTCCCCCTGACTGCTGGGACCCACCAGTTACATCTTTGCACGCAAGGAAGTGCGTCCGGGCAAAAAATAAAATGATTCGCCCCCTGACTGCTGGGACCCACCAGCTACATCTTCGCATGCAAGGAAGTGACTAACAGTCGGGACCCACCTGGTCGAAGCATACGTAGCATTGTCATTCTGGTCGCGAACGTGTATGTACATACTGGTCGATGTAGAGGCGTGCACGTGTCATAGTAGACGCGCGCATGTAGCATGTACATGTACGTACAGCGGCCAGGGTGCAAGAAAGAAAATACGGCCATGTACATACATACAGGCGGGGTCTCGAACGCCTACTCGCACATATGTATGGCCAGGGCTTGTGTACATGGCTGGTTTGGAATGGAGAAACTGCGTCGTCGTCGTGTTCATGGGGAGCCAACCGGCTGGGTCAGAACGGAATGCATCGTCGTGTTCATTGGGAGGGCTCGGACAGAACAGCCGATGGAAACGAGGCCTCGCGTACCGTATAACGGAGGAAATGGCCTTGTGTTCGACCGGCCACGTTTGAAAACGGGATTGTCAGTGTCAAAACCGGCGGATCTCGGGTAGGGGGTCCCGAACTGTGCGTCTAGGTGGATGGTAATAGGAGACAAGGGACATGATGTTTTTACCCAGGTTCGGGCCCTCTCGATGGAGGTAAAGCCCTACTCCTCCTTGATTGATATTGATGATATGGGTAGTACAAGAGTAGATCTACCATGAGATCAAGGAGGCTAAACCCTAGAAGCTAGCCTATGGTATGATTTTTGTTCGTCCTATGGACTAAAACCCTTCGGTTTATATAGACACTGGAGAGGGCTAGGATTACACAGAGTCGGTTACAATGATCGGAGATCTACATATCCGTATTGCCAAGATTGCCTTCCACGCTAAGGAAAGTCCCTTTCGGACACGGGACGAAGTCTTCAATCTTGTATCTTCATAGTCTTGGAGTCCGGCCAATGATGATAGTTCAGCTATCTGGACACCCCCTAGTCCAGGACTCCCTCAGTAGCCCCTGAACCAGGCTTCAATGACGACGAGTCCGGCGCGCATATTGTCTTCGGCATTGCAAGGCGGGTTCCTCCTCCAAATAATCCGTAGAAGATTGTGAACGCCAGGATAGTGTCCGGCTCTGCAAAATAAATTCCACGTACCACCGTAGAGAGAATAATATTTACACAAGTTCAATCTGCTGACGTATTTTGTGGCGTGACGTCACACCACAACCAAGCCTTTACTCGAATCGTTTTTATTATTCCACCTCAGCGCGTTTAGCGAAGCGGTTTCCTTGGCACGTCTTGTCGAAGCAGAGATTGTGTCCCCCTTATTCCGGGATTCTCATCAATACGGACGTGGGTAACCCAACCGCGCCCGTTGCCATGCCCCCTCCATCGAAGGCGAGTTCCAAACGGTCACGGGGACGGCTCTTGGTATTCTCACCCTTTATAATGAGACCAAGGCATGTTCCTTCTCTTCAATCCTCAATCGAATCCGCCCCTCGCCCCGAGTTCCAACACCCAAGGCTCCAGATTTGGGCGCTTCGGACCTTCGACAATGTTCGGCTCCAGCCTACAGGGCGGGTGGATGTCCTCTTCCGTCACGGAAGAGGACGTGCTCATGCTGAGAGACGCCAGGTACCTAACCTACGAGATTTCGCATAGGTTGCCCGCCCAAGGGCAAGTCATTCCCACTCCCGAGCCTAGTGAGAGCGTCATGTTCGTGTCTAACCTCCGTCGGGGTTTAGGCTTCCCGATGGATCCCTACGTGAGAGGGCTCATGTTTTACTATGGGCTGGAATTCCATGACTTGGCTCCGGAGTGCATCCTCCACATCTCATCATTCATTGTTGTCTGCGAAGCCTTCCTCCGCACTACCCCCTCACTTCGGTTTGTGGCTCAAGACTTTGAACGTGGAGCCGAAGATGATTGAGGGGCGACAGGCAGAGTGCGGAGGGGCGGTTATAAGTAAGAGGGCCGATGCTCCATGTCCCGAGGGCTCTTTTCAAGAGGAGCTCGGCTTGTGGCAACAGGAGTGGTTCTATATCATCGCTCCCAGGGGCAGCAGGCAGGTGCCGCCGCCCGCCTTTCGCTCGGGCCCTCCACAACGGCTGGCGTAATGGGTCAGCAAAGGGCTTGACTGGGGGCCATCCAAGGACGTACCGATAATGCAGGGCCGGATTCGAGACCTCCAGGAGAGGGAGGTCAATCTGGTCATAGTGATGCAGGTTATGCTGATTCGGCGTCTTCTGCCCTGCAAACGCCGCCCCCTCCGCCTATGGGAATTCAATCTAGAGGGACCGCGAGCTCTTCAACACTTCATGGGTACGACACCGTGGAGATGTATAAACTGTTCTTCGGATCACAAGAGATGTGTCCGGACTTGACCGAGGATGTCGGTCTAAGATGCAATCGCTCGGATACTGAAGTAAGTAGTCCTGTGTCTGGACATACCGTCTGTTTATTTATCATGGATTTTCCTTTTAACCAGCTATCCCTTGAACAGGAGTGGATAGCACAAGCAAAACTGATACGGTGTCCGGCCCCCCTCCCGGAGACCCGCCGGATCCTGTGTTAGTCAAGATGCTGGAGGTTGCGCCTTCAGACGAGGGCGAAGGGGAAAACAGGAAAATTAGTGCCTCTGCTAAGGAGGCTCTCAAAAAAGGGGGATCGAGAATCCCTCCCTACCGGGGGAGAAGAGGACCGCTTCCGAAGATCCGGAGGCCAAGGCCTCCAAGCGGGGGAAGAAATCTTCACCGGAGGGTCCTGCGCTAGGAGAAGCCCCGGCCGCACTATTTCCCCAAGGGAATCAGCCCTCCAGCGAGCCGTAAGTAGGAAAAGGGGAGTTTTGTAGTAAGGGACATCCCTGTTTTTATTTCTGAGGATAACCGAAGTTCTTACCTTGTAGCTCGGATCTCAGCCCTTCTCAGCAGAGCTCATCTTCGGGGGATCTTCGTCCAGAGATGATGGAGAGCGAAACGCCTCCATCTGCCGCACCATCAGGCGGGGCGGACGACCCTGAGGTGTCGTCGTGGAGGGTCTTCCCGAGTCCGGCGGGGCCAGAGAGTTCGGCACCAACTGGTGTACGGCTGGAGGGGCTAAAGGATCTGCTGGAGAGGGCGTCTATCTCAGAATATCACCATACATTAATGGGTACGGTGATTGAAAGGATTTCATCCGCTGAGAGCGGGTTGCATGAGGCCGTCAGAAGTTTACTGACGGGGTTTGAGGTACGTAAAAATGACATACCTTTTGACAGTTTTGCACATAGAGTGCGCCCTTTATAGATAGGAGACCCTGAGACTCGGTACGTTGTCAGAAGTGACGGCGTGCCGAGGATCATAATCTCAGTGTTAAGATGTCGCTGTTCCTATTCAGGGGGCGGAGCATTCAGTGGCCAGCCGGACTGATAGAGTTGCCGAACTGAAGCGGCAACCGGACGTTGCGGATGCGGACATTGCTCTGGTCAATAAGCGACTTGATGAGTCGCAAGGTAGGTGGTTTCTCCGAGGTCACCTGGTAAGGGAGCTGATGCCTATGCCTTACAAGATGTATGCTTGATGCAGATGGCGCCGCTGCTATGGAGGACCTTCGGGCAGAGCTTGATCGACCCAATGAGCAAGCCAGAAGGAGTGATGCGGCTGCCTCGAAGGCAGCCGAAGAGCTAAAAGCCGAAAAGGATGCTCACTGCCGAAGAAGGGAGGAGATGGCCGGAATGGCCGTGAAGCTGGAGGATGCTACCGACCGCTATAAGGTTCTTGAAAGAGAACACCAAGCAGGGCAAGAGGACCTGAAGAAGGCCACCGCCAAAGCCAAGGATGCCCGTTCTGCAATGCGGGCTATAAAGGAGGAGCTGCGTCAGGCCGGAGACATTGCGGCTGGAAAGCCCTTTCTGCTGCGAAGGAAGTTCACGGACCCGAAGTATGCTCAGTTGGGCCAGTTGTGGGGTGCGGAGGATCCTTATCTGAATTTGGCGGCAAGTGCGGCGGACGTAGTCGTGCACTTCCAAAGCCAAAAGGATCACAAGATGGAAGAGCTTTTTTGGTCTCAATTCCATAGTCCGGAGCGTCCACTTCCGTTAACCGATCGGTTGGCTGAGTGGGTTGAGCTGAATAGGTTGTCCGGTCTTGCCATGAAGGATGTCGTGGCTCATCTGTGGCCGGAAAGGCCCAAGCCGAAGAGTTATTTTGGCTTAGTGCAGCAATTCCTTGATGCGGTGCCGCATATCAAGGTGATGAAGCGGCCGGCATGCATAGAGGGTGCACGGATGGCTCTCGCCCGTGTCAAAACATGCTGGGCAGAGATGGACGCCACCGATGTTGCGTCCCGGGATTCGGACAGAAGCCGATTACCTGCCGAGCACTATTTTGGGGAAGTCCTGCAGGGCGCTCGTTTAATAGAGTCACAGTGCTCGAAAAACGTTATGTTCAAATGACAAGTATGATTTTTTAAACCATATTTATAATATAAGAGCTTTTTATACTTGTGCATTCAAGTATTGAAATATCTCCTGTGCGGCCGTTAATGTATGTGTATATATAACCTGAAAGATGGCAGTCTTCGGCTTCAGCCCCCACGCACATGATGCGGGGGTGTTTGCAAAAACCACATTTTCACACTTAATCCTATGTCTTGGTCCTATGAAGGAGGTGGTAGCGTAGCAAACTAGGCAACCGGACTATAATGCTTTATCACTTTCACTTAGCCATATGAGTTAGAAGGTGGGGCTACGATATAGCCCCTAGGGGCACACCGCTCTCCGAATTCGGGGTGCGTGTGTGCCTGACCGGGAAACGGTCCATCGTCAAAGCGGAGGAATTCTAGACATTCCGTTAGTCGATCGAGTGGTTGACCAGTCTCTCGCTATATCATGACAGTCAGTTTTCGGCTTTCTCTACTGAGGTGGTCGCCAGGCCGAACCGGGGCACAATCGCAGTAGTTCTCCTGGTGCCGCATTAGCCGATAAAACGGAATGTAAGGCAGCAAAACACAGGAGCCGGGCAAACCCAACATTTGACCAAAGACATGATTTGGAGCTGATGCATATAAGGCCTAACTCGAGACACCGAACACTCCCTAAGGTATTCGGTCTTTATGAAAAACGGGCAGAACAATGCCCTAAGCCCCTAGTGTCCGGTTACGCGTGAAATCTTCTGACACGGCCGATGCCAAAACGCCAGCCTCCTCCTCGGTTATGGTAAGAAACTGGGGGATGTGTATCAACAAGAGACAGTAAAAAAGGTTTACGCAGGGTCTTAATCTGAAAAGAATCCTTGCAACGGGTCCCTGCTGCACGTCTGCGCCTGTGTCTCCGTTGTGCTGTATCCTAGACGTGTGTAGCACGTTGTTCATCTGTAAAAGAGAAGAACTTAGTTGGAAAAAGGATCGTGCGAAAAATGTATTTAAAACAGAGTATGATTTAAGAAATGAATAAAATTGAGCTTTATTAGCTCTCATTCTTCATGCAGCCCCGTGTAAAGGGGTACGCAGCTAGGAAGCCCCTTGTTTATTTATACCGAACTCGCCTAACCATTTTCGGGGTCTGAATGACCTATTTTAGGGGCTTTGGTCAGCAAGGCAGGATTAGTGTGTGGCTGTCAAGGCAGTCTCACGTTCCCCCGCGGTCAAGGAGCACTCGAAGTTTCCCTTCAATGAGATGATACCGCGTGGACCGGGCGTTTTAAGTGTGAGAGACGCGTAATGCGGTATTGCGTTAAAGCAGGCGAAAGCTTCACGTCCCAATAGTGCTTGATGGCTACTTTGAATGGGGCGATATGGAAGGGTAGCTTTTCGCGACGGAAGTTGTCGGATGAACCGAACACGACTTCTAATTAGTAAGTAGCCCATACAGTTGGTATAAGGGCCTGGTGTTACTCCTTTAAAGGAAGTGTTGCTATCGCGAATTTTGGTAGGGTCTATCACCATTCTGCGGATTGTGTCCTGATATAGCAGGTTTATATCGCTGCCGCCATCCATTAGGACTTGTGTAAATTGTAGTCCGCCGATTATAGGATCCAGTATCAAAGCAGTCCATCCTGCGTTTCGAATACTTCTGGAGTAATCCTGATGGTCAAAAGTAATTGGTTTCAACATCCAATTTTGGGACTCCGCTGGGGTGGACAGTGCGGCCCGTACTTTAGTAGGTGCCGCCCTATTTTTCCTTGTTATCACTTGAAGTGAATTCACTGTTTTGACTTCTTGTGGGAAGTTCTTTTGTTTTCCGGCGCTCTGCTTGTGGGGTTCGTCATCATCCCCGCTTGGTGTGTCGAGCCCCTTGTGTTCGGCATTAAGTCTGCCGGACTGCTTGAAGACCCAACAATCTCTGTGGGTATGGTTTACAGGCTTCCCAGGGGTACTGTGGATTTGACATATCCTGTCCAAGATTTTGGTTAGGTTGGGTAGCTCGTCACTGTTGTCCTTAAGAGGCAGTGTTTTGTTGTTTGGCCGAGAGCTTTTGAACCCGGCGTTGACCGCCATGTTCTTTGGGCCATTTTCCTTAGTCCGGCGCTGGTCTTTTCTGCGTCGTGGCTTCCCATTTCCATCCCTGACCTCGGATGTACTTGGGTCGCTGGTGCTGCATCTTCCCAGCCAGCTATCTTCTCCCGCACAGAAGCGGGTCATGAGGCTTGTTAATGCGGCCATTGTCCTTGGCTTTTCCTGGCCGAGGTGTCTGGTGAGCCATTCGTCTCGGACGTTATGTTTGAAGGCTGCTAAGGCTTCGGCGTCCGGACAGTCGACTACTTGGTTCTTTTTGGTGAGGAACATGTTCCAGAATTTTCGAGCTGACTCTCCGGGCTGTTGAGTTATGTGACTTAAATTGTCTGCATCCGGAGGGCGGACATAAGTCCCCTGAAAATTTGCTCGAAACGCATCCTCGAGCTCTTTCCAACTTCCAATAGTATTTTCTGGGAGGCTTTTGAGCCAATGCCGAGCTGGCCCTTTGAGCTTGAGGGGTAGGTATTTCATGGCGTGGAGATCATCTCCTCTAGCCATATGTATGTGTAGGATATAATCCTCAATCCAGACTCCGGGGTCTGTTGTTCCGTCGTATGCTTCTATGTTTACGGGCTTGAATCCCGCTGGAAATTCATGATCGAGTACCTCATCGGTGAAACATAGGGGGTGTGCGGCGCCCCTGTATTTAGGTGTGCCATTACTTTCGAACACTCGACGTGTTGTGTAGCTTCCTGGAGCTTTCTTTCTTGGTCCATAGATGGACCTGACCGGGCCATCCTTTTTGCGAGGATCGTGTGCCGGCTTGTGTGCGGCATCGCTTGCCGCTCTTTGCTTGTCATGCGGTCGTCTATCCGACCAGGCGGCCTCTTTGTTCTTTGACTGTGGGGGCTCTACGGCCTCCTCGTCAAATTCGGGCAACAACTTGCGCTTCGGGTAGCTCTTTGCTTGGTGACTATCGCCGTATTTATCTGCGGTCTTGAGTACTTTGCTCCATCTCATTCTGAGTACGTCTTCCACTATTTTGAGTTTCCGCTTCTGCTTCTTCAAACTTCTTGCAGTGGTGACGAGCCTTTTGTGGAGGTTCTTATGCTCCAGTGATGTGTCCGGCCTGACGTCATCTGGACTGTTGTTTTCGCCGGAGATGGGTTGCTCGTCCAATTCGTCCTGTTCGGACGGTTGCTTGGTGGGATGTTCGTCGTCCACTGGTTCGTCCTGCTCTACGACTGCGTCTGTATGAGTGCTATTGTTATCGAGGCGGGACTTCGGGCGGCGCTTGCATCGCCGTTTTGGCTGTTTTTCAGGGGAATAATCCTTCACCGCGTCCCGTTGTTCCTCGTTGTCGCTTCCTTTTGGTGTATCCACCATGTATACGTCGTGAGTTGAGGTGGCTTTCCAGTGCCCTGTGGGCATTGGTCCTTGGTCGTCTCCGGCATCGTCGTCCATACCGTCGATGTCTTCGGAGTCGAAGTCTAGCATGTCAGTTAGGTTGTCGACAGTGGCTACAAAGTGGGTGGTGGGTGGGCTTTGAATTTCTTTGTCATCCGCATCCCAACCGTCCTGACCGTAGTCCGGCCAGGGTTCTCCTGATAATGAGAGATACCTTAGAGAATTCAGGATGTCGCCAAAAGGCGAGTGCTGAAAGATGTCCACAGCGGTGAACTCCATGATCGGCGCCCAATCGGATTCGATTGGTAGGGGCGCGGGTGGTTCAGAGTCCGGCGAGGAATCTGGCACCTCGGAGTCACGAGCTTCACAAGGGCAGGGTCTAGCCACCCATCCTCGATCGGCGCAGTCGGCTCCGAGTTAAGGGTCGGAGCAGACTCTTGTGCGGCCTCCAGGGCACTGTCCGGCAGCAGAGCTAGATCATGCCCATCGTGACAGTGGGGCACGCACGGCTGTGGCTCGAATCCGTCGAAGATCAAGTCTCCACGGATGTCGGCCATGAAGTTCAAACTTCCAAATCTGACCTGATGGCCAGGGGCATAGCTTTCAATCTGCTCCAGATGGCCAAGCGAATTGGCGCATAGTGCAAAGCCGCCGAATACAAAGATCTGTCCGGGGAGAAAGGTCTCACCCAGGACCGCCTCGTTGTTGATGATCGAAGGAGCCATCGGGCCTATATGCGACGACGCAGAGGAACTCTCAATGAAAGCACCAATGTCGGTGTCAAAACCGGCGGATCTCGGGTAGGGGGTCCCGAACTGTGCGTCTAGGCGGATGGTAATAGGAGACAAGGGACACGATGTTTTTACCCAGGTTCGGGCCCTCTCGATGGAGGTAAAACCCTACTCCCGCTTGATTGATATTGATGATATGGGTAGTACAAGAGTAGATCTACCACGAGATCAAGGAGTCTAAACCCTAGAAGCTAGCCTATGGTATGATTGTTGTTCGTCCTATGGACTAAAACCCTTCGGTTTATATAGACACCGGAGAGGGCTAGGGTTACACAGAGTCGGTTACAATGGTAGGAGATCTACATATCCGTATTGCCAAGCTTGCCTTCCACGCTAAGGAAAGTCCCTTCCAGACACGGGACGAAGTCTTCAATCTTGTATCTTCATAGTCTTGGAGTCCGACCAATGATGATAGTTCGGCTATCCGGACACCCCCTAGTCCAGGACTCCCTCAGGGATCCTGTTCGCCGGGAGGGGTGTGGCGTATCGAAAAATGGAGGAAACAGACTTGTATTGGACCTCCTACGGTCGAAACGGGGTCCTATTGATCGGGAGGAGTGTGGTGTACCGGAAAACGGAGGAAACGGACTTGTGTTGAAGCGCTAAGGTCGAAACAGTGGTCCTGTTCGTTGGGAGGGGTGTGGCGTACCGCAAAACGGGACTCCACGAGATACTGTGTATCTCCACCGTCGACCTCCTCCAGCCTCCACAAAAAGGAATCGCTCGATCGCTCATGTTCAGTAACGCGTAGCCTGTAGTGCAATCGCTCGGGTTCAGTTAGGTGACGCCTCGCTCGGGTTTAGTTAGTGCCCAACGCCGCGCACCCACGCGTGTACGGTACGAGAGAAACGTGCATCGCTCGGCCCCCGACCACCCACGATAACCGAAACTCCCCGATATTTTCCTCGCCCTTGCTTCTACCACGGTTTTTTCCGTCATGGATGGCCCAAAGAATGTCATCCAGCTGCGTCTCCGGCTCGCCCAGGAAGAAAATCCCATTTTATGTCATGATTTTTGGTCATAGAAGTTTGAGCCCACCACATCTATGATGATACCGTGTTTTGTCACAATTATCGTCATAGAAGTGTCATAAGTATGACAGAAAATTTTTACGTTCGGCTCAAAATGTCACGGATGTGTATTTTATTTGTAGTGTGCCTACTCATTCATGCTTGTTGTTATGCCTGCTATGCTTAGAGTTGTGTCGGGTCTGCATCTGGGATGGACTGGAATGGTGTGAACATGTCCAACTATTGAGAGCTAAGTGTGTGAACACGATTTGGTAAAGGTATCGATGAGAGGCCATGTAGGAGTACATGGTGGGTTGTTTCATCGGAACCATACTTAGGAACTGAGTTATGTATGTGTGATTCAAGATCAGCTACTACCACACATTGGGATCCCTAATTGTCTCTCTCGGCTTATTAATCACCCTTGTCCTCTGTCCAGGAGTTGCAAGTAGTTTCTGGTGTTTGTACTATACTGGAGGCCGTGTGCAGCGCTGACCCTAGGGGTGGGCTGTGATGCGGTAGGTACGTGGCACGGTGTATCGGGACGCCCATTTGGTGCCTCGGGAACCATGCACACATCGTTCGGGGCCGTAAGTGCAAACCTCGGCTGGACTCCCTGCAGATGGAACCTGAATCGGCGATAAACCTGGACTAGGGACTTGTGTGGTTAGTCAGGTCATGGCTGACACCCTCACCAGGCTTCCGCTTGAAGGTTGC
This sequence comes from Triticum timopheevii, assembly GCA_963921465.1. NCBI lineage: Eukaryota > Viridiplantae > Streptophyta > Magnoliopsida > Poales > Poaceae > Triticum > Triticum timopheevii. The sequence goes on along the minus strand of OY997266.1, from coordinate 238,039,125 downwards.
CGAGATACATGACATGTACATGGTGGTAAGAGGCGAGAGCGTGTGTGAAGAAGTACACCCCTGCAGGGTTAACATCATTTATTTGAATAGCCGCGACCGTGGTAAAGGACTACTTGGTTGCTTATGCAGTTCATAGACAGGTGAATGTGGATACTCTAAAATGCGCAAAATAAGCATGAGTGCTATGGATGGCGTTCTCGTAGGGAGACAGGAGTGGATCCATAGTGGTGTATTGATATGGTGAATATGTGGATTCGTGTGTGCCACCTCAAAAGAGTTACTTGCAGTCGGAGTTCAGGATAACCTCTGAGTCAAAGGTGGCTTGCTGCAGTCAAACTCCACCACCCCTTTTGTTGATATTGATGCATATGTAGATAGCTCTGATGTAAGTCTTGTTGGGTACATTTGTACTCACGTTTGCTTAATTTATGTTTTCTAGAGAGACTTCAGTCTCGATAGTAGTTCCGCGTGGACTTCGACGTTTAGCTTGTTACCTCAGCTACAATCTTGTACCCTTTGGAGGACTTGTTGATTGTCAGGCTTCTCAAACTCTTTCTTGTGTAGTTGTCTGTACTCAAACATGTTATGCTTCTATTGCCTGTATGCTCTGTATGTTGGGTCATGTGAACCATGTTTGTAATATCTGGCTCCTAGGAGCCTATTGAATAAATACTTTGAGTTGTAGAGTTTTGTTGTGATGACATGTTGTATTTGCATATATCGAGCATATTGTGTGTATGATTTGAAATTCTTGGTATGTGTGGGATCCGGCAACCTAGTTGTTCATTCTTGGTAGCCTCTCTTATGGGAAAATTTCTCCTAGTGCTTCCGCTGAGCCATCGTAGCTTGCTACTGCTCCAGAATACTTAGGTTCGCCCGCATGTGTCCTTCTTCGTTCCTGTGTCTGTCCCTTCGGGAAAATGTCACACATTGTTCCTTTAAGTCCTTGTAGCATGCTACGACTTGGGTTCATATGTTTTTGATGGACACATTCGTTGTTGGGTCATGTATGCCTGTCCCTATAAGTTAGCGCCGCCTTTGGTTTACGACTAGTCATATCGGCCCAGGTTGTTTGTCAAATGGATGCTAGCGACACTATCATATACGTGTGCCAAAAGGCGCAAACGGTCCCAAGCCAGGTATGGTGGAACCCATGGGAATACCGTGCATGAGGCCGCAAAGTAATATTATGTGTTACATGCTAGATCGGTGTGACTTAGGATCGGTATCCTGACAACCATGCACCAATGTATTATAGGATCCTCTCATACAATGATTGGATGACATCTTTCCCAACGCTGAGCCGACACATGGATCCTCCGGCCAATGAGAATTTTACACGTGGAAAATCCCAATTGGTCGTGGCTGTTAACGGGTTATCGGATCCAAACTGGAACCCGATAGCTTAACGGCGACCCATTACGGTGGATGCCATGTGTCGGTTAGCCTTGACGAAAACACTTCCATGAAACGCAATTTATCTTCATGGAAGTGGACACTTCCGTGATTATAATTTTGGTATTGTCGTGCAACACTTCTACAACAGCACATGTACGGGTCCAAGATGCTCATTGCTACATACGAGGCGCTCATTGGGATGGCTCCCCCCACCTCCTCCCTCCCCCCTCCCTCCCCCACCTGCTCCACCCTCTCCAATGGCGATTTCCACTAGGGATTTCCATGATGGAAGGCTTGCTACATTGGGATTTTTCTCCTGGCCTAGCCCTGGCCGATCAGGTGAGGAGAAAATTTGGTTCTACGGTACACTTCTCTCCTTCTCGGGATTCCAAGGAGTTCTTCTTGGTGGTCTCTTTTTCGTCTGCCTCCTTTCCTCTATCGGTGGAATCGGTGTGCATTGCTCTTCAATGTTGCACTGGTGGAATTGCTGCTGGTTTCAAGGTCACTCATTTGAGTTCTTGGAGTTTTCGATTTTCGATGGCCAACAACAAGGTTGGTCATTTTATTTATGGACTCAAAGATCGTATCTAGCCGGACTTCATCCGCCATTTCCACTTGTTCAATGGTAGATTCAACCATAGCCATCTTGGCAATTTTGGTTGGCATGTTGGTGAAGAGCTCACTTGCATTTCGGCCCGTAAACCGATGGCCATTTCACCTTGTCTCTCTAGCCATACTACTGCTGCTGTTTTCAGTCATGATTCGGTGAAAGAGTTAAGCAAATTTGAGTTGTTGTCGATCAAGCAGATGGTATTTTCCAATAAACATTCTAAGGAAGCATCCACGTCTGTGTCTGATCATCATATTCCTTCGGATCATGCCCCCTACACATGTTCATCGTGAGCATCAACCTATCAGATTTGGTTCTTTTTCTTAGGTATTCAATGCTGACGCGGTAACAGCACCACCGGAGGACCGTTTACGACTTAGGGACATTTATCTCGCCCAGGCAAAATTTGAGGACAATCAACCACGATCATTTTTTATGCTTGGGGCCTTTAAATGCCCATTATGGCTTTCTTATCCACCACTGCCACAGAGTTTTTTATCCTCGACCTTCAAATATGCCCTTCCGCATAAGTATTGGCCCCCTATTCTATCAGCCCAGCATAAAAGCTGATTTGGCCCAAGCTGATTACTCCGAAAAAGAAATCTCCATGTTAGCGGATTGCTGGGCCGCACTTTGTGCTCGTTGTTTGCAATGGGGGCACAACCGATCTCGCTGCACCGCCAGGATAATTTGCATTAATTGCTCAGCCCCGGACCATAAGGCTATCAATTGCCCTGCCCACTATGCTCAGCACCCTCAGCCAGCCCAAAATACTGACAATCAATTTCTGCAGCATGGAAAGTTGATTAATCACTCTGAGATCTTGGCATCGACTTGCCATTGTCCCGCACAGGGTTTGATTTCTTGCTCCAATATAAGATGCACTTTTTGTGGGGCTTACAGATATGTGGCTTCTAATTGCCACGCTAGACGGTGGCATCAACAATTGAAATGGGTCCCAAAAAATACCATCCCTTCCAAAAATACCCCGGACGGTCGCCATTCTGCCTCGAGTTTCCAAACGTCCCTGCCCAATGCCATCACCACCCCCTTGCCACCACCTTCCCTCCACACATCACTTCCATCGACATTGACTACTCGACCCCCGCTCCACCTCGCCGCCATGGCCAACTACCCCCTCAATCCGGTGCCTTTCTTGCCGCCAGGCTTCGCCGTCGAGCCGGGACCTGCTGATCGCTTGGTGCGCAGTGGGATGGTGGTTGGACCCATTCCGCCTCTGAACCACGACTTCTTGGCGATTGCCGAGACCAGCGCCTATGTTCCTCTTCACCGACGTGCTGCCGTTCGTGCCGCCGTGCAAGGTTTGCTTCATGAGGCCCACCTCTTTACTACTGAAGAAAGTGACCACCCCTTTGGCATTGGGATCTTTGGATTTGCAAACTCTTTTCTTCGTGATTCTGCGGTTGCAACTCCCCTTGAGCTTGAAGATGAGGATTTACTCATTACCTTTGTCCCACATAATGAAGCTCTCGATAGGCGAATCACTACTTTTGGTCCTGCTGTCTGGATTATGTTCTTTGGTTTCCCCTGTGACTACCAAATTGATTACTATATCACCAAAGCACCAGGGGGTTATGGATCGTTGATTACTTGGTACAATCCGAGGCAAGACAGGAGGTTTATGCTCATTAAAGCTCAAGTAATCCATCTCAGATTGAGTCCCAAGAGCTTTGTTGTATGGTAGCTTGGTGGGGCTAGAGATTGCTGGACTGTGCAGGTGACAATCCTCCACAGCAGGGACTAGAACGCTATGTTGGCTGAAGTTCCTCCGGCAGGAGAAGAACCACCGCCCCCAGATGGCAACCCCCACCCATAGTTTGGACCTGACCTGACAGCGGAGCAGCTCTATCAACAGCAGGTGCACAACTGGCTTGTCCAAAATGCATCTCCCAACGATGACGTCCCTGCAGGACATGATCAAGCTCCTCCTCATGAGGGTTGGGGTGCCTGGCCCCCTTCCCCACCTACGCAGCTTATTGCCATGCCTGCCCATTTGATGAACTTCCAATCCTGGCTCGCTGCCCATGGCCTCTCTGTCATGGATGGCGTAGTCCCAGAAGACAACATCACTGATAATGCTGCTGATGCTTGGAACGATTCAATCACTCTGTCTGACAGCTCAAGTGCGGCAAGCTCGGGCGACGCCCTGATCATAATGGACAATGCTAATATGTCTGTCAATCCTGAACTCAGCCAGGATCTTCTGTCGGTCTCTGTGGAATTACACAACCAAGGTATTCGCTTTGCCCTATCCAACCAAGGTAACCAGCTGTTGTCTCTCCTGTTGTCTGAACCAGTTCCTCGCCAGCAGCTTAACCTCCCAATATACAATGCTCTCCGCCCCTACTTGGCCTCTATGGGTCCGTGGCGTAATGCTTACGGTGTTCAGATTGAATCTGTGCGTGTGGAGATTCAGATCACTGCAGTCAACAATACACTGCAGTTCACTCAGGTTGAGGGATCTATGCTTTCAGTCAACACCAACTCTGCAAGGCTTTCTTCCATAGATGCGGCTGCTGATACTACGGAGGGTCCTCTGCTACTCACCGATCCGTCCTCCCAGGTGGAACATCTAGATGCTACCTCACCACAACTTGCAGAACAGGTGATCTCTGCCCCAAGTTTCTCTGCACTTTCTGATGGTGCTTTTACACCGGATCCACTCCAAGTGTCGGAAATTTCTGAACAGCTCCAGCTGGTGGCAGTTTCTGAACCGCCTCAGGTGTCTGATATTACTGAATTTACACCTGGCAACCAATCTGCTCCTGATGTCTCGATGGTCCCAGTGGAAGTCATGCCCATGTCTGAGGGCACTGATACCATGCCCCTTGGCCTTCAGTCTGTGATACCTATGCAGGAGAACCTAGCTCCATCTTCCTCTACTGATGAAACCAGAGTGCTTGACCGCAAGGGGAAATCCATTGCCCCCCTCAGCACTGCTCCTCTTCGTCGAAGCACCAGGCAGAACAAATATGATGGTTTCCGTGTCAATCACAATCAGGATTCTCGCCCTTCTAAGTCCAAGGTGAAGCCATGGGTTACTCCCTCTGCTGTGCCTCACACCACCTCCTTGTCTGATACCTCTACTGTTGAGATCCCTCCTCCAACTGCCATATCCACAATGCAGCAAATTGGAGTGCAACTTTGTGCAGTTCCAGCTGAGGAGCTCACTGAAGAAGCGCTCAATGGGACCGTCGCGGATCCGGCTACACCCTCTACCTAAGATTCGCACCTTATCTTCGCGCATTTTATGTCTCTTTTGCATAACTGGAACGTACTGTGTTGGAATGTTCTAGGATTGAACTCTCCTAAAAAGCTCTTAGCGTTGTCTAATGTGATCAGCTCTTCGGGCTGCTCTATCGTTTTTTTGCAAGAATCGAAGATGCAAGACTTTAATGCTAGTGTCCTTAAGACTATTTGTCCACTGCGTTTTGATTCATTTGTGTTTATTCCCTCAATTGGCGCTTCGGGAGGGATTATAACAATCTGGTGTAGCTCTTTATTCTTGGGTCACATCTTTATCCAAGAACAATTTGCGTTGGGCGTAACCTTCACTTCCACGATGTCATCGCACACTTGGAAATTGATGAACATATACGGTCCTTGCCAGGGAGAAATGCGCGATAGATTTACCCAATGGCTTTTCGATATTGATATACCACCGACAGAGGACTGGCTCATTCTTGGCGACTTCAACTACATTCGCTCACCTGATAACAGGAACAAGCCTGGTGGCAATGTTCATGATATGTTCACTTTTAGTGACTTCATCAGAGAGCAAAACCTCACTGAACTACCAATCAAAGGGAGACACCATACTTGGTCTAATATACAACAGAATCCATTATTGGAACAACTTGACTGGTTTTTCACCACCCTCAATTGGACCTCCTCTTTTCCGAACACCATGGTTAATCCCCTTGGGCGTCCAGTATCAGACCATACGCCTTGCTTTGTTGTCATTCAAACCAACATTCCTAAAAGCAAAATTTTCAGGTTTGAAACCTTTTGGATTGCACACCCTGGTTTTATGGAGGTTGTTGCCAATGCTTGGAGTAAACCACTCAAATTTGGTAAATCTGCTAATGCTGCTACATTCTCTGCCAAAAGTTTAAAAATTTGAGACATGCCCTCAGTCAGTGGAGCAAGAAAATTTCAAGGCTTAAGACTGCCATTGCTAATACTAATAAATCTCTCCTTGAGATTGACCACATTGCTGATCGCCGAATGTTGACACGACAAGAGCATAACTTTCAATCCATTCTCAAAAAACATCTGATCAGACTCCTTCAACATCAAAAAGATTACTGGAAGAAACGATGCACTATTCGTTGGATCAAATTTGGTGATGAGAACTCTAAATTATTCCAAGCAGTGGCCACGGAACGATACCGCAAAAACTTCATTTCCACCTTGAAAATCAATGATGACATCGTGGTTGAGGACCATGCTGGAAAAGAGTCTATTTTTTTAGGCGTTCAAAGCTCGTTTGGGGACAACGGAGCCACCACAAATGAAATTCAACCTTTCCCAGATGCTACGTGACAATGTGGATTTTGACAGCCTCACCACTCCCTTCACTACGCAATAGATTGATGTTGTAGTTAATGAAATGCCTCCTGACCGGGCCCCTGGCCCCGACGGCTTCAACGGTGCCTTTCTCAAAGCTTGTTGGCCGATGATAAAAGACGACTTCTACTGTCTCTGTGCGGAATTTCATGAGGGCAATCTCAATCTGGAAAGCCTCAACTATGGACATATTACCCTCATCCCTAAGACCAGATCTCCAGAAACGGTCAATGATTTCCGACCTATTACGCTACTCTACTGCTGCCTTAAGTTGATCACAAAACTTCTCGCTAATAGCTTACAGAAAATCATCCTACAAATCGTGCATCAGAATCAATATGGCTTCCTTAAAGGCCGCACCATCAATGATTGCTTAGCCTGGGCCTTTGAGTACATACATCAATGCCAAGCATCTAAGCGAGAGATTGTTTTGCTTAAACTTGACTTTGCCAAAGCTTTTGACACGGTGCAACACTCAGCGATAATACAGATTATGAAGAGTATGGGATTCAATGACAAATGGATTGCCTGGTTTAAATGCATCACCTCTTCGGGTAAATCCTCCGTGCTACTTAATGGGGTCCCTGGCAAACATTTCTAGTGCAGGTGTGGCGTTCGTCAAGGTGACCCGCTGTCCCCCTTGCTCTTTGTACTCGCCGCGGATTTGCTCCAAACTGCCATTAATGATGCCATGCATAACAACAATCTAGTGTGCCGATTCCCTCTAGCTGTGACAATCAATTCCCGGTCATTCAATACGCGGACGACACAATCATTGTAATGCCGGCCTATCGTCTCCAAGTGACCTGCATGAAACAGATTCTCACGGACTACGCGGATTCGGTGGGGCTGCACATTAACTTCCACAAGTCAACACTTATTCCTTTAAACACTCTGAAGGAAACGTACAAGGATATTGCGGACATCTTCGATTGCGCCTGTGCGCAGCTACCATTCACGTATCTGGGTTTACCTCTGGGAACGTCCAAACCCACAGTCCTGGACTTAACTCCCTAGGTCTGCAAGGCTGAGAGAAGAATCACCGCAGCACTGTCGCTTATGTCGTATGCGGGCAAACTGGCTCTCATGAATTCTCTCGTCACCTCGTTGGCGATTTACCCAATGGGAATCCTTAAACTCCCACCTAAGACCGTTGAGCAATTTGACAAGATTCGAAGACATGGCCTTTGGACCAAAAAAACAGAAGATGGCGAGAAAAGTAACTTGCTTGCAGCCTGGGATATGGTGTGTCGACCAAAACAAAATGGTGGCCTCGGAGTTCTCAATCTCAAGGTTCAAAATGATGCAATGCTTCTGAAGCTACTCCACAAGTTCTACAACAAGTTTGACGCACCCTGGGTGCACCTCGTCCGGGACACATACTATGCTTCCACCGTCCCCCATGTAGCTGCCCCTTGCAGCTCTTTCTGGTGGCGACAACTCATTCAGCTCACGCCCAACTACTGAGGGATCACAAATGTTAAGATTGGTGCAGGTGACACCGTTTTATTCTGGAAGGATGATTGGAACAACTCCATTTTGGCAGACACATACCCGTGCTTTCTCCTTCTCGAGTAATGAGGATGCCTCCACGAGGGAATTTCTCTCAATCACCCATCTTACCCAGGCCTTTGTCTTGCCCCTCTCGGTACAAGCGTTTGATGAATTGCGAGCCCTCCAAACCAATGTTAGCGCCACCACAATAACTGACTCCAAAGATGCCTGGATTTGCACTTGGGGATCGGCAGTCTTTAAAACCACGGCCTACTACACCTTCTACTTTAGAGAGATAATTGCTCATGATGCCTATCATTGGCTGTGGAAGACCAAGTGCATCCCTAAAATTAAGGTCTTCGGTTGGTTTCTCCTCTCGGATCGCCTTAATACAAGAAACATGCTAAAAAGAAGACATTACAACATTGGCACCAATTTGAACTGCCTACTCTGTGGACAAAATGTGGAAGAAACGGTTGAACATCTCTTTTTCCATTGCACCTTTAGTGCCGCATGCTGGAACAAGCTCAACATCCTCTAGCCATTGCAAGGTGACAGACTCGACCTCATGACACACTTCAAGACTTTAAATCCCAGGAAGATGGCCATGGAAGTCTTCTTGGTGGCAGCATGGAGCCTTTGGAAGGAGAGGAACAACAACTACTTTCGCAAGATTGACCCCTCAATTCCATCCTGGGAGGCTAGATTCAGGAGAGATTTTGCCGACATTGCCTACAGGATGCCCAACAACAAAAGGAATCTGGTGGCTGACATACTTAGCTCTGTATCTTAGTTGTACTGTACATTCGATTGACTGCGCCCCCCCCTTGTTTCTTTTCTAGCATTCCACTCTTCCCCCACTTGTACATACACAAATGTAACACCTGTAACCTTGGCTAGTTGTGAATTAGCAATACAAATGCAGTAGGAGCCTTTCCTACTGTCTAACCCCCTAAAAAACAGCACATGTACAACTATCTTGATTATGTCATAAAATTGTCATGGATGTACATGCAGGATAGAAAACGTGACCTACTGTGACTAACACGTATCATCATGGAAGTTGTTTTCTTAGTGCAATCACCTAGCGGAGAGCTGCTTGGCGTGGCAACCACATGCAGGCGCTTGGGACCCATCGAGGATGCGTGCGATCTCGTTGGGCACCAGGGCCGCGAAGCGCGCGATGAATTGACCACTGAGCTCCCCCCCAAGAGGACACTGAGGCCTCCGAGAGGCCACGGAGCCAAGAACGGGGAGCTTTTGTGAGGTTTATAGGGATCCAGTTTGCCATGGCCTTCTCATCATCACTTGCCGCCACGATGCCCTGCACGTACAACTGGAGGAACTCCTCAGGGCTGGTCGTGCCATCGTAGCATGGGGATAACGCCGGCCTTAACTTTACCGGCCAACAAACACGACGCAGGTCAGGAGTGAAGGCCAGGCAACCCGCAGCGATGCCGGGGACGATGGGTCGAGCAGCAAGGTGGGCGGCGTCGGCCATGATGGTCACAAAGTGGGGAGGAGTGGAGTAGATGGGAGATCCTTGCCACGCCCCTACCTGGAGCGCCAAATGTCAAAATTGGGGCTCCGCGGACCCAAACAAGGTTCGAACTCTAGGACGTGTGCGAAGATCTATCCTAGATTCAGCTTCAAGCTCATCACCTTACGGCTTGGCCTGCTCGAGTTCGTTTGAGCGGGGAAAAGGATGAACCCAGAGATTTACCCAGGTTCAGGCTACCTTGCGGTGTAAAACCCTACACCTTCTTTGTGGTGGATTGCCTCGCAAGGAGGATGGTGATGAACAAGTACAGTGGATGAGCTGCCTCACGAGGAGGATGAGAATGAACAAGTAATGTGGATGATTTGCCTCGCGAGGGCTCAGAGGGTCAGAATGGATCGATCCCTCCCTATGGTGGAGACTAGCCTATACTTATAGTGGATTTGGTCCTCTTCCTTCATAGTTTAGGCGGGAAGGAATTCCACAACGGCCAATTTTAAAGGGGACATGTAGTACATCTTATCCTGATGAAAGGTGGTCTTCGCCTGCAAACTTCTAGTCGTGACGCGGTGGTGGGCTTGGCGATGACATCCGTCCTGCTGAGCTCGTGGTCTTCGTCTTGTTGCACTCGAATGAAAACCTTTGGGGGATTCCAGGGGAACCCGTGTATGTCCTTGCCTCCTTAGCACCAAAGAGGAAACTATCCTCCATTGTGCCCGCTGGCACCCGCCTGGCCTTGGTCGTAATGACTTACGTCCATCGTGAGTCTCGTGAGGCTGGGTACCAGCATATAAATCTCCGCTCCTTGGGAGGCAGGCTTGGGGAGCTGCTCCCCGGGAGGTCTTGGCATCGTTCACCTAGCGAGGCCAGGGGCCCTCACGAGGGTATTGCCCTTGGGGTCTTGTAGCTGGGCCGTACCAGGCCATCGGTGAGGCCACGCGTTGGGCCGCAGGCAAGCAAGTCTAGCTACCCCAATCCCATAATGCCAACAATAATAGAAGTATAATTGCATTAACACATAAAAATAGAAAACAAAAATATTGGGTTGTCTCCCAACGAAAGCTTTTCTTTAATGCCTTTCAGCTAGGCATCGATAATTTTAATGATGCTCACATGGAAGACAAGAATCGAAGTACAAAGAGAGCATCATATATTATGTGAAAATCACATTTAAGTCTAACATACTTCCCATGCATAGGCCTTTTATATCGAAACAAATTATCAAGACAAGCAATATCTAGTATATACAACAAAGAAAAAATAAACGATAGCAATCTCAACATGAAGAGAGGTAATTTAGTAACATGAAGATTTATACTACCATATTTTCCTCTCTAATAATAATTGCATGTGGGATCACATTCAAATTCAATAATATAGCTATCACATAACATATTCTGTAATTGTTCCACATGAATGCAAAGCTAACACCCTTCCAAAATAGTGGGATTATCGTAAAATAAAGTCATGACTTCTCCAAGCCCACTTTTACAAAGAATTTCATAAGAATGATCAATCTGCCAAGTAGTCGGATCATTATTACCTAAAGTTGACACTATTTCAAACCCATTTTGAATATTATTGCAAACATTATTATCAATATCAATAATCATGAGGCTTAAGAAAAATTCAAGATCATAAGATGCATCACACCAACATGATCATAACAATAAGTAGTGGACATAGCAAAATGAACACAATTGACATTAATAGAATTTGTAATAATACCATTGCAATCATGCTTTTCATTCAAGGAGCAATCGTGAATCACTTTATAAATTTCTTCTTTTAACACTTCATCATAGTTCTCAGATTCATGAATTTCAAGCAAAACTTGATAAATATAATGTAGTGCACTCACCTCACTAGCAATTGGTTCCTCATAATTGAATCTTTTGAAAAGATTAGCAAGTGGATGAGGATCCATAAATTTTTTCTTTCTGATTTGGAATAAACATATAATTATGCCAAGCAAATGAGCAAACAAACCAAGTAAGACATAAAAGCAAACAAAAAAAGGAAAATATTTTTGTGTTATTTCAAAATGTTTTAGAAGTGGAGAAGAGTAAAACGAGGGGCAATGGTGAATAATGTAAATGCAAGAGATGAGAGTCTATGATAAGTACTTGGTTGGCTTGATGTAGAACATCCCTGGCAACGGCGCCAGAAATTCTTCCTGCTACTTCTTGAGCCTGTGTTAGTTTTTCCCTTGAAGAGGAAAGGGTGATGCAAGAAAGTAGAGATAAGTACTTCCCTCAGTTAACAACCAAGGTATCAATCCAGTAGGAGGAACCCACAAACAAACAAATACTTGCAAGGATGAGATCTGATAGAGTCAGGTATAAATGATGAATAGAACTGCAAAATAAAGTAAAGGTAAATAAATTGCAGCAATGTTTTTTTGGGTTTGGGGTTTTATAGATCTGAAAGTAATATGATAAGGATAGATGGAGGGCCATAGTTACTATAGGCTTGTCTCTTGAAATAATGCATGCGGTGGGTAAACACATTTCTGTTGAGCAATTGATAGAAAAGCAAATAATTATGACGATATATAAGGCAATGATCATGAATATAGCACTATTAGGGAAAAGCTAGAAGTAGCGTGGGTCAAATGCCTAGAAGTAGCGCGGGTGGCCGCGCTACTGCTACGGCGCTACAGCTAACTTTTAGCAATGGCACGTGTTGGCCCGCGCTACTACTATCTAGAGGTAGCAGTAGCGTGTGTTACAAAAACTCATTGTTTCTAATAGCTGTAGCACCCTCTTTTAGAGATCGCTACTACCAAGCTCTCGCTGCTGCTAAAATCACACCATGCGCTACTATTATTAGTTTCTGGAAAAAAATTCTGCTGCTTATTTTTCTTTTGTATTTGTACAGGTTTTATACAATAGTCTCTTGCATGTCATACACATACGAATCTAATCATATCATACACATACAAATAGCCTCATCAAATCATATCATCATCATCGAACACAAAATGATGTCTCTTGTCATCATCGCGAAATAGCGATACAAGTTATGACTTGCCTTGAATACTTGCAACTACATCGTCATCCATCTAAACAATGATGTAGAAGAGAAGAGCTATCACTATGAGTGAGAGCGGAACTATGTAGTACATGAGGCGGCGGTTCTGATTCCTCTCTCGCGCTAGCATGAACCTCAAGTGACTAGCTTCTGCTTCTTGTCTGCTACCGAACCCTTTATGGCTGGTGCTTGAGAACCGCTCCACTTGAGCCTGACACTCGGGCCACAAGTCGTACACTCCCGGAACCTTCCCTATGTACCCGACATAGCACTTCTTTGCCATCAGGGATCTATGTACCTGTTAGAAATGCATCTTCATCAAGGGAATCAACAAAAAATATGCAATATAATATAATTGAGCAACACAAAAAGAAAGGGTGTTCGCAAATAGATGCAACATATTGTAAACATATTTAATGAAGGCAGGTCCATCGTACCCAAACTAATTAACTAGAGGTATGCAGGTCATCGTACTCAAACTAACAAACTAGCGTTACACAAGTTCGGCAGGCACAATTAACATAACTAAGTTTCATCGCTACATAATGTACCAGTTCAACCAACACATCATCGTCAGCATCGTTAATCATTTCTTGAAGTTCCCTCCATCCATATCATCGAGGATGCACCCTAGATTCTTGAACGGCGTTAGGTCTTGACTTAGGCCTATGTGAGTTTGGATGTCAGCTCGCGATATAGGGCCATGGTGGAACATGCCCTTCTCTTTGAGTACTTATTTCGTGATGATCATTCCAATGTGCCTCTGGGTGTGAAAGAAGTCATCTATGAGTTTATAATATGATGCGGATTCTTCTCCTAGGGATTTTTCCCATCTACGGATATAATCATCATTTCTGGTTGTCATGCGAAGCTGTTGGTGATCCCTTCTGAACTCCATCGTGAGATGGCGGAGGTAGAATCCATCATTCTGCTTGAAGTCGGTTGATGGATGCCGCAGAAGTTAGTTTTATGCAAGAAACACGGCTTGCGGTTCCTTTGTTTCCTGATCTCAAGGTGGCCGCCACTCATGATGAAGCCATGGAGGGCATCATCTAGAATATCCATTATGTGGGCGTAGTCCTTCTTCTCGTAGTTTCTCGAAGGGTCAAAATACATGATGTGGGAGACTCGCTGGAATAGAACGATAAGGACGGTGCGCCCTGATGTCTACCACACAACCTTCTTCTTGTAGACGTTATTGGGCCTGCAAGTGCACAGGTTTGTAGGACAGTAGCAAATTTCCCTCAAGTGGATGACCTAAGGTTTATCAATCCGTAGGAGGCGTAGGATGAAGATGGTCTCTCTCAAGTAACCCTGCAATCAAATAACAAAGAGTCTCTTGTATCCCCAACACACCCAATACAATGGTAAATTGTATAGGTGCACTAGTTCGGCGAAGAGATGGTGATACAAGTGCAAAATAGATAGTAGATAAAGGTTTTTGTTATCTGAAATTATAAAAACATCAAGGTAACAAGTGATAAAAGTGAGCGTAAACGGTATTGCAATGATAGGAAACAAGGCCTAGGGTTCATACTTTCACTAGTGCAAGTTCTCTCAACAATAATAACATAGATAGATAATATGACAAGCCCTCAACATGCAACAAAGAGTCAGTCCAAAGCCACTAATAGCAGAGAACAAACGTAGAGATTATGGTAGGGTACGAAACCACCTCAAAGTTATCATTTTTGATCGATCTATTCAAGAGTTCGTAGTAAAATAACATAAAGCTATTCTTTCCGCTCGATCCGTCATAGAGTTCATACTAGAATAACACCTTAAGACACAAATCAACCAAAACCCTAATGTCACCTAGATACTCCATTGTCACCTCAAGTATCCATGTGCATGATTATACGATCTGCATCACACAATCTCAGATTCATCCAACCAACACAAAGTACTTCAAAGAGTGCCCCAAAGTTTCTATGGGAGAGTCAAGAACGTGTGCCAACCCCTATGCATAGGTTCCCATTGTCACGAAACCCGCAAGTTGATCACCAAAACATACATCAAGTGGCACATAATATCCCATTGTCACCACAGATAATCACGGCAAGACATACATCAAGTGTTCTCATAAAAGACTCAATCCGATAAGATAACTTGAAAGGGGAAACTCAATTCATCACAAGAGAGTAGAGGGGGAGAAACATCATAAGATCCAACTACAATAGCAAAGCTCACAATACATCAAGATCGTGCCACAGAGGGAACACGAGAGAGAAGACGAGAGAGAGAGATCAAACACATAGCTACTGGTACATACCCTCCGCCCCGAGGGTGAACTACTCCCTCCTCGTCATGGATAGCGCCGAGATGATGAAGATGGCCACTGGTGATGGGATCCCCCTCCGGCACAGTGCTGGAACGGGCTCCCGAGAGGTTTTTGCTGGCTACAGAGGCTTGCGGCGGCGGAACTCCCGATCTATCTTCTGTTCTGGAAGTTTTAGGGTACGTAGGTATATATGGGTGCAGGGGGTACGTCGGTGGAGCTACGGGGGGCCCACAAGGTAGGGGGGCGCGCCCGGGGGGGGGGGGGGGGGCGCCCCCCACCCTCGTGGCCAGCCCGTATCTCCCCTGACGTGCACTCCAAGTTCCCTGGGTTGCTTTCCTTCCAAAAATAACTTCTCAAGTTGATTTCGTTCTGTTTTGACTCCGTTTGTTATCCCTTTTCCTCGAAACACAGAAATAGGCATAAAAGAGCAAATCTGGGCTGGGCCTCCGGTTAATAAGTTAGTCCCAAAAATAATATAAAAGTGGATAATAAAGCCCAATATTGCCCAAAACAGTAGATAAAGTAGCATGGAGCAATCAAAAATTATAGATACGTTGGAGACGTATTAAGCATCCCCAAGCTTAATTCCTGCTCGTCCTCAAGTAGGTAAATGATAAAAAAGAATTTCTGATGCGGAGTGATACTTGGGATAATTTCAATGTAAATCTTCTTAATTGTGATATGAATATTCAGATCTGAAAGATTCAAGACAAAAGTTCATATTGACACAAAAATAATAATACTTCAAGCATACTAATCAAAGGAATCATGTCTTCTCAAAATAACATGGCCAAAGAAAGTTATCCCTACAAAATCATATAGTCTGGCTATGCTCCATCTTCCCTACACAAAATATTTAAATCATGCACAACCCCGATGACAAGCCAAGCAATTATTTCATACTTATGACATTTTCAAAACTTTTTCAATCTTCACACAATACATGAGCGTGAGCCATGGATATAGCACTATATGTGGAATAGAATGGTGGTTGTGGAGAAGACAAAAAGAGGGAAGATAGTCTTACATCAACTAGGCGTATCAATGGGCTATGGATATGCCCATCAATAGATATCAATGTGAGTGAGTAGGGATTGCCATGCAACGGATGCACTAGAGCTATAAGTATATGAAAGCTCTACAAAAGAAACTAAGTGGGTGTGCATCCAACTCGCTAGCTCACGAAGACCTAGGGCATTTTGAGGAAGCCCATCATTGGAATATACAAGCCAAGTTCTATAATGAAAAATTGCCACTAGTATATGAAAGTGACAAAATGAGAGACTCTCTATCATGAAGATCTTGGTGCTACTTTGAAGCACAAGTGTGGTAAAAGGATAGTACATTGTCCCTTCTCTCTTTTTATCTCATTTTTTTATTTTTTATTTGGGCCTTTCTCTTTTTTTGGCCTCTTTTTTTTATTTTTCGTCCGGAGTCTCATCCCGACTTGTAGGGGAATCATAGTCTCCATCATCCTTTCCTCACTTGGGACAATGCTCTAATAATGATGATCATCACACTTTTATTTTTCTTACGACTCAACAATTACAACTCGATACTTAGAACAAAGTATGACTCTATATGAATGCCTCCGGCGGTGTACCGGCATATGCAATGAATCATGAGTGACATGTATGAAAGAATTATGAACGGTGGCTTTGCCACAAATACAATGTCAACTACTTGATCATTCTTGCAATATGACAATGATGGAGCGTGTCATAATAAACGGAACGGTGGAAAATTGCATGGCAATATATCTCGGAATGGCTATGGAAATGCCATGATAGGTAGGTATGGTGGCTGTTTTGAGGAAGATATATGGTGGGTGTATAATACCGGCGAAAAGTGTGCGGTATTAGAGAGGCTTGCAAAGGTGGAATGATGGGAAAAAGTGCGTATAATCCATGGTCTCAACATTAGTCATAAAGAACTCATATACTTATTGCAAAAATCTAGAAGTTATCAAAGCAAAGTATTACGCGCATGCTCCTAGGGGGATAGATTGGTAGGAAAAGACCATCGCTCGTCCCTGACCGCCACTCATAAGGAAGACAATCAATAAATAAATCATGCTCCGACTTGATCACATAACGGTTCACCATACGTGCATGCTACGGGAATCACAAACTTTAACACAAGTATTTCTCAAATTCACAACTACTCAACTAGCATGACTCTCATATCACCATCTTCATATCTCAAAACAATTATCAAGCATCAAACTTTTCTTAGTATTCAACACACCCATAAGAATTCTTACAAATCTTTTATGATTAGCATATTAGGATATTAAGCAAATTACCATGCTATTTAAGACTCTCAAAATAATTTCAGATCTTCATACTTTACTATAAGTGAAGCATGAGAGTTCATCTATTTCTACAAAATATAACCACCGTTGTGCTCTAAAAGATATAAGTGATGTACTAGAGCAAATGACAAACTACTCCGAAAGATATAAGTGAAGATCAATAAGTAGTCGAATAATTATGCAACTATGTGAAGACTCTCCCATTTAATAATTTCAGATCTTCATACTTTATTCAAACAGCAAGCAAAGCTAAAGAAAACTACAATTCAAGGATAGCACAACTCATGTGAAGAAGCAAAAACTTAGTCTCAACCGATACTAACCGATAGTTATTGAAGAAGAAAGGTGGGATGCCTACCGGGGCATCCCCAAGCTTAGATGCTTGAGACTTCTTGAAATATTATATTGGGGTGCCTTGGGCATCCCCAAGCTTGAGCTTTTGTATCTCCTTAATTCCTCTCATATCATGGCTTCTCTATTTCTCAAAAGGCTTCATTCACAACAAACTCAACAAGAACTCGTGAGATAGGTTAGTATAAACCAATGCAAAACCTTATCATCTTCTACTGTAACAAATCACTAAAATTATTATTCAACATTTAATACTAAATGCCTCTGCATATTTAATACTCCTATCTTCAAATAGAATCATTAAACAAGCAAACATATGCAAACAATGCAACCATAACAGCAATCTGCCAAAACTGTATAGTCTGTAAAGACTGCAAGAGTCTGTCACCTCGTGGTGGAGCGAGCACCTATGGGGCAGGGCCCCTTTTTAGTCCGGCAAGGGGGCGGAGGGCGCACGAAGAGCAGATAGAGGCGGAGCGCGCGGGGGATTTTTACCCAGCTTCGGAGCTCTCCGGAGAGATAAAACTCCTACTGCTGCTTTGTGTTTCTATATTGTTCTTGCTTGAGAGTGCGGGTGCCCTCAGTCGCTAACCGCTTCTAGTTTCGAATGAGTCGAACCTCCCCTACGTTGCACACGGGCCTCCTTTTATATGCTTAAGGGGTTACCCACAGGTGGCAACGGAGGTAAAGGGCAAAAATGGAAGAGTGGTGGTTGGTACAGCTACCTGTATAGTGTTATCATACCTAACCCTGGTGGCAGGGGACAAGGGCATTGATTGCCCGTCTGTGTCGCCTAAACAGTGCCGAAAGGGACCGCTAGGGACGCCACCGTTTGCCACGATGGTTATCTTGCCAGCGCCTGCTTGCCACCTCGCACCCCTAGCTGCACGGCCTCCTGCCGCGTGTGCTTGGGAGGGTCCCAGAGCGACACGCTGGTAGGTGTGCTGGAGCGTGGGCGTGAAGTGGGGGTTTCCCGCGGCAAGCTCCTTGCCGCGGTCGTCGTCTTGTCGTCTTCGGGAGCTTGTCGCTCACCGGGCCTTGCAGGGGCGCGCGGTGCGTCGCGGCAAGTTTTCTTGGAATGCCTTGAATGGCCTTCCCGACAAGCTCCTCTTGCCGGGGTCTTGTCTTCTTCCCGGCCAGCTTCTCTTGCCGGGGCCTTGGTTGGCCTTCCCGGCAAGCTCCTCTTGCCGGGGCCTTAGTTCGAGTACTTTGTTCTTGAATGGCATCAAAGTAGCCGCGGAGGATCTTGGCGGACGCCCGGCAAGCCCTGCCGCGGGTCGCTGCGACTGCCCGTGCACAAGTTCGGGATACTAAGGTACCCTTACTTTAGTACACCGACAGGAGCCCCCGGGCCTGGGCCATACACGGTGCCGAGCGCTGTTGGGCCAGGCCCAAAACAGTGCATGGGCACGCGCGGCCTAGGTCACACCGCATATCTCTCCGCTTCCACCGCGCACGCCCATAACGGCACGCGTCAAACGCGGCATAGTGGGTGACGTGGGCGGTGTGCGCGGGGTTAAGCCCCGTGAGCATGCGTCAAGCCATGATGAAGGGGACGGTTCACGCCCTCCTATCTAAACGGAGGTAGGTGTGGGGGCGTGGTGCATTTACTAGACGGGGCCGGTGCGCGTTTTTTTTTCGAGGCGGCCTCATCCGTCACCTCGGCTCTGCATCCCCGCCACGCGGCTCCCAAGCGCTTGAGGTCGCGGATGGTGGAAGTGGGAATCTGGGCCGTCGCGAGCAGAGGCAGCGGGTCGGCCCTGACTCCCTACATCTCCCGTGCCTTGATTCGCTGAGCGGGGCGGCCGAGCCCCCACCTCGCTCCTTTATAAAGAGCGGGACGGGAGCACAGAAGCCCGCACTCTCTCATCTCCTCCTTTCTTCAGCTTCTGCTCCCCTTTCTCCGATTCGCCATGGAGAAAGGGAACCCTGGCCCTTCATTGGTGGCGGCGAGGGTCGCCGCCAGACAGCGCACCTCTCCCTCTCTCGCTCCCGTGGTGGCAGAGCCGGTCACAAGGGGAAGAGGGAGGGGGCGAGGTCGCGGACGAGGTAGAGGCGCTCGGGGAAGAGGCGGACGGGGCGGCGCGCCAGCTTCGCCTCCGCCGGTGGTTCCTCCCCCCACGGTGGTCCACATAGGGGATGACCCTTGCGAGTTCTTCGTCAGGCTGCGCCGGGCGCCTTGACGTCGCCTACGGCTTCCAGCTCCGTTCGCGAGCGCGATGGAGTCGGACCCGCCCGAGACACTGAGACTGCAGATGAGGGGCTGTGGGATCAGCGGCACGCGAGTCCGCGTTGTATTCCCAGCCCCCAGCGTGATGTATCTTGATCGAGGGTGGAAGACTGTCATGGCGGACTGGGAGGCCACGAGCAGCTATGGGGCAGGAGGGCCCCTTTCTCGTTCGGCAGGGGAGCGGAGGGCGCACGCAGAGCGGATCGAGGCGAGGGAGCGCGCGGGGGATTTTTACCCAGCTTCGGGGCTCTCCGGAGAGATAAAACCCCTACTGCTGCTTTGTGTGTTGTTTTTGTTCTTGCTCCAGAGAGCGGGCGTGGCGTCGAATCAGCCGAACCCCAAGCTGTGGTACCCAAAATTCCGAACCCCCTCTACGTGCGCATGGGCCTCCTTTTTATAGGCTAAAGGGGTCACCGACAGGTGGCAGCATAGAAAGAGGGGTAGAAAGGTAAAAATGCGGGTTGGTACAACTGCTACCAACAGTGTCCCCTACCTAACTCTAATGGCAGGGGACAGGGGCATTTAATGCCTGTCCGGTCGCTCCAACAGTGCAAGGAAACGACTATTAGAGGCGCCACCGATCGCCACGATGGCCTCCTTGTCAGCTCATTTTGCCACCTCGCACCGCATGGCTGCACAGCGCCTTGCCACGTTCTCCTGGGACAGTCCTGGAGTGACACGTCGTTGGATGCGATGGAGCTCGGGTGCATGGCGGCCTTGCCGCGGCAAGCGCCTCGCCGCGGCCCTTATCTTGTTGCACCAGCAAGCTTGCCATGGAGTCGACAATCTGGTCAATGCACGGCAAGGGAAATGGATCTTTGGGACAAGCTTTATTAACATCAGTGAAGTCAATACAAAGCCTCCACTTCCCGTTTGCTCTGCGCACGACTACAGGATTGGCTAACCACGTCGGATGGAGTACTCCTCGGACCAGGCCCACTGCTTCCAACTTCCTTATCTCTTCTGCAATGAATTCTTGACGCTCTACTGCTTGCTTTCTAACTCTCTGCTTGACGGGCCGCGCGTGAGGGCAGATGGCAAGGTGGTGCTCAATTACTTTCCTGGGAACACCGGGGATGTCAGATGGTTGCCATGCAAATACATCGACATTCGCCCGCAGGAAAGCAACGAGCGCGCTTTCCTATTTAGGATCAAGCGTGGCACTGATGGTGAAGGTACCACCAGTGCCATCCTCCTTGGCGGCCACTTTCTTGGTCTCTGGTGAAGCTATCTTTGCCTTCTTGCACTTGCCGGTGGAGCTCGATGGTGCGTCCTCGACGGTAGCGCAGCACTCCAAAGAGGTGCGCTTGCCGGAGTAGGCATTAGAGCTACTCTTGCCTGACTTGGTCTTCTTCTTCCCCCCGGGAGCTTCAGCGGCAAGTGGTTTGTGTTCTGCCGCGGCTGCTACTTCCCGGTAGATCTTGTCGGTACAGATGAGTGCATCCTTCTTGTCACCTTGGACAGAAATGACACTTATCGGACCAGGCATCTTGAGCACATTGTAGGCATAGTGAGAGGCTGCCATGAACTTAGCGAGCGCTGGACGGCCAAGTATCCCATTGTAGGGCAATGGGAAATCAGCAACGTCAAATGTGACTCTCTCTGTCCTGAAATTCAGCTCGCTGCCAAATGTCACTGGCAGTATGATCTTCCCCTTCGGCTTGCTCCTTCCCGGGTTTATTCCTTGAAAGGTACAAGTCTCTTCAAGCTCGCTGTCGGGGATCTGGAGCTTCTTGAGCACTGCGGAGGAGATTAGATTCAGGCCGGCCCCGCCGTCAACCAGCATCTTTGTGACCCTGAGGTTGCGGATTGTTGGCGAAACCAACATCGGCAAGCACCCGACTGCAGTGATGCGATCAGGGTGATCTTCAATGTCGAAGATGATGGGCGTGCTGGACCACTTCAGGGGCTTGCGCGACTCAACGGACGGTTCTGCTGCGTTCACTTCCCGGACCCACTGTTTGAGTTGTCGGTGCGAGGTGTGCAGAGAAGCACCGCCGTCGATGCACAGCACCTCTGTTGCCTTCTGGAACTCCTGCTCGTCAGTCTCATCTTCCTCCATCTCATCATCCTCATCTTCGTCTTCGTCTTTGTCGCGGCCACGGGGAGGCCTGTCTCCTTGCCGCGGCTTGGCCTTGCCGCGGCGCCCTCCCCGGGCGGGATACTACTTGCCGGATCCTCTGCCACCTTGCCGGGCCTTCTCGTTGTCGCGGCGCTCGTATTCAGCTTTCTGTAGCTCCGCCATCTGCTCAACTTTCTTGCAGGCTTGGAGGTCATGGCCCTTGGTGCGGTGGATCTTGCAATACTGCTTGCCGGAGCCGTCCTGCTTGTCGGCGGCAACCACAGCCTCGCCGGAGTTACCAGCTCTAGCCTTCTCGGAACCGCCTCCGCTGCTGGATTGCTCAACAACTAGCACGTCCTTAACCTTCCTCTTTCTGTTATTCCGCCTCGGTTTCCTCCTCGCCGGAGGGGCGTCCTCGCTGTCAGATCCCTCTGCTCCTGCATTCTCTCCGGGGAGCCTCCTCCCCTCTTCAGCCCGTGCAAACTTGTCGGCCAGAGCGTATAGCTCGCTGACATCTCTGATTTTGCACATTGCCATCTCCTCCCTCATCCTGCGATTACGCACGTTCTGATGGAACGCGCTGATAACCGCAGCAGGGTGGACGTCTGGGATGTTGCACTGCACCTGACTGAATCTCTGAATATACTTGCGCAGGGGTTCTCCTTCTTTCTGGGCGAGCAGGTGAAGATCACTCTCCTGGCCATGGGGTTTGTGGCCGCCTATGAAGGCGCCAACAAACTGATGGCACAGGTCCGCCCACGAAGAGATGGAGTTGTCCGGCAAGTGCATGAGCCAAGATCTGACATTAGGCTTGAGCACCAGCGGGAAGTAGTTGGCGAGGATCTTCTCGTCGCGCCCCCCGGCAGCCTGCACCGCGATGGTGTAGATGCTGAGGAACTCTGACGGATGTATCCTGCCATCGTACTTCTCGGGCACGTCTGGCTTGAAGTTCTTGGTACTGGGCCACTGGACCTGCCGTAGCTCACGAGTGAACGCAGGGCAACCTACCGCGTACGGCAAGTCGCCTGGCTCCCCTGGCGCATGCATGTCGACAGCGGGCCCAGCGCGCCGGTCAGATTGACGTCGCGCTTCACTTTGACACTCGATGCAAGTGCGAGCGTCTTCGTGTCGTCATTCTTGGAGAACTTGGCGCTGATCGCGGCGAGCTCGCGGGTCTGACGATGCGGTGGAGTCGGTGTCGAGGTTGGCCCGGCGAGTCGGCGATCTTGGCCTTCGGGGCGGGGAGTGCGCGGTGGTGGCACCCCCAACAGTCTTGTCGGCTTTGGCTTGCGCCTGGGCGCCTTGCCGGGGCTTCGAGGTGCTCGGCCGCCGGGGCTTGTCGCTGTTGGCAAAGCCGATGAGGCTATAAATGGCTGCCCTCCAGTCGTCGATCTTGTCCGGCGCTGGAGAGTAATCTAGAAGCAGCTGGGCTCGGGCCAGCGCTTCCTCTGGAGTCTTGGGTGGCGGTGGGGAGCGACGCGAGGTGCGAGACATGCTCAAACTTCTAACAGTGTTAGAAGGAGTAACATCTCGCCCAGGCAACCGCACCGCGCTCGCGCTAGCGTGTTGACGTACGTGCTGGCCTTGAGTGTCCCGCGACCCACCAGCTCGGCCTTGTTCCAACGCGAGTACGGTGCTAGGAGCATCGTGGCGCTGTCGATCCTGCACCTCCTGGGAGGGGTGCGGTGGATATGCAGATGCTGAACCTTGCGGGGCCTTGTCCTTGGACCGGGTGACGATGCGCGTCCCCCCGCCGGCGCCCGGCCCTCCGCCGGCGTCCACCCCACCTCCCGTTTGCTCCGGTGGCGGTAGGGAAGTAGCAGACGGAGCGGCCACCTCCGAGGTCTTCCTCTTCGGTGGCATGTCGATGAAGATGTTGATGTAGTGCGCCTAGACGCCGGATCAGATACGTACGACCTCGACGCCTGTCCCCCCTACCTGGCGCGCCAGAGATGTCGTGGCGGACTGGGAGGCAATGAGCACCTATGGGGCAGGAGGGCCCCTATCTCGTTCAGCAGGGGAGCGGAGGGCGCACGCAGAGCGGATCGAGGCGAGGGAGCGCGCGGGGGATTTTTACCCAGCTTCGGGGCTCTCCGGAGAGATAAAACCCCTACTGCTGCTTTGTGTGTTGTATTTGTTCTTGCTCCAGAGAGGGGGCGTGGCGTCGAATCAGCCGAACCCCAAGCTGTGGAACCCAAAATTCCGAACCCCCTCTACGTGCGCATGGGCCTCCTTTTTATAGGCTAAAGGGGTCACCGACAGGTGGCAGCGTAGAAAGAGGGGTAGAAAGGTAAAAACGCGGGTTGGTACAACTGCTACCAACCGTGTCCCCTACCTAACTCTGACGGCAGGGGACAGGGGCATTTAATGCCCGTCCGGTCACTCCATCAGTGCAAGGAAACGACCATTAGAGACGCCACCGATCGCCACGATGGCCTCCTTGTCAGCTCCTTTTGCCACCTCGCACCGCATGGCTGCACAGCGCCTTGCCACGTGCTCCAGGGACAGTCCTGGGGTGACACGTCGTTGGATGCGCTGGAGCTCGGGTGCATGGCGGCCTTGCCGCGGCAAGCGCCTTGCCGCGGCCCTTATCTTGTCGCACCAATAGGCTTGCCGCTCGTCGGGCCCTGCCGGGACGTGTGGGGCGTCGCGGCAAGTTTCTTGAAGTGCCTTGGCTGGCCTTCCCGGCAAGCTCCTCTTGCCGGGGCCTTTGTCCTTCCCAGCAAGCTCCTCTTGTCGGGGCCTTGTATTCTTCCCGGCCAGCTTCTCTTGCCGGGGCCTTGGTTGGCCTTCCTGGCAAGCTCCTCTTGCCGGGGCCTTGGTTGGCTTTCCCGGCAAGCTCCTCTTGCCAGGGCTTTGGTTGGCTTTCCCGGCAAGCTCCTCTTGCCGGGGCTTTTAGCTTTAGTACTCTGTTCTTGAATGGCATCTACGCGGCCGTCGAGGATCTTGGCGGATGCCCGGCAAGCCCCGCCGCTGGTCGCTACGACTGCCCGTGCACAAGTTCGGGGTACTAAGGTACCCCCTACTTTAGTACACCGACAAAGACGTTCGCCCGTATCCACAGCCTGATGGAGGGGTTCACCCTCCATTTTAAGTTGATGGAGGGCGATCTCCTCTCCGTCAAGGTCTTCGGGTGCTTCGGCACTCGGGCGAAGTGTTGTGTGGACAGCTCCTCCGATAGCGAAGGCTCTCCCTCGAGCGAGAGTGACGAGGAGGGGAGCGACAGCGATGATGAGGGTAGCGGGCGGCGGGATGGCGGGTCCGACTAGGTGTCGGGCGCCGCTTTGCGCGGCACCAGCGACCCCATCATCCGTGTCGCCGGCTCCTTGAACTCCCCGGGGTCGTCTCCTTGGGCGGCTGGCGTAGGGAGGCTGCGGAAGGGGAAGAGCGCTGGCGACAAGGCCGTCAGGTCGGAGTACGAGGGCGTGGTGCCCTCGACAGCGTGCTGACGTCCTGCCGCCCCGTCTTCGAGCCCCGCTTCCGGCGCCGCCATCACCGTCCAGCCTTCGGACAGCCCCCGGGCTGTTCTCTTGGTGTCTTCTGGCACCCGTAGCTCGCTTAGGCGCTCCCTTTGCCCTTTTCGCCTCCTTGACCTATCTCCTGAAGAGAGGGACAGGAAAGGGATTACGGGCATCTTATCTTTTTAATTTGTAAGCCTTCGGGCCTTAGCTGCATCTAAAACTTGTAATCCCCTCTTTCATGTTTTTCATCCTCTATGGACTGTACCTAAGTGGGATGTTTTTAAATGAAAAAGGGGTTGCTTGCTGGGTTATTTGTCTCGCGGGTTAAACCCACGCCAAGGAGCAAATCCTTGGTATCCCTCAGACAGACAGTTCGCCTCCCGGCAACAGGCCCTGCCGCCTTCCCACGTCGCTCGACCTTTCTCACGCCTTTGACGGAGGCGGGAACGAGGTGGGTGCGGCCTCCTCGTTTCATCCCTCTGCTGCCGCAACTACGACCAAACTTGGCCCCGGGAACGGGCTCCAGGGCCTAGAGTTGAGGGAGCACGGCAGCTTTTGGGAAGAAACGTGGTTTCGCATTCCC